>CM037880.1:169802662-171222662 GCA_021292165.1 Shinisaurus crocodilurus | reverse complement strand
CATTCTTGAACAGAACAGCCAAGCACTTGTTTTTTTTAGTTCTTATTTACCAAAGAACTATTCAGAAGGCCTCTCAAGCAGATCTATCTTTAAAATGTCGCTCTGGTGCTGACAATTTTTTTCTATTATTAATACAGGAGTGAAACTTTGCACAACTTGCTAGCTGAGTGTTGCAAAAAGTCTGTGCCAAGTCTTAGATGTAAGAAAAAGAGCAAGCATGGAGCTGTCCATGGTGCCTTTTCTCATAACTTTTTAAATGATTTTATATCCAGAAAACTTGCTATATTCATTGTTTGCATTTGCTGCTACAACTTCAAATAAAGCATTCCTAAAGAACTTTTAGTTGTGTTTGCAAAAGTACTTACTGAGAGAATATTATGGATGTTCCCATTCATATGTAGTGAAGAACTAAAAGGCACAAACTTATTGCACACAGCGGCACAACTATCCCAAATTTCATGGCATTACTAGAGTATAGAATACATTTACTTACCATAGTTTCAGAAGTGCTGACACTGGTAACATTGTGAAATTTTGGTTTGTTTGGGGTCGTGAAGAGGTTTTTTCTCTAGTCTTGGCTACACAGTATGACAGAGTTCTAAAATATACTTTTCTAAGTACTTTTTCTAACTAAAGTTAACTGCAATCTGCAGACCTTCCAGCTGGAATTAATGTTTGACTGTATGATAAATGGTTTCTATGGCACTAGGACAATGTAAACAACAAAACTCCCACTTTGATTTACCTGATTGCTCTTAAAATGAAACCTTGTCCTTATGTGACCCACCATGTTTTGGTAGAAGTATAGCATTTCTCTCAACTTTCTTTGATACTAAAGTAGTGGAGGGGAAAGAATTATTAAACTGAAAGTTTAGCATCATGAAATTTAAATCCCAAGTGGTATATAAGCATTAAAAGAAACTTTGGACTGCTAATCCTAGGAAATGAGTTTTATGGATTGAATTCAACAAGGCTTCAGAAATGGTTCCATCTGCTGCCTAGCAGCTGGTGAAAGGATAAATTTAATTCATTAATTCATTTGGAAAAAAAGATCCAAGACTTCATTGCTCATAATGCATATAGGTGGAAATCAAAACTGAAATTTGGCATAATAGATCATCTTTGATAATGAGCAATATTTTTGTCACTATTTTTCCAACAATACTGAAAATGTATCTAACATGTTTTGAATGATGTAAACCACTATTTTCATTTTAAAAAATTAATTGTAGTTATAGGAATATAGTGATCTTTCTCAATGTAGCAGCCTGTGGCATCAGGCTTACATTCCATTTTCTTGTGTTATAAATGTGAAAATCTGATGTTATTCTCTGAAACACATTTTAGGTTCACTCTATCTAAAAGTAAGACACCTGAAGGGACTGTGAGCTGTTATCCATATCCACTCAAAGTGATTTTTCTTCTTTACTGCTCCAGATGGAAACTTAATATACACATTCCAAATTCAAGAGTCAGAAGTCATCCAGAAGTTGAAAACTAAGTTGACTTTCACATTTTTTATTGCACTCAGAAAAAGGGGGGATTTGTTTCCTACTACTTTCCACCCTCCATCCCTTCCATATGTACCATATAAAGAAGTTTTACAGCAGTCATACATTACAATTAAGTAACTTTTTTTTTGTTGGTATTTTAGCTGTGGTACAGGAAGCTAACAGTTCTTAGTAACAGTTATTTTAACAGGCACTTCAGTAGAAATTACTGATTTAAGTAAGAATTCCACTAAAATAAAATAAAATAAAATAAGAGTGGCGGGGAGACAGAGATAGAGGGAGTGGGGGAAGAGAGAAATCACTGTTCAGGGCAAACAATGTGTCTGTCTTCTCTTACATCTATGTTTAAAATAGAGCAGGAAATGAAAAGTTATCTAAACTTTGAGACCCCCTCCCAAAGAATTGCCCAGTTTCCCTTAACTTCATTACTTTTAACCATAGATAGGTAGGCAAATGTGACTGATGAATGCATTGAGTGATAAAGTTTAGACACTAAAGCAATTATAATACATGCCATGTTGAGCATGTAAAATGTGTGCATTTGTGAGTGTTTCTGCCTGAGATGATGATTTCATGAATGATATTTGGCTTTCCCTGTTTCCTCTGTAGCCCATAGCTCACTGTGGTGGGTTTGTTGGATTTACTATAAAGGTTCTGTTCGCACCCTGTGGGTTGGGTTAAGAATTAGGATTTATGCATTTACTTCTACTGCTGCATTGTTTATACAGCTTTGGTTCAGTTTTGATCCCCTTTTTTTGCCTTTGAGGCTCTTCCACAGTGTCAGCTGCTGACTGATAGTAGGAGAACGGCCTCGTGGTGTGAATGAAAGGGACCTAGCGGTTGGTAAACAGAGATAAGGAATAAATAGAGCACAGGCAAAAGGAGATAGTTCTGTGAGAGCCCAGATTGCCGCCAGTCTGTTCAAGTGAGATGCAGTGCCTGTCCTTTTCCCAGATTAAATTAGTGTGCGAAATCTCCAGTGACCTCCTCCCCTTCTCCCCATACTCTTTAGCCAAGCTGAACAGCCTCTGCTGTAAAGTATTCATTTTATCCAGGGACAAGTTGGACAATAGAACTCTCCCTGATACTTATGGACAGCTGTCGTCATTCAGAGGGCTTTTCAGCATTTCATTTTTCATAGGAGTTAAAAGGGTTTATGCCTTGTAACTGAAGAGAGGGCAGAAATACATGGATGCCAACTCTGAGGTTGCCTGGAAAGAGAAAAAAACAACACACCTTTGCCAACCTGTGAAAGACTGCTCATCATGCTGTTTTGCTGTTGTTTAAAGGGATTTCAGTACGATAATGTGATTACATTGAAGCATGAACTGGATGGAGGAAATAATAACAATCAACTGCAGGGGCATGCAGGGTCTCCAAAGTTACTGCAATTATTAAAGGTCACCAGTGCAAACCTTTCTGACTGTCCCATTCCATTCTTCCCCATTGTTTGTGTTTAAATCGGCTGCCTCTTCTCTTCAGCAAGCTCCCAAGAAACATTAAAGCCTCATGAGATACCTCTGTGGTTTCATTATTTTTTTTTTAGTGATTTACTGCAAATATATTCAGCATCGGACTGATTAAATAGACCTTCGGCAACCTTGAGGGTCATTGTGTAGAGTATGTACATAGAAAATGCATCAGCCCATTGTACCCTGGCAGCTAATGAGATTGGTCGTTAAGTAAATGACACAAAGCCTACAAAAAAAGCTTAGCAGCTCACTAGAGTATCACAGAGTGTCCCTGCACACCACACAACGACACAAACACTGGACTAACCTAGCCCACCCCTGCTTTATTCTACATCACTGCTTCCCTGATGTCAGCGCGAGAGGCAGAACAAAGGCTAAAAGGCACACGGTAAGTCAGTCTGACAATTATGCCCTAGGGAAAAAGTAGAGCAAAATCTTGCCTAACCATAGGCTTGAAAGTCCATTTTGGAGAAGTAGGTCATAATGAAGGGATTGCTTTTGTGTCACTTCAGAACAGGGTGAATGTCTTTTGGAATCGGTGCCTTTTTCTCTGTGTGTCATCTTTACAAAAGTTTTGAATTTCTAAAGTAAACCCTAATGGGATGCTCAGTGAACTTAACATTGCTGTGAGGATGTTGTGGGGAGAAATGCATTCTTGATCATATCTGAATGCAATAAGTGCCACCCCAGCTGGACCTCAACTTTACAAGCATCTACTCTTTTCTAGCTTTCTGCAAAACCAACATCTTTTAAAGATACATGATAGAAATTACTGTGTATTAATTTCAAATTTCAAGTTACTTGCCAGATGCGTATTCCCTTGAATAAATGACATGGCATTTAGAACCATGTGTACAGAACTGAAGCTTATTATCATCTTGGATATTCAGACAGAAGCCAGAGTATTAAATCATGGTGTCTTTCCCCCAATCCTTTGTCCACTTGCTTTTTGCTGAAAATAAAATAAAGATGTGAGGATGCATTAATTGCATTCATAACACCAATAGCTGTTTTAGTTTTTTTAAAAATACATATAGAGTAAAAACAACTGCTAATCTTATTTGTTTGCCTGTGTATGTGTTGTTTTAATGTGGAGTAGTGTTGACTGAGCTTAGTAGATCAAAGAATTCCTTCTATACACCTCTCCTTTTTTTTCATTCTGGGGAAAAAAATGGCAACAGGAAGTTGCAAGAAACTCTTGCTTGTGCACCTGAAATATTTTTTGCTGATTTTACCTTCAAATGCATAGGAATGGGAGACAAGGGAATAAACTTCAAGTAACAGTTACAAAATATTCAGATAAATCCCATGTTTTATGCTAAAATTACTAAACTATGTTGATAAAAGCGAAAATGATTATATATTTCCCCTTGATAAACAGTTGAAATATAAAGTCCAGAGGGTTTGCTTTTGCATCAGCACATTCCATTATCTAACTTTTGTAATTTAAAAGCTATTACATTTTTAAAAAAGAAGCTTGTACATGTGATTTATAAACATATGTTAGAATAATAATCAGATTATTTCATCAAACTTTTCCTACGCTGCTGAGGTCAACTCACAGAACCTTATCTTAAACACATTTACTTGGAAGCAAGTGTCACTGACTTCAACAGAACTTACTTCCAACTACTACAGGTACTTATAATTGAAACCTAAAACTGCAACCCAGACCACACTGGACTGAAGTCAATGAGGATTTCAACACAGATAACAGAGGAGAAAAAAGATAATATCATTTATGTGTGCAACATTTGTCATAGAGTAATTGCTCTGAGTTAATATTCTCTATAAAATATTTGAAAAGTTAAATTATTAACAGTGTTAATAGCATGATTAATAATCTGCACATGGAAGGTACCAGGTTATTCATCTACAACTGTACTTTACACCTTCAATTTCTTCTGCTTGGACAGCTGAATGAGAAGTGTGTGAACAAGCTCAAGTTGCTAATTATGATTTTACCATATGTTCTTGGGTGTTTGTACTTCAGTAACATGTATGTTTGTTTAAATTCCATAAAACATGGAGTACAACTGTTAGCTGTTACCAATAATAATAATAATGATGATGATGATGATAATGATGATAATGATGATTCCATCTGAGGAACATAATTGTATCTAGTATGCCATATTAAATTCATTAGAGAGCATAAAGTTTCTGTCTAAACTGAACTTTATCTTAAGTGAGTAGTTCATTTTCCTCTGCAAGTTTGAGTTTTTTTACCCACAGGTGTGTTATTTCATGGGGAAATTTCATAGCACCATCAAGTGGCTATTATGATGTTGTTTTTGCACCTTAGGTCGCAATCTTGTGCACACTTAACTGGGAGTAAGCTCCATTGAATTCAGCGAGTCTTACTTCTGAGTAGACATACATAGGATTGTGCTCTTAGGGAGTTATAATGGCTGTTGCTTACATTTGTTAAGTCTACACACCCATACATTTTTTCCCCAGACAGTTATGATGGCCATGTTCCGGCTTAAACGCATAAAAGTGCATTTTGCAATGCTTCTAAAGAATTATGCATACAATATTTGTCTAGAAATAATGTATCTGTCAGACTCTCTGACAGCATTTTAAAAGCCTACTACATTTCCATAAGTTTCCTCCCCCCCCACCCCCACACTTTTTTTAATAAGCATGTCTATATTCCAAAGGCAGATAAACAGGAGCAGCTACTTCATGAGTTGTTCAGACCGGCCATATTTATCATCTTACTGGGATGGGGCATGGTGCTCTAAAAGCACTCTGGAACTGACAGGAAGAAGCCCCATCTTGGCCAAGACAGTCCAACACTGGCCACTTACTTCAGTGTACCTTTTTATTTTCCATCTTAAACTCTATGAACTTTCTTCATTCTAACACCAGGTTTCCCCCTATTCCGATTTCAGAAACCAAAAGCTGACAAGTATTTTGTCCATTTTTCTAGAATAATCTTTTTCAAGGCAAGAGTTATAGACAGCTGTCTCCCAGGCTGAGATACACATTGCTACCTGTGCAGCAGGTTGAAATCTAAATCTCTGTCTTAGCAGTGTGGCATAGTGGTAAGAGTGTTGGACTGGGACTCGGAGATCCTGGTTCTAGTCCCCGCTCGGCCATGAAACTCACTGGGTGACTTTGGGCCAATCACTGACTCTCAGCCTAACCTACCTCACAGGGTTGTTGTTATGAGGATAAAACGGAGAGGAGGAGGAGGAGGAGGATTATGTAAGCCGCCTTGGGTTCCTTGCAGGAAAAATGGTGGGGTATAAATATAATAAATAAATAAATAAATAAATTGGATTGAGTAAATCAAGACCAGCTTTGTTTGGAGACAGAGCTTCCTATCCATGTATGTGTGTAAATAGTTTTTGCTGATGACTTCAAAAACACAAGAAGTAGCACTGAAGTTGAATAACTTTAAGCAAAAATGTTTGTAAAATCAAACTTAAAAGTTCCAACTCTCACCCAAACTGAAAATAAAATAAATCCCTGGCATCATCAGGTAGCAGGTGATGGGGAAAACTTCTACCTGAGACCGTGGAGAGCTGCTGCTAGCCCAAGAAGAAAATACTGGGCTAGATGGACAAATGCACTGACCTGGTATATAAGACAGTGTCCTATATTTCTGATCTTTATGGGGATAAAGCTAAATTTATAGTTATATCTAAAGTTTATTGTCAAAAGTTAACTTTTTGCCAGTATGTTTATTGTAAGCTCTTGGTTTGTTGAGGGAAATAGTGTCGACAAATCTGAGAAATGCAAGTATCCTGAGCTTCAAGGAATGATTCAGATGCTTATCTTTGCTCTACTAAGCAAGTGGAATGAAATAACGAAACTAAGCATTTCTGTAAGTTTTTCAGGTCAAACATATTTTCATTTTAGGTGAGATTTGGTACTGCACAGAGTCATTATTCAGGTTATTTTGTTTACAAGTTACTGACTCTGAAAAGTTTATGGGTTGGATCCAGGTTTAGTCATGCTTGGAGTACACCCACTGAAATCAATGGGACTTAAATTTACTTGCCCCTTTGATTTCAATGGGTCTACTCTAAGCATCACTAAGTCCGGATCCAACCCTATGTTTTCTAGAGCTACTTAGAGTTATCACCAGTGTGATCCCTTTTCTCATAATGCAACAGGAAATATATCCCCATATATCAGCTATGTAAAAATGACACCCACCCCACCCCCACCCCATTATCTGGATACATGTGAAGCAGCTGGATTGGCAGAACGAAATGTTAATGGTTCCAAAGGCACTTTTATGGACTATCAGGTCAATAATCCCTGCACTAAGAAGGATTTACATGATACAGAATACTGGTTCTGTTTATTCTCAAGGTTTTTTTTTTAAATCCACTTAAAAAGTGATCAAAGAATTCTTTGCCCTACCAACACCAGATATATGATACTACATAAAATAGTTTGCACTCTCAAAAGCTGCATCTAAAGCCACTAACTGATATTTATAATGTCCAAATACAATCAAACATTTAAATGGGACTGATCTCCAAAGGAGACTATGTTTTCATAGTACTGAATAAAATTGTTCTTCGGTGACATTTTCTTGTCCCTTAATTATAGTATGAAGATATAAATCCATTTGCCAACAAAATTGCTCTTTTTCTAAATTATGGAATTTGTGCTTGTAAAAATAGCCCAGCAATTTAAACTTAATGTGCTCTCTTGCAATTTTCTCTTGCAGCCTGTTCCTGAACATGTTTACTCAGAAGTAAGTCCTACTGAACTTAAATGAGGCTTACTCTCAAACATGTGCATGGAATGGCAGCTTTAATTGCATATAGTATGTGTCACCCTAACTCTATTACACATATGCAAGCCAATATCTTGTTACACATCTAAGTTTTGTTTTAACATCAGAGTAATACCAGAAAATGTATATTTTCCCCATACCTGGGCATGCAAGAAATATATTCAATGTCAAAACAGAAAAGGTTAACTGTTAATTCCCCCCCCCCAAATAAAAATAAATACTATCCTTTTCTTAAAAACAGATTGAATATGACTACAGACAACAAGCCACTGAGAACTATGCAAACCTTGCTGGATGAAATTCCAGGACAATATTCTAGTGATTAGAATATACCACTTTTACCAGTTTTTGTCCAAATGATCATGGCTTTTGTACAAATGAAGTTTTCTCTACTTTAGGAAGCAAAGATCGTAAGATAGCCCTATGTATATTCTTGACTGTGTGAAAGCAAAATAATTATTCATCGAAAGATCACTCAGGGTAGAGAGGGAAGGAAGGTACATAATGTTTAAGTTTTTGGAGAAGTTGCTTGAACAGAGCTTTATCTGCTCTGTATGTGAATCGTCACTCTCAGCAAAAAGGGTTAAAGAAAATGCATTCTGTTGCATCTGCTTATTAAATCCCTTACTTTAGTAGAAATTCAAATTTTGTAAGATTATTCGTTTTATTGATGCATATAATTATAATCACAAGCCATCTGCTGATTTGGCAGGCATGGTTAAAATCTCTAACTCTCATAACCTTTCAAGTACAGTGCCCTTGGGACTCTATTTCACTTTTATATTTTGGAAAACACATATGAACAAACAAGAGAGGTCATATGCCGAAAGTCAGACCTGTTAAAAATCCCTCAGTATTAGAGATCCTGGACCTAAGAGTAAATAAAGTATTGTTTTTTCCCTGAGTATTGAATGTATGTTTTTAAAAATTCTATCTTCAGGAACAGATTATTCTCTCATGCAGTTGGGGAATTTGAATTTTTGCTACGGATTAAAGCTCTTTTCTCCCACTCTTGGGACCAGGGTTCCATGTCTAAACTAAAAGAACAAATATTGCTCAATTTGGTTGTCACAGGTGAATGGAACACATTTGACCTTGCCTGTATTTGAAGCACATTTTGTTTAGAGAACTGGTTTAGTAAAGTGGCTAAAACACTAAGCTACAAACGGAGAAGTCCTGGGTTCAGATCTTACCATGAACTCACTAGGTGTCCTTAGTGAGACATCTCTGCCTAAGCCTCCATCTGCAACATGGGGATAATAATACTACTACCTTACAAGATAGTTGTAGAGATTACAAGAAGATAATTATGTGAAGTGCTTCAGGCATTTGAAAGTGGTATATACATGCTAATTATTAGTATTATATGGAACTGTTCTTTAAAAACTTCTTTTTGGACTTTAGCAGTGCTTCTGTTTCCAGTAGGGGAGAACAGATTATTTGTTTTGCACTAATGGCTGCCTTTCACCATGAAGATCAGAGACCTTTAATTTTGAGGACTAAACATGGCACTACACACAATGTAGCACTTTATCTCCATCGTCACGGGCCTGCTTTTTAGAAAATAATTAACTATATGCACATTTGTGTCCTACTGGCCATTTGCTTTTATTTGTCAGGTGTGACACACTCCTGACTTCTGTTGGCAAGACACAAGAGAGTATGTGGGTGATCAAACTTGAATGATACTGAAATGGTTTTTCATCTGAAATCCTGGAACACGGAATAATGTGAAGGAATTGGCGAGAGGGTGCAGGGGAGCTACAGGCCATGGGGGTAACACTTGAAGTCCTACAGAAATGCTACAAATCCAATATAGCACCCACACAAACTATTTGCCATTAGGATGCCACCATGTAGGCCTATTTTGTTATATTTCCCACTGTATCATAAGTTAAAACTTTGCCTCCTGCTCAACAGATGATACATGAAAGCAGGGGTGCCTGGTGACTCCTCTGTCAGCGGGGTTCCTTAGCCATTGCCTCTTTTTGTTTGAGCTTTATGGGAGCTATCCATGGTGCTCCATGGCGCGAAACCTATTGTGGGAATGTGGTACAGCACCATGGATGGATGGCTCCTATAAAGCTCAAACAAAAAGATGCAATGGATAAGGAGCCCCACTGACAGAGGAGTCACCAGCCTCCCGTGCATGAAAAAATATATGCAGCATGCATATTACTTTGCACCTTTTGGAAGGTTTGATTCTCACACCACACACACACACACACACACACACACACACATCCTTTTATGGGGAAACAGGAGGCGCATGCACATGTTTGAAAGTGTCTGCACAGCTGAAACTAGGGAAACCGGCTGACTGTAGCTCTGGTTTATTTCGCAACCAATTAAGTATGACATCTGTTGAAACTCAGGAAACCAAGGCTCCCTTCCCCCTTTTCAAAGAGTTATTTGCACTGCTTGTCTTTCACATGGAAATCACAAAGGATCATTTTAGGAATCAGCAAGATGATGCACCAAGTCAGCGGGAACCATTTTAAAAGGCTACATTTGGGTGGATGAGTTTATTTGGGATGTGGAGGGCACAAACCAACCTTCAGGCACAGAAATATAGTGATTGTCACCCACTGAAAGAATATGGTCATTACTCTTAGCTTTGCACAATATACATTGTGCAAATGTATATCTGCCAACCTGATTGCCAACTGCTACACAGGGAACCAATCCTCTCTAATGTCCACCCATTGGGAGGAGAATGCTTTCCATGCTTTTTCTTCCCTAGATTGGACATGGCCCAATTCTACTCAGCCTGGGGCGGATGCTATAGGTACCATATTTTACCATACTGTGTTTCTGTTTGTGGTTGTCTGTGTATGAGGAATATGGATACTTTTCATTTGTAACTGGATTGTATCTAGTGGGTTGTATCCAATGTTAGTTTATCTTAAGTCCCATTCATTTCAATGGGTCTACTACAAGTAGGACTAACATTGGGTACAACCCATTGTTTATACAAAGCCCTATTCAGGCATTCTGCAGCTTTGTAGAATAAATGTATGAGGAAAGGCAGTACTCTAGCCCTGCCTGGAAAACCAGGATTCTCAATTGTACGGAGAACCTTCATGGATATAGGAGGCTCTCTTCTTCAAAAAGTCACCCTCCATGAGGAGAGGGCAATGGAAATGCACAAGGAAGTGGGTGGGGCTAGAGCGCTCCATCTCCTCATGCATTTATTCTACCCAGCAACAGAATGCCTGAAGAGGGCTAAAATTTCAGCCAGATCCAGAGCTCCAGTATGCACATGGAACTCCCCACATGAACCAAGACTGGGAATGATATTTTATGCATCTTATAACAGTGGTATTATGTCACTATTATTCTGGGGGTATAAAAGATGAGAGACAGGCTTGATCAAGGGTACCCAGTAAATTCAGGGCTGAGGTAGGACACTTGGTCCAGTTAGGTCCAATTCTTTTCACTGGCCCACTTATGCACCTCCCTGTGAGTCTTCTTCTTACAGATGGGTTTGGAAGTTGGTCTCTTGCTCTTCTACTCTTGCTTCTGTCTGCAAAGGCTAAAATGAGCTGCATTCCTGTTTTCTGTTAGTGTTGCTCAAACAAAGATAGTAATACTATATTTCTTTAAAAAAGATAGTTGATGTCACACTGTGGAAGCGATTTGATCCCATCTTAAATACAACTGGGTCAGCCTGTCAGTTCTGAATCAAGGCAAAACAGTTTCACTTCTGATCACACATTTTTGAAAGGAGGTGTCAGGAATATTTCTCTCCTGTTGTTCCTGTGCGTATCTTCACAGATCAGCCTTCCCTGACCTGGTGCCCTCCTGATGTGTTGGACTACAACTCCTATCACCCCAGCCAGCAGTGCTATTGGGCCTGCTGGCTGGGGGTGGTGGGAACTGTAGTCCAACAGATAGGGGAAGTGCCAGGTCGGGAAAGGCTGCCATAGTTAACAGGGAATATGGTGGTGGGTGGAATTCACAGAGTGATGGAGGCAAGAGAGGTGGAGAGATTCTGCAAAGTTCAGTCTGGGACAGCGATCTCTTGCCATGGGGAGGCTGTTTTCAGTGGGATTTTCTATATGCTCCAGCCTGTTCCAAGTAACAAAACTGTCCTTCAGCGGGGTTTATTTTTTTTGCTACATTTTAGAAGTGCATCATCTGGTGGATAACCTAAAACTTGGTTGTTTAGGCAAGCTTTCAAATGCCGGTGCTATCTTCTGCTGGATCTTGCTTTTAGTTTTTGCTGTAATGCTGCTGCTCTTACATCATCATCATCATCATCATCATCATCATCATCATCATCATCATCTGTTGCTGTGTATGGTTTTATTACGTATATCTTGCTGTTTTTAAACTCGCTTTTTAAAAGCCATCTTGGGGGCCCTTGAGGAATGATAGTGCAGGATACTAAGTACTGTAAATCACTAAATAAAATGCAGAGGGATCCCTTACAATATACTGTTTGTTGAAGAACTGAACGGTTCCAGCAGAGATATATTCAAAATGTAATGAAGTGCTGGATTCAGGAAAATATCTAAACCTTTTTGATTCTGCCTTGACATTACATACTCTCATGGTTCATATTTTCAACATGTGTAAGGAAAGGTAAACTTTAAAGCTGCAACACTTTTTAAGAACTTCCCTTGTTACTTAGGGCACAATCCTATCCATCTTTAGACAGAAAAAAAGTCCTGCAACTCCCAGCATTCCCCAGCCAGCCATGCTCGCTGGGGAATGCTGGGAGTTATAGGCATTTTTTCTGCCTAAATATGCATAGGATCACACCCTTATAAATCTAGTGTTACACCAAGGCCCTGAAGAGGAAGGTAGTCCTTGTGTTCTTGGGAGATTGCTTGTATAACTGCATTTGATCTGATCCTCCATTCATTGAGTAATCCTGTGTTTCATCCTCAGAGCCCAACTCATGCTTTCCTTTATCCAAGTTTCTTCTCCTGGTAGCTTTGCTAGTCTTCCCCCTTTCTCCCACTCAGCTCTGCTGAGGCATGACTTTCTGCTGGTTCATTCACACATAAAGTGTGTCTCTCTCTACAACTCTTTTAAACTACAAGTTAGAAATCACCTCTGCTTTGCATTTAACAGGCTGAAATGTGTTGCTTCTAAAACACTACCGCTGAAGCCCACAGTGAAACTGAAGCCCCCAATGTGAACCATTATTCAGTAATCACGTTCTTCATCCATGCTCTCTTGTATCCTCTCCTTCCCTCTCTTTGTAGAACCCCAGAGGTCAAATCTGTGGTACAGGTCCCATGTAATTGTAAATAAGCAAAAATTTTCTAGGAATATCAAAAAAACCTAGTTCACATTACCAGTTGCCATTCAAATGAATGCATGAGCACTTCATAGCCAGATTCATCATTCTGCACTGCAGTATTGCAAAACATGGAGGCAGAACCACAAGGACTGGAGTTAGTCTAAGAAGGTTTCAAGAGTCCAGAGGGAGGGATGTTTTATACTTCATCCTTTCCTCCCGCTGTAGCCAAGGCCCAAATCCACTGCCGCTAGCAATGCCACTTGATCATCCAGCAATCCCATCCTGCTTTCCCTGCACAATGTTGTAGTTTGAACAGGGAAGCTAATTGTGGGTATGCATGGCCCTGACATCCCAGCCCATAGCCAGCCTAAACGTTTGGGGTGGCTGACAAACAAGTATGGGGCGCAATTCATCTGATGTGTAGGCCTTTAAAAGACAGATGGTTGCCAGCCAGATGGGCGATTAATAAATGTAAATAATAAATAAATAATAAACAAATAAACAAAACTGAAAACTGTTTTTTTAATTATTTGTTTGTAAAAAACAAACAAACAATCAGGGATAACAGAAAAAAAAATTAGGGGAGGGCAGCCCCCCAGCTCCCCCCTGGCTACAGGTCCACTGACATCCATGTTGACTTATGGATGCCTTCCTCACCCATAGTTGCCTGATTGGAGAGCACCTCAGTTACACCATTCAAGTTCCTGGCCTGCCCAACTGATTAGTTGCTTTGGGTTGTGTTCTTAAAATATGTAGGGAAGTAGCCTGAAATGGCCCCCTTTGTAACTTGATGGTAACCCATGTGACATCAGCTTCTAGGAGGCTATGGATGTGTATCCGAGGGACAAACTATACATTATCCTAAATGCTGATGGCTCTAGTCTCTCCTTCTCAGTAATGTCTAGTACAGGGGTAGGCAACCTGTTGCCCTCCAGTATGCAAATGATTTATAGGGGCTGTAGAATTTTGAGAAAGTTTTGGGAGGAGGTGAGAGTGCAGTTTGACCACCTACCAATTATTATGCAAGAGCAGAGGAGACTGGCATCAACAGAGCCCCACTCCATCCTCCCCAGTCTTCCAGTTAATGTCCCCAGACTAAAAATAGGATATCGGTGTAGAATGGCAGCACTATATCTGAGCAAACACTGAATAACACATGGGATCTTATATCAAAATTAATTGACCAAGAATGTATAAAAGGAGCATAAAATTGAAATAACTTCCAAATGCCTTTTATATGATCCACTGTAAGCATGTGATGTAATTATTGTAATCCTTTTGATTGTTTTGTAGAGAGCATTACATTCCTTTTTGTGATTCTAATACTTTTACCAGAAAATAGTCCCTCTCTTCTGTGTGGTTGTCAGATTTGGGGTATCAGTTTGTGCCCTTTCTTCCTCATCCCTTCTATCACCTAATGGTGAGACTTAGCTTTGAGGGATTACACATGCTCCTACCAGTAAGTAATTATATCCAAGGTGACTTCTATTGACACTTTACCTTCTGCACTATCTGAACTTAACCTCCAGGTTTGGTAATGTAAAGGCGACATTTCTTTTTATGTCTGCTCTCTAGCTCAGAAGAGACCTAAATGTTCTGCTTATTGTTAGAAACAGGTTCAAGTAACTGCTGGCTTTTATATTTCCAAAACCTGGAGGAACAACCATGGTCATTCCTTTTTTCCAACAGCCTTTGGTGCAACCTGAAACTCTGGTTTGCACTTTATACAATCTAATAATCCGATTAAGCCCACGTAACTCCTCTTGCACTTCTTCCACTTCTGTTTGTTCTGCTTGACATCCAGCCTGAACTCACTACTTTGTGAAATTTTATTGAGTCCTAATAAAGGGACTGTGGGTTTTTTTAACCTATCATATTACAGCTTCTCATCTTCATGAGATCTCTGTGTTTCACATGAATATTCATGTGATCTCTGTGTTTCACATGAAGTGTTTTAGGATTTTGGGAAGAAATTGTCAACACTCCGTTGCTCAGGAAAAGTTAAGTGGGGCAGTGCTTGTTGACTAGGACATTTCTCACTGCTGTGGCTGTAGCAGCACCAGCCCATGGCGAACCCATGTGAGTACCATTAGGTACGGAGTGTTGGTATATGGCTCAGCAATGATACAGGATTATGTCTACAAGCATGTTTTTTTTAAAAAAATACCCCCAAACCCCTAAATATTTGAACTATGTTCTCAGCATGGCTTCAAAGGATGTGGTATTTGAATCAAAGGATTCAAAGGAGAATCTGAAACACCACTGCTGTGTGTTTCAGATTCTCACCTTCCTAGGGAGCTGTCCAGAGGCAGAGGTGTTCAAATGTGGCATCAGCAGTGCCTGGGTAACAACTGATCAGTTTTTGAGCTGTTCCTGCTGCCCCTCTCCTGTCTGCAGGGCCCTGATCTGAGGCACAAGTTGAGTCTGGCTTTCTCCTCATGAGGATAGGAGACTTCATACTTCAAGGCAGGCACTGTGCCTTTGGCCTCAACTTGGACATGCTGCTGCCTCTGCTCCTTGGGTATGATCCCGGAGGGGCTAGAATTGGGGTCTGGGACCAATCAAGGTGTGTTGGGCCGCCCCTTGAATCTCTGATGTCCCTAGGCAGGGCATCTTCTCAAGTGGTGATCTCAGGATCCACTGACTCTTTTGAGCCTCATAGGTGATAGGGCCAGCAAGAGGTCCCTCCTCTGAAGAAGAGGTTTCACCTAGTTCTGGGCTGGTCCTGAATGGAAGGTGATGGGGCATTGCGTGTGGGGACAGTGCTTAATTTTTAAAAGAGAAGTGCCAGAGTTCAAGCCTTTAGGGTTCAGGCCTGCCATTTGCCCTGAAAGGAAGTCCTGCTCCTTAATCCTGAGTGTGTAGAAACAGATTGCCAGTGGTGAGGGAAAGATACTGTGTACATCCTCAGAGGTACTTTTCTTCATCATCATCATCATCATCATCATCATCATCATCATCATCATCATCCCTGTTTCTTTAAAGAAGGGGTGGGACCCCAGAGAAGTAGGATATTGCTAAAGGCAAGAATTAAAGGAGGAAGAATGTGGGTACAAGACCAAAAGTACCTTCATGAGTCTTTTTGTTTTCCTGCTTACCTTACTGGCTCCAACTATTATATGCTATTTTGCACCAGAGATGCTATTAGTTGCTGACAGAAGTCACTAAGGATGCAATCCTATGCATATTTAGACATTTAAAAAGTCCTACAACTCCCAGCATTCCCCAGCCAGCCATGCTGCTGGGGAATGCTGGGAGTTGTAGGACTTTTTAAATGTCTAAATATGCATAGGATTACACCCTAAGAGTACAATACTACTTATTGAGTTCAGTGGGGCTGGGGCCTACTCCCAGGAAGCTGGCTATAGGATTGCAGCTTTAATGTGTTAGGCAACATTTGGTTTTCTGCTCTGGCCCCACCCTGAAGATGCAAAGCTAGCCCATTACATTTATGGTGGCCAGTTCCATAAATATGACAGCCCCATTGCTTAGTTGCTTCGCATATCTGGTCTCCTCAGATGACAGTCAATGGCAGTGTAAATATGGTACTCACCAAATAACTTTCCTGCATTTTCTATCACAGGCCCCAGAATCAAGTATTTCTGAACCACATTATACCAAATAGTTATGAATTTTGACTGGCAAACTTTCCAAGTCAAGAATCAAAGAGGGAGGGAGCATAGCTCAGTGTTACAGCACATATTTTGCCTGCAGAGGATTCCAGGTTGAATCCGTGGTATCCCCAATTTAAAAAGACCAGGTAGATAGTCAGTTCGGTTGTATGAAAGAGACCTTGAGACCAGGGAGAACTACAGCTAGTCAGAATAGTCAATACGGGACTGAATAGTCAAATAGTCTGACCTTGTATAAGGCAGTATCTGAAAGGCAGAATCTATCTTTTACATTTCAGTTGAATTACCATCTGCATCTTGGTCTCTTATGAGTTACCATAGGCAGAAAATACTGAGAAGGTTATAACATTGTAAGAAAAATGCATAACTACTTAAAGCGTATTGTTGTATACATTAATAAAATTATTTCATTATTTAAAAAAGTACTGGAATGGAGAAAAGAAAGTGTTTTATTGACATAAGCTCTTAAAGGTTGTCAGCTTGGAGACTGTGATAGAACCTCCATTAGAACCACAAACATCACTAAATATGTAAGGACACAGTCAAAAGAAAACTTTGCACAATAGACGCTGGCAGTTGACAACTCTCCTGATTTTGAAGTCTCAAAGAGGTAGCAAAAGTAGGAAGTTTACCATGTCCTTGATAAACTACCGTACATGGCTGGCGGGATACATTAGCCTTCATAGGACACAAGTCCTGGAGGCCTGTTTGAAAGGTGCAGCTGCCTTGCCAGAAAAAAAAATAGCAACCCTGAATGTGACAGAGCATCACTAACTTCCTGTCCAGCAGAGGAACTATCAGCATTAAGCCCCCATTAACCCAGCTGCTGTACTCAATCACAGGCACTTGGTTCAGTGCTGGCTCCAGGAATTTGCAGGGCCCTTGGGCAAGAGAACCACAAATGGGCCCCCTTCCTCAGTGAGTCTACCTCCTCATTGCCATTGTTACCATCTGCTGTTGTCCTCATCCCCTTTCTCATCATTGCTACCACTTGCTTGCTTGACAGGCACAGAACCAACGAGCAGTGGCACCTACTGTTACTTTTTCTTACCACCACAATTGTCTGGGCCAGGGCAGGAGCCGGGTGAACAAGCAGGTTGCAATGGTGAACAGGAGGAGTGAGTCCAGGGGGCTCTTGTCAATGGGCCCTACTGGGGTGTGGGCCCTCGGCAGATGCCCAACCATGCCTACCCTTGACTCTGGCCCTGATTATGTTACTGAACATATATTAAGATCTTGACAACTGTTCAATTGTATAGGGGTGTTGTTGTTTTTTTACTCTTGAGCACCCAGGGATATACCTCCTAATAATGTAGTAATAGTAGTAGTAACAGTGGTAGTTGTAAATAGTTAGCTCATGTCATTAACCGCTAATGAGACCACTGATGGCTTGAGATAACTCTGCTGTTTTATTGCTTTCTCCTTCCAACATTCACTTTTAGTACTTTAAACACTCAATCACCTTGAATGTCTTGGTAGAAAGGCTGTATAAATAAATGAAGTAAATAAATAAAAAAGAATGGCTTGGATCTGGCAGAGGCCTTCCATGAATGGAAGGGGGGAGGTGTTTTTCTCTGATTCCCCTTCCCCCTGCAGCACCCTGCACCACCACCCATGTTGATCCAGAATGTCCCCCAACCCTATCAGGAGCAGGGAGGTTGGAGAGGATAATTGAGATCCTAGAGTGCCCCATTCCATAAGCAGCTCCATTCATGGTACACTGGATCCAATCCCATGCTGGCTATGGAATCATTTTTTTGTTCTTGGGGCTGCTGCAAACAGAATGCAACTTTGGGAGAGTGAACTCAGTTATTTGGGGGATAATTTCTAATGCACCTTAAATTCTGTGGCCTCGGATTACATCTATACGCATGTAATAGATGCGTATTTGAGATGGAGATCTGTGGTGGTTAACTTTTGCTGCACAGATTGTTCATATGCCATTCAAGAAACTGATTAGAAGCAGAATCAAGAGAAGGTACACTTAGGGCACAATCCTATGCATGTTTAGACAGAAAAAAAAGTCCTGCAACTACCAGGATTCCTCAGCTAGAATAGCATAGCTGGCTGGGGAATGCTGGGAGTTGTAGGACTTTTTTCTGTCTAAACATGCATAGGATTGTGCCCTTAATGCACCCATGCAATACTTGAGGGTGCTGGTGGGAGGGGGATGCTGAGATGGCAAGAGAACTAAGGATTTAGTCAGAAGAAGACAAAAGTGGTGGGGAGTGTATTTGTTTATTTTATTACATGGTTTGTTTGTTTTTAACAGTTTCATTCTGTTTTTCCTTTAAGGCAGGCATGAGGAACCTCTGACCCCAGGCCAGATACAGCCCAAGGGAGGTTCCCATCCAGCCTGTTTATGCCACCCCCTCTCCTCAGGCCCCTTTTCCCAGGCAGGGAAAGGCTCTTATTTATGATCACCACCTGATCGGGGATAAGAGCTTTTCCTTGCTGCGCTGTGACAAAGTGCAGCGAGAAAGGCAGTACGCTTCCTCTCTCCTTCCATGGGCAGTTCTTCCTGTGCTGCCCTGAGCAGCACAAATGGCAGCGAACTATGAATGTGGTAAGGCAGTGATCTCTCCCTCCATGAGCAGTTTGCTGTCTCCCCTTGTGGTGTGTACTTGTGAAGGGGTGGGTGGGTTATGTGCATAGCTGTGTGCGCATGCCAGCAGTGGGAGTAGTGGCCGTGCTCACTGCTGACATATCCCCCCCCCCATGTGCTTGGATGGTTCCCCCACCCCTGCTCGAAGGAATTCAGAGCAACATAAAAGGTTCCCAATTTTTTCCTCACAAGAACCCTGTAAGGTTTGGTTAGGCTAAAATAGTGACTGGCTCATATGAACGTGGGGGCGGGGGGAGGGAATTGCCACATATTGGGCCTGACCATTGGTCTATGTAGCTCAGTACACTGACTGGCAGCGGCTCTCCAGGGTTTGGGGCAGCCGACTCTTGCAGCCCTACATGGAGATGCCAGGAACTGAACCTAAGACCGTTTGCATGCAAAAAGTATGCCTTCTACCACTGAGCTACAGCTGTTCCTCAAGTTTCTTCCCTGAGACTCGTGGTTAACCAGTGAGCTTCATGGCTGAGTGGGAATTTCCCCAGCCCTAATCCAGCACTTTGACACTGGTATAAGGAAAACTATATGGGTTGAGAGAAATAACATATAGGGAAAGTATAATGTAGGCTGAGAGAAGCAATGATTGCTGGTAGCAGGACATTTAAAAGTGAAGAAAAGGCATTGGTGCCGTGTCATTGGAATGTGAGAAAGGAAGCTTTGACACTCTTAGGGTGGAATCCTATGCAAGTTTAGACAGAAAAAAAGGCCTACAACTCCCACCATGCCCCAGCCAGGATAGCTAGCTGGGAGTTGTAGGCTTTTTTTCTGTCCAAACTTGCATAGGATTGTACTTTTATCTGATGATGCTTTTGGTATGTAGTTTTTAGACTTAGGAACTTTGGCTGTTCCTTGTCTTAAGACACTCCTACACAACAGTGTGGCTCACCAGACTGAATACAGTTAACTGCTATGTAACAGCATATATTGCAATTTGGTTGCATTGTGCATTCATCAGGGTGGGTCACAAGTTGTGCAGGCATTTCTATCTCTATATCACTACTCCACCCCACCCTAGTTTTCCATAGGCTGAAGTTGGCAAATATAGCTTTCTTGTTGAAGAGGATTCGTCAGTTCTGTCATCAAATACTTTTTTGAAAACTGGGAAGCTGCTGGGTGAAAAATAATAATTGTACATTGTATTTTTAGAGATAGATGTTATTGACATAGATATTCTGGATGAACTGTAACAGTCTTCCCCAACCTGATGCCTTCCAGATGTGTTGCACTGCCACTCCCATGCTGGCTGGGAATTATGGAAGTTGCAGTCTGTCCAATACATCTGGAGGACACCAGTTTGGGAAAGGCTGAGCTACAAGATTTCCTTATTCAGTGGCAGTGTTCTTTGCTGAGGATTAAGTGTTTGTGGCTTTGCTTTTAAAATGATGTATTATTTCTGTTAGTTCCCTTTATTTTTTTTAAAAAAAATGTTCCATGCCTTGAATACTACACATTTCCCTATTAGCCTTGCTTTCATGTGACATGTCATGTAGGTCATTGCCCCTGTCTCCACCCCTGCACATTCGTCTGACATTCTGTGCAGGGCCTCCATGTATACAGTGGCATACAGTAAAGTTTGTGCAGAATGTCAGATGAGTGCAGGAAGGTTGGGGATGGCACCAGCTGATACAATTCTCATTCGACACAACTTGTCATCTGCTAAGGCCCAGTATGCTTTCATTTCATGAGGTTGGTCCCATCTCTAAATGGGTGTGAGAGCCATTCCTGAAGGCCTGTTTTGCAGGCTTCTATCCTGCTTTATTCCTTAGATTCAGAGCTGCTGACAACAGGTGTGACAACAGCTGACAACAGCAGCTGACAACAGGTGAAAAAGGTATGCAGTTAGTATATGTCTATATATAGATTTCATAGATCTCATAGATCATAGAGTTGGAAGGAGCCTACAAGGCTATTGAGTCCAACCCCCTGCTCAATGCAGCAAACTAGAGGAGGGGTCTCCCATCCAATGATCAGGTTGGATCCAGATTGAACATTTCATGAATGGAAGGGCCTCTTCCTGGAAGACACCGGGATCCGGTGGAGGCTCCCCACTGGAGAAAGGGGGGCAGGGAGGCAATCTTTGCCAATTGCCCCTTCCCCCTGCGGTCTCCTGGCTCCTCTCTCATGCTGCTCTGAAGGGTTCCCTAGCCCTCCAGAGTAGCTTTTCAGGAGGCACAATGGGCAGCAATGGGAAGGAGGAATCATGAAGATCACATCCCTGCCTCCTTCCTCCCATGTGAGTGGAACTCCACTCAGCACTAATCTGGATCCAACGTGATTGAGTGTGTGTGTGTGTGTGTGTATGAGAGAGAGAGAGAGAGAGAGAGAGAGAGAGAGAGAGATTCATTCTACATGACATTTGTCTTTCTACTATATATACCTAATCTGTCTGCAATAGATTTGCACAAATAAAGTCTCACATCACTTATAGGAAAAAGCTGGCTTGGGCTTGACCGACCTCCAGAAGGTCAGAGTTTGACAGCTAGGAAACAGCCACTATGAATCCCTTTCATTCTGTCTCCTCACTATACTTATTTCATATATGAAGGCCAAAATCAGGGAGATGGCCTGGATATGTTCTGAGGTATGGAGGGTCCAAGCCATTTAATCATAAAGTATTTTGTGCTGCTGAGGTAAGAAAGATACTTCTCTGAAGTATCCTCTCAAGTACTGAGTAAGTAGCAAGTAGGGCAAACAAACTATATTTAAAATACCCATCCAGCAAGCTTTTTCAGGTTTTAAGGAGGATGAGCCCGTACACCCATCTCCATCTGTAGCTCACTGTGACCAGTTTGCTCCATATTTGGCAGATAAAATATCCCCCATCCATTTTTATTTGGGTGATACATTCTACTCTGTACCAGAGTTCAGCTTTGTCTACATTAGTCACAGTTGCTTGGATGAGTTTTCAGATGAGAACAAGATGTTTGGATGAGGGCAAGGCCCTTGCAATGGTCCATGTCAAGATTTAGCCCCGTGAACTTTCTTTTAATATCAAGCTGTACAAGGTTGTCAAATGTCTCATTCAGTGTGTGTGTGTGTGTGTGTGTGTCTATTCCTGATGTCCTGAATGAGATGTAGGAATCAGACACCTGGCCATCTGATAGCCTAGGCAATTATCGACCAGTCTTGAATTTCAATTTTTAGGCATGATGGTTGAGTAGGTAGTGGCTGACTAATTACATGTTCTCTTGGGTGAAGCTGATTCTCAGCATCCTTATCATGCAGGTTTTCTGACCTGGTTTTGAGATGGAAATTGCTTTGCTCACCCTGGTTGATATCTTGCACTAGTAAAAAGGCAGGCGGAGTGTGATTCTGTTTTCTTTTGGATCAATTACATTGGCCATGACATCCTTTTGGGTTGGACACTGGGAACTGAAGGCACCACTTGCAATGGTTCTGGTCCTACCTGGATTGAAGATTCTAGAGGCAGTGGTGCTGGGATACTGTTCTTCCTTCTCACTGGAATTATCCTGTGGGACTTCTCTCCATCCATTATTGTCTCCCATGCTTTTTGACATGCACATGAAATCACTAGGAAAGGTTGCTGAGCAATTTGGAGTACACCGATGACACCCAGCTCTGTTTCTCCTTTTCACCTGAATAAATGCCTGTGATCTGTGATGCCTGTGGATAAGGGTGACTAAAGTTATGCTTAGTCTAAACAAGATGGTGATCATGATTTTGAGAGGATCAATTCACCAGCTTTTGGAAGACTTGCCTGTTCTGGATGAGGTCATGGTCTACATTAAGGGTCAGGAGTTTTGGAGTGTTTTTCGACTAGGGAGATGAGCAGGCTGAGCAAATAACAGCCCTGTTTCAGCTGTGATATGTGGGTCTGTGTTATTGTGGGCATTGATCAAAATGTCCATTGCTGCAGCAATTCCTCACTTACATAGGATGCCTTTGGATATTACAATCAAATGGAGAGAGAGAAATAGATGTGAGTGACTCATGCATCTAATTATTGTGTTTCTGATATAATGTCCAAAGAGACGAGTCATATATTTCAAGCCAGGTGACATCTTTGAGTTCTACATGCATCTAGAACCAATATAGCTCATTGCTTTCACATGTACTTTCATGATGTCCATAGCCCCCCCCCCCCAGTCATATATGAAAACCTGGGTAGCATGTCCTTGGAATATTTATTTTTCTTTTTTTAAACAAATGTTTGTTAAGGCATCCTTGAATTAAGGGCCAAACTACACACTTTCAGGAGATCCATGATCAGATCTCTCAGCATATTTTTCTGCTCCCCAAAGCAGCCAGCGGGACAGCTGGATCTTGGTGGAGGGGGGATTAACCCTTTCCCCATACACTGTTCCCACGATGCATAGCCCTTCCCCCATGGCGGTGGGGACACATACAGACAGCCATGAAATGAACTGTGAAAAGGAGCACTGAATCAGACATACCCATAATCACTGCTTAATTTTCTAAAATGGGACCAGGTCTCAATCTGTCCTGGCAGTCACACTCCCTGTCACCAATGCTTTTTTTTTATTCTAGAAGCATTAGGGTTAGTTTTGATTACACATCAATGTGGAAAATACACTCCAGTATTTTAATAATAAATAGTGCCTTTGGGCATGTATAGACTGATTCTACATGTGCTCAAAGGCACTATTTATTCTTAACAAGCAAAATACCTTTCAGGATTATGTGATGGGTAGAAAGAGAAGGGGCCATACACTGCAAAAGTGAGCTCTGGAAGGGTATGTGTGCTCTATCCCCCTGTGGGTTTGTTCTCACTGTGCTCTCTGCTGCTCCACTGTCAGGACCAGGGGTCAGGCTTTGCCCCCACTGCAACAGAGTGTCCCCAAACGCAGCACTATTACTCTTAGAAGTGAATGGCACACAAGTACCACAAGTATGGGAGAAAATCAGGGCTGGCCCAAGACACTTTGCTGCCTGAGGCAGAGCAACAAATGACATCTCCACCTCACAACCACCCAAGTCAAGGTACATAGCACCCAAAGCCAGGAAAGTTGTTTTGTTTGGCGCATGAGGCAGAAAGTCCCACAAGGACCTCTCCCCATCCTGGCAGTAAAAATAGAATAACAACAAATGAAATAACTAACAATTGTCTGCCCTTGCTGCCTGAGGC
The DNA here is from genome assembly GCA_021292165.1 of Shinisaurus crocodilurus. Taxonomy (NCBI): domain Eukaryota; kingdom Metazoa; phylum Chordata; class Lepidosauria; order Squamata; family Shinisauridae; genus Shinisaurus; species Shinisaurus crocodilurus. The sequence goes on along the minus strand of CM037880.1, from coordinate 171,198,301 downwards.
AGCTGCCTCACTATGCCTAAGGGTAGGGCCAACCCTGGAGAAAGTAAAGGGACGGGTAAACCTATTCCCTGTTGATGGTGATTCTGGTTTATTGGAGGAACCCTGTCAATAGTTTTGCCAACTGCGGCCTGTTTACTTCATCCCATCCAACCAACTGAATGTGAACACTGAGAAATGAACTTGTTTCTATCTGCATAGCCTCCTCACTCCCTCAGCTGCTTAGCACCTCCTTGAGTTCAATTTCTCCCCATACAGAAGTTCGCCTACATACTACAACATATGTCACTAGTCCTTTTTACATTACCATACCCTCCAACATTTTACAGATGAAAATAGGGACACACATGTGAATTTGTAAGAGGTATGGTTAAGCAACGTCGAGGTGTGATCAAGAGGGTGTGACCAGAAAAACATGAGGGTGTGGCCAAGGGTATGGACAGGCAACCAAAGGGCATGATCAAGTACAAAAGTTATTAGAGGAAACACACAAAATCTTATATATTATAATTATTACATTATTATATTATATATTATTTTATAAGTGACTTTTGTATTATTATTTTTTTACCTTACTTAAACCCTTAATTCTTGATATCTGGTGTTTTTCGGGGGTGTGTGTAAGTGCTTACAGGGCAATCTCTTTCTTTTTTAAAAAAAATTGTCAGGATTTATTTATTTATTCATTCATTTATTTGGCACAAATTCAACAGGTGAAACTTACCCACGCACCCAGCCCCCCAGACATGGAGCTTCAGAGAGAAAGGGAGGTTTCTTGCATTTCCTTCTGACACTAAAAACTCACCTGTTAGAGGCAAAGTCAGCTCTGTTAGGAAATAAAATCTTTGGCAATAGAAAGATAGGAATCATGTGATAAATTCCCTCATTCACCTCTGCGTTGGTCCAGGCTTTCACTCAGCTAATCCCTTTCCCACAGCAACGTGCAGCAGAGGTAGCAGGTAGAGCATGCGTGTGTGTGTGTGCACACACAGACACATCCTCGCCTGGCCCTCCCAGTTTAGCAGCGTCTGTTCCCTTCCTGCTTACTGCGGCTGTTCGAGCCTAAGCTGAGCTATCTTAAAGGGGCCATGGGCAAAATTGCAGGCTAAGCCAAGACTGCAAGCTTAGCTGCAGTTTTGCCCATGGCCCTTTTAAGTAGCTTGCAGTTGCAGGAGGCAGGGGAATTCGGGACTCTGCATGACAAAGTGAGAAACCGTGATGGCTTAAGGGTTTTTGTGATGGTCCAGGTATTTTCAGGACAATTGGAGACTATCCATTACCAAACAGGTAGGTTTGTTCTATGGCCTGCTTGATGGTGTTTTGTCCAGATTCTGGCCATGCCATCAGTACCCATTTGGCCAATTAGCTAGAACTTTTTAGGTCATTTTTTAAAGTGAGATTCTAGCCCTTATATGAGCCCAGGTATGAGAGAAAAAGTGCAGGCAGTACTCTGCCCAAATGTTTATGAAAAACTTTTCTGCCTTCCATTGTTGTAGTCAATGAGGGAAGCTACAGCTAGGATTGATATGTAAGGGGAAGCAGTAACAGGAAAATACTAATGTTGCATCAGAAAAATTGTCCAGAGATGGAACTTCCTGGTGTCCTTTGAAACCATTTATTTTCTCCCCTGGGCTGAAGTGAGAGCTTGTTCATAGTAAACAACTGAGATGTCCAGAATTGAGTATACCTGTGATAAGGGAGCAGTTTGTCCCCTCCTGCAAACAAAGGGTAGTAGCAAAGAGTTCAAGCTCTTTCTAACTCAGAATTTATTTCATATGTGTGTGTGTGGAGGGCAGATGGAGGGCTGCAGCTGGGGGGGTGGGGCTTACAACGGCCATGCATTGCAGTTCACTGTTAATATTGAAGGTTAGAGGTGAGGCTGGCTTGGATTTCCATCCAAAAATCCCCCATACAAAACAGCCCTCAGGTTGCAGCAAGGGTCAATATAGTTTAATATGCCCCCTTCCAGAAAAAAAAATCCAGCACTCACTTGCATGCAGAATCATTGTGCTCCCTTGATTCATGTGCAGATGAGTTGCATTTTATTTATTTATTTATTTATTTATTTATTACATTTATATCCTGCCTTTTTTCCTGCAAGGAACCCAAGGCGGCTTACATAATCCTCCTCCTCCTCTCCATTTTATCCTCACAACAACCCTGTGAGGTAGGTTAGGCTGAGAGAATCAGCGACTGAAATTGTTCATGTAAAATGTGTGTAAAATTGGCAGAATTAGCAAACAAATTGCATAGTATGCAACTTAGGCTACCTGTGGCTCATGCTGGCTCAGCTTGTCTGAGCATGGAAAGCTAAGCAGGGTCAAGCCCTGGTTGTTACTTGGATGGGAGACCCCTCCTCTAGTTTCCTGCATTGAGCAGGGGATTGGACTCGATGGCCTTGTAGGCTCCTTCCAACTCTATGATCTATGAAATCTATGATTTGGGGAACTGGAATATGGCAACCCAACAAACGGGAGACACTGGGGGCGGGGGAGGATACTGAATACATGGTGATGGGAGGATTACAGTTGCAGACCCCACCCTGGACATCCATCAAGTATTCTCAAAGAAGCTCTGTGCATCATCAAGGCATGGCTGGCAGGGGTGTGCCCCCCACAATGCCAATCCCTCCCCCCCCCTCATGTATTAGGTCTCCCTGTTCTGTCATGTGAACAGGGTTCTTGATGTATACATAATGGCAAGTCTGCCCCAAAGCATATTTTAGTGGTATTTTGCCCTCACTTCTATAGTACAGATTTGATCATACATTGTATATCTTCATGTGCCAGTAGATGCTGTAGTGAGTGAGTGTGTGTGTGTAATAAAAATCCAGGTGGGAGATTCCCACCAAAAAGTGGTAAAACTACTGAAGTTTGCAATGTACAAGCCATTGGTAAAAATAGATAAGGGAGGAAGTCATTTGCCTTGTGCTTAGGGTGATATATTTCTGGTCCACTCCTGTGTCATTGAAAATGCACATTGCACCAATCTTTCTATCAAAATGAGAAAGACAAGAAGAAGAAGAAGAAGAAGAAGAAGAAGAAGAAGAAGAAGAAGAAGAAGAAGAAGAAGAAGAAGGAAGAGGTTGTAGTACTTTTCCTTGGTAGAATCCTTGCACAACAAACATTCCCAATATGTAAACAAGGCTCCAGCGCCTGTGTTTGTCCACAGCTAGAGCTACAGATGAACACAGTGTAGTTGTGTGATGACAGGAACAGCTGACTCATTAGTAGAGAGCAGTGAAAGGTAATTAACCCTGGGAAAAGTACAGCTGCCATGCGAGCTGTTCCTTTCTGTAGGATCTGATTAGAAATTAGTGTTAAATCACTGATTCTTTTAAAAAATGTCATTGATAATTCACTTTCACTTTCAGGTGTGGCCCCCCGAAAAGGGGCCTCGAATGATACTTACATTTTTATTTTATTTTTTAAAAAGGTCCTTGATATAAAAAGGCTATTTGAGAGAACACCACACACCTGCTTGGCTCCCAATGGAGTTTTCTAATTATGATTACTGAATGTTTTGAGGACACCCTTAAATTCTGTGGACAATGTAGAGAACGTTTGGAATAAATAAATAAGGAAATAAATATTAAGTCAGGGAATTGTTATTTGAAAGAAATAGGGACCCTTTTAAAATGTTGGTTGTTTACATTGCTTTTAGCATCTGCTGAGAGAGACCGTTTTTGATACTTGTCACTGTCTTATCTGTACAAACAGCCCAATAATGGTGTGTGTGTGTGTGTTTGTGTGAGTGTGGAATTGCTCAGAATAATTATGTTGCATGATTAAAAGAAGGACAAGCTAACTGAGAACAAGCTAAAACAGTTTACAGGGGAACTAATTTTGACATAGTGTATATATAAAACCTTATTCCATATGCTTATCCTAAAGTTACCACAGGCTTTAACAGTGTGATGGATAACTAGGTCCTGATTACTCATGTGTATTGATTGAAAACATCAGCCATGGCTTTCAAATCCCTTTGCTTCTGGTAAATAATATTTGCAGATATTAAATCTGTAGCCCTTGCCTCACATATTCTACAGCAGTGATAGGACTGCTTTAGAAATTAGTGATTACAGGACCACCGGAAGAGTGACCGTGGTCCAGTTTTCAGAACAGGCATCCAACTTTTGGGGAAATATCATGGGGCTGATGATGCATGAGGCAGTCTCTTGATCAATATCTCTAGAGGATGTAGCCAACCCATTTAATATGGTAACTTATATGGTGACTGATTATATGTATGTAGGTAACTGTTTGTTTAATGATTTGACTGACAGATCATGGACAGATAGTGAGATCAGGATCCGTGTCATCAGAGAAAACATATTGAATCTGAGTAAGCCTAGCTGTGTTGATCTCCCAGTCTCATTGATTGGGGATTGAGGCATGCCAAAGTATTCAAGTGTCTGGTAATGTTACTTGGGTTGGGTATAGCACCTCAGGGTCTGAGGAAACTCTCCTAAAATAATTGGCGTATACTTTGCAATTATAATAGACACGTGCATATGTTATCAGTCATCAAAGATTGTCCAAAGATTTGATGAAAGTCATCAAAGGCTGTCCATAAGGATGATCCAGCAAGTGCTGGTTGGGAAGCTCTGCCTTTAACTGTTAGGACAGTTACAAATCTTTTAGAGGCGGCAGACTGCATTTCTCATGGCACTGTTGAATTTAATGAACATATGTGATTTGCATGCTCAAAGATGGCACACTTCTTTCTTTTGTGTGACTCAACCCCCCACCACCACCACCCTCACCCCCGCTCCTTGGGGTATGTCTGTTATGTCTATTGAAGGGAGAACCCTTTGTTCACAAAAGAAGAGAGGGACTGTGTCTGAAGGCTGAAAGGAATAGCTCTTTCTTATTGTTGTTGTTGTTGTTGATTTTAAAGTATTTCCAAGGTACAAAGTGCTTTACAATTCTTATATTTTATTTCAAAACATTGGTCTTGCAAGAACAAAAGTTGGGGGAGAGAAGCAAATGAACTGAAATAATAATTTTGTAAAAGGTAAAGAATTCTAAAGTATCCCAGTGGCACGGGATACAAGGCTATTGGCCCCTCTCCACTCATTAAAACTGGGAAAGACCAAACTTCAGATCGGTTCACATACATACAATTTTGGCACTTCAACAATACATTTCTCATCCTAGCACAGGGATGTACGAGAATTTTGTTTATGTCTGCAAATCATGCGAACATGTCCCATTCACAACCCTGAATAAGAGCAGGAGAGCACCGAAGTGCTTTTTTAAAAAAATGTGCACATTTTTCCCAATCAAAATGAACACTTTTTCTGTTTGAATGAAACGAAAAAAGAACACAATCAAACACTGGAAATGGGGTGAGGCAAGCTTCAAGTTGGTTTTCAGATAATCTTAGTGATCCCCAAAATTGCTTGTTCGCCCACCCCTAGGATCAATTAGAAAACACCTTTAAATGCCTTTAAAACTTTTGTACACTGCGAAGAGACATAGCTTGGGACTTCCATCAAATTGCTCAGGGTCTGCTTCCAAAGTGGCACACTCTCCTGTCCTCTAGAACAGGGGTGGGCCCAGAAGGTAGATTGGGATCTACTGGTAGATCTCTGGGTGATTTCCAGTAGATCACTAAGGGTTTCCAATTCCAAATTGTCTAACATTAGCAACAACTAAAAGCATCCCTCAGCCCTGAATTAAGTTGCTGGAAAAGAATGCTTGGGGGCGGGAAGAACTCAGGACTCAGGAGTGGATTCTTGTGTAAAAGGCTTGTGAGTTTGATTTTGGTACTGGTCACCAATTCCTGGGCTAAACATGTGCTTGGAGACACCCGTTCCTTAATTTTTAGTGTACGTCTACCCACCTGAGCTACTACTAAGCACCTAGCTCAGGTTCTTGGACCTTAGGGTTCTAGTAAAAGAACAAAGTAGATCCTGCAAACCTGCAGTCTGTCCAGCCTGCTCTAGAGAAGGAACATAGAGCACCTACACACACACACACACACACACACACACACACACACCAAATGCTCCAGTGTGATCAAAGGAGAGAGAAATTAGTGTGTTTCTAGGAGTGAAAATCCCAGAAATACATTCCCTGTCTTTCCAACAGGATGCCCCCTACCTGCTGTGTTGTAGCTGTGGCTTGCAGGGGCACTGCACTAGGGTCTAGTAAGCAAGGGGTGAGGTTCAACCCCTCCTCCTTTCTCACTTAAGACTGCAGCTGAGAGTTATACTGCATGAGAAGACGAAACTCTCCCTGCCCTTTATGTAGGGTCTCTGCTGCAATGTTGCCACTATTGAGTAAGTTCGGGGTGGAGCCTGGTTGGTCCCCTGTTTATTCTGTGACGATGGATTGTTGGGGCAAGGGCTCCCTTCACCCCACTGTGAAGACCATGGTGTCTGTGTGGCAAATGAGGACCAGGGCTGATCAGCACCATCTCTCACACAGTTCACTGTGGCTGGGAATGCAGCGGCCTTCCCAATTCATTTGACCTCACGCAGCCCATCAAAGTGATGGGTGCTTGGTTAACAACTAGTATCTAAACGTGGGTATGGCCCCATCCATACAGGTCTTCAAACAGATTATTAAAGACCCCTCTGTTTCAGATAGCTTTTATAATAATAATAATAATAATAATAATAATAATAATAATAATAATAATATGGCCCTTCTTTTTAAATTGGTGCTGAAATACTTAACCTACTTTGCTTGATTTTAATATTTCCATGCCAGTTCAAATATGGTTATCATTACCTGTATTGCTATGTACAGGTTTAGATTCTGCTGCTGTGTTTATGGTGACCTTGTGGCAATCTGGGGAATCTTTTGATGTCTGATTATGTATTTTGTGTTTTAGTTGTTGGAAGCTGTCTTGTGGGGCCTAAAATATCTTTAAATAAATACCTAAGATTATGTAGGATATAGCAGGCATGACAGTCACAGAATTCCTCTCAGGCCAGTTGGCTCCTGTTATGATCTTCCCTTAAGTAAGGGTGGGAGACGGTGAGTGCAACATTGAATCTGAAGTGGGCACTGCTCTTGCCGTTGCCTCCTAAGGTGGCCACATGTCCTCTTTTACAGAGGACAGTCCTCTGTTTGAAGGGCTACCAGAGGACTGTCCTATATTTTGAAGGTGACCTCTCTCTGAAAGGCTGTCCATTCCAAGTCCAGTTTTAAGATAAAGAACCATCAGAAAGAAGAGTTGGGCCTTGAAGCTGAAAATTAACCACACCTGGACAACAGACTAAGCAAGGCACACAAGTTACTTGATTACAGTCTTCCACATTGTACTCTATTTCTATTTAAATTGTAATAATAATTTCTAAATTTGCATCTATACTTATAAATTAGCATATGCAAGTTATGCAAATTAATTTTCTATTTTGTCTCTTTTTTGATGATGGATTTCCTCTTTTTTATGAGTCATGAGTGGGCACTCTAGTTCCTCCTTCTGCTTTGAGTGCTGCTTCATCTCTGTTTATTACTGGTTATACACGTAGTTCACCAAGCAAATACACTACACAACTTTCGTTCATTTCACTGAGACTTGCTCAAGGCCTTATAGCTTTCATGTTGGTCACCCCAAAGGGTCCAGAGCTTCTGAATTGTTTTTTGACTAGGCAAGGATGGATCAGTCTATTTCTGGTCTCTTTCAGTTTCATATGTCTTCATTCATAAGTCTATGCTGTCCTATTTCTGCATCAAACTGATTTTTTTTTAAAGTATGAAAATTCTCATTATTTTGCACATATTTTTTTCACACAACATGCTTTTTATCCTAAAAATATTTATTTATTTATTTATTTATTTATTATATTTATACCCCACCTTTTTTCCTGCAAGGAACCCAAGGCGGCTTACACAATCGTCCTCCTCTCCATTTTATCCTCACAACAACCCTGTGAGGTAGGTTAGGCTGAGAGTCAGTGACTGTCCCAAAGTCACCCAGTGAGCTTCATGGCTGAGCGGGGACTAGAACCCAGATCTCCCGAGTCCCAGTCCAACACTCTCACCACTATGCCACACTGGCTCTCCTGCATATAAAATATGCATTTTATATGAATTTTGATCATTGTTTTTGAGCTGAGAACTGTATGCAAAATTCAGAGAAGTGTAAAAACTGAAGGATACTGCATTCTGATTGGTGTATTAGTCCAGCAAGTGCAAATCAGGTTGGTTTGCTTAAAATGCAGATCAAACAAAATCATTGGGGTGTTAGCACATTTTACTATAAAGGACACTTGGATCAGAAAGCATGTGTGGTCTTTGAACTTCGCTATTTTAAAATAAATTGCTCTGAAATCATAAGCTGTTGTGGTACAGTTTTATTCAAAATATTGCATATCATTCTAACCCAGGCCTTGAAGTTAAGTGGTTAGTTCAATAAGACACAGTTGCCATAGTTACCCAGGAGAACAGAGAATAACTTTTCTTTCTTCAACAATGTAGCTTTAAATTAGGAAAAGAAACAAACAAGCATGCAGACAGAAGTTCATTATTGGAGTTTTAATACTGGTCGACTCTAAAATGAAAACAGAAGTCTTGATAGTTTAGCATGTTAACATTTTTAAAGCTGACATACGTAACAGGCTATCAAGAAATACAGAATTCTGTTTCAGCTATGTTCCATTCCAAACATGGGGCAAAAAAACCCCTTTTAAAATAAAAGGTTCTTCTTTTAACATATTGTTAATAATGTTCTCAAGTATCTGAGTTGTTAAAAAGAACATTGCTAAGCCTCACACCTCATCCACTCCAATGTCCAACTTTATTATTCATTATAAGCAGCCTCTCTTAATGGCCTGATGGGAGGGAAATGGAATTTATCATAGCAAAGATGTCTTCTAGCATCATCATCATTGGGATTTAGGGTGGGTGTTTTTTTTTCCAGTTTAGGATTGAGATGTGTTCTCCCCAAAGTGTTAATGGAGGTCACCATTGTCGCCTCCCTTTGCTGTGTGTATAGCCAAAACAGTTCTTGCAGAGTTGACTGTTGAGGAGCAAAAATGATGTACTTCCATGTATTTCACCTTCAGCTTGAAAGCAACAGTGATTAACAGGACTTTTACAAAGTTTCCATGTAGTTACAAGGACAGCTTCAATCTTCTGTCATTTTTTTGCATTACCTATGATTATGCTTTTACCACCAAAATGCATTTATTTTAAAGGTAACAATACCGACTCGGGGAATAGCTTATGTTTCATCTATATTTATCAGCACTCACTGTACATTTGTGTCTTCATTACCAGGAAATATTAAGGGACATTGTGCCATCTATTCCTGTTTACAGTTTATTATGCAGAGATAGGAAACACTTAGCATGTAAAATGAATGTAGAAATTATTCCTGGATAGAAACACGGACATTTCCCACTCGTTGGCTCTTTCTCCTCCATCACCGGATCAGAGTGTAATTGTCAGTAATCAGGCCTGGTTGCTGCTGATAAAACCACTCTGAATGCTAGCAGCCTTCTTTGTGTGATGACTCAATTATTCCAGAAGTGCCTCATCAAATCTGCCCCATCAGCTGGGCTAATAAATAAGGAGAAGAAACTGGCCCCCCAAAGCAAATTATAAATCCATTTGCATTAACCATTTCGCTGGTCCATGATCTAGGCAGAAATAAGCATGGCAGATTGTGTTAAGCTTATTTGAATATGTTTATAATGTTTACAGCAGGCACCCCCTGCTTTTTCTTCTTCTTCTTCTTTTTTACACAAGGTGTTGGAACTATCAGCCATGAATAGCATCTAAATGCAGTTATGTTAATTAACACGAGGCCTTGGGCATCTTTGTGCGATATTTTGTTGCTTAAATCAGGTGAAAGTTAAACCTTTCTGCTAGGAGAAATATGATCTTGCACAAGGCATTACTGCTGCAGTGTGTATAAAAAAGAAAGCAGAGGAGGGAGCTTTTTACAGGTACTATGAGGACAAGTGCAGAGGTTAAATGGCTTTCTCGCACAGGCAAAACTAACCTCATTATACCAATGGAATAACTAAAACAAAGTTAAAACAGACATCTTGAAATACAGTGGTTTAGTCACAATTTAAAAGCAAGCATTAAACAGTTCTCTGCCTTTGGCATTTGGCTTGGCCCCAAAGCACAAGGAGACCCAAGCATGAGTTGATTCAGCTGTGCTTCTAGGTTGAGGGTGAGCCTTGGGGTGAAGTCTGAGATGGGGTCAGAGAGCCCTTAAGGGTGCCATGTAGCCTGGAGCAGAACTCTGGTCCCTCTGGGAATGTGGTGCCTGGGGCATAAGGAGGCACGCACAATTAACTATGGAGGTAAATCTGGACTGAGAAGGAAGGAAGTGCCTACAAGAGAGGGAAGAAAGAGGACAAAGATAATGAGCCACTTTACAAATAAAAGGCACAGTCCTGCCCTCACCAAGAGTACACAGAGGACAAAGTACAGAGTGGGTCTGTGAACTTGCAGAGGCGACCAGCCTCCATTGCACCACAGTCATGTGGGGTACAGAAAGATCCCCAACTAGCCAGCTGGCCATTCAGCAGGACACATCTCTGTCGAGTCTAGTACTCAAGCTACTTACACCTGGGGCACATGGAGGGTGTGTACAGCCTCAGTCTGGCTGTCCCAATGGTTGGGCTGAAGCCTATATCTTAAGGCAGGGATAGTCAACCTTTGGGGCCATGGGCACATTTAACAATTTGCAGAAAGTGTGTTGGGCAACACCACAAATGGCTCCCATAGCAGGAATGGCAAAGGACAAACAACCTGCCCAAAAGACTGAATAGAAGGCAGAGGTGTGGTCTGAGCCCCAACACACTAAACAACTCCTTTGAAGCCACAATGTTCAGCACCAACAGATATCTAATTCACAACAATCCCAGGAGGAAAGAAAATGTATTATTATTATTATTTTTTTAAGTGGGAGGAGTAAGACAACTTGGCAAGGTGCCTGGGCGCACATTGGTGCCTGGGCGCACATTGATGCCTGTAGGCACCACATTGCCTACCCCTGTTTTAAGCGCTCTGCTAAGCAGTGATTGAGGTAGATTGGGAGATCCTACTCATGTTCTGGTGGCCATGAGTGTAGAGATGTATGAGAAATTTGTTTCAATTCGCTTTTTATCAGGATTTACCTTCTGGGCCGAGCACAGACTTGGATGCAATCTGCGGTTGAAGTCTGTACATTTCTGAGCTTGCAATGTGATGTGCAGACCAAAAAAGTTGCATTTGGCAGCATGTGTACATTTGAAAAATGCGCATAAAATGCATACTTTTGGAAAATGTGCACAAATACACTTTAATCAATGGGAGAAGAATGCATACATTTCAAAGATGTGCACAATTGATGTGTTCATTTGGAAAAATGTGCACAAAATATTCACGGATTTTCATGCAGAATGAAAAAACAATGCTTACAATCTGAGTTGGCATGAGCTTCAAGGTTGTCAAAGAACTTTGGTGAGCTTGAGTTGTGCTGATTTGTACATGCCTAGAATATAAGGGGATCCATCAGCCAGGTCTGTAGTGAACTCTAGTAACTGGGCATGTCATCTTCAATTTTTGGCTGTGATCAGATTGCCGCAAGCTCATCTGTATACATTTTTCTATCCATTTGCAGCCTCCAGGATATAAATGGGTTGGTTCTCAATGTTTCTCCTCAATTGCCACTCAATGACAGTACATTCAAACATAGGCTGCAACAAGCATAAGGCCTCTTGCACATCTGTGCAGCTGTGCTTCTTGCCTTCCATTCAGGAGAGCAGGATTGTGGCCTAAAAGTGTTTAATGAATAATAAATAGCAGGAATAAAAGCAAGACGTGTTGGGAATGAAGTAGATTTCCAGCCCAGCAAGAATGTTCACAGGAACCACAACTTCTAGCAGGTATAGAAGCATTTTTGAAGCAAGGCCAGGAAGCACTGCTTTCTGATAGATCCTGGACCTGCTGCAGAAATATATGTGAGGTGGACATAGCATGTTTCAGGCTGTCCCTGGTTGCATCACACCCTCCATCCATCTCTGGAAGCCTCTGGTAAACTAACCAAGGGAGCAGCGAACTCTTACCTCTCTCCATGTGCGGTTGGCCTTTGTAGCAAATCTAGGGATGTGCGTGGAGCTCGATTTGGGGGTGGAAGTCCAGCGAACTCGCCGGGCTCAACCCCCCCGAGCTCCGCTTGCCCTACCTTTTCCTCAGCTCGACTCGCATTCTCATGAGCCAAGCTGGGGAAAGTGACTTCCGGGTTCCAGCGTTAGGTTGTTTATGTAGAAAATGACCTAATTTGCGCAAATTATAGCCAAATTTGCACAAATTATGGCCAAATTTGTGCAAATTAGGCCATTTTCTATGTAAACAACATAGAGCTGAGGGACCCAGAAGTCTGGCAAGCGCCTCAGCTGGTGCTCGTGCTCGGCTCGACTCGCACAGCAGGAGCGCTTGGCTCACACGCCGCGAGTCGAGTGCCAGGCAGGTCGCCCATCCCTACGACCACCTAGCATGGCTTGTGAGGCCGCCACAGGCTGTGCAAGGCCTCATTTCCTCTGTTTTAAGGGCTCCTATATATCAGTGAATGGTGATATCACTTCCCACTTGACATGTCAGAGATATTAATAAGATGAAAAGATGCCTAGTGTGGCTCAAGGGACCTCCCGAGGCCAACGTTGGCTGCCTCTCATCTTTCTGTGACCTCTGGCACATGGTGGGAGCAGATTGCAGAATCCATTCCAAAATACTGCAATCCACTTCAGAATGTTTGGCAAAATGGAATGGATTCATTCTATGCACCACCAAAACTTTTTGGAGTGTTTCTAGTGGTTTTGTGCACCCATAATTAAGTTCATAAATCTTTGTGTATTAGATTTAGGACCTCAAAGCATTTGACCATTCCAAGTGAAAGCATGTGCTTATTCAGAACTTTCTTCTAATTGTTTTTGTTTAAGAATATCCAGAAGACTGGGAATTCATTGCACTACTAACAAATACAGCAGATCATCAAATATAGTATGCCTTTTGTGTCTTTGTTACTATACTTATATTCCCAGTTAAGGTCATTTTTTATAACAATGTAAACTTTTGGTAGTGTGCTACCTCCAGGAGCAGAGTCAGTATGCCTATGTACACCAGTTGCCAGGGAACATGGGCAGGAGGGTGCTCTTGCACTCATATCCTGCTTGTGGGATCCCATGGGCCCATGGTTGGCCACTGTGTGAACAGAATGCTGGACTAGATGGACCCTTGGTCTGATCCAGCATGATTGTTCTTCTTTTGTTCTTAAGTAATAATGGTGGTGGTAAAAGATAAAAGCTAGTACAAATAATGCTGGTCAGTTTCTGAACTGGCGTCTCATTGGTACTAATCACAATAGCACACTGTGGGGCACAAGTTCAATTCTTGAGATGTTAAGGATAGGCCACCACATGTAGTACATGTAATTTGGCCATATGGCCCTTCCCCCGGAACACACGCAGCTGTGGGCGGGGAGAATTTTGAAGGCGTGGGGGAAGGAGTTCAGACATACCTGTATATGCAGGTATTACGTCAGGTAAAGGGGGTGGGGCTGCAGGAGCTAATATTAGGCCTGGTAGCCCCACCCACCCCCTCTTCGTCTTCTCGCAGCTCATCCCTGTATACAGTGTGGGCTCCTCTGGTCACTGTTAAGGGGCCGAGTAGGAATTTTGGCCCATCTCTCAAATTCAATTGGCATAGGGGGATGTGCATGTTTCGCCTACTCCATACTGTTGCAGAGTTAGGGAGTTGTTTGCAATCTGTGTACATAGTGATTCAATTCGGTCACATTTGGCCAGTAGGCAGGTAAGTGCAGGTTAGGGAATTGATAGGGTCCAGTGAGCATCCCTGGCACCGTTTAGGTGACAGGCAATTTCCAGAGGCCTCGCGTTGCTGGGTCCTGAGGCTCGGACAGCTGAGGATCAGGTACGCCTGTGATGCCTTTGTTCTCGCCAAGCTTGTTGTCTTGAGACTCTGAGAGGAGGCGATGCAACAAAAGGTCCCAACACTGGAAAGTGTAAAATGGGGTGGTGGCGGCAACATTGCCACATCCCGGTTTTGAATGCTCCGCCCAAATGCACAGCATTATCGGCCAGAGAGGCAACCCGCACTCCATCCCTTTGCAGCTCATTGAATGTGAATAAAATGTGGCCCAGTTAAACACCAGCAACTTGTCTCGACTCTTTATTTCTTCCTATGCTCACAAACTCACAAGGCTTAAAAGGTTTCCAGAGAGAGCAAGAAGAAATGAAATAAAATCCCACATATGTAACTCCTTTATTATGATGTTTTCTCCAAACAAAGCAAAAGTGCAAAAGTACAATTGCTATCTATAGCAATGGTGAAAAACAGTTTAAACTTTGAAAAGAAAGACTTTACTCAGGTAGCACATTGCTAATTGCCAAAACTTTGCACTGCAGGGTAACAATAGCTGATCAAATGAGTATTCTCTAATCTTGCTATCTGCACCAAGTGGATGTGCTTTTATTTCTCAGCAGATAACAACTGAATTCAGAGCTGATTCACAACAAGACTCTCCACAACTAGTAGATTGCAGGTTTTTGGATGCCAAGGGAACTTTTAATAGATGACAAAGTGGTTATATTACTCCTTTGGCCCAAATCTAGATCCTTATTAAGCCCACGAGGAAACATGTGGCTTTTTGATATCTAACTAGTATAGATATCTGTCTGCTTAGGGTGAATCAGTCAGACAACTATGTTGATGTAGTTGACATGTCTTGTTTGCATGCATGCAGACAGACTCCAACTCATTAACCAAATGTCCTGCAGGATCATGTTTTGGCCTTAATGGTATTCTAATAAAGTTGATGATAGTGAGAGGATCAGACTATGAGGGATCCTTCAGTTATTTCAGACAGGGGATCCTTTCTTGTGTTATGTTTGAAGATCACTGGCATACTCGTGACACTTGCTCACATTTCCAAACTGAATGATGAATCAATAAGAGGCACAATTCATTTGGAGAGATGATGGTGTGTGAAGGGCCAGACTCCCAGGTATCACATGTTCTTTCTAAGATAGATGTGTTCATTGTAGTCATGACATTACACTTTCGTACATGTATAGACATGGCAGCAGAACCAGAGAATGCACCCATGTTCTTTAAACTTAACAGGAGATCAGTCTTGAATGGTTTTTTCCCCCTTCTGAATGTGGCTTTGGATTTAGTTTCTTCTTCTTTTCTTAAAGGCATTTGATTTATCTATAAATGGGCAATGATACAGGATATGCCAGAATATTATAATAAATATAATGTGGAAAGAAGGAAGGACAAGGACCATCTAGTTAGGTCCATAGTTTTTAGGGAGTTGCAACAAGATAGTGGGAGAGGAAATAATATAATGCAAATGTTCCAAAATATAACTAGTTGCCCCAGCTCTCTGGACTTCTTTATTGATATATAAACTCATAGTCATCTCCAGTTGTTGTTGTTGTTGTTGTTGTTGTTGTTGTTATATTTATTTATATCCTGCCTTTTTCCTAATACTGGGACTCCCAATACAGTTGAGTTTGTCATCCCCAGCCCTCCTCTAATTACCCACTAGGGATAAGGCAAGTTTAAACTGACTGTCACAAAGATAGGTTTGGGATTCAATAACTGTAATAATATCTGATAGCAAAGCCTGGACAATTAAACCATAAAGTCTTCACAAGATGCTCAACAGCCTCATTACCACAGGGATGTGCCCCACCAGTGCTTTTTTTCTGGAGAAAAAGGTACCGGAACTCTTGGATTACATTTCCTCGGGAGTAGATGGCGATTAAATTGTAATGCAATTAATAGAAGAAAAGGTGCTGGAACTCAGTTCCGGTGAGTTCCACCAGAAAAAAAGCCCTGTGCCCCACACACATTTTGGCCTCAGTGTCTTATACTCTTAGGACTGACGGGCCCAATGGCCTAATCCCCTAAAATCCAACTGTCCTCAACCTGGTGCCCTCCAGATATGTTGGTCCACAACTCCATTAATTCCCAGCTAATGGCTATGCTGATTGGGAATTATGGGGGTTGTAGTCCAACACATCTGGAGGGCACCAGGTTGGGGGAGGCTGCCCTAATTCATGGATAAAGGAGTGGATGAGAGAGAAATGTTCCTGTTCTTGCATGAGGCTATGTTGCAGTGAGGACACTCCAAAGCTCCTGCTGCCGCCTCAGCTATGCAGTTGGTCTTCACAGGCCTCAACCTGCAAGGCATCACAACTCAGTCACAGATGCTGCAGCCACCCTAACCTGCTGTGCCTAATGCTCCGTCATGCTAACCATTAGTCTTGGTGGTTCAAATAAAGACACCCAGTGCTGACGTACACGGCTCACATGCCTCTGACCAGCTGCATGCTGAAATCATTGGAGATGGCTTATATGTACTGTACTACTTAGATCCACCATCATGGAGTAGCCATTGGCCAGCATAGTGACTGACACCCAGCTAGACCAGTTAGGGTTGACAGCAAGGTGGTAAACATGCACAAAAAAAGTGTTTTGGGAGGCCACAAACTGTAGTGGTGGAGAAACTTTTTGAATGTGTAAATACATAGCTGGGGGTGGCGTCTATGTACCCATGCTATATTATAAAGCCCTCATCAAGTGATGAACATGTGTATGTGACTGAACGCCAATCTTAAACAGGCTGCAGTTTGAGACACAAAATGTCCCCAAAACGTTCACACATAGCACACAATTATTAGCACACCATTTCCTGTGAGATCTTCTGATCTAGATTTCTTTCTCATGGGCAGGCAGCAGTGCCATTCTGCTTGTCTGCTGTACCTTGACCATCCCACCGACATGCAGGGCAGCAGTGTGAGAGAGAGTACATGCAAAAGTGCTGTCTGTTTGATATATGTATGAACAGCATGTTGGGCAGTGGACAGCAACCCAACTAAGAGCCAATACACACAGCAGAATCACAAGATTCAGCTGGTCCTTGATTGGACTATTCTGGTGGGTTATTGTTGTTTTTAATGTTGTTGGTGGGAAGCTTACAAATAAGAAATTATCATGCTGAAGAGAATGGCTCTAGGACAGCCTTCTTCTGGCTCTGCTAGGTTGTTACATGCATGGGCTACTTTCATGGGGGAACATTCAAACCTGTGATTCAGCTGCAGTATGCTGTGGAAGAGTATACAGCCATTTTCAAGGGTAAAATGAATGCATGCGTGTTTGGAGTGTGGTAGCAGCAGAATGGCATCTCCTCCACCACCCTACATGCATGCATTAGGACATCCTCCAAGAACCCTTGTGTGCAGAGGCTTCAACAGATATGAACATTTAAAAAGTGCTTAAGTGCCATATTAATCTGCTGCTGGTATACACTGGCATTAAAAAATTTGTTTCCACATTTTTTATCATGGAATGTGCCAGAGTGGAGTCAGACAAAAACAGTTTTTCCCCAGTGAACGCCAATGCTTGCAATAACCTCATGGAGGGAGCTGAATTCAATTAAGGTCTGATTTGATACAAGGCAGATGCGTATGTAACAAAACAATAGTCTCAGTGATGGTCATCTTGCAAGGCTCAAACATCTGTAGTATAAAAATATGAATGAACTTAAGTACTTAGCCCATAAATCTGATTCCAGAGCTGTATGGCTAAAATGGGGGAGGGGAATGCTCTCTTCTTCCAAAGAGTAGGAATGGGCAAATATGTCAGTTTTTGGTTTCTCTCAGTTTCTAATTTTCTTAACTGTAAGTTCATTTCAGCCCACTTCTGCATCAGTTTTCAAATTCAGCCCCAAAAATGTCTGAATGAAAATTAGTATGCATTTCATATGCATTTATCCTAATTTTTGCATGCGATTCTCCTAGTGTGTGCATTTTTTGCAAGTGATTTCCCCCCAATTGAATGCATTCTTGCACATATCTTCCCCTTGTATACTCATGTTTGTGCACATTTCCTTAAACATATGCATTGCTGTGAGTTGCAAACTGCATCTCAAAATTCTGAAAAGTGTGGATTTCAGTGCACAAACAAGTGCATTTTGGTTTGCCTATACATTCAGAAGGTACAAATTGGACACGTTTCTATAAACATTTAAACCAAATGAGTATCTTCTCTACCCCAAGTTATGTAAAGGGGTTAGAAAATCTCTAATAGCTCCCTGACAGTTTTCAGAGCAGTTTTTGCAGCATCTCTACTTCAACCAGAAATCTATTGCACTTTGCAGTCAGTCTGCAAAGTTACACCCGCCCCTATGCACTTTCCTAAGTGGATCTCAGGCTCAGCTGTGCTGTCTTAACTCTCAGTCCCTTAGGAAGCAAGAGACAGCAGATGGGGTTAGGGCAGAGGGCTGACGCTTCTGACAGTAAACGGCCGGGTTGTAGAGTTGAAGCTGTGAGCGTCAGGAAGCGCCTTGTCCCTGGAGAACCAACCACTGAAGAAAGTTGAAAACGAGCCTTTTGAGAAATACTATTAAAAGTAGTAAAATTTACCATTGTGCAGATGATGTGCTGCTGTGTGGTTATTCGGATGCTAATGAGTTTGACATTAGGGAACTCCAAGGGTTTACAGCTACTCCCTTATGTGATTTAGCGCTTTATTGGCAATCTTTGAGAAAATAAGTGCAAAATGTATTGCTAATAAATATATAACCTGATGAAGCGTTAGAGAGGAGGGAAAGGCTGCTAAATTTAAGGATATAGAAAGGGCTCCTCTCAGGGATCTTTTGTTTTAGGATAATGTATTGCAAACAAAAGGACTGAGGCAGGTGCAAAGTGGCTCTTGTATGAAACTAGATTAGTAAATTAAAATCTTATCAGGGTACGCAACCTATTTTTCTAGGAGCATGTCTATTATAAGATTAACATCCTTTTAGTTACTTGGCTCTTTTCCCTCCTCTTGGCCATAATGTTATTATTTTCTCTCATTGCTGCAACTACTCACTAAACTTTTCTTTGTTTGTCATGTTAGGATTTGGAAGCCTAGGAGCAGTGAAAGTCATGCCCTACAATTATATAAATATTAAGGGCAGCATTTTCACTTTAAAAGACTGATATGCTACATTTATTATGAAGAGTGTATCAAAGTTTGCAAACTGAACCAAAAGTAAGCTCATACCATGATGAATTGGCAGAGTTTAATGTACCATAGGACTCTTCTGCTTGCAGAACGGCAGTGGCGTTGGGTAACTGAATTCCATCCATTCTCTCTCCGCTCTGTCTGGCTGCAGCATCCATGCAGCATTGCACACCATTCCGGAATGTCTCCCCACCCTCAGGAGTACCTTTTCCAGGGATGTAAGAGTCTGAGGTGGCATATGATTAGCAATTCTCAGCAGTCCTTTGACTTCAAGACCCCCCCCCTCCTCCTCCTCCTCCTCCTCTGCTTCTTCTTTCATAAGGATTAAAGGGCAGATCTTCAGTGAATAGTGTTTCTATATACTGTACTGATGGCAAAATTTATTCATTATTAAGTTCCAGAATACTATTTCCAGAACACTTCTGAATTTGTTCTAAACTACCACATCAAAAGGAGCAATGATAGGCTACATACAATCTAGGAATCTGGGTTGGTGGTGGTGGTTGCTGCTGCTGCTGCTATTATTATTATTATTATTATTATTATTATTATTATTATTATTATTATTATTATTTTCCTTCTATGAGAGGCAGGCAGAATTCAGCTGAATCAGCCAGGACATAGGAATTTTCAGTTTAGGAAACAAGACAAAATGAGCACAATCCATCAGGAACCTCTCCTGTGCAACTGAAATTTATCCCAGCTTGTGCCATTGACATTTTGGGGTGCTCGGGTCTGCTAGGGTACAATAGCAGTCCTGTCCACCAACCAAGACCATCTACAAAATGTTCCCCCAATCCAGACTTTAAAAGCCAGCCCCAATCCAAACTTTAAAAGCCACTCCCAAACCCTCCACGCTAGGGTCCCAATCTGATTAGGGGCTCTGTACCTACTCTAAAGTGAAAATGACGGAGCTGCTGGTTCCACATTTAAAGTAATGCCTTTTGGGCCCCGAAGTATTTAGAACACACTGAACGACCTACACAGTATCAGAAATTCTGACTCTACACTGGTGCTGCAGGTAGCTATACAAGCACAAAGTTTTCGATATGGGTTCTTAAGTGTCACTATAGCTTACATAGCATGAGGCTTAACACTAGCATTTCTGCTCAATTATATACTTCATAATTTATATGGACACTCTAGCGTGTAAAATGGGTTTCAGTCTTGATCTGGTGAAGTGCTGGTGTTAGAAAAAGGGGGGAACTGAACTTGACAGATTTTTGGGTAGTTCTTGGGTGAAAGGGGTGACTAAGGGTACAACCCTAAGCATATTTAGATAGGGGAAAAAAGCCCTACAACTCCCAGCATTCCCCAGTGAGCACTGTCTAAGCATACATAGGAGTGCATGTTAAACTGACTAAAGATATCTTGATAGAAGCATTGACTTATCTGAACTTGGCTAAAAAAAATATAACCCCATTCCTGTGGAGTGAGGCACACCTTGCTGGCCCTCTAACCAAGATATGCTGCTTAAATATATTCTTCCTTGGCTTACTGTTGCCACTGCCTTCTTCCCCTCCCTCTAATTTTTAGGAATTTGTAAACTGCTCAGGGCAAGAACCTATTTATTTATGTATTTAATACATTTTTAAACTGCCCAATAGCCGAAGCTCTCTGGGCGGTTTACAACAGTTAAAACCATAAAATACAATATAATATAACTATCCTATAGATTAAAACCATAGATTCAAACAAACAGCAAGGCTAGCAGCAGTTCAAATTACAGCAACAGTTAAAAACTACCAGATAAAATGATTAAGATGATTAAAATGATTAAAAAGATTAAAATGCCTGGGAGAATAAAAAGGCCTGTGGGTGCCAGGCAAGCCTCTATGGGGAGCTCATTCCACAACCGGGGTGCCACAGCAGAAAAGGCCTTCCGCCTGGTAGCTACCTGCCTCACTTCCTTTGGCAGGGGCTCTCGGAGAAGGACTGCTGACAAAGATCTTAGTGTCCGGGCACAGGACCAGTGCAAGGCAGTTTGGTGCCCTAGGCAAGATCAGATATTTAGCGCCCCCCCTTCCCACTTGAGAGCACTGTATTTTTTTTCAAGGCGTTTCTGGTGCCCTCTTTAGCCCTGCGCCCTAGGCAGCTGCCTAGTTGGCCTAATGGTAGCACCGGCCCTGTCCGGGCAGGTACATATGGGAGGAGACGATCAGATACCCTGGCCCCAAGCCGTTTAGGGCTTTGAATGTTAGTACCAGCACTTTGAACTGGGCCCGGAAACAGACTTCTTACTCTGTAAAGTGCCATGCACATTTGTGGAGGTGATGGTGATGTCAATGTGTCAATCTTTTGGCCTTTGCAGTATTATTTAATGTCTAGAAAAAGACACACTAAAGCTCAAGTCTGTCTTGACATCTGATCTGGAGGCCGTTCCCCATAAGTCCTGATGTGTGAGGACTCTCTGTAGTTACTAAGTGATGAGGGAAATTACTCTGCACATGCTCTGGAACATTTTCCATCTCACATCATATGTTCCTTACTTGCTTGAGCTCTGCCATGGAATACAGATGTCAGGGATGAGCCCTGGGACACATCTAGCTTTGCTTTGCAGCCCCTGTTGGCTAAAAGAAAGCTTATTGATACACTTGCCCTTACTAAAGCAGGTTTTACACTGCACAGCACAGTGATAGCACAACTCAATTGATTCCTAAGAGCACATTCCTTGTTCTTTAGAAGGAGGGCTCTGAGCCCTCCACCCATCCAAAGCCCTGCCAGCAAGAGCCAGGCGGGGTGGGTGGAAAGACAGAAGCATTTTCACCTCCCATTACACCTTAAAAGTAGCATTCAACTAGATGGGCATCTCAGCCTGTCTAGCTGACTTATCTTTGGTGGAATGGGTGTCAGAGACGCTTGTGGATCTACCAGATCCACATCTCTGCTCTCCCCACTCCAGCCACAGTCATGCCTCCTTTCCTCCCCCCCCCCCGACCCTCTGCCAATGTTGCAACAGCAACCTTAGAGAAGAGCCACTGCAGAGCTTTCCATGGTGGGTGGGATGGGTGGAGAGGGGAAATCCCCACTAGATTCCTCCTCCAGTTGTAGATGCATCTATGGCTTCAGGATCTGCACCATCCTATGGTCCCTGGAATACCCTCCCAAGGACTGTAGGATTGCTCTGCCCATCTTATTCTATGAAGATAGAACACTGAAGGACAACATTGGGCTATACATCTCACATATCCAAGGCTGTTCCACTCAACAATTACAACATTGCAAAATAAATACATAAACAAATAACAGTTGTGCAGTACTTACTTAATGGATTATCATAGAATCTATTCCCATATTGCACACCATCTCCCAAGCAGAGTTTTTAAAATAAAGATATCTGTGCTCCTATGATCACAGCTGTCTTACAGCCCTAATCTAGCATTTATATCATCAGTGGCGTAGGCATCGAGGTGCCCTCCCAAGATGTTTTGGACTACAACTCCTATCAGTCCCAGCCAGCATGGCTGGTGTTCAGGGATGATGAGAGTTGTAGTCCAAAATATCCGAAGGGAATCAGGTTGCCTACCCCTCTACTGTAACATGACAAAGACATGCACTAGCCCAGTAACGGGTGGGATTTTGGTAGCATTTCAGGAACATATTTTAGTTTCTAAAATTGGATGGCAGGATGTGATTTATTTCATTAAATTTTTATCCCACCCTTCCTCCAAGAAGCTCAGGGAGGTATATGTTGTCCGCCACCCATCTTTATCTTTTTTTTAAAAAAAAAGTTAAACACAATAAAACAAACTACCACAACAGAACAGATCGTTCAGAGTGGGGTCCAAAGAATAGTACCCTATCCTCATGCCAACCCTGTGAAGTGGTTTGTTTAGATTGAGAGAGGATAACTGGCCCATGGTGATCATCATGGCTAAGCAGGAATTTGAGGCAGTATGCCTATGTACTCTAGTTGCTGGGTAACATGGGCAGGAAAGTGCTGTTGCACTCATGTCCTGCTTGTGGGTTTCCCTTGGGCAGCTGGTTGGACACTGGGTGAACAGAATGCTGGACTAGATGGACCCTTGCAGGACCGGTGCAAGGCAGTTTGGTGCCCTAGGCAAGATCAGATATCTAGCGCCCCCCCCTTCCCACTTGAGAGCGCTGTATTTTTTTTCAAGGCGTTTCTGGCGCCCTCTTTAGCCCTGCGCCCTAGGCAGCTGCCTAGTTGGCCTAATGGTAGCACCGGCCCTGGACCCTTGGTCTGATCCAGTATGGCTCTTCTTATGTTCTTCTTATGCTCTTATGAACCTGGATCTGCTCGAAGTCTAACCCGCTACCCCCCTCTGACTCTCTTATGTAAAATAATGTACTCTTATGTAAACTCAGTGCAACTTACTTCCAAGTAAATTCATGGAGGTGTACATTTTAGCATGAATTTTCCTATCAGGTTAGTATAGAAAAATGTTATTCTCCATAACTTAAATTTGTTATAATTTACTATGTGTGCTCAGATGTTAGAACCAAATCCTTACAATCATATGTAATGGATTTTCATCTTTGAAGAGCAGGATTACATCTTATTTGGGCACAATGATAAATCCTTTCAAGGTAATGGAAGCTTATACATTGAGCTGTACCGGACAGACTCTTCATACGTAGCCTGCTGAAAGGAAAGGGGAGCTGAAGTTTTGGCCCAGTTTCCTCCTGCTTCATCTTTGGTTTTGCTCATTCACTTTGCATTCTTTCTTACAGAGAATGAATTTTGGGATTATCTATTAAGTCAAACAAGACATTTTGGTCCGAGAGACGGATTTGGTCATTTGGAATTTGCACATAATTTTGCTCCGAAGCAAGCAAAGGTGGGAGAATACATTCAGTGTTTAGTTTTGAGTGGAAAGTATGTGATTCATTTGTCGCACTACTGTCTCATTCGGAAATCTCGTTATGACCCCCCAAACTTTGGTTTCATTTAAACTGTCACAGTGTGTGTTAGGTCCATGTAGCATTTTTTAAAGAACAGACCGATGCTTCTGATGCCCTGTCATTCCAAAATGGGCAAGCAGCAATGATGTTTTCCGATGCACATGTCTTCCTCACAATTAGAAATATATTTTAACATGTATGTATTTCATTTAATATAAGAGACATTGCTTTTTTAAAAAAATACATCAACAATGCAGTGTTTGGTGCATGCTTTTGTTCTTCAAGACTGCGAAGTGTCACAATATTTTTTATTTTTATATTTTCCCACCGTCTTAAGAATCAGATTTTTTCTCTTTTTTGAAACAATGGTTTCTGCCATGTGACTTCCAGAAAACATTTCTTTGTAAAAGAAGCCTAACCCGGGGGTGGGTGGGGATTTTTTAAAAATTAAGATTTTGCTTCGGCTTGTACTGACCTAGCGTTGATGATATTATCGTACAATATTTTTACATATTTGTTCTGAAAATATAAAGCTGACACCTGCCCCCTCATTTCGTAAAGCTGCGACTTTACCCTCTGATGCCTTGGTAAAGCAGACTAATAGAAATCCTTGGCACACATTAGTTACCTAAGGGAATAATAGAACTATTTGCTGTAATCGTTTGGCAAAAGGACATAAACATATGGCTTTGGTTTATATTCAGCACTGCCAGTTGTGCAAAGTTGCATGGATGAGGTATACAACAGCAGTGACAACTCCGAAATCAGAATTGAGAATCAAAATAAATCATCCTCATTACAGAACCATCCAAGCTTGTCTCTGGTCTAACGTTTATTCCGCTGTTATGCATTTTCAAATATTAGATCCCTCTTTGAAAAATACTCCTTCAAAAATATACATAGCATTTGGCCATCAGTAATCATGGTGTCCTAGAATGGATTACACGGTATGTAGTCTCAAATTGAATCTGTTTTCAGATTTAGCTTTAGTGTTTGGACTTATTTATTTTAGTTTTGGAGGATAACAACACAGCTAAAGCAGTCAGACTCACATCATTCATTTTTCATATGGGAGAGGCAACAGCACCAATGTTGAAAGAGAAAATACGGTATTGGAAAGAAGTTATCAAAATCCAGAAAGCTGCACAACATCACAGAAAAGGTCCTTAAATATTGTTTTGACATTTTATACCTACTGATTAAAAAATGAACCCCAAACATGTCTGAATAATCTACCCAAGGGCCAAAAAAGACATTACTTTAAATCTGTATCTAGCAACTATGTCTTTTTTCATTTTTACTCTAGAGTAGGTGTAGGTGTAGATCTGGATCAGGACCCTAGAAAGGGGGATAAGGGAGCTTTTAATATCCAGATCTTTGCTTCTGCCACTATTAAACATGATCAGCATTTTAATACTATGGTTATCATCCACTCCATTATATCAATAGGTATATAACACATATCCATCTTGCATGTGTGTATATTATGGGGGGACTGAAGTTTAATATTCATCCTACTTTAACTAGTTTTAAAGTGATCATACAAAATTTGATTGATTAGCTTTAGTCTTTCCTCCTGGCAATAATTTCCTTTGATCTAGAACTGCAATGTGATTGACATCTTGGTTGCAAACAAGACATATGCAAGTGGGCAGTGTTATCAATAACCCAATAAACCCCATGGATTTTGATTTATGCTGATTTATAACCCAATCCTTGTCAGCATAACTTTTCTACAACGCCAGCATAACATCCTTTGAACATTGACTCAGTGATGTAGTGTTATGATCTTGCACTGGACACATCATAAGCATTTAAAACTTTGGACCTCCCTAGCTTTGGGATTGCCTCCTTACCACTGTAAAGAGGATAGCTATTGCCCCAGCTATGTGATTCCCTTTCTTTCAAAGCCTAAAAAGGTACCAGGTCAGATATTCATCACTCATTGGCTGCAATCTCAAGGGGTGACTTGAAAAAGCAAGTCCCAGACCTGAGGTCAAACATCAGACTTGATTTGCTTCAGTGTTCAGCATTCATTGTAATGTTTACCTTTTAGCCATGGTAGTAACTTACAGTGCTTCTGAACATGTCAGTCAATTTACATGTATCAATAAATGATCATTTGGAGATACTCATTTGAGATTTTGCATCTCCACTTAATGCTCTTTCCTCCCTCTCTCCCCTCATCACTTTTTTGCATAGGCAAATGAGCCATCATCACATTCATCACCACAGATAAAATGTTTGCACCATCTCGTGTCAACTCAGACACAAGACTTTTTAAATGGAGACAAGCCACACGTTTGATTAAAACTAGATGATCTATTAAGTGCATGATCACATTTTGTGTCGCTTTTGTTTTTTAAACTACTAACTGCGGGGGGTGGGGACAGGGCCGGTGCTACCATTAGGCCAACTAGGCAGCCGCCTAGGGCGCAGGGCTAAAGGGGGTGCCAGAAACGCCTTGGGGGAGGGAAATACACCGCTCTCAAGTGGGAAGGGGGGGCGCTAAATATCTGATCTTGCCTAGGGCACCAAACTGCCTTGCACCGGTCCTGGGTGGTGAGGAAATCATCTTGGAACCATGGCATGGCACGAGGGGGGCGAACCATTCTCCCCCATGTCATGATTGCCTCCCTCAAAGCTGCTGGGAGGGAAACTGCCATAGGTGCAAATAACATTTGCCTTTCCATGGCAAATTGCTGGAGTGATTTTTATTGCAAAATGGTGCTGGGAAGGGTACACACACACACACACACACACACACACACACACCATGATCCTGATCTGGATCAGGGGATATTTTTCATTTAATTAATTATTTGCATTATTTCTATACCACTTGTCATTTGTACAAATCCAGAAGTGTTTTACAAAATAGTACAATAAATAGTACCATACGAGAGACTGATTCCAAGAAAGCTCATGGTTGGGGGAAAGCCAAAGTAAAAAGATACATTCTCAGTAAATGCCCTAAACATGATAGCCTGGTGTACTGCAGAGGAGAGATCATTCTAAAGGGCAGGTGCCACCACAAAGAAAGCCCGTCTCCGTGTCACTTCCAAACAGAAATCCATCCATACACTACAGCACAGACAACAGGCCCTCCCCTAAAGAGTGTAGTGGCCTGGGAAGTTGGAACAAGGTTGGCCCTTGAGTTAACCTGGTCCCAAGGATCAGGGGTCACAGGACCTGGACTGGGGGGGGGGGCTGCTATTTTAATTTATTGCATATATCTATATCTATCTATCTATCTATCTATCGTATATGGTACATAAATGTGATCACACATTTAAAGTATCATCTAGATGCATTAAATCATTGAGTATTGTGAGTCACTGAATATTGGCTCATGCAACCAGCAGATCCCAGGTGATGGTTTCAGAGAATATAGGTAGGCAAATGTGGATTCACAACTGACCTGGAATCATATAGAGAAGCTGATGATGATATGAACTGGTATCTCCATGTGGTGTCAGTGTATGTGACTCCAACAACTTGTGTGATTGTAGGAACTCTTTCCTTAAAGTTCTCATGATCACACAAAGCGTGGCAGCTGCTCCCAGAGGCCCTTATGTGGGAGCTGCAGGCTGAATGAACATGGCCCCAAGTGTTAAGTAATAAAGAAGTGACAGATCAAGTGATGTTTATATATATATGAACCAGCCCTGCACATATCCTGGAAGTGGTTTAAGGCCATTTTCTTCAGGAAGGTGCTTCATTACTAGGGAAGAGTAGGAGATTCATTAGTAGCTAGCTTTAGAAGTGATAACTAAGGTCTACACTACATGTTATGCTGGAGCTCTGATTTTAGATCTGCCAACATAATTTTATTTTTATAAAATCAGCCAAAGGGTGACCCAATTTGGATTGGGAGCGTGGCATGGAGCAGGGGAGTTTAACCCTTTCCCCAATCCAGATTTTCTCCCTGGAGCTGCTATTAGGTGTGGAGGCGAAAAGAGTCTAGGCTTAAGAATGTAAGCATGTAGATTTCCCATTCTACATCTAATAGCAGCTCCAGTTGGGATGCACCTCAGACTGCATAGTGGCCTCACTCCAAATCAGGGGGCATCTGCAGCTACGTTTACAAAATGAAAGCTACATTGGGAGTTACAAACAAGGGCTCCAACATAATGTGTCATTTGCTTATGTAAGTATTTTGGTTATGTAAGCTAAAACCCAGAGCGACAGAAATACAGTCATACAGAAAAAGAGACAGATCATCATGTGTTAGGACCAAGGTATTGGACCATTAAATTCAATGGTACTGAAATGGTGTGAATTCTACTATGTCAACTTAAACTAGGTGCAGCTCTAAAGTTTAAAAAGATATTGGCAAGACAGAACTAGATAGACAGACAGACAGACAGACAGATATGCATACATGCACTCAAATCCTATTCAGGTGTTAAAAAAGCACTGACTTGAACTCGCAAGTGGGAATTGGCCACACTAAGTAGCTCCACATTGTGTGTGTCATTTAGCTCCTCCCCCAGGCATCTATGCATACAGCACAAATTTCTGTAGGGAGGAGGCCTTCCTGTGTAAAGCTGTACATGCAAAGGCTTCCACAAGAGCTGGAAGTGTGAGGTTCTGACCCACATGGAAACCTCCATGCAGGTCATCTCAGTGGTGGCCCTCCAAATGTGGAACGCTCTCCCCAGTGAGGCCCACCTGGTGCAAACATTGTCATATTTTCATCCCCGGGTCAAGACTTTCCTCTACTCCCAAGCATTTGAAGGCATATGATGGGCTTTTGTATACATTCAGTTCTTTTGTTTATGGTCTGTACTGATGTTTCAGTTGGTTTATTATGTATTTTTTTTTAACTGTTTTATATTTTGTATGTTTTAATAATTTTGTTGTAAGTCGCCTTGTCTCCATTTTGTAGAGAAAGGTGACTAAGAAATTCAATAACAACAACAACAACAACAACAACAACATACAATGTCAGGGGTGGAGCTACTCAGCATGGCTCCATCCCATTCATGTGTTGAACTGCTTGTTATACACACACATGCACAAACGTACAAAGTGTCCATGGTGAAAACATATGGATATATTTTGCAGGCTTTATGGGAGAATTGTGATATACACATTTTCTGTCAAAAGTCCTTAACCGCATATGATCTCATTGCATTTTACTTCAAAATATTACAAAGGCTCTTCCTAGAAACTCAGAGCAAAGCATAATATTTTCATTTTAAGATAGCATAAAACATTGCCTGTCACCAGTGAATATAAAAACACTTTGAAGGCCTTATTAAAATGAAAATCATTAGTCAAATGAACTCTAATGCTCTATTGTGTGAATAGATAGTTAGAGGAAGTCTTGATTAAATCATAATATATATTTTATGTCTGTTTGTGAAATATGGGTCCCAGTAAGTGTGCTTAAGATGGTATCCTTCAGTTAGAAATTGAGAATTACATTGTACGCTCTACATTAAAACAAAATATAAGCACTACTGATGTTTTGACTCTTAAACCTAACAAAAAGTATAAAATATTTTCCCCCATAACTGTTATCATCAAATGTCAGGTTCATAATATTTAATTGTCTGAGAAGCTTCCTGTAATAGGTAATATTATGCTGTTAAAGTAAAAACAACATGTATCTGATAAAGTGGGATCTAGTTCACAAAATCTAATGCTACAATAAAATTAATTCATTAGTTTCTAAGGTACCCCAAAGCTCTTGCAACAAACTAACATGGCTACCACCTCAGGAAGCCACTGAAGCATGGATTTTGGTGTTCCTTATTCAAAATAATTTCGGTGAAATAAACCACAGTGCCAGAAAGATTTCTACTACAGAGATTTTGTTCTCTTTGCAGAATTTAGCATAGGACTCTTTGAACATATGGCATATATAACATCCCTCACCACTGGCGATGCTGGCTAGGGCTGATGGGGAGTTGTAGGCCAAAAGATCTGGAGGACCATAAGTTGCCCGCTCCTGTATCTTATTTCACCTCCACATTCCTTCCTACTATTCACTACTTTCTGGAATAACGTTTTTCAAATGACCACCACCATGTTTTGGCACCAGCAAATACATTGGGGAAGGGGGAGTAGGTGAGACATCAACTTCTGTAGCAATGCAATGCTACAATCAACACGGTTGTGACAACATGGCATCTCGACACAGAGTGTTGCACTGGCTCATTAAGATGAGTTTGAAAGGAGCTACAGAGGCAATGGGCATTCTCAACTCATATGAGGGGACTTCAGACAACCCCCCTCACATGTTAAAAGAACATATGATGGGGTCATAGGGCCATGGAGGTTCATCCCATAGTCTGCAACTGCCCCGAAAATGCTGGGACTGTCATGAAAACCCTTAAGCTGTCCTGGCTTCTCACTTTGTCATGCAGAATCCCGAATTCCACTACCTCCACAACTGCAAGCTACTTTAAACTTTTTAAACTTTTGTTAAAGGGGCCATGCCATGGGCAAAATTGCAGCTAAGCTAAAACTACAAGCATAGCTGCAATTTTGCCCATGGCATGGCCCCTTTAAGTGTAGCTCCTTTTAGGCTCAAACAGCTCCAGCTCCACTGAGAGACAGACGAATAGCTCCACTGAGAGACAGATGCTGGGAGGATGTGTGTGCGCATGCACACATGCTCTACCTGCTGAAAAGGAGGCTGTACCCGGTGGCCTGGACAGAGGGAGGGAGGGTTGAATGAGGGAATTTATCACATGATTCCTATCTTTATATTGCCAAAGATTTTATTTTCTAACAGAGCTGACTCTGTGCTTCTAACAGGTGAGTTTACAGTGTCAGAAGGAAATGCAAGAAACTTCCTCTTTTCTCTGAAGCTCCATGTTTGGGGGTATGGGTGTGTGTGGGTAACCTTCACCTGTTGAATTTGTGCCAATCTTGACCATTTTAAAACAAAAAGAAAGAAGCACTGCAAGCACTGACACACACACCCCTGAAAAACACCAGATATCAACAATTAAGGGTTTAAGTAAGGTAAAAAAATATATTACAAAAGCCACTTATAAAATATTATAAATTATATATAATATAATAATGTAATAATTATAATATATAAGATTTTGTGTGTTTCCTCTAATAACTTTTGTACTTGACAATACTCTTTGGTTGCCTGGCCACACCCTCTTGATCACACCTTCACGTTGCTTAGCCATAGCTCTTACAAATTCACGTGTGTCTCTATTTTCATCTATGAAATGTTGGAGGGTGTGTAATCCTACCCCCGCTGCACATTCAGTGAGCATCAAAAGAGGCCCTACAGATGCATGCCTGTAGAGCTCCTCAACACAAGTGTGTGTGTGTGTGTGCTTGTGTGTGTGGCAGGTCATGATTGGCTCAGGATCCCTTCTCATGTGGAGAAGCTCTATGTGCATATGTTAGTATGCATGTAGGGCCCCTTGTCATGCTCAACTAATGCAGGGGTGCAGCTGGCACACACATCAGCAATGGGGGACATACTGGTGGGCATGAACCTGCTCCCCCTTCAACAAAAGGTCATATAATATTTTTGGTGCACCACTCTACAGAGGAGAGGAGCATGAGAAATAATGGATGGGACTGGGGACAAGTTACCATTGTGTCATTTTGACCACTGTGGAACCATCTGCTTTGGTGTAACTCTAAGGCCTAGTTCTCACTGTGCTGGGCTGTGCCATATCAGATGGAGGATCACCTGAAGTTCCTCCATACAATCAATAACTCCTGCACAAAAAATGTCAGGGAGATGAATAGGCTAGAATCTCAGTGAAAACTATTCCTTAATCTTTCCCCTTGGTGCAACAAGTAGAGAAACAGTGCCTGGTCTCCAAGGTTTCTGGTTTATGCCATGTAGTATCTGCCAGACCCTAAGGATAAAAGAAGTTTGCAAAAAGAGTGTGCTGTCTCATTTGGCCCTCCCACGTGTCCAACCAGCACATACATGTTTTTGTTCCTCTTAGCAATTACCCATGCTAGTTTAGGATGCCCGCCTCAGTGTAGCTCCAGAATAGTCCCACAGAGGTCATAACAAATAGTCAAGGCTTTGCAATTGCAATATGAGTTAGACACACCCTCTTGCATCCACCCATTCAATGTGGGTTTTATATTAAAGAAAACATCCTATAAGAGCATCAGTATATGCTGATGGGTTGACTACTCTTTCTTTCCAGTAATTTCAGTACTGCATAGAGCTCACCAAAGGAGTTCATGGCATATTGACTTCTTACTATATACATAGGGCCAAAACAGCCATTACTTTAAATGCATATCTAGGGGCTACGTCTTTTTCCATTTTTACTCTACAGTAAGTTCAGGTGCCCCTGATCTGGAATGGGACCATAGTGGGCAGGAAAGGATTGAAGCCCTCCTACCCCCCATGTTAGGGTCCCAGTCTGGATTTGGGCCCCTGCGCCTACTCTGGGAAAAAGTTATAGCTGCTAGGTATGGATTTAAAGAAATGGCTGTTTTGGTCCGTAGTCTACAAATATGTAGAAGAAAGAATAAAAGTGACTGGACGGAGTATTTATCCATCAATTGCTATAGATTGAGAGAAGATGCTGGAAATAATAGCCCATTGGGCTGCTGGAATATGATGATACCTAATTACATCGTGTTGATTGGTACTGCATATTGAAAAATCAGACTCCTTTTAAATAAACGCAAAATGATATACTTTTTAACATGTT
This sequence comes from Shinisaurus crocodilurus, assembly GCA_021292165.1. Classification (NCBI taxonomy): domain Eukaryota; kingdom Metazoa; phylum Chordata; class Lepidosauria; order Squamata; family Shinisauridae; genus Shinisaurus; species Shinisaurus crocodilurus. The sequence goes on along the minus strand of CM037880.1, from coordinate 171,165,774 downwards.
CGGGATAATCATAAAAGGGTGTTGTGCTGCCCAGATCCTAACAACCTTACCTGGAGGTCCAACTTATTTTCACAGAGACTTTCTTTTTAGTAAGGTGTTTAGGTAATGTGAAATTAGGTTGCATCGAGGAGCCTTACCTATCAAAGGCAATGGAAGTAATCTCCCAAGTTTCTATGACAGCCCTGAAAAAGATCTACGTACATGAATGAAATCTGCACAACAGTGGTTCTATGTGGATTACATCATTTCCTGAAGAAAAAGACCCCCCTCCTTTTTTTTTTAGTTTTGTGTGAGTGGATTGTTTTATATGCAACAGACGTGATGATGGGTTTACAGTGCCACGTTCATCATACTAAATAGGCCTAGCCAGTTTAATCTTAATCTGTTTAAACATCTGTCATAAATTCAAATGAATTTCCTAAAGAAAGAAAATCAATAGAAAAAATCACCTATATTGATTTGGCTGGTGCTTTTCACCCATTGTGTGGCTTTTAAATATTCATGACCAACCCCCCCCCCCCCCAAATAACTGCTGTTTAAAAAGAGTCAGTACCACCCCCACCCCTTTTTGGGTTCCACAATTAAAACTGAAGTGCAGTGATTGGTGCAGTATTTATTATGAAATGATGACAAAGGGGTACCAGTGGTTTTTAAAAAATAGTTTCCGCTTCCAGAAGCGGCTGTTAATTTTGTCAGCAGTGTTGCAGGTGAAATAATGCACATTGGATAAATAGTCTGTATTGGTTTAACTGAACATAATATATAGTGTGTTCTGGAGTTGTTTGTCTCAATAGACTATAGTAATCAAAAGTAATGAACCTATTATGTGCAGGACCTTGGAGAGCATAGAATGGCAGTAAAAGTGTGGCACATAAAAGGTTTATTAAAGGAAATTAAAGTCCATCATTGCCACACCTGCTCCCCTATTATAAGTCTATGGCAGGTCAGTGCCTTCAATCACTACTCAGCATCAGAGAACAGAGCCACATTTGCCATTACTATTGCAGTCACATTGGAACCAACCCTGTCTAAGGTTTGAATGGCAGCAAGCAACCACGGGCAAGTTTTAGCTTCTGATCAAACACCTTCTTTTTACTTGGCTGTGTTGCTAACCCCTTTTTTTCATAGATCCAGCAGATGAAAATGTGAAAATCTATTTCCCAGTCACTGAGTACTACTGGTGCGTGTGTGTGTGTGTGTGTATACACACTATATTTCTAGTTTTAGATTACACAAGACAAACACAGAAGAAACAGAGTTATTCAAGTATTTGCATAATATTTTCAAAAATCTGTTCAACAATTTGACTGCTTGTTTATTCCTATAAAGAGCTATTTAGGTCATATGTCATGTACCATATGTTCTGTGTCTCATGTAGGCCTCTGTAATAATTAGCTGGGAAAAAATAGAGAGGCACACAAATGTTGTTTCATCTTTCAGTTGGTTAACTCAGCCCTCTTTCTCTTCTTCTCAGTCTTGAAAAGGGATGTCTTCCCCTGCATTTTGTGGACCTTACAATAAAGCGGAAAATATGCATGGATATCCTTCAGTATTTGACTGAGGAAAATATGTACACTTGGTACTGATGTTTTTTTTTAACTGTTTGGTGAACAAGGGGTTAGGAGAAGAAGCCCAATGAGCAAACTCTATCCATATTTTGAATTTCAGTAGATACTAAATTTTATTTACTTATTTATTCAATTCATATCCAGCCTATACACAAATCTAATAAACTGAGATGCTCACTTTGCCTTTCATACTCCTACTGTTGTGCTACACAAGTAGAAAGGATGCAGAGAAGCAGCCCTATAAGTGTGTGAAGCATCATGGGAAGCTGGTACAGGCAGTTTAGATAACTTCTTTATATAACTTTAATTTACCGGTAGATAAATTTGCACTTAGCAAAGATTATTGACTAACTTACAGAACTATTTTCAGGTGGTGAGAGATGAGCTGAGTGACTGAAATTTGAGACCTGCTCTACCATTACATTCACCATTACACTCACCATATAGCATGTCCACGCAATATGCAATATGATGAACCATGCGGCACATCACAACAATGGCGTAAAGGAGACTGGAGAAGCTGCTTCAGTCTGGGTCCATGTGATAAGTAGAAGCCTTTCACTTCTGAACCAATGGTGAATATCTGTGCAGTTGTTTGATCACATGTCCAGAATCTGGTGTGTGTGTGTGTGTGTGTGTGTGTGTTTCATAGCATGGTCTTATTATACCAGGCCACTGCTCAACACATTTCCTTGAGTTCATGCATCACAGGGACCCTTGGGATCTATTCAGAGACCTGTCCTTGGCCCTCTGCTTTATCCCTCCCTGACTTTCAGTTCCATCTATTTGCTGATGACACCCGGCCTTATCTCTTTACCCCAGAATTCACCTCCTAACAGCCAGTCCTGCATCTCCAACTCCCGATCTTATATTCCCACTTGGATATCCAATTCATCACCATCACAATATGTCCAAGGCCAAATTTTCCCACTTTCCTCTCAAACTTCCCTCTCCAGCTATACTCCCCTTATCTACTAACTTGATAACCTCCCACAGTGCCAGCTCCAGGTTTTTGAGGAGCCTTGGGCAAGACACCCTCAATGGACTCCCTCCCTCAGTGCGTTTACTTTCTCACCACCAGTGTCACCCGCTGCTGTTGCTCCTCATCCTCCTTCTCATCATTGCTGTAATTTGCTTGCTTGACAGGCAGGGAGCCAGTGGCATTGACCTTTATTGCTCCTCCTCCTCATCACTGTTGTCTAGGTCAGAGTGAGAAGTGGGAGAACAAGCAAGTTGAAATGGTGAAGGGAAGAAGCAAATCGAGGGGGCTGTTGCCAGTGGACCCCTACTGGGATGTGGGCCCTTGACAGGTGCCCAACCATGCCTACCCTTGATGCCAGTCCTGACCTCCCCCCCCCACACACACACACATGTACAGTACACACTGATCAGACATGAAGTCTTGGCTTTACCTTACCCTTTGCTCCCCATATTCAGTTTGTTGCCAAGTCATACTGCTTCTTTACTTACTTGTTTCAAACATAACAACCAACTGTGAGTAGTCATTAGAAAAAAAGCAGGTGTGAGCTTTGGGGTTTCATTTCCCTTCCCCTCCTGCTTCCCCTTGTGATTTGCCTTTTTTGTCAGAATATGGCAAACCATGGTTTGTGCTGCTGTTTGCCATATTCAGACAAAACTGGAAACTGCGGCTTGTGGTAAACCCCAAGCAAAAGCTTTGCATCTCCTCTACTCATTTATGAAGGAGAAGAAGGAACATGTGGAAGCAAGGGTTATATCCACTGTTAGTCTTACTTAGAGTAGACCCACTGAAATGAATGGGACTCAAGACCCCAAATGCCCACACCTGCTCATTCTCAAAATGACAAGCCATGGATTGTCATTATGTCTAAATTGGGCCTTTAAGTGTGATCTGGCCAACTCTCATGATGGTTTAGCTAAGTCAATAATTAGTCATTAACTTTCTCTTCTGCACTCATCAGCGGAGCTCTTGGAGGGAGCTCCACTAACTTACTAACTTGTCCTGTTCTAGAAGAGATAGTTTCAGCTAGTTTCCTGACTGCAATGCTATAATTGCGAAATATTTCATTTTCTGGAATCTGTCCAATTTCAGAGCATAATGGGCAGTATCCAATGGGATACTGCATGTATGCAATTGATGTAGTGCTAGCATAATGCCAATAGTGTAAGCTGGCATAACAGGTTTCCCCAGAAAACCTGTCAAGCCAGCTAATGCTATTAGCATTGTACTAGGGGTCACTTACACTAGCACTACATCAATTACATAAGTGCAGCGGCCCTGTTGGATTTATTTATTTATTTATTATATTTATACCCCACCTTTTTTCCTGCAAGGAACCCAAGGCGGCTTACATAATCCTACTCCTCCTCTCCATTTTATCCTCACAACAACCCTGTGAGGTAGGTTAGGCTGAGAGGCAGTGACTGGCCCAAAGTCACCCAGTGAGTTTCATGGCCAAGCGGGGACTAGAACCCAGATCTCCCGAGTCCCAGTCCAACACTCTCACCACTACGCCACGCTGGCTGGATACTGCCAAAAGTATTTTGGTTTTGATTGGGTGAAGATTACTGTAGGAAATAGGGCATATAAAGACAAGGGACCAAGTATTCCATTATCTTTGGGTAGCAACTTGAGATATATGTCTTGATAGTGCAGTAGAAGATGAATGTGTGTGTGAAGCTACTTCTTAATATTGTTAAGCAAACTCGTCTTCAATCACTTCTTAAGGAACATCTACCTACGGAACCTCCTGACAACATTGAGGACCATTGGTCTAAGCTGAAAACCTCCATTACTGCAGCTTGTGAACAAACTATTGGATATGAAACTAAGAAACATCAGGATTGGTTTGATGAAAATGATAATGAGATTAAATATATAATTGACCAAAAAAGGAAAGCCTTCCAAATATGGCAAAATGATATTAACTGCGCTGCCAAGAAAGAAATCTATGCTAGCGCAAAGGCTGAGGTCCAAGTAAGAACAAGAGAACTTAAAAACGCTTGGTGGAAAAAGAAAGCTGATGAAATTCAACAACTTGCAGAATCTCATGATGTACGGGGCTTTTTTAAGGCCACAAGGGCCATTTATGGACCAAAAACCTATGGTACAAACCCTTTACAATCAAAAGATGGCACCAAACTCTTAAAAGACAAAGAGTCTATTGCACTGCGTTGGAAAGAGCATTATTATGATCTTTTAAATCGTAAATCTAAGGTGGATAATGAGATTTTTTCGCAAATCCCGCAAAAACAAATTAGAGAGGAACTTGCAATACTCCCCACTTTGGATGAAGTTATAAAAGCCATTAATCAAATGAAGAATAATAAAGCTAGTGGACCAGATGGGATTCCTGCTGAAATCTTTAAAGAAGGGCCCCCCGAACTTGTACAACATCTTCATAAACTCATCGAAAAAATCTGGATAAGAGAAGAGATCCCAGAAGACTTCAGGGATGCCATAATTATCACCCTCTTTAAGAAGGGTGATAGAACAGACTGTGGAAACTATCGGGGCATTTCTCTCTTAGCTACCGCAGGTAAAATATTTGCTAGGATTCTCGCAAACCGTCTTCTATCTATTTCAGAAGAGATCCTCCCTGAAACTCAATATGGTTTCCGCCCCTCTAGAGGGACAGTAGACGTTATTTTTACTGCACGTCAGCTCCAAGAAAAATGCCGGGAGCAAAATCAACCCCTTTATATGGCATTTATCGATTTGGCTAAGGCCTTTGATACTGTAGACCGTACAGCTCTCTGGACTATCCTTATGAAAATCGGATGCCCCAATCAATTTGTGAATATCTTGCGACTTCTCCATGACAACATGACGGCAACGGTTTTGGACTACAACGGCTCTCACGGTGCTCCATTTAAAGTGGGATTAGGTGTTAAACAGGGATGTGTTATCGCCCCAACATTATTTGCTATTTTCATCGCCATGATTTTACATCTTGTCGAGGGGAAACTTCCCACTGGTGTGGGAATTATATACCGAACAGATGGAAAGCTTTTTAATCTCAGCAGGCTGAAAGCAAAAAGTAAGGTAATTACAACCTCCGTTGTGGAACTTCAGTATGCTGATGATAATGTGGTCTCCGCGCACTCAGAGGATGATCTCCAAACTATCCTAAATGCTTTTGCAGAAGCATACGAAAAACTTGGTCTCTCACTTAACATCAAAAAAACCAAAGTGCTTCATCAGCAAGTGCAAGCTAACCCTTTGGTGATGCCATCTATCCAGCTTGGCGGGACAATACTGGAAAATGTCGATCATTTTCTCTATCTTGGCAGCTATCTTTCTGTTACAGCTAACATCGACAGTGAAATCCAGCATCGTTTGAGCTCCGCAAGTGCTGCGTTTTCTCGAATGAAACATAGAGTGTTCGAGGATCGGGATATTTGTAAGAAGACCAAAACACTGGTTTATGAAGCCATTGTATTACCAACTTTATTGTATGCCTGCGAAACATGGACTATCTATAAACGTCACTTCCACCTCCTTGAAAAATTTCATCAACGTTGCCTCCGGAAAATCCTGCGAATTACTTGGGAAGATAGGCGAACAAATGTCAGTGTACTGGAAGAAGTAAAGACTACTAGCGTTGAAAAAATGATCCTTCAACACCAACTTCAGTGGACCGGTCATGTTGTTTGAATGCCTGACTGCCGTCTCCCAAAGCACTTACTTTATTCCCAACTCAAGGATGGAAAGCAGAATATCGGTGGTCAATATAAGAGGTTTAAAGATGTTTATAAGGCTAATCTAAAAAAAATGCAATATAAACATCGAAAACTGGGAAGCTCTGGCCCATGAACGATCTAAATGGAGGATTGGCCTTTCACAAAGGTTCCATGGACTTTGAAGAAGCCCGAGTGCAAGGTGAAAGGGAGAAACGTGCTAAGCGAAAAGCACGTCAAATGAATCCTTTACAGGACCATCTTCCATCTGGTAACCTGTGTCCTCACTGTGGGAAGCTGTGTTGATCTAGAATTGGCCTCCACAGTCACTTACGGACCCATCTCTAGAGTCTACACAATCTTCTTTAGAATTTCCTCCTTTTATCCTGGAAGACAATCTTACTCGGTCACGAGTGATCGCCTGATGCTGATGATATGTGCTCTCCACTTTCTTGAGTGCTGAGAGGTCCCAGGGGCACCAACTACCTGGGTTTGTGTTCCATTGGAGGAGAGATCACTGAAGACCTAACATAATACAGTAGGTCTTATATAATATATTTGAGTCTATTTTCAAATATACAGGTTGGTCATGGGTGAAGACAGGCAGCATAGCAGTCTTGCAAATAGCAAATCCACTGACCCCATCAGATCCACTGAAAGGCCACCCCATAAGGTGTTTTCCAGAGCTCAGGGCTAACTCTCCCCCTGCCCCTCGGTGTGTGTGTGTCTCAAACTGCAGCTTCTATTTTTATTCTTCATGTGTAACTCTAGATTACATATTACTTGGATGGGACAAGGGAGGCCGTTCAGAACCCTCAACCAGGATCCAGCTATTTCCTGGTTATTGGGAAAACATCCACTGGCCATTCCATCCCATTATCCAAGCCATTTTCCAGACAGAGGATCTGGCTAGCATACCTTGCCACTGCCCATTAAGGAACTTTCAGGAGTTTTCCTCTCCATCCCAATTCCAAACTCCTTCACAGCAATCAGATAGTAATCCTATAGCAATATGGAACACCTATCAGTGGGTGTAACTGTATTATAACCTGGAACAAAAAGCTGCTTATGGCTCTTCAATTTCTCAGGTTGGACTCTGAGAAAAAAAGATAAATCCAGAGTAGGAATAATATATTGGTTACAGACCATAATGATCCCTCCAAAGACTTTTCTCCAGAGTCAACACATACAGGCAGTGGAGGTTTGCACAGTTGACGGTGAGGTGTCTGGTGCATGGCCTTGGTGGGCAGAATGTGGCCACAGGACATGTTTTCTGCTCCTAAATGAAACCATAATATATGCTATTAGCCCCTTTAATATTGTTGCTAAACTAAAACAACAAAAAAAGTGCTATTATGTTCTCATGAAAACTGTGCAGAATTCTATTTTCACCAAGGAAAATGACGGAATGTTGCCTCTGAAATACCCTGAGCTTTTTCCAAGGGGGGGGGGGAAATGGCATGGGAAATAAACAAGAGACACATACTCCTAACTGAAAACCCTCTAGAACTTGTTTTGTTTGAATGTGTCTCAGTTTGCTGTTTTGTTGTGAAATGTCATAAGACCTTAATCGAGAAAGCAAAATATGTATTTTACATCTTACTTGGGATATTTTATGCAGAACTAGATTCACTTCATCACCTCAAATCTTAGTCCCTCTATATTTTGGGGAGACATTAATTAGATCCCTAGATCAAAACCTGCCACTACAGGGTGTGTGTTTTTCCTAATTCAGATCCCAAGACTACCTCCAGTATCAGAGGCAGTATGCCTATACCAGTTGTTGGGGAACACGAGTTGCAGGGTGCTGTTGCACTGATGTCCTATTTGAACAGAATGCTGGACTAGATGGACCCTTGGTCTGATCCAGCATGGTTCTTCTTATGTTCTTATGACCAGAAGTTCTTGTATTTTTACAGTTCTTGTTTGCCTGCAAAAATTAGTAATAATATAATTTAAAACATCTGTTCCACTTAAGAATCCACCGGAGATCCACAGAGAGAGAATGCATCTCAAGATGCTAGAAAATATTACTTTATGTTTAAGAAAACCCAGTGCATTTCAGCTCTGATACTTTTAGGAGCCTTCTTCAAGGGCTACAAATATCAGGGCCAAAATGTGTTGTATGTACTTTCTTAAAAAATAAAGTAATCTTTTCCAGCATCTTGAGATGTGTTCTCTCTCTGTGGATGTGGTGGATTCTTCCCAGTTTGTCTATACTCATCTCAATTTTACCACAGCCTGAAATTTTGTTTAGTGGGGATAGACTGGGGAAATAACTTTCACCTTTAGCTTAATAGTGGACTCCTTCACTTTCTAGATACAGTTTTGACTGGTTCCTTTTGAAGAGAACAATGTGCTGGACCAGAGTGTTCAGATTTGGCAAGATAGCTGACTGAATATGTTTTGATGTAACTTCATGAGTATCATGAGTACCATGAAGCAAGTGGAGCAAAATCTGTCCTGCTATGTTGCATTTCAATTGCAGTTGCATCCTAAAGGCAGACTCCCAAATATTATGCACATAAGGCTCTCTTAGCTGAATTATTTGTGCTCACAATTATCTGTGTGGTGACTAATGGCACAGTGCTAAGCATGTTTAGACAGAAAAAAAGCTTGGCTAACTCAGGAATACTGGGAGTTGTATGACTTTTTTCTGTCTAAACATGCCCTAATTATGCCCTAAAATGTCTTTTTGAAGTTGCATTAATGAGCTGTCTCCAATTTCACTCCATCTTTGACCAGCTTCATGCCACAGCTCTACCGGATTCCATGCTCTGTTAGAACATTGTACACAGGCAGTGGAATCAACGTTACGTACATGAAGTGATGATGTTGGTGTTAGCCCTCCCTACTGATATCACACACATCATGTCACCCCTGGGTGTTCACATATACAGCATGACCATCTGGAGAGGGGAGGCCTATGTGTGTACAACTGTATGCATGTAGGCTTCCCTTTTCAAAATGTTCACAGTGTACATGCAAATGCATGGGAGAGACTTTGGGGGCAGGACTATGTGTTGCGGCCCCACTCCCAATTTGCGTGTTCGGGTAAGTGGATTTAGTAATGCCCATATAGGGCTCCTCCCTTGCATCAATGTGATGTTCCAAATCCACTTCTACCACCAGTATGGCACAGCAGTGCCTTGTTTCATTAGCCACTGCAACCAAAATGACCAAAGGATTGGGGCATCTTCCCTATGAGGCAAAGCTAAAGAATGTGGGGCTTTTTTAGTTTCGAAAAAAAGGTGAGTGGGAGGAACATGACCAAGGTTTTTAGAATTATGTGTGGTATGTAGGAAGTGGATAGAGGGATTGCTTTTCCTCCCTCTCTCATAACACCAGAACTTACAGTTAGCCAGTGAAACTGAAAGGCAGTAGATTCAGGACAGACAAAAGAAAGGACTTCTCCATCCAGCTCATGACTAGCTTGCATGTCTTTAAAGTGGGGGGTTAGACAGATTCATGGAGGGATAGATCTAGCAGTTGGTATGGTACCTCCATGTCCAGAGGGAGGATGCTACTACAGAATACCTGTTGCTGAGGGCATCAACAGAGGAGAGCTATTTGCCTTCATGCCCTGCAGTTCCTCATTCAACAGTTATTTAATCTCATTGGGATCACAATGTAAATCTTGATCATGTGTAGCCTTCGTCTCTTGTCCAAAAAGAGTAATCAGCAATTGCTCAATTAAATATATTTTTCCATTATGAATGACCTAACTATGCTTAAAAGTTATTCACAGATGGCATTTTATCTGACTGACAAGAGTAATAAGTTCTTGGCCTATACAAACTTTGTGAGACATGATAACGATTCTCCTGCTACCGTAGTCAATGGTGAATAGATTTAATGAAAGTCTTCCCATTACTGTTACAGATGGATGCAGATGGAGAAGATAAAAAGCTATGCACACATTCAAGAGGAACCAAGGGTGAGTTAGGAGACCCCCTTCTATGACCCTGTGCCCATCACACCATGAAATGTAATGATTTTTGCACATGGTCCCAAATGTGTAGTCAGTAAGTCTACATCTTCCTTAGGGCTAATTTTAATCAAGTCAGGACATGCAACTGCAAACGTTAGGAGGTGAAGTGTTATTGTGGGGAAAGAAAATCTCACTATGTATGATAATTTCACATACATAATTTAAAAATTTAACACAAAATGGCTTTGGTCATGCAAATAATGATGCATGCAAACAGGGTGCCATGTCTCAAATGAGAACGATCCCTTCAAATCATGTGCTGACTTTGGTAAACCAGGGATATACATTTCCCTGTGTTTCTGCTTCCTGTTGAATAAATTTTGCTGCAGACATTTATTTATTTTTTAAATCCTTTAAAAATTGGATCTGCTTCGATCTGAAAGTACTGCAGTGTTCCTAATGTTTTTTTAAAAATTTATTTATCTTTTCAAATATATGATAAAAGTTAAACTTTCTGTTTCTCTCTCATTGGGCATGGAACAGATGGCAATGCAATATTGAGATTAAAGGGCCTCTTAATGATCTAAACATCTGGAAAACATGATTGACTAGTAATACAACCCCTTAAGGAAAATAACTTTTTATTATAATTGGTAATGCTTTTTGTGACCCTTGATTGTGAGTGGGAGACTGGCATATGTAAAATAAAATACATGCGAATATTTTACCTTCATTTGAAGCTGACAGCTGACTTTAGTTACAAAGTTTGTGGCAGAACTTAAATGACTAGATGTAATGCTAACAAGTCTAATTTGCCAGTACCAGTCTATGTGACCATGCGTACCATAAGGATGTTTTCACACATGACTGTATAAAATGCCCTTGAAGCATCTATCTATTTATGCCATGTATGAATGTTGCTAGTGCAGCAGAGAATGCAGAATGCATATCCTGAGCATATCATACAACTCCCAGTATTCCTGAGTGAGCCAAGCTTTTTTTCTGTCTAAACCGCAAAAACTGATTCAGGCATTACTTGTGGAAATGCCCTAGGGGCTTGTCCATGCTACACTAGTGGCTTACGCTGGCTCAGCTTGCCTGAGCGTGGAAAGCTAAGCAGGGTCAGGCCTGGTTATTACTTGGATGGAGGAGACCCCTCCTCTAGTTTCCTGCATTGAGCAGGGGGTTGGACTCGATAGCCTTGTAGGCTCCATCCAACTCTATGATCTATGAAATCTATGAAACTATGGCACGCAGCTGGAAGACACCTCCTTCTTCTCCTGAGATACCATCACCTTGATATTGGAAGTCAGCTACGCAGACTGCACAGCCTGCTCTGATCTCATAGGCACCCTCATTACCAGTGCAGATAAATGGAGGACCAGCAGAGGCCAAAACCACTGATATGTCTAGAGCAGGGCTCTCCAACCTTGGGTCCCCCGATGTTGCTGGCCTACAGCTCCCGGCATACCCAGCCGGCATTGCTAATGGCAAGGGATTCTGGGAGCTGTAGCAGCATCTGGGGACCCGAGGCTGGAGAGCCCTGCTCTAGACTGTGATGCACAGCCCACCACAAGCAGTTCCCTGCCCTCATTCTTCTCACACCCACCCACATTCATCCTGCCCTCCGTTGCTGCCACCTACATGGGGAGAATGTACCTTAGGGAAAGGGAAGGGGTAGCAGATTGTGGAGGGCTCCAGTGGCAATAAAGGAGCTGGACATTATGCATCTTTTCCTGCTGGGGATTATAGGGCTAGATGAAAATCCCCATTGTCCCCAGTAGAAAATGGTGCATTCAACATCAGTCCCAACTAATGATAGCGGCAGAAGGGGAACATTGGCCAAGGGAGCTCAGATCAAACACTCAAAGAGCCCCTCAAGGTTTTCTGAGCGTCCATTTTGAATGCTCAGAAAGCCTCCATTGCCTTCAGGGTGAGCAGGAGACTGCTCACCCATCTCTACTTTGGATGCGCTTTCTGAATGCATTTGATTCAATGCAGACGTGCTCTGAATGGATGTGCTTAATCTTGTCCACAGGGGGTGCTTGCTTGCTCGCTTGCTTCCTTCCCATTATATTATTCTGGGCAACGAAGGACTTTAAAAGATTTGACCATTGAAGACCATTTAGAGCTGCCTCAGCCATTACAACATTACAACATTGAAGGCCCATGCATGTAGAAATTATTGGGAAATCTATGAGTCAGTCATCGTGTGAGATTGTCACAAGTACATTTATTTCACTTTGTGAGATCACCCTTACATGAGTGATATCCATGCTCTGTATGCGGATGACATGCTAATTCCTAGATGTAGCCATTACCCCCAAATCCTGCAGACAAAGGAGTCACACCATAGTTGTGGCTACTCAGCCCAGGCTGATTTTCTTCCTGCTTACTGGTTGATAGTGAATGCAACCGCCACCACCAGCACACCCAAGGTTTGAGTTGGGGAGGAGGGGAAGAAAGCATTGCTTACTACTTTTGTAGGACTGTACACAGCAGTGTGATGCATGCAATGGGGTAGGTCCAGGGTTGGGAAAGGAGGCCAGGCCACTGTTTGCTATGCTTGTGGCATGGTCTCATTTAAGGACAACAAGGCCGGGGTGGGTGGAAAAATTACACTCCATCTCATCAGCATCTCATTTATTCAAACGGTTTCCATTGTAGACCGAGGAATAAGGAGTGAGAGATAGTGTGGCGGTAAGCAACCTTTGACCGTAGGTCCACATCTGGCCCTCAGCAGGGAGGGAAAGAGAGAGGGGGGTGTCAGAAAGAGAGAGAGAAGAGGGGAGAGAGGGTGTCAGAATGAGAGGGAAAGAGCGAGGGTGGCAGGAAGAGAGAAAGGGGGCTGTTTCTATCCACCATTGGCTTTGGCCCTGAACCTGCTAGCATATGGCTCCTGACAGATTGTCAGGAATGTGGCCCCCATCATAAAAATGTTTCCTCCCTCTTGCACGGTGGGTATATAATATAGTTTAAATCATCCAATATGGTCTCCTTGCACTGCCAGCCATTTTTAAGCAGCACTGCACTTTTTAAAACATCACTGAGGATGCTGTGAAGTCCAAGGTGAAACTCATACATGCATGCACAAGTGTGACTCAGGGATGGGCGACCCGCCCGGCACGCGACTTGCGGCACATGGGCCGAGCGCTCCCGCCACACGAGCCGAGCCAAGCCAAGTGCAAGCGCTGGCTGAGACACTCGCTGGACTTCTGAGTCCCCGGCGCTACATTGTTTATGTAGAAAACAGCCTAATTTGTGCAAATTGGGCCATAATTTGTGCAAATTGGGCTGTTTTCTGTGTAAACAACGTAGCACCAGAAGTCGCTTTCCCCGGCTCGGCTCGCGAAAACACGAGTCAAGCCGGGGAAAAGGTAGGGTGAGCAGAGCTCGGGGGGGGGGGTTGAGCCCAACGAGTTCACTGGACTTCCACCCCCCAATCAGACTACACTCACATCCCTAACATTGCTGCCATTCATTTCAGTGGGACAGGGGAAGTTCTTAAACAACTCTCTCTATGTAAAGAGTTATTTTAAGAGCTCACTGTGCCCTCGCTGAAATGGATGGTGACATTCCCATAGAGTTCCGTGTGATCCAGATCAATCCCCAAATGAGGTGAATAATTGCAACAGCATAATGAAGTTACTCCTGCATATCTGCACATTGTAGTGAGCATGCATTCGATTGAGTCTGCAGGGAGCTACAGGCTAACTGGCCGGGTTTCATTTAGCAGTTTCTAATCAGAGTTAATGCACTGCCGTACTTTCTTTAAACATTTAAAAGGTGATCCCTCTCATTTAGCAAGCTAGTTAAACATATTTAGGGCTTTAAATGCCTCTCTCTTGCACACACAAGCTTAATAGAGCAACAGCATTTCCCCAGAAGTCAGACAACGGATGTTGCCTGTGCAACATGAGTAATCTTTAGAACCACCTGTTGGCTCTTTCAGTTTGCTGCGCAGCCTTCCGTGGGCAGGTATTTGTAAACACCAGCTTTCTTCATTCCCAAATCAAATTATCACATAGAAAAATAAACTTTTTCTCATTGCACATCCATTTTTTTTATATAAAGGAAAAGTACAGTGACGATTTTTCTGTATTGAACAATGTCATTTTCATCATGTGCAGAGTTTTTGTTTTTGTTTTTAAGTAACCATGGGAATTGCACATTAGGTTTAGCAGTCGCAGCAATAATCCTGTGGTTAGGGGAGAGAGAAAGAGTCACCTGTGTTTTCCTAGGCTCTCCTCTCTCATCAGAAACAGGCAGGTGCAAGGAACTGTATATGTAAAATGATTCAGTCTTCCCTTCTTTTACTAACAGCACACGTGGACTCGATAGCACAGGAGCTCAGGTAAGATTCAAGAAGTTCATCTCTCAGCTTTGCCATAGGACAATACCATTATGCATTTATTGCATCCTGCTAATGTGAGCACCAGAATAAGTCATGTCTTCACAGTGATTCAAGTTATTTTTTTAAAGAAGAGCTTGAAGGGGATAGCCGTTTAAAGTTCACCAGAACATTACAGCCTATCAGGAGACTATGTATGAGGGAAGCTTCCCTTTGGTAGTGCTGGTGGTTGCAGAAGGAGAATTTTCTTTTTCTTCAAGTTCTATCCCCAGACTATTCTGGTGTATGTCTTAAGCTGGGCAAGAAGTAAATTTCCTGTGTTGTCTTCCTCTTTTCCTCTGTCACTGCAAGCAATTTTGCACAGAATTGAACATGAGAAGTGGTTCCCCACCCCCTTTGTTATCTAGATGGATGGCACTGGGATCTAATGAACAACTGTGCAATCAGCTAGGTGTAGGTAATTGCTGACAGGGGCTTGTAGCCGGGAGTTGATATGCAGGGGCAGATAAATCTCCCCATTTTGGTTTCTCTCCATTTCTCATTTTTCCAGTCTTAAGTTTGGTTAATCCCATTTCTACATCAGTTTTAGATGATGATTCTGATTAAATCCACACGAAAATCCATACATATTTTTGTGTGCATTTGTCCTAATATATGCATTTTTGCGAGTGATTTTTCCCAATGCAATGCATTTTCAATGTTATTTTCACTAATATAAACAGTCTTGTCTGCTGTTTTCCCTTATATATGCATTTTTGTACCATTGTCTGATTGGAGAAATCCATCTCAAAAATTCAGAGAAGGGCGAATTTTTGAAAGATAAATGAATTTTGGTTCACATAGAACACCCTTCCACAAGCTGGTGCCCTCCTGATGCTATTTGGACTGCAGCTCTCAGCATCTGCCAGTCAAACATGCTGGTTGGGGGATGCTGGGAGTTGTACTTCAACACACCTGGAGGGGACCAGACTAGGGAAGGCTGGCATATGGATTCGAAAGTGTGGAATTAGGTAAATTCGTATGAAAATGTGAATACAACAAATTTCTCCCCAATCCCTAGTGACAGGCAGTGCCACCCCTCAGCCTGCTCACCATTTCTCCTGTCATGCATTTTAGTTTTACAGATACAATGAATGTACAAAATATTCACAATGAATGCACAAAATATTCACAGGCATGGTACAACTAGCTGTACATTTTTTTATTTGTCCTTGCATTACTATTGGGTCACTGAAAGCATTAGATAAAATAGTATATAGGATATTATGTAAATGAAAAGATGGCAACAATTTGTCAAGGGGGGGGGAATACAGTTCTTCACATCCTAAGTAGTTGAAATCAAGGAAATTTCAAGGACACATTGTAGGAAGAATCCTAGTGAAATTTAGCTTTCAGTTGAATGGAAATTGGAAGACAAATGAGTCTTTATCAAACACAGATATGGTAAAGGCTTGGGTTTATCTTGTTTTTCAATCACTACCACAAAAAACTTTATGATGAGAATGTACTATATCTAACATAAGATCAATGAACTTAACTTGTATACTAGTGCCCTGATCCCTTTTTCAGATAAGCAAAGTTGTTTGGGGAGGAAGAAATTGCGGCAGCGAAACAATGGCGTGAGACCTTTAAACCTTGTTCTTGCCCACTATTTCCCCACTCCAAATTGCCCCCCTGCATGTGGTTCAAAATGCATACCCTTGCAAACAAGGGGGGAGCCTCCAGGACAAGTGATTTGGAGCAGAGACATGCAGGTGGGGAAATAATTAAGCTGCCTGCCAAACTGCTTCTCCTGTTTAAATGACTGTCTCCTGAAAATGCTGCTGCTGCTGCTGCTGCTGCTGCTTCCAAAGATCAAGATTGCCTTATATGTTTGCACATCATGCGTGGTTATTAAAAGCGCCTCTTCAGTTAAGCTGAGTAAAAAAAGTGGTTTCATCATTATAAGCCTCAAAATTCTACTGCTTATAAAAAGACACCTGTTGAGCTAATAACCTGGAACTTGGCATCCATAATCTACCTAATGTGGTCTGCAATTGGGCAAAAGTCCAAACCAGTCTGATCCAAATTTCCACAGATACATTTTATTTATTTATTTATTTATTACATTTTATACCCCTGCAAGGAACCTAAGGCGGCTTACATAATCCTCCTCCTCCTCCTCTCCATTTTATCCTCACAACAATCCTGTGAGGTAGGTTAGGCTGAGAGTCAGTGACTGGCCCAAAGTCACCCAGTGAGTTTCATGGCCGAGCAGGGAGTAGAACTCGGATCTCCCGACTCCCAGTCCAACACTCTCACCACTATGCCACACTGGCTCTCTACATCAAGAGAGCCAGATACATCAAGTTAAAAAGAGCTGAAAATTGATACATTCGTACCTCTTACTCCAAGCTGCGGCTCAGCATATCATACAGTTCTTCCAAATTCTGGGGGAACTACTGATGTACTGTATTCGGGCTTGTTGAGGAGCTGTACGTTTCATTAGTTTGGTGACATTCTGAGCAGCGGTTTAAAAGTTATCAAGGTTTTTCTGCCCCATGAAAGCCTATGGCAACAACTGCTGGCAAAATTATGTTGGGCATGCTCAGTTTCACTCTGAAGCTAGATACTGCTTTGAGAGTGCTTTGAGAGGAATGTCAGTGTTCCTGCCAGCTTTCAGATCACTGATGAAGAGGGGGAAGGAAGGGAAGGGAAAAGCTATGCTGGAAACCTGTGCAGGCTTACTCAGAAGTAAGCTATTCTGAATCTGAATATACAGGGGCATATCTATTCATTTGTGCACATCTACTCAGTTAATGACTTTTGTATTTTGTTTTTTAGTTTGTGTTTTTGTTTGTTTCAGAACACTGTACTAATAAATTTCCTTTTTTAAAAAAATCAGGGAAATTCAATGATAAAATCCTGCAGGTTTAAGACCAGAGTTAAAGCTATCTCATGTTGGCTCAAGCTCCACAAAGCCAGGAAATTGGAAGCTTAGACTGTTGCCTTAATAGACATGCCCTGTGATCGTAACGATGTTGTGCAATGTTACAAATTGTGATTGCTTACAAGCAACAAACAGACATGGGTCAACTTACTCTAGCAATACAGTAAGGCTCAGATGTTTCATAAGGCAATACAGGGCCAGGACAACATGGGGCATCTTTCCTGGTCTGAGGCGCTCCATCTTCCCCATCTGGATTTGGAACTGAAAGAGCTAAGAAAAATGTGGGTGCATGGAGGGTACCGGTAAGTTGTAGCAAGCACAATTTGTGACATCGTGTGACATCATTAATGACCACAACGTCTGATAAGGCATTAACCTTAGCTTCCAATTTCCTGGCTTTGTGGAGCTTGAGCCACCATGAGAGATCCTTAACTCTAGTCTCAAACCAGCAGGTTGGGTTTTTAAAAATTATTTTATTTTATTTTGATTAGTACTTCTATATCCCACCTTTCTCCCATCATAGAACTCAAAGCAGCAAATGTAAGGTTCCCAGGTGTTTCCCACCAAGGCCCTGACCAAAAACAAACCTGTTTAGCTTCAGCAGGTGGCTTCATCTAATGCTTCATATCATGCCTTAGGTCACTTTGGTGCCCTCCAGATCTTTGGACTACAACCTACAACTCCCAACATTCCTGACCATTTGCCATGCTGGCTGGGGCTTATAGGAACTGAAGTCCAAAACATCTAGAGTTGGGGAAGGCTTCCCTTGGCCCTTAGAGCCACATTTTTGAACTCACACCTTCAGTTTGAAGATTTACAGTTCAGCACTAGATGCATTCTTTTGTAGCTTCTTAGATTTAAACATTTTAGCTTTCCAGTTATGCCATTTCTTTATTTATTAACAAAATTTCAAATGACAAAGAAATGCAGAAAACTATCATTTTAAATGGAAGAATACATACAGTACATTGTCTTTTAAACTGCCGAGAGAGCTTTGACTAATGGTTAGTATAGAAATGTAATAAATAAACAAACAATAAGTTCATTTAATTTGTTTGGTTTTTTGTTTTTGTTTTTTAGCAGAAATGCATCGTGGTTCATTCGCTTTAGAAATATATTAAGTTGGATCCAGATCTAATCATACTTAGAGCAGACCCATTGAAATCAATGGGGCTGAAGTTAGCCACTAACTTAAGTCCCATTGATTTCAATGGGTCTTCTCTAAGTATAACTAAATCTGGAACCAACCCATTGTATTTGTCCATTAGGTTACCCTGGAATCTGCTGCTCAATAATACCAATTCTTTGAGACTGGCAGCAATCAGTACTTCTACATGCTGCCTGAGGAAAGTGTTGATGTGTTGCATGAAATACAGGCCTGTGGCTTACGCTGGCTCAGCTTGTCTGAGCGTGGAAAGCTAAGCAGGGTCAAGCCTGGTTATTACTTGGATGGGAGACAGACCCCTCCTCTAGTTTCCTGCATTGACCAGGGGGTTGGACTCGATAGCCTTGTAGGCTCCTTCCAACTCTATGATCTATGAAATCTATGATCAGTTGCCTTCTCCCTGGAACCAACAGATCATTCTGTGCTGAAGTATTTGTTCTTTCATGTAGGTCAACATATAGGTCAGACCAAAGTAGATCAAACTGGATATCCATCTCCAAGTAATATATTTTTTTAAAAAAATATGTAGATGTCCCAGCTCTCCACTTCCTGGGGGAGCCTCACTTTGTGACTACCTGTGGGCATGGGGCCAGGAGGAGGAGCAACACATCTGTGGGCCAGGTGCAGCCAGCTGCTCCTGCATTGTTTGTAGTGTGGTGGCCATCAGTTCCAGATGTCACTCCTCAGGGCCAATCAGGGATGCTGGTTGGCTTTTGGGGATGGAAAGTAGGGGCAGACTGGTTGGAGAACTTGCTCCTTCTGGTCTGCTCCTGGGCCATAAATAGAGGCTCGTGTTCTCAGCTTCGGCAGTGTTATCACTGTGACACTGACATCTCCACTTCTCCCACCCTTTAATACATTGTTTGGTCTGGCTATAGACTGAGGTTAGCCACCCATTAATGGGACAGGGAAGGAATTTTATCCACAGGTGCAAATGGCACAGAGGTGCAGGGGTTTTGCCTTCCTCGTAGCGAGAGTATTTGTGATTTATGGAAATGTTGATGAGAAATTGGTTATTGTTACTCATCATGGTTCTTTATTTTGCCAGAACTTTGCAGGGCACTGACTCCATGGGGAGAGATCATCAGGGGACAGGGGGATTTCCATGAGGGATCTTAGGAGTATGTCTTCAAGGCCCAGCCTAGCATGGGGGCTGGCATGCCTGCCACTAGAGATGTGCTGATTTTGTTAAATCTGTTCTGTCTTCATTTCATGGATTGTCAGGCACCTTTCATTCTGTCGTCTGCTGACTGATGGAATCAGGGTTTTTTTCTCCATTTCTCGGACTTGCATTCATGCGCACTTGTGCAAATTCGCACTTCTGAAAATGCACAAATTCCCCCCAAAATGCATATTTTCATGTTTTAGCCTATGGGGGGAAATGCACAGTTTTGGTTGATTTTTTAAAAAGTGTTCATATTTTTCTACAACTAAATTTGTGTAAAATTCTGGAAAATTAAGCAAGACAGAACACAAGTCTGCAGAATCTGTGTGTCTCTGAAAAAGCTGGGACACTGTTGAATCTGTGAGTCAGATTCATAGAAATCTGAACTTATTTGAATCCATTGAGGATTTCTCCAGCATCCCTACCTGCCACCCACGCAGGATGCAGGAAGAACTGGTGTATGTCATCATGGGCCCAAAATTTCCTGTCACTCTGTCTATGTCATCCCAGCTTACCGGCATTGGTAGCATTGGTCAGCAGTCATACCTCCCAATGGCAGGAATACCAGGCCCTATGCCCCATCAAAGCTTGTTGTAGTTGCAACCAAAATAAAAGTGTTGTGGCCATCTTAATGCACTCCTGTCTGTATGTGCAATTACTGTTCCCTGTCTCCCATGCTCCATGCCCCCAGCCCAAGTCCACATTGCTAGCACAAAGTACGGTATTGGAGCTGGAAGAGTGCATTTTCCTATTAAGAAAAAGGTAACCAGATCCAGGTCTCGAGGCTGTTAACAACTTATCTAAGCATCCCCACAGGATTCTATAGTTTCAGGACATATTTACTAAAATTGGGAGGAGTTTTCATCACCAGATGTGCTCAAAGAAGTTTCTGTCATCTCCCACAAGTGCTTGTTTACATCATCCATGGTACATTCATGTTGTGTGTGGAGTAGAACCATCTTTCTTTACAGCTGGGTATCATGAACAAATCCATGATAAGTGACAAATGATAGGATTGAATCCTCTGGAACTCCACAAGGCTGATCCCATGGTGAGAAGTAGCAGCTGCCTATCACCTCTTCTACTTTCAACCAAATAGAAAGAGCAAGGCAGCAGGCCAAGAGCATCATCAGTCATGATGAAGGATGCCAATAATCTTGCAGCACTAGAGTGAACATCTGGCCATACCCCATAGACTTTAGGGCATAAATCATACTCTTGGGGAATATTTTATCTGTGACTGACAACTGGTGTCTGAAATCATAGCACAAGGGATTAAATATGTGCAGGTATCATTCTTCATTAATTTGTAGTATACCTTATTAATATGCTAGGAACCATCATGTTACCATGACAGGTCCAGCTTATACATTCAGCAAAATCAAGTGGTGTGCATTTCCCTGGACTGTACCACATCTCTCCCCACCCCACCCTGTTTATAGCCTGCATCTAAATAAAAGCTCTTAACAGTGAAAGCTCCCAATCACATGACTGGTACATATCTCCCATGGGCAGCTTGAAGTAGTATGGTCCAGGAAAACTTTTACCACTTAATTCTGCCAATGTATACTATAGATTGGTTTGGTCAGAGTCAGTTGAAATGATCCCTCACTAAAAATAAAGCTGCACCAAATTTAGTTTTGCCCAAACTCATGGAAGTTATTTCAACACTGTGTGTGTGTGTGTGTGTGTGTGTGTGTGTGTGGGATTCCAGAGGGAACTGGCCCCTAAACCATTTTGTGATGGTTCAGGTTATGTAGGGCACTTACCATATGTTTTGCCATAGGTTCCCCAAGAGGGATTGGCAAAGGTTCTTTAAGGAATTTTCATGCCACAAATGCTCTTCTGGGAGGTCAAAGCCAAACATTTTTATTGTGGTATCTCATGCTCAGCTTTACAGTGTTATCAGCCTTCCCCCAAGTTCCCTGGTGGAAGTCCCACCCCTTAGCAACACAGTCACTGTACTCTTTCTAACCAACCAAAATGCAAGATCCAGCAGTTCTCCGCCTGGGTGTCAGCTTCCAGCACTGGGCTTCAGCAGGGCTCTTCAAACAGCCTCTTCTGCTCCTTTTCACACCTTCCAACTTCAGCACACCACCAGGAACTGCACACCACACCCACACAACCCACCACATTATATATCATGAGAGCAGGCAGCTACGTAAGCAGCAGATCGTGCACTTGAATGATTACAGCTGTGCTTCTTTTTTGCAGTGTCATTCTGTTGGCCAGCAGCCAACTCACAGGCTAGCAATTAAAGCAACATCATGCCTTGCTACTGCAGAGCAAGATACAAAGTATACAGAGCATCGAGGCAGCACTGCTGTGCAACACACGACTCCTCGCCATCTTCCGCGACTCCCATTACATAGTGGTAATGGAGGCCATCATTTGGGTGACAAATAGTGGGCAGCATGAAATGCCCACCAATCCCCCCTCCCTAAATTGACCACATAGGCTCTGGCCACATGGCTAGTGAAGCTCCTCAAGTAGTATTGGATGAGTGAGCGTCCCCCTAGCTTGATGGAATGGAGCTATAAGAAAAAGAAGAAAATAGCTGGGTCTTCCCATTACAAAATTTTGGACACTGTCCTGATGATGACTGGAAGCATGATTGAATCTTCCCTCGGCCCCCCACAAACATCCCACCTCCCCCTACAAGCCGCCTTCCCTTTTAACTGGCAGTGGCAAGGTCAGTGAGGAGGTCTCACTGAAGGCCTCTTCCTTGGCACGTTGAACTCTGCAACTGCAGCATCCCAGGCACAAGGATCCCTGAGACATAGTTGCCTAGCTCCCTGATATCCATTCTCAGGACTTGGTTACCATGGAAAACTACATTTCCCAGGGTCCCTGCCACCTGGGATTCTGCTGTGGGAGGGGGGCTTCTCACGCTCAGTTTTAATCCAAGAATTTTATTTATTTATTTATTTATTGTATATTTGTACCCCGCCTTTTTTCCTGAAAGGAACCCAAGGTGGCTTACATAGTCCTCCTCCTCCTCTCCATTTTATCCTCACAACAACCCTGTGAGGTGGGTTAGGTTGAGAGTCAGTGACTGGCCCAAAGTCACCCAGTGAGTTTCATGACCAAGCGGGGACTAGAACCCAGATCTCCTGAGTCCCAGTCCAACACTCTAACCACTATGCCACACTTTTGTAGGGAAATACTGCTTTCTTCATAATATAGGTGAGCATTTCAGTTTCATAGTATGGGCCAGGTAATTTCAATTCAGCATTATCATTATCCACAACTGCTTCTCACATGTTTTTAGAGCTGGCATTTTAAAATTGTAACCCTTGTGGTAAAGCCATCTGTTGTTATTTTTCCTCAAACTTTATTTACTGGATTTTCAAAGTAATTGAAACAATTCATCTAAAGTAGTATAACACAGCATTAACATGTAACAGTAAAGATGCACAGAATATCAAAGTATAAATGTAGTTTGCCCTATTTACATCTAGTCAGAAATTGTCATTTTTATTATCATGTAAGATAACAATACAGACACACACCTAAGTTGCTTACTTAGATATTTTACACTGAAATTCTATCAGCGTAGAGCATGGGTATTTATAATGAGGCTACTCTGCATTGTACACCATTTGCAACTCTAAAAAGAATTTATGCTGAAATTCACCTATCCTTATTACTACATCCTATATGTCAACCATTCACATCACCATTAATTAAACAAGTTATAAATGTAAACCATTACTGCAATAAACTTTATAGCCCTGTAGCCTTTTAGGATCCTCCCTTGTTTCTTTCTCCTTCATCTTTTAGACCCCTCTTTAATTAGTAACACCTTAAAGCCAGGGCTACAGCTCTGATAATGTCTAGTAATTCGAACAGCCTCATCCTAGTAAATTGCCAAATGCAAGGGCACCCTTTCTTGGTACTGCTAGAAGAAGGGAATGCCCGTCTGCATGATTCTCTGATGTACAGATTCGGTTGTACAACAGCACATGACTCTCCCAGATATGGTCGCCACTTGCCTATGCTGACAGTTGTCACCGCTTTCCTGCACTGACAGTGCACCACCGCTACCATGAACAAAGATTATGGTGGAAGAGGTGATGGTACGAGTTTTAGACTGGACATTTAAAGTTTGCAGGATCATATTAAAGAGAGTTCTGTGCTCAGCATCACCATGTATACAACTATACCTGCTCATGGCAATGCTGGTTTGCCATCAGGGCAAGCTAGGGTTGCCAACCCACCAAACAGAAATTAGGGAGGAACCTGAAACCCTGCCTGAAACTTGGAGAGCTGCTACCAGTCAGTGTCAACAATACTAAGCTAGATAGACTAATGGCAGCTTCCTACGTTCCTAAATGTCCTGAGCTACACACCCCCTGGCTCCCCTGCTGGACCAACCCTGAACTGTGTGCCCAGATATAAATATCTCTGTGCCACCTGCCCTGGCTTCACCTAGGGCCCTATTTTTTTAATTACAGTATTTCAAAAGTTGGCAACCCCTGTGTAGTGGCTGTTGGGCATGGTTGGTTCACTTAAAGCTATTGGTACAGACATACATCACACCTAATGGAAGCAAGTGAGAAGTCGGGGTAAATCGTAAATGGGGTCTTCTGTTCAAACAGAAAGCACACGTAAATCTGGGAATTCTCCTTATTTGTTTGCTTCGCTAAACTTCTACACCAAAAGGTCAATAATGTTGAAGTTACATTTCAGTTTCTGTTTTAAGATTGCCAAGGCAACAGAATACAACTTAATGCTGATGCTTGCCTTTGGTTTTGTTTGTCACAATTTAAAATAATCAGGCACGGGCCACAGTAGTGCAAAACTATTACTAAAATGCAACAAACAAAAACTCCCACATGTTTCCGTAATTATCTTTAGCATTTTTAATAATTATGGGTCATCACCCCCCTCCCACAGTCATTTTCAAGGCAAGTACTAGGACTTTAAAAAATAGCATGGCTTCCTTTAAAATTATCTCTCCCCCTCCCTAAATTGCCAACACTGGGCCTTGGGTATTATGACCATGAGCAGAACTATAGATGTGGTGCAGAATATTCATTAGCATTTTAAAATTTGGCATGTTAAAAAAAGAGAGAGTAATAATAGTTCCTATAGCTCCTTAGGTTTCTTAGCAAACTATATGCATTTGTTGTTTGTCCAAAGATATTTGGGGGATTTTCCCCTCATGTTTCACAATGAGCTCGAGGCAGGCATAGATTTCATTATAGCTGCTTGTCTTCTCCTGGGTTATTACCAACTTCCTATCATTCTGGCCTTTTTACGTGCATCTTTTTTATTTCCTCAGTCATTTCACAGTCCAATCGTTCCTTTTGGTCAGGTGGCCTATAACATTAGTTTACTGTCTGAAACATCTCCAGCCTCAAAGCATAATGACTCGACAGCATTATCCATTCCTCCCCAGCCTCCTCTTAGAAGGACTAATAAATTCTCTTTTCCCAACAAGGCTATACCACTTCCTCTGCTCCCCGTGCTTTTTTTATTATTATTATTAAAGGAACTATCCTTTGATATTGAAATTCCATCCTGATTCCAGTTACATCATAACATATTTTCTTCTAAATTATCATGTCTACCCTCGTCCTAGCACCATCTCACTTTCTTCTTCGTCAGGCCTTTCATTAGTATATTCGCACACTTTAATCACCTTCATGCTTTTTTGCCCTAATATTAGTGTTCATCAGTTCTGATTCCCCTTTTATCTTCATTGCCATCCAAACTTTTATGTGTATTCCTTTCATCTCTGTTTGGTCAGTGTGTCTTCTCTGACGTCATACAAACATAGATTAAATTAAACTCCTCCTCAGAACTTTAACTGGTACTGGTATGGGAAGAGCATTAATCTTGTTGAACAGTAGCCATCAGGAGTTGAGGAGAGTCTGGTTCAGGAAGAATCATCCCTAGGGAATGAGGGTGGAAATGTTTTGGATTCCTAAATAGGGGTGGGATAGAAATAGGCCAGGAGCATACACAGTAGAATGTGATAGCCAGTTGAAGAAGCCAAAAGACTACAGGGGGAAGTGCACATGCCAGAACATATGGAGAGGGACACCATGAATAGGTGTTGATATGTTAATACTAGAAGCATTCAAGCCAAGGTGGGGGATTTGGAGTGCTTGGTTTTAAAAGAGAACAGAGATAGAGATAGAGGTAATGGGCATACCAGAAATCCAGTGGAATAGAGAGATGTGGGATGTGGTCACCATTGGATACAAACTCTAGAAGAAGAACAGGGAAGAGCATACTAGGGATGGTGTCTCTGTATGTCAATGTAGGCGTAGTGTCAAACAAACTAGAAACCTCAAAAGAGAGATAATCTACCACAAAATAAGTGTGAGTGGCAATACCTGCCCCCCCCCAAGCAATTTAGTACTGGGGACATGCACTCATCAAGGTGACCAAATGCTCAGGGTAGTCTTAAGAACATAAGAAGAACTATGCTGGATCAGACCAAGGTCCATTTAGTCCATCATTCTCTTCATACTGTGGCCAACCAGCTGCCCACAGAAAACTCACAAGCAGGACATGAGTGCAACAGCACCCTCCCACCCATGTTCCCCAGCACCTAGTGTACCTAGCCACACTGCCTCTGATACTGGAGGTAGCATATAGCCATTAAGACTAATAGCTATTGATAGCCTTCTCCTCCATGAATTTGTCTAATCCTCTCTTAAAGCCATCCAAGTAAGTGGTCATAATTATATCTTGTGGTAGCGAATTCCATAGTTTGACTATACACTATGTGAAGGAGTACTTATCAGTCCTGAATCTCCCACCAATCAGCTTCATGGGATGACCTTGGGTTCTAGTATGAATCAGGGAGGCATCCAAAGGAGAGCGTATTATAGGAATAGGTGGCTTCAACTACCTCTACATAGCCTGGATAAATGCCAGTGTGTGGTGGCTGTGAAAAAGGTGACTTCCGTGTTGAGGATCATTAGGGAAAGGCATCAAAAATCATAATGCCTTAATTCAAATCTATGACATGATCACAGTTGGAATACTGTGTACAGTTCTGGTCACTGCGCCTGAAAATGGATATTGTAGAACTGGAAATGGTGCAGAAAAAGGCAACCATAATGATCAATGTGCTTGAGCAAGTCCCCTAGGAGGAAAGGTTTCAATGTTTGTGTCTTTTTAGCTTAGAAAAATTGTGAGTGTGGGGGAACATCCAAGGTGTATAAAATTATGCATGATGTGGAGAAAGTGGATAAGGATAAGTTCATCTCCCTCTCTCTATACTAGAACTCAATGAAGCTAAAGGGTGGGAGACTTGGGACAGATAAAAGGAAGTACTCCTTCACATAGTGTCCATTCAAACTATGGAATTCGCTACCACAAGATATAATTATGGCCACTTACTTGGATGGCTTTAAGAGAGGATTAGACAAATTCATGGAGGAGAAGGCTATCAATGGCTACTAGTCATGATGGCTATATATTATTCTAGTATCAGATGCACTAGGCTAGTGAACATGAGCAAGAGGGTGCTATTGTGCTCATGCCTTCCTTACGGGTTCCCCATAGGCCTCTGGTTGGCTACTGTGGGAACAGAATGCTGGACTGGCTACTGGCTAGGCCTTTGGTATGGTTGAGGATGGCTCTCCTTATGTTCTTTCAGTCCATCCTTTCTATCACTTTTCCAGATCATTTGGCATGATACTTGTGAAGGAACAGAACCGTTCTCCATTTTTGTATTTAGCTTAGTTTTTTATTATTATGTAGTTAAATCTTGTGGGTGTGGGTGTGTGTGTGTGTGTGCGTGCTAGAAGGTTAATAGTTTACAGGTCAAATGTTTAGTTAGAATGTAGAAGTCAGGAAGTTGTGTTCAGAGGAACAATCTACTATATCAATGTATTTTTCGCTCCATAAGACGCACTCCCCCCCCCAAAAAAAAACTAGGTGGAAATGTCTGTGCGTCCTATGGAGCGAATACAGTAAAAAAAAAATTATTATTATTATTTTTACTTTCCTCTGCTGGTCTGGAAGAGCAGAGGACTCCTGGGCAGGGCGGGGGAAGCCCCCGCCTGTCAGCTGATTCCCCGTGGAACAGCTGATTTTTTTAAAAAAAATTATTATTATTATTATTATTATTATTATTATTATTATTATTATTATTTACTTTCCTCTGCTGGTCCAGAAGAGCGGAGGACTCCTGGGCAGGGTGGGGGAAGCCCCCGCCTCTCAGCTGATTCCCCACGGAACAGCTGATTTTTAAAAAATATATTATTATTATTATTATTATTATTATTATTACTTTCCTCTGCTGGTCTGGAAGAGTGGAGGACTCCTGGGCAGGGTGGGGGAAGCCTCCACCTCTCAGCTGATTCCCCGTGGAACAGCTGATTTTTTTTAAAAAAAAATTATTATTATTATTATTATTATTATTATTATTATTATTATTTACTTTCCTCTGCTGGTCCGGAAGAGCGGAGGACTCCTGGGCAGGGTGGGGGAAGCCCCCACCTCTCAGCTGATTCCCCGTGGAACAGCTGATTTTTTTTAAAAAAAATATTATTATTATTATTATTATTATTATTATTATTATTATTTTTCTCTGCTGGTCCGGAAGAGCGGAGGACTCCTGGGCAGGGTGGGGGAAGCCCCTGCCTCTCAGCTGATTCCCCGTGGAACAGCTGATTTTTTAAAAATATATTATTATTATTATTATTATTATTATTATTATTATTATTTTCCTCTGCTGGTCTGGAAGATTGGAGGACTCCTGGGCAGGGTGGGGGAAGCCTCCACCTCTCAGCTGATTCCCCGTGGAACAGCTGATTTTTTTTTTAAAAAAATTTATTATTATTATTATTATTATTTACTTTCCTCTGCTGGTCCGGAAGAGCGGAGGACTCCTGGGCAGGGTGGGGGAAGCCCCCGCCTCTCAGCTGATTCCCCGTGGAACAGCTGATTTTTTTTTTAAAAAAAAATTATTATTATTATTATTATTATTATTATTATTATTATTATTATTATTTTCCTCTGCTGGCCTGGAAGAGCGGAGGACTCCTGGGCAGGACGGGGGAAGCCCCCGCCTCTCAGCTGATTCCCCACGGAACAGCTGATTAAAAAAAATGGGGGGGTACCATACGGTAAGTGCGTCTTATGGTCCAGTGTGTCTTATGGTGCGAAAAATACGGTATGTGCGGTTGCGTGCATTGCATATGCTCCTACATGGTTGGACAGATCCGCCCCAAACTTGGCATGCATACTCAGCATCACCCAAGGACAAAGACTGGTGGGTTCAAATCTCCGAAAAGGCCCTTGCTGCGCCTGTATGGCCCAAAATAGATGAGAGCCAATGGCGTCACTTGGAATGTTTGCAGGGGCCATTCAGGAGCAGTTATGCAAATCAGTCCACCGACATATAGAATGTTGGTATGAACTGCCACCACAGGGGACCAATCAGGAGCAGATATGCAAATTTCTCATACGTCCAAACAGAATGTTCATATGAACTGCAGCCAGGGCCTACACGGTGGGGTGGGGGGGGAGCAGGAATTTCACTGTTGTGTAGTCCCGAGGGGGAGGGGGAACAGGGATTTCATTGTTGTTCCCTGGGGGGGAGCTGGGATTTCATTGTGTGGTCCTGGGGGCGGGGAGCAGGGATTTCATTGTAAAGTCCCAGGTGCAGGGGAGGAAGCAAGGATTTCATTGTGTAGTACAAGGGAAAACAGGGATTTCATTGTAAAGTCCCGGGGGGGGGGGGGAAGCAGGGATTTCATTGTGTAGTTCCGGGGGGGGAGCAGGGATTTCACTGTGTGGTCCCAGGGGAACGGGGATTTCATTGTTTAGGCCCGGGAGAGCAGGGATTTCATTGTGCAGTCTCGGGGGAAAGGGAACAGGGATTTCATTGTGTAGGCCGGGGGGGGGGAGCAGGGATTTCATTGTGTAGTCCCGGGGGAACAGGTAGTCCCGGGGGAGCTGGGATTTCATTGTGCAGTCCTGGGGGAGCTGGGATTTCATTGTGTAATCCCGGGGGAGCTGGTAGTCCCGGGGGAGCTGCAGTTCCATTATGTAGTCCCGGGGACCTTTCCTATGGAGCAATTCAAAACGGCGGACAGCTACCTTAAGGAATTTCAAACAAATAGTGCCTATAGGAAAAAGACGACCTGTGCAACACCAGATTAAAAAACCTAGTAGATTATAAAGCTCAACAGAAGGTTAGAGGGAGAGATTTCAACTCAGGAAATACAAACTTAGTTTGCAGAAATGAACAAGAAATTACTCTCCTGATTGGTTGAACCTGGAGAGAGGAAAACACAGATTTTAAGAGATAAAAGCCTAAGGCAGAAGGGCAGGGAGGAAGAGGGAAGCAGAAAGAAGAAGGAAGGGAGAGAAGAAAGGGGAAAAGGACAGAGTTCTAGTGGAAAGGTAGAATCAGAGCTGCTGGAACCGGAGAACTGATTGAAAGAGCTGGACCAATGACAATAAGATTTTGCTTGGATAAGGGACCTGGATAAAATAGGGGCACAGTCTAGTTAGGTTGCTGAATACATTTATCCCTGGTTATTTTTTATCACCATGTTGCTCGTGTGTGTGTGTGTGTGTGAATTCAGATTTTTAAATGTTTTTCTGTTAACTCTGTTGTTTGAAACTTTGTGGTCCCTTTTCTTTTTCAGTTACCCACCCTACATCTAATAGCCAACCTTCACACTACCTGAAGCAGGTACCTGAGACCCAGAGTGTTTTAAGGCTGGTTTGGTGAAGGCAGCTAGAGAAAAAATATTTCTACCTGGTTACAGCAGAAATGGGCACACTATTTTGCCTGTCTTCCCTTCCACTCATAGAACAAGGCATTTCTGGTCCATGACAATCCTATTATAGGTCCGTGATAGTTAACTGACCAAAATTAAGCCTCTCACATTATAGGGGCTTAGTCCATCTCCTGAGCAAAAAAATAAAATATATAGGCACAAACCTTGAAGAATAATCAATTCTACATTCTTGGCAATAGTAATAGATAAATACAAAAACATTGATGTTAAACTTTTAATTATCTGACAATTGATTTCTGAGCACCCTCAGCAATTGGTGCATCTCATGTATATGTATTTGTGCAACTGGTTATTTTATGAGTCATTTATTTGGTTTGATTCAAGGGCAGGCATGATACAAGGCTGAACATGAGAGTGTTTGCCCTCTTGAACATGGAATGGATTGGCCTTTCCCCTATGCTGAATCCAACCAAGGGAGGCTCTCTATTTTACAGGAGTCACCATTCCTAATGAAATCTTTGAAGATCAGCCCTTTGGGGGCCTGTTACAGCTTCGGGATAACTTTTTGGTGGGAAAATAGTGGTGAAGGGAATGGTTTACCACACTGTAGTCCCAATTTGGATTTCCCTACTCCCAATTTTGCTAAAGAGTGGTCAGTTGTAAACCAGTATAGTTTGAGCCATGGTCTATAGGGATTTGTGCCAGTGAAGAAACTCTGTGCTCTATAGCTGTAGAAGTTCCTATTCAGTACCAGCAGCAACAGCAAAGACTTTGTGAAAAGGAGGTAGTCCAATTCTCTCAGGTCAGCAGGAGGCCTCAGAAATCACACTGCATAGAACTCACTGCATGGCCCTTCCAATTGTGACCATAGTGAAGAGATTATGTTGCTTAAGCAGTGAATCCAAATTATCTGTTTTCCAGACAAACATCTTTCATATTAGTTACTCTATTATCCAAAAAGTTAATTTAAGGCTCAAATAGTGTGTAATGGATTACTAAATGATACATGAGTAAGGGTGAAATCCTATGTAAGTTTAGACAGAAAAAAGGCCTATAACTTCCAGCATGCCCCAGCCAGTTTCTGTCTAAACTTGCATAGGATTGTGCCTTAAATGGTACTTCTGAGGGCTGAAACAAATGTTTGAATTTTTTGAACCGCCTTGAGGTGTGTGTTTGTGTGAAAAGGGGTGCATGAAACTGGGGAAGCAATTTGGAGGGCAGCAAACATTTTTGAAAGGTTCAAGCATGGGCTTACTGTTGGTGATGACGGCCATGGTTTCTTTTTGTTTTTCTAACTTTATTTCTACCATTGCTACAGATGCCCCCAGAATACTGCTGTGTCATGACATAGCATTGTCTCGAGGGGTCTTGTAAGGAAAAAATGCTGGTCAATGTGACAGTGGCATTCCAGGGGTATTATTATTGGGGGAGGGAATTGGTGGCAACCACTGACAGTGTCAAGAAACCAGTAAAAAGAACAGAAAGAGAGAATGTTTCTGCCATCAAAAGTACCTTTTGAAAAAAAATTCTGCCTCCCTGAAAAATTGTTGACCCCCCTCCCTCATCTATCTTTCAATGGAGTGCAAAAATTTGGGGATTTAAAATCCATCTCGAACAAAGTGAACAGTGATATTAAGTTACTGAAATGTCCTTCTTCATAGATGTGCTCTAACTTTGCTAATAAACCAGTTATTTCTCTTTTGGTCTTAATCTTCTTTGTTGTGCCTTTTCATGGTATAATAATTGAATGTGATTGATTATGGTTTATAAAATGGTGCAAATACTGTAGCTATAGGTGGGCATGCAGTTATTCTGGCTTGATCAATCTTCCACGATAAACATTATTAAAGTTTGTAATATTATATATAAATAGCAAAAGTGGTCAGGAATTTAAAAAAATAGTTAGATAAACAATTACAACCAGTTTATTACAGGCCAATCCTATGCCTTCATGCTCAGAACTAAGTTCCATTAAGTTCAATGGGGCTTACTTCCAAGTAAGTATGCATAGGATTTCTCTGTTAGTCTATTTGAAGTAGCTAATTGATATACAAGAGCCAGTGTGGCGTAGTGGTGAGAGTGTTGGACTGCAACTCGGGAGATCCGGGTTCTAGTCCCCGCTCGGCCATCAAACTCACCGGGTGACTTTGGGCCAGTCACTGCCTCTCAGCCTAACCTACCTCACAGGCTTGTTGTGAGGATAAAATGGGGAGGAGGAGGATTATGTAAGCCACCTTGAGTTCCTGGCAGGAAAAAAGGTGGGGTATAAATGTAATAAATAAATAATAAATAAACTGTTCTTGCAGATTTATGACACAAAACAAGTTTCCACCTAACATCCCTGTCCTAAGCAATCAGGCTGGAGAATTTGCTCTGGGATACCATCACAGTGTTTCCTCAATGTCATTTTCCTCCATTGCAAGGACTCATGTGTTGGCACAACCAGTCTTAACATCTTCAACCAATCAGTTTTACATCTTATGTCCTTGGTTTTCATTTCAATAACCAATAGAAATGTCTTCAGTCATGAAAACATTTTACTTTTACCAATATTTCATCACAAGTCTGCCCATATCAGTTATTGAGAGAATAAAGTTATATTAGCTCCTGATGCATTAAAAAAAAAATCTTCATCCATTTTATGAGTCTCAGATTCTCCAATAACCTTGACAGCTGAACTAGTGTTCCATGACAACAAGCAGACCATTGATAAATAGCAACAAAACTATTAGTGGTTGAATTTATGAGATGAGTAATAGAGAGGCTAAATTATAGGCTTACTGTTTGACAAACTGCAGCTTGACATATCTTGGCAAATGTATGTGTGTGCATCTCAGAGAGAAAAACTTTTCTAACATCCTGATCTGTGACTGTAACATGGGAATATGTCCTATTAGGTTCAGATATAGATCAAAGAATTTGTTTTGCCTTTGGGCAGAAAGTTTGACCATGCATTTTTGGTCCCTTCCAACTCTACTGTTCTAGGATTTTTAGACATAAGTTCAGCTAAGCCTTCCCTTTTCTCCCCAGGACCAGCATTATTTTCTTTATCACTTTGATTTTCAGACTAGGTCTAATTCTCAAAAAGAATATTGTAGAGCTCGAAATGGCACAGGAAAGGGCAACTAAAATGATTAGGGGCTAGAGCAAACCTCCCTATAAATAAAGGCCACAACTGGGGGGGGGGGGTTAGTTTAGAAAATAGGTTTAGTTTAGTTTCAAATACTTTAGTTTAGACAATAGGTGAGTGGAGGGGGGATCATGATAAAGGTTTATACAACAATTCTCTCACATAGTGCATAGTTAAAGTATGAAATTCACTACCATAACATGTACTGTTGGCCACCATTAGATGGTTGTAAAAGGGGATTAGACAAACTATGGAGGATAAGGCTATCAATGGCTACTTGTCACAGTGGCAATATATTACCTCCAGTATCAGAGAACATGAGCAGGAAGGTGCTGAATTAGGGATGAGCAAATGAGTGATGTTCAAGATTGCTAGGATTCTCTGAACATCATCTTGCTGCTTGTCTTCTGCCCAATTCTTGTTTGCGATTGCTGCTTGCTCAGTGCGAATGGGAAAAATTGTGCAAATCGAGCAGCAAACAAACATGAAATTTGTGCAAATTTCCCCAAATTTCCTAATTTGCCCAACTCTCTTCCATAGACTACAGTGAGGCTGATTCAGCCTAATGGAAAATTTGCACAAATCCAACATGAGCGCATGTCCAGCAATTTGCAAACGTTTTCAGTGGACTCGTGTTCGGGGCTTTGAACAGCGCATGCTCACATGTTTTGCAAGCAAAAATGAAATTCTCATACATCCCTGGGAACAGAATGCTGGACTAGCTAAGCCTTTGCTCTGATCCAGCAAGACTCTTCCTATATTTTTATAATACTAAAACTTGGGGTCATCCAATGAAATGGATTGGGACGAGATTCAGGATTGGCATAGGAAGTACTTCTTCACATAGTGAATAGTTCACTTAAGGAATTTACTGCCACAAGACATGGTGTTGGCTACTTGATGACTTTAAAAGGATACTAGACATATTCAAATAGAATGTCTATCAATGGCTACCAGTCATGGTAGTTATATGCAACCTCCAGGTTCAGGGGTAGAATGCCACTGAATGCCAGTTGCTGCTGGTGAGCAAATGGGAGAGGACCCTTATGTTCTGTTTATGGGCTTCCCAGAAGCATCTTGTGGAACACTGAGAGAAACAGAATGCTGGACTAAATGGACCTTCGGTCTGATCCAGCAGGGCTTTTCTTATGAGAGACTGAACTATAACTTTGCATCAACTAAAATCAATTTTACTTTAATGGTAATATTCAAGTTCTAAAAGAAAGATGGCAAACATAGCAACCTTACATCAGATAAAATAGATCATTGTGTGTGACTATTAGGGCTGTGCCAAATGTTTTCTTGTGAATTTTTTTGGTAAAAATAGCATTTGGGGTGTGTATGAAATGCCTTCTGACACACTCCCAAAGGAACTTTTTAAAAAGCATGTTCATGGTTCTTAGCAGTTACTGTATTACCCTCTCTACTGCTCCTTTCTTCTACTTCCTTCCATGATCCCAGCCAATCGGGGAGGATGTAGTAAGCTTGAAGATATCACAACACAATAGGTGTGTGTGTGAATGGAAGTAACTTACCTAGTGACTAAAACTGAGACAGAAACAAACAGCAGCAAGGATAAATAAGAATTAGGATGCAAGGGATTAGATTTTAGGAAAGGATTGGTGTGGATTAGAATAAGACGGTCATAAAAACAAAAAACAAGCAACAACAACTCCATGACTCTTTCAGCCCTGTGTCTCCCAAAAGAGCACTAAAAACACTGAAACAACTTCTGGGTCCCTCCCAAAAGCACCATGGTTGGAGAGACTTGGCAAAGTCATCTCCTGGATGGAAGCTACAGCTGTCAGTCACAAAACCACACCCTCTGCTTTCCCTCCTCCCTGCCCAGCATTTTCTTTTTATGGAGAGATTGAGAGAAGTTCTAAAATTTGTCAATTGACCAGGAATTTTTTTTTGTAAAAACACCATTCTGAAGAGAGTCTGAATCTTTGGGAGTAGACTGCTTCACTTTGGAGTGCTTCAGACAAGACTCTCTTCACTTTGGAGGAGGCCCAAATACCTCCAAAGTAGCCCACTTTAATTTGACATTTTAGCTTTGTATAAAGCAGATACACACCCCAATAGTGTGCATGTGTTTCACATATACAAAGGGAAACATGAATGGTCAGATCCCTCCACTGATATTAACTCTGAGCACATGTAAGAATTTCCTAGAACAAGACAACAGTATGTTTGGTTTTGTGGGAAGAGCATATCATTACCAGATTTGTCATGGGAATAATAATTTGGTGAGATATAATAAATTGGTAAGTCATACTGCACTGAAGATGTCATCATAAGACATTGTAATGTTAATAGAAAATTCCTATTATATGCACAGTACTGATGAACAAATAATGCCACTATTTACTATTGTACAGTATTGATATTTTTAACTATATCTGCATAGCCATAGAATTTTCTTCTCATGATGTCATTAACAGCTACAGGAATGCAAATGCAAAGAAGAGCAGCAGGAGTTCAAATGGATGAAACGGACCTCTTCCTGTTTCATAAGCAGTTGAAAAATGTTTTCATATGCTATATCTCCCAGTTTTTTTATTTCTGTTTTCAATATCAAATTTCCAGGCTAGGTTATGATGGCAGGAATGGTATCAAGAACTTCAGGGGAGAAGAATGAATAGAAAGTGAAGCTTGCCATATCCATGGTGGGCATCATGTAACAGCATCTAAGAGGTTGTTGTATGAAAGCAAGGTCAGAAATTGATTAGTCTGGTCAAGGTCAAGCACCAGACAGCCAGTCTCAAAGTGGCAGGCCTGGATACAATTAGTGTCAAAGAATGAGGTCCTATTTGAGATCAGCAGGGAGGTAAGAAGTGGACAGTGAAAGCAAAATGGGACACCTAAATGTTGGATTCTAGATACATGTGCTAGCTTTCAGATACTGGGTATGGGGTGTGTGAGAAGGAGATGGTCAAAAATTAGAGATGCTGCAGATTGAAGTTCAAGTTTTATTTCCTTCCACACCAAGTCTTTATGGCTGTCATGATGCATATTAGAAGTTGTATAACTAAGAGCAATATGGCCACATAAATTAAAAACTAAGGACCATTGCAATTATTTCAGAGAGAGTCTGTGCTTTGATTCCACATCAGAACCTAGGAATATTGAAAACCTGTGATTGATGAAGATCAGATATATCTCTCCTGAACTTCAATGGTACACACAACTGATGACAATCATTTTAATTTTTACTATCTGTTCTCTTAAAGCAAGAGTATACAACTCAAAGCTCTCCACAATCCACTTTAAAGGTTTTATGAGATCAAGAGGGCTGCACTGCCTTCATTAGTTTGATGTGCTTTGAAGTTAGAAAATGGTGCAATATATAAGAAATCTAGGCAAGCATTATGGCCAAGGCTGCTGCTGCTGCTGCTGCTGCTCCTGCATCATCATCATCATCATCATCATCATCATCATCATCATCATCATCATCATCATCTCGTGTACTCATAAGTGGAATATTACCAACTTTTCTGCCCATGGTACTATCTTATGCCTATAAAGACATTCAGGGACATCTTAAAGTTTTCAGTCGCTTGTCAAAAATACCATCAGTTTGTGTTCTTGTTCTTCATTGCAAAGAATTAATTGGTTTACCTACTGGAGTATTGCCACATCCCTACAAGGATGGAACTCTGGTACCATCAAGGCAGAGTGGATAGTGAGTGCTAACAGTTGTCTGCCCCCTCCCTCCAATCTGATTCTGTTTCAAATGCCTCTCTTCTGTTCTTACTTCTTCCCACTGTGCTAGTTGAATTACTACTGGAAGAGGGTAGGATAGATGGAAAACATAGTAATCTGGTTCTTGGCTCTTAAGATCTCACCTACCGTGGAGTAGGAATAAAGCAGCCCTATCTGAATGAGAATATAAAACCAGTCCAGAGACCCCAATGTGTATTGTAGAGCTCCTACTGTCCACAAGAAGCCACACAGGAGCTTACCTGTTGAAGTTTGGCATGAATTGTCTAATATCAAAGTCCATGAGCAGCTACTTGTGTGCATACACTGGAATGACAGTTATGGCAACAGCGTGTAGAATAAAAGGTTAGAAATCATGTGAGGCCATGAAAGCAGTTGAACTTGAAGGCTGTGAATATTTCTTTTCACTTCCCATTAATTATGTAACAATTATTTCTCATATATGTGCATACCATTAATTTACAGAGTCTGAATCCACTGCTTTGTTTTGAATTGCTAACCTAACTGGCAGAGGAAAGCAATTGGCAAATGAAGTTGTTAAAAAAAAAAGGTTATGCAGGGGAGGGATCTTGGTGCATAATTTTAATTATTCTGGTCCCAGTGAGTACAGTTCTTTACATGTATGCTGCGTCCTCCTGGAATTATGTAAACTGGACATTATTGCCACATTGTTATGATTACCACATTGTGGCATTTACTTTGCTGTAACAGATAAATA
This sequence comes from Shinisaurus crocodilurus, assembly GCA_021292165.1. Classification (NCBI taxonomy): domain Eukaryota; kingdom Metazoa; phylum Chordata; class Lepidosauria; order Squamata; family Shinisauridae; genus Shinisaurus; species Shinisaurus crocodilurus. The sequence goes on along the minus strand of CM037880.1, from coordinate 171,127,714 downwards.
TTATGCCACTTAAACCACAGCGATTTTAAATGGTGGGATTTGAAAGTATCCATTATATTGGTCTCTTGCTTTGTGCCGCATTGTGACAGACCGAGAGAGTTTACAATGTATGATGCACATTGGTTGCACTTCAACTTCTGCAGCATTGCAGATCTTCACATTTGTTTCCATGTCCTTCATATTTGTAATGGTGGGCTGCCAAGAAGATGCCTTGCCAACATGGATTAAAAAAAAAAAGCTTAAGTTGGTCATATGCTACCATCCAAAACAATCAGAATCGGAGCCAATTTAGTGCACATAAGTTACCTTGGAAGGATTAATTTATGCCGTTGAGCCTCATAATATGTGTAACCAACAGGGAGCTGTCTGGAGACAGGGATTTTTGCAAATCTTTCAGCTGGATCAATGAGCCAAATGCAAAATCTAGCAACCAGGGGCATCATGTAGATTTGTGATGCTCCCTAGGGGAGCTGGGGTCCAGCAACCAATGAGTGGATTACACTGATCCATAAATGCAGTTTTTCATCTGTGACAGATATAATATAAATGCTATTATTCATATTGCATAACTGGGAGAGAACAACCGACAATTAATATTGCTTTCGCAAAAAAAAAACCTGAGGAAGTATAGGCGTTTGCAGCTGGTGACAACAGACATTTCACGAAACATATAGCTCATCGCACAGTCACATCTGAACTATGCTACACTGTCAAGTATCCTCATGCCACTGTAGGCTGATAGATTCTCAGTTCTTGTCATGGAGATTTTGGTTATGGCTGTTTGACTGAGAGATGCATAATCTTGTGTGAAATGTGGAGCGGTACAGCTCTGCATTGCCAGTAATATATTCAGTCACAGAGATAGCACAGTATGCCTTTGCCTGCTGCCAAGGGCAGTTAGAGTGCAAAGGAGAGGGCCTTCTCAGTGGTGACCCCACACCTCTGGAATCAGTTTCCATTGGGGGCTCATTGCGACGACATGGTCTCTTACACTTTAGGACCAGGCGCATAAACCCTTCTCAGGCTAAGCACCAACACTTAAAAACCTAAGGGGAGGGAGGGTCAAATGAAATCTTTCCCCTACTAATGAGGGAAAAGATTAATACTGGTTATTAAGAATCTATTTTTAAATTTATGATGCTGTGGGTACAAAGGTGTGTGTGTAGATTTAAAAGTAATGCAGGTTAATAACGCCAAGCTGACATGTAGGATTTGTGTAGCAAACAAAATAAAAGTAAGTTTATTTTAATTCTCAAAATCTTAGTTCCAGAAAATAACTTAAAACCTGCCTACACCAAACACTTGATAATTAACCTAAGTCCCTATAATTCTAAATACTTTCACTCCTCATACAAGTACTGATTTCTCTTAAAACTCCTGACAAGACACGAATAATCCAACTAACCTAACTCCCAAACTCTCTAACACTCCCAACACACTTTAACCACTTAAACTGAACTCTGACATCACTCAAACACTCCTTATATACTCCTCCCCCACCCTCTCTAAGACATCACAAACCACACCCACTCAATTCAACATTCTATACTCACTAAATATACTAAAGCAGACATACACCAGGGAACTGAATTGTAGGGTTACGCCACACTCATCAAGCCCCTTCTTTGCAGGTCTTTAGAAAAGCTGTGAAGACCCACCTGTTTTGGCTGGCCTTCCTTGCTGCTTTTATTGTTGATGTCTATTTATTTTTATTGGCAATCTCTGTTTTTATGGATTTTTATTGAATATGTACTTGTTGAGTTTATTGATTTTTTAATTGATTTTTATTTTATTTTTTTACTTTGTATGTTTTTTATCTGTACACCATCTTGAGAGGTTTCCACCCTTTGAGGCGGCCTACAAATAACTGTAAATATATAAATAAAATGCCTTTCTGTTAAGTAGACAGACAAGTGACCAAAGTGGACTCAGTTCTGTGGATATGTGGCAAATAGGAATTGGATATGCTGAATGAATCCAGTCTCTTCAACAACTCCCTGCAGTCTCATCCTTATTTACACAATCTGAGGTGGACTGTCATTCATACAAACCATGATTGTGTTCTTACCTACACGCAACACAGTAGAGAGGAGGCTACTGATCATCTCAAGAGCCCTGGGCCACAATGTTATGTCTCATGGAATCCAAGGACCCTTTTTATTCAACTACCCTCACTGTGGTCTTATGAAAGGATTCTATAGGAAATCACAAAACTTATCGGGGCACTCATTATAGCAGTTATATCATTTATGCTCAAAATATTTTGCTTCATTGGGCTGAAGATCTGGCTGATGTGATTTATAGAGTCATGTTATGTCAGCTAGGTATTTTGTGTTTTCTTGTGATATTGTGCCATATTATGTCTTTAGTGCTATGATTTGGAAAATTGATCTGAAACATAGGAGTATACTAAAGTCCAGGGCTGACATTTAAACAGGCAGGCAATGGCATATGGGTTTAAATAAAAGATTCCAGCAGGTTAGCACAGAAGAAAATTCTGTCTCCATATGTAATGGATGTGTATAGCTGCAGTTCAATATTATTGACCTGTTAACATATCATTTATATGGCACTTTTCATTTGTGAGTGCTTAAAAGCTTAGCTTGTTGATTCTTACAAAGATCTTTTGAGGTACACATGCCAAGGCTATTCACTGAATTCATGACTGGCATATGAATTCATTCCAGGTCTTCTGTTTACTGGATCACATTGGAGCAACTCTACAACCATTCTGTTATACTAATTCAGTGACCATGGCCAGCCCTACCATTGGGCATAAGGGGGTACCCATCTCAGGCAGCAGATTTCAGGTGTCATGAGGGTAGCAAATTCTTAGTTATTTTACTGTGTGTGTGTGTGTGTGTGTGTGTGTGTGTGTGTGTGTGTTATTGCCAGCAATGCGGGGAGGTGCTGTGGGATTTTGTGCCTCATATGCCAAAATAATTTGGCTGGCTTTGGGTACTGTACACTTTGACCTGGATGGTTAGGGGGCACCATTTGCTGCTCTGTCTCAGGCCAACCTTAGGCCAACCCTGTCAGAGACAGTGTATGCCAATTTTGGGATCTTATTTCACAGGAAAACAAAAAAAGAACAAGATTCCCATTTCTTGGAAATTATATATAGGGATCGTGGATTGTCTCCCATCAAGGCATTGACCTGCTTTGTTTCAGCAAAGTTGCAGCATCATTTGTCTTCCTAGGCTGCATTTACAAAAGCACTCTGTGTTGGTGAGGCCACATGTGGAACACTATGTCCAGTTCTGGGTGCCACATTTAAGAATGGCATGGCATTGATAAATTCGATTATGTCCAGAGAAGGCCAACCAGGATGGTGTGGGGTCTGGAAACCAAGAGTAATGGTTGAAAGAGTTGGGTATGGTTAGCTTGGAGAAGAGAAGATTAAGAAGAGAAGATAAAGAGAAGATGATAGTGGTCTTCAAATATCTGAAAGTTATGCAGAAGATGGAGTAGATTTTTTTCTCTGTTGCTACAGAGAGCAGGACTAGAACCAATGGGTGGAAATTGCAGGAAAGCATATTACAGCCAAAAATTTGAAAGATGTCCATAACAATAAGAGATGCTCAACAGTCAAACATACTGCCTCAGGAGGGGTGGGCTCTCCTTCAGTGGAGATATATAAACAGAGGCTGGACAGCCATCTGCCAGGGATCTACAGTTGCACCCAGCATTGGTGCAACTGTACCAGTTTACAGTTGCACCAATGCATTGAGCATTGGGTTGGCCTAGAAGACCTCCAAAGTCCTTTCCAACTCTTGATTCTATGATGCAAGCCAAACCCCAAATCTACTTTTGAACTGAAACTGTACTGTTTCATCCATTTATCTATTCATAAAGTTCCATCTATTCATTTCCATGCATGATCAACACAACAAAGCACTCAGACTGGTATCCTTAGGCCTTACCCATCTGAGCATAACAAGCAAAGTTGACACATGTAACTGGTAGTATAATTTTCACATTAGCTCTTTCTAAGGATTAGCCAACCACTATAAATCTTTTCTTATCCCTTCCTGGGTGGATATAGTCTAGTCCTGAACAGAGCTTAGATTAACATATGTTTTACACAGGATTAAGGGTGGTTTAGGGTTTCTTTTTTTATTATTATGCAGACTTTGGGTACCAATGAAAGAGAAATGATGTGAGGGGGTTCATCTGCTCTTTAGCTCCACCAACTAAAACTAAACACACACACAGACGAAAATCCAGCTGTTTAGAACTGTAATCGTATTAGCCCTCCTGATTTTTTTTCCTTCTCTTCTTGAAAACAAAAGATAGACTTGTGCAATGTATTTCATGTTCATTTCTTTCACTGTCAATACTTCTACATAAATGCAGTGCCTACAAAAGCTCCATGGCTAAGAAGAGAAAAGCTGAAGAGCTGATTTTTGGAGTTCCAGTCAACAAAAGAAAGTCTCTGCTAATGAAACCCCGTCACTACAGTCCCAGTATCGAAGGCAAAGGGGAGAAATGAGGACAAGACAGAACTGCAGGGCAATAGCAACGTTCTCCAAACAGGTATCAAGGATAACTGGCTCCAAAAGAATGTAAACCTAATACTGCCAAGAGAAGAAAGGGTAGGAGGAGGATCATCTCACTGGCTGGGCACTATCAAGTGGGAGGTAGAACGATTTTGACATTATATGAATGTTGAGGCTGAGAAATACAGGGGTGCTGAAGCACTTTCAGCTGAGGGGCTAAATTCAGAAGATGCTGGTGACTCCTATTTCAGCGGGGCTCCTTTTCCATTGCAGGTTGCAGCTTTTATTTGGGGCTCCATAGGAGCAATCCATGGTGTTCCATGGTGGTGAACCTATTCTGGGGGTGGAGTTCAGCACCATGGATAGCTCCTGTAAAGCTCCAAATAAAACCTGCAAAACCTGCAATGGGAAAGGAGTCCCGCTGAAATAGGAGTCACCAGCCTCCCCTGGCTAAATTCCATTTCAAAGAAGCTCTTGGGGGCTGTATTCCAGTGCTGAGTGGGGCTGAAGGCAAAAGAAACAGGGCCAGAGATACCAGCCAGTGACTTTGGGCCAGTCACTAATTCTCAGCCTAACCTACCTCACAGGGTTGTTGTGAGGATAAAATGGAGAGGAGGAGGATTATGTAAGCCGCCTTGGGTTCCTTGCAGGAAAAAAGGCAGGGTATAAATATAATTAATAAATAGATAAATAAATAAATAGAATGAGGAAATGCATAAAATCCCAGAAACCACCAAATGAGTGGGGGTTGGGGGAAAGGGGGCAGGGCTAGGGGGAAGGGCATCACTTTGCCATGTGAGGAACCCCAGGGGACTGGATTTGCCTGCCATGCCTGAGGTCCTGCAGCCCTGATCTAAAGACAAGAGCCTCATCATGCACCACCCCCTTCTGAGTACAGCATTTCCTAGCGTCACAATACTTTCTGTGTCAAGTCAACTAATCTTACCTTCATTCCCAATTTCAGGAAAATGCTTTAGTACACATAGTCCAAGAAATCTTACATCTACAAAAGTGACACACAAGCCCTACACGTTGGAGTTTTAAAAATCTCTCTTTTTATATTATTGCCTGATATCATACTTCCACTTCTTTTTCTAGGTTTTTATTTACTTATTAATTATTGAATTTATATCCTGCCTTTCCAGGACAAATGGTGCCTAAGGCAGCTAACAATAAAATACAAGATCAAATGCAAAATTATCATTAAAACATAAAAGCAAATAAGTTAAAAACACATTAATAAAGTTAAGAAAGAAACAGAACCGACCAGTTAAAACCTATTTCAGCAAACTGACAAGTCAGCTTAGAGGACCAATGCTGATCTGAATAAGAACGTCTTTGCCTGCTAGTGGAAGGGCATCTGAGATGGAGCTACTTGGGCCTCTCTTGGCAGGGAATTCCACAGCCTGGGAGCAGCAGTTGAGAAAGCCCTCTCTCATGTTCCTGCAAAACATATCTTTGATAACAGTGGGACAGAGAGAAGGGCATCTCCCAAGGACCTTAACACCTGGGCACATATGAGAAAATGTGATCTTTCAAATAGCATGGTCCCAAGTCATGTCATGTATTTATTTATTTATTTATTTATTTATTTTATTACATTTGTTAATCGCCCATCTGTAGGACTTTATAGGTCATATCCAGCACTTCGAATTGTGCCTGGAAATGGACTGGTACCCAGTGCGCCTGTTCTAGCAAGGGAGTCACATGCTTCCTATAACCAGCCCCAGTCAGAAGTTTGGCTGCTGCATTCTGGACCAGTTGATGTTTCCGAACACTTTTCAGAGCTAGCTCCACATAGAGGACTTTATAGTAGCCCAAACAAGATGTAGCTAAGGTATGTGTTGCCATTGCCATATATGACATTTCCAGGAGCACGTGTGCAGTTGACACAGTAGCCTTAGCTGTGGAAACACATTCCTGGCCACCCTGAAACCTGGGCATCCAGGGTCAGGGCTCCATCCAGGAATACACCCAAACTGCAAACCTCAGTCTTCGATAGGAGTGTAACCCCATGCAAGACAGATTGAACCTCTATTCCCTGAACTGCCTTTTGACTGACCAGGAGCACCTCTGTCTTGTCTGGATTAAGCTTCAGTTTGTTTGTTCTCCTCCAGTCCATTCCCAGTGTCAGACACTGATTTAGAACTTGGAACAGCTCCCTTGGATTTAGATGGAAAGGAGAGATAGAGTTGATAGAGTCATCAGCATACTGGTGCCACAGTCAAGGACACAGGTCTTGAGTAATGGCATGGGGGCAAATAACACATTCCTCCATCCTGTGTTTGACTCTGCTGTACTGCTCAACTGCAGTTACTCAAGAGGCTTATTCAAGGCAGAACAGGGGTGAGGCCCACAACTTCCCTTTTAGTCCCAGTCTTATGAGTCTTATGAGTTGTTCATGGGACTTAGAACTGGGAATAGCATTACAACATTAAGAAATCAGCCCTCAACATGGCAGCCAGCATGTGGAGGAGGCACAGGACCCTGTGCCTCCTGGCTTCACCCACCCACCCCAACAACATTGCATGCCTGACCAGCTCTGTCCTCCTGATCTACATACATTAGACAAAGGTCTAAAGAGCTGGCTGTACTCGTGGAAGTTCCTCCATTTAAATGGGCCCTTGTGCTATCAAGGCTCCCAATCCCATGATGGAGGAGGCACCAAGAGTACAACTGGCTCCCCTTCCAACTTTCATCAGGGCTGCAGCTGGGCAGGTGAGATATCGGGGTGGGGCCAGCAAAGTGGCCCTGCTTCCCCTTATTCACACATTAGTCCTTCACATAGCTAACATGTGAATAGGGCTTTCATCTCAGCATCTGTGGTAAGATGTTTCTCAGAAAGGGCAATAACTCAGTGATAGAGTTCATGCTTTGCATGCTGATGGTCCCAGGTTCAATTCCCAGCATCTCCAGGTAGGATTCCTGCCTTAGGCTAGCCAGAGGGTTCTGAGAGGAGGTTTTATCTCAGGGCTGTAATAAGCCCTTTCTGAGCATCCTGAAATTGGCTTTGTATGGGACAATCTGGCAGTGGGTGATCATTTGGACACCCCTGGACCTTGGGGCCAAAGTCCAGGGGTGTCCAAATGATCACCCAGAGAGCAACAGGTGATGAGGGCATCAGGGCAGCAGAAGCAAACTCCATTGTGTTCCTGTAGTTGTGATGGTGCTATGATACCAGTGACTTTAAAATGCAACAGTGCACATCCTCAGAGTTTTTTCTTTGTTTGTTTTTGTTTTAAATCAGGTTGTCAAACAGGTTGTTGTACCACATCAGAAATGTAGAAGCACTTGTAAAGCATGGAATGGGCAGGAGCACAGGGAGTGGGGGACGAAGAGAAATTATTGTTGTGGGCTTCACAGCTGAAGTTATGTACATGACCATCTAAAGCCCCCCCCCATAAGTCCAGGGTCTAAAATGACCTACTGTAGCTGCAGTGCTGGAGTCGAAACTAGTATTCATAATACAGGGTTGGTTGTATTTCCCCCTCTATAACAGCTTCCCTGTGCTAGCAGCATATATAGATTCAGTTAACTGTCGGTGGGATATTTTATGCTGAAAAACATATAGAATGCTACTTCAATTTCGCTGAAAGGCATACCTCTAATTAATGTGAGGTTTCCCATAAAATAAAATAAAAAAGTATTTTGTGCCCAATTCATTGTGGTTTGATGTTATCAAATTGTAGAAGACAGGGGCCAAACACAAACCTTTTATTTGTCCCTGCACTATTAGTACAGCCATTAACAACAATCTGGATCTTTGTTATCTTATTTGCCCACACTTGGAAACTCATGCAAACCTTTGCTTTTCAACCCACTCAAAATGTAATCTGTGATGGTGGGACTTCTAAAAAATAAAGTTACACTGGAGTTTTCAAGTCAGGCAGCAACAGGGAAAAGAATGCATGGCAGAGGATTTGAAAAGGGGCCACACCTTTTTGCACAGGACCCAATCTCCTGAAGAAAATGCATAAGAAAGAATTAATCAATATTTTCTTTTAATGTATAACAAACAGTTGAACCAAACAATTATGTAAACTGGAAATGACCCAAAACCCTAACAGTTTGGCAGCCGTAAAGTGAAATGCATTGTGGTGGCACATGTGCATTTGTGTCCTCCTCCTCCCTTCCACAATAATCTGCACTTAATAGGAATATTTTAAACTATGTAGCTAAGCAACAGAGGTAATTGTTGCTTTCTAGAGCTTTTGTTAGGCACTCCACCACAGCCCAAATATGCATAATTAGGTATAATGTCTATAAATCATTATTGTACACATGTGGGTAGTTAAGTGGATTGAGAGAATAGTTCAATGAATTGGACATGTTCACTGAAAATGCTTTTTATTTGTTTTTGGGTAGTTGATAATACTTTGAAATTATGATAACCCTTTACACTTTCCCTTAATAGCTCACTGTTGTGGAGACAGAACTTTATTTGCATTTTTAGATGATATTTAATTTATTATTTAAACTCAGAGTTGGTCTGACATGGATTCTGCAAAGAACCAGACCATCTTATCTTTTATTATAAGCTTGTTTATCACATTTTTTCCCTTTAAGAAGTAAAATGTGGAGCGTTCCAGTTTATGTTGAATACATCCCAACAAAAGAATGCACCCTATAATCAGCATTATTGAAGGGGCTAGTGTTGTGGCTAAATTCTTCCCTTCATCCAAAAATGCTTTTAGTTACTATGGTAATATTTACTTGATCCTGGCAGACCAGTGTTGATTTTAGGGAGATAATTACCAGAAAGGAAGATGATGGAGATGTATTTTGGAGTGTCCTTGTCAAAAAAAAAAAAAATGTTTAGGAAAAAAAATTAAATGAGGCACAAAGGGTTTATTGTCTTTCAGCATTTGAGACTCTTTTCCTGTAGCCACTACTACCAATTATTTTCTGATATGATTTCAAAGAAAAAATATTTCTTAACACAGGGCACAGATATATTTTGCAGACTTTTAGGAAGCTAGAAATCTATTCTTTAAAAAAAAGAGAAAAAGATCTGATTTCTCCCTTGTCATCTTATGTATTCATTAGTTCTCTTACTACTGTGGCTACTTGAAATCTCTCATGCAACATCCACTCATGCAATGGGACTTACCCATCACCTCTTCTCCTGCAGGCCCATGCACCTCCCAAACTGCTCCAGAGGTTCCCCCCCCAATCCTCTGGAGCAGATTTCATGGGTGTGGGGGTCTCGTATGAGGAGAGGGAATCTGCTCCACCAACAGTGTCCATTCTGAGGATGGATGGACACCATTGGATACAACCCTATATTAAATCTTTAGAGTTCAGGTCTTCCATTAACCAAAAGTGATCCAGAGCATCCATCTTGTAAAAATTCTAGGGAATATAATCTCTGGAGTAGAAAGAAAATTGTCAAGAAGATTAAGAATAAGGATATTTTCATATCCTGTATAGTATATGAATACAGGATATACAGCAGAGCTGTATATCTGCTAGTGGTGTGGATAGTCCTCTTCAGTCTAAAGTACTAATAGTGCCAGAAAGTTCAGCTGAATTTATTTATTTATTTATTTTTATTTATTACATTTCTATACTGCCCAATAGCCAACGCTCTCTGGGTGGTTCACAACAGCGTGGATTCAAGTATAGCCTTACTCCATCCTAACATTGTGAGGACTGCTTTTGAATAATACCAGAGGAATAAGCAGTTTGACCTTTGCAAATGCCATACTGATTTTGCCTATCTTTTGAAACCACACTAAAACTTCTAAACTAGTGAATAGAGAACTCTAAACTGATGTCCCCACTGATGTCAATGAAACTAGGATGGGCTTCAGAACTGAACTTAGCGCAGTCAGTAATGCCTAAGGATTTTGTTATACATGCTATTGCAAGCCATACACAGACAAAGTGCCCTTTTCTGGAAATGTTTAAATTAACTTCCCAGCAAGAAACATAAACAGGCCTGTGGCTTACACTGGCCTCAGCTTGTCTGAGCATGGAAAGCTAAGCAGGGTCAAGCCTGGTTATAACTTGGATGGGAGACCCCCTCCTCTAGTTTACTGCATTGAGCAGGAGGTTGGATTCGATGGCCTTCTAGGCCCCTTCCAACTCTATGATATATGAAATGTATGAAACCCTGTAATGAAACAGTTGAATAATATTTTGAGCATGTACTGAAGCCACATCTGAAGTCGTATTTACTGCAGACTGCAGTGGGTTCACATGTGAGATGTACGCATGTTGGATGACTCACACAATTGCTGCATGGATCCTCTGTACATTCATAACATGTTTGGTCATTTGAATTGGCCCTCTATAATACATTTTTAAAGTATTGTCTACTGCAAAGGGTGTTTTCTCAATATGATTCTTGCTATTGTTCATACAACAGATCTTGACCTAGACTAAGCCTGTGATGTCAGATCACTTAACACTGGAGTATTCTCAGTGATATGAATAGGACTAATTTATGAATAAGTGGTGTGTGGATTGTGGCCAAAATAGAAGTAATTTATTTTAATTTTGTGCCTTTCTCTTTTTTTCTATCTAGAAGACAGCATTATAATGACAGCAAAAGGTACCCCTAATTTGGATGTGCAAGAAAATGATCATCAAAAGAAGGACAATTACACTGGCTACCAGGACCTAATGACCACTTCTTTAATTAACTTTGAAAAAATAGCAAAAGATGCACCAAATCCCCTAGAAAATGATAAACTAAATGACAGTGGCAGCCAGTCCTTAAACATAGAGAATAACAATGTTGATGAATGTTACATGATTAACTCTTCAGTAAGAAGAGACAGAATTGGTGTGTGTGATCCACAGTACTGTTCCTCCGAGGATAACGAAAGTAGTTCTGAAATCCTGGACAATGAATGGGATAGCTCCTCAAATTTCTCTGAAGAGATGAGCTTAAAACTTCCAATAAATAAAAAATACGTTGTAGGATGTAATCAGCAAGATGTCCTAAAAGTGTCAGGAGTCAAAACCGAAAAAGGGGATTTTGACAACTCTGAAACAATTTGTGACTTGGAAACAGGGCTGCAAGAATCACAGGAGTCACATATTGAATCTTTCAGCAACAGAATTCAGAATCCATTTCCAGACAGCGAGGAAGATGAGTGCCTGTCAGAAAATACAGAAATGTCATTTGACTTGGACAAAACAAAACAGAACTTGAGTTTGCTGGAACGAGCAATTGCTCTGCAGGCAGAGCAGGGTCACGTCTTTCATAGCACCTACAAAGAGCTGGACAGGTTTCTACTGGAGCATCTTGCTGGTGAAAGAAGACATGCCAAAGTGATTGATCTTGGTGGTAGACCAATCTATAACAATAAACGTAAGTCCACTTTCCTTGTTCACAGTGGATTGCACATTTGTTGAAACAGCTGGTAATTTTCCCTCCTTATATTTCATAGGAACGGTATTTTACATTTCAACAGACAATTTTGCAATTTGAGTATTCTACTGGTTGCTTTAGCCATGTTTAATAATAAGGTTAATCACTTATTATCATTAATCGCTTCTCAGCCTTTTGTCTAAGATCAAGTGTAGTGTGTAATAATAAAGTAAGGGCTTCTGGTAAGGGATCCCATGGATATCTTTCCACGTTGCAAACTATCCATAACAGGATGAAACTTATTAACGGGAAAGGACTTTTCTCCAGGCCTACATCCACCTGATTTAGAAAAAGAGGTGTTCTTCCTCGTGTGTTGGAAAGCATTGTTCAAAACATGTACTCAGTTACATTGCTTAAGCCTAGTGCCAGTTCCAGGTTTTTGAGGACCCTTGGGCAAGACACCTTCAATGGGTCCCCTCCCTCAGTGAGTCTATGTTCTCATCCCCATTGACAACAGCCACTATTGCTCCTCGTCCTCTTTTTCATCATTGCTACCACTTGCTTGCTTGACAGGCAGAGAGCCAGTGAGCAAGTATGCACTGGCATCTCCTGCTCCTCCTCACCACCACTGTTGTCTGGGCCAGAGCAAGAGGCAGGTGAACAGCTAGGTTGCAATGGTGAAGAGGAGGATCAACTTCATGGGACTTGTCCGTGGGCCCCTGCTGGGGTGCAGGCTCTCATCAGGTGCCCAACCATGCCTACTCTTGATACCAGCCCTGCCTAAACCCCACTGACTCCATGTGTGCAGGATTGCAGTCCATCCTGTCAGCAACCAGTGGCTTGGATCCACACAGTTTGCCGGCAGTGCTCCTCTTCTTGCAGGATACCTAATCCTTCTGCTGTGGTTCAGGCAGTGTAGAGTGCAGGAGGAAAGAACATTCTTTTCATATTGTGGCTTTTCATATTGCCACAATGCTATAGAAAAAATGAAGCATGCCATTACCAAAATACCATGGGTGTGTTTCCCTGGTGTTGCTTGAAAACAGAAATAAGATTTTTACAAAACAAAACAAACTTCTGTGGAAGAAATATTACCATATTGTGTTATATATGTGCTACCATGAAGAGTCACATGTGTTGTATAATATATGTTATTACATTGCAGCGTCTTACTGGGCACAATTGAGTCCCTATGAAATGATCAGTTCTCAGTTACAGATGAGTGAATCGATCCACAGACATTCTGAATGTCAAAGTGCTCTTACACTGTGTACCTTAGAGTCCTGCTTCTATAATAATCCTCATCAATGAAAGCCAGATTAGGGATGTGCAAATCAGGAAAACTTGAGCTTGCTGAAGTCCCCCAAATTACATCTCAAAGCTTGTTCTTTCTTGAGTCTGTATCAGATCGTGAGCATTGCTTTTTTTTCTTCTGCATGAAAATCCATCCATGTGTATTTTTGTGCGTATTTTCCCAAATGTACACATTAGTTGTGCGTGTCTTTGAAATATACACATTCTTCTCCCACTGATTAAAACGTATTTGTGTGCATTTTTCAAAAGTACACTTTTTTTTTCATGTGAATTTTTCAAATGTACGCATGCTGTTTAATGCATTTTTTTTGGGGGGGGGGGTCCGTGAATCACATTGCAAGCTCGGAAATGTATGGACTTCGACTGCAGATTGTGTTCAATTCTGTGTTTGGTCTGGAAGGTGCCAACTGAGAAAATCCTGATCAAAAATGAACTGAAACAAATTTCTGATACATCTCTACTTTTGAATACTGAACTCTTTGGTAAATGGAAGATATTTTAGGGGGAAAAAACACCCAGTGGACAGATGAACTTATTTATCATCTATCTGTCCATCCATTTATTTATTATTACATTTGTGAATCACCCATCTGACTGGTCACCCGGCCACTCTCCATCCATCATCCATCCATCCATCCATTGTCTATCTATTTTATATTGCAGTGTATCAGATTATCTATTTAATCTATTTATTATATACTGTACATATCTACTATATTAAGGAAGGATTGTGCAACTTCTGGGTTCAAAGTTACACAGGTCTGTATTAAAGATAAACAACTTCCGCCTATGCCCCTATTGAGGGCAACAGGCTCCCAATGGGTTCACATCAGCCCTGCTGAGCCTTTCTGATCCCCAATCCTCACCATCCCTTAATTATTTCCCCTCTACTTTTCTCTGCTTTTCTGCTGACTGAAGTCTGCCTAGCCTCTACTCTACCATGTTCTGTGTTCTTTTGTGGTGGTGGAATGAGCCTTGTTAAAACAATGTATAACCACAATCAGAACGAAGAGCACACATTCCCAGACCCCAAGCCACCATGGGCCCATCTGGCTTCACCATGTCCTACAGTGCCTGGAAATGACATTACCAGCAGGTTCTAGCAGGCCAACCTAGAAGCGGGGTAGAGACTAGAAGATCCCAGTGTGAGTGTGACTGTTTTGAGAATTAGGTAAAGCCAATGCTAGTGGATGGTTGGATGGATGTGGAGGATAAAGATGGTGGGAATCTCCCTGATCAAAAGAGAACTAGTAGCACCCAGCAAGAGTTTTCAGGAATCCTCTTCATTGAGCTTTCTCTACTAATAAGATGTGAAGGAAAGGCCATGGAGAAGTCTTGAATAAGTGCTACTAAATGAATTGGATAGGGAGCAACAGGAGAGGGAAGCCATGATTTTATACTTATCTGTGGCTTTGGCAATAAATACATGTATTTGCAAGCTACTTGCCTTGTTCCGTGTCACTTGAAAATATCATGGGGGCAGGAATATAATGGAGGCCCTGATTACAAATGACCACACTGCATGGAAGCTTGTTATACTTTATTGTCATTACATTTAAATATATTCAAGGGGAAAGATATATGCAAAAGATGCAACTGGTTAGCATAGACAATATGGTAGATTGCTGCATTGTGTTAAGATGATCACATATTCTCTGACTGTAGCTATTTACCAGGGACAATTCCTGTTTTGTGTTACCTGTCCTTGGAAGGTTGCACTCCCTATTTGCTCCCTGTTTTGGATTTTACTGGAGAAGTTGGGATGCCTTTTAAAAAATGGTTAGTGTGCACTCATGAACACTACAGTTCTTCAGATTTCATCTTCTCCTCCCTTGAGTCTGTAGAAGGTAAATCTCTCTGAGGATGAGGCAGATGCATCTTGACATATTTGCTTCTAGTGCACCTGCATGTAATACAAACACATGGAAACAAAATGCTGGTTTACTGTTTCCCTTTTATACACACACATCGCCTTGCATAAACCAGACAGTAAAACCTGTTGAATATTTCCAATTGCAACTTTTGCAGAGCGAGTGTAATGAGTCATTGTAACATTAAACATTCTATTAAACGTTGTTCAGTTTCAAAACAAGAAAGCTGTGTTGGTCACTTTACTAACATACCCTTCCTCAGAAGCCAGTGAAGGTGAGGTTATTGCAGAGTAAATGAATGCTATATATGGGAGGCAGAGAAGTGCCTTTGGCAATGTATAATGGGGTGAAGAGGGTGTCTTGAGTTTGAGTTTGATATCCTTGGTTTGAGAACAGGGGTATTACAATTAGGGGTACACAAATCTGTCAATTTCAGTTTCTCTTTCTCTCCTACATCTTAAATTTGGTTCATCTTGAACTTTGAGAATTTCTTCAGTCTTAAGTTGGGTTCATCCTGTACTTTGAGACTTTTAAAAGGAAGTTTGCATGATAATTAGGTAATTGGAATCTTTGTGCACATTTCTCCTAATGCATGCATTTTAATGCAATTTTTTTTGCCTAATATACACATTTTTTTGGAAATGTCATGCATTTCTGCATTATGTTTTCCTAATATTATTTTCCCTAATATTATATTATTATTTTCCCTAATGCACACATTTTGTATGCATTTTTTGACTGGAGAACTTCACTGCAAAATCCAGAGAAGGATAACTAAGTTCCAGTTCACATAGTGTTTTGAAAAATGAAAAAATAGGTAAGTTCACATTAAAATGTGAACTGAACAAATTTATCCACCATCTGTCATTTTAATGCACAAGAGTGAAATGTTGGAGGGAGTGTCCTCAATGGCTACTGTTTCAGCTTGTTCAACAAACCTCACCATGCACTTTACAGCCATGCCATTATAGGGAACAGAGGAAGTTCCTTGCTTAACTTCCCCAATCAACTGCTGTAACATAAGTCTCCCAACAAAGATAGAACAGATATGAGACATCACTTATGGGCCTATGTTTTTGACTGGTGAGCCATCTATCTCTTCATAATAATCCACCATTCCCAAAACCTGATATTTTGATATGCAGTGCTCTCTAGATTTTTTTTTTCCCATTCACAGATAGTTCCAGTTTTCTGGCTCATGGCTCAGATGTCATTGTAATCCCAAATCCATATGTTCTAGTACAAAGTAACAAATACAATGTTTGAAGCAGAATTTGAACAAAAATGTCTAGCATTTCAGTTTATACTAACACCTTGAGAGAGAACTACTTTCAGATCATCCCATCTCTTTCAAGTATTCAGCCTCGAATATACAAGGAACAAAGTTTATTCAGACAAGATCCTCATTTCTGTTTTCTACAGACATGCCTAGGCCTGAAAAGAGAGAGACCAAATGTCCCATCCCAGGATGTGATGGCACAGGGCATGTGACTGGATTGTATCCACACCACCGCAGTCTTTCGGGCTGTCCACATAAAGTCAGAGTGCCGCTTGAAAGTAAGTATAATTTCTTCAATACAGGAAAACACATTCTGGAATAAAGACATGGGAAATTATCTTTGGATAAAACTTTATTAACAAACAGCAAGGGAAATAAATGGGAAATAAACCTATGGATATGTACACCCAGGGAGTTCAGGTGATGTCCCATGGTCCCTATGGGGGCAATCCCACTCTGGCTCAAAGCACCAGATCAATCAGATGCCAACCTGTGTGTTTCATTGCATGCCCACCATGAAAGTGAGCCAAGAGGTCCCATGACCTGATCCAGGCCATCCCCACTGGCCATAATTTGATGGTCCAGAGGCCTACTGGACCCAAGGGCTGTGTCCTTCCTCTATCCTCTGGAGTTGGCCAGCAGTGAGAGTAGGATGTGCAAGCAACACTTCCAGATGCCTCAGGGTGCTCACCAGGGTAGCCTATTTGCCCCCCGCCCTCTGAATGAAGACGTGAGACGTTATCAATGGGCAACTGATTAAGTAAGCAAACAGGATCTGCAATGTTTATAACATTTCACCCACCCAGGTCCAGAAAACTGTTGGGCAAGCTGCCAACAGCCTGCTGCAAAAAAGGCTAACGAAGCCATGGCTGCAATTAAAAGAGATTGAAAGTGAGAGAAGCAAAGCAACTCAAACCAGGCCAACTGCACCCATATAAATCCACCTAGCTTTTCCAGGCTAGGTGAATTTAATCTAGACAAGCCCTCAATCATCTTCCAGACCCTGAAGTCACTGTATAATCTGCTAATTTATTGATTATATTTATTTATTTATTATATTTGTTAATCGCCCATCTGGCCGGTCACCCGTGCTAAGGTCACAGACCTGGCCTTTTTAGGGCCCTGGCTATGATCCTTGCAGACAGGAAAAGGAAAAGTACAGACTGTGTTAGATGGTGGTCAACAGGAACTGGACAGCAGGAACCTTCACCAATTATAGAAACTCAGGGCATAACAGACATTACACCAGGGCTCTCCAACCTTGGGTCCCCAGATGTTGCTGGCCTACAGCTCCCAGCATACCCAGCCAGCATGGCTAATGGCAAGGGATTCTGGGAGCTGTAGTCCAGCAACATCTGGGGACCCAAGGTTGGAGAGCCCTGCATTACACTATGTCTTTTCTTTTTCCATTTTTATTCTTAGGCCCAGGGGCCCAGTCTGGATCAGAATCCTACCATGGATTGAGCCTGCTGTACCTGTACTAGAGTAAAAATGAAAAAAGACATGGTTGCAAGACGCAGATTTAATGTGATGCCTGGTTCAGCCATCTCTGATTCTCCTTGTGTAGGTGACCCTTGTGCTAGGAGCTAGGACTGCAGCAATGGCTTCTTGGAGCTATAGTCACTATGGCTCCACAGCACTGGCAGCATTTGCTCTGGCTCAGCCCCGGCTGCAAGTGGCGCCCTAGGCAAAATCAGATATTTAGCGCCCCCCCTTCCCACTTGAGCCCTCCCTCCCTCCAGCCCTATGCCCATTAATAATAAACCTTACCTGCTGGCCCACAAAAGCCACACCCACTCACGGGAGGGGTGCCCATCTGCTCGCTCTTGCGCTGGGGGGCTCCGGAGCAAAGCAGCCGGGAAACGCCTGCTCGCCCAGTGCCCCCACCACCCTGGCCCCACCACCGGGGCCAGCAGCCCTCCACGGGCCTGGAGGCGAAGGCGCTCACTGGCGGTCTCTGCACTGTGTGTGCCCCCTCGGGGCCTGGCTCTCCGGAGTCGCCCACCCACGCGCCCGGGACACCTTCCGGGTCTCGCAGTGCGGGCCAGGGCAAGCTGGGCGGCTGGAGCCAGCTCCTCCCCTTCCCCTGGAAAGGAATGGAAGGGAGGCAGGCGCACAGCGCTCGGCCAGGCAGCTGGGCCGGGACGGAATGTGCCACAAGGAGGCGGGAAAGGACCCGCGGTACCGGCGGCAGCGACAAGCCTCTCCCCGACCGGGCCCAGGTGTTGTGCACAGAAAATTAAAGGGGCGACCGAGCAGCAGCCACCGAGAGGTGCCCGAAGCAGAACCCTGAGCAATCGGCAGTCCCGCCAAACAGCTGGGTGGAGATCAGCTGTTTGGTGCAGACCAAGCGGCAGCAGCCGAGAGGCGCCCACCGCAGAGCCCCGGACAATCAACTGTGACGCCAAACAGCTGGACGATCAGCTGTTTGGCGTGGGAAAAACAAAGGGGCACTGAGCGATCCCCGCGGTGTGTGTGTGTCCAGGAGCGGAGCGTTTCTGCGCCCCCTTTAGCCATGTGCCCTAGGCAGCCGCCTAGTTCGCCTAGTGGTAGCGCTGGCCCTGAGCATCAGCAATGTCATTGTGGCAGCCAAGAATGTGACAGGCCACACATAAGACGTTCTTACCGAAGCACTGCAACATTTAGCTAAGTGCATTATCCTGGGAAATGGGAGGTCTGGCTGTTGATCACTTGAACATGGCCTGGTTGTTGCACCAGAATCTGATAGTCCAGTTGTGAAACTCTCATGCCCACAAGGGATTGCTGCCAATGATCAGGAAGAACCTGAGGAACATCAGGTATCTCATAACTCCTCAGTCCACCCATAACTATGGCTGCTGCTTGGCATACCAGCAGCCCCTAAAAAGAGCCCTAAAACCCACACTCTCCTCAGCAGTATCAGATTCCACCTGCAATTCAGCCTCAATCAAAAGTTCCTGTCTCTAATGAGCCCCCATTGAAATGTGATAAAAATTCCCACCACATATGTATGTTGATGCACGTTATCTCTGTGCAGCTGATGAGATGATGCCCTGCTGTTGTGCCCCTCATAGAATGGTGTAGGCAGTGAAAGAATGCACTGTGGTGCAATTACTTTGCATGCACAGTTAAGGTGACCTATGAATTCTTGCAGTTGCCTAAGCATCATTTTCTTGGAGCAGCAACAAGTGTCTAATCTTGCCATGGCAACCCTGATTTTATCATCTGGTAGGTGGCTATGTTACAATTGGCTAGACTGATCTACTGTGTTAAGCTCAATGCCCGAGAAAGTCAAACACGAAGCCAGGCCTAGGAAGAACTCCTAGGAGTTCCTCTGCCAGCGGAACTCCTAGGAATTGAGCTAGATCATGGGAGTGTCACATAAGCGAAGCACACTGACTACCAAGAAAATATGTTTTGAATCAGCTGGTAAACTGGCTAAAATCTAAGTAATTCACTCAGCTGAATTATGTTTTCCAGAACTGGGTTCACAGGCTGCCTTTATGTCTACTTCCTGGATGAATCTGCAAGTTTCTTTTTCTCCCACATTCATTTAAAAAAAAATTAAAAAAAATCTCAAGTTCTTTGCATCCCAAATATGAAGAAATTTGTGAATTTTGGTAAAAAAAAATTTATAAAAACCAAACTGAAACAAAATTCTCACCAATCCCCATCTTCTCAAACAGCAATTTAAGAACATAAGAAAAGCCCTGCTGGATCAGACCTGTTCCTATGGGAAGCCCAAAAGCGGGACCGTGAGTGCAATAGCACCCTCCTGTTCATGTTCCCCAGCAACTGGTTTACTCCATTAGTAACTGCAGCAGTAAAGTATTTCTTCTCGGGAAGTGCAGACAAACTGAAGTGAACAGGGATGGTTTACTCTTCTCTGCATTGCTTCAGATTCCACCTAAACATCAGGAAAAATTTCCTGACTGTCAGAGCAATAAGACAATGGAATCAACTACCTAGGGAGGTTGTGGGCTCTCCCACTCTGGAGGCATTCAAGGTGCAGCTGGACAGACATCTGTCAGAGATGCTTTGACCTAGATTCCTGCATTGAGCAGGGGGTTGGATTCGATGGCCTTGTAGGCCCCTTCCAACTCTACTTTTCTATGATTCTATGATTCTATGATCAGTACAGAAGCACTTTGCTTCTGAAATTGCTGTTGGGATAAAATTGTCCATGAGCTGCAGCAAAGAGCTCGAGCAGTAGAACTGTTAACCCAGCAAATGTCTAAAGGAGACTGAGGACTTTATAGTCACCCTGCCAGGCCCTACTCTGCCTGATCTTCCCCTGGCTCATCATTCACAGCTGGGTCTGTTCCCTCCTCCCAAGTAAGCCCCATCTCCCAAGTAGCCCTCTTCTCTCCTCCTGAGTAGCCTCCTGGCTATAGAGTTTCCCATTAGATCTGCTGCTGCCTTTGTTCTGGAGACCCAGGGGACGAGGGACATGAATGAGTCAGGGATTGGGATATGGTAAAACGTGTTATTAGAGGTTCCAGCAAGACATTCTCAGGCAGTCTTTGGTCTGCTGCCGGTTCCTCTAGATCTTCTGTGGGAGCAGGGTTTTCAGTGGATTTCAAACCCTCTTCCCCTGAAGAGGTCTCTCCAGGGTCTGGGTCAGACAGGATCCTGGCAAAAATATTGCCATTTGAATGGATAGTGAGAATGCGCCTGCATTCTCTTATCCTGGGACATGAATTGTTCTCATCAGACTCTTCTTCAACATGTTTACATGTCAGAGGTAGATTCATAGGAAGCTGAAAGAGACCCAACAAACTTGGGAAGA
This sequence comes from Shinisaurus crocodilurus, assembly GCA_021292165.1. Classification (NCBI taxonomy): domain Eukaryota; kingdom Metazoa; phylum Chordata; class Lepidosauria; order Squamata; family Shinisauridae; genus Shinisaurus; species Shinisaurus crocodilurus. Next base: position 171,106,662 of record CM037880.1, on the reverse strand, counting down.
TCAGAGATTATTGACTCATCCCTCTTTTCTCCAATGACATGTGACCATGTAGAAAATAGCAGGTTTGGTACGTGGAGTGAACAGTTCCATAGGAGCATGGTAGCCCTCCTCAGGTATTTGGAAAGCATGTAGGGTCTACACAAGGAGGGGGAGTGGGGAGAAGTGTGCTAGCTCCGCCTCCCCTGCTGTCATTCTCATCATCCGCCATGTGTAGAACCCTGGAAAATCATGGTTCTAAATTTTGGGGAGAGCCTCTACAGGTAGAGGAGGCTCCCCACTCCCCACTCAGGGAGAGCAACAGTAGAGGGGCCATGCAGCAGAGGGGCCATGGAGCTAGCACACCCAGCCCCACTCCTCACATGTAGACCTTACATGATTTACAATGCCTGAAGAGGGCTATACAAGATACAAAGATAGCCGTGCTGGCCGTAAGAAAAAATCCAAAATCCATAGAGTGTAATACCTTTATTAGACCGACACAAAGATCAGCCCTGCTCCCAAGAAAAAGAAAAAGTGCAAGCTTTTGAGATCTCCAGATCTCTTCACCAGGCAAGATGTTACAAAAAAGGTTGGCAGTGGGGAGAGAAATAGGGGAGGGGTAAAGGCTGACTAGATGTTGTAGTCAGGATAGCTGCATGGGCAGAGTCTTAACATGAGGAGGGGCTGCAGATGTTCAGATTGGGCTCTGCCAGGTGATGTGATGGTTTCAGGTCTCAGTGCCCCTCCAAACTGTAGATCCTCTATTTTTGAAAATATAAAATTCAGCTGTTAACTCAAAAGAGTCACCATCCAGGGTGAACCAGACAGGCTCCTCGGTTGGCGGAAAACAGAAGAAGAGATCAAGTAGCCAGTCTTTATCTTGGCAAAGCTGGTGATACATTTAGGCCCCCCAAACCCCTTGTTTGGGTAAAACTACAGACCAGCTGCATCAGATTACAACCACAAGATAATAACCTTTTAATGTTGATTGGACAAACAGATCAGTAGTGTCTTAAATGTGTATAAATGCTGACAATACCTCCTGATCTCCAGTTTTGAACCAGCATTGCGCTGCAAAGTTGATATGTATTTGGGCCACTCTTTTCTTCTTTTGTTTAGTCCTTGCCATGCATGAAAATGTTCTAAAGTGCCCCACTCCTGGATGTACAGGAAGAGGACATGTCAATAGCAACCGCAACACTCACAGAAGGTAATCCTAGTCTATAACCTAGCCTGTTCAAGAAGGGAGCATTTGTCACTCAGTCAGTACAAAATGGTAAGATAAGCACAACTCCCAAAGGGAAAACTCCCTTATACCAAAGAAGTGGCATACTCACCCAAGTGTGTACACATTAGGCCATGGTCCAGCCAAAATAAAGAACTTTAAGGTCCCATTGTCTTTAGTAGGAAACAATGAAGCACATACTGTATTCTTTGACTGAAAATCAGTGTAAAATAAAAGTGCTTAACTGTAGCTGGATCGTACTACTATATTTTAGTACAGCATAAATAATGTTGTTGTGCATGGATAAATCAAATAGAAGTAGATTCACGCCTATGCCCTAAGACAGCCTTCCCCAACTTGGTGCTCTCCAGATGTGTGTACTACAACTCCCATCATCCACAGCCAGCATGGACAGGTTGGGAAAGGCTTCCCTAAAAGTTATACAAGACCTATCTCAGATATTACCTGTTTTTAAAAAAATTAAATTGCATGCTTGTAAATAATTTAGGGTGCAGTCCAATGGGGATGCCCATAATCCTCCAAACTCAGAGGATTGCGGGCATCCTATGGAGGGGGAAGGAGCACAGAGGCGATCTTTGCCTCCATGCTCCTCCCACCCTGGAAATCAGCTAGACGGCCAATTACAGCCATCTAGCTGCGGCACTTTGGATGGAGAGGGAAGGAGACTGGGGTGCTGCCAAAATATACCATATCCTGGAGATCCCAGGCTCCTCCCCTCCCTGCCCTCTGGAACTCCCTCTTCACCCCTTCTCTGAGGTCACTCTTATGACCTCAGAGATGCAGCCAGCATGGCTCTTTCTGTGCCAGCTCTGAGTAGCGGGAGGGCGATCCAAGAGCGGAGTCCCAGCTCCAAGGTTGGAGCTGTTTTCTGACCTAGGAAATGGGGCTCTGAAAAATCCTATGGGCCTGTAGAGTAGATGCTGCTTAGGGGCCATAGGATTGCTCTGCCCAATAGTAATGTTGCTTCACTTTAATTGTATGTGAGGTCATATCCTTGATCTTAAATGTTTGTAACCACGAACAGCAGAAAGTAAAATGAATTACAAAGGACCTTATTCATGAATGCAGATAAGGCCAATTTTATGTGGTGCAATTAATCTGATTTTCCCCCACCCCCCCAGTATACTTCTCCTTTTGATTCAGCCTTGCGACTTCTCCAACATACGTTAAGGTTATGGTTCACTATGAGTTGAACCAGCACACTGAAATTCTTGATAAGGTTGGCTCGGGCTACATTAACCATGGTAGAAACATATGGGGGAATGACCATCATATTACAAAATATTTACAGGGCCATCATTACTATTGGGGAGGTCTAAGGCCTGATGTGATATGGAGGTAATGAAGAGGTGCACAACAAGCACTGGATCATAGACATTGTGATAGTGGGCAGGTGAAGAGTTCAGATGGCCTGCAAGTGAAGTCTGAATGGATGAACAAGGCCAGCCTAAATGAACCAGGGGGTCATAAGGAAGCCCCAGCAGATACTTGAGATAACTGTGGAAAGAAATATGGCTGGATTTCCAGAGGCTATAACATGGAGTGAGTTTGGTGAAAAGTTAGAAAATCAAGGAAAAGTGCTACATAGTAAATACTATTTTGCCTATGCTGCCAAAATACATTTTTAAAGCATTTGCTACTTTAGAGGGAACAAAGAGAAGTTGTTAACAATTACTCATATGTGGCAAATCTCTTTCAAACAGTCTTTCTGGTTGTCCAATTGCTGCAGCTGAAAAAATGGCAATGTCTCAGGAAAAAAATCAGCAAGAGTCTCCCAAAACAGGGCAGTGCCATGATCAGGTCCACAGGTAGGAATCTTTCATCATATTTATAGCACAAGTGTGTTGGTGAAAGATATTTGTAAGTAATGTTATAGCCTGTGACATACTGAAATGTTCCACTTCTGATTCTGTAGTGCAGACAGAACTTTACAAAATTTAAGGGGATCAATTCCGTAATGTGCTGTGAAAGACACAGGTGCCTCAGCATGAGTAAACTGACTGCAGTGCCAACTCACACAACCACCACTTCTGGTTTTGTTTCCATCTGTACAAGTCAGGTTTCTTTTCCTTCCTGGATTGAACAGAAAACTGGCTTTGTGAATCTTGCTCTATGAGTACAAAATGCAAAATGTATGCTTTTAGCAGGTGTGGGTAAAAGCGAACAATTTGCTTTTGTAGAAGAATGTCCGCATAAAGAGTTTACCATTCATACATCCAAGCCGTATAGAAAATAAATTATTAATTTTGCTTTGAACAACATCTTTCAAGTGCATCTACAAGGGACAATGTTTTTGTAGAGCTGCTTAGCTTTAACAGCACAGATCAAAATAAGTCTCCATATATGAATTGATCCTTAGAAAGCACTTCCATATATATACTTTGTCAATATTAGTCCATTAAGAAAATATTGCATTTTGATCACCCTGTGGATACTTTTCAATACATGTTCCCAGTAGCCCTTCTTCTGTAATGCTTTAGCCACACATCTAATTTGAAAAATTATTACTACAGCCCAATGCCACCTTTGCTTAAGGCAGACTTTACAAGTTTATTCCATGCTTATTTGTACTGAAATTGTTCAGAAATGGAAGCTATAAACTAATTTGATTGTGAAAGTGGAGTGCCATCTTCAGTGAGGAAAGTAAAAAAAAAACACCTCATCCCAAATGGGCCTTATTAATTAATATTTTTCTTTCTGCTCTCTAAGCTTTGGGGGGTGGGTGGGAGTGGGTTGTGTAATTGTTTATATAAAACCCAAATATCTGTTTATCAGTAACATTAGCACAGCAGACCAAAACAAAGATAGAGGATTGAATCCACACTCCTTCTTTAAGGGCCATCTTATACATCCAAATTCTGAGAAAAAGCTTAGCCATCTTACAGAAATAGATATAGTGCTGTCTCTCTTACACCATCAGGGAAGATGGCATCCTTGCAAGGTTACAAAGGACATCCGAGCATAGCTCCTGGATCATATACAGCAGACAGTGCATGATTTGAGGGTTAGACCCTAGTATTCTCTATGATCTTGCAAGAGATCACGGGCATGCCCCTCAGAGCACATTCTGCTTTACTGGCCAACCTGCAAGCATTGCTGGCAAAAGTGACTCACTGGATGGCTTATGCAGTTGGGCCAGCCCTGAACATGGGGACCAATGTAGGGCAATGTCTGTCTGCATATTACCTTATAGTGGAAGCTTAGGAGCAGCAATACTATATAATGAGGACTAGTGCAGGAGGTAGGCCATGTACAATGAACATGCCCCCACCCGTGACCGCTGTGTGTTCATCCAACTTATACATAGTCTATGTCAGGGGTGCAGAATCTTGGGCCGGGGAGCCAAATCTGGCCTACCTGGGGTCCCAAACTGGCCCTCCAGGGTTCCCCAGATGGCCATGGCTTTTCCCCCTGACTGCCAATCATTTGGCGGCTTCCTAACTTTTGTGCAGTCTTTTCCCCATTCTGAAACATTGAAATGCTTCTCCTAAGGCTTAGCTGCCTGCCAGGGCTGGCCCTAGTGGCTAATGTGCCCGCATTGCCGCCTGGCTAATGTACCAGGCGGCGGAGCGGGAAGAGCGGAGAATTGTACCTCTCTACCACCACCGCGCTCCTGCCAGGAGGGCCCACTGCTGCCTCCCCACCACCTCCAGCGGGTGTTCTGGAGAGCCCTGCCAGCTGTTCTCTCACTGTGGCATTTGCCGCAGCAAGAGAGCAACTGGCGGGGCTCTCTAGAGCAACCTGCTGGGTGCACCACCAGCTGCCACCACCACTTCTTCTAACCATGCGCAGCAGCAGCGGCACTACCTACCTACCTACTTGCTTGCTAAGCCAGCTGGCTGGCTGCTCTCTCAGTTGCTTGGCCAGTCCGCCCAGCCAGCTGCTCGCTCACCCGCTCCTGCCCTGTGCCCCAACCACGGGGCACCCGCGATAGTCCAGCCAACCTCTCGCGATAGTTTGGCCAACCTCTCACGAGAGCCCTGCAGCCGGAGCACAATGCAGGAGTGAGTAGCCAGCCGCCGGGCCAGCTGGCTGAGCAAGTGAGAGAGTAGCCAGCCAGCCGGCCAAGCAGGTAGGCCATCCAGGAGGGCAGGGGCAGGGGAGGGTGGGAAGCAGCAGCAGCGACACTGCTGCCTCACTTGGGTGGCAAAACACGTTGGACCTGCTGACTGCAGGAAAAGCTTTAAGGTAAAACATGCTGGTATTTTTAGTATTTTGCCCCGCTGCTTTTGCCTGTGACCTTTTTGCCTTTGCCCACCACTGGAATGCAGCCCTGACCAAGAGTTTCTCTGAATGGAACTTGGCCCTCAGGCTGAAAGAGGGTCTGTGTGCATGTAGACTCTGTACAGAAGGTTAGGTGAATATGTAGGGCAGGGGTGGGCAACCTGGTGCCCTCCAGATGTTTTGGATGACAACTCCTATCAGCCCCAGCCAGCATGGACAATGGTCAGGGGTGATGGGGGTTGTAGTCCAAAACATCTGGCGGGTACCAGGTTGCCTACCCTTGGTGTAGAGCTTGATACTGACAGTGTGGCCACTAGACACATTCTGCCCCCCTGCATGGCATATTGTCTACACAAGGCAACTGCATTGCGTTTTCATGCAAAAGAATAAAATTTAGGGACATATAAGAGCTGTAAGCATTAGTTTTGGTAGCTTATTAGATCGACCTTTTTTTGTGTGTGGTCTTCTCATAGCTCTAGGCTTTGAATGTTAGTCTGTATTGTTCATCTGCTAGGACACATACTTCACTGCAAGAGAATGAAACTGATACTCATTATACTGCCTTTTTACTGTCTTCGTTGTCTCAACAGGACAAACTTGGTGAAGCAACTTGAGTTATCTCAGTACAGCTGCAGATCTGCCCAACCAATCCCTTCCCCCAGAGCCACATTTACAAGAGAGCAAGAGAAATGTGGGAAAGTGCCATTTGACTATGCTAGCTTTGATGCCCAAGTCTTTGGCAAACGCACAATGGTGCCAACTATGCAAGGACAAAAACCCACACAATTCCTTGAATGTAAGTGAAAGACATTCAATCTCATTTTTTTTCTTTTGTCTTATGTCTCAGATTGCATGAAAAAACAATAATTGCTACTAGCATAGGTAAAAAACAGTGGTTGTTCGTAATGTTTCAAAATATACCATAGTAAAAGAATCTGACACCAATCTGAACAATCAAGGAAGGCAGTGCATATGTTGCTATGCCTGCAGATAAACAATGCCTAATGCACAAGCAAGAGACCTGGGTATATACAGACCTGCAGTTTTCAGTGCACCCAGGTTAATTGATCCATGGATTGTTTACTGGCTTGGGGTGTCTGTTTTTCTGTCTGTCTGTCTTTCTTTCTTTCTTTCTTTCTTTCTCGCTCTCTCTCTACTTCAAAAAGTAGCACCACAGCTATAGATGGAATGAAGGGCTTGTCTTGTTCTTACAGTTCTAAGTATGCGACTCTTGCTCATAATGAATAATATCCTCTTGAAAATAACCACACACACATCAATAAGCAACATCCTTTGCTCAGTGTAAAATGGTGTAACTTTATTAGGTTGATGATCCGTCCCAGAAAGGCTAACTGGGTTCCAAGGTATTATTCCATTTTGAATGTTTAAGTGGGGGCATATTGTTGTGGTGGGTGACAGGATCTTGGTAGTGGTGCAAGGCCAGAAAGATTGCTTTGATACTTTTGCTAATGCCCCCAGGCACATCTGACACACCAGCAGAGGCTGAATGGTTGCAACTTGCTTATGCATGCACAGTTGGTGACTAAACTGTCCCTTTGCTCTCACTTCCTTGCACAGAATATTATCCCCATGGAAGCTTCAAAATAGTACATTATTGAAATATGGCTGGGATTGGGGTGGGGCTTACCTCTAATTGGAACCCACTTCAGCTGTGCACCATAGCTGCCTTAATGCTGACTAAAGTGGAAGTCTAAAATGGCTTAAGCATCAGATTGTCCATGAAGGATTGTATGTGTACTCCTTGTCAAAATATAGGGTTTGTGAATCATCCTTTCTCTGTTCACAATATTAATTCCACTCTCTCTGAACTTAAAACCCTATTTGAAATCTGCCAAAGTGGAAGAAATTATCCCTTAGCATCCCACACTTGTATTTGCCTTGATAGGGCAGACTGAATCCTGGACAATATTTGTATTTCTTTAGGTTCCCAAGACCTTGGCAAAACAATGTCAACACTGCATGGCTAGTGGAACCCCCTAATACTAAACCCCTGTCAAAATAATGTTTTAATGTAAAGGGCTTTGAAGCATTGGCATGGATCCAATGCCATGTGAGCTCACACAATTGGGCTTCTCCATTCTCTTCTCTCTGTAGCCCCCCATATCTGCTCTGGAGGGTCCCCCAACTCTCTGGAGCAGATTGGGTGGGGGGCATGGGCTGCAGGTGGATGAAAAGTCTATTCCACCAGGAGTTTCCCTTCCACTGGTAGAATTGGATCCAACACAATATCATGTGGCAATTCAAAGTAATCAGTGGAATCCAGAGAGACATGTCCTGTGGGGGCACCCAAATTGTTCCTGAATTGCCACTTCAAAAAGACAACCTCCCCTTTAAAATTAGCTGAGGTCAAAATACACTTTGGCAATTTAGGCTGCAATGCTATACTTATTCATTTATTTATTATATTTATACCCCGTCTTTTTTCCTCTTGCAAGGAACCCAAGGCAGCTTACATAATCCTCCTCCTCCTCCTCTCCATTTTATCCTCACAACAACACTGTGAGGTAGGTTAGGCTGAGAGTCAGTGAGTGGCCCAAAGTCACCCAGTGAGTTTCATGGCCGAGCGGGGACTAGAACCCAGATCTCCCGAGTCCCAGTCCAACACTCTCATCACTATGCCACACTGGCTCTTGGGAATATGCCCCATTGAACTCAGTGGGGATTAACTTTTATAGTGACTTGTACAGAAATGTGCTGTAAGTCCATGAGCATTTTAATGGGAATATGCTCCTACTATTCTTGAAGTATGATAGATAGATAGATAGATAGATAGATAGATGATAGATAGTCAACAAAATTTAAAGAGAAGCTTTTGAAGGAGAGCACCTTCTGAAAGGGGAACGCAGGAGTAAAAATGGTTACATACATAGGATGTTGCATCCAGCCAAAATCAATAAACATATAACATTAGTTATGAATGTCCCACCAATAAAAGTAAAAAGACATCTGTAGATAAAGGGGATAAGTTCTGTGTTCCATGAAAGGAAGGGACTTTGAGCAAGAGAAAGGGTTCTGCTTGCAAAGGTCCATCAAACCCGATTTTGGTGGATCCCTCTACCCCCCACCCCACCCCACCCCACCCCACCCCATTCAGCAGGGACTCATCACTCTCTGTGTAGCATTTTCTGGGGAGCTGGAGAGGCTGCCATGGGAAGGAGGGGGCAGGGAAGTCTACTTCCACCAGCACAGTTGATCCAGCTTAAATCTGGATCCAGCTCCCTGTGAACAGAAGGGGGGGGAGAGCAACATTGGGTGAAAGTGGTAAGATTTAAGATCAGAGTTCATGAGTTGCTGTTTTTAAACTCTACCATCTTAGCTAATATTTCTGTATCAAAGAAATATTAGGCAGTATCCAACTGTGTCATTCTGCTAGTGCAAATGACATTGCACTTGCGGAAACTAGGTTCTGAAATATGCACAAGAGGAGAATCCAACTAAAGTTGTGTTTTCACAAGCGTGGTTGTGTAAGCAGTTGTGCATTACTTTCCCACAACTGTTTGTGCATTATGCTTGTGCAACTGCTTGTGAAAGCATAACACGCAACCACTTGTGCAACAGAAATAGTCAGTGGAGCTCCACTAGCACTATTTGACTTTGTGGAATGACACCATTGGATATTAGTTGAATAGTACCTTAGCTCTGCTTTCTTGGTTTAAAATAGCTGACACTTACGCAATGCATTATATTTATTTTCTTGGTGAATATTATATCACATTTGTCTGTAAGGGATAATGTTTTATTTAGCTGCTCCAGTCTGCTAAGATTCAAACTGATTTAAAGAATACATTGCAGTAAATTTGAGGTGAACAATGTTTGGCTATAACCCAGCATTGTTGTAGCATAGGCTGACCAATTTTGCTTAGGGTTTTATATATCACAACTCAGAATTAAATGGACTTCATCATTTATGTTAGTAAAGTCAGCTATCCCATTCATGGTCAAAGTATAATTGAGCCAACTCTTGTTCATTATTGATTCAAGTAAAGGATTTCCTGTGGAAGGAACTAGTCAATCTTGAGTAAAGATCCCATGATTTTCTCTTCCACTGAAAATGGGAGCACCTGAACATCTGCACAGCAACTCTGAGTTTCTAACAACAATATCAATGACAAAGCAAATGAATTAATTCCTGAAGCTTCTTAATAGCAATGTTGAGTTTTCCAGTCAAAAACAGACTTTCTTTAATTTATCATTTACCTGTTTTATTTATTGTATGAAATGATAATTCATTTAGAAAACACACACTAGGATCTTTAATGGGGGGGGGGAGTTGCATGCAAGCTATTTCTAATCAAATCTCTCTTCAACAGCAAAGCATTTTTCAAATCCAGGGAAATTTTCTAATCGGCTGCCTAGCGGTAGCGCCCACACACAGAGCCCTTGCCATGCCAACTCTTATGGCTACGGTCAATGTAGTGAAGACACCCACATAGCAGCAGCTGCTGCAATCCTGAACCTTTCCACCCACTGCAGGGAAGCAGCAGAGATCCTCTCCAACAAACCACAGAGTCTGTCTGCCAAGGTAGGCAAGTCCAAGAACCTGGAGGGTGTGCTAGCTACTGAACTGTGCGAATAAACTGTCTTTCATATTAGTGATTGCATTCAATTTCTCCCTTCCCCCTCCCAAAAAAGGGGGGGAAGAGAGTAGCTCCTTTCTGGATGTTCTTTTGAAGAGAGACAGAAGGATGATTTATTTTTTATTTATTTATTTTGCAGTGGGATGGGGGTGGGGGACAGAAAAGAAATGCAAGAGCTGTGTTGCTGACAGTCGCCATAATTGGCTTCAAAGTAGAAGGGAAATACGGGAGGAGGGGGGGACTCTAAATCCATAAACAGTTTTGGGTGGACAGTGGTGTAAACTTTGTTAAAAAGAAGCTTCTCCTTGCATGGTACAAAGACTACTATAAAATTTAAAGATATGAGAGGGAAGAGAACGATCACGGATCCAAGTTTTGATATTTTGGCTACCGATAATTCAATTGAAAAGAATTATTCAGAGTGTTATTAAGATGTGAATACAAGGTGCAATATTTGGTGAGTTGGAGGTAGGAAGAGATTACTTGCATATCTGGTTGTTTATCTAGTTGATATCTGTACTCATTAGATTGTAATCATGTTTCATTTTCACTGTTTGTTAACGCCACAAAAGGTGTCCTTCCTTGCCTTATAAAACTGTAAACATAGGGCATGAAATACCTGGGACCATACTGCCTTGCAAATACTAGGTAAATTAAACCTGTTGTTGTCATGAGACATATTTGTACCATTGGATAGCACCTGTAGCACCAGGAACACCATGAGAAACTGGGCCATGGTGCTCGCAGAACCTTGAACAAACACAACGGTATCTGTCTTGTTTATAGGGAAAATGGATGGGCACAGGGGTAGGTAGATTAGAGATGCCTGAAAAGTGTTAGAGAATGACATTGCCTTTGTACTTAGATATGTTCTCTGGGATAGAAAGATGCCTGTTTTGCAAGCCTTTCACTGTGTAATGCAGCAGCAGCCCCACAACTATCTATCTATATAGCCCTGTTCAGGCATTCTGTACCAGAATAGAGCAAACACATGAGGAGAGGGAGTGCTCCAGCCCCACCCCTCCCCATTCTTACATGCATTGCCCTCTACTCGTGGAGGGTGACTGTCTGAAGAGGAGAGCCTCCTGTATCCATCAAGGATCACCATGCAAGCCAGAATGCTGGAAAATCTGCATTCTGGCTCTCGTGTGGATAGTCTCCACAGACACAGGAGGCTCTCCTCTTCAAACCATTGCTCCCCATGAGTACAGGGTGATGGAGAACAAGTGTGGCGTAGTGGTGAGAGTGTTGGACTGGGACTCAGGAGATCCCAGTTCTAGTCCCCATTCAGCCATGAAGCTCACTGGGTGACTTTGGGCTAGTCACTGACTCTCAACCTAGCCTACCTCACAGGGTTGTTGTGAGGATAAAATGGGGAGGAGCAGGAGGATTATGTAAGCCGCCTTGGGTTCCTTGCAGGAAAAATGGTGGGGTATAAAGATAATAAATAATTAATAAATAACTGTGTGAGGAGGGGCTGGGCTGCAGCCCTCCCTCTCCTTGTGTGTTTGCTGTAGCTGGGTACAGAACACCTGAATAGGGCTTCTATCTATCTATCTATCTATCTATCTATCTATCTATCTATCTATCGTATTTTTTATCTTGCTCAGCCAAAAAGAAGGCATCCGGAGTGGCTTTCATGCAAGCAGTAAAACAAGACAGTCCCTGCCCTTCTGCAATATCCAGACAACAGCCATTCTGGTTAAAGAGAAGCCCCTTTAGCAGGACTCTTGTTCTACACAACCAACTGCTGTCCTGTTCTATTATTATTATTATTATTATTATTATTATTATTATTATTATTATTATTGCATGTGAAAATCAAATCAGATACTTGTGGCCTGTATACTGTGAAACAGAATGTTCTTGCCTTTTTCTGACTGCTATTGTGACAGCCGGGTCCTTGAAGCCACTCATGGTGACAATCTTGCATTCATAGTCTGGCTATCCAGACAACTCCTTTTGTAGGGCCCAGGGTTTGTGGCTGGTTTTCTCTGGGTCCACAGCTTTATTCGTGATGTTGGCCAGAGACATATTCTACTGCTGGGCTATGGCAGAGATGGTCCCCCCCCACCCTTGTGTTGAAAAGAAGGCCGATGCCAGAGGCTGTATTAAATTGCTTCCTCTACCTTTGGCTGACCTTAGAAACAGACCTTTCTTGCCAAAGAAAGGTAATAAAGGGACCATACATAAGATTATTATTATTTTTTAGCTGTACACCTGTTTTACATTTGCCAAAGGATGGAAGGCAATTGTAACAACTCATGGTGGCATTTGGGGCATATAGTGGAGGGGGGTGGGGGTGGGATGCATCCAGATTTTTTTTTTTTGATTTTTTTTTTAAATGGTCCTCATGACTTGTCCTCTGCCAGCCTTCACTTTTGCCAGACTTCCAGCAGGGCACAATGACAACTAGTGGTACAGAATATCTGACAGAAGAATTAGAATTAGCTTCTGGGCAGACCGAAGGCAAGCAAGGTTCAAAGAGATGGAGTAGCCAAAATCATGCACATTCTTTTTATTTGGTTTGGATAGTGATGCCTTTTAGGAAATGGGGATTTTAAACAGGAAAATATATACTCCCATATTCTCTAGATGCATGTATCTAAACTAAAACAAATTCCCATAATTTTCAAAATATAGTCTGAATCAAATACTGTCAAATTTGTTTGGTTTTCATTTGATGTCATCATGATTGCTCGGCGATTCTCTTCCTGCTTCCCCACACTGCATGTTATTTTTCTTCTTCTTTTGATTGTAAAGATTTGAATACCATTTTCTCAGAAAGCATCTTCATTTCATTGGAAATAATACCAAAGATGAATTTGGAATTGTGTAAATGCCACCCTCCCTTCTTTGCAATTTACATGGGAAACTTTTGAAGACCTACTGGGAACATTTCCTGTGCACACATGAATGAGAAATGAATTTTTGCAAATTCCGTCTGTTTTAGTGTTGCTTGCAAAGGAAACGTTTTAGATAGAATGGGTTTTTAAGCAGAGACTGTGAAGTAACCCCAGCCCAACAGGCTCCTGAAGCATACCCCAGCTCTAGTAAAAAAAAAAAAAAAAGCAGAAGCAGAAAGAGAAGCAGCAGCAGCAGAAGCAGCAGCAAACAAAATGATTGGCATTGTTTAATAGATTCTCTCTTTGGCATCATCATCATCATCATCAGGCGATCACTCGTGACCGAGTAAGATTGTCTTCCGGGATAAAAGGAGGAGATTCTAAAGAAGATTGTGTAGACTCTAGCGATGGGTCCGTAAGTGACTGTGGAGGCCAATTCTAGATCCACAGAGCTTCCCACAGTGAGGACACAGGTTACCAGATAGAAGATGGTCCTGTAAAGGATTCATTTGACGTGCTTTTCGCTTAGCACGTTTCTCCCTTTCACCTTGCACTCGGGCTTCTTCAAAGTCCATGGAACCTTTGTGAAAGGCCAACCTCCATTTAGATCGTTCATGGGCCAGAGCTTCCCAGTTTTCGATGTTTATATTGCATTTTTTTAGATTAGCCTTATGAACATCTTTAAACCTCTTATATTGACCACCGATATTCCGCTTTCCATCCTTGAGTTGGGAGTAAAGTAACTGCTTTGGGAGACGGCAGTCAGGCATTCGAACAACATGACCGGTCCACTGAAGTTGGCGTTGAAGGATCATTTTTTCAACGCTAGTAGTCTTTGCTTCTTCCAGTACACTGACATTTGTTCGCCTATCTTCCCAAGTAATTTGCAGGATTTTCCGGAGGCAACGTTGATGAAACCTTTCAAGGAGGTGGAAGTGACGTTTATAGATAGTCCATGTTTCGCAGGCATACAATAAAGTTGGTAATACAATGGCTTCATAAACCAGTGTTTTGGTCTTCTTACAAATATCCCGATCCTCGAACACTCTATGTTTCATTCGAGAAAATGCGGCACTTGCAGAGCTCAGACGATGCTGGATTTCACTGTCGATGTTAGCTGTAACAGAAAGATAGCTGCCAAGATAGAGAAAATGATCGACATTTTCCAGTATTGTCCCGCCAAGCTGGATAGATGGCATCACCAAAGGATTGGCTTGCACTTGCTGATGAAGCACTTTGGTTTTTTTGATGTTAAGTGAGAGACCAAGTTTTTCGTATGCTTCTGCAAAAGCATTTAGGATAGTTTGGAGATCATCCTCTGAATGTGCGGAGACCACATTATCATCAGCATACTGAAGTTCCACAACGGAGGTTGTAATTACCTTACTTTTTGCTTTCAGCCTGCTGAGATTAAAAAGCTTTCCATCTGTTCGATATATAATTCCCACACCGGTGGGAAGTTTCCCCTCGACAAGATGTAAAACCATGGTGATGAAAATGGCAAATAATGTTGGGGGCGATAACACATCCCTGTTTAACACCTGATCCCACTTTAAATGGAGCACCATGAGAGCCGTTGTTGTCCAAAACCGTTGCCGTCATGTTGTCATGGAGAAGTCGCAAGATATTCACAAATTTATTGGGGCATCCAATTTTCATAAGGATAGTCCAGAGAGCTGTACGGTCTACAGTATCAAAGGCCTTAGCCAAATCGATAAATGCCATATAAAGGGGTTGATTTTGCTCCCGGCATTTTTCTTGGAGCTGACGTGCAGTAAAAATCATGTCTACTGTCCCTCTAGAGGGGCGGAAACCATATTGAGTTTCAGGGAGGATCTCTTCTGAAATAGATAGAAGACGGTTTGCGAGAATCCTAGCAAATATTTTACCTGCGGTTGCTAAGAGAGAAATGCCCCGATAGTTTCCACAGTCTGTTCTATCACCCTTCTTAAAGAGGGTGATAATTATGGCATCCCTGAAGTCTTCTGGGATCTCTTCTCTTATCCAGATTTTTTCGATGAGTTTATGAAGATGTTGTACAAGTTCGGGCCCCCCTTCTTTAAAGATTTCAGCAGGAATCCCATCTGGTCCACTAGCTTTGTTGTTCTTCATTTGATTAATGGCTTTTTTTACTTCATCCAAAGTGGGGAGTATTGCAAGTTCCTCTTTAATTTGTTTTTGCGGGATTTGCGAAAAAATCTCATTATCCACCTTAGACTTACGATTTAAAAGGTCATAATAATGCTCTTTCCAACGCAGTGCAATAGATTCTTTGTCTTTTAAGAGTTTGGTGCCATCTTTTGATTGTAAAGGGTTTGTACCATAGGTTTTTGGTCCATAAATGGCCCTTGTGGCCTTAAAAAAGCCCCGTGCATCATGAGATTCTGCAAGTTGTTGAATTTCTTCAGCTTTCTTTTTCCACCAAGCGTTCTTAAGTTCTCTTGTTCTTCTTTGGACCTCAGCCTTTGCGCTAGCGTAGGTTTTTTTCTTGGCAGCGCAGTTAATATCATTTTGCCATATTTGGAAGGCTTTCCTTTTTGGTCAATTATATATTTAATCTCATTGTCATTTTCATCAAACCAATCCTGATGTTTCTTAGTTTCATATCCAATAGTTTGTTCACAAGCTGCAGTAATGGAGGTTTTCAGCTTAGACCAATGGTCCTCAATGTTGTCAGGAGGTTCCGTAGGTAGATGTTCCTTAAGAAGTGATTGAAGATGAGTTTGCTTAATAGGATCTTGAAGGACTTGGATGTTCATTTTACGCCTTGGTTTCCTTCCTTGAAGCCTACGTTGGGGAGCAATGTTGATAACCATAGTGGACCGGATTAGTCGGTGGTCTGTCCAGCAGTCGTCGGCACTCACCATGGCCCTAGTAAGAAGTACATCGCGGCGATCTCTAGCACGGACAATTACATAATCCAGAAGATGCCAGTGCTTTGACCGTGGGTGCTGCCATGATGTTTTAAACTTATTCTTTTGTCGAAAGAGCGTGTTTGTGATAGTGAGATTATGCTCTGCACATATAGACAAAAGTAAGAGCATAACAGTTGTATATCACCTCTTTAGATTTTATCTGTTTTGCTCACCTTCACACACTAAAATATTATCTGGGTGTTGAGGATGTGATGGGTAAATAGAAAGACATCACTAGCTTTCAAAATTTAACCTTGGGATGAGGATACGATCTGTCACTAACTTTATCTTGTTCTATCTATCAGTTGTATTTCCTGATTGGTTTGATGCATTTTGGAATAAGGCATCAGTCTATTTTTTCCCCCTTTAAAGTATCAAACTTTGATTAATCTGGTAAAACAGCTGAATGAAAAGTCCCCAACTTTAACTGAAAAATCAATGTCTATTCCTATAGGAGGTATTTTCAATTGTTACATGAAACCTTTCTGTGTTTCCAAGTTTTAGACAGAAGAGGAAATCAGTGACCTAAATAAGTTATGTGTTTGTTCATTTGTTTTTATTACCTTTGTATATCCCTCCATAGCAGTGCTCTCTGAGTTAGCAGCGCAAAATTAAACAAGAAAAATTCCACAAGAAATACTGCTAACATCCATCAAATACTTGCTGGTCTTATGACCGTAATAATTTATTTAAAAAACAAAAAAAAACATCCATCAAATATGTTTTAAAACAGCCTCCCCCAACCTGGTGCACTCCGGATGTTTTGGGCTCCAACTCTCATCAGCCAGCATAGCCAATGGTCAGGAATTCTGGGAGTTGCAGTCCAAAACATTTGGAGGGCACCAGGTTGGGGGAGGCTGTTTGAAAACACTTGTAAACTCCCACAGAAAAGATAAAACAAGCAGCATAATACTATCAGAAATAGATTTTTTTCTATACTTTGGGATGGATCTAGGTCCTGTTAGTTGAACTTAGTTACCATTTAAATCAATGTGTCATAAGTCATGACTAACCCCCACTGATTTTCATGGGAACTTAGTTCAACTAACTGACAATACAATCCTGTACATGTCTACTCAGAAGTGAGTCCAACAGAGGTCAATGAGACTTACTCCCAGTTAAGTGTAATAGGACTGCAGTCTTACTTAGTCTGGATCCAATCAATGAGAATGATAGTGACTTCTGGGAAAGGTTCAGAGATGCCTTCATGGTATTGATAATTGATATATCATTATAAAAACCTCTTGCAATTAATTTGGATAACTGAATTCAAATAAAATCAGATTGCGAAAATCCTACATTTACTTAAAACCATGCGCCTGGAACATATGGTGATTTTTTTTGTGTGGAATGTTTCAGTATTATGTTGGATGATCCTGATGGGGGTGGGGAGAGAGAGAAAGCTTAAATCCTCCCCTCCTGGAGTGCCATGGTCCCAATCTGCATGCGCACTTACACTAAAGAAATGAAGCCAATTAGAAGAATGTTTAGTTTTGCCCTAAATTATTCCATATTCTGGGTCACTGAAAGAAATATGTGAGAGATGCAGATTATTTAATTAGAGGCACTAGTGAAGTGAAGCCTCTCAGACTAACCTCTCGCATATAGCCTCATCCAGCTCCTTTAGGACTTCGAGTTAAGAAATAATTTGGGGAGTTGATAAGTCTCATAGCTTCTACCCTAAATGCAAGCTGTTGTGTCATGTCATATAATCATATTATATCACAGATCTTCTTCCCTGTTTTATGTTATGGCGTATGTAGTTGCCATTCAAAGAGGTAGACACAAGGAGTACATTCTATCTTTAGTCTCTTCATTGCCTTTTGCCAGAAATTCTATTTAATGTTTGAGTGTATGTGCGTGTGCGTGTGCGTGTGCGTGTGCGTGTCCCCCGCCCCCACATATTTAGACAAAATGGCATATGCATACTGTGTCCTGAAAGAAAACAAAACAGAAAAATAAATGGCATAAAATAATTAGGAGAAAAGCATCTATGATATGTCTCAGTGTTTGTGTATTAGTAAAGTCGAAGTTCAGTGAATCAGAACCGTACCCAGAAACTTAAGTTGAGGGTGCCTAAGAGTACACAAGGTGTGAGTGTTTGTGTGTGTGCCAGTGCAGAACAGCCAGAACCTAAATAAAGGAAGTCCAATATGTTTGAAATTAAATATTTAAATCATTTTAAGTATTAAATACTAAGAAATATAATTTAACGTTATAACATTTTAAAATAAGTGCATAGTGCATGTCAGCTATTCCATTATTTTTGCAATTTGCTTCTTGAGGAGCTATCCATCTTCAATGCCACAGACTTTTCATTTAAAAGAAGACTTTCAATTCAGGGGAGGGACTTGGAATAACAATCGGCATTGGACCTTCACAGACTCATTTGTGGCTCTGGTCCTGGAGTAAATCTATTCTCTTAAAACCTCCCTTGTTAAGAGCTTATGCTGAGGCCCTGCTCTGGGTGCTCCAGCCTTCAGATGTCCAGGCCAGGGCTTTCTTTGTGGTGGCATCCCATCTGTAGGAGTTTCTCCCCAGGCCTGTTTGTCATGCGTCTACTATGATGCAGACACCAACTGAAAACAGATGGTTTACCCAATACGTTGGCAGCACTTCATTAAATTTGATTGTATTTACTTCTGCTGTTTTAGGAGCTGTGTCTTGGTCAATTTTTATTGCTTTATATTATTATAACATGTTAAGTAATTGTTCAGGGCCGGCCCTCCCATGAAGCAGGATGAATCCACCACCTCCGGCGGTAGAGCGGGCGAAGCAGCGAATTGCATGCTCCTAACCCCACCAGGGGGGCACAGGTGTTTTGGGTGG
This sequence comes from Shinisaurus crocodilurus, assembly GCA_021292165.1. Taxonomy (NCBI): domain Eukaryota; kingdom Metazoa; phylum Chordata; class Lepidosauria; order Squamata; family Shinisauridae; genus Shinisaurus; species Shinisaurus crocodilurus. The sequence goes on along the minus strand of CM037880.1, from coordinate 171,088,025 downwards.
GTGCCACCAGGTGAGCTGGGGCACCAGAGAGCCCCCCCCCCGGCTGCTCTCCCACTGTGGCATTTGCCATGGCAATGACAACAAAAAAGAACCCAGGGAAGTGGTGGTGGCAATGAGGATGGTGGTGGCATGCATGTGCTTCAGGCTTGAAAGCTGGCTTAAGGATCAACTGGTCAAAAAGGTGGGATATATTTCTAAAATTATAATATAATTATAAAAAAAATTTAATTAAGTACACAGGAAGCTGCCTTCTACCCAGCCAAAGAATTTGACCACCTAGCCCAGCTTTGTCCACTCTGACTGGCAGCAGCTCTCCAGGGTGTCAAACAGAGGTCTTTCCAATCAGGGCCAGTGCAAGGCAGTTTGGTGCCCTAGGCAAGATCAGATATTTAGCGCCCCCCTCTTCCCACTTGAGCCCTCCCTCCCTCCCTCCCTCCCTCCCTCCAGCCCTATGCTCCTGGTGCCCCCTTTAGCCCGGCACCCTAGGCAGCCGCCTAGTTGGCCTAATGGTAGCACCGGCCCTGTTTCCAATCACCTACAACTACATGACTGTTTTAACCAGAGATGCCAGGCACTGATCCTGAGGCCCTCTCAGTGCAAAGCATAGGCTCTTGCTCTACCCCTGAACTATGGGCTCTCCCCAAGGTATGCATGAGCATTGCATACAGAACGTTTACATGGACACAGGGCTTTTTTTCTGGTGGAACTCACCGGAACTGAGTTCCAGCACCTTTTCTTCTATTAATTACATTACAATTTAATCACCATCTACTCCCGAGGAAATGTAATCCAAGAGTTCCGGTACCCTTTTCTCCAGAAAAAAAGCACTGCATGGACATATAGATTTAGGAAACAAAATCAGAGTTTGTAAAACAAGTAACAAGTTCTGATTGTCACGACTGCACCAGGGTGTAGCAGCAGCTCCCTTCCTGTTTGCTTTCACAGAGGCACAGGATAGTTCCTGGAAGGGGTCCCATGCGAAGCCTTGCAGAGAGCAACAGCAGCATTCAATTTGCCTTCAGTGTCAACTCCAGTAAAGACTGCCCACATGGATCTGCACTTTTTCCACATGGGAAAAGTATTTCCAACTTTACTACACATTCATTTCTACATATTCACATTTCTACACATTCAAAAGAATGATGTGGTGTAGCCCTCTCAGAAATATACCACTTCAGAGTAATGACAATAGGGTAGTTGATTGCTCTCCTATGTAATACCACTCTGCCTATCATGTACTGTCATGACAGCGAGAAATATCCTTGCCTAGCTTTTCCCCTGATGTGCTGGTTTTCTGTATACACAGAGTTTCTTTGTGGGAGAACCTTCAAAGATTCAATATTCCACCTGCAAGTCCAGCCTTAGGAGAGCTGTACCTACTGCTTGTTTCATAGCATATAACTCCTCTCCCAGAGGCATCCAAACACACATTTGTTTTGAAAGGATGAGAATAAGTAGCTCTAACAAAGCAAGGATGTCTGCTCCTTTATGTTTGGTTCTGTTCTTTGAGAATCACTTAAATACATATATTTAAAAGATTATGACAATATGGTTGAAAGATTTCTTGGTGATAGAGGAAGATGAAAAATAGAAAGGAAAAATTACAGTTCTGTAATGGATTTGCTTTTGGCATTTGCTGTGACTGAAGCAAAAGTTATATGAATTTTATACTCGTCTAAATAAAAAGCCATGTTGTAAACATGGATCCATCCTCCTATAAGCACAAGAGGCTATTTCTTCATGACTGTATTTGATTGTTTCGTGCATCTGTGAGCTCACTTAAACCCCATCTGCACTCTGTTACAAATACAGAACTCGGGTATTTTCTGATCGGAATTAGGTATACGCTCACCAACCGTCACACATCAGAAGATAGCCCTAGCTAGCAGCTAGTATCTTCATATTCGCATCAACAAATATGAATTCTCTTCTAACCCAACCTTTTTGGTGCAGCTAATTGAGGTTGGATTCCCAACTGTCAGTGGTGTTTCCTGACGTGTTTGGATCTATTTTTTTAATTTGAGATTACTTTGACTGTTTTATGGAATTTGTTTTCTGAGTAGCTGGTATTTTTGACAGAAAATCTGCACTATTTATGGTTTTTGTACTATAAAACTACTGCAGCCCTATCACATGGCATCTTCTCCTAAGCCATCTGTTACAGAGGTCTGGCATTTTATGTGAATGTTGGTCAGGCAGACTTAACCCAAGTTTTTTTATTATGAAAAATGTCAGCAACTACAATATTTAGCATTTTACTTTACAGTGGCCATTAAACTTGATTACTTGTAGCTCTGTTTCATGGTTGTACTTATATATCAACCATGAAGCCAAAAAAACACAAGGGTAATCATGGCAACGCATTCAGGCCCTGGAAAGTTCAGCTGGCAGTGATACAGTTAATATCTTGGATTTTTGTAAGTAAGGTTTATTAATACTGATATAAAATGTATTCAATATTATACAGATGGCATAAGATGTTGTGGTTACTAAGTTATTATCCAGGATAAGCTGTACTGTCAAATACAGGGCTTAAAACTATCACAGGAGATTAAACTATTTACTAAAAAGGGGCAGAAAGATATAGCCAAAGCATCTTAGTATGAACATATTAGAAGTGTATTTACTTCCCATAAATATAATAAAGCATATCTCTCTTTAAGCCGAGGGATTGAAAATGTGAGCTTGTCATACAAGAGAAGCAAATGCAAGAGTTTCTAAGTTGCATAGACACACACAAGCAATTGGCTTGATTGTTTTCAACTTTTCAAAAGAAATCAAGATAACTGATTTTTCCAGTCCTATGCCAAGTATCATGTGGACATTACATTTCTTGGCTCATGTTTTAAAAACACGTGTAAAGAAGCAGCATATTCTGAAAATGGCCAAAGTTGGAATGAGTTACATCAAAATAGGTTATTATTTTGTCATTTTTCCAGGAATTATCTTATCAACAACATTCCCTTTGGATACTGCTAACAGGATTGTCTTTGTCATGTGACTAGCCTTCTTCCAATTGAAACTGCACCTAATGTTTGAAATCTAGACTGGGTGTCATTTAGATATTTGCCAACTGTGCAAAGTATAAAGATTGGCCCTCTTTTTATTGGTTTATGACTAGGCAAAGTTCAAAACTCCCTCTGCTCTGTGTAACCAAGCAGCTGAGTTGGTTGTCAGGCATGTGAGGTGGAGCAGGTATGTCATATACATATGGAACCTCTGGAATGAATGTGTTAATAAGCACAACCCAGATAAGGTTCCTTATACAAAGACTGTAGCTGTAGGACTCAAGGGTAGATATTAGACAACATGAGGCCTCTATGCTCAGGACATGGGATACCAAGCGGCAAGTCAGTCATTCCAGAGGAGAAGTAATTTGTATGTGGACTTCCTGACCCTCCAAGTCCAGGTATTTGAGCTGATTATTTTACTCCACAATAATTTCCTTTATAAATATAATTTGTCCCTTGCCTTTCTACCAAAAAATGGCACTCAAGGCGGCTTACAGAACCAATTGAAATTGATTAATAAAACAATACATTAAAATGCAATAAAAACATAACAATTACAATTACAGGAAAAAATATTATTAAAAACAGCCCCCAACCCACCAGACTCACTAACAGGTTAAGGGCCTTCTTAAATAAAGCAGTCTTTGTCTGCTGGGGAAGGGCATCAAAGAGAGAGCAAACCTAGCCTCCCTTGTTGGGAGTGAGTTCCATAGCCTGGGATGGATAGATAGATAGATAGATAGACAGACAGACAGACAGACAGACAGATAGATCTGTAAAAATTAACCCAGGATCATCATTCTTGTATGCCTGATATATAACTAGGGCTTTGAAGTTTTGCATAAAGAGGTTCTACTACAGATAGGCACAGATCAAAAGCACAATTTTTTATGTGACCCATCCATGCCCAAACAGAAATGTTGGGTGTCTACTGAGGTCTCCACTGCGAAATCTCTTTATTAGTAATGGCTGCTTTACCCTGGGATTTAACTGTCTTTCCTTTCAAATATCAGATGGGAAATAGCCAGCAAGAACAAACAAACTACATATTTTCCCATCCACATTTTGGGCTATCCGATACTGGTCTCCCCACTACAGAGGGAGTCGGGAACTATTCTGGATGCTCTGGTTGTTCTGTCAGAATTGGTACAAATGAGCAGGCAAAATTTATGGAAACCATTGCCATAGTAAACTGCTGAATAGCATCCAGTGAAACCCCTAAATAGCATCCAGTGAAATAGAATCCAGTAAAAGCCCTCCACTGAAACCCCTTATGCTGACTGATGAACAGAGATAATCAGAGTATCCATTGCAGTGCCCTAGTTCTTCTGTTGCATCATAAAGCCCTGACAGTGCAATCCTATATGTATACTTGGAAGTAAATCCCACTGGGTTCAATGGGGCTTACTCCCAGGTCAGTGTGTGTATAGGATCGCACCCTTAAGGTGCAATCCTATGCATGTTTAGACAAAAAAAAAAGGCCTGTGCTGGCTGGAGAATGCTGGGAGTAGTAGGACTTCTTTTATGTCTAAGGATGCATAGGATTGTACCCTTAGAGTGGCATACATACAATTTGACTTGATGCAGGAGGGAGAAGACCTAACTTCTGTGAATGCCGTTGTACAACATCTAACGTAACTGGTAGCATTCTCTCTACAAATCTTCATTTAAGATGCTGCGGCATCTGAGAAACATTACACACGGCATAACATTTGGAGACGTGATGGTTTGGCTTTAACCAACTTGTATCTCCTTTTGCCCTGCACTCTGTTTCTGTGTTTCAGAGAGGGACACAATTTGGCTCTTTATTACAGTAAACCTTTTAAAAGATCTTTATAATTCAAACTCCATTTGAGCTAAAGTGAGATTGTCACTGATGTATAAAAAGACCCATGGCAAATGATCCCCTTGTATCTGATTTGTATATTTCTTTCCCCTCCCCCTCTGATACAGATGTTGTAATATCTCTAGGGTGTGGGGGAAGGGGTGAAATGTAATAATAATACTGTTGATGAACTAAGCAGTGAATTAATGTTTTTATCTGAAAGGGGATCATAGTTCTCTGTAAGAGTGAAATGATCGAGGAGATTTAAAGCTAAACTTTTTTTGAAAAATAAACTCAGATTTAGTATATATAGTTTACATTTAAGAAGCATCTTATTCAAATTCTGCTTACTTTGTTTAAGCACAGAAACATGGAAAGAGCATTACTGAGGTACTACTTAAGTCTGCCAAAGAATTAAACATTAACGGGTGTAAAATCGAAAAGCTGGTTTTAGATTTAGATACATTTAAATAAAAGCAGGCATTTTCACTTATCCCTTAAAAGCTCCACATGTCTTATGTTGTTGTTGCTGCTGCTGCAAACTGTCCCTCTTTAACAGTTTCTCTCTTTCCTCTTGCATATCAGGGAGTTGATATAGAAGTGGATGAAAATGGCACCCTGGATTTGAGCATGAAAAAGAACCGAAACCAAGAAAAGGTTACTCCTCTAACTTCTTCCGGTACAACAGTTCCCACTCCTTCCTCCTCTCCCTTCAAAACAGGCAGCATTCTGGTCAATGCCACCTTCTACCAGGCCTTGTGTGAAAAGGAAGGCTGGGACATGCCCATCAACTATAGCAAGAGCCAGGGAAGAAAAGAAGAGGAGAAAGAGGTATCTTTTTTGTTTGTCACTACATGGGGGAGAGAGAGAAAAATAACACATCAAGGGTGCAATCCTATGCAAGTTTAGACAGAACAAAGCATAGGTGGCTGGGGCATGCTGGGAGTTGTAGGCTTTTTTCTGCCAAAACTTGAATAGGATTGCACCTCTACTCCAGGATAAGTTTATTTTCCATTGCCCAGTTTGAGCTATGGCAGCTGAATGTTCCACTCCTAAACATGTGTAGAAGTAAATACCAGTCATCTGGGGATGAACTTGATGTATGCAATCAAGTGATACAAATAGTAAGGGTTTTTCCTACCCAGTTGAAAAGTGTCTGCAGAAAAAGGGATTTCAGAAGATGTGCTCTTAGGAGTTTATGAAAAATCACTAAAGCGTGGCATTCTATCTAGAAAGTGTGGCCAGTATTCCTAGAAAGCAGCATCACATTTTGGGAGCCAGTTTCTGGAGGGACTAGGGAAAGCATTTAAATTCTTAGATACAAACATCCAAATTTTATTTATTTATTTTAGAAGACTGCTGCCTGGGATTTTTCGCATCCTACAAATATGATATAGTCTAATATATAATCTGGATTTCATGCTTATATACGTTCAGAATTAGAGCTCTTTCCATACTTTGTCTCTGAGAATCTCATGTGCATTCATATTCTCTATATATCATGATCTAGTGAAATTGACAATTTTGCTTTGCTAGCAGTTGTCACCTTGCTTAGAGACTTTATAGAGCACTGCCTTTCTTGTAAACTCAGCATTAAATCTTAACTTTTAAAATACTAACTCATGTTTTGTTGTTGGGTTAACTGCTGGGTTGTTTAGCTCCTAAACAACCTGGTGGTCTGGGTATTGATGTCACACTGCACAACCTACGAAGGAATGGCGCACTAAACCAGTGCTAACCATGGGTTGCGCACTAAAGCAGAAGAGCCAGGTGCACTGCAGGCAGTGCATCTTGTACACAACAGCCCATCAGTTTTTAAACTGATGGACTGCTGTTACCTGCGAACGAACAGCCCCATTGTAATTCAGTCTCAACCCCTTGATCACACATGTCTTATCCATAGGAAATATGAAATCCAGATATAGAAGTTTCTGCTGTCTTTGACCAAACTGATTGGTACCTGAACCAAACTGAAACTGAATGTTGCCTTACGGCCAAATTGAGCATGACATGACCTCAGCAGATCTGCGTCTTTAGACATGAGTCTGTACCAGTTGGGTGTAAAGCAGGCAGTGGAGATGCGGTTAAAATCCAAACATGCTGCAAGAGCAGATGCTTTTGAAACCCCCTGCACTTTTTGCTCTCCTCTTCTCTTTTCTATGATGTAAGTTACCTCTTCAGTTCCAGGATATCATCAGCCACAATTTTATTCATTTCACAGTGGTCAAGACCCTGGTGTATACTCTTCTGAGCCTTACAGAGACTTTTGGGGTGCAATCCAATTGGGAAGCTTGTAACCCTCTGAACTCAGAGGATTACGGGCATCCAATGCAGGGTGGAAGGAGCACTGGAGCTGCAGGTTGCCTCCTCGCTTCTCCCACCCTGTAAAGCACTTAGATGGCCAATTTCGGCCACCTAAGTTCGGTGCCTTGGAGCAGGAGGAAGAAGGCTGAGGCACCACCAGGATACATTGTAGATTGTACCTGGGAGGTGTCAGTCTCCTCCAATTCTATAGCTGTCTAAGTGCTGTCTGGCAGCCATCAGATTATGCTGCCCACTAAACTACATGAGACAGTGGCAGACCCAAATCTTTAAATGCAGGCCTGCTCCAATCGTGTGCAAAATGGGATGGTGGTGCAATTATTTGTTTGTTTATTTAATTTATATCCCACATTTCACCAAAAAACAACAACAATAAAATCCAGATTTAAAACAAAATTTAATTAAAACATAACATAAAAAAGAAATAAATGAAAACACAAATAAAGCACAACAATAAAAGAAATAAACAGCACCAGTCAATGAACAGACAAACTTATATGCAAAAGGTCTGCCTGAATAAAAACATCTTTGCCTGCTGGCAGAAGGACCACAGAGAGGGGGTCAACCTAGCCTTCCTCAGCAGGGAGTTCCCAAGCCTGGGAGCAGCCACAACGAAGGGCATATCTTGCATCCCCACCAGCCGTGCCTCGTGTCATGCCCCCACTGGAGGAACCCTCCTCAGAGGAGTTGCTGGAGCTCTCAGAGATGACGGGCACCCCAGATCAGCCAATGTCTAAAGATCAGAAGGACCCTGGCCCTCAGGGGAGAGGGCCACAGGTCCATCCCCATGAGGGGCGGGGCATTCTGAGGCAGAGGCTAAGCCACACCCTGGCCCCCAAGAGCACTGTCCCCTCAAGAAGCCAGTAGGACTCCCTTGAAAAGGAATGCCTGATTACAAAGGACGACTCCTCAAGAGGATGATGATGATGATGATGATGATGATGATGATGATGATGATTATTATTATTATTATTATTATTATTATTATTATTATTATTATTATTTCATTTCTATACCACCCAATAGCCAAAACTCTCTGGATGGTTTACAACATTTCGATACTAAAATTTAAAAACCAAATTTAAAAACGACTCAAATGACTAAAAACAATGCGACCTGTTTAAAAAGTTGACATAACCACCCCCCAATGTCCTATTTAGAGTTGTTCAGTGGTATTCACATACCTGTTGAGGGGTTCGCCTCTCCACCGCCGCGATTCTCTGGGGCGGCGGCCCCCCGCCTCGTTCTTCCGAGCAGCGCGGAGCGTCCTCCGCACCGCTCGAGCTGCCGCCGACTGGGGCACTGGTCTTGTCGCGTCACTTCTGGCGCAGCGGAAATGATGCGACGGGACCCTGCTCCGGCGCGCTGGACCCCCGTGCTATGTTTTTGGCAGGGGAAACAAGGGCAACAGCGATGGGACCAGTGCAGGCGGCACGGGCGGCTCACCGCAGAGAGGTGAGCCGCCACTGGACACAGGTAGGCCCACGCAAGCAGGGCTGATTTTGACCCGCTACGCCCGCGCAAGGCGAACGGTTACATCCCTAGAGTTGTTAAATGCCTCAACATAGAGGGCAGTCTTAACCTGGTGCCAAAAAGATGGTAGAGTTGGTGCTAGGTGGGCTCAGTGGGGAGCTTGTTCCACAGTTGGGGGGCTACCACAGAAAAGGCTCTCAGCCTTGTTGCTGCCCTCCAAGCCTCCCTTGGAGATGGTAGTCAGAGGAAGGCCCCAGATGTTGAGCGTAGTGTCCCGTGAGATTGTGGTTGGGATGGGCATTCTGTCAAGTATTGCGGTCCCAAGCCATGTAGGAGAAATGACTCCTCATGAATAGGACTCTTGCCAGAGGGCTATAATGAATTACAGCTGAGCCTGGGGTGGGGCTCAGGAGTAGGGATGTGCTAGGACTCCACTTGGGGGGTGGTGTCAAAATCCAGCAGATTGGCCTGGCTCAGCCCCCTGGATTCTGGCCCATCTGCCCAGTGCTCACTCTGACTTACTCCAGTGCAAGTCAAGCCAGCATGCAGTCTTCTGCTTTTAAAGTAGGCTGCAATTTGCATTGTTTTTTTTTAAGGCAGAGAAATTGTGTAAAATATAGCCACAATTTGTGTAAAATACTGCCTCAATTTGGGCAATTTGCATAAAATATGGCTGCAAAGACTAATCTGATCTCTTTTTTTGATCGGGTAACCTCCCTTGTGGACTGTGGGCATGCTGTGGACATAATATATCTGGACTTCAGCAAAGCTTTCAACAAAGTGCCCCATGATATCCTGATTAGCTACTAGCTAAAAGTGGGCTAGATGGAACAACTATCGGGTGTATCCATCCACAGTTGGCTACATGATCGGACTCAAAAAGTGCTTATCAATGGTACCTTCTCAAACTGGGGAGAGGTAACAAGCGGAGAACTGCAGGTCTCGGTCCTGGGCCCAGCGCTCTTCAACATTTTTATTAATGACTTGGATGAGGAGGTGCAGGGAATGCTTATCACTGGAGGCATTCAAGATGCAGCTGGACAGCCATCTGTCAGGGATGCTTTGACTTGGATTCCTGCGTCGAGCAGAGGGTTGGACTCAATGGCCTTATAGGCCCCTTCCAACTCTACTATTCTATGATCCTATAGCCCCAGACAAAAGTCAGCTGTAGCATTCTGGACCAGCTGAAGTTTCTGAACAGCCTTTTTTTAAAGGCAGCCCCAACTAGAGCATGCTACAGTCAAAATAGGATGTAACTGTCATCACGGCCACATCAGACATCTGTAGGAATGGGCCCAGTTGATGCACTAGCCTCAGCTGTGCAAATACACTCCTGGCCACTGCCAAAACCTGGGCATCCACATTCAGGGCTGTTTAAAGCACAAAAGGGCTATGCAGTTAGAGGATGCTGAAACCTCTGCCCACTGCTCTCCACCGACATCCTGCTGCCTTTTCCTGCAAGGTATTTTTCCTTCAGCCTGGGTCTGACACTGGGAGTGAACCTGGCCAAGGGAAGGGGCCAAAGAGTAAAGTAATGGGGAAGTGGAGAGATGTAGCGCAAGACTGCCTTTGCACTTTAAAACTCCACTGCCGGCTTTGCACATAACTGCTTTGAAGACATAGATCTGCTTGGCCCTCAGGCAGTGATCAAGTTCAATCATCAAAGAAATCAAGCAAATATTAAAAATATAAGCCACATCCCATTCACTCATCCGTGTTCCTCACAAAGGCGCTAGAACACAAAGGGAACATCAATATGCATGTCAACATGGCACATCAATTTGGCCTACAATAGTTTCAATAGAAAACAAAAATGCAGCTGTGGGTCTATGCCCACCCCTCCATAAATAAGACAAATATTTACATAAAGTAAATCATCATTTGTAGGGGATACTGTACTAAATTATAATTTAAAACCTGGTGATTTCCTTGTTTTTTTGTTATGCCCTTTCATTTATATGTTTATTGAGTGTTGGCAGTATGTTTTTGTTTGTTTGTTTGTTTGTTTCCTTTCCCCCTCCCTCTATCTTTTTGGCCATGTTTTCCCCATGAACATTGTTGCCAGAACTAGGCAAAGTGGAGTGTTATTTGGGCTTGCTCTTATGATGAATAATCAGCATCGGACCCTTATAATGCCAGTTGAGTGACACTTTGATAAATTAGCAGGAATCAGCATCATGTATTTAGATTTAACTTTCCGTATAACTTAGGAACAGTACACACAAAATGTCTGCCAGGGGGAGTCCAGATTAAATACTTCCCTGTGATCATGTTGTCTTCTAGCAAGTTGTTTGTTGTGGCCAGTATCTCACAATGCAGAAAATTAGGGGATTTACTTCCATGCTGCTGCAAACTTTTTTTGGAGAAGGGAAAGGTCTGCAGTAGCATGGAACAAAATGCTCCAATTCCTTTGGTGAGCTTCTGCACACCAGTGGCTTGCTGCAGCAAGGAACATGGCTGCCACCTGGGAACAATTTAAAGCTGTACTTACATGGCAACCATTATGTGTGTTCTGCTTCTCAGCAACCTCGAGAGTGGTTTTGATCAAACTTGCTGTGTTTTAGTGGCACTCTCAGAACCTGCTTAGGGGGCCAACTGCCATGTTCACAGCAGTGCAGTTAGGTAATTAATGGTCTTATGGGGGTCCCCTTTAGGTGCGCATACGCAGGGGACGCTGGTGACTCCTGTGTCAGTGGGGCTCCTCATCCATTGCAGCTTTCATTCTGAACTTTATAGGAGCTATCCATGGTGCTGAACTCCATCCCCAAAGTAGGTTCACCACCATGGAGCACCACGGATAGCTCCCATAAAGCTCAAAATAAAAGCTGCAATGGATATGAAGCCCCACTGTCATAGAAGTCACCAGCCTCCCCTAGGCATATGTATGATTTCAGTTGTGAATCGCACAACATACATCCCTCTTCCCTCACCTCAGTTGCATTCCATGCTTTAAAACTGCTTCTACATTTCTGATATGTTAGAATAACAAGAACAACAAAACTGCTTGCCAACCCTGATTTAATCATCGTCATCATCATCATCATCATCATCATCATCATCATCATCAGAGCATGTGCACTTTTGCAATTTAAGCTAATTTAAATCATAGCATCATCCTGACTACAGGAACAAGATGGAGTTTGCTTCTGCACCTGCTGCTCTCTGGAAGGTCATTTGGGAGCCCAGTCCTAGCTGCACTGCTGCATTTTCACCCTGATGCTTTGAACATCTGTCTTGAAAATGGTAGGGAATATGACCTAGAGGGAAGGGGGCAAAGCTACAGGAGGTTGGCTGCAACACACAAGTCGCTGGTAGATATCATCAGAGGGATGAGGGATGAGGAAGATAAGCCACTGAGGGCTTATAAAGGCAGCTTGTGGAGCTCTGAGAGAAAAGGGCCAGGACAAGCCAAGCTCCTTCCTGGCTTGTGATGGGGTGGTAATTGTAAGCACAGATTAGTGGGTGTAGCATGCCTGTTGCCATTGCTGAGGCTGACCTTGCTAGACAAATGCCTTGACTTCATGAGCCTTCAGCAGTAGTCTTATCCCGGTGGTGTTCGAGTGTGTTCTTGACTGAGTTGAGTTCTGGACTTGTCCAGTGAACCACATACACAACTGGGTCCTATTGGTGAGGCAAGCCAAGTTTCTTCAAGTGCAAGTTGCTCCATCATGAAGTTGATGGACACAGGTAGGCACACATAATTTGTCCAATAGTTTGCTACTGCAGTAGTAAAGACGTTTTTGTGAATCAGTCAGACAAAGCTTTGGATCTTAGCACAGGGAAAAAAAATCAACAGAGAAAGCACACAAAAATACTGTCAAGATGTTAAGGTTCGAACACATTTCCAACTTAAAAGCTCTGCTGATCCTCCAAAAAGAGATGTCTGTGGATACGTTCGTATGCATCTGAACAAATCCGTACTTGTGCAGATTCGCACTTCTGAAAATGTACAAATACCCCCAAATTGTGCATTTTCACACTTTAGTCTATGGCGGGAAATGCACATTTTCAGTCAGTGTTTTTTTTTTAATTTTTCGTATTTTTCTATGACTAAATTTGCATAAAAGTAATGGAAAGTAAAGAAACCGGTCCGCATGTCCGCAGAATCTGTGCAACTCAGATAAAGCCAGCCTGCTGCAGAATCCACAGGTTGGATTCATAGAAATCTGAACTCACTTGAATCCATTGCAGCTTTCTCCAACACCCATGGCTGGAAATGGTTTGCAGTCAGTAACAAAGAGGTTTGCGTAACGTTGTTAGCATTTCCTTTGCCATTTGCCCAGCCTGAGTTCCTCTGAGAGTAACATGACCCATCAGCAGAATAGAGGTTTTTATTATCGCACTGTAGGCAGAGACAACGGGTAATGAGCAGAGAAATGGACACGTAGTTGGGATACAGCTAGGCCAGAATGCTTGTCTTCATGGGACTTGGGCCCATAGTAGAAGGAAAGGAAACTAGCCTTGCATTTAACATAATGAGGGGACTCAAAGAAGGCACTCCTGTATATTTTGACCTGAATAATTTTGTATCTGATCCATGTCTGAGGCACATTTATGGACAGGTGTCTCAGTAGCAAAGCCTTAGCAAATCATACGGGTGTCAGCTGCCCCTGGGCAAAAAGAAATAATTATTGTATCTGTCTCTGTATTATTACTATCTGATTCATATGCACAACATTTTGTAAGTTGTGTTGGTCATTTCTAGAAAATATCATCTCCATCACACACTGAGAAATGGCCAGTCCAGATGCCCCTTAAAAAAAAAGTAATCCTGAAATTGGAAAAGACTCTTGCTGTCTCCAAAAGGAAAGTGCTGAGAACAGACTTCCACTGGCCCCTCATCTGGGGCTGGGGAGTAGATTTGCGAGTGGGGGAGGAAAGGGGAGTCAGGTAACAGGTCAGCTTGTCTCTCTCTGTGGCGGGAAGTGCGGGATTAGGCAGTATGGCTTAAGCTTATGGTGATCATCCAGTGGCACCTTTCAAGTGCCCTCGCTAATGCCCTGAGGCTTGCCAGGAGGGAGATTGGGACGTCTTTGGGGTTTTGCCTTTCTCGCCTACATTGGGTGCCTGGAGGCGTCAAGGTAAGGCGACGATGGTAAAGCCCTCCAGCTCCACATGGAGGGCAACTGGCCGGGGGCGGACCAACCTGCCTCCGGTGCAGTGCGGATGTATTCGCCCAAATATTGGTTTTTTCCCGGCCAATGGCCGGGCTAGGTTAGTACCGCACTTCGCCCTTCACAGATCTTCAATTCAATAAATGTGGCCCTGATTTGAAACCATATACTCTGTGTCTGACTCTTCTTTATCTCACCCATACACTTGCAACAGACTTCCACTGGCCCCTCATCTGGGGCTGGGGAGAAGATTTGCGAGTGGGGGAGGAAAGGGGAGTCAGGTAACAGGTCAGGTTGGTCACAGATACTGAGCCAATGGCTCAACTAGGGCGGGGACACAGGAAAGGGCTTATCTAGGCACCTGGGTTCCCGCCCACGGCCTCTTTTGCTGCTGTTTTCCGGCTCCCTCCCATCCCGCCCTGTTAGCAGTGTAGGCTCCTCTGGTCGCCCATTAACGGGGGCCGAGTAGGAATTTTGGCTCATTGTCTCAATTGGCCGGGGCAATGGGCGGGTTTCGCCTACTCTACACTGTGAATCAGGGTAGGGAAATTTTGAATTTGATCTTGATCCCACCAGGGGGATCATAGCTAAATTGGTCGCATTTGCGGGAAGTGTGGGATTAGGTAGTATGGCTTAAGCTTATGGTGATCATCCAGTGGCACTTTCAAGGTACTGAGTTTACCCAAGTGCCTCGCAAGCCCTAGGGCTGCCAAGGGAGATGGGCGTCTTTGGGGTTTGCCTTTCGCCTACATTGGGTCTGGGGCGCAGGTAGCGACGTGTAAAGCCCTCCGCTCCCATGGAGGGCAATGGGCCGGGGCGACCACCTGCCTCGGTGCAGTCTGATGTATTCGCCCAATAGGTTTTTCATGGCCGGGCTAGGTTATACCGACTCGCCTTCAATCTTCAATTCAATAATGTGGCATTTGAACCATATGCTACTGACTCTCTTTATCCACCCAACACCGCAAATAGCTGGAGCTGTCAGTTTAGTTCAACTGTCAGTTCTCCAAAGATTTCAGGGCTTAAAATGTTTAAAGTGCCAGATGCTATTATCTGCTATTCGTGTTGTCATTATTCTCTGGTCTTTGCAGAAATCAATATAAATGCCCATCTGTACATTAATGGAATTTCATTTGGGTTTTTTGTAGGGGGGAGTTCCCCTGTGTCTGCACAGGAATACACAGACTGGCAAGGATCCAAAGAATTGTGCAACTACTTTAGCTTCTAAGCAGCGCTCTCCACACACATGCGTATACACAAATGCAGTGCAGCAGACCACTTTGGAAACAGAATTGGAGGGGTGGGTGGGTGGGTCTGGTGTTGAAAGAAAATAAAACAAATAAACATCCTACTAGACCTGTGCAAGTTCTTGGTCTTACCTTATTTTAACTCTGGATCCTGGCCCCTCTCTGTCCAAGACATCTTTATAGACATTTACGCTGTGAGGGCTTCTTGCATTTGTTCTTAATATTACTTATCCTTTAAACTGCTAGAAGCAACAGCATTTGCAACTCAGTGATGCCAGGGTCCTTGAATTTAATTCATTGGATCTGAGAACTGACTCATACATGCAAGTAGCTCATCATACAGAGCTTGTCATGTGATAGTGAATATATGAACTTGCTTCACAGGGAAAGTATTGTATTTGAGCTGACACTAAAACTCTATGGTGTTTGATCTGTGACTGTGATGACTCTTTCAACCTTTCAAGTCATTATTTGATGTTCCAATCATTCATTTATGAATATGCCAGTTGCTGTTTTCCCCCCACACAGTAAGAAATCAAATTAGACAAGGAAATAAATTTAGTTTGACCTTTTTAAAAAAAGTTTTGTGTGAAAGAGCCCGCAACTCTTTGTTGGAAGTAAGCTTGTTTTGCTTTGGAAGTAAGCTTGTCTTCAATGGTACCTGTTTTCTCTCAATCAACTGAACATTTTCCAGTACTCGGCACTGAGTAGAATATAGCAACACATCAGAATAACAGTCTCTTCTATTTTTTCAGAAAGATCCTGTGATCTGTCCTGAAAGTCTGGAGGAAAAAAAATACTCAGATGTCTCAGTCCCTAGTCCAAAACCCAAGCTCCATTCAAGAGATCTCAAAAAGGAACTGATCACGTGAGTCAAAAAATACCTTATGATTTTCCTCCCCGTCTCCTTATGGCCTTGAGAAATCTAAGCACTGCTGATCTTTCAGACTTCCAAAAAGCTGGACCATACGCCCATTATATGCTGCAGAGCTATGGGTGCCAAGACATCTTTCCTATTTAGTATTTAGTACCTTTGTTGAAAACTCTGGGTAGACTTGCAGCAATATCCTCCTTTGCTTTTTGGCCCATTACATGTACTATGTTCAGGATCCTACAAGATAGGAACACCTGACAAGCAGTTAATAGACATGCTTGCCGAGAGTTGGATCACACAAGCAGTTGCCTGTTTGTTGTACCTGTTTGCTGTAGCTGTCAATCTACAGGCAGGTCTGTTTGTTCAGCACATTTCTGTGAAACCACAATAAAGCAAACAGAATGTGATATCGGTTGCGGAAGTTCATACTGTCCAAGTAGAGCATGGTGTCTAATATAGTCATCCTTTAAGCACACACCCTAAACACACCCCATTTTGCTCTCCTTTAGGTTTCAAAGGACCAATGTACTCTGAACCATTTAACATATATAGTCTCTATCATTTCATTCATTCAGCACCAAACACGTCGATGTCAGTCTTAGGTGTGGTATTTGCCTTCTGGATTTAGAAGCATTAGCTGCCTCTTGATGTTATAGTTCCCGTGAGCCAAATTTGCTTTGATCCTGCATACTTTAATGTGAATCTAAAGGCTGCTCACCATATTGTATCCACACTTACAGATCTTGCAGTTTAGCTTTACCTTTTTCAAGAACAAAAACGCTGATTTTGTGAATGGGAGGATTGTAATAATTTTGCCAATGAAACATTATTATCACATAGCAACAGATCCTTTTTGCTATGCTGATATTAATTCTCAGGATTCACACCACTGTTTACCACCTTAATCTTAAACTGGACATAATTTCTTCTCCACAAAAAAATACGAAATTTTAAAGCATCCGTACGACTTGCTTTGCACACTGCATGCTGATGGGCACCCAAAATGTGCTTGGCTACACAATTTAATTCAAAAACACTTAAGTGTCGCTGTATAAAGGCTCTAAAGGTAACACTGAGGGCAGGGAACATTTACTAAATACCCACCGGCAGAATAGGTAGTTAGTGAGCAATACAAATGGCTCCATCATGAGGAAGTACCTATAATGACAGTAGCAATTGTAAAGAAAAATTCTACCTCCGAGGCTCAATTACAATGAAGTTTCTTCATTACAAATATAGATTACATATTTTGAAATATTAATGGCCTCTCCAATGATTATATTATACCAAAGCAGCTGTAAGTCTCAGAATGAAGTAAGTTGTCTCAATGATATACTACTACTTAAAAGAATATTGTGTACTCTGTGTCTATTTTTAAAATATTATTTTGGGGGCCCATGTTGGGAGGATTGACAAAGAGAATAATTTTGCTTCAAAGGACATGAATGAAAACAGTAGCCAGGGTTAAAATGCCTAATAGAGGACAAAAAGGATTTTGTAAGTAGTGATTTTGTAAGCAGTGAGATAGGGAACATTCTCACTCCCCCTAGATTTTCTAAGGC
This sequence comes from Shinisaurus crocodilurus, assembly GCA_021292165.1. Taxonomy (NCBI): domain Eukaryota; kingdom Metazoa; phylum Chordata; class Lepidosauria; order Squamata; family Shinisauridae; genus Shinisaurus; species Shinisaurus crocodilurus. The sequence continues at coordinate 171,070,597 of CM037880.1, read as the reverse complement.
AATGGAAGGGAAATGAAACTCATTAGTGGAAAATGTATAGAAAATTGAAATAGTTTAACCCAGAAGTAGGCAATCTTTTTGTGCCTGTAGGCCCATTTGGCAATTCACAAAAGTGTCCTGGGCACCTTGCCCGCACAAAATAGGGGCACTGCAAAGGAAAGCATCAGCCTGCAGCCACCTGCCACCTTTTTTCTGCAAGAATGTCTCTGAGCCCCATGTGGGAAAAGATGGGAACAGCTAGAGGCCCTCACTTTGTTTTCCAGTGATCCAGCTGCCAGTAAGACATTTTGTTATTTAAAATTAATAAATAATAAATAAAGGAGGCGGGCACCAGGAAAGGTATCTGAAGGTGGACTGGTGCCTGCAGGTGCCACGTTGTCTACCCCTGGTTTAACCCTTTTGTCAAAAAATGGGTCTTTCTCATTTTTATTTATTTATTACATTTCTATACTGCCCAATAGCCGAAGCCCTCTGGGCGGTTTACAATCCTCAGGCTGACTGATTTCCAGCCCTCAACTCCTTATGGAACAGAGACATTGGCCCTGTTCAGACATAATAATCATGGTCCAATTATCAATGGCTTATTAAACTAGGAATGAGCATTGTGCCCATGTATTCTGTCTTTGCCCCTCTCCTTCTCCCCTCACACACTCAGTATCGTGGTTTATTAAACCACTGTTTCCTGTTGTGCCTGAACTAGGAACCTGAGGTTTAATCTCCGTTTACAAACTGGGATGTGAAACTAGGTTCAGATCCTGGTTTCAGATTCTGGCTTGTAAACAGTAAATTAAACCACAGTTTCCTAGTTTGCATGCAATGGAAAACTGAATAAACTGCAATTGACATACTGAAGATGGGCGCATGAGCAGGAGGGGAGGGGAGGGGTGAGGAAAAAGTACATGGGCACAATGCTCATTCTCAGTTTAATAAACCATGGTTTGTTAGATTGAGATCATTGTAACTAAATGCGGCCAGTGAATCTTGGTGGACTTAGACCATCCAAATCAGGAGATTACACCAGCCTTTAATATCACATATGAGTACATAGCACGAGGACTAAATCCAGATGCACACTCCACAACCTATACTATTCAAAGTGCTGGTTGTTACTTTTAAAGCCCTAAATGTCTTGAGAACAGGTTATTTGAAAGACCACCTATACCTATAAGAGCCCTGCTGGGCCATTATGATCAGCCTCTGAGGCCCTGCGCACAGACCTTGGGTCCATCAAGTAAAGTCCATCAAGTTGGAGAGCAAAAGAGACAGTGCCTTCTCAGTGGTGGCCCCATTACTCATCTTGTTGTATGTTTTTAAATGGGTTTTAAGACCTCATTGTTCATATCTGCTTTTTCCTGATTGATTTGTGATTAACTTCTTAGGGTGCAATCCTATCGATTGCACATTCGATCCTTGTAAGCCTCCAAACTTGGAGGCTTACAATCATCCAGTGCAGAGTGGGAGGAGCAGCCGAGGTGATCTCCGCCTCCCTGCACCTCCCACTTTGCAATTCAGCTGGATGGCCATCTAGCTCAGGTGCTTTGGAGGGGGGGGGGAAGGAGGCTGGAGCACCATCAAGTTGCCTCATATCCTGGCAGCCCCATTCTCCTCCCTTCCCCTCTCCCCGCCCCCTTTACCCCCTCTCCGAGGTTGATTTTCCGACTTCAGAGAAGCATCCGGTGCAGTTCTTTCCACACTGGCTGTGAGGTAGGGAGGGTGATTAGAGCATGCATCCCCAGCTCCAAGGTCGGAGCTCTGTTTCTGACCGCGGATCTGGGAATCCAAAGTATCCTATGGCCCCCTAGATGCTGTCTTGGGGGCCATAGGACCTTTCTCTTAGGGCGCAGTCCTATGGGGATGCCTGTAGCCCTCTGAACTCAGAGGATTATGGGCATCCTATGCAGAGCGGGAGGAGTGTGGAGGCAAAAGTTGCCTTTGCACTCCACCCACTGTGCAAAACAGCCAATTTTGACTGTCTAACGGCGGTGCTTCGGAGCCGGAGGGAAGGAGGATGAGGCGCCGCCATGATATGTCATACCTTGGCAGCGCCTGTCTCCTCCCCTCCCTGCCTCCCTGAACGCCCACTAAACACCTTCTGCGACATTGCTCTGAGAGAAGCCGCCGGCTCCATTCTGTTCGCAGGGGAGAGGGATGCAAGCATGAGTTCCCAGCCCCGAGGTCAGAGCGATTTCCCGACCTCAGAGCTGGGAATCTGAACAATCAATCCTATTCTAGTTGCTGTCTAGGGGGCATAGGATTGATTGCTCTGTTAGGCTTTTCCATTAAAATATTTAAATTGTTGCTGTTTTATTGTTTCAATAGTATTGTTGAAATGTAGATTGTGATTATATATTTTGTTTATGATTATTCAAATATGAAAGTATATAAAATAAAATAAAAATAAATACTATAAATAATAAACAAAATTTCACATTTTTACATTAAATTGGAGGGGTTTAATAAACAACAACACCTGGAACTAAATAGAAGCCGATCTGATCCCAGTGTTGAACTAGTAAAGTGTTTTCTGCAACCATAGGAAAGCTAAATAGTTACTGCATTCATCCATATATTTAGAGCTGATTGCAGAGTTGGTCTGTCTACACCCTAAATCTCGTAGCGGCATCTAAATACCATCCACGTACCATTGAAGAGTCTTGTGGCACCTTAAAGGGTGCCACAAGACTGACTGACTCTTTCTCTCTCTCTCTTTGCTGCAAAAGACAAACATGGCTACACCTCTGGAATGGCTACCCCTCTGGAGTAACAAATTTATCATGGCATGAGCTTTCGTAAGCAAGAACATACTTCATGAGATGTCATTTATGCAATCTATTCATATACTAATGAGATATATTTGACTTATACACAAACAATGGTAATTTTAAGATCTATGGAAAATATGGGGGCTTCTGCTTTTACAAAGTGATCAAAACTTGCTATATTTCATACTCATCTTTACCGTCATAATATCATGAAAAAGTACTATCATGAAGAGAACCATTTCAGGCAGCCTGAAGGCCAGTTTCACACCTGTAAGCAGACTTCTGCCTCGTCCCCCAGCACTATTCTGCATGCAGACACATCACAACTACTTGGAGAAACATTCGCATGAATTGGGGGTTGCAGCAGCATGGAGAGCCACAGCCATTTTCTGCGACTCTTGTGAACACACTAACATTCTTCTACACTCCTTCACACTCTAATGTACAGTGGTGTACTTGCATACACAACTATGGGTGTGGGAGGGGGGGAGGCCGCTCATGAGCATTTAGTATATTTATCACACAATCTGCAAGAAATCATATTTAGTCTATTTATCACATGATTAAATAAGAGAGGTTTACTGCAAGTGTGTGCGTGCATGTGCAATTTCCCTTCCTTTTATTTCTGCAGGTGTCCAACGCCAGGATGTGATGGCAGTGGTCACGTGACAGGAAACTATGCATCGCACCGCAGGTAAAAAGAAAGAAAATGCAAAAGCAATTAATAACGACACATAGAAATGCTGTCATGGAGTTTTTAACAGTACTACCTTTTTTTCTGTGGTGGCCAAAATCTGTTTCCGGGCCCAAGACACGGTGCTGGTTTTTTACCCTTTAAAGCCTAAATGGTGTGGGACCAGGTTACCTGAAAGATAGCTTTCTCTCACATCTCTTTCATGTGGGGCACCCTTCCTCTGTGCTTTCGTCCAGTGGCCAAAGACAGTATCTTGCAGCCTAAGGAAGGTAGGGAATACTGAGGACCCATCTTGGTCTTGTCCTTGCTGCAGCTTTTTGCTGGCATTTATTCCTTCCCTTCAAAATCTGCCACACTACTAACTGATAGTGAAAAAGAAAGGCTGGCAGAGAACCTTGATAGGACTCTTTCTTGTTGGACTTTAAGTCTAACTAAGCAAGTGATTGCATTAACTGAGGGTTCTGTCTCTTGTTTAATTTGTTTGTGTTATGAAAAGTGCCAGACCTAGCTACTAAATATTCCGGGAAGGATGGACTGGCTATAGTCCTAGCTACTCTGTCTTGTTTTGGCCTGTACTTTTCCTTCCTTCCCTTCCCACCATGGCCATCTCTCTTATCCCTGTATAAACACCACCATTCAGCAGCCAGCCTCAACTGTTACCTTTCCCTGTGCTATATCCTGCCTCAGTGATGCCCAAGCTTCAGGGCTGGAGTATAAAATATCTCATTCATTCATTCGTTCACCATATTTGGCATCTCTGTGGGAAGGGAATGCTCCTCTCAGTCTCTCCTCTCCCCCGAGGTGTTGAGTAAGTACCTATATTGTGTCAGGCAGGGAAACAGCAGTTTTACTTACCCATCATGCAAAACAGATGAAGTGAGGTGGGTGGCTACTAAGAAGAGGGCCTTTTCTGTTGTGGCAGAACTTGGAGGCTTCTGAGATTCCTATACTCTGCTGGGCTGAAGGAGCAGCAGGGGCAATCTTTGCCTCCCCATCCTCCGTCTTCGGCAATTTTTGCTCGAGCACTTTTCATCCCATCCAGCAAGGGGGCTTTGGAGGGCGGGGAGGAAAGGAGGCTGGAGGAGGCTCAGGATATCTTCTCTCTTGCCTCACCATCTCCTCCCTGCCCACCAAAATGCTCCCGTTCCTTTTTCTCAGGGGTCACGTTTCCGACCTTGGGGGGCAGCTTACATGGTTCTTTCTCTGCTGGCTGCACGGGAGCAGGAAAGGGGGGGGTCAGATCTCTGACATTGCCTTCCAAGTTCAGAGCGCTGTCTCCAGCCTTGGAACAGTTTTTCTGGGCAATGCTACTACGGCCCCTGGCACGCTCTCCCGGGGACCATAGGATTGCTCTCTAAATGTTTTTAATGCAATCACATTTTTTACTGTTATTTTGCTATAGCATATTCAAGGAAGCCTATTTGATCTCTGTTTCCCCCTAGCGTTTCCGGCTGCCCGTTAGCTGACAAGACATTGAAATCCTTGATGGCTGCCAATTCTCAAGAGCTTAAGTGAGTATTAGTTCCGAACGAGGGTGAGAGATGGGTTGCTTTCTCCCACATTCAGCTTTTTAAATAACCTCTCAAGTTTTTTTGCACCAAATTTATGAAGAAACCTGTGGATTTTGATAAGTTCTTATCAAAAAATGAACCACACAAAATCCGCACCCGTCTCTAGCCCCCTTGCACATGTGGAGTCCCACCAGTGCAGGAGTTACTGTGACCATAGCTTCCCACTGGTGGAAGGCTGTTGCTGCACCAGCATAATGTTTTTGCACCAGCAGAGGCTTATGCTCCACTGGCCAAGGGAAATTGGGAGCATTCCTATCCTGTGCAGCGGGTGTCACTTGGGAGAGAGGATGAATCTTACTGTTAGCCAGGTCCTGAAGTAGATGTACCACAATACTGGGAAAGAAAATGTTCCGATTTTTTAAAAAGCCAGCTGGAAATATCAAGTCTTGCAAGAAAGCTGGGTCTCACAAAATACCCAGTCTGATTTTTAAATCAAAGTGCTTGGACTAAGCTTTCAAATGTGTTTATCCGAACCAAGCCTGCAAATCTTTCCTTTTTATCCTTTGCCACTAGACATACCCCTCCGAATGTGATTGAGGCAAGCATTAAATCATCAGATGAGTCTATACATTACACAGTCAAGTCAGAAACAAAAGGGCTGCATATGCAGGTACTTAAGGAGGCCTGAGTAATCTGGGCATCTGGCTTTGTTATTAAAGGAGAAGGCTGGCAAGCACTCACCCAGTTATCCTTGGGAGCATTTTGGCTGATGAAGAAGCTTGGATGGTCAAGGCTTCCAAAGATGCTGGACAGAATTCTGCATTCATCTTACCAATTTGTAACAGAGTTGTTACTCATTTGTGGTGAGGAATGCAGGCATCTTTCCTGAGGGCAGCGCTTCCGTTAGAGAGCTAATCACATTTTCCCTGTATTCCAGCTGCAACACCTTGCCACTGGGGAAAGGTAATAGTTTTCACCCCTCCTAGTGTATTAGTACTCACTATTGTAACCATGTACAAGGTGGTTGTGCCACAGGAACCTATGGGATACTGCCTGTGGAATTGCTACGGCTAAGCAACAGACTTATTACTTACCACCACCTACCACCATTTCAGTTTATTATTGATTTTTTTAAAAAAAGCTGTGCACTGTCTTATCTTACCATACCAATGAAGCCCAAGAGTGGTTATGTATGTAGCCTTTTTTTTTTTTAAAGTGTGTGTGCTGGAACAGGGGAATAAGTAAGTCTACCCTCTTCTCTCATAGTAATGCCCTACCGTTCTGTGAACCTTTCCCCTTTAAAAACAATTGTTCTTTGAAGGATATCAAAGATGAGCATTTCACACTGCCCAGTGGTGAAATACACATCTCCTTTATTTTTCCCCCTTAAAAGGAGCAGACAAAATCCCCACAATTAAAAACAACAACACACACCTTAACAGAAAAATCCTTCAAGTTCTGAAGTGAGTCAAGAGATAACTAGTTGTTGTCCACCACCGCCTAGACCATCACCCTGAGTTTTTCCTGGGATTGACATATCTAACAATTTTGCTTTGCCCAACATTTTAATTGGGGTTGTTGTTTTTTGTTTTTGTTTTCAAGTTCTTTCTGTCCCGTACATGATTTTAATCATTTTATGAACTCATACTTGAAATTTGGAAACCCCAATCACTTGATAACATCACCAGGAGTGCAATGAGATTTCTGAATGCCCAACAACCCCTCCCACGAACCTCCCACCATGTGTCCCCTTCCCTTCCTACTTGCTTGGCATTTCCAAGTGGCAGCAGCAACAACAGAGAAGGAGATCTGACCGGAGGCCTCCCCCCTGCCCCCACATCCCTGGCACAGAAAATGCTATAACATTAGTGTCCCAGGTGCCAAGGAACCTGGAAATGTAATTTTCCTAAGGCACCTGAGTCCTGATGGTGCCAAGGAGGCAGTTCTGAACTTTATTTCTGGCTCCGATTGCAATCTGAGTTGGAGGGAAATGATAAAAGAAATGGCACTGAGTCTTGTATATAGGCAAGCATTCCGAGCACACTCAATTTATATTCCGAACCGGGTAATTATGACTTTTGGCAACATCTCCAGTCCAGTTTCTTTGTGTCACAGCTGTTGCAAGCCTTAGTGAGAACCTACAGAGTATGTTCTGTGTGAGGCAACTCATTCCTTAGCATGATCCCTTGTACATTGTGCTTCTGCTCTAAGTTAAGCATGAAGGTCCAGGGCTAATGGCATGGATAGTTCCATCACACTTTGTCATGTAGGAAATATAAAATACATTTGAGCCAGACTATAACATTACTTGCATTAATGAAAAGAAAAACAAATGTTTTTGATATGGGTGTACAAGGACTAGATTTCTTTGGTTAGTAAATATTCCAGTTCAGATACCTGAAGAAAGACCATCTATCTATCTATCTATCTATCTATCGAGAAATATTTCCAATCTCAGATGCACTGATGCAGCATATCTGATTCCTACAAGCTAAACAGCTATGCTGCTACTATTTTTTCCACCCACCTAGTAATCTAAATACATTACAAGGGAAATCATACAGTCTGTGCAAATGCCTGAGTCTCCATTTGCAACCCCGTTGTACAACACAATATATTACTTTCCCTATGTATTTCCAGTTGCATACTGAAGTACCTAACCAGAAGCGTGGGAGCTCCGATGCAAAGATCTCCTAAATTAGCCAATTTTATGAAGTGTCATTAGCTCAAAAGGATCATCTTTTTCCTTTGCATTTTGTTTCATAGGTGTCCTACTCCTGGATGCGATGGCTCTGGTCATGTGACTGGAAACTACGCCTCACACAGAAGGTAAGAATCCTACATTTATTTTAGGAGTGCACAACTTTTTCAGCCCCGAGGACCACATGTGATGCTTGCTCCGGCATTAGGGGTTGCATCCATGCACACATATGTATACGTACACATACATGCACACACACGCACGCATGCACACATACACACACACACACACACACTTGCACATAACACACACGAGCCTAGAAAATTATGTCAAAGGCCAGGGGAAATAAATCACTCTGCTCTGTGCACTTCTTTCAGTTTGTCTGGTTGTCCTCGGGCCAGGAAAGGTGGTCTCAAAGTGACTCCTACCAAGGAAGAAAAAGAAGACCCTGAACTTAAGTAAGTGGGGTGGCAAAGATTTGTCACTTACTACTCCCTGTTTGATCCATTACAAGCTTACAAGGACCATTCAGCTAGGTCTCTCAGATTCACTCACTAACATATATCCGCTCCTCTCCTTGGGATATACAGATGTTGTATAATCCATTCCATCTATGTTTCATGGATTGTCAGGCACCTTACCTCTCCTAACAATAAATCTAAATATAGCCTGCAAAGGCTAGTTTTATGGCTCCAGTGAACTGGGCTGCCCCTGACAGGGTGCAACTCAACAGCTCAGTTCCAATCAGGGAAGCTCCCAAACCTTGGGAGATGTGCAATCCTTGAGTTTATCTGACTGCTTGATCCCCTGGAAACTCTCCAACCCCAATGTTCTATCTAAGCTTGGTTCACATTTTAGTACAAACTAACCTAATTCACACAGGCTGAACAAATACACAAAGTGGAATACAATTTTATGATGGAAGTGTGGCTGCCATCAACCATCTATGTCCCACCCATGCATCTCCTGGTAATGTTTGGAAAAAGAAATGGGTGACATGATTCTATTGTGTTGAGTGATTTCTCACTCCAGTGCATTGGCTAATGCTCACTGCCGGGGATGGCAATGGTCCAGTCTCCATGACGAAGCTCTATGCATGAATGGCTCACCACATGGTCACACCTACCATATTTAAAGTGATTTAAAGTGGCCTTCATATAGCAGCCATCATGTGTAAATTGATCCTTAAGCCAGGTATTTGGATTCCCCATGCTGAAACTTCTGATTGCCTCTTCTAGACTTCTGCATGAGTCCCTGTAATGGTCCTGAACAGTGCAGTGCAAAGGGGGACGGAGGGGCAGGCATGATGTCACATATAGCTTGTGCGGATCAAGTATGCTAGGAGAGAGCTTCCCCTTCCCAGAAAAGCCCCGTACACATGCATTCTAAAAAAACAACCACCACCAACTGGTCTGCAAATGGTCCTGTTTTCTTATTATAAATATTATCAGCTTCTATGGAATGTGATATATTGCTACCTTTTATTTATTTCATTTTTATTTTCATTATTTATATCCTGCATTTGGGGGGTGGGGGGAGATAAACATCTTTATGAACTGACTTACAAAACTAATTAAAACAACACTATCATATAAGTAAAATTAACCAAACAAGTCTTAAAACACTAAAAGCAAAATACAGCAGTATAAAATTGTGGAGTCCAATAGAAAACAAGGTAATGGGTTATTAAACACCCCTTGAAATAAAAAGTTCTTCAAAACCCATCTAAAAAAAACTGGGAAGAGAGGGGGCTTAGCAAGTTTCCCCGGGGAGTAGGTTTCACTGCCATTGAAGCAACCACTATAAAATCCCTGTCTCTGTTGCCTGCCAATTGGATTTTAGCCAACAGCAAGACCATTAATATTATGGTACCTTGTTCCAATATGGCAGAGATACAGAGATACCCCAAATGCACTTGACATTGCAGAAGTAGACCTACAACATAGTCCTCCCATGACATTGTTGACTAATGTGACCGGCATCATGTCCCCAAATTTAAGCCTCTTACCACTTACTGGAAACAAAAACATACCTGGGGCATAAAATATCCCCAGAATCTATTGACTTTGCCATTGGGGTATATTTTTATCTGCAAAACGAAGGAATGTTTTGGAGGATATAAAATGTCCACAATGATTTTTTTCAAAAGAAAACTGGTCTAGGGAAAGAAGACTTAAGTACTCTGGGTGTCAGCAGGTTGGCAGGCACAAATCATGGGATTTCATTGGGAAACATTTACTTCACCAGGGACAGATTTGTTATGGGGCTAGAAAAACACCCCAAACACCAAAACAATTAGTTCTTAGTAATAAGAAAGTTTTACCTAACATTTTACCTGTACAGTTTATGATAATTTTCTAAAATTTGGAGTTTAAAACATACTTCTTCTGACACAGTTGTTTGTGGGGCATTTTACTACCCCAGGATACATTGAAAAATGTCTTAGGACAGTAGAATGCTCCCACAAACGTGTGTGTGTGTATTTACAGGTTCTGCATTAATTAATACCTTACTATTAGCATCTTAGGGTGCAATCCTATGCATGTTTAGACAGAAAAAAGTGCTACAATTCCCAGCATGCCCCAGCCAGCATGGCTGGCTGGGGCATGCTGGGAATTGTAGCACTTTTTTCTGTCTAAACATGCATAGGATTGCACCCTTAGTGTTCAAGTCCTAAAGTAGTAGTGAAATGGTGCAACTGTTTCAATTGTCTCTAGTTGTGATACTACAAACACACACACACACACACACACACACACAAAGCAAACAGATTGTGCTGCTCAGAATCTGAAACAAATGTAGAATTTTCTATTTGCAAGCTATTAAACATGAATTGTTGCCAGTCTAGCATTGTTAAACATGGGTGTTCCTATTCTGTACACACATATGGTGCACCACCTCACTTTGCGTAATGGTAGGGCAGGCCAAGGAGTCAAGTGTGATTGGCACAAAGGATGCTTAAATTTCCCCCCCGCCCTCCATTTGTTTTAATTTTCTGCCTTTCTAATTTAAATGTAAAACTTAAGAGCATTTTCACAAGTGACACTAAGACTGTATGGCTGGTTGGGGCATGCTGAGAGTTGTAGGACTTTTTTCTGTCTAAACATGCATAGGATTGCACCCTTGGTAGTTTTACGAAGTACGTGTTGTATTTACGAGAAGAGCATTCCCCCCCCCCCCCGAGCTGTTGTAGTTGCTACAAGGACATTTTTTTCCCCCTGGTCTTTGTAAAAGTAAAATAAAATAACATCAGTTTCACTGTGCTTCTGTAGATGTCCGGTGCTAGGCTGTGATGGCCAAGGTCATATATCAGGTAAATACACTTCTCATCGCACTGCTTCGGGTTGTCCTATGGCTGCCAAGAGACAGAAGGAGAGTCCTCTCAATGGGTCTTCGCTGCCCTGGAAACTGAACAAGCAAGAACTGCCACACTGTCCTTTGCCAGGCTGCAACGGACTGGGTCATGTTAATAACGTTTTTGTCACCCACAGAAGGTATCACTTTGTGTCTTTACTCCTTTTCTTTTTAGTCTTAACAAATATCTGCAATATCTAATGCAGTTGTATTAATGTAATAATTGAAGCTATTAAACTGACAGGAAAAACCTTGTTAGGATTTTGCATGAGTCCTGAATTAACCACAACATTTCCCTTGGATGAGATGTCCAGGATCTCTCAAGATTTCTTTGGTTTTATTGTAGCTGTCCAACCATTCACATGTCTAGCTAGAATCCACAAATATTACTTCTATATATGCTTAGCCTTAAAAATCCTTTTTAAAAGGCAAAATATCCTTAGCACCTCATTACTGAAGTATTATTTTCATGGGCCTTTGCAAATTGACTCTGTGCACTGTTGTGCTGCTAGTGGGTGTGTACTAGGTTGAGGTTCAAAAGAACAGTTAATGTTCCTCTGGCATTAATTGACCCAGGATTTTGCATGGCTGCTTCGGGTTGTGTGCAAACCCACTACACACAATTCAACAATGAGGTAGAGCTATGGGCCATGTGAACTGAAGACCATTCCCTTATCTTTGAGACATTTTAGCTACTAAGCAAACAGCACTCTTATGTGCCCGGTAACAGTGTAGTAACATTGTCATGGGATTGCAGTTTACAAACAGCACAAGAAACTGTACTGATGAGACCTTGGAAGCTGAGACGCAGCAATCAAAATGTGTTTCAACTTTCATATAGGTCCCCTTTCCTACTCTTTTCAGTTTGTCTGGATGTCCTCTGAATGCACAAGCCTTAAAAAAGGGCAAAATATCGGAAGAGCTAATGACCATCAAGTTGAAAGCAAGTGGAGGTAAGAAGAATTCGTGAATAGATAATGCCAATATACTAAGTCAGGCCATTGGTCTGTCTTTGCCCGGGGCTGTCTCCTCTACTCTATATTCCCACCTACAGGATATCCTTTAACACAGTGTTCTCCAACCTTGGGTCCTCAGATGTTTTTGGCCTACAACTCCCAGCATGCCCCAGCCAGCATGGTGAAGATTTAAACCTTCCCACCCAGCCATCCCCTGCTAAATCCCATGCAGGGCTAAAAAGAGTGGGGAACGTCCATTAGCATGAATGGAGTTTCTCCTCCACTTTTTAGCCTGGGGGCAGGACAAATTTAGAGGGGGAAAGTGACTGGATGGGAAGGTTTAAATATCCCTTATCTGCCTGTGCTGGTCCAGATCCAAATTGGGGGCCTGAATGCTCAGTTGAAGGTAAAAAAGAAAGTTAGGATCATCTGCACAACACGTATTTCACATGTATTTAACATAGTGTGTAGTTTAGCCCTCAGGCTCTCAGTTCTGATCAGCTGTAATCTATGTATAAAATATTCTAACAGGGCAGTCATTTCAGGATTGGATCCAGAACAAAAATCTACTCAGGATCTAGGCATAGAAGTAAATAGCACAGCAGAAAGCCAAAGAAAAATATCCAACATGTAAATATCTTTGGGCCACTTGGAGCTCCTTCAGTGCAGAGAAAGAACACCATGGATGCTTCTCTGCTTCTGACGTGACATAATAGGAGCTTTGACACTAAACTGTAAATGTGCAATTCTGATACCAGGGAAATAGATGGATATTTAACCAGCTTAACCTAAGAGCCGTGTCTTATAATGTACCATTAGACAAAGGTTAGTATTTGCCAATCTCTTCAGGCAGGTGTTATTTTACACATGACTTAGTTCATTGAATTTCTTGTGCAGGTTTAGAGAATGAGGAGGAAATCAGACATTTGGATGAAGAAATAAAAGAACTGAATGAATCCAACCTTAAAATTGAAGCTGACATGATGAAACTTCAGACACAGGTAAAATAGAAAACATTTGACAGAGCCCTAACAATAGATATCTACTATTCTGACATTGTTTTGTAGTTCCAAGAATGGTGAATACTACTGCAGGTTGCACATAGAGTAATGTGCTTGTACTCCATGCCATGTTCCCCATAATGGCACTCATAGATCTGGCATTTTGGTAGCATGCAAGCTGAGCAGCGTTATGTGAGAAGCATGGAAAATGTGCAGCTTATTGTTGTGGTCAGTGAAGGCTAAGCAATCTATAAGAGGCTTTGCCTTCCTCTTATTTGGCCCATATAATATAAATCAAAATTTTAAAAATGAGCATATGAAGCTCGCTTATGTAAAGCCTGCCTGAACATTGGTCCATCTACTCCAGTATTGTTCTCTCTGACAGGCAGGAGCTCTTCAAGATCTCAGCAGAGGTCTTTCTCTACTAATTGAGCACCTTTTAGCTAGAGATACCAAGAACTGAACCTCTGCTCTGCCACTCTGTACTCTACCACTATGGCCTCCCTCATACATCTTGAGCATCTTATCTTTCTTTTGATATTATTGCTGAATATCCATGCTTGTTACATATGGATGTGAACTCGCATGTGCACACATGTATGCAATGAACCTGGAAAGGCTGAGACAAGACAAGAGGTACTGTGAGTATCAAAATCAACAAATCTGGATAAAGGGATACATCTGGTCTTAGATGGGGTTGCACTCCCCTTGAAGGTCAAAGTACACAGTTTGGGGGTGCTCCTGGATTTGGCACTAATAAGGGAAGCTCAGGTGGTGACAATGGCCAGGAGTACCTTTTACCACTTAGGGTCACAGCTGGCATATTAGCCTATCTGGAGAGGGCTGATCTTGCCTCAGTTACTTATGCTCTGGTGGTGACATCCAGGCTGGACTACTGTAATGCACTCTACCTGGTACTGCCTTTAAAGATGGTTCAAAAACTTCAACTGGTGCAGAATTTGGCTGCTTGGATATTGGTGGGGGCTGGGCTGTTGGCTCATGTGATACCAATACTGAGCCAGCTGTCAGTGTGTTTCCATTCAAGCCCTAAACAGTTTGGGCTGGTAGGGGTGAAGGACTGTCTTCACTCCACCAGCCTGCCCAGACTCTGAAGCCATCAACAGAGACCCTCCTCACTTGCCCATTACCAAGGGCAGTTAGGCTGGTGAGTACAAGGGAGAGGGACTTTTTGGTAGTGTCCCCACACTTCTGAAATGAGCTTCCATTGTGGGTTGGTCAGGCCACTTCTTTGCAGGTCGTCAGGAAAGCTCTGAAAAAACCACCTGTATTCACTGGCCTTTTCTTAAATTTTGGGGTTACTTATTGTATTTATAATCACTGTTTTTATTCAATTTTTGTATTGTTTCTTTTATCCTGTACTCTGCCTTGGGAGGCTTTCCCCCATTAAAAGCAGCCTAAAATTAATTTTAAATAAAAAATAAATAAAACTTTGCAGGGGCATGGAGCGTACATTGTAGTTTATACACTGTGCTAGATTAAAATGGGGAAATTAGCTGACTGACAAAGATGAAGAGTGAACGTGGGATTCCCAGATGCTCTCCCAACCAGTCATTGACCAGAAGCAAGTTAGCTGCCTCACGTGCTCTCAGACCATGCCCTGTGTTGGCATCCTGCTCTTGAAAAGATCATGCCCAAGTATAGAAAACTAGAAATTTGCTCAGTGAAGGTTGCAATTCCATGTCTACTTACCTGGGAGTCAGCCCTATTGAAATCAATGGGATTAAATAGACAAGCTAGGATGGCATGGTTAATATCAAGTTTCCTTTGATATTTACAAAAGATGTGGGGGTGAAAATTTTCCAGAAAATTTTCCACTGCTATATTTTTCCATGGAAGTGTTTCCAGTTTTAAAAATGCATTGTTTCATAAAATTAATTAGTAATCTAGGGCTGCAATCCAATGGCTGCTAGATGCTGTCTAAATGGCCACAGGATAATTTGGAGCCCCAGCTCTGACCTCAGAAATGTGCTTTGAGGTTGGAGCTGGGACTCCGAATTCAGAGAGTCCTCCCTCTGCCCTTGCAGCTGTCGCAAAAAGCACGGTGCCAGTGAATACCAGAGTTGGTGCTGGGTGGGCATTCCAGGGGGCGGGGAGGGGAGGAGTCAGGACCGGTGCAGAGCAGTTTGGCGCCCTAGGCGAAGTTATATTTAGCGCCCCCCTCTTGTGCCGGGGGGGCTCCGGAGCAAAGCAGCCAGAAAATGCCTGCTTGCCCAGCGCCCCCCCAGCCCCCCCACTTGCCAGCCGCCTCGCCTGCCGCTGCTTTCCCTGCTGCCAAGCCGGCCTCGCCCACCACGCAGCATCTTCGGACCGGTCGCCGCCACCACGCGCGCTCCTGACCTGGCCTAGCTCCAGGGCGCCGAGGAAAGCCAAGCGTGACCCCGAGCCCGCCCAGCGCCCGCAATCCCCCCCACACTGACCTGGTGGTGCCTTTGTTGGCGAGGCAGCCAAGCGGGGCAGGAGCGCGCCGGCGGCGAGGAAGAGTCGGACGGAAGGAGCGCAGCGTTTCTGCGCCCTCTTCAGCCATGCGCCCTAGGCAGCCGCCTAGTTTGCCTAGCGGTAGCGCCGGCCCTGGGAGGAGTGAGGCTCCACTGGAATACGATATATCCTGGCAGTGCCTCAGCCTGTCTTTCACCTCCATGCTCCTTCCATACTCTGTAGCAGGGCTCTCCAACCGTGGGTCCCCAGATGTTGCTGGCCTACAGCTCTCAGCATACCCAGCCAGCATGGCTAATGGCAAGGGATTCTGGGAGCTGTAGGCCAGCAACATCTGCGGACCCAAGGTTCGAGAGCCCTACTCTATAGGATGGCTGTAATCCTCCAAGTTCGGAGGGTTACAGACAGTCACATTGGATTGTGCTGCCAATGAATGAAGTCAAATTAATACTAGTTAATTCATTTTCTCCTTTAAAACTTAAATACTATAATAAAAGTATAAGTTGTCATGTCTGAAAATATTTACAAATATTTTGATAAAAATTTATTTATTTATTTATTTATTTATTATATTTTTTAATCGCCCATCTGGCCGGTCACCCGGCCACCCTGGGCGATGTACAATTAAAATACAGTAAAACACAATAAAATATAATGATTAAAACAAAATAAAAAATTCTTATTAAAAACCTAACCCACCCCATATTCCCGCCTGAACAGCCATGTTTTTAATGCACGGCGGAAGCTCATCACGGAGGGGGCATGGCGAAAGTCACTAGGGAGGGAGTTCCATAATGTGGGGGCCGCCACAGAGAAGGCCCTCTTCCTAGTCCCCACCAGCCTGGCTGCTCTGGCTGATGGGATAAGGAGAAGGCCGTCCGTGGCAGACCTTGTTGAGCGGCCTACTTGATGTTGCTGGAGGCGCTCCTTGAGATAAGCTGGGCCGGAGCCGTGTAGGGTTTTTAAAGGTCAAAACCAACACCTTGAATTCGGCTCGGCAAGCAACTGGTAGCCAGTGCAACTCATTAAGCACTGGCGTGATGTGATCACGCCGGCGGCTGCCCTTAATCAGGCGACCCGCCGCGTTCTGTGCCAGCTGAAGCTTCCGGACCGTCTTCAAGGGTAACCCCACGTAGAGCGCATTACAGTAGTCTAGGCGAGAGGAGACCAAATAATGTCCAAATAAAGCTTTGAATTTGTTTGAATATACATTTAAACAATTCCATTCTCATTCTTGCCCCTCCAACCCCCTCCAACGTTTCAGTTCAACTACTTTGGGCTATTGGAAACATTTTCAGATATTTACACAGCATGTAAAACAAGCAACGTCATCCTTTTTTTCTTTTTCTTTTAGCTTTGTTTACTAAATGTAAGTCAAATGAACATGCTAAATCTCCATTGTTTCAAAGCTTTAAAAAAAACCTGATATTCGCTACTATCTCAACCATAGAGTCTGACCTTTATTTTCTTAATGTTTATTATCAGCAAGTTACATCAATAGAGTGAAGCATTTTGGCCCCCATATATGCTGAAATATAGGCCTACCTTAGCTTGGTCCTTAATCTGTCAACAAAGCAATCAATATATGGATGGTATCTACAAACGACTCAGTCCCAAAACTCATAATTTCATTCAAATTCTCTCAAAAGATTATATATATATATATATATATATATATATATGCCAGGCCTACATTGGGATGACTTATTTTCTATTCTGCTTTTATTTTTAGTTTTCCCACTCTGCCCTGTTTCTAATCTCAGCCATTCTGCAACATAACCTCGCCCAGGAAAGGAGTTGTAGAGCTAATGCCAGGGTTGCCGCTATTGTAGTGAGTCAGCAGGGATGCTGTAAGAAAAAGACAGCAATGTAAACAGCAGCCTGCTTGCTTCTTTTCTCTCTGCCTGAGGGCAAAACTCTTATTTTTAACCAGCCAGTGACCCTCCTCCCATTTTGTCAACTTGAGGCCTGCCTGAAGTCTTTCACCCATTCTGCCCATTTGTGAACTCACTTCCCACAAACAATGCTCTTTTCATCCAGCAGGGTCACTGTCTCTAGAGCTTCATTTAAACATGTGTCTCTTGTGAAACAACAGCAGAAGCCGCTGGTTTGGAAATGATGTGGTTTGCCCCAATTAGGAATGCCTTGTGACACTGATGTGCATTAGCTGAAAGTACTTGAGGGTCAGTTCTGTGCAGTTATACTGTTATGCACTGTCTCTTCTGAGCAACGGACTGTAGGTGGTGGTATTTTAGGTAGGGATCGGGATGTATGAGCATTTTGTTTTGATTCGTTTTTTAAATTCGAATTTGCAAGTCTGAATATGAGTGGGAACACGGTTGTCGAAAAAGCTCGCACATTCCCAAGCATGCAAAATGCGTAGTTTAGAAAATATGCATTTTCACGCTTTGGTCTGTGGGGGGAATATTTATATTTGGGGTGCACTTTCAAAAAATGCATACCAAAATGCGCACTTTTCTTGTTCAAGCAAAAATAAAAACAGATTGCAATCGAAAACAGGAGTGAGGTGGTCTCAGCTTTAAGGTGGAGCCCAGAGCATCTTGGTGTGCGCTTGGGATTCTCCAGTCCCTAGTTTTAGGTCCAAAGCCCTACTGTTCACACTGCCATGTATGGTTTTGTTTCACAATTTCAGATAACATCTATGGAAAGCAATCTGAAAACAATAGAAGAAGAGAACAAACTTATAGAGCAGAACAACGAGAGCCTATTGAAGGAGTTGGCTGGCCTAAGCCAAGCCCTCATCTCCAGTCTTGCCGATATTCAGCTTCCACAAATGGTATGTCTGTGGCTAAGAATTTGGCAGTTTCTCTGGGAGCCCAGAGAATTCTACACAGTGGAATATTGCAGAAGGTCTGTCAGAGCTCAGTTTCAAAATGTATAATGATTCTGCACAATCCATCAGTCTCACTGTGAAATCATGAAAAAGTGCATGCAAAAAAATTCTGGATAGAAGAATGATCATACCTTTAAGCACAGAAGAATGATATTTTTGGAGAAGGGAAAACTCAGCTGTTGGAAAACTAGCTGTCCATTTTAATTAACCTGTAGGACTAGACATTTGATCAGTTCGAAAGAGATAGTTGGGCATATCCAGGGCTTGGGCACACCCAGTGGGATTAATCCATTTCACAAACTATTTCTGAAAATCTGCAGTTCAGCCTTTTCGGCTACCATTCAGAAGAATTGAAGAAACACAAGACCAACACCTTGTGGAGAACTAGTTGCATGGTTCTTGGATTCCAGTCCCCGTGTCTGAAGAGTGATGAGGGAACATTGTCAGAAGGCCCAGAATGTCATGACTATTGTGGTAACATTATACATCTTGGCCTGGATCCAAATAAGTTTGCAACTAGCACTGTGGGCCCAGGGGAGCTTTAGACTTGTCTTTCCAGAACAGCAGCCCTCATGCTGCCTGACAAAGATAGTTTCAAGGTAGCCCATGATATGACATTGGAGACTGAGGGTATCTCAAAAGGCATCTTTTCAGACAACACTGAAGACCCTCCAACCCTGCCTTTCCTACACTGAAATCTGCTGGTTTATTTAAAACAAAACATGGGATATCTCAAGGATAGTAAGAGTTTGTCTTTATTCCTGGGTTACCCATCCAATTGGCAGAAATGTGGCACTATTCCAGTGGTCTGGCTTTGGTGTGTCTGAGGGAAGAGCCCAGTGGGGTTTTGAGTAGGGGAGAGTCTAGGGTGACACTTAGGAATGGCCAAAAAAGAGGAGATGCATCATCAAAAAAGAGGACAGTGATTTGCATAACATGTGTGCATGCTAATTTATACGTATGGATATACATTTAGAAATAATTTTAATAGAAATACAGTTGTGTGGAAGACTGTGACCAGGTGACTGATGTGCCTGCCTTTTCAGTCTGCTGTCTAGGTGCCAATGATGAGAAACAGTTCTTTTGGTTCTTTATGTTTACCTGGAATTGGACGGGACAGCCCTTCAAAAAAAAAGTGTGTCTTCAAATAGAGGACAGTCTTCTGGCAACCCTTCAAACAGAGGACTGCCCTCTGTAAAAGAGGACACAGAGCCACCCTAGAGTCTGGGGGGAAGGCCAGATAAAATCTGTTCATTACACCTAAGGCGTGTGGAGAATTTGGGGAGGACCAGGGGGCATTTTTGCCCCCCACAGCCTCCCCCCACAGGCTGCACACCTGCCACTGCTGGTGCTGCACAGAATTCCATGGGGCACCAGTGGCAAAAGAGGTCACCAACTGAAAACTAGCTAAATATGGCCACGGTAGTGTTCCATAGTGCCTTGCCTCTGGAAATCAATGGGACAGCAGTGATTTCACCACCGCTGCCATGAATTTTGGTAGCATGGCAGTGGTGGTAGCAGGGGGCTGCACTGGGGACTCTGAGGGCTGCACGTAGCCCGCGGAGCAGTGCATTGCCCACTCCTGATCTAAGGTGAGGAGCTAAAAGAACACTGGCTGGGGAAACATGACCTTGACTTTCTCCTTGTACAACCGGTCCCATAGGAGAAAAAACAAAATGGAATGGCCAGGCCATTTTTCTCTTGTCAATTGGCGATCCTAATAACAGGCCATAGTGTGGCAGAAGTTCTCTGCAAGTGATTAGTTCAGACCCCTGGCAAGAGCAATCTTTTCTCCCCTTTGGAACTGGCAGGCTGAGGAGAAAACGACGGGGGGATGGGAGAGAGTGGGGTGGGTGGGGGTGAGAGCCTTCCTTCCATGGGTGAAAACATATTTCTCAGGACCAGATCCATGTCTGTTGTGAACATGAGTGTCTTCTCTTTCTCTCTCTCTCTCTCTCTCTCTCTCTCTCTCTCTGTCTGGTTGTCACGCTGTACATTTTGCCTGATAATTGGACTCCCAAGCTTTCATGTAATGTGTTTTGTCTTCATTTAGGGCCCAATCAGTGAGCAGAATTTTGAAGCATATGTAAATACGCTCACAGATATGTACAGCAATCTCGAACGGGACTATTCCCCGGACTGCAAGGCTCTGCTGGAAAGTATCAAACAGGCAGTGAAGGGTATCCACGTGTAGGACAGGGAGTCTGCTGGGCAACAGGTGTTATTTAGCAGCGGCAAACTCCAGATGGATCCATGAAGAGCACCTGGACTGCTTAGGACTATTCGTTGCCGTGCTGCATTTACAATTACAACATTGCACTATTTTTTTTCCAGCTGACATAAAAAAGGACAGAAAACATAACAGACTATTGTATTAACAGCAATGACTCAGATCATAGAATATATTTATTTATTTCTGTACAAATCCTTTTTGTTGTCATCACTGTTGTTTTGCACTCTTTTCATTTTGTAAAGTGAATGTAAAAAGTGTGTGTGACTATTTTTTTACATTTTTTAATTTATTTTCAATCAAAGATTTGTGTGGGTTTTTTTAAAATCTTTTAACAGCATTTCTTGCAGCCTGCCATATTTTTACAAGTGTGTTCATTAATTTATTTTCCAATGGGATTTTAAATAGACTGAAAGTTATAGTGTAAATTAAATAATTTGCTGGGTTTGTACAGGAGGAAAAAAAACTATGAAAGAAACAAAATAACAGAACTGTGATTCTAGTTTTATTTTCATCACATCCTGCTTTTTATAGCAGCTTTTTAAAAATTTTATTTAAACAAAATAAGGAACAGGTTTGCAATAGCATGAGATGTGAAGAACCAAGGATGCAAAGGTAATTGGTGCCCTCTGGTGGAGAAACATAATCTCTTTCAGCACAGCAGGCTGGAAGAGGTTCAAGATTTTTTTTAGCAATAATGAAATATAGCAATCAGCAAAGCACTGGACTTAGCTGTGTGTCTTAGCCTGCACAAAATGATTGTTTGAAACCATTCAAGGGAAGACTGGATAGATTTACGGATATATTTTTTTCTATTTCATGTTCATTCATGGGTGGGGGGAACTCCCCCCCGCCGCCGCCGCCGCCACCACCACCACCACCACCCTTAAGTGTGATAGGCTTTGAAATTACTTGTAGCTTTTTGGTACAGAGCCTTGTACAAAAACATTGGTCAGTTGACCAATATCAATATAATTTCATATTGGAAAAATGCATCCCAAGCTGATGATTTTGTACATACAATTAAACCAAGAAAAAACTTCCCTGAAATGGCAGTTATTGTACTAGGTTGAATGAAAGAAACTGAGAAGCCTGCAGTTGCTTTTCTGTTTTGACATGGGGGGGGGGGGCAAACCCCCACTGTGGTGAACTGAAGTTGCACAACAGCAATGCATGATGACTCGACCTATGAACTGTAGCAATGCACTGATTGGTTTTATTCCTATTGTAACCTAATGCTGTGATTCCAAGCACATTTACTTCAAAGCAAGTTGCATTAAGATTGAAAGGACTTTACATTCAAGAAAATAGCCCCATGCCAGCAGCTCCATCTGAGCATATTAAGCTGCCTTATACTGTGTCAGACTTTTGGTCCATCTCGCTCACTATTGACTGGGTTCAGACAACATGATAACCCACACGCAAGGGTTGAGTCTGGTTTGAGTGTGGATTGTTGTTGAACCATGGGTTCTGTGTTGCCTGAACCCAGCTGTGCTAACAAGCCATGGCTTGTTAACCACAAACAACCCATGAAGAGAACCCATGGTTTGTTGTTTGGTTGTGAGCTGTGGGTTGTTCACCATGGTGTGTTATCTCGACTGGGTTCTGGCAACACAATAACCCACATTTCAACAACAACCCATGGTTCAACGACAGCCCACATTCAACCCAGTCTGAACCCAGTCAAGGACTAACTGGCTGCAGCTCCCAGGGCTGCGGTCTTTCCCAGTCCTATATGGAGATGCCAGGAGATTGAACTGGGACCTTCTGTATGCAAAGCTACTGAACTACAGCTCAGTGCATAGAGCAAGGGTGGGCAACCTGTGGCCCTCAGTTACATCCAGCCCTCAGCTTAGTTTCAAAAGCCCTCTGCATGTGATTAATTCAGACCTCTGACCAGAGTGATCTGTCCCATCCTTGGCAGCCGGCTGTATGAGAAGGAAGAGGGGGAGAGAGAAAAGAGGTTGGCAGAAAGAGAAAGGAGGTGACCTTTTGGCTCTGGTTCTGCCCACTGCTGGTTTTGGCCCCCACTCACCACTAACATGCAGCCAAGAGAACGCAACCCTCGACAGGAAAAAAGAAAAGAAAAAAAGGTTGCTCTCCTCTGGTGTAGAGGGTTGCCTGTGCTGCACTATTGAGCTATGTCCTGTCCCCTTACCTGTGAATCCCTACTACATGCGCAGAGCTGTCTCATGCGCAGAAGTGAATGGGGAAGCCTCTGCTTGCAGAAGAGATTTGTGTGTGTATACATATCAGAGTCCTCTGTAGCCCTGGATCAAGTTGCTGCATGTGTCTGGGGTTGCAGTTTAAGGCAGCCTCGGTTTCAGGTGATTACTATCCTTCAAAGCCTCTACAGGCTACAGTCTTTAAGCATCCACTCAGAAATACTGATACACACACGTCCCAAGTGGACCCCTTCTTCATCTGTATTCAGCCTCAGTTTAGTAGCAGCTATAAGCAGAGGTCCAATGTCTATTTCAGGGAGCATAAGTAATAAAACTCCCCCCCCCCCCAGAATCGTAACACTGTTGTTTTAAAAGAAGGTATTAAACAACCAGCTAAACTGCCTTTTTTATTTTCGTTTTTTCTCTTTTGGTATGCACACATGTCTCACGTGCATATGTGCCTCAGTGTAAAATGTATACATGGATCTAGTGTGCGTTTTAATTTTTCTGTGCTACAATGAAAGTGTTTATTTTTATTTGCCTACTTTAATAGATCTCAACTGGATAGGACAGCGTTCACAGCCCTCACTCATACAATTATATGATAGTGTTCCTATTCAAGAGTGCTTTTCCAGGATCATTCAACTTTCATACACTGTGGTTGCTGTTCTGCATTAGGTGGGGCTTGCTGTTCACGTGGAGGGTGTTGATTTGGCCCCCAGACCTTAGTTTAGACAGGAGAGTTGTATGTTCTTAGAAGCTGTGTTTATTTTTTAAAGGAAACAATTTGACAAAAGCGACAGTATGTGCTAATATAAAATAGAACACCAAATTGCTATTAAATTATTGTACTTGTTTTTGTTTTTGTTTTAAAAAAAGACATTTGCTATACCGATTAATGTATACAAAAATATGAGTTCACTCATGACAGAGACTAAAAGTTAATTTACTAAATATTTTAAGAAATTTGTTATATATTTTATTTAATTTAAATTAAACCATCTCTTACCGACCTATTTATTACTATGATTTACTCTGGCTTAAGTTAATTTATCTGTGTTTGGATTGTTTGCTCAGGATGTATCTTCATATTTATTTGCCTTCTTTGTACTTGATGTTTTGTAATGTGCACTGTGAATCCTTCCTCTCCTCTCCCACCCACCCCTTTCCTTTCCTTTCCTTTCCTTCCTTCCTTTTTCCTTTCTTGGGTTAATTTGCATTGACAAGCTATCCTGTAAATTAGACCTTTTGTAAAGAGCAATGATGTATGCATTTTTTTTTAGTAGTTTGTATACTGTTTCTTCATACAATTAATATTTCTTACATCAAAGCAACAAAATTGTGTTCTGTGCTGTACATTTGGTGTATGGTAGGAAATAAAATTGATACAGAAACAGGTTCCACAGGTTCTCTGGTATCTTCAATAGACACACAGCATTGTGCATTTCTAACTACACATGATTTGAACTCTCACTTTGCCAGATCTTTTGCTTGCTTTCTGGAGCAAATGTGTCACTCCTCTAAACTTAAACTGTAAAGTCTAAAATGTAACATCCAAGAACAAATCCTTTGATTAGTGAATTCGTTTGTAAGAAAAGGCGGGGGGAGATGAAATTATTCCAGAAACCACAGGGAATACAACCAAGAAAACCCTCGCTGCCATTGTGCAGGCACCATGCATTCTCTCCTTGCCAGAGTTAAGGCTGTCTCTGTACCAGTAAAAGAAAGGATTTGTACTGACCTTTAGCAGCTGCTAAATGATATTTAAACATAAAAGCCAGCATCAAAGTTTCCTGCAGTGAAGAATCACCAACTATATTCAGAGAAGCTCTCTGATGAGATCTCCTGTATTGAGGCACAGCAAATTTAAAAAGAGGATTGCTTTTAGAAAGAAACACATAGGAACCTGCAACAACATGTTGCAGACTGTGTATATCCTCAACTTCCTAACAGGAACTGTTCAAGGCTCTAGCCAACCTGGAAGAGGAATCTTGTAAAGGTATTTAGAGCTCACCATGGGGGAGGAGGCAGGTCTCAGGAGCAGGAAGATGAAAAAAAGTTAGGCTTTTATTTAATTTATTTATTTTATTTATATACCCCACCTTTTTTCCTGCAAGGAACCCAAGGCGGCTGACATAATCTTCCTCCTCTCCATTTTATCCTCACAACAACCCAAAGTCACCCAGTGAGTTTCATGGCTGAGCAGGGACTAGAACCCAGATCTCCTGAGTCCCAGTCCAACACTCTCACCACTACGCCACACTGGCTCTTTTTCACCCTTCTGAAATCTTCCTCTGCTGTGCTATTACTCCTCCTAATAGCAAACTCAGGTGCTGAGAGCCAACAGGACTGGAGCTAAAATAGGGCCATTGAGAAACAAGATGAAGATATCAACATGGTTGGGGGGACCATGGGTTTTGCAGAGGTTGTGTGTGTATACATACATACAAATATTCCAAGAAGGCAAAAACCAACAAACAAACAGTCCAGTGAGGATAGAGCATGCTCATTAGTCAAAGTATGTTGAGGTTTGGCTGGAAAAGAAATCCAGGCACTCAAGCTGGGGCAAGAGCAGAATGCCCTGCTTCAGCTCCTTGCAGCTTATCGTATCTGGGAGGAGGAGGGCACAGCTGGCTGGAACCATGAACAGACAGAAGCACTCTTCCTAGGAAGTGAGGATACACTGCAATATTTTGTTGCAGGTGCCCCACTTGCTTGCACTGAATCTCATTTGCCATTTTGTTGTTTGGCCAGTCACAGGCTTTGGAGAGGTCCTTACCATTCTGAATAATTTAGATCACAGCACTCCAATACTGAATGGCCTGCACTGGTTGCCAGTTGTTTTCCAGGCTCAACTCAAGGTGGTGATTTTAACCTGTAAAGCTCTAAGGGTGCAATCCATGCTGGCTGAGGGATGCTGGGAGTTGTAGGACTTTTTTCTGGCTGAACATGCATAGGATTGTGCCCCCCAAGTGGCTTGGGGCCATCTCCGTATGAACCAGCTTGGTTATTAAGATCAGCAGGAGGGGCCCTTTTAAAGACACGCCCTGGCAGAGGCCCCCTTTTTCTCCTGAGTTGCTCCCAAACTCTGGAACATACCCTCTGTGGAGTTGCGACTGGTCCCCATTCTCTCTCCACTTAGTGGGTCAAGATACATCTTTTTAAGCTTTTAAAATTGTTTTTATGGTTGGTTGCTTTTATTGTTTTTATCTGATAGTTGTTGGGTTTTTTTTAATTTTGTGTACACCACCTTGGGGAGTTTCAGAAAGGTGTTATAGAAATACCCAAATGAGTGAATGCATGAATTGTATCACCTGCAGTATTAGCTAGCTCCCTGCTCACATCATTCATTCATTCATCTTTCGTTCACATCAGAGCCAGTGTGGCATAGTGGTTAGAGTGCTGAACTGGGACTCGGGAGATCCAGGTTCTATTTATTTTATTTATTTTTATTTATTTATTTAATACATTTTTCTACCGCCCAATAGCCGAAGCTCTCTGGGCGGTTTACAACAGTTAAAACCAGGGATGTTGAAGAGCCCTTGGTTTCGAGTCACGAGTCGAGTCACGAGTCTTTGGACCCGAGTCTTGAGTCCGAGTCCTTGGTCCAAAATGGTGACTCACGAGTCATGAGTCACTCCCAAAGCTGACTCCATGAGTCCCTATTAAAATCAATGGGGTTTTTTCCCCCAACAAAATAAGGCTATTTTGTTGGGAAAACCCCAAAATAACCAGACAGGCAGAAGAGGCAGGGAACCCCAAAACAGGCAGGCAGAGGCCTTTTTCTTGGACAATTCAAACTGTGGAACTGGTTAAGAAGAGACCAGGCAGGCAGAGGAGGCTGGGAACCCCAAACAGGCAGATAGAGGCAGCCAAACCCAAAATGTCTGAAAGGTTGCATTTTAGGAAAATGATTTTAAAAAATAAACTTGCTGTACTTCCTAAAACCTATCCATGTTTCATTTGAGGAACACGATTTTGGAACACGAGTCCTTGGTCTCGAGTCCCGAGTCGAGTCTCGAGTCCCATTAAAAATATTGGGACTCAAGTCTGACTCGAGTAACAGGGGGGACTCAGTCCGACTCACGAGTCGAGTCCTGGAGTCCGAGTACCCATCCCTGGTTAAAACCATAAAATATTTTTTATTTTTTTATTTATTATATTTATACCCCGCCTTTTTTCCTGCAAGGAACTCAAGGCAGCTTACATAATCCTCCTCCTCCTCTCCATTTTATCCTCACAACAACCCTGTGAGGTAGGTTAGGCTGAGAGTCAGTGACTGGCCCAAAGTCACCCAGTGAGTTTCATGGCTGAGCGGGGACTAGAACCTGGATCCTCCTGAGTCCCAGTCCAACACTCTAACCACTACGCCACAATATAAAATAAATATAAAACTTAAAACCACCGATTAAAAACAATCAGCAGAGCTAGCAGCAGAGTTAAAAACAGCTACAAGATTAAAATAATTAAAATAATTAAGATGATTAAAATGATTTTAATTTTAATGTTCTAGTCCCCGCTCGGCAAAAACAGGAGGAGATAAGCATCCAATAGCAATGCCAGATGTCTGCAGAATTCTTCAACAACTAGAATGTCTTTCACAGTTAGTGGCGACATCTTTCTACAACCCCCTGAGGAAGGCCTTAAAAAACTATAGGCCGAAACGCGTCAGGCTCCTCCACCTGAAAACAAAGAAATTGCATCCTGAGAACCTGTTCTCCCCCTTTTTTGCATTGCACATCTAGTCCCCACTCAGCCATGAAACTCACTGGGTGACTTTGGGCCAGTCACTGACTCTCAGCCTAACTTGCATCGCAGGGTTGTTGTGAGGATAAAATGGAGAGGAGGAGGAGGAGGAGGATTATGTAAGCCGCCTTGGGTTCCTTGCAGGAAAAAAGGTGGGGTATAAAGATAATAAATAAATAAATAAATAAATAAATCAGTTATGGAAGTTAAATAGCACCAGTTCAAACACAGATTCTTTGGGGCCCCTCTGCTTATTTCCCTTCATTGTAAAAACTGTTAGTTTTTCCTCCGCTTCCTGTTTGTTAACCAGTTACCTCCACATATGATGTGCCATGGCTGCTAAGTTTACTCAGGAGTCTTTTTGAGGAACTTTTTCAAAATCTTTTTTTCAAAAAGTCCCAGTATGTAATGTTGACCTTATCTATTTGTTTGTTGACACTTTTAATTTATTCTGTAAGAGAGGCAGGAGTTCCCTTTCTGAAAGTCATGCTGTTTCTACCTCAGCAATACTTGTTCTTTATGTTTAATATAAAACATAAAGGCATAAAGATGTCGCTTTATGTTTAATAATTCTAGCTGCAATAATGCACTTGACTAATATACCTATAACAAGATTAAAATGATGGGCCTCTCATTTCCTGGCTTCCCCACTCCAAATTCATATTTAAATATTGGTGTTACATTGGCTACACTATAATGTTCTGGTAAGAAGGCTAATTTTAGTGGACAGTTGCACATTTTTGCTAGAAGATCAATAACTTCACATTTGAGCTTCAGGGGGAGCAATCCTATGCCCTCTAGATATCACTGGGGGGCATAGGATTCTTCAGATTCCCAGATCCGAGGTTGGAAACAGAGCTCCGACCTGGGAACTAGGAATCTGCACTTGGGCCCTCTCCCCTCCACCTCGCAGCCAGTGCGGAAAGAACCATGGCAGAGCCTCTCCAAGGTCTGGGACTTGGGATAAAGGGGGCGTTCCGGTGGGCGGGGTGGGGAGGAGAGGAGACTGCAGGGGCTAGGATACAATATATCCTGTGCCCTCTGCAGCCACCTTCCCTCCCCCTCTGAAGTGCCCCAGCTAGATGGCCGCAAAAACAGCAAAAATGTCTAGCAAAAATGCAGAGTGGGAGGAGCAGGGAGGCAAAGATTGCCTCTGCCACTCCTCCCGCTCTGTATCGGATGCTTGTAAGCCTCTGAGTTCAGAGGCTCAGACATCCCAACTGGATTGTGCCCTTAAGAACTTGCAGATGTAGGTCATCCAGACCAGTGATTTGTTGATTTATTATTTATTTATTTATTTATTATATGTATACCCCACCTTTTTTCCTGCAAGGAACCCAAGGCGGCTTACATAATCCTCCTCCTGCTCTCCATTTTATCCTCACAACAACCCTGTGAGGTAGGTTAGGCTGAGAGTCAGTGACTGGCCCAAAGTCACCCAGTGAGTTTCATGGCCCAGCGGGGATCTCCCGAGTCCCAGTCCAACACCCTAACCACTACGCCACACTGGCTACAGCTACACACTTGTTCATGTGTAAGTTGCCAATTAGTTATAACTAACATAGTTACTGCAATGTGCGTGTGTATAAAACCCAAATTATAATAGATGCTCTTAAAATAGACTTGGTTTTCAGTGTTTTTATCTTTGTTTATTTTAAAGTTTAACTTTGAATGTATCCAAGATCAGGAAAATAGATGTCCCTTTATTTCATTTTAGATTTACTTGAGTTCTCCTTGTGGGCTTCCCATAGACATCTAGTTGGCCACTGTGGGAACAAAATACTGGACTAGATGGGTCTTTGGTCTGATCCAGCACAGCTCTTCTATGTTGCTAAGAGATCACTTCATCACTTTCTCCCAGACTTTCTTTCCCAAGGATGTTGTTCCAACCACATTCATGAGGTTTTGCCATTCTATTAACTTTACCCACACATTCATTTTGTCTTTGTTAGAGCCAGATGTTCTGTTCTTGCTGTAAAAAATCTCTTGAGGAATTGCTTTTGTATGCAAAATATTATTTATTTATTATTTATTATTTATTTACAGCATTTTTACCCCCCTCCTCAGAAAAGGCTCCCAGAGTGGCTTACAAAGATTAATATTAGACAGTCCCTGCCCTCAGGCTTACAATCTAAAATACATGACACAAAAGGAAAAGGGATTTGGAAGGAGGAGGAAGAAAGCAATGTTAGGTTAGGTCCCCTCCACCATAAACAAAAATATTAACTTATTTCTAAGTAACGATGAAAGTCTAACCCTCTCAGCCTGATCCACTGTCATCATTAACCATTCTTCTAAAGTAGGCAATGTTAGGTCTTTCTACTCATATAGATTAATAAAGTTCCATGACTG
The DNA here is from genome assembly GCA_021292165.1 of Shinisaurus crocodilurus. Classification (NCBI taxonomy): domain Eukaryota; kingdom Metazoa; phylum Chordata; class Lepidosauria; order Squamata; family Shinisauridae; genus Shinisaurus; species Shinisaurus crocodilurus. The sequence goes on along the minus strand of CM037880.1, from coordinate 171,040,817 downwards.
AAATATTTTCCCACTGTTTCATCAAAACCTCCCCCCCCCCCAATTTAAACCCAATTTTTCCAGAATCCATTTCACTGTTTTCCTCTTCATGGGTTGTTCATAGTTAACAAGCCATGGCTTGCTAGCACAGCTGGGTTCAGACAACACAATAACCCATGTTTCAACAACAACCCACACTCAAACCTTGAGTGTGGGTTATCATGTTGTCTGAACCCAGTCATTGTATGAACCCAGTCATTGTATGAATAATTACTGGTTTGGTGGGGAGGGCAAGTGAGGACCTTAAATCAGTTCCAACCCCCAATGCAAGTCATCAGCGTTTGTGGAACGCAGGAGGCAAGAACTGTGTGTGTCCCCTCAGCCATATTTGTCCATACACAGGACTGCATCTGGAAGGGTTAGCCCTGTACATATGCTAATTTCTACATACTAATTACCCTTTTCTGGATCAGGGTGAAGGAAGCCAGGAGTGAATCAGATATTTGAACAGTGGTGACACATAACTGGCTGCATCATACAGATGTAGTTAAGGAGAGCAATATCAGAGCATTCCCCTAACAGTTTTCATTTCACCCACAACCAGCTGTGTGTAGATGAGAACAGAGGCGAAAAATTGTCTTCATAACGATAATCACAGCGTGTGTTACAGAGGAAGCAGAACCACGGAGGCATGCAACCAGCATATGTTTTCTCCTCTATTAGTGCCAGAGTCATTATGCCTCAACTGGGGTTCTTGACAAAATAGCAAAGCATTTTTAATCATGTCTGAGCAAGGCAAAACAATTTACCTTGTGTGCATAAAAAAACAATAAAGAAAAATAAAGGGGGGGAAAACTCCCAAGTTCATCAACCTCATTCATTTAATAAGATATTATGGGACAAGGCCATTAAGTGTTCTGAAGGGCAACCCTGGCACACAAAAGTGTGACAAGTAATGTATTTGGGTTTTTCCATTCAGCTACAATAACCAACTTTTCCCTTTGTAATATTTGGGAAATCAGGTTCAGGCTAACAATGGTCACATTTTATAGTCAGTAAGCGGCAATATGAAAATGTTTCATTTATGGCTAATATCCTCCCTGATCCAACAGGAGGAAATGTGGGGTGGGTGTTGGGACAGTGAGTGGGGTAGACAGTGGGGTAGTGGAGTAGGGAATGAAAGAGAATGCAGTTCCAGGATGTTTTTTCAGAGCAGGAGCAGTGATCATCTGCTGGAGCACCAGGATAATAGACAAGCCCTTCTTCTTTCTCTAGCAAGTGAATGAGGTGATAACGGGGCTTTCAAATTTTACTGTGCTCCGATTAGCCTATGAGGGAGTCAGAGAATGAAGAAAATAACTAAGCAGAAGCAAGATACCTCCTTCCTTTTTCTAGCCTACTTCACTTTATCCGTTTAAATGGCAAGTTTGTTTGCATTTCTAATTAAAAGCTAACATTTGCATTTCAGCTGATTCAAGATATTTTGTTAAGGGGGCAATCCTATGGCCCCTAGACAGCGTCTGAAGAGCCATCGGATATTTTGGATTCCCAGATCTGAGGTCAGAGACAGCGCTCTGGCCCTGGAGCTGGGAATTGGAGCTCTGCACCCTCTCCCCCACCCCCTCGCTGGTGGTGCGGAAAGAACAGTGCCGGCTGCGCTCCAAGGTTGGGAAAGTGACCTCAGAGAGGAAGAAAGGGGGGTGTTTTGGGGAACAGAGAGGGGAGGAGACTGGAGAGGCCAACCTGTTGCTAGAGGGGCAACAAAGCCCATTTAGCAAAGATGCAGAGTGGGAGGATGGGGAAAGGAAGATCACCTCCACCGCTCCTCCCACCCTGCATAGGATTTATTTTTATTTTAATTATTTATTTATTATATTTATACCCCGCCTTTTTTCCTGCAAGGAACCCAAGGCGGCTTACATAATCCTCCTCCTCTTCTCCGTTTTATCCTCACAACAACCCTGTGAGGTAGGTTAGGCTGAGAGTCAGTGACTGGCCCAAAGTCACCCAGTGAGTTTCATGGCCGAGCGGGGACTAGAACCAGGATCTCCCGAGTCCCAGTCCAACACTCTCACCACTACGCCACACTGGATGACCACAAACAAGCCTCTGAGTTCAGGGGCTGACGGTCATTGCAATAGGATTGCGCCCTAACTCTCAGTGTTCTAAGACATTGAACCTATGCAGTCAGCACTAAGTATCACTGGGTTCAGTGGAGTTTACTGCTAGGTAACTATGGGGAATCTAATAAATTGGGTATTATGCTATGTACTGCTGATCTTTGGAGTGTGTGTGTGTGTGTGTGTGTGTGTGTATACACACTGTCATGATGAGGTCCCACACTTCAAAATTGTCCCCTACACCATTCGGGGGGGAGAAGGGGCCTGTTTTTCATAGCTAACTTTTTAGCTAACCTTAGCTACCTTCTTAGAAACCTACCAGGGAGAGGGGATGATTTGGCTAAAATTGGAAGGACCCAGAGCAGAGATGGGGCTAGTGATGGAGTCCCCCTATGTCTCCCCCTCTAATTCATGCTCTGAGAAAATGTGCATGCAAATAGATGCTGCATAAGTTTCCCCAGGCTGAAATCCAGGAGCCAGGGCTGAACATTTCTCTCACTGGCACTGGTCCTCATCTGTTTGGGGGTGGGGCATGGGGCATGGAGAGAGAAGAGGATTTGATTCCTCTCTCCCAGGCCCCATCTTCACTGTTAAATCATGTCAATCACATTTGTGTGTGTCTCTTTTGCTACTTATTTGAAAGTGATCATTGGTAATGATGAAGAAAAAGGGGAAGAGAAACATTTGCAATGCGAATGAGCATTCTGGCCAGGATTGGGGTGTTATTCACATTACAAAGTGATTCAAGCTGATGTGTTTAGGTCTCATGTGTGAAAATGCACAGGCTTGGACTTCCATGATGCTTTAGGAAGAAGGGATTGCTGGATGCTTAATGCTATGACTGATAGTGCCACAGCAGCCTTCCACAACCTGGTGCCCTTCAGATGTTTTGGACTACAACTCCCATCATTCCTGACCCCTGACCACACTGGCTAGAGCTGATGGGAGCTGTAGTCCAAAACATATGGAGGGCATCGGGCTGAGGAAGGCTGTCCTACAACCTCACTGAGCCATGCATAGTGTTTGCCTTGCAGAGGCTTGCCAGAAACTGGTCCCTCTGCTGATGTGGCAAAAGGAGAAATGCATTAACTGAATTGGGAACTATCGTAGATCACACCCCAACTCTCTCTAAATTTTCTCTAGCAGGACAGATAAGCACATACACATACGCAAGCCTCAGCTTCCCAAAACCCCGAAGGCCCAAAGGAAAACATATAAAAATTAGAGACGGGTGGATCTGTCAGTTTCACTTTCTCCCACATTCAAATTTCTTTAGTCTCAAGTTATTTCCATCCTGTTTATGAAGAAATGTGCACATTTTTATTAAGTTTTTATCAAAAACTGAACGAAATGAAATTCTCAACCATCTGCCGTGGCAAAATTTAATAGGTACAACTATTCCTAGCCTGGAGCCATATTCCTAGCCATGTTTTACCTGCCTGCCATGCAGCTGTTAATGATGGGGAGCCCATTGGGAAAAAAAAGAGGTAACAATCCTAATTCTGCACCACAAATATGGTTGAACAAACAGGGATTCAAACCCAGACGTTGAAGAGCTAAGCACTCTAAGCCCTCTGTCTGCTTGCATTGGGTGAATCTGTTCATTTTGCTTGCACCCACATTCAGATTTCTTTAATCTCAAGTTCTTTCCATGCCATTTATGAAGAAATTTGTGAATGTCAGTAAATTCATATAAAAAACCTGAATGGAATGACATTCTCACCCATCCCTAGAAGATATTTGCTGGTATGTATCTCTATGTACCACTGCCCTCTACTGGAATTCAAGTAGCATAATCTTTCTATAAAATGATTAACAGTGCAATCCTATGCATTACTCAGAAGTAAGTCCCACTGAATTCAATGGGGCTTACTCCAATGTAAACATGTCTTGGATTCCAGCCTAACAGCATCACAGACCAGCATAAATACAACTAAAACTAAACATTAAAACATTAAAAACTGTTGGTTAGACACAGGGGTATATCTATACTACAGACTTAGGGTGGGTTAAAATTTGTTGTTGTTGTTGTTTTCAAACAAGCCACCCTGAGAACCCATGGTCTATTCTAGGGTTTGTTTTAACTATGGTGGGTTGTCATGTTGTCTGATCCCGGGTAACTGATCCAACCATGGACAAAATGAAGTAGTAAGTGAAGTGCTCAGTAAGAGTGGCAAAAAGACCCTTGCCGTTTTTGGCAATCTCACCCTTGCCAGTGACAGCCTTTCTGAAGTGCCCAAGCAACACACTGGAGGGGCTGTCACTGGCTGGCCATGCCTTTAAAAAAAAATGTGCTCCAAAAGTGCACAATTTTCTTTTTTATTATTATTATTTTTTAAAATCTATTCAGACTTGCTCAAGTGCAGAGGTGCACAATTCTGCATGTCTGCAACTGGAAGCGTCACCTGGGCAACCCTGGACATTGACCCAGAGAGGCTCCAAATAGGTTCCCCCCCCCATTTTTCTTTCCCTTGACAGCTGTCAAAAGGTGAGTTGTCAAGTGAAAGCAAAGGTGCAAGGGATCTTTGCTTATGAAGAGTGGGTGGCGAGATTTACAACCCCTTTGTGGCGAGACCCTCTTTCCTTTTCCTTTTTCTTTTTTGCCCTGCCTGTCTTCAGGGTGCTGCATATTTTGCACTTTTCCCAGAGACTCTAGCTCAGTGTTCTCCAACCTTGGGTCCCCAGATGTTTTTGGCCTACAACTCCCAGCATGCTGCAGCCCCAGCCAGCGTAGCTCACTGCTCTAGCTGCTCAGAAAAGTGCAAAGGTTCATCCCACTCCTTTTTCAGGAAAAAGGATTTTTGACAGCTACCCTTTTAAAATGGGGTTTTGACCAGGCAATTGGTGTTTTTTTGTCAGTGTGTGTGTGTGTGTGTGTGTGTGTGTATATATATATATGTATGTATATGTTCCTGACCAAAAAAAAAAAAACACCCATTGCCCTATCAAAAACCCCTTTAAAGGGGATCCAGAGTTTTGATAGCTAGCTGTCAAAACTCCTTTTCCCGAGAAAAAGGTGGGTGGTGGGATGCACTTTCCTGAGCAGCCTCTGGGGAAAGCGCAAAATGTGCAGCCGGTCTCCCCGACCAACCTGGACATGGCCCAGGTGAGGCTTCCTATTTTGGACCTGTGGAAGTGCACACCTCCATACTTTCACAAGTCCAAATAGAATTATTTTAAAAATGAAAAAAATTGTGCACATTTGGAGCACTTTCAAGGGGTGGCCAACCAGTGACAGCCCCTCCAACATGCTGCTTGTGCAGTTCAGAAGGGCTGTCATTTGGCTGTCCCCCCCCCCAAAAAAAAAGGTAAAGGGGGAAAAAGCTGCAGTGAGCAAAAAATGGGGGAGGCGCCGGGAGACAAGTCGGTCCTGCCGTGGTGTCTGCTGGGATACCAGCTGCAGGACTGAGGGGGAAGGAGTGGGAGGACAACCCATGGTGAGCCCGATTGTCTGTTGAGTGCACAGTGGGTTGTTTGTGAAACAACCAACCCACCTTGGCTTATTGTCAGGGTGGGTTAGCGTGACCTACAAACCTGTCCACTGCTGTATGATTTCCCCCCCCTTAGCCTTTGCACCCTCCCGATATCAGATGGCAGCACATGCTAATCTAGATCAGGGGTAGGCAAGTCGGTGCCTGGCAGAAGTTTGGGATTACAACAACTCCCAACAGCTCCAGCCAGCATGGCCAATGATAACGAATCGTGGGAGCTGCACTCCAAAACACCTGGAAGGCAGTCTGGACTAGTTCATGTTTATCTATGATTTAATTTATTTCTCATGTATATCCTTTCCTACTAGAAGAACCCTAGCTGGCATGTAGAATAAAATCGGTCTTCCCCCAACCTGCCCCCCTCCAGATGTGTTGGACTACAACTCCCATCATCCCCAGCCAACAGGGGCAGGCTGGAATGAAACGAATAACGGTATAATAGAAACAGAAACATACAATGAATATACAATAAAATAACACAATAAGCCCTCACGACCCCCCTGCCCACCACAGCACAGCAGCAATCTAAAGAATACTCTATAAGCATAACCTCACATAGCCTCACGTGCTGCAGTGGAACTAAATATGAAGCTCTATAGCAGCCTACAAACATCTGGTAAAGAAAGGTATCCACCTGCTGATGAAAACTGATGGGAACTGGGCAGGTAGACCTCTTATAGGTACGGTATGCTCTCCGACAGACTCTGGGGCCTTCCAGAAACAGGTGCATTTAATCTGAGATCATGTGGCCCTGGAATGGCTCACAGGATCAACACACACTCCCACCCTTTGCTTCTTCCCATACCTGCGTCTTAAAAGCGGCAGCAGCAATGAAAGGCAAAATGGAAGGGAGGTGTCCCCAACCTCCCCTTCCCCTCCCCCATTGTCCAGCGATAGAAATGCTGGGCATGGTGGATTCTGGGAAGGGAATTTGTCCTTAAGTGAACTGCAACTCCCAGAATCCACTGCACTACATCACGCTCTTGGCCTTGGTACTAGCAGATGGCAGCGAGGTGGCTTGGGAGGTAGCTTAGGAGATGACAGAGCTTCCTCTTCCAAGCACTCAGATTTTGAATGCTCAGGAAAGGTTTTTCAGATGTTGGAGAGCTCCAATGATCCTCCAAACTGCCTGGGTTCGATTTCAAGCTTGTGACATCCTCTGTGTTCTGAGCTTGTGACATTGCTCATGTTCATGTGAATGTAGCCTTAGTGTGAACAGAACAGCTTAAAGGAGTTTAAGGATTTAAAGTGTGTTCGTTAAACTGAAGCAACACTTTGTGTAAGCATGGCCCTGAAGGAAAATAACTTGCAGGGAGTTGACATGGATAACCTTTAGAACCTTCCCAGCCATATTTTTCTACGATCCCATGTACAACTATCATGCTGGTAGCTATTCCCAGGCATCGTAAAGATGAGCAGGAAGCACGCACACAAATGGTCCTTGCAACATCTTTAATCATTCATGTATTTGTGCTCTCTTCCATAGTTAATGAGCCTGCCTGCATTCACCCTCATTTCTGCTCCCTCTCTTGTTCAGTCAGTTTGTTGTGGTTTTGTGTATCTAATCCATCTGTCACTCGATTACAGCTATAGAGCACCTGCTATGGATTTCTAGGGTTTCATTCAAGCTGTTGACAAGTTATTCACAAATTGGCCCTTGTCAGCCTGCCGTCAGATTGAGTGCTCTTTGGCGAATTCTTTTGGGTACACACAATAATGAACAGAAGATAGTGCTGCTTCTAAATTAAACAGCTTCATTTTCTCCCCATTTCTAAAGGACTATTAACAGACTGGAAGTTACTTGTGGATGTTAAAGTGGTATTAAAACATTTCTTTCCTCCATACAGTGTTGTGCATGATTAACCACAAGGAAAGGGATGTGGACCAGTAATGGCACAGGTGGGCAACTTGTGGCCCTCCTGGTGGTTTGGCCTACAACTCCCATCAGCCCTAGCTAGCATAGCCAGTGGAGAGGGATGATGGGAGTCATAGGCAAAAACATCCAGAGCGCCACAAGTTCCCCAACCCTGAGTAACAGGGGGCTGGTTCGCACGACCGAGGCTGCGGGCGGGGGAGGCACCACGGGGCCGTCCGTGGGGTCCAGTGGGGCCCCGCAGACGACCTGCGCCCCGCGCGTGTGGGTGGGCCCCGCAGTCCCTGCACCGTAGTGCGGGCCTCCCGGCGCTAGGGGGCGGGGACCCTGGATGCCCAGAGGGGCCGTTTGCCCCTACAGGCTGGAGCGGCAGCAGCTCCGGCTGCTCTGGGCTGCCGTCTCTGTGCGGACCCTGCGGGACAGCCGCCCACTGTTCGCACGGCACGGTGGCCACGCACGGTAGGGGCTTGCCCCTCTTCCGACCATGGTCACTTTGCGTGCATCCCGCGTGCAGCTGTCCCGTGGGGGCACCCCCGGTCGGCGTGCACACAACACGGGAACCGCGGGGGACTTGCGGTTCCCGTGTCGTGCGAACAAGCCCAGGGTGTTACCCATGAAATGACCTGTCCTTTCTAGGTTCTAACCTTTGTGGCTTCCCCTCCCCCAAAGTTGAACAATGCATAAACTTTGCTCATAAATGTATATTTAAAAAATGTAGTGAGGACTTTAAAAGAAAATACTGCAACAAGCAAAACATATCAAAATACAGAACACAAGAAACACATTCCAATAACTTTAGAAATGCACAGCGCAATCCTAATTTTGAGGGTGTGTGTGTGAAAAGTGCCAAATGGTTCACCACTTTGAAAGCCCTGCTGGCTTGCACTGACCTGGGGAGGACTTAACTTGTTTTGGCTGCCCTGCCATGGGAATGCCTCCTTTCAGGGCCTTCTGATACCTACTGTCATTGGGAAACTGCTGGCAGTAGATCTATGCCCACAGAGCTTTCTGCAGGCTTACCTGGGGCTTATGAAGTGGATACCCCCCACACACACAAAGGAGCTTCTCTATACTCGGGGGGTCCACCCCATCCTAAGCACTCTTAGCCATCCAAAGGGGTTAGGATTGCTCTGTTATTTATTTATATTTTGCGTGGGGGGGGCACTGATGTGCTTGAATTTCTTGACTCCTGCTATCTTTTCTGACTGCTGATCTGTTCTATAATGTTCTAATTATTTATTTCCTTCCATGCTGTTAACCTAGCCTTCCAATGCAGAAAGGGAAACCACAGTATCCCATCATCCAATGGCAGGTCTCCCTAAGACTGTGTCCCAATGTTGGAAAAATCTGGCCCCCCCATGCCTAACTTACCCATCTGCTTTTTGCCTACCCTAACTAGGGATGTACTTCGGGCCCTACTCTCCGTGGCGGCGGCGGCCCGATCCCGCTCTTCTGAGCGGCGCGGAGCGTTCTCCACGCCGCTCGCACCGCTCAAGCCGCCACCGCTGACGGACGCCCCTGGACACCCCCCGCTGCCGCCGCCGCCACCGCCACCGCCACCATACCTCCTGCTGCACCCGCCGCCGCTGCCGCCTCCTCCTCCGCCGTTGCTGTCGTCTCCACCGCCGGCGGACCCCCGCACTCTGTTTTTGGTGGGGGGAACCAGGGCAACCAGGGTTTCCCCCACCAAAAACAGAGCGCAGGGGTCCAGCGCGACGGAGCAGGGTCCCGTCGCGTCACTTCCGCTGTGCCGGACGTGACGCGCCGGGACTAGTGCGGGCGGCGCGGCCAGCGCGGGAGAGGGAAGAACTGAAGGTAAGCCCGCACGGGAGGCGGAGAGCCCGCGCGGACACGAGCAGGCCCAGTTTGGGCCTCACTCGTGTCCGTCGGGCTGCTCGGCTACATCCCTAAAACCAGAGGCCTCTGAAAGATTGTTTTGTTCTTTGTAATATTGCATGCCATCTCCCCCTCCCAGATGTGTCCTTCTGCTGCTGCCACAATTGGAATTTCTTTGAAGCCTAGCAGGAATTGATAAGGAGTTTCAAGAGTAGCAAACTCTTGGAATGCCCCATATCAAATCCAGCAGAAGGGAGGGGTGATGAAGCGCTGCAATTTGGATGCAGCAAAATTGGTTAGCATGAGAAGACAAATGCATTTGATTTGCTAGAATGCTCAGACGAATGTGCTTTGTATGATGTATTCCCATAATTCCCTGCTATAAAAAGGTGAACCCCATGTTTGTTCCTTTATTCAGTTCTGATTTGGGCACACCCACCCACACCCGCTGAACCTTTTGCACAAAATAAAACATTGAAAAACCTCACTCTGGTGTAGATGCTTTTCTTTTTCTGAGAAATTGGGTTCCTCCAGAAAGGCACTCTGAGCATATTTTTGCAACACCAACTAAGTCCAGAAGGATGCATTGTAAATAGGCCAGCTGAGCACCCTAAAGTACCTGAATGCTAACATATGGAGGGAGGAATAAAAAACACACACCCTATCTCCAACCCAGAAAGAGATAGAGGGAGACTGTAGGATTTGGATTAGGAGGAATTTGACATTCCTCAGTGTCCAAGAACAGAGAATTGAAAGGTATAGGGAAGCAATGTTCTCCTCTACATACCTCAGAATACATCCTGAGCACTGAATGCCATGCTCAGATAATCATAATGAGACTCAGAATCATAATGATATACAACATAGGATTTTCATAATGGAAGGGGACTGCATCAGGAGTTTCTGTAGAGTTGAGAGAAAAGGTTCCTTATTTATAGCAGAAAGTTATAACCACCATGAAGATGGATATAAATAACTCTGTAGTGAAGCAAAGATAGTACTGCATGAGGCTGGGCTAACAGAAAAAGAAGAACTGAAAGGAAAATAGTTGAAAGAAATTACACAGCTAATGTTTCTTGTCCAGTTTTGGAAGAAAATCCCAATAAAACACACAATATGGTGAGAGAAGTTGCCACATATGAGCATCCCTCAACGGGAGTAAATCAAATCACCAAGTTCAGCATTTGACAAGGCGTTCTGTTTGATAAACCTGCTAGATGTGGGTCGCAGAACGCACATTTCACCAGATGCCATTGCCAAGCAGTAATGAAGCTTTACGCAGACCCACAACAAACACTGGCTAGCCTCATTAAGTTCTGTAAAAGGAAGCCAAGCTGAAATATTGAAGAAACCAGTAAGAATTCTAACAAGTCTAATGAGGATGTATCAGTTAACAAGCAAGGCAACTGATGGATGCAGCAAAATTCTGGGGAAAGGGTCCAAGCTTTACAAAGAACATAGTGCTGAGCCAAAGGTCTTTTTTTTCATTTTGACAGCAGTGATTTTGGGGGGCTAAATTCCCTCAAACCATTAATCCTACCCTTTGTTTTATAGCCATTACCCCACCCGCTCCCATTGCTGCTGCTTTGGTGGCAATTTGTTCTGTTTCATCATTTCTACTCGAATTATTCCAGCCAATCAGGGATCATATGCTATACATTGGGGACATAGCAAAACTATATAAGAATCAGCTTTAGCTGATAGTTAAATGGAGCCAACGAGATAACAATACTTCCTATATTGGTCACATACAATGATCACTGACTAGCTAGGAATAGGATCACCTAAGAATTAGTTTCTCAGTCCTTTCAGTTCTTATAAACATTTTCATGACATCCCTTGCCCCATTTTAGCTCTAGATCATTTAACTCCCAAAACAGTTTGCTAAGCAAACTGGAAACCAGTAGTGACTATTTAGTATGCACAGTGAACCAAGCTGCCATCTTAAGAGCAAAAAACCATAGTAAGAATAAATGTGTTTTGATTTTTACTTGGAATGCTTGGCCTTAAAATTGAGTTCAGGCGTTTCAGGATCTAATTGAAATGTTCCAAGGATTTGGCCAATGCTAGCACACTATGCAGCAGGTTCACACACTTATTAGAAATTCGGCTTATTAGACTGCTATTTGGAATTTTCTATTGGAAGAGTTTCTACCTAGACCTAGCTGGTCTAACCAGACGAGCATTTACAGTATTTTTTTTCCAATCTTATGGTGAATTCTATTTACTATGAAGTTAATAGATGTAGTATACCACTGTGCCAAATTTTTTGATTTATTTATTTTCGACCATTCATTGTGGGGAGGGGTGAAAAGAAAAAGCTGAGTGAGGACAACTTTCTTCTTCTTCTTAAAAGGACTTTTAAGAAGAACAGGACCAAACCAAAAATGCCTCTTTCAGCTTTCAGGCACTCAGCAGACAGCAGTATTGGAAAGCGCCATGGGAGGAAGCCCTGGCTCAGTCCTCCAGGGGTTTTTTCAGAAAATTCAAGTAGCAGGAGAGGCTGCAAGGACAGAATAGGGGCAAAAATGGTAAAAGAAAGAGCACACACAAACCCCTCAGCCACCTCCTTACAGTAAGGTATGTTTGAGTGGTCGGAATATTATTTCTTTGTTTGACTTGGACAGTACATAGTCACCTGTGCTGTTACTCATGGAGAAGGGATAGGGATGGAGGCAGGCTGGCTGGTTCATCAACATGGGTGGCTGCTGATTGGGCAGTATGCTGTCTATTAATATCTTCTTAATTCTGTGCTTTGCTTAGACTAAATCCTACCTCTTAGGTAGAGAGGTGGAGTACCTTAGGTGGAAAAGTGGACTGGATTCTTGCCCAGAATCTATGTATTTTCAGTTGTTGTTGTTGTTTTGTATTTTAATTCTTTGTAAATCACCCAGTGGATTCATTTGAAGGGTGGAGAATAATAATAATAATAATAATAATAATAATAATAATAATAATAATAATTATTATTATTATTATTATTATTATTATTATTATTATTATTATCCCATCTTTTTTTCCCTTTTGCAAGGAACCCAAGACAGCTTACATGGTTTACTTCCTCTTCACATTTTTAACCTCACAACCCTGTGAGGTAGGTCAGGCTAAAAGTCTGTGACTGACCCAAAGTCACTCAGTGAGCTTCATGGCGGAGTGTGGGCTAGAACCTAGATCCTCCAAGTCCCAGTCCAACACTCTAAGCACTATAGAACACTGCCTTAAATTTCAAATGATGTACTTCCACATCACTTGAGGAAGGGAGCATGCATAACAGTATTGTATTGTAATGAGTTGTCCTGTGCTGTGTTTTGTTGCAACAGTTTGTATGCACCTGTGCTTAAGCTGTTATATGGCCTTCTGGCTAAAACAATAGAGTTCTTCTCTTCTCTTTCTTCCTTTCAGCTCTCCTCCCAGGCTGGGTTTCTGTCCCTACAAAAATGTAGTTACAACAGTCCCAAGAGAGGAAGCATCCTCACACCCTTTGATCACATCTGTCCAATATGGCACCAGCTCCTTTGAAATAAAATGATGGCAGACCACTTTTCTATACCATATTTGTGATTCAACATTCCCTCCATCTCTAATACATGTATGGAAACCAAACAATGATGCCTGTCACATTTAGAAAGAAGCTTGCTGGGGAACATGGGTGGGAGGGTACTGTTGCACTCATGTCCTGCTTGTGGATTTCCCATGGGCAGCTGGTTGGCCACTGTGTGAACAGAATGCTGGACTAGATGGACCTTGGTCTGATCCAGCATGGCTCTTCTTATGTTCTTATATACCTCAACTTCATCCAAACCCCAGTCTAATCTTTGGATTATTTTAGATCCCTCCCCCTCTTCATGACTAAAACCTCTGAAGTCTGAACCAAATCCCTGCTGCCTGATTTAATGTGACTGGACTGAGTTATCTGTCATGCAGAATTACCTAGAAGATGGAAGTACATTCAAACTGCTGTGACAAGCTGGAGATGTAACTGGTTTTTTTGGAATGAGGTTTCATAGAGAACAGCAAAGTTTATCAGATGCCTGATGTGAACTGAAAAGATAGGTGGGTATACTACAGACTCACCCAGGGATTGCAGTACATCAGAGGCTAAGATAACAAGAATATGTATCCTGATTACTAGAATATGAATGTAAGCAATGCATTACCTGGACATCTACTGGGAAATGAAATTTCGGGGGAGGGGTGCGTGGGTGGAATACATAGCTGTTCTTATTTATTTTTCTTCCCTCGGTTAGAAGGAAAGAAAAGAATTGAAAAAATACTATTACCGGTACTATTTCACAGATGAGTTAGGGTTATTGTAGAAGTTGGCAGCCAGAAGGCCTTCTGTATGAATGAGAACTGCGTGGGCCTCTACCAAAAGGCCACCACTCTGTTTGTGTATTTTTTCTACACTTACAACCACAACAAGTATGAACTTGCCGATACTTGTCAATGGTGCTTTCTAAGCAAGAGTGTAATCAACTTGGAGAGGATTCCGCAACACATGCCACCCAGATAACTGACTCTCATTCATCTTTCAGGCTACTTAACCCTTTTTGAATTTCAGTTTAGAACTCCTTTTGCCCCAGCTGGCATGGAAAATCCAAAAATGTATTTTAAAGGTAACTAGGGACGAGTGAGAATTTAAGTTCAGTTCACTTTGGATAAGAATTTACCCAAACTCATGAATTTCTTCATAATTCAGGATGGGGGGGAAATTGAGATTTTTTAAAAAAACTGAATGTGGGAGAAACCGAGACTCATCGATTCACCCATCCAGGCCCAGGACTTTGCCTGCTTAGCTCTTAAAAATCTGAGTTTGAATCCCTGTGTATTCAACCATGTTAGCACTGAATTAGGGATGCCATTTCTTTTTTTCTGACAGGCTCCTCATCTTTAATAGCTATATGGCAGGCAGGTACAACATAGTCCTCTCCATACTAGGAATACCTGTACCTATTGAATTTGGCCAGGTGGGAATTTTGTTACAGTTCAGTTTTGATAAGAATTTGCCAAAATTTGCAAATTTCTTCATATTAGGGACAGAAAGAAATTGAGATTTTTTAAAAAAAAAATGGTGGGAGAAAGTGAAGGAAGGATTCATTCATTCCTATGAAACTAGTTCATTTTTTTAAAAGTTCATAGTACTTCCATACAGCTGGAATTTTTCCTGATAAGCCAACATAGGTTTGTATATGAGCCATTTGTAACTCTTGCATCGCATGTTCAGTAATCTCAGGGGAGGAAATAGTGTTTGGGTGATAGGTCAGGTTGTTATGCTGATTCTGTGTGCAGAAACAATAGAGAAGTGATTCTCAAAGTGCCTGAAATATTTATTCTGCCCAATGCATTTTGGAAATAAAATGCCTTCTTCTGGAGCTTTTGCTCATTTTCCCACAAATGTGCAGCTGTGAGCCTTTGTGCTCCTTCCTCTGCCAAAACTTAGTGCACTTTAACCTTTCAAATCTTGGGTTAAAATAATGACTTGGGTTTGGCACAGATTATCCTAACATTGCCTGAAAGAACTGAAAAACAATATTTTTATGATGCATTTGCATTTTTAAAATAATAAACAAACAAACAAACAAACCATATTTTACCCATGTAAGGGCATAAGCCACCTATAGGCCCTGCAATTACATACACACGAATCTTCCTTTATCTCTGCTCTTCAAAACAAAAATAAGCATTGCATTCTTTAACATTATTATGGTCCTGCCATGGTGCCTAAGATGAATGAAAATCAGATATGGTTGTTTTTATAAAGAAAAAAACAAGCTACCAAACATTACATATCAGAGACAAAACAATGTAAAAGACAGGAGGAGCTGGTATGGTACAATCTTTAAAATATCTAAAATCTCTGATGCTAGTGGCTGTGTGACCAGCAGATGGGGTATTCAGTTTCATTGCTCATAAATGGGAGTGATAGATTCTATCTACATACACAGTTGCTTTGGGCCTGGGCCATTTCCTCCTTTATGAGCCTACCACACATATTTGAGCCTTTTAAGGAGGCCTTGCTTGGTCCTGCCACCATCTGCAGTAGTCTCATTCGGGCCATTGCCTGGCTCTTGCATCCCTTAGGATGCCCATCATTTTGTTCAGCCAAACCTCACCCATGTTCATTCAGTTGTTTGCCAATGCCTGCTGGTTATTTGTTCATAAAAACATAATAAGAGCCCTGCTGAATCAGGCCAAAACCCTGTCTTCCAGCATTCTGTTCACACAGTGGCCAATCAGCTGCCTCTGGGAAGTTCACAACTAGATTAGAGTACAATAGCACCTTCCAACTCGTGTTCCCCAGCAACTGGTATACCTCTGATACTGGAGGTAAGATATAGCCATCATGACTACTGGTGGAAGGAGTTCTGAAAGTATCCGAATGATATGGCGTTGCCACAACCTCTCTCTACCTGCAGGACTAATGTGCCTTTAAAACAGGGGTGGACACTTCTGAGTTTCCGGGGGCCAATTCTCACCCACCAGTTGGGCTTAGGAAGCATGGCATTAAAGTGGTTCCAGCCCTTCCTGGAGGAGTAGTTTCAGAAGGTGGTGCTGTGGGACTTTTTGTGCCACAAGGTTCCATCTTGTCCATCCTGCTTTTTAACATCTAAATGAAACTTCTGGGGGAAGTCATCCAGAGATTTCATAGATTTCATAGATCACAGAGTTGGAAGGAGCCTACAAGGCAGGCTATCAAGTCCAACCCCCTGCTCAATGCAGGAAACTAGAGGAGGGGTCTCCCATCCAAGTAATAACCAGGCTTGACCCTGCTTAGCTTTCCACACTCAGACAAGCTGCGCCAGCATAAGCCATTTGGGCTAAAGTGTCATCAGTATGTGGATGATACTCAGCTCTACCTCTCCTTTCCATCTATACATGAGGGGGAGGTTCTCGAACTCTTGAAGCAGGCCTGGAGGCTGTTTGGAGCTGGATGAGGGTAAACAAGATGCGACTTAATCCATACAAGATGGAGGTACTATGGGTTAGAAGCCAACACCTGTGGATGAAGGTTTGCAAGTGGTCTTAGATGGGGTTGCACTCCCCCTAAAAGACCAAGTGTGTAGTCTGACTGGGGAAGCTAAGGTGACTGCAGTGTCCAGGAGTGTAATTTACCAGTTTAGGCTGATATGCCAGCTATACCCCAATCTGGAGAAGATGGACCTTGCCTCAGTTATCCATGCACTGGTGATGTCCAGGATAGACTACTGTAATGTGTTGTACATGGGGCTGCCTTTGAAGATGGCTTGGAAACATCAGCTGGTGCAGAATAGGGAAGTTACACAAACCTTTTGGGGGTTTGCGACTCTCCGCAGCTCACCGCTCCATGGCGGCGGCTCCCCATACTCAATCTTCTGAGCGGCGCAGAGCATTCTCCACGCTGCTCGAGCTGCCGGCGCCGGTTAAGCTGGTCGGTCCTCCATCGCGTCACTTCCGGCGTGGCTGGCGCGCTGGACCCCCACGCTATGTTTTTGGCAGGGGGAACCAGGGCAACAGGGCTTAAACAGCCCTGTTGCCCTGGTTTCCCCCACCAAAAACATAGCGCGGGGGTCCAGCATGCCAGAGCAGGGTCCCGTCGCATCACTTCCGCCGCGCCAGAAGTGACGCAATGGGACCAGAGTGGCCGGCGCAGGCAGCTCGCCACAGAGAGCCGAGCCGGAGAGCCACCGCCCGGCCTCAGGTAGGCCTGTGTGGGCCTTTCGCGGGCGCGAGCCGGACAAAGTTCAGTCCCACTCGCGTGAGCCAAAGGTAACATCCCTAGTGCAGAATGCAGTTGCCTGAATGTTGCTGCGGGTAGTGTGGTCAGATCATATATGGCCTATACTGCACCAGCTGCACTGGTTACCAGTGCATTTCTGAGCCCAATTTAAAGTGCTGGTTTTGACCTTTAAAGGTCAAAAATGGTTTGGGACCAAATTACTTGAAGGACTGCCTTCAACCATATCAGCCTGCCCACACTTTAAGAACACCAACACAGGCCCTTCTCACTTGGCCGCCTTTGAGGGAAGTTAGGTGAGCAAGCACACGACAGAGGGGCTTTTTTGCAGTGGCCCCACACCTCTGGAATAGGTTGCCATTGATGGTCCATCAGTTCAGGCTCTAACATTGCAGGCTTTTAGGAAGGCTCTGAAAACCTTGTTTACTTGGGCCTTCCCTTGATTGTGTGTGTGTGTGTGTGTGCTTTTTTTGTTGTTTTTTTAGATTGTTGTTTTTATTAAATTCTATCAGTCCATTTTATTGCTTATCGCTGTCTTGGGAGGGCTTCCGTCTTGAAAGGCAGCCTAGAAATATTTTAAATAAATAAATAAATAAATAAATAAATAAGCCAGCATTGGGTAGGGCCAGAGTCAAAAGCAGGTAGGCTGCCCCTTTTTCTTTCTGCCACCCCTTCTCCTCTCTCTACCTCTTACATCCCACCCAGTGGGCTGCCAGAGAAGGGGCAGATCACTCTTGCCAGAGGGTTGAACTGATGGCATGCAAAGGACCACATGAAATTATGCTGAGGACTGCAGGTTGCCCACCCCTGGTCTATGGTACTTTGGAACTTGGAAGCCAGAACCTTGTATTGCTATGGATAATATCCCATTCCTGGGCAAGGTGCTTGAGCAGGTGGTTGCTGGTCAACTCCAGGCACTCTTGGATGAAATGGACTATCTAGATCCATTTCAATCTGGACTCAGGCCTGCTTTTGGAATGGAAACTGCCTTGGTCACCCTGTGGGATGACCTCTGCCGGGAGAGGGACAGGGGGAGTGCGACCCTGTTGATTCTCTTGGACCTCTCAGCAGCTTTCAATACCATCAACCATGGTATCCTTGTGGATAGGTTGTCTGGGTTGGGAGTTGGAGGCACTGCTGATTCCAGAAGGTGGTGCTGGCAGATTACTGCTCTGTCCCTTGGCAGTTATGCCATGGGGTGCCACAGGGCTCTATTTTATCCCCCATGCTGTTCAACATCTACATGAAACCACTGGGAGAGGTTATCCGGAGGTGTGGGCTGAGGTGTCATCAGTATGCAGATGACACCCAGCTCTATCTCTCCTTTTCATCTAATCCAGGTGAGGCAGTGGCTGTTCTGAATCAGTGCCTGGGCACGGTAATGGACTGGATGAGGGATAATAAACCAAGACTCAATCCAGATAAGAGGTACTGTTAGTGGGTGGTTCGTCTGCCCGGCTAGGTGATATTCAACCAGTTCTGGATGGGGTTGCACTCCCCCTGAAGGATCAGGTTTGTTTGGGGGTACTCTTGGATCCACAGCTGTCACTCGAGGCACAGGTGAACTTGGTGGCATGGAGCACCTTTTATCAGCTTAGGCTGATATACCAACTACGTCCTTATCTGGACAGAGATAGCCTGGCTACAGTTATCCTTGCTCTGGTAACCTCTCGTTTGGATTACTGCAATGTGTTATACGTGGGGCTGCCTTTGAAAACGGTCTGGAAAGTGCAGCTGGTCCAAAATAGGGCAGCGAGATTGTTAACGGGAACTGGCCGACGTGAACATATTATGCCAGTGCTTTCTCATCTGCACTGGCTGCCAGTCTGTTTCTGGGCCCAATTCAAAGTGCTGGTACTAACATTCATTCAAAGTCCTAAACAGCTTGGGGCCAGGGTATCTGAAGGATCTTCTCCTCCCATATGTACCTGCCCGGACACTAAGATCTTTGTCAGCAGTCCTTCTCTGAGAGCCCCTACCAAAGGAAGTGAGGCAGGTGGCTACCAGGAGGAGGGCCTTTTCTGCTGTGGCACCCTGGTTGTGGAATGAGCTCCCCAAAGAGGCTCGCCTGGCGCCTATATTGTACTCTTTCCGGCGCCAGGTGAAGACCTTTCTATTCTCCCAGGCATTTTAATCATCTTAATCATTTTAATCTTGTAGTTTTTAACTTTGTTATTGTAACTACTGCTGCTAGCTCTGCTGTTTGTTTTTAATCTTGTTTTAAATTATATATTTTTTATTTGTATTTTATGGTTTTAACTGTTGTAAACTGCCCAGAGAGCTTCAGCTATTGGGCGGTATAAAAATGTATTAAATAAATAAATAAATAAAATAAATAAGTACTTCTCTGATTATCAGTAGTGCTGTTATCTATCTGATGGGATGAGAGGATGAGAACTCAGATTTCCCTTCTACCATATTTCCTGTGCTCTCACATGTCTTCAAGTCTGACTTGAAGAGGCTCTATAAATAGTAAATCTAAGGCAGTCAGGAAAACAAGAATGCAGTGTCAATGGGGAAGTGGCTATTATATGTTACTTCCCACTCTTCAAGTAGGTATCCAATATGTACAGCAAAATGTCGTCCTACTATTAAGAGGAACCTGTAATCCACTTATGTTAAGAAGCTGCAATAGAATTGAAGAGCTAAGAGCCACTTACCATAGAGAGCTGAAAATTTTTAAACAGTTGTGCTTTTGAAGTTCTCAGATAAAACAAGACATGTTTATCTTACGAGGACAGGTACTCTACTCACTACTTTGCTGAGCTCTGCTAGCACACCATAATGTTGGATTTCCACTCTGTCCCCTCTTCTCAGATTGTGTTTCACAACTGAAAGAAAAAGCACTTAAAGATCCTATTTAAGGATCTATCCTATTTCTTTTATCTTTTTTTTCCTGGAGATGTGTGTGAGTGCATTAAAAGCACAGTAGAGTACATTAAGTGGCTCACCTCACACTACTGTGTAGCACAAAACAGCACTTTACACTGCACCATAAACCCTTATATATTAAACTACATTTGATTTATTGTATTGAGTAAAGAGACCATTGTCTATCATGATAGACACAATGCAAACACAAATTTTTCAGCATCAGAACCAGAGAAGGCAAGCTTTGTACAAAATGGCAGAAAAAATAATAGGGTCTGTGAAGGACCGCCGCTGGTCCTTTCCTGCAAGATCGGGAGCTACATGGCTAATTTGACAGCTCAGAGCTCCCGCTTGCATTCCCTGGGTCAAACCGGGTCAGCTACACTGGATTGAGGCACCGAGTCAAAACAAAACTACTCCAAAGGCAAAAGTGAAACTAGTTTATTGGCAGGAGTAAACATACAAATTAGGCAGGGGAGATAAGGGAATGAAATTGACAAAGGGAAAGTGAACCTTGCAACACACAGTCAGAACTATCAAACAAAAAAGAACCTACACTGTTCTCTGCTAACATCGAAGAATCTACCCTAGTCTAATACTAAAAACTATGACGAACTTACAGCAAAGTACCCAGGCGGTCCGCTTGGGGGTTGAGTGTCCAGGCTGGCCTGAGCCGATGACCCGCTCCTGTGCTTCATTGCACCTTGTTCCCAACAACGCCTAGAAGCCTTGGCTGCTTCTTTCACCCCCTCACTCGCCCCCCCTCAATCCCCCAACCCCTCCCTCTGCTGACAGGACAAACCAGTCTGGCCAGGTGGGAGTGGTGCTGGGGTTCTCGGTGCCACCTTGCCCATGGCCCCCTCAAGGGTGCTTGGAAGAGCGATTGAGGGTACTTGACAACCCATCAAGAATGCTTGGGGAAAACCTTCCAAATGCAAATGCGTGTCTTGGACTGGGTGGAAGCTCTCTGGGTGGTTCACAGCAATTAACAAGACAGTCCCTGCCCGCAGGCTTACAATCTAAAAAGACACAACACACAAGGAAAAAGGAATGGGGAGGGAAGAAGGGGGAATATTAATACTCCTGGCAGGGCTGGTGGAATGGCCCTGCGCTCCCTCTCATCTCCCTCCCCTCAGCCTGCTGGAATGGCTGATGGTGGTGGCAGTAGAGGGAGGAGGAGCCTTCAGGAGGGCGGCCTTTCAGCAGGGCTGGTGGAATGGCCCTGTGCTCCCTCTCCCGCAGATATGTTAACCTGCATTGTTAACAGTGTTCAATAGCTTAACAACAAAATCATGTTCATTTTAGCAGTCCAATATGTTTTCTCCATTTCATGTATTTTTTGTGTCTTGGGAAACAATAAGATCCTTTTACAGGATGAATCACACTGCAGGCTCTGAAACTGCGTGACCTTGAGGTAGTAATTAATGTGTCAAGATAAATTGCAGAACCAAGAACAAACATTATTTTCGAGCAGATAAAGAAGAGAAACATCATATTCCTATAACTTCAAGAATTTCTAGCTGAATTTCTTTGCTTTCCTCTTCCCTCTCCATTCCTTTCTCTCTTAATGTCTATTAGATCATGAGCCTGTGGGCAGGGACTGTGTTATCTTTAATCTCTGTACAGCAGTTAGAAAATTGTAGGCACTTTTAAAGATGACGATGATATTGCTAGTGGCTTTACGTTAATCATAGCTTACAAAGCTTTATTCATGAACTTTATGTATTTGTTAGAGTGTTGGACCAGGAATGGGGGATTCCTATGTTCAGATCTCCACTCAGGCATGAAACTGACTGGGTGACCTTGGGCCAGTTACTATCTCTCAGTCTGACCCTACCTCACAGGGATGTTGTGAGGATGAAATGGAGTGGGTGGGGGAGAACAAGTATACTGTCCTAAGCTCTTTGGAGGAAAGACAGGATCAAAATGGAATAAATATACATAAATAGTTCATATCCTTTAAAACATGCTTGTAATATGTGGGCAATAAAAATAATCAAGGCAATATATTGTTGTGATGGAGATTCCTCTAATCATGTAGACACAAGAGCTCTTTTCAGGTGTTCTAATTCTGACTATATTAAACACGCATGAGGGAGTGGGCTAATCCCACCCCTCCTTATGCGTTTCTGCCTATGTGTGGAGGCTGAGGTTCTGAAGAGGAGAGTATCCTGTATCCCTGGAGGCTCTCCTCTTCAGAAAGTCGCTCTCCACAGGTAAAGGGTGATCAATGCGACAACAGAGGGGGGTGGAGCTAGCGCACCCCAGATGCAGAATGCCTGAATGGGGCAGCGGCCTAAGGAATAACTGGAACTATTTATTTACTAAAAAAAACACACACACAGTTGAGGCCTAGAGCAGTGATGGCGAACCTATGGCACGCGTGCCACAGCTGGCACGTGGGGACCGCTCTGCTGGCACGCGAGCCAAAGGTCGCCAAGGGCACAGAGCTCGAGAGCAGGGGGGCGAAGTGGCCGCTCCTGCTTGCCGCGTGTCGCCCGGCATCCCGCAGGCCGCCTCCTCTGCAGGGGAAGGGCCAAGAAGAAGGTCCTCCCGGGGTGGGGCGGGGTCGCCGGGAGGCGTGAGGCAGCGTCACGCCACACGCATGTGCTCCCTCCCAACGAGGCGCTGGTGCTGTTTGTTTGCAGACAGCAAAGGAGGAGGAAGAAGAGAAGGGAGGAGCCACAGCCCAGCCGGAGCGGACCCGAGGCAGACAGGCAGGCTGGGAGTACTTTCTGCAGGAGGGGGTGGAGGAGGAGGAGGAGGAGGAGGAGGAGGAGGAGGAGGAGGAGGAGATGCAGGAGAAGGGAGCCCTTCCCGGCGGTGGGACACAATCCGGGGCTCGTACGCGCGCCACCAAAGCCTGGGGGGCCTCCGTGAGAGTCGCTCCCGGCGGCATGAGGCCAGCCGGGAGTTCTTTCTGCGGGAGGGGGAGGAGGAGGGGAAGCAGGAGAAGGGAGGCATTTCACCGCCGTAGGCTTCCCTTCTTCTCTCTTGGCGACCCCCACATTCTCCCTGGCTTCATCACGATCCCCCCACTCTTTCCCCCTCTCTTTCCACCAAATGCTTGAGGTCTTCTCCTTTCCCCTCCAGTTTCCTTCCCTCCCCCCCATGTTTTGTATCTCAATATTGCTTCCCTTCTCTTCCCGTGCTTCCCCCGCTCCCTCATTTCTCCCCATTTGCGTTTGCATCGTCTTCATAATTACCTGCCTTAACAGTCGCTTCTCCCCCTCCCCCCGCACTGCCTTCTTCCTATGAGCCTCCCCTTCTCGATATTGCTTCCCTTCCCTTCTCGTGCTCCTGCCCCCTCCCTCATCCCCGTATAATAATTACTTCTGGCTCCCCGCTCCACACCCCAGTAGTTTCTTCTTCCTCTCAGGACTGGCCAATGTGATCATATTATGCCAGTACTTTCCCATCTACACTGGCATAATATGAATATGATCACATTGGCCAGTCCTGTTAACAATCTTAGAGCCTGCAAGGAACCCAAGGCGGCTTACATAATCCTCCTCCTCTCCATTTTATCCTCACAACATCCAGCCTAACCTACCTCACAGGGTTGTTGTGAGGATAAAGTGGAGAGGAGGAGGATTATGTAAGCCGCCTTGGGTTCCTTGCAGGTGCTTCATCTGTCTTTTTAAATAAATTTTGTGTTTTTGTAGACTCCAAGACTTGAACAACAACAAAAAACATGAGTTCAGCTCTTTTCAGCTTTGAATTTTATCAAATCTGATACTAGAAACAGATTAACAGATGAGCTGAGTGCTGCATGTGTTGCTCTCAAACTGAGTATGAGCCAAAGTTTGACAAATTATCAGCATGCATGCAACAGCAAAAATCACATTAATCATATTACAAGTTGAGAATCCCTTATCCAAAAGTACATGCACCTAATTATTTAAAAAAATCTATCTAAATTACCTTAAGGCTACAATGTAGTACTATTAAAAAAAATGAGTTGATGTTTTTTTCAATAAAAAACTGTTTGTATCATTGAAAGCCCTGTTATTGTGTTTTTCTTTTAGGACAAAAGATGTTAATTAGTTCGGACAACTGTATGAGTTGTTTTTACTAAACTAAAACCGCGGTATTCAGGTTTAATTGCAGTGTTGGCACTTTGAAATAAATAAGTTGGTTTTGTGTTGCAGTTTGGGCACTCAGGCTCAAAAAGGTTTGCCATCACTGGCCTAGAGCCTCTAACTACAGTCATCTACCTTCCAATAACATTCAACTAACACAGCCAGAATTCTCCCCAGAGTGCCTCAGGGAGCCAATGTCCGTCCTACAACAGGCCTGCGGCTCACGCTGGCTCAGTTTGCCTGAGCATGGAAAGCTAAGCAGGGTCAAGCCTGGTTATTACTTGGATGGGAGACCCCTCCTCTAGTTTCCTGCATTGAGCAGGGGGTTGGACTCGATAGCCTTGTAGGCTCCTTCCAACTCTATGATCTATGAAATCTATGAAACTATTAACTCCTATCCACAGTCTGATTTCATGCACTTAACCACATATGAGAATAAACTGAGTATTTTCAATGTGTTGCTGGCAGTCTTCTTATGCATAAATGCATATTTATTGTTTCATATTGCTTTTAGTTTAATTTTTTGTGGGAAACATACATGTCATAATAAATTATTGCTTTGAGCACCACCTGAAGCTCTGTTTCACCTTTTGATCTTGTTGTTGAGTGTGTGCACTTATTGATGCTGCCTCTTCTCACCTCCAAGCCTGTTCTCAAAACATTTATCTGAAAGTAGAAGTATCTGAGAACATTTAGTATCTGAAAATGTACCTTGTTGTTAGCTTTGTATTGTACACATCTATGCCTTCACCGTGCTATGAAAGCACCTCCTTGACATGAACAAATGGGACTGTAATTATTCTAATTCACTCCCTTTTCACCCTCATATCCGCCTGTAGGAAAAACAATATCAGGAGCAGTTAGTGACCCATGGGTGTGTGTGTGTACTTTTTGGCTGCAGACACACAATGTCAGTTGGAACAAGAGAGTCTGCAGCAGCCAGCAGTGCCGAGCAATGATTGAGGAATGGGTAAAAGGCCAGTTTGCCCTCTGCAGGTGCTGTAATGCTGCACCTGTGTAGAGACCTATATTGGCCTACTCAGCTAAGTGATCAGTCAGTCTGCAGTTGTGCAGTCTGGTATAGTTCTCTGTCAGATGCAGCATCATAGCACCTGCACCAGGGAAAATGAGCTATCCTTCTTTGCTGCTCAACCAGTGGCTGGCAGTCAAGAAAAACATCGCACCTGCATAGCCATCACATTCACTCATGTGATTAGTGATGATGCTGTGGAGGACTTTGTGGAAGAATTCAAAGTCTTTATTTTTCTGCTTCATGTTTGCAGTTCACACCACTTCCTGGAACAAATTATTCTTTGGGTCTCACATTGGTTACGGCCTTATATCCTTTGGTTTTGCTTCAAAAGCAAAAATGAGGTCATAGCTGAAAAAGTGTCTGAGTTTGCACAAGTGCATTCTAATTGGAATTCAACAATTCTGTTGAGGTTGCACAACTTGGAAATAAATGGTGGTGTTTTAGCAGAGCTGGAAGGCAACAAAACCTTACCTATTCACTAAATCGCATAGGAAGCACATCTGCTTAGTTTGGAGTTGCTATTTTTACAAAGTCACAGTTTCAAACCAGAAGTTTACTTGAAACAGTACAATGAGAGTAACATATCAACCATAGTCTCTCTGGTTCAAAGTATTTACAAATTTTGCTGTAGCTGGGGATGCCCGTAGGCCTCCAAACTTGCAGGCTTACAGGCATCCTATGCAAGGAGGGAGGAGCACGGAGGTGATCGTCGCCTCCCTGCGCTGTGCCTCCCACCCTGCAAGTCAGCTAGACAGCCGATTTCAGCCATCTAGCTGCGGCGCTTCAGAGGGGGAGGGAAGTAGGCTGGAGCACTGGCAGAATATGTTGTAACCTGGCAAACCCAGTCTCCTCCCCACCCCGCCCCACCACCTTTATCCCTTCTCTGAGATCATTCTTATGACCTCGGAGAAGCAGCCGGTGTGGTTTTTTCTGCACTGGCTGGGGGGACGGACCCAAGTGTGTATCCCCAGCTCTGAGGTCGGAGCTGTTTTCCAACCTTAGATCTGGGAATCCGAAGAATCCTATGGCCCTCTAGATGCTATCTAGGGGTACCCATCTATTTTGGGTTCAACAGAAGAAGCATTTCCTGGGACTGAAATGTCATTATTTTGAACTAGCCAAATGGTACTTCTCTATGATAATTTGCATTTTACCAATTTGTATAAATATGGTGTTTTGATTGCTCCAAAAACTAACAAGGCAATACCCAACAAAATGAATCAATAGCTGTTTTAGCTACATAAGCATAGGAACTTGGAGAATAGATCTGATATCAGTACATGTGATGCCATTTATTTATTTTTATGTATTACATTTTTCCTCCCAACCTTTCTCCAAAAAACGTAGGGTAGTATATGTGGAGGAAGGGGGGGCTGGCTGACCCGCCACACCCCCACCCTTTCCTACCCAATAGGACCCAAGAAGACCCCCAGAGATCTCAAGGTACCAGACTGCCAAGCAATCCTACTTGAATCTCTGTTCAGGGACTTGCCTTTGTCACTGTAACCTGGATTTAGTTGCTGGAACCACAGAGCAATCCACAAACACCATGTGGGGTAAAAAACCAAAAGAAGGTTTATTCTGGTAGCATTTTACAACAAGAATAGGGAAATGAGAGAAGCACACAAAAATGAGAGAGAGACACTTTGGTACAAAGTAATAGAGCTGCAAAAATAACAAAACCTGATTCTTTATATCTCCCAGGCACACACTCTATTACCTGGGGGTCAGTTCTCTTCCAGGGTTGGATCCAGCACAGCCTTGCCGCCCGGGGGGACTACTTCATCTACCCGAAGGTCCGAGATGGGTAGCCCTCCACAAGGCCTGCCTTGCCAAAGCCCTCATTCAGCTAATTTCACCAGGAGCTACCTGGGGTCGGATCCTGAGGCTTCCCGAAGGCTTGGACCTCTGCTTGGCTTGCTGCCATTGCTCCACAGCCAGCAACCACGTGACGAACAAAGACAAAGAACAAAAACCCACACGTTGGGAAATAGCTCTTTCCCCCTCCCCTCCTCCTTCCTGTAGCTCTGCTGCCTCTTAGCCAATCAGGATGAACTTCACCTGGCCAGGCAGGGAGGGGAACTCATGACTCATGACATTTGCATTTGAAAGCTGGGTCACTGTAGACTTTGGGACGCCCACACCCCGCTCCCCCCAGCCTTTAGCCGGTTCACACATGGGGTGTGTGTGTGTGCATGTAGGAACCCCCAAAGGCTCTTTCCTTCACAGTATATATGCCCCTCCCCCAATCTTTATGTTTACAACAGCCATGTGAGGCAGAGTTAGGCTGAGAGAGAGTGACAGACCCGGTGTTGCCCAGTGAGTTTTGTGGCTGGTGGGGGTTTGAACATGGCTCTTCCATGTTTTAATCTAAAACTCTAACCACTGGCTCTACTGGCTCTTTCTCCTGTACTGGCTATAGCTGCACTGCTAGATCAGATGGAGAATGGCCATACTAGGGAAAAAATGCTCCCCTACAGGTGAAAAGCAGACAGTTTTTATTCAGTTTAAAGGAACAAAAGAGGATTCATGTGGTATTTATATTAATTTCTCCTAGGCCTAAATGGATATAGGCTAGAAATACAGAAGTTAGCTTAGCTGATCTGTTTTGTTCAGCTAAGCAAAACCTTTGAAATATTAAATATCATAAAATGAATTTTTGGTTTTCTGCCTAGGATTTCATCATGACCCAGATTTGATTAGAAAGACGATACTGGAACAATTATTTACTTAGGAAAAATCTTAGTATACAGTTTATGAAGAATCAAGTTTAATAGTTCTAAATCTATGGTATTCAAAAGCATCTTGAAGAATTATAGCTTTATTGTATTAGAACTCTGAGGTTGTAACTCAGAGGGAACTCTATTAAGGAAAATAAAGGTTGTTGTTGCCTGGTTTATACTATGATCTGAGACATCGCTTTGCCTTCTTGAAATCTTGCCTCAGGGCTGATTTACATATTCAGGTTTTAACATGTGCATGGTAGAGATTTAGGGTACACCAACTTGTACACTGTAATTTTGAAGCAGATTCATATGGATTGCAAATAAACACTGCAGAGAGCTGTATTAAATGTATTAAGGGTGTACACATGGTGAAATAATTAGTACCTCACATTACAATGTCCACAAGAAATACATGCAAAATCTATAATATATACGTATTAAAACTATCACGTGTGAAGTAGGGTCTGCATGAGCAGCCCACTACTAACTCCGAAAGAGATCAAGCCTCTGCAAGCATTTCAATCAAATGCTTGCAAAGGCTTAACTTTTTGCAAGAGTTCAATTTAAGTGCTTGCAAAAAGCTTGGATAATGCCCAAAGAGCACCCACTCCCCCCCTTTCCCTCCCCTGAGGCCCAGAAATGTATCCTGGGGGAAGGCAGGGAAAAGCAGAGGTGGTAGACACTCCTCAAGCCCTTCCTTTTCCTGGAGGGAAAAGACACTCCGCTGAGGCATAGGGAGTGCCTGCCTCTTCCTTCTCTTGCTGTACATGTTGTCTGCATTTTGTCACCGGAAGCTGCTGCTGCTGCTGCTGCTGCTGCTGCATCATCATCATCATCACCATCACAAAGCTTTTTGCTGGCACAAAAAGTTGTTAAGAAATATTTTTATAATGTCAGTTGAAAAGTTGTCCAAGCATACACCCTTTAAACATGAGGTTATCCTGATAATTACACCAAAAAATTATTTCTACATTAGCCCAATGGCATTCAGAAACATATTGTAAGTGGTTCAATGAACAGCAAGAATGCATGAAAATCTTTCAGTCTAATCTCAACCCAGTTAAGACAAACAGTTCTATTTCAGGTGATTTATTATACTCTTTGCCAAATCTAAGCCAATCACATAATCTTTGTTAGGGCTGCCATGTGGCTAGTTCTTGACAAGCTTGCATAGTTTTCATATAACTGAACCAGCTGATAACTGTTCTTACCTTAGGAAAAGCTGGTATATTTAATATTTGTAGGTTTGACTTCTGAATTCTTAGAGCTAGCAGCATTCCTCCTTTCCCATTCTAGTCGCCTGACCTCAATGTTCCATGCTGGTTGCCCTGGTTTTTTCATAATGTATTGATAATATAATACATTAACGTATAATACATTTTCCAAAATGGAGGATCAACCATTGTTTGTTTGTTTCTTCATCCCAGCAGTCCTAGGGACAGCCCTGGGCGCAACCTGAAACCAACACAGGACCTAGAGAGCATAATTTGAATGTCTGCAACCTCCTTCCAGATTCCATTTTAAGGGCGCATTCAAATGGAGGGCTCCTAGCACTACCATTTGGAAGGCATTTTGCATTTCTTCCACCTTTCTCTCCTTAACATATTCTTGGTGGTAAGGAAAAAGACAGAAGTGGTGGGAAAACATGGGAGGGTTATGAGTAGAAGACGTTGTCATCTGGAGCCCCTGTAAAATTCTGTGAATGAGGGAGGGCAATGGAGTAATAAAAGCCTTGTCTGGAAGCACCCCAAGACTGTAACTAAATAAATACAGACTCCATGGCTTTGACTTCAGCCTGATATTTTTCCTCCCTGCAACCCTCACTTTTGCTTTGTTTACTACCTAACCTGATGAAGCATGCTCAAGAGACCTGAAAGCTGGGGCACTCATTTGGGACTGTTGAGTTGGCCTAATAAAGGTATAGCTCCTTTCCAGCATATAATCCTTGCCTGAGGAAACTGCACTGGCTCCCTATTCGCTACCAGCCCAGGTTTAAGGTGTTGCTACCAGTATATAGAGAGCCAGTGTGGCTAGTGGTGAGAGTGTTGGACTGGGACTCGGGAGATCCGGGTTCTAGTCCCCGCTCGGCCATGAAACTCACTGGGTGACTTTGGGCCAGTCACGGACTCTCAGCCTCACCTACCTCACAGGGTTGTTGTGAGGATAAAATGGAGAGGAGGAGAATTATTATGTAAGCCGCCTTGGGTTCCTTGCAGGAAAGAAGGCGGGGTATAAAAATAAAAAATTAATAAATAAATAAATAAATATAAAACCCTAAACAACTTGGGACCAGAGCCTTCTCCCTTATCAACCTGCCCAGTCACTGAGGTCATCAGATAGGATGCTCCTGGTGGTTCTGCATGGCCCAATTGGAGTCCACCTGGAGTAGAGCCCTCAGTGTGGGTGGCTCCCGTTCTGTGGAACTCCCTGCCTCTGGAAGTCAGGCAGGCACCAACATTGTGTTGTTTTCAGTGCCTGCTGAAGATGCCTTTATTTCAAGAAGCTCTCATTGATTGACCAGCTATGGTTTTATTTCTATTGTTTTTTAACTACTACTACTACTACTACTACTAATAATAATAATAATAATAATAGTGTTTTATTCTTTTTATCTTTTATTGTTCACCACTCTGGAATCTGTTTGAATGTGGAGTGGTATATAAATGTTATAAATAAATAAATTGCCCTAATAGGGATTTTGGCATTTTTCTTATAGTCAACACGGTTACCTTTGCTTTTTGTGGGATCAATTGTGTGATTTATCTGTGGATTATGAAGAGCCTTACCCCCACTCCTTGCTACCTAGTCAGATTGGATATTAAGAATAAACAGCAGCTCCTTCTTCATCTGCAGTGAGGCAGCAGCTTAAACGCCCTATGTCCAACCTCTTGAAAAGCAGGTTACTTCTTACTTGGCTCCTTCTGAGCACAAAGAAAGGCTGCAAATACCTTTAGGCTACTAGTGAGATCACAGCACTAGTATGATGTTAAGACTTGCTCCTGCCTGTCGGAATCTGCTTCTCTGCAGTTACCAAGTGTGCTCACTGAAATGAAGCAGAGTCCTAAAATATGAAGAGATCAATTCAATGCCTTGGGATTAGATTAGATTCTGCTGCTGGCTAGTCATCAGGACTGGCGTCATGGTAGTGGGGCACTTGCCGAAGGCCCACACCCCAGCAGGGCCCCACAGAGAAGAGTTCCCTGGACTTGCTGCTCCTCTTCACCATTGCAAGCTGCTTGGTCACCTGCGTCTCACTCTGGCCCAGACAATGGTGGTGGTGAGAAGAAGGAGCAGTAGATGCCGCACGCCCACTGACTACTTGCTCACTGTCTCTCTGTCTCTTAAGCAAGTGGTAGCAATGATGAAAAAGAGGATGGGGAACAATAGCAGTGGCTGACAATTGCAGTGAGAAGATAGATTCATTGAGGGAGAGAGACAATGAGTGTGTCTTGTCCAAGAGCCCTCTGGAACCTGGAGCCAGTACTGCTAGTCACATCAGACCATGGAAAGAAAGTGAAGGAAAGGGGTGGCTTGGCTCAGTGCACTGATCAAAACAAAATGATCCAGATAGAAGTAAGCACAGTGCTAAGCAGCAAATATAGAACAAAGATAATCTGTGAGAGGCTTGGCCTGGGGAGTAAAGGCCTGATGAAATAAAAGATCTCAAGTGTGGGGTGATCCACTGCCAAAGTGTTTAATATAGGGTATGACTGAAGATAATAATTCAGCTGTGTAAGCACTCAGCCATTTAATAGAGAGTGCTGATGGGCAAGTTCTCAAGGAGCAGCCCTGTGGATGAAGCCACATGGAGAAAGTAAAGAATTAGCCAGAACAAGTATGTTGACAGTTGCTGATTCCTGGCAGTGATCTACATGAATATAGTGGAACATTTTTCAGCCACTCCGGGTTCTAGTCCCCGCTCAGCCATGAAACTCACTGGGCGACTTTGGGCCAGTCACTGCCTCTCAGCCTAACCTACCTCACAGGGTTGTTGTGAGGATAAAATGGAGAGGAGGACGACGACGACTATGTAAGCCGCCTTGAGTTCCTTGCAGGAAAAAAGGCAGGGTATAAATGTAATAATAAATACATTTTAATGGGGTGGGTTAGGATTTTTAAGTTTTGTTCTGTTTTTAATTGTGTTCTATACTGTGTGTGTCCCCCCCCCCCCTTGTGTTTTATTGGATTGTACATCGCTCAGAGTGGCTGGATGTCTGGCCAGATGGGCGATTCATAAATAAAATAAATAAATAAATAAATACCATTCCTCAATAACATCAACAAAATCTTAATGTGGTTTACATAGTAAAATTGGACAACAATTAAAACTTCTTAAATTCTAAAGTTTTTGTCATAGTTTGATCTGCACTCTTCCTTGAATAGGACATTCCTTGATGTGGAAAGGACCAGAGCCGGTCCTTTGCACGGGTTCGGGCACCAAGGGGTTAAGCGGAGCTGAGTTAGCCCTCTATACGCGGCTCGCGGCACTTAGGCAGAAACCGCGACCAATTTTAACGCTGGGACAGAGAAAGAAGCAGTTTTTATGAATGGAGGCTACTACACTGTTTATAGGTAAACAGAGTTTAATTGAGCGTAGCAAAACATACACAGGAACAGTACGCGCGCACACACCTTCAATTTACAGCAGCTTAGAGCGAGCAATTGCAGCAGTACATACAAGGGTTACCTGGAATGACCTCCCCCCCCAATTCCTCGAAAGCCACGTATGCCAGCGGCCAGGCGATTTCAGCTAGTTTCACTGGGAGCTCCCTGGGGCTGGATCCTGAGGTCGGACCGAAGCCCTGGACCTCCGCACAGCTTGCTGCCCATGACCAACAACTTTTCCCGCCACAGGCCTCTTTCTTTATACCCTCTTCTTGGCTCCCCCCCTCCCTCCTGCGTCCCCTCCCTTCCGTGATTGCTTGAAATGAGTCAGGAATAACCTGTTTCCCTGGGTGCTTAAGAGTACTTGCCACTCTTCGAGACCACCAGGCACCTTGGTGCCCCTCTTGTTGTTTGGGGATGCTTCACAGCTCATTTGGCTGCCAGGGGAGGGGAAGCTGCCCGGGGTTATGCAGATGTGTCCCATTGTGAGCCTCATTGAAGGGCAGGAAAACAAGTGCAGGTAAACAAGGTTAAAGGTGGATACCTGAGCTGCTGCTGCAAGTGGGGTGTGTGTGTACCTGACCTGGCTTTCTCTTCATACTTGAGTCTTATAGGCCTCATTGGGGAGATAGGATTAGCGGTTCCAGGCTCTTGGAACTCGTGGTGGGAAAGGCTTTTGGAGGAACAAGGGGGTACAAAAGTGATCACCAGTGATGGAAAAAGTCATCTCCCAAAGCCTCTTGCTACTCCTGTTGTTGCCTCACACTGGGCATAAGGGAAAAGGGGGGCAATTGAGGGGGTGGCTCCCAAAACACCCTTTTCTACATGATCTGCAGTTTTTTGGGGGAACCTCATGTGCCCTTGGATTATCCATGCTCAGAAAAGTGAGGGAAGCCCATGGGCACATGAGCAACCCCCCCCCAACCCCCAAAGATTCTGCTGCTAAGGGTCCTTCCTATACCCCACCCCCTTTCCCCCCCAGCACTTGCAAAGTGGGTTTTGAAAAGTGCTACAATGTTCATTTTTGGCAGGTACACTTGCTGGGAGACAAAATGTAGCAGGAATGGACTTTACAGCAGGCTAGAAGAAATAATGGCTGGTTACTAAGCCCAGCCAGCCACAATTTGCTGACCCCTGTCAAAATATTCACACCTTCAAATCAACTGAAACTGATTCCAGTTTGTTTGAACACACAAATTACCCAGTTGTAAGAAGCCAGTCAGCTTCTTCATAATAAAATAATGCTATCACATACAGGTTCATTTTATTCTGTTTTACTGTTATTCAAAATCATATACCGGTAATCATATTATGGAATATGTGTGTATCATTACATCACACTTGTATTCTGCTGCTTCTCTACTCCAGCTGCCTCAAATGCAGACTGTCCTCTTGCAGCGGCATATTAAAAAATCCATTACACAAGTAGAACTTAATTACAATTTCCCTGACCAATTTCCATTTCCCTGACTTTTCCTGATTTTCCAGAAAGTGGAGGCCCTGAAGTATGAAACAAGGAAGTAGTAGCCATTCTAGATTAATGTGCAGAAAAAGAATATGTATATGTGTGGTGCCAGTAGGATTTCCAACTTTTTTTGTTAACTGTAGTTGCTCCTGTCCTTCTAACAGGAGCAGTATATACATAAATGAAGCTGATTAATCTTTTTCCTGGTAGAAATAGGGAAAGCTTTACCGGCTCATCTTTTGCATATTAGGCTGCTGTTAAAAGCATGGGAGCAGGGCCAGAGAAAGATGAGGGCTCCCCTAGTCTTATGTATATTCCCAAGCTTAGGGAACGCAAAAACATGGTAGGAAAAAGTAAAACGCCCCTCTTTTGGCTGCTTGTTCTAGAAGTAAAGTAAGGATGAAAATATCTTTATTAAAAAAACAAAAAAAAATGCAATCCCTTTTTGTTGAGTCAAAGTTAAAATAAATCTTTCCCAAAGGAAGAATTTACTTCGTAGTCCTGTAAATTAAAAAAAAAAGGGGGGTCTCCCATTCTTTTTTACATTCTGCTGCTCTGTCAGTCAAGAGAAGCAGCACACAGCCTGACAGAGCGGCTAAAAACAAACAAACAAACAAACAAACAATGCCTACGGATCGGGAACTGCTATTGGCCGCCTAGTTTGACGGCAGTAGCTTTGACGCCGTTCTCTCTCCTCTTCATTGGCGGCTGGCTTGCGGGGCGGAGCTTCTCTGCCTCCGTAAGTTGAACGGCCCAGTCCGAAGGAAGGGAGGCGGAGCTTCCCTCTCCTTCCCCCCTTTCCAGGCTGTAATGCGATCACGTGGTCCCAGTGTTTACATCCTCTCAGCTGTTTGGCACCTTTCCCCTCCCCCCCTCCTCTTAGCGTCGCTCGCACCAACACAAACAGTCGGAACCAGCGATAGCGTGTGGAGGGGGAAGAAGAAGAAGAAGAAGAAGAAGAAGAAGAAGAAGAAGAAGAAGAGGCTAACCCCTGAGGAGAACCGTCTTCTTCTCCGCTCAGTTGGCCGCGCCTTCTGAAAACAGCCCCTTTCCCCCTCTGGAGAGGAACCCCAGACATTCCTCCCCCCCCCCTTTCGCGCTGGTCGGCCCTGCTTCACTTCCACGTACACCGCCCCCCTCCAAAGCGTCACCCACTTCCCTTCGCCGGCCGGATTCAGAGGACACTGCAGAAGGGTGAGTGCCTCGTGGAGGGAGGGGTCCGAGTGGGGGGCAGCAACGGGCGGTTGAGGCGCGAGGCACTTATGGCGTCTCCGTCGCGCGGCTCGAGCCGAACGTCCCGCGGTGGCCGCTGGTGCTGGCCCTCCGGAGGCCGCTGGGAAGCCCGGAGGCGCGAGACCAACTATCTGTGGAGCTTCCTTGGGCGCCCCCCTCCCCATTTTCCTCTCCTTTCCCCTCCCCCTTGTCGTCCTTGTCTCTTACTTCGGAGTGCTTGTCACGTTTACACTTCTTGACACAGGCCCCGTGTTTGTGGAGAGAAGCGCAAGTGACTTCAGGTGCTTCCTCCTTTCCTGCGCAATAAATAACCCCCTGCCTCCAAAAGGACGCGACGAGGTGTTTGGGGTTGTTTGTTTGGGGTTTTTTGGTTGTTTGTTTTTAGATCGGGAAGCAGACGCTTATTGCTTTATCCAGGATCCCGAGACCGGTCGCAAAGGGTCGGCGGCGGAGGGGACGGCAGGGAAAGGTAGACTAGCCCGCCTGCTCCCCCCCCACCACACATCCAGCTATTAACAAGGCGGCCCCATTTTGGCTGGCCGCGTTGCCGGGACTATAAAAGGATAAACAAGTTGGTGGAGTCGCCGCCGACGCTGCTCCTTTCTTGCTCGGCTTTTTGGCCGCCAGTTGGCTTCGTTTTGAAAAGGTGCCAAAGAGGAAGAGACCAAATGAGCCACACAACAACAAAGAGACGGAGAGAGCCCGAGTCTCCCCGTCACAAGGTTAGGCAGGGAAAGGGGCGGGGGAGGGCGAAGAGAAGGCGGGGAGGCAAATATTTTTTGCAGTTATTACACAACTTCCTTTGTAAACTCCCCACCCACCCCCCACAACCCTCTTGCCACTAAATTCTCTCCCACAGTCGCCCCTCTCTTCCTTCCCGAAGTACCAAAAATCATATCTGGGCCGAATGCGTCTGACGAAGCGGGCCGCGAAAGTGTACGCCACAATATATTGGTCTGCCTTAAAGGTGCCAGAACGCACCCCGTTGTGTTAGTTGCAAGGGACGAGCACGGCTCCTCCTCCTGAAGAGCTTGTCACATTTTCCTTCTGTTTACACCGAAGGCCCTGCATCGAATTATGGGGGGAGGGGCGCGGGGCTGACTGCAGAAGAGCCACTTGCTGTTTGTTCTTCTTGTCGCTCTTTTGGCTGGTAGGAAGGAAGAGCGAGGGCGGCTGCTTCTGTACCGTTTAGAGAGGCTTGCCTGTGGTTGCTTCCCTGCCTTGACTTGCGGGTTTAGTGCGTTTCTTCTTCATCTCACAGTTAGGATAGGATGCATTTGGCTTCCTCCTTTGTGTGCGCAGTTAGTTACGTACTCGCTCCACCTTTGGGGGTGGGGGGATTTCTTTTTCTTTCTTTTTTTGTATTTGTTACAAATGCAACAAGAAGCAGGGCCTGGGTTCTGTCATCTCTTTGGCATGTATGACAAAGGAAAGGACCCTGTTGTTGACCTGGAGGGGAAAGCAAAGAAAGGAATATTAAGGGGGCAGAAAGGGAGTGAATCTGTGCTCCAAGACCAGTATCCCTCTCTGGCCTATTAAAAACCCATTATAGTTCTTTGTATGATGATTGGGGGGAGGGGGTCGACCCTGGTGCACAGCACTGACATTTGATAGATGCAAATAGATACATTTGTTACTCTTAAGAGAATTCAACAGGTTTTCCCATTTCATCCAAGGCATGTTAAACATTTGATGCAAAAACCATTTTTCCCTGAAGTGCCCATTAACAAAATTGTGAGATTTGCCCCCAAAGTAAAACGCCTAGCATTGTTCTAGTCAATATAGGACAAATTTAGACCTGTTCCTAATTTTACTGAGGCCCAATTCATCATACATTAATGCAAAGGTGTCCTCATCATGTGGGGCTGCCCTGATCATGTTGTTACTTCCCATGCTAGCACCAGCCTACGTTAGCCTACTGGTACTTAATGTAAGGCCAGAGAAACATATGTTAATATTAATGATCACCTGCTCTGTCATGTTCGGGATAGACAAGAGACATGAAGGCCCTGGGAGGAGAACACCCAGAAATTTTCAGGGATATTTTTTCCCCTAGAGGACTGAAATAGAACAGTAGGACACTTCAGGAAAAACGGGTGGGGGGGAGGGGAAGGACCTCATATGAATTATCTTCTATTTCAGAGTGATGAGTGAAATATTTTTATAGCAGTGTTTTTAAAATAATATTACATAGCTAATTCACACTGCTGCAAACTTAAATCCAAGATCCAAAA
The DNA here is from genome assembly GCA_021292165.1 of Shinisaurus crocodilurus. NCBI lineage: Eukaryota > Metazoa > Chordata > Lepidosauria > Squamata > Shinisauridae > Shinisaurus > Shinisaurus crocodilurus. Next base: position 171,003,555 of record CM037880.1, on the reverse strand, counting down.
AGGTATGTTAGTTATTATAATATTGCTACTGTGTTGACTTAATTATAAACAAACAGTCTTGATGTTGGAAAGTAATTTAACTTTTGCAGAATGCTGAACTCTTCTGGTAGCTGGTGCTGTAGTTCTTCTGCAACATGGCCTTTGTAACACAGCCGAATTCCTTTTGCTTCTCATGCTTCAGATTCCTCCACCTCCCTCTCTCTCTCAAACAAACTAACATATGAAAAGAGATGAGAAGCTTGTTTCAGTTAGTGCAAACCTCCTTTTTTCTGATGTTTCTAAAGCAGGGCTCTCCAAACTTGGGTCCCCAGATGTTGGCTGGGTATGCTGGGAGCTGTAGGCCAGCAACATCTGGGGACCCAAGGTTGGAGAGCCCTGCTCTAAAGTTTGGTGTAAGCTCAGGGTAAGAAGTGATAGTTCTTCCAGACACTGGTTATTTTTCTAATTAGAAACTTGAATGAGATGGTAGTATTTCAAGGATAAATTATTTACTAGGAAGGAATGGGATATAAATGTAATAAAGAGACAAAAGTAGCCATCTATTTATAGTGCCAATCCAATCCTATGAACACATGCCTGGAAGTAAGCCACAATGAACTCACCAAGTCTTACTTCTGAATAGGTATGCCTGGGATTGGGCTGTTACTTGTATGATGATGCTATTGAACTCTTCAGTGGTAGTATGAAGTGTTAATGTACATCCAAATTTATTGTTTCTACTTAATTATTGAATACTTTATTTTCAAAGTTTTTTTCTATAAAAATATGAGTTTCTTCTGTTTTTGCTTGGTGATACTGAACCTACATTCTGTTTAAGCCCATATAATAAACCTTCCTGTTGTTTACTACACTGTGGATAGTTTCTATTTTTAGTTTTATTCCTCTCCCCACTCCCAATTTTCCCAACTGGATATATTTAGGTCCCTTACAGTGTTATCCTATGAATGACTACTGGGAAGTAAGTACCACTGAGTTCAATGGGACTTACTCCTCAATAAGTATGTGTCCACTTTCCTCGGAGTAGGCCTCAATGAACTCAGTAGGACTTCTGAGAAGAAATGTATAGAATCGGTTGCCGGCCAGATGGGCGATTAATAAATGTAAATAAATAAATAAAAATAAAAAATTGCACAGTTGGAGTGCAACATCTCTAAGACTGGGTATATTCACAGTTATTATTTGACTAAAACGGGTGATTATATCAAAATGCCACTAATTATTAATTTAGCCACTTATAAAATACCTGATTTTTCTAACTGCTGCAGAAATTAAAAGGTAGGACAGCCCCTGCCCGCAGGTTCACAATCTAATAGACATGATACAAAAAGAAAAAGGAATGGGGAGGGAAGAGGAAAGCAAACACTAGTCAGCAGCCCCAGGATAACTGGCCATCGGAGCAGAGTGTGTTCTTTGGCAGGAAGGGAAGAAGCAAGCAACCTGCAGCTGCTCCTCTGGCTGAATGTTAAAATTGTATGTGCTAAATAATGTACAATACATTCTGTTCTTAAAATAATAAAGTAAGGGCAGGATCCTATGGCTGCTAGACCCTGTTTAGACAGCCATAGGCTAATTCGGAGTCCCAGCTCCAACCTCAGAAACTCGGTCGGAGCTGGGACTCCGACTTCAGAGCTAGGACTCCCTCTGCCCTCACAGCCGGTGTGGAAAGAAGCGCGCTGGCTGCGGCTCCATGGTCACACGACTGACTTCAGAGCTGGTGTTGGGAGTGGGAGGGGAGGGGAGGAGTGAGGCAGCCTGTTGTCCTTGCGAGCAGGCGCAAAAGACTTACCGTATTTTTTCGCTCCATAAGACGCACCCCCCCCAAAAATAGGGGGAAATGTCTGTGCGTCTTATGGAGCAAATATTGTTTAAAATTTTTTGATTTTTTTTTAAAAAAATTTTCATACCTCCCTCTGCGCGCCTCCAACGGTCCGGGGGAACAGCAGAGGGCTTCTGGCCGGAGCGGGGCAAGCCCCCGCCTCTCAGCTGATTCCCCCTATGTGGCCACTTAATAGCTGATTCCCCCGCGGAACAGCTGATTCCCCACTGAACAGCTGATTCGGCAGCAGCTCAGGGTAGGCGTGGGGGAGCCGGGAAGAGGCTGTTTGGTGGGCCCGCAGCTTGGCCGGGCCTTGGCTGCGCGGTGGGAAGGAGGCACCTGCAAACACCTCCTTCTCCTTCCCTCCCTCCGGGAAGGATGCACCTGAAAACACCTCCTTCGCGCGCCTCAGGTTCCTCAGCTCAACGTCCCCTGAAAGCAGTTATTTCCAGCAACCAGGGAGGGAGGGAGGGAAAGGTATTTTAAGCTAGCTGGGGCTCCAATGTTTTAATTATTTACCATGCTGTTTCTTTGTTTTGGTTTTAAATGGTTTTAGGATGCAATCCTACGCGTGTTTGGAGGGGGGGAGTCCTACAACTCCTAGCATTCCCCAGCCAGCCATGCGCAATCCTACGCACCTTGAGGCAGAAAAAAGCCCCGGGGCTTTTTTCTGCCTCAACGTGCTTAGGATTGTGTCCTGAGCTGTTGATGTTTGCTTTCAGCTTTCAGCTACTCCGACCCAGCTGCCTGTAGCAGCAGCACCACCACCAACAGCGGAGAAAGCGCAGGGTCGGGAAAGCCCTCCCCGCTCGGTTCTGTGACAGTGGCAGGGTTTTGTCGTCATCTCACCATTTGGTTCAGAATATTTTTTTTCTTGTTTTCTTCCTCTAAAACCTAAGTGCGTCTTATGGTCTGGTGCGTCTTATGGAGCGAAAAATACAGTAGATGACTGAAACCGGCCATCTAAGTCTTTTGCAGGTCGGAAGAAGTGCGGAGGGGACCTTCGCCTCCGGACTTCTCCCAATCTTGATAAGATGTCTATAATCCTCTGGGTTTGGAGGGTTACAGGCAGCCACATTGGATTATGCTGCCCATTAAGTCTGGTTTTTAAAAAGTATTACAATTATTTTAACTTTTCTGAAATTCCTTTTTTTTTTTTACTTTTCCTCGTGACTTCAACATTTCTAGTTTAAATACAAAAGTTTTCAGTCACCATTTATTCATTCAATATTGAATAAATATTGGTTTCACTGTATCACCCTGTTGATGTCTAACTCATCTATAAGTAGTTGGTTGGTATCTTACTAACTGTAGACGCAGTACAGTATATGAACAGCTGAGTTTAGGTTACCAGTGTACTACACACACATAGTAAAAATTTATTTACTTTGAAGAGATTACACTTAAGACGAGCCTGATTATGCAAAATGTGGTACTCTCATTTGAAGAAACTGTTTTTCTTAATATTTCAAGGCCAACACTGATGATTCAAAACATTACATTTCTCCTTTAGTAGTCAAAAATACATAGCATTTATATAAAGTGTTTCAGGTGTTTTCAATAATCCTTACAAAACCCTGTAAGATGGTCCAGTAGTGTTGCCCCATATTGTTGTGTGCCTAAGGCCATCTAATGAATTTGTGGCTGAACTGAGATGTTAACTGTGGAATTCTAACTCATGAACCCAGTTTGCATATAATGGTGGTAAATAATGGGTTAATCAACCCATGATTTGCTGTGGCACATGCTGCTATTTTGCATATACAACTTCTGATTGGAGATTGCTCCATATCATCAACCCATAATGTCTGGGTTTGGATTGTAGGTTAAGCAATCCATAGTTAACCCATGGTTTGTTCTTAGGTTAACTCTGGTTGTTTAACCCACGATTAACCCATAGTGTCCAGGTTCAGACATCATGGACCAACCTCCAATCAGAGGTTACATATGAAAAATGGTGGTGGCATGCGCTGCCACCACCATTTAATTAGTTAATTAACCCACAGTTTGCTGCTGTTATGTGCGAACAGCCCTTAGCCACTACACATGACCTGAATTAGTCTGAATTTTTAATAATAAATGGAACCATCTGCTGACGTACCTGTACTATTCTTTACAGAGTTTCCCCTTTTGTTTCCTTCCTTTGTAGTTTAAGTATTCCATCTAAGCAGTTTCTTGCTTCTGTGCCTAAACTGGATAATACACCATTAAGTGTATTTTAAATAGTACAAATTGTATAACTTATACACATCCAATCTTTTATTTGTTTTACTATATTTATAGAGTACCTTTCAGTCATAATGGTTCCCAAGGCAGTTTACAAGTCAAAACAAATGTAAAAACAACTCACACCTACAACAACTTAATTCTGGGAAAGTAAATCCAAAAACCAATGAACAGGATCAAGAGGGACATCACAACAGAGCATCACAATAAGCAAAACAAAAACAAAACAATAAAAGAGCAATAATTACTTGCTTAGTCTAATCTCTGAAAAAGGTAAGTTTTTTTTCTTGTTGCAAAGGGAGGGGCTTCTAAAGAAAAAGCCTTGCTCCTTGTTGAGGACAGCCAATTGAAAGTACCAGGAACAGGACTTAGTTGGCAGATTTTAAAACCCAGGGAAAACTCATACAGGAGAAGGCATTCCCCATATACACAAACCCAGTCAATTTATGGCTTTACAAGGCTAAGAGCAGCAGCATGGATATGGAGACAAGCAGGCTTCCAATGAAGATGTCTTAAATAGGTGTTGTATGTTATCAATTGTTTTTACCTGTCAGCAGATGAGTACCCAATACTGCAACAGGTGGAGTTTCCAGGCCATCTTCAAGGGTAATTTCATGTAGAGTTTATTAATCCACCTTGGAAGTCTGCAAAGCATGAATAACAGTAACAATATCATTGTCCCCCATATCTCTATTTATACATTTAACAACCCTTCTTATCTGAATTTATTTTTATTTGAATCTTCTGGGCATCTCCAACCTTTTTGGCAGTAATATAAAGTAATGTGGTGATTGTGGTTGTATGGTAGAAAACTTAAATTATTCTGGGTAGCCCCAATCGAGTCTGAATACTTAGTGAGTTACTACTTTAGAAATATAGTAGCTGATGATTACATTGTGAATGTCCTTGACTACACCGTGGATGATTCACCTTAAATATATATATATATATATATCAGGCTGTGTTCACATTTACTGCTGCAGGAATAGTACAATACCTGGAGAGTACCTCAGTAAATACTTGCTGTAAGGGTCATTCCATGTAAAATCAACCCCCAAAAATGAAAAAATTACCTCACCATCTGCGATTTTTTAAAAAACTGGCATACTGGTAGACCAGCATGAGAAATGAACATACACCAAATTATAGGTCATTATACCTCACGGTTCAAAAGTACAGTGTGCTCAAAAAATGCCCAAAACACGATTTTTCAGCATTTGTGACTACACAAAAAGTATCATAACTTCCTTCAGAATTGACCTAGAAAGTAAATCATGGTGTCATATGGAAGCTCTCAAACTACCCTTTTATTTGATATGTAACATGAAGCATGCATGTGAAATAACATATTCAAGGTCATAGTTTCTTTAATTTGACCTTGAATTCCAAAAAAACCAAATGTTTTTTTTGCTGATTTTTTTCCTCAGATAACCCATGTTTACCTTGAGTATATGTACCGATTTCCAGAACGGGGTTCCAAACAGTTCAGAAGATGTGAATGTTCTTATACATGCACAGTACCTCCCTACAATAACTTCACCCCCTTATACACACTTAAAACATAATTTTTTGGAGGGAAATTAAACTTAAGCCCGCCCCCTCCCTTCCGGAGCTTCCGGGGCCTTCAGGCTGAAACCAAACCAGGCATGGGTAGGCCTCAAACCTTCACAGAGATATCTCTCTTTGGATGTCTACATTAAATCAAGCTTTATTCACAGATTCTGATAAGAAAGAAAAAGGCAGGCCTGAAGCCGTGACAAGTGCCGACCCCCACTTCTGCTGCAATGTGTTCATGACTTCAAATTGTTGAATTCCTGCACACCATTTCTACAGGTAGCATAACTAAGATCTATTATTTCCCTGATGGTGCAGCAGCACAGTATAAAAACGGTAAAAACTTCAATAACTTAAGTAAGCATAAGTCATATTTCGGTATCAATGCAGAATGGCACTTCTTTGCCACATCACATGGAAAAGGGCCTTGTGATGGTTTGGGTGGCACTGTGAAAAGGTTAGCTGCTCGAGCAAGTTTGCAGCATCCGTATGAAAAACAAATCATGACCCCTCGTCAGCTCTTTGATTGGGCAAAGGAGAACATCACACAGGTTGCATTTCAATACACCACAAGTAAAGATTATGAACTGGAAGGAAAGCTTCTGAAATGTTGCTTCGAGAATTCAAGACGATTCCTGGGACACAGAAAATTCACGCTGTAATTCCATTAACAAAACACACGGTTGCTACTAAAAGATATTCATTTCAATGCGAATCCAGAAAAGAGACAGTGACTATTAAAGAAGGAGAACTGGAATTGCAAGAAATACGAGGATTTGTTACGTGTGTTTATATCACAATGGTGGTTAGGTTGTGTTTTACAAACATGATCAGAGAGCAGAAGTGTTAGTGAGCTTTCTTCATCCAGCTGGACCAGCAAAATCATTTATGTATCCAGATAAACAAGATGTCCTATGGATACCAACTTCAGATGTTTTGACAAAAGCTGATCCTTGTTGCCCAACAGGGCACTTCTATACACTAACAGACAAAGAGTGTCAAGCAGCAGCTTCAAGACTAGAAACTACTGTTATGAAAAGCTCCTTAATTTAGGACTTGTTAACAAAATGTTAGCAAGTAATATTTGAACTGCATAAAATCTGATCAGCATATATAAAAGTAAAATGGAAAATCTCATCTATGCACAATAATGGTTTTTCAAGCCCACATCTAAATAAATCAAAATAACTATGCTAGTAAAAGTCCCATTTTGAAATCAAGTACATGTTTCCAGGGATGTTAAACGTTATTTAAAACAAAAGGAGTTTTTTTGTCATTATTCAAGGTCAAACTTCTGTATATTTATTTGAAAAAAATTAAATGAACATGTTTTCCCCAAGCATACTGGTGAGTACCTTTTTTAAAGTACATATTTTAAACCTCATTCTTCTGAAAACAATAGGCCCTGCAACTTATTTTTTAATAAGCAGAACAAGTTCACCAAATCTTAAGCAATTTGCTTTCAGTTGGAAATATTCTTTGATTGATTTCATACCAGAATGACTACCCAGAGGAAGTATCATTATTCTACAGAAAACGTCAGAAGTATGCTATTGTGAAGAAGAATACCTAATTCAGAGCTGCACAATTATGACAGGGTAGCTTGTACTTGTGCACAATGTTTTATTCCAAACCTAAGTGATAATGCATATTTTCTTAAGATACATACAGTGAGATAGCAATTCATATGAACTATAACACATACACACAGAGCGCCCCAAAAGATGTAACTCGTTTTCTGTTAAGAACCCCATTTTGAAAATTGGTACATGTATTAAGCACTGTCAGATGAAATACTAAAACAAAAATCATGGAGAATTTTTTTTTAGTTTTTGCAGAATTCAAGGTCAAATTTTACTATTTGACCTTTAATATATATTTATACCAAAAAACCACTTATGTTACATATCAAATGAAAAAGCATTTCAAAGGCTTTCCATCAACACTATGATAAACTTTCTAGGTTCTGTAGAACTGGAATTACTGTAATTTTAATGTTGTCCGACACACAAAAATTAACATTTTTCTTCATATTTTTGATTGCCATATCTCCAAAAGTTTTTGTCCCAGAAGTCTAATTTTTGGAGCAGCTTATTTTCTCAGCAGACCCAACAAGTTCACCAAGTTTTTTCAAAATCGGTGATGGTCAGGTAAATTCATTGGTTGATTTTACATGGAATGACCTGTAAGGTAGGATGAGAAATGACAGTTGTGTTCCCTACACACACAGAAGGCCTGTCCTGGCTGTTGCAAAAAGCAGCCTTGATACTTTTTTATTATGTGTAAAGAGAAAGGCAGGCATATATGGGCTGTCCCTCTCCCCGCAGGCATACTGACATGTGGCAGGGGCCTACATGAACAATTGCTTCTTTCCATGATAATCCGGATTCTTCTCCGTGGTCTCTGTGCATCATACACATATGGGTTCTCTGCACTGAGACTGTTTCAGGAAAAATTCTATAGCTGAGGAAAATTGGGCGGGATCCCCTCCCCCATCGTGCATGCTCCTCAGTACGGCTCCCGCCTGTTACCTCTGTTCCTGTTCGACCGCCATTGCGACTGGTTTTGGAAATCTTCTCTATCTCTCTGGAGATATTTTTCGGCTGAGCTTAACTTTTCAGATTCCTTGTTCTTCGTTGTCTTCCTATTTCTTGCCTCATTTTCTTCCCCCTCAACCCCCCCCCAAATCGTTACTATCTCCTCATCCCCCCCCATTCTTGCCTTCTTTATAATTCTTTCTTTCCTCGCTATGCCTCTTAGGCATTCTCAAAAATGTGTGCGGTGTGGGACTAAAATCCCTCCCATAGACCAGCATTTGTTATGCCTCTTGTGTTTAGGGCAATCACATGTAATGGAGGCGTGCCCAATTGTCAGGCCTTCACGAAGCAGGACCGAAAACACCGTGCTACTAAATTGAGAGCTCTACTGTGGGAGCAAACTCTATCGGCGGTATCTCCTACTCCAATGGAGAAGCCTGGAGGCTCGCGACCACGCACACCTCTGTCTCATACCCAAACTTCTGAGACTGTGCCGTCGACTTCTAAGCCGCGGGAAGCCTATGTGGCCAAAAAACTAGCTAAAAAGGCTCACAAGGCTAAAAGAAATGCAGAAGGAGGAGGAAAAAGCGGCTAAGAAAAAAGGGCAGAAGGAGCAGTTATCACACTCTCTGAAAATAACTGCCTCTGACCAAATGTTGACGCAGTCGGCCCCGCTTACGGTTGTGCCCACTGCTCGACTGTTGGAGACCTACGTTGTTCGGATTCCATCAGCTTCGATGTCAGGTCATAAAGATGGCACAACTCGATCTAAGTCGCCAGAAAGGGCTTCGACATTGGCAGCAGAAGCTGCATCACGATCAGAGGGAGAAATAATTGAGTCTCCCAACTACTCTCCAACACGTGGATAGACGATTGATTCCTGTGGTACGATCCCGGGAATCCCGATGCGTTGCCATGATCTCTACCTCACCAAGATACTAGAGTCAGGTAGAGCATGCAGAGTCTGTAAGCCTTTGATCTCGATCCCCTCGGTATCGAGAGCAATCAGTTTTGTCCATAGCCTCGACGTCGAGATCTTACTATTCGAGATATCATTACGCGAGCCAGGGTCGACGTCATTTTGTCTATTCAATATCTCCTTCCACCGACAGATACCGCTCTCGATCTCAAGAGTCTCCTTGGTAACAAAGAGATCACTGATATTCACCTCGAGTCCGTAGAGAATCGCCACCTTGGTCTCGATGTCTACGACAGCCATCATCATTGCCTATACAAGAGCCAACTCCTCCTGCTGAAAGACAACGACATGAAGCGAGTCCATAGCCTGGAACCTCCAGCTCGATGGCACAACAGTAGGCTTTAGCCCCAACTCTTCCTATAGTGCCAGCTTGTGAGGAAGACTCATCAGACTCGCATTATTCCACAGATACTGATTCCATAATTTCCTCTGTGCATTCCACATCACCGGATGCACAAGTGGAATCAAAGGCTGCAATCTCCCCATCATAGAATCATAGAAAAGTAGAGTTGGAAGGAGCCTACAAGGCCATCGAGTCCAACCCCCTGCTCAGTGCAGGAATCCAGGTCAAAGCATCCCTGACAGATGTCCTGTCCAGCTGCACCTTGAATGCCTCCAGAGTGGGAGAGCCCACTACCTCCCTAGGTAATTGGTTCCATTGTCTTTTTGCTCTGACAGTCAGGAAATTTTTCCTGATGTTTAGGTGGAATCTGGGTTCCTGTAACTTGAGCCCATTATTCCGTGTCCTGCAAACTGGGATGATCGAGAAGAGATCCTGGCCCTCCTCTGTGTGACATCCCTTCAAGTACTGGAAGAGTGCGATCATGTCTCCCCTCAGTCTCCTCTTCTGAACATGCCCAGTTCTTTCAGTCTCTCCTCATAGGGCCTTGTTTCCAGTCCCTTTATCATCCTAGTTGCCTGCCTCTGAACCCTCTCCAGTTTGTCTACATCCTTCTTAAAGTGAGGTGCCCAGAACTGGACGCAGTACTCAAGATGGGGCCTAACCAGTGCTGAGTAAAGAGGAATTATCACTTCCCGCGATTTGGAAGCTATACTTCTATTAATGCTGCCCAAAATAGCATTTTCCTTCTTTGCAGCCACATCAGCATTGCTGGCTCATATTCAGTTTGTGATCTACCTCAATTCCAAGATCCTTCTCACTTGTAGTATTGTTGAGCGAAGTGTCCCCCATTCTGTAACTCTGCATTTGGTTTCCTCTCCCTAGGTGCAGCACTTGGCATTTATCCCTATTAAATTTCATTCTGTTGTTTTCGGCCCAGCGCTCCAGCCTATAGAGATCGCTTTGAATTTTGTTTCTGTCTTCCGGAGTATTAGCTGTTCCACCCAACTTTGTATCATCTGCAAATTTGATAAGCATTCCCTGCACCTCCTCTTCCAAGTCATTAATAAAAATGTTGAATAGCACTGGGCCCAGGACTGAGCCGTGTGGTACCCCATTCGTTACCTCTCCCCAGTTTGAGAAGGTACCATTGATAAGCACTCTTAGAGTCCGATTCTGTAGCCAATTGTGGATCCACCTGATAGTTGTTCCATCGAGCCCACTTTTAGCTAGCTTGCTAATCAGAATATCATGAGGCACTTTGTTGAAAGCTTTGCTGAAGTCCAGATATATAATGTCCACAGCATTCCCACAGTCCACAAGGGAGGTTACCCAATCAAAAAATGAGATCAGATTAGGCTGGCAGGATTTGTTCTTGACAAATTCATGCTGGCTTCTAGTAATCACTGCATTGTTTTCAAGGTGCTTGCAAACTGACTTCTTTATAATCTGCTCCAAAAATTTCCCAGGGATTGATGTCAGACTGACTGGTCTATAGTTCCCTGGTTCCTCCTTCTTGCCCTTTTTGAAGATGGGAACAACATTTGCCCTCCTCCAGTCATCTGGCACTTCACCTGTCCTCCATGATTTCTCAAAGATAATAGACAGTGGTTCTGAGAGTTCTTCTGCCAGTTCCTTTATTACTCTAGGATGCAGCTCATCAGGCCCTGGAGATTTAAACTCGTTCATAGTAATCAGGTGTTCCTTGACCATTTGCCTATCAATCTCAAGCTGCAATCCTGCCCCTTCAGTCTGCACTTCAGGTTTGCCAGGGACATAGACTCTCTTTTGGGAGAAGACCGAGCTGAAGTAGGAATTGAACACTTCTGCCTTTTTTTTTGTCTTCTGCAGTTCTGTGCTACCTGCCTGTACTCTTCCCTTGTAGCCTGGCCTTCCTTCCACATCCTATGTGTGTCCTTTTTTGTTTTCAGGTCATCTCTGAGCTTTTTGTGAAGCCACACTGGCTTCTTCTGTTGCCCTCTGCCTTTTTTCCTTGTGGGAATTGTTTGCCATTGTGCCTTTAGAATTTCCTTTTTAAAAAACTCCCACCCCTCCTGGGCTCCTTTTCTCATTAGAGTCGCTTGCCATGGGACCTTACTTATCATTGTTCTGAGTTTATTAAAATTGGCTTTCCTAAAATCCAGGGTACGCGTTTGGCTACACTCAGCTTTTGCTTCCTTTAGAATCAAGAACTCAAGTATAACATGGTCACTTTCCCCCAGAGTTCGCGGAACTGCCACTTTATCCACTAACTCATCTCTGTTGGTTAGAATCAGGTCAAGGATAGCCGATCTGCTAGTTCCTTCTTCCACTTTCTGTAGGAGGAAGTTATCAGCAACACAACTCAGGAATTTCTGGGAGGGGCCACGTTTGGCAGAATTTGTCTCCCAACAGATATCAGGGGAATTGAAGTCACCCATCACTACTACATCATGCCTCCTTGAAATATTTGCAATTTGCTTTTCAAAAGTTTCATCCTCGTCTTCTCCTTGATTGGGTGGTCGGTAGTAGACTCCAACCGCCATGTTCGTCTTATCCTTTGCCTCCTTTATTTTAACCCAGATGCCTCTCAATGAGGCTGCCAAGCTCCTCTTCCTGTATCTCTGTGCAGAGATACGTATCTTTAACATACAGCGCAACCCCACCTCCCTTTCTGTTGCTTCTGTTCCTTTTGAACAAGTTATATCCTTCAATTGCTGTATTCCAGCCATGGGAGTCATCCCACCAGGTTTCAGTTATCCGTATCAAGTCGTATTTGCCGTCATGTATCAAGAGTTCAAGTTCGTTCTGTTTGTTGCCCATACTCTGGGCATTAGTATAGAGACATCCAAAAGACCAACCGTTCTAAGGCCGTGTTTGCACGACACAGGGAACGGTGGGGAAGCAGAAGTCCCCCGCGGTTCCCGTGTCGTGTGAACGCTGACCGGGGGTGCCCCCGCGGGACAGCTGTGCGAGGGACACATGCATAGTGACCATGGGCAGTAGAGGGGTAAGCCCCTACTGCGCGTGGCCACCCTGCCGTGCGAACAGTGGGTGGCCGCCCAGAGGCGGCCGCACAGTGGCAGGCCGCACAGAGGCAGCAGCCCAGAGCAGCTGGAGCTGCCGCCGCTCCAGCCTGTAGGGGCAAACGGTCCCTCTGGGCATCCTGGGCCCCCGCACCCTAGTGCCAGGAGGCCCGCACTGCGGTGCGGGGACTGCCGGCTCCACCGGGGTCTGCCCACATGCGCGGGGTGCAGGTCGTCAGCGGCGCCCCGCCTGGACCCCACAGATCGCCCTGTTGTGCCTCCCCCGCCCGCAGCCTGGGTCGTGCAAACCAACCCTAAGACTTCATATACCACACAAGATGAAAGAATAGTTGAGGTGGTGGATGCAAGAAACAAACCTCCTTTTCGTCCTCCGGTACTGACACATCTATTAACAACAGATGCATCATTACTGGGATGGGGTGCTCACTCCAATGAGCATGTCGTGCAAGGGACCTGGACAGCCAAAGTGAGCTCTATGCACATCAACTGGCTGGAGCTGATGGCAGTATGGCAAGCTCTGCGAGCATTAGAACATCATCTCTCAAGCTGTCACATTCAAATTGCATCCGACAACACAACAGTAGTTGCATATCTAAACAAAGAGTGAGGCACGAGATCGACACGCCTAACACGTGTTACATTACAGATCTACGAATAGGCAATACCTCGATGAATGTCATTTGTAGTGATCCATATTGCAGGGAAATCCAACGTTCTTGCAGACACACTAAGCAGAGTGTCGGTACAATCACACGAATGGCAGCTGAATCGAGGAGTTCTCCACACGCTTTTTCACCAATGCTACCAGCATAGAGTAGACTTATTTGCCACCAGAGGGAACACAGCTTGACCTCTGTTTTGCAGCCTCGGATCCGATGTCTTTGATGGACGCTTTCATGATGAATTGGAACGGGGATTTCTTCTATCTGTTTCCCCCAATTCCACTTGACTTGAGTGATTGTGAAGATCTTTCAAGACAAAACAGACTGCATATTAATATCCCCATGGTTGCTTCGTCAGCCTTGGTTTTCTCACCTACTCAGTCTCTCTCACGGCAAATACCTTTCATTACCATGTCAAAAGAACTTGCTAACTCAACATCAAGGCAAAGTGATACACCCAGATCTGAAATCGCTGAGCCTAATAGCTTGGAGGATCAGATAATCCAAGATACAGACCTATCCGCTGCTGTCAAAGAAGTTCTGTTGGCAGCTAGAAAACCATTGACAAGGATGTCTTATGCACGAAAATGGTCTGCTTTTACTAAATTCGCCACTGCCATACACACAGATCCAAATATATGTTCAATATCGGTTATTCTGGACTTTCTGCATTCTTTGATGGTTCATGGACTGAAATACTCCTCCATCAAAGTGTATTTGGTCGCAATATCAGCACACAGAACGACGCCGTCTATGGGGGCGATATTTACAGACCCACTGGTTAAGCAGTTCTTGAAGGGACTCAAAAACCTAAGACCTCCAGTTCGAAGTTTAGTGCCAGGAAGGGATCTTCCGCTAGTTTTAAAGGCTCTCACTAGTTGACATGAGATTGAGTTAGTTGAAAACGGTCTATCTAGTGGCAATAACTTCGGCCAGACAGGCCAGTGAACTTTGTGCCCTAAGAATTGATTCACTGTATACAACCTTTCACTGGGATAAGGTTGTCCTTCAGCCAGATATTCAATTCTTGCCAAAAGTAGTTTCAGAATTTCATTTAGGACAAGACATTGTTCTTCCTGCTTTTTTTCCATCTCCATCTTCGCCTATTGAGAAGACGCTGCACTGTCTCCATGTCCACCGGGCACTAGCTTTCTATAAAGCTTGTATGGAATTGATTATTTATTTATTTATTTATTTCATTTCATTTTTATACCGCCCAATAGCCGAAGCTCTCTTGGCGGTTTACAGCAATTAACAAGACAGTCCCTGCCTGCAGGCTTACAATCTAAAAAGACACGACACACAAGGGAAAAGGAATGGGGAGGGAAGAAGGGGGAATATTAATGAGTCCTGGCAGGGCTGGTGGAAATCCATGTATCATGCTTAGAAAGAGTCAACAAGCTATTCATTTATTATGTGTTGTGATATGTATCACATTCACAAGCTGGAGCACATTGTTTACACATGGAGGGGACAGAATGGCGGGTAAACAGGTTTATTATGTCTCTCTAGAATCTCGTGTTTTCGCAGAGGTTACTAAAGTGTGAGAACAATATGAGCTGGTCACATGGTTTGTATGTTCTGGTGACGTATTAACTTGTCTGTCTGGAGCCATTTTAGAGAGGAGCAGGACTGTTCTCTCTCTTCACTCTTTTCTTCTGACTATTGTTTGCTGGACTTATGCAACAATGTAGCATCTTTGCTGAGGTGGGGTAAAGCTCAACTTGCTCCACTGGAATAAATGCTTGCTATGCATTGTACTCTGCACATGGACTGTAACTAGGAAATGTATACTCTGTAGAATATTACTTTGCTAAGTAAATAAACAGGTAGAATAGACCTGTGGAGTTACAGAGTTTTTTCCTTGCTATCTGCAAACTGGGGAGCTGGCTGCTGGAGTCGGATTACATGCTGGAAAGCTGGCTGGCTGATTGCAACCGAAATGCTGCACGCTGCGCAGAGAGAGGGGGAGAAAGATCTGGATTTCTGTGTGTGGATTTATGGGCCTCTACACTCGAACAGGATTTTTAATCTCCCATCTCGCACACACGGGGCTCTGCTGTCACTCACGCGCCATCATTATGGGCCTCCTAGAGTAGGCAATCCAGTGTCCAAGCAACTACTTTCATCCTGGATCGTGGACACCAGTTAAACTGACGTATCAACTTGCTAACTGTAGCTTACCTGGTTCGGTGAGAGCTCATTCCACAAGAGCTCTCGCGACGGCAATCGGGAGAGGAGTCCCTCTGCCAGACTTGTGCCGGACGGCGACTTGGTCTTCTCCCTCGACGTTAATTCATCACTACCACCTTGATGTTCGTGCCAGAGCACAGAACGCATTCGGGAGAGTGGTTCTGTCATCCATAACTCAGTGACTGTCGACACCAACCCGCCTCCGGTAAGTTAGCTTGCTACTCTACCCATATGTGTGTGATGCACAGAGACCACGAAGAAGGACAGGTTGCTTACCTGTAACTGGTTCTTCAAGTGGCCATCTGTGCATTCACACAACCTGCCCTCCTTCCCTGCTCGGTGTCTATATCGAGTTCTATGGATATTCCTGATAGAGGTTGGATGAAGACTGTTTTTCTTCTCGATGTCGAGATAGGCATTGATGTCAAAGTTGTAAATTTTTTCTCAGTTCCAAGGGTTGCAATAGCTGGTCTCAGGGAACTGAGGTAACGGGTGGGAGCTGCGCTGAGGAGCACGTGCGATCGGGGAGGGGCTCCCAGCCCAATTTTCCTCCGCTATAGAATTTTTCCGAAACGGTTTCAGTGCAGGCACAGAGAACCCATATGTGTGCGAATGCACAGATGGCCACTCGAAGAACCACAGTTACAGGTAAGCAACCTGTCCTTTTCTGCAGCCTCTTGTGCTTGGGCAGCCTTACAGCCAAGATGGGTAACAATAGCGAGGTGTTCCTTCTAGATTCGTAACACTCTGGATCAGTCTTGTATATGAATATACCTGGCCTGGCCAATTTAATCCAGTGATGTGGTTAATATGGTTGCTGCTACACAAGTGTTTACACAAGTGTTTACACTAGTGTACATGTAACTAGCTGAGATCCTGTGCACTTCTAACAGCAAGGAAAAAGAGCCAATGTAGCAGTGAGAGCCACCCTGAAGTACCTAGCAACTCTGTTAGCACCCACCAGTCATGACCACATTCCTGATGGCCCCAAAATCTGCTTGGGAAGACCTAATTAACACTTATCATGGTGTTCCTGCTAGCTCCACCATAGAACCCAGACTATACTAAGTTATGCACCCCATAGCACCTGCTCCAACACATGCCAGGGTTTTCCTTATGCAGTGATTCAAATTGTCTAGAAGCCCAAGCAGCATTGGCCTATAAACAACCACTTTTTCCCCAGGGGAAGTCTCAGGCACCCGAAGGAGGGACTGCATCCTAATCACAATAAGTATTTGTGTGAAGGGAACAGGCTTTTTAAAGGGAGAGGGAAATGAGTCACTTGGACAAGGAGCAACACAAGCTCACAGGAGGTAACAATGTAGCTTGCCTGGTAATTCAGTAGGCAAGAAAATTGCAATGGGGAACAGGAAAGTGGGTGTTTAAGTCCTGCCCCAAGAAATAGAAATGTGGTCCCCCAAGACAAAGCCTATCTTTGGGGGATCTTGCTGGCAACAATTTTAGAAGGAAAAGATGTTAGCAGTGGGGTTAGAATTTTGGCTTCCTATGCCACAACATTCTAACTGCAGTCACAGATGCATGAGATGCTCATATTGGCAGAACTTTGATGCTTCTCAGTGGCATGATCTATGGCACACTTCCTTCTCTCCTTCTTAGCCCCATGCACTGGGAGAGCAACATACTTGCGCCCCTTTCAGTGCCAGCCTAAATGTGAAGTTGTAGCTCTGTGGAAAAGCACTGGGTGACAGTCAAGAGGCCTCGGGTTCAGTCCCTGATCATGGCTTCTGAGAGGACGGGCTAGAAAGAGAGACACCTGACCAATTTACTGCTGTAGCCAATCCAGCTGAGTGATGTAAATATCAATGGTCTCTCTCAGGTATTTATTTATATTTATTTATTTATTTATTTATTGGCTGCCTTTCAGGGCAGGAGCCCTCCCAAGGCGGTGTATGTTCGATTGCATCCATTAGGTGTTTTCCTCCATCTACACTCATACCCTACTTCATTGCTTTCAGCTTGAGGGTATGTCATGGAACTCTGTGAGTTCTACTACTCCAGAAAGGGCATTCCGGAGCAATAATGTCAACAGCCCAGGTTGTTTCTGCATTCCCCAAATTGACCAGGACTTTAACAGAGAGGCAACCATACTAGCCAGAACTCTTCCAGAGACCATGTTGATACAGTCCTATAGTTTCTCATAGAAGCCATGAAGTCCTGAACCACCCCGGACAGGGCTTCCTCAGTGTGAATGTTGACATCCCCAAGTCTGGGGGCTCTCAACGCTACATCTGAGTCCACCTCCATTGGTAGGAAGACTACTGGGCCATACACCAACAAAATCCCAAATCTGCCTGTAGATTGTGCAAGCATTCCAGACTAGTAGTCAGATGGAGAGGCTGGAGAGAAAGAATTCCTATAGACAAGAGCAACTGCTCCTCCCCAGCCCTCAAGTCTTTCCTGATGCTGAACCAAGTTTGTTGGTGGGCACAACTCTAAGAGACTAACTCCCCCTTGCTCACCCACCCATGTTTCAGTTATACATGCCAGATCGGTCGCCTCATCCACTATTAAATCATGAATGAGGGAAATCTTCTTGTGAACCAATCTGACATTTAAAAGCAGCAACAACCAAGGGCAAGATGTTAGGGCAACCACCAAATCTCTGGGTGGGAGGAGGGCCAAAGCACGGCACAGCCATTAACTGACTGGGCTTTGTTCCCCTGACCTGGCTAACTCTCCTCCCAGTGCCATGCCTCCCATTAGCCATAACCATACTAATTAGATCCCCCTCGATCTCCGCACTTGGCCCCTTGTCCGCTCTCACCGGGCACATGATCAAGCCCTAAGAGGGCAAACAACCCCAACACAAAGATTCTCCAGACCAGTCAGCCAGATGTTAGAGGGGCTGTTAGGAGTGGCTCCCCCCAAAGGCTCAAACCCCCCCCTCCTGTTGCCCCTGCCATTGACTCAAGTGAACAATCAGCCTGGGGGAGTGTCTCCACTGTTGCCAGTGATGTCTGCATTCTCCCCAGCAGCAGCCAAACAGCAGCAGGTAGCAACGCCAGGCCCTGGATGGTAAGATACAGCTCACCTGCTCAGCAGAATGTCCCAGCTGCCTGGTGTTTTGCTTCAGGGTTACACTTACGACACCTATTCTGCAGGTTGACCACCTTGTGATGCCATATATGTATAAGAACACATACTTCTCTGCCAAATTAATGAATATGAAAAACAACTATCTTCTTTTGAGTCTATACATGCATTTATTTGATGCAGATAATAATTCCCATTTCATCAGCACTTTACCTTAGCATTCAATAGTGAGCCATAACAAACTAAGTTGAATTTTGATTAGTTGTGTGCAGATTTCTTTTCTTTCTGTTTGAGAAGTTAGGTTAGCAGGGCCCCAGCTTTAGCTAGGCCAGTTCGTTTGATCATGAATCTCATGGCCGTCACACACCCCCCATCCATCTGAGGTAATGGCTCCTTGCTTGTAGCAAGTTGAATAAGATTGCAAATGTACTTGCCACAGGCTGAAGTAAAGCTTCTGCCATCAGCCAGAAATTCATGCACATTTTGCAAGCTAGTAATTTTTATGGGCTGCAAATGGT
This sequence comes from Shinisaurus crocodilurus, assembly GCA_021292165.1. Taxonomy (NCBI): domain Eukaryota; kingdom Metazoa; phylum Chordata; class Lepidosauria; order Squamata; family Shinisauridae; genus Shinisaurus; species Shinisaurus crocodilurus. Next base: position 170,984,650 of record CM037880.1, on the reverse strand, counting down.
TAAGTCCATCATTCAGTGGATTTATTCTGTGTTGGTGTTCACTGGATAGAGTGGCAAGGATACTGGGTAACAATTTGTTCTAAAGCTAGCAATGGTGGCCGAAAGGAGTCTCATAAATTTACAAATAAAATAAAAATAGTTGCTTTCAGAAATGGATGTGCTCAAAGCTCCTCCCTCGGCTTGTTCCAAGTACTGATCAACTGTGTTATGCATTTCCTGTTACATCCCCCCTCCCCTTTAACTACAAGGATCTCAAGGTAGCATATATTCCCTTACTCTTATCCTCATATCAATCCTGTGAAGTGTAGGTTAGGTAGGCTGAGAGAGTGATTGGTCCAAGGTATCTCAGGAGTGCGGTTTGGAACCTGTGTCTTCTCCATCCAAGTCCAGCATTCTGTTATCCACTAAAGCACATTGGCTCTCATCTCTCTCTATCTGAGGTGGATTGGGGACCTAAATCCATCTCCTTGCCTTTCTCAGCAACTTCCCTATAAAGATGAGGGCTCCATCTCTTCTGAACTGTGATAGCACTGTCAAAGCTGACTTTGCCAGCAATCTCTTGAGAGGCTAGGATTGTGCAGCTTCCTGCTGTATGCATGAATCTCTGGATTAAGGCCAGTATTGATAGTGCCTTTCAATCATTTTGATATAGGGCTTCATTTGTCACTCAAACGAAAATGAGAAATAGAAAACATTTTCACCCATGTTTCGTAAAAAAATTGCAACAGAAATATTTGTTTTTACCAAATATGAAGTTGTCACATTAAATACACAATTAAAAATCATGACCTCTAGAAAAACAAAACGCAACCTTGTTACCACCATGGGCATTTTGGTCAAGCAAAATATTCTCACATCTTTTTTCCAAAAATGAAATTCATTTTTTCACCCTGGGACTGTTTCTTTGGGTCACTTTAATCTTTTAAGTAATTCTGTGCAAATGACATGGAAACCAAAAAGATGAAGCCAAACTTCTGTATGTTTAGATTTTTTCCCCCTGTGGGTAGAACTGCATATCTCATGTAGTTCTGATTCTTTTTATAAGCTTTTTTGTTCTACAAAATTGCAGACACGGGCTGCAGTTTAAGGGTGGGATTGAGGGGAGAGGAGAGGCTTATTTACCTCTTCCCCTCAGACAGTTTTCCATTGAAAATTCCCCCAAGCTGCTTTTAACTCCACAAGGGAAAAGATACTTGTTATGCAGGCATTTGACATTTTGGTATAAAGAATGAGGATGGTAATTAAAGGAAAATGTAGTTTATATGCAGATTTTTATTTTTACAAAGGGAGTTGTACTTGTAAGTTACATATATTTCTGAGAGTCACACTGATAATTGTAGTTTTAAATAGTAAAGTGAAGGTTGGCTTTTAGATCCTAAATGTTAATATGAATACATTTTTACAAAATGCAACCTTGGCCTAAATACGGGTAATGGTGATCTAAGGTCATGCAGATGATAGACTTTACATGACCTACTTCCCCCCTCCATTCAACAGCTGTTCTCCTTTAACAAAGTGAAGACAAATTAAGAGTCACCTCTTTTAATAGAAATAATATAATCAACATTTTACCTAGTTTGATCCGTATACTTCTGCTATCAAATAGTCATTTTCTAGCAGTTTACTAGACTCTGGTATTGTTTTCATTCGGCTGTTCATTGATGTATCAGGTTACAACTGTTGGTATCAATGGCTTCCTTTCCATAGATCCTTGCTTTAGTATTGCTGTCTTTCTACCAGGGCACAAGATTAATATTACTTCTAAATGTAATATTATGTTATGTTGTTATGTTATGTTCAACAAGTAAGTGGTTTGGAGTATCATTGTAGGTGGAACTGCAGTGAAACAATCATATTCTAGTGACAAATATCTTTTTTCTGCAAAAGGTCTGCTACAAAATTGCTTCCAAAGTTGTGTAAAACTGCACCTTTGTATTCTATCATGTTGTATGAAATCTTGTTCTTTTAGAATTTCAGAAATGAATAGGTACTAGCAAAGCATTATAATTGATATACCAAAGATAGGCAGCTAACTGAACAGGTATATCCTGGGGTGTATGCAACACTAATGTCAAGTAAAACAGTTAACAGTTAGTACATAGTCATGGCTGTATACTCTGCACTTTAAAATAACCCAAATTCTGTGCTCACAGAAAGTGACCATGACCAATTTCTCTCTGGCCGGGTTTGCAGGTCACTATAAACCCACAGAGGTTCTGAAACCTCTGTGTGTTTAAAGTTGCCCCAGGCCCCAGCTCTGCCCAACTAATGGTCAGGCACAGCGGGGGTTCGGAGGCACCACCTCTCCCCTCAATCCTCCAGTTGGTATCCTAGCTGTGGAGATGACAGCTGCCAAAAAGTGCCCAAGTGGCACTTTTTGGCAGCTGCCAGAGGCTCCTTGCTCTTGCTCGGCAGGGTTGTGTCCCCGCCGAGCATGGGCAACAGCCCCCCACCGGATGGCCCCCTCCCCCCAAGCCTCACACCGCCGTTGCTGTCCTATGCAGTCTGCCTCAGCTGCCGCCACCACTACCCTTTCAGCTGAAAGGGCAGGGGTGATAGGGGTGGGATCTACTGAGCAGGCCTCGCTTGGCATGGCTGGCTGGATGCCCCCTGCCTTTGCCGCTGCCCTTTTGCCCGAAAAGGCAGCAGCATCGGTGAAGGTGCCTCCTCTTTCCACCCCTCGAACCCCACTCACTGCATCAGCTTCTGCCCTCTTCCAAATGGGAAGCAAGCATACCCGTGGCCGACACTGCTATGCTGGCATTGGGCATGCGCGTGTGAGGCGGTGCACGCACGCTGATGCTGGTGTAGTGGTGTTGGCTGCACGCGTGCCTGCTTCCTACTTGGAAGAAGGTGGCGGAGGTGGTGAGTGGGGCTCGGGTGTGGGAGGAGCATCAGCCTTTGCCGATGCTGCTGCCCTTTTGGGTGAAAGGACATAGGCAAAGGAGGGGGCGGGATCCAGCCAGCCAGGCCTAGCAAAGCCTGTTGGCTGGATCCCGCCCCTGCTGCCGCCGCTCCCCTTTCTGCCAAAAGAGCAGTGGGGGAGCCAGGCATCTGGTCTCGCTCTTGAGAGCAAGCGAGGCCAGGGCGCCTAGATCCCCCATGCCGTGGCCGATCTCGTGCCTGACATAGGCCTCGGCGTGCGGCAAAGCAGAGGACAGCCATGCTGGCACTTGGCCAACTGCCATCGGCCAGAGCCCCATGCCCAGAGCAGCAGCCATTTTTATCCAATCTGGGCACGGGGCCCTATGCCCCTTTTGACTTGTTGTAGGGTTAGTGCATCATTCAGGTTTGGATGACACGCTAAACCTACTAGGGTTAACATAACCTTACTGCAAAGCATGGTTACCCAGGGTGGCTTAGAAGCCCCACCAGGTTGGCTTCTAAACCACGCCATATGGGTCAGATGACACACTAAACATCAGTAGGGATTAACCTGAGGTTTAGCATGTTGTGCAAACCCAGTCTCTCTCTTCCCAGACCTTTACTGAGGCTGGGTTCACACCTCAGTAGGTTAAGTGCTTCTGAGGTTTAGCATGTGGTCTGACCAAGGCGGAGTGCTTCAGAAGCCAGCCTGCTGTGGCTTCTAAACCACCCTGCTAAGCCATGGCTTGTGGTAGGGTTAAGTTAACCCCAGTAGGTTTAGCACATCGTCTGAACCTGGACAACATGCTAACCCTCCCACAAGCCAAAAAGGCATAGAGTCCCTTGTGCAGAGTGGCAAAAAGGGCTACCACTCTGGGCAAGGTGCTCTGGCTGATGACAGCTGGCCAAGTGCCCAAGCAACACTTGGCCAGGTATCTGCTTCCCCGCGCGCTCCTGCCCATGTCTTGCATCATCAGGAGTGCACAGGGAAGCCACTGGGGTCTGCCCCCACCATGTGCCTCCCCCCCAAGCCCCACTCACCACTGCCGTAGCCCGCCAACACCTCCACGCACCTCATTGTCCTTGCCGAACCCCACTGGGTGAGGAGGAGCTGCGTCAGATGTACCTCGCAAGGCCGGATTCAACCTGGCCTTGTGAGGAACTGCCACGACAGTTCCCCCTCCCCGGCTCTCCCCCTTCTCCCGCAAGTAAGTGGGGTGAGCTGGGGAGGGAGGGCTGGTGACACTGTGGCATCCCCTCGCAAGGCCGGTTTTAACCCAGCTTTGTGAGGGACTGTGGCAGTGGCGGCTCCCTCTTCCCGGCTCACCCCACCTTTTCTCACTGTGGTGTGGTGCCCTCAGAGTCATCGAGGCCTCAGGAAAAGCTTTGCAGTGGGCACTATAGTGGGAAGGATGGAACAGGGAAGCAAGTGTCTCTTCTACTTGCACTAGGATTGGATACAACCCATTAAATTAAAGCCTGTTTACCTATGTAAAATAACAATTTGGGTGCACAAAAATGTGACTTGAGGTCCAGCATTATCAGTATGATACAATAGGTCAGATATTATATTACTTATTGTGCTAATTGTGACTACTTACGTAATGTTCAACCAAACAGCATGAGCATTTAGTTTGCATCTCACAGATAAATGCTCTTCTGCCCAGTAACTACCAGCCCTTGCTTTAGGGAATTCTGACAGCTTCAAGTTGTGATCTTGCTAAGTTTCCTTACATATGTGTAATGAGAACCAAATGGAAAGCGTTAATTTTACAAATGCTCCCCTAAACCGATATGAACTCTATTACTTTGAAAGATTGTTCCTGGGTAGCATAACATATGTTGCCAATACTTGCAAAACAATGTGTGTTAATTGTCGTAGCAACTAATTAATGTGCATGCCTTTTCAATAAATATATGAATTATGTTTTGGAAGATTAATTTTAAATCTGACTTTCTTTTTGGCGGTTTAAATCAATTCTGTCTGATTTGCGTGGCTATGTTCTTGACAATCTTATATGTATGTATCAGCTGGGTTTGCAGACCTTTTATTTTTCATAACTCCTTTTATTATTTTACAGTAATTCTGTGGGGAAGATAACTTGCAGGGGGGAAAAATACAGCCAAGAAAAGGTAGGCCAGATGGCTTTTCCCTAGAAGTATATTTTTTTATAGGTAAGTGATTCCCTTTTTGTTTCAGTAAGTGGCTAATTTAGTACAAATTTGGGTTTTGGTGAATTATTGATAATTACAGAAATAAAAAAAATATTAAATAATTTAAAAAATTAAATTTTATTTTTAAATAATTAAAAAGAAACAAAAACATATAGGACTTGATTATATTTAAAGCTGCAGCCTCTTAAACACTGCTCACATTAAGTTCTATAATGGTAATACATTTATATATTTTTTGACATGCGGTGCCAGTTAATTCCTATCCAAGAGGTTTGAGAATCTGCTCTCTTCCCCCTTCTTCTGCCCAACAAAAACAGCATTTCCTTCTGAAGTAACTTGACTGGGCAGATCTAGATGGCAGGCTGAAGATGTTGGAAGGTGTCCTTCCCAAAGCAAAGGAGAAGTCCTAGAAGGAGATCCCTGTGACATTCCTCCATATTGTTCTGAGAGGCTGCTGGCTCAAAGGTTCATTGAGTTCTGATGTTGCCTAGGTAATGTTGCTTCCCAAAGATTGCTGGGAAGTGGTTCTGACAGTTTCAACAGCTGCATGAAGGCCGGCAGCATTTCAGCCTGCTAAGCACCACTGGTCATTGAAGAAATGCCCCAGTGAAGATGCTGCAGCATTTTTCCATGCCAGAAATGGCACAAAGATTAGTAAAATCTTGGGAATTTATGGCTGCCACAGTCGTATTTAAATTGGTATTTGGTACAGGGAAAAGATGTTTGAAATCGTATAAGATTATAGGTTTATCTAATGTTGTGTGCTCTTAACTGAGGAGGACTCAGCTATGCCTGAGCTATAGGACTCAGCTATAGGACTGCTTTTACGTAGTATGTGACAAGACAAAGGAAAGTTACAGTAAGATTTGTGGCTTTCTGTACTGTAATTGCTTGTTCTTGGTGGGATCATATCCCAACTCAAGGATTAGATTTGCAGTCTCAGGAGTGCTTTTGGATTATCCCTTGCTCCTGTATGCTCCGGGAAGATCTGTGGGCAGGAAGTAATTTTAGCAGTTACAAGGTGGCTTCACCCTTTCCTTGATTATAAAGAGCTGGCCATAGCCATTCCCTGTTGTACTAATTGCATATTGTGTAATGTAATGTCCTCTACACAGAGCTGCTCTTCAGGAGAGTTCAGAAGCTTCAACAGTTACAAAAAGCTGCTGTTACCATCTTTGTGTGGGATGTTCGGATCTCTACTTGTCTGAAATCCATTTTTCCTTGATCAGGGAATAAGCCATTTCCAAACACAAATGAATTTGGCAGGGATGGGAATTATTATTGAGGTCTATAGAGGCATATCTGAGTTACATCCCCTGACTATGGGAAATTCTTGCCCAATTTCAAACCTGCCATTTCTGAGCAAGGTCTTGGAGTGGGTAGTGTCATGTCAGCTCCAGGCAGTTTTGAATGACACTGATTATTTAGATCCTTTCCAGTCTGGCTTCTGGCCTGAGTTCAGACCAGAAACTGCCTTCGTTGCCCTGGTGGATGACTTATCCTGGGCAATACATGTGAGGAGTGTGACCCTGTTGGTTTACCTGGACCTCTCACTGGCTTTAAATACCACTGCCTTGGCAGAGATACACAGGTTCCTGAGCTCAGATCTGAGTTATAGCCAGCCTTTTTATTTTCAGAAGTTTTGCCTAACTGTGGATTTTGGATTTTTTCCCCTGGATCCCCTGGATTTTGGATGTTTTAACTCATGGACCAGCAAGGCTATCTTTGTTGCTTTATATGTAATATAACTCAGATATTTGTTTCTTCAACAGTGGTTTTACTACTGCCTCCTTCAGGACTGCTGAATCACATCTATTGCCTGGGATAAGTCATCCACCAGGATGAATGAATGAAAGGACATTCACCATTTCTGATAACCATTTTGTAAGCCCAGCCCTGGCAAACTTCACTAGCTAGGAGGGTCAAAGATCTACAGAACAAGTGTTAGGCCTCAGTGCTCCAAACAGCTTGTGAACATCCTCAGGCTGTATAAGCTGAAGCATATCCATAACATCAGGGCCATATGGAGCCGTGGCTAAATCCACAATTGCCTTCAAAGGTTCCTACTGCTGACCCATTGGGCATATACCAAGCAAGCTCCTGACCAACCAGAAGAGCTTTGTTAGCTGACATTGTGCAGATGAAATGGGGGAAATAAGCTTTTTTTACCGTCATCACAGCCACAGAGTAGGCCCTAAAATGGGCTCTAATCTGTGTTGGGTCATATTCACTTTGAGTCTTAGGCCATCTGCGTTCTAATTGTCAATGTTGTGTCATCGCTCTCAGCTCCTCAGAATACCAAGGAGCCAATATAACTCTGCTTTTTGGCCAAGTATGTTTAGGAGTGATCATATCGATAGCCCTAGTCACTTTCTGATTACAGGATGTCTGCAAGACCACTAGCGAATTCTGTAGGAAACTCCCCTAGCAACATCAAGAAACCATCCAGATCCATGTCACCTAGGGTGGACCATTTAAGCTGGTCCCCCACCCCTGCAAAGGGTAGAAGCATCTTGCAACCCATACCTGACAAGATAGTGATTTGTCCATGACAATTAGCTCATAGGCCTCCCCACCCACAGATTGCCTTCCCCCATTCTAGTACAGAAGACCAAGTCCAGTGTGTGTTCGGCCAGGTATTAGTTGAGACAGGCCCATGGTTGTCATGGCAGCCATGAAGTCCTGAGTCGCTCCAGATGAGGCAGCCTCAGCATGGATGTTAATGTCCTCAAAGCTTCTGGGAATGTTGCTACGTCATAACATAGCATTGTTTCCATTGGGCCATTCTGTTAACAGTGAAGAGTGCTGCTGGGCTGCTGCTTATTGCAGCTCTGTCATTGCTTGAAGCAATGGCAAACCTGTTTTTGTTTGTAGTTAAAGAGAGAGTCTGAAACCCTTTGCTTCCTTATCTAACATTCTTCTAGTCCCCAAAGATAGCAAACATTTTCCAGGGTCCATTTTTACCCCACCTCTGAAAGTGATGAAGATTGCTGGGCCAGATACTTTGGCCCAGCACTAATAATTTGATAGTAGAATTTGCTGCCAGAAAGGGAATTGTCACTGGTTTATATGGATTTAAAGAGGGATTAAACACTTCCACCTCCTTGAAAGATTTAATCAACGTTGCCTCTGGAAAATCCTGCAAATTACTTGGGAAGATAGGCGAACAAATGTCAGTGTACTGGAAGCAAAGACTACTAGCATTGAAAAAATGATCCTTCAACGCCAACTTCAATGGACCGGTCATGTTCGAATGTCTGACTGCCGTCTCCCAAAGCAGTTACTTTATTCCCAACTCAAGAATGGAAAGCGGAATATCGGTGGTCAGTATAAGAGGTTTAAAGATGTTCTTAAGGCTAATCTAAAAAAAAATGCAATATAAACATCGAAAACTGGGAAGCTCTGGCCCATGAACGATCTAAATGGAGGTCGGCCTTTCACAAAGGTTCCATGGACTTTGAAGAAGCCCGAGTGCAAGGTGAAAGGGAGAAACGTGCTAAGCAAAAAGCACGTCAAGCGAATCCTTTACCGGACCATCGTCCATCTGGTAACCTGTGTCCTCACTGTGGGAAGCTGTGTGGATCTAGAATTGGCCTCCACAGTCACTTACAGACCCATCGCTAGAGTCTACACAATTTTTTTAGAATTTCCTCCTTTTATAATTTTCTTTTTGTAATTTTATCCTGGAAGACAATCTTACTCGGTCACAAGTGATCACCTACTACTACTACTAGACATTAATGGTGTATTGTTCTATCAGTGGCTGTTAACTATAATAACAAAATGGAACTATCTCCTTCAGAGGAAGTATATATCTGAATAACAGTTGCTGGGGAGTGGGGAGAGTGTAGCTTCCTTAATGTCATGCCAGTGGGCGTCCTGGAAGCATCTGGCTAGCCACTATTGCAAATGGAATGAGTAGGTGGATTACTTTATAACTACTCTTCCCACATTTTTGTGGGTATATTCCTCCTCCTATTAATAGAAACACTGGTCTAATTATGCTAACTAATTTGTACAGCAAATGAAACCCTCAAATAAAAGTGAGTAATGGATTATAGGTGTGTGTTATATTCTTACAGCTTGGTTATTATATGTAATACAGTAATACCTTGGATTGCAAGTAACTTGGTCTGAGAGCGTTTTGCAAGACAAGCAATTTTTTAAAATAAATTTTGACTTGATAAACAAGAAGCCACGTCTTGCAATACAAGTACATAGGGATGTAACCGCTCGCCTCGAGCGGGTGTAGCTGGCCGAAATTGGCCCTGCTCACGCCCACCAGAGACTCACTTTGATAAAAGAGTGTTTTGGATTACAAGCATGGTTCCGGAATGAATTATGCTTGCAATCCAAGGTACTACTGTATATCCAAAATCCAAGAAAAAAAACCCAAAACCCAGGACCAAACAAATGCCATAAATTGTGCAAGGGTTTGAGTTCTTCAGAATTCTTCATTAGGCTAGGTGGTACAAGAGACAGGGCATGGGGGAAGAAATAGAAAAGGCCAGATCCTGTGGCCAGGAGGTCAGCGGAATAGGCTAAGTTCCCAAATGGCGATAAAATGGTGATTGCAGACTGAATGAGTCACTGGTAAGTGTGGCAGGTATCAGATAACACCTAATGTTCTGTACAGAAAAGCAATGGCTGACCCCCACTTCTGAAAACATAAAGGCCAGATGTAACTCAGATCTGCCTCTTGCCCTGGCCGACGTGCACACAGGTCCCTGAGCTCAGATCTGAACTACAGCTGGTCCTTCAGTTTCCATAATTTTTGCCTAACTGTGGATTTTGGATTTCCCCCCCTGGATATTGGATTTTTTACTCGTGGACCAGTAAGGCTATCTTTGTTTGCTCTATATGTAATATGTAGCTGTTGAGAAGGTGAAATGGCATATCTTCACTTGTCTATCCTGTTGTACCTTAGCTTAACATCACTTTGTAGGAGGCTATAGCAACTGAGAGCCTGTCTTTTCCCAGAGCTACTTTAGTGAATGAACACCGAATGTTTAAAATAAAAGGCCAAAACCCAGGTTGATTTGATTGAGAGATAAGGAAATACTAGGTAATAGGCAAGGGAAAGCTATGGAAGATGTCTAGCAACTAGTCCAGTGGGCCAGGACTGAGAGTTGGTAAATTGAAATAGCAGCCATGGGACCTGGTAAGGAACTACCTAAATAAGGGGTAATTGCCTGTTCAGGCTGTGTGAGTTGGAAAGAATCAAGGATATTCTTGTTGAGGTTTAAGAAGCCACAGGTTTGTTAAGAATCAGCATGATGCAGTGGTTGGTGTCGGATTAGGATCGGGGAGGCCCAGGTTCAAATCCCCACTCCACCTACAAAGCTTGCTGGGTGACCTTGGGGCAGTCACTAACCTGGTTCGTGCAACACAGTAAGCCATGGTGGGCTGTCACTGTGGGTTGTTTCAGGGTAGCTTGTCATGACATCTAAACCCATGAGCAGTTTTTTCATTATGGGTTGTTTTCCAAAAACAAGCCTCCCTGAGAACCCATGGTTTGTTTGGTTGTTCAGGGTAGCTCATTGTGATGTCCAAACCTGGCAGGGTGATGTCATTGTAAGTTGTCGGGAACAGCTAGAGAGCCACGCAGCAAGAGTGGCAAACCCCCCTGCTGTTCCTCACGATCTTGCTAGTGCCACTGCTATCCTCCATCATCCCTTGTCAGTGCCCTCTGCCCCATGCTGTACAGATTTTAATATGTGAAGCCGCCTTGAGTCCCAGTATTGGGGGAAAGGTGGGTTATAGAGGATGATGATGATGATGATGATGATGATGATGATATAAAATAATAATAATCCTAGAAATTGAAAAGAAAGGACACTGAAGAGTGCCCTGAACATGTTATCAACCTTTTTTTTTGGTCTTGCCCAAGTGTGTATGTTTGAAAGTCTGCTGTTATGAAATTTGCATAATTTCCCCTTCTGCTTTACTGCTCTGCCATGAAATATTTGCATATATTTACCAATCCCACTCACTGCTCTGCCTTGAAATTTGGTAATCTTTACCGATCCCCATCACTGCTCTGTAACCCATATGTATATCTGACAGCTAACAACAGAAAGCAGTGGGGGGAGCCCAAAGCGGCTGGTGGCTGCAGGAGAAGGAGCTTTTCAGTGCAATTGCATCGGTAGTATGTGAAACAGCCTTTTTTTAAAAAAAGTGTTTGCTAGCAAGGCAGGCACTAAGTGAAGGATGAAATTGACAAGGACATTGACAAGAGGTGGATATTGGTATGCTGGGCTAAATAGACCACAGACAGGTGGTCTTGCGCTCCTGTACACTTGTGCAAGACCCCAAATATTTTTTAAAAAAGTTTGCGAACACAGTATCATGTTCATAGGGGCTCGGAAAATTAGATGCATTTAGTGATCTGGTGCTGGGGGAGGGGAGTTTCCCTTGTGAGCCGGCAATCCCAATGGACCAATTGCAGAAAGGACGCTGATGTATGGAATAAGTAAATGAGGATTTCTGCTGCAAAGGCAGAAATGGGGTACATGCCAAGAAGACTAAGGTGGAAACAACCCACAGCAAGCCACAGTGCACCCAAGTGTCTACTTGCTGAGTATAATTTCCAATAAATTTACCATTTCAGGATGGAAGGGAATGTTCATTAATGAGGGCATCATTATAATTTTTAGGTGTTGTATATGCCCTTTCCCTACTATGTATACTTTGTTTTTCCAAGGAAATCAGGCTGAGTGTAAGAACCTAAATGGGATTAAACATGCAAAGTTTTCAGACAGAAAGCTGTAGATCAGGGGTGCACAACCTGTGACCTGGGGGTCACCTGCACCCCTCAAGGCATTTATTGGGGCTCTTCCCCACCACCTGTACTTTCCACTTCCTCCCCCAGAGCCCCTCATGAAGATTGCTCTTTTCCTGCCCCTATTAGCAATGAGGAAGAGCAATCTGTATCAGGATTGCTGTGGGAGGGGATGGAGAGAAGGCTCTCTACTTCTTCCCCCGTAGATCTTCATACAGATCGCTGAGAAGTGTGTGTGACCCCCCAAGCCAGCATCATGTGGCCATCAGGGCCGAAAAGATTGCTGTAACCTTGCTGGAGATGGAAATAGAAAAATTAAGCTCTGCTAGGTACTTACTGGGCTTTTAAGAGTGAATCAAACAAGTGCCATTGATTTCAGTGGGGAAAAGGTAAGCACATGTTAACTCTCCCATTGAAAACAGGGACTTAGTGTTTAACTTTGACTGGATTAGACAAAGGTGAATGTTAAAGTTTTCTTTAATGTAGCCAGAGTTTCTGGGCCTGTTAACCAGGGCAAATCCTCCTCCTCTTGCCTTTCCACAGAATTGAAAGCTTGCTGCGTCCTTTGGCTTTTCCCTTACCATAAAGTAATGCAAGTTGCTTGTGCCAGGGTAGTCCTTGATCATAGGTTTAAAAATGACTATAAATTTCAGTTTTGGCTTATGCTATACTTTCCTCATAGACTAGGGGGGGGTGTTGATTTAGACAGGAAGGCTGAATACCAACTTGCATATCCCTGTTTCAGTAAGTGTAATATAAGTCCTGCTATACTTATGACTTGTGCTGATTGTTGCTCCTGGAGCAACTGCTCTTCCTTTTTTGCTTTCTTTGCTGCCCCTTGGACATCTTCCCAAATGGAGAATGGACATATGGATGTGCTCTTTTCTTTTGATAGGTCTGTTTCCATCTAAGGATCAAATGCACATTTCCAGCCTGACTTTGTTTTGTCCTAGTTCTGTTTGGGGAGGCTGATATGGATTACTTTGACCTAGTAAGGCTCACAGTTACAAACTCTGAGAACTTGTGGTGTACACCAAATGTTTGGGTTATTCAACACTTTTATTATCCAGAATATTAGACACAAATGAATGCTATTAACTTTTTCTACCCAGTGATCTCTGCATTAAATTAAATATTTAAAGCCTGTGAAAATAAAGCATGTTCTCTTTAAAATCTTCTAGGATTCTGTTGCAAAGCAGTATTGAACCAGACAGGATTGGATCCTCTTCTGCACGGAAACCTCAGAGAAGCATCTGCCAATGTATTGCCGAAGTTAATTGAATTGTTACAGAAAATCATCATGGGAGGAGCTGTGAGCGCAGGAGAAGACAATGATGATTTAATTGATAACTTGAAAGAAGCACAATATATTCGCACTGAAAGAGTGGAGCAAGCCTTCAGAGCAATTGATCGTGGTGATTACTACCTGGAAGGCTATAGGGATAATGCATATAAAGACTTGGCTTGGAAGCATGGGAATATACATTTATCAGCACCTTGCATTTATTCTGAAGTCATGGAAGCATTGAAACTTCAGCCAGGATTGTCTTTTCTTAATCTGGGTAGTGGAACCGGCTATTTAAGCACAATGGTGGGATTAATATTAGGTAATTTTTTTAAAAAAATATTAAACCTGTATGTTTGGTGGTAGGCACGGTTTATAGGTAATCTCAGTTTTACAACTGTGTGCTTGTGTAACTCTCAGTTTAGTAGAGTTTTACCAGGAGACTTTCCAGATGAATTGTCGCTGATGTATGATTGATCACGACTTCTTAAATTATTATTCAAGCATAACTTATTATGCAGGTATTTTAAAAATAAACAGTCCTCCAGCTGATCTAAAACTGATAATTGCTCACTTTTAAAATGTGCCTTATATCTGTGTTATTTCAAAAGTGAGAGCTAAATATTTCATTTGATGCAGTCACTTTGGGCTAGTCTACACAAGATGTGGGAGATTTGTAATTGGATCGCCTGATGCTTCTAGTTAAAAGTAGAAGTAGGTGGAACAATTGGATTTGGGCAGCAATGATCCAGTTTCTGTGCTCACAGTACCAGTATTTTCCCCAGTGGAGCAAAAATTGCACTTTAGGGATATGGTGGGGCTATAGGTAGGTGTACATTATACCTTCATTTATTTAGCACCTTAGTCCCTGATCCAGTTCGGGAGGCCCTGCAGCTGCTTTTAACAAGGAATAGAAATGTAGGACAAGGTGGGCAACTTTTGGCTCTCCTGATGTTTTGGCCTAAAACACGTATAATTCATTGTCATTGTCAATGCTGGCTTGGACTTATGGGAATTACAGATCAAAATGTCTGGATGGCCACAAGTTGCCGACCCATAATGTAGAGGGATCCAACAGTGGATTTCTTGTATGTTGTGTAGTTTGGTTCTGAATAATGTTTTCAAAAATATTTTAGTCATAAAAATGATAAATTGCAAAACATATGGTTCTTAAATTTTTCAACAATATAGTGTTATTAGAAAGCTTAACACTTGAAAAAATGGATGTTATTCTCCATGCTAGAGTAAACAGCTGACTCACTGCTCCCTCTTGTGGGGAATAAAACATTTCCCTCCTCAGTGCAGTGTTGACCAAATTCCATGGTATGAATTAGCTGCTAGATAAAAGTTACTCTTGGTCAATGTTTAACTTTAGGTTGTTTAAATTGTCCAAAGAAGTATAAGTAAATAACTCCTATTTCTGATGTTCAGGCAGTGAGTGCTGTTACTTATGTAGCCAAAATGGCACCACACATGCATGAGAGGGAGTTATCAACAGCCTTTGGAGAACTGTAAAGTTTGCAGACAATCTTTGGAATAAAACATTAAAGTGGGGTGGAACACTTTAAGACAGCTCAATGGAAACTAAGTATTCTCAGTGGCCATGGAAAGCTGAATGATGGTGGTGGGGGATGGAAACTGGGGGAATGGAGTAGAGTGGCTGGAATTCTGAACAGGAGCACTCCTGCACCAACATTTTGTTGCAGGTCCCACTTGAAAATATTCTGTTAGTTTTCCCAAGCACTGCCTACACTTTTGCTGTTTTCATAGGTGGTTGTAATGGAGTCAATGACACAAATATGTTTTCTTTAGGCACTTCTAGAGGGCAGCTTCTCCAGCAAGCTGTATCACTATCACAGGAAGTTGAACTGGAAATTTTCAAATCTGGAGTACTTGCTGGTGTGGAGGTTTGGCCTGTGGTTTCTGGCTTGACCAATGTGCCACCTCTGCTATCCTGTTAGTTTGTATGCACTAGCAGTGATCAGTGCAGGCATCCGCACAGTTCCCATATGGCTTGCAGGTATCAGGTGCACTGATAATAGAGTACCAGATAGTTGTAAATGCCTTTCCTAGAAGTGCCCTAACAACTTGATTCCAAAACTCCTTCTAAAACAAGTTTTTAATTCTCTCAAAAGCGCTGCCATTGGGAATATTTTCAGCAATTCATATATTGACAATTTTTGTTTATTATATTATATTTTTATTCCCCACCTTTTTTCCTGCAAGGAACCCAAGGTGGCTTACATAATTCTCCTCCTCCTCCTCCTCTCCATTTTACCCTCACAACAACCCTGCTGAGGTAGGTTAGGCTGAGAGTCAGTGACTGGCCCAAAGTACCCAGTGAGTTTCATGGCTGTGAGCGGGGACTAGAACCCGGATCTCCCGAGTCCTAGTCCAACACTCTCACCACTTCGCCACACTGGCTCTTTTATAAATCACTTCCTCCTAAAAGGAAATTTGTAAACATGTCTTCCAGTATATGTTGCTTTGTTAATGAATTAGCTTTTTTACTTTTAATTTCATGGTGCACACAAACCATTACTTTCCCCTCACATTCAGTCCCATTTGGATAACAAAAATATGAAGAAAGCTGCATACAAATACAGCCATCATCTCAGTGCTGCAAAAGGTACTACTATGTGATTGTGAAAATCACAAAACACAGGAAGGCAAAATACTTGAAGAATGTAACCACTCCATAATTATACTATCTGTAAAGGAAGAATAAACTCAGTCCTCCCTCCCCACTTTGGTCAAGTATTTCAAGGTAGTGTGTACAAAATACTTTGACTTCACATCGTATTTTGACATGACATCCTAGATGAAATAATGAAAATCCGCCCCATTCTTTACATATGTTACAGGTAAGTTTGAGTTGATAACCCCCCTCACATAATGCACGCACGTGTGTGTGCACGCACACACACACACTTGATCATATGAGTAACTAGGCTCCAATTAATGCTTGAAAGGTCCCTCAGCTTTGCCATCCTTTTCACAGGCTGTAAAGTTCAGAAAGGTGCAAGTAGGGATATGAATAAGGGTGAACTTAGCAGCAATTGTGCTCCCCTGCAGTGGGGAGGAATATTTTTATTTTTTGCAATGCAAGTTCAGCTTTCTAGGGCTGCATGAACAAATGGCCGTGGCTGCCAAAAAGGGGGGCATTTTAATAAAAAAAAATCCCCATCTGAGCCTCTTGTTTAAAGCTTTAAAAGGGTTGACAAGAACTTTCAACACAGCTATAGGTTCAGCGCAGTCTCTCTGGTTTCTGCTTCTAGACAGATAGGTGCCACCTGCTGGGTTCTTCAGCATATGTCTTTATATGTATTGTAGCCATAGTTCTTTGATCCTGATAAGGAATGCTTTTTACAACTCATCCCAAGCCCTTTGAATACCTTGCCCCTTTATCTGTATGTATCTTAATGCACCCTCTTTAGCCCATACTGATCCACAAGAAACAAGCATATCTGTCCCACATACCTGTCTTAATGTTGCTTAGCATTCACATCTGATGTCCAGTTTTATGTACAAGGTACCCATTGATTCAGTGAGACTTAAATTGCTGCTGATTCTTAATTTACAGGGCCTTTTGGAATAAATCATGGAATAGAACTTCATCCAGATGTGGTGGAATATGCCAAGGAAAAACTGGAGAGCTTCATAAAATATAGTGATAGTTTTGATAAGTAAGTATATTGATTGCTTGGTTCATTTTGTGGTTTTTAAAAAAATGTTTCTTTTTGGTGGCAGTAAAACATATGTACAAGGTGTTTTTTTTCTTTTTAAGAAAAGCTTTCTATGTCTATTAATGCAACCACAGTAAAAAGTTTGCAACACTATTTTAAAGTGAGAAGTTTTCAGAATGCATGGAAATGTGTATCTCTGTTTGAATTGTATGCAATCCATTAGGGCAAGTGGAAGCTTTCCTGCAATTGCATTATCAATAATCCTGGACTATCCTTTGACTATCTATGTCTTACTGACATAGAAATGTGCCATAGCCTTATTCTGTCCGGTGTTGATTGAGCGGATCCTTCAATCCCCTGCCATACCTTCCTCAATCAAGTCCTGCACAGAATTCTCTGTGTGCTCATTTCCACGTCCTGGGGATGGACCATATTGTCTATTTGAAGTGTAGGACAAGGGTACTGAGTTTACATCTAAATATCACTTTCAGATTGTACTATATTTTGACTATTATAGAATAAAGATGTATTTTCAATAGTAGTATCTATGTCTCGCTATTTTTTTCATAATGTGGGTCATTTGTTGGCTAGAATGAAAGGGCCCACACTATGTCATTCAGATTTTGCGTATTATTCAGCATTTAGCACCCTAACTGTTTTAGAACTGTATCTTAGCAAATATTTCAAGTGTGTGTTAATTGCTGATATCTAGTTGGGCAGTGCATGAACATCTGCCTACTTGCCTTTTCGAATACACTATTCTTGTTCATAAGTTTTTGTAATGGGGTGCCAAAAATTCCATGTTACACATTGAATGACACCTAGGGCACATCTGCACAAGTGCAAATACGTGACTTCATTGTACACCCAGCTGAATGTTGATATGCAACCAAGCCACAGGACCCACAGTACAGACCAGTGTTTAATATTTTTCCAAAGTGCCTAAAATCTGTCACGGGTATGATTTATTTATTTCATTTTTATACCACCCAATAGCCAAAGCTCTCTGGGCGGTTTACAGCAATTAACAAGACAGTCCCTGCCCGCAGGCTTACAATCTAAATATATGATTGCTCTGTCTGCTTTGGGTAATATTGTTAGCATATATTTCCTTTGGCTTGAAACCATACATTCCACTTCTGTCATGTTGGAGCTGCAGAAATAGCATTTTTTGTATTTTGACATCAGCGGGAATTATTCAGAAGCAGTCATATTTGGGTATGCTTCCAGATGAGGCTTGTACAGTCATGCCTTGGATTGAGAGCATAATTCGTTCCGGAAACGTGCTTGTAATCCAAAACACTCTTATATCAAAATGAAATCCCCCCAAAAAAATTTGTACAGAGATTTTTAATTTAAGCCATACTACAGTACTTGTATTGCAAGACGTCGCTTGTATATCAAGTCAAAAAAATTTAAATAAATATTTAAAAAATTGCTTGTCTTGCAAAATGCTCTCAAACCAAGTTACTTGCAATCCAAGGTATTACTGTATTGTGCAATTGCCCTGTCTCATTCACAGAATTATATGGAGTGTCCAGACACCATCGTCTTCTACTTGTAACCCTCCTGCATTTTCCCATTGCTTCTTCCATCTTTTCTCTTACTGCAGAAAATCCATTAAAGAAAAAAGACAAAATAGCTGTGCAATGTCTTCTGATTGGTAACACTAGGAGCTGTTCATCTAGAAGCACTCTAGACTGCAGCTAATTTTTAGTTGAAAGCAATCACTAGAATGGTGACTATTATTAATATTTCTAGGCTTCTAAATATCAGCATATGTCTACTTCTGAGTGAAGATGAGTTCCCCTTTATAAGCTACATAAGCCTTATTGACCTGTGTCTGACATAAAGGATGTTGACATCCAGAGTTGTCATCCTTTCAACTGCAACTAACTTGAATTATGATAACCGGTTAAGATGGCAACGTGATCAGATCGCAGCCTGTGCCTCTCCCAATTTCCAGCTTTTAAAATCTATTCAAGCCACTTGTGTTATCCTCGTATTTTGCATTAGCCTTGTTCTAGTTTTGTTTTTATTTATATATCTGCTTGCTGTGCTTTGGATGAGAGTCAAGTTAAAAACATGGTGTCTGTGTTTATGTAGCTATTCTTGTCTGCAGCCTAAAAAAGCAGAGCCAAACCCAAGGAAGAATAACATAAAACAAAAAAGTCATATAGTGTAAATAAACCAATAATAAGTAGTGGCCAAGCTGTAGCCATATATATCATGCTTATATAATTCTAAGCATGCACATTCTTGCACATGCTTGCACTTGCTTTCTGCTAAACTAAATGTACCTTCAAAACTTTATACTCTACACATAAACTCTATATATAAAATATAAAGTAACCTGTAGTAATACTTTATAATAAGTTAATAAAACAGTTAAATTAAAACTGTTTTAAGCTACAGTGTAGTTCCTAAGTCCTAAACTAAATTTACTACTAAAATACTACTAAAAAAACTAAAGCTGTCTGCTGTGTAAAAAAAAAGAAAAAGCTGCTGCTGCTGTGTGTAGAAAGCCAGAGCCTCATTTAGCTAGCTAGCACACAGACCATTTTTCCAATCCAACACCCAACAGGTTATGGGCCCAGCTTGCCTTAACCAGTAGCCACCCAGTCTGCAAAGCCTGATGACTACAATACAATTTGTAAATCCTAAACTATATTTACTACTAAAATACTACTAAAAAACCTAAAACTATGTACTATATAAAAACTACTACTATATATAAAAAAACCAGCTGTTGCAGCTGATCCAGGATTCTATCAAAACTCTCCAGGGATGCGCCGACCGAGTCTATTGATATTCTCCTTAAACTGATGGAGTCAAAAGTTAATATGTTGGAGGATTGGGTTACAGCTCATGAGACAGCAATGGCAGCTTCTCACAGTGCAGTATCTGTTCATGTGTCTCTTCTGGAAACTTTTTTCTCGGAGATCTAATTTGCGTGTCCTTGGACTTCAGGAATAGGCTGCACAGCCTACACAGGTCCATTTGGCAGAGTTTATGGATGTGGTTTTGCATTGGTTATTAGCATTGCCACCAGATTTTCAGCTTGATATTTAATGAGCCCATTGTGGTTCTGGTTCCACACGAGGGTCCAAACTGGGCCCTGTTATTGTTTAGTTTTTATGGGCTTCAATTAAAGAATATCTGCCCCATACAGCCAGGCAGAAAGAGGAGCTTTAATGGGATTCTGCCAATGATAAGATCATGCTTTATTACACCAAGGAGATTACAGACCAGAGAAAACAATTTACGAAGGTGAGAATCCTGGCAAATAGATCAGTTTGCACTATCATATCTGGCAGTATTTTTGCTTTTACCTATCAAGATCAGCTAAAGAAATGTCTATCTCCTGAAGCAGCAGAGTCATTCCACACTGGTATCCATACTGTTCCTTCTGCTTTTGTTACCCAAGAAGTTGAATTTGGCCTTCATCTAGTCAGCCCTTGGCTGTTAGCTAATGTTTACGCTGTTTAAGTAGATACATGCTAGGCATTTGGCCATGTTTAATTTCATTTCAGTTTTCTCTCTCCTCTCTATTTCTCTGTCTCTCCCTCCCCCTTCAATTTCCCCTTATATATCTTCATACACACACACACACTTACGTAATAGGTTATATGCACTTAATATACTTAATATAGGTTTGCAAGCAGATTAAAATACACTTTAAAATACCCACTTGTTTTTTTATTAGTGTAACTGAGTAAGGGACTGGTTGCGGGGATTATTTCGTCCTCTTTGCTGGAAGGCAAAATGTTCTTCTTTGATATATTTTTTAAAAAATACAATTTTCATTATATTTGGAAGGGATGTTAGCACTATGTGGGATATTTCATTTTTATTTTATTTTTGTGGGGTTTTTCAATTTAATTTTTATTTTTACTTTAGAGGTTCTGTAAGGTTTAGCATAATAAATAGTAGTTTGATTTTTTAATTTTGTTTGGACTCAAATGTATTATATGTATGATTTATATGTTATATCATTTATATAACGGTCCGGAAGCTTCAGCTGGTACAGAACGCGGCGGCTCGCCTGATTAAGGGCAGCCGCCGGCGTGATCACATCACGCCAGTGCTTAATGAGTTGCACTGGCTACCAGTTGCTTGCCGAGCCGAATTCAAGGTGTTGGTTTTGACCTTTTAAACCCTACACGGCTCCGGCCCAGCTTATCTCAAGGAGCGCCTCCAGCAACATCAAGTAGGCCGCTCAACAAGGTCTGCCATGGACGGCCTTCTCCTTATCCCATCAGCCAGAGCAGCCAGGCTGGTGGGGACTAGGAAGAGGGCCTTCTCTGTGGCGGCCCCCACATTATGGAACTCCCTCCCTAGTGACCTTCGCCATGCCCCCTCCGTGATGAGCTTCCGCCGTGCATTAAAAACATGGCTGTTCAGGCGGGAATATGGGGTGGGTTAGGTTTTTAATGAGAATTTTTTATATTGTTTTAATTATTATATTTTATTGTGTTGTTTTGTTGTATTTTAATTGTACATCGCCCAGGGTGGCCGGGTGACCGGCCAGATGGGCGATTGATAAATATAATAAATAAATAAATAAATAAATCATTTAAAAGTTGGTAACTTCTGTAAAATTGATAAGATCTGTATGTGTACAGGGGCAAACAATATGTACTTTCTTTTTCTATGTTTAATGCGATTTCATGGAATGTAAAGGGACTGTGGAATTTAAATAAGCAGAAGAGAGTGCTCTCAAAGCTAAAAGAGCATAACGTTGATGTGGCTTTTTTTCTTTTTTCTTTTTTTACAAAAATCCCATTTGATGGCTGCAGATGAACATTTGTTGAGAAAAGATTGGATTGGGGAGGTCTATGTAACAGATACTTTGACACAGTTTAAAGGGGCTCCACTTTCATTCATAGGTGACTCTTCTTTTCAGCTCAACAGGTGATTATTGATTCTGATGGTCGCTTTTTGATTCTGGTTGGGAAATGTATTGATAAAGTAATTGCCATGATTAATGTGTATGGACCAAATAATGATTTTCTGGTTATGTTTCATGAATGTTTTAGGAAATTGGTTGATATTGCTTATGATTATTTGATTGTGGGTAGGGACTTTAGATCCTTTGCTGAGTTTTTAGATCCTTTGCTGGATAGGAGTATGCACACTCCCAAGAGGCAAATAGTGATGAGATTTACACTTCAGGCCTATATGGCTGAACTTGGTTTGATTGATTCTAGGAGAATTTTGCATCCTGCTGAGAGAGACTACACCTTTATTTCATCCTGTCCATCATAACTGTTTTTATTAGATTTTTTTTTTGGTTTGTAGATTTTAATATGTCAAATAAATGTATGTAAGACTGATACACATGTAGTCTCACACCATGCCCCAGTCTGCTTGGAGTTGCAATTTCCAGATTTGACAAGGGCCCCCTGGTCTCTGGCACTTTAATCTTTCTCTTAATGATGAGGTGTTTAAAAATCAGATTTCTGCTGAGTTGAGTATTTTAGAATTGATGAGGGTACTGTTGATTCTTGTGCCACTGAGTGGGAGGCCAGTAAAGCTTTTATATGGGGCTGAATTATTGTCTATGCCTCTTATAAGAATTTTTTTTTAATGCAACAAATATCTCTAAATAAGAACTTGACATCTCTTATAACCCAGTGCCATTTCCCAACTGCGCAACTTTATCAGGAGTTGCAGAATGTTAAATTTAGGTTGAATAATATTATTTCACAGCAGGCAGAGTTTGCCTTAACCTGTTTATGACAAGCGAGAATGGAAAATGGAAAGGGAAAATGGGGGATATCTTGGTAAGATTCTGGCACGTTGTCTTAAATAGCAAAAATATCAACATTTTATTTCAGCTATAAAAGATGAGAGTGATGTGATATATATACACCTCCCCCATAGATGTAAACTCACATTTTTAAAAGTTTTATTCTGATTCATATAGTATGGGTAGTGAAGGATTGGAGCAGGACATGGACGCTTTTTTCCCTCATGTTAATTCTCCATGTTTAGATTCTGTGCAATGGCAGTTTCTCTTGACTCCTTTGCGTATTGAGGAAATTATGAAAGCAATTATGAATATGAATACCCAGAAATCACCTGGTCTAGATGGGTTTCCAATTGAGTGGTATAAAACATTTTCCAACCTCTTAGTTCTAAAGTTTCATCATCTTTATAATTCAATTTTTGAATCGGGCTCCCTTTCTTCATCATTAAATGATTAAATCTATTACTGTGTTTCCTAAACCTGGCAAGGTTCACACTTTCTGTGCTATTGACCTGTTTCATTAATTAATGTACATATTAAAATATTAACGGCAGTTCTGGCTGATAGATTGCAGCAAATTATCACAACACTAGCTTGAGCAGATCAGGTGGGATTTATTAAACACGTGGGTCTGGTAATTTTAGATTAGTTGTTGAGTTGATAGCCTTAAATACTGATAGAACAGACCAGGCTGCCATTGTTTCTTTGGACACTGAAAAGGCCTTTGACAAAATTCGTTGACAATTTATTTTCACTACACTGAGTAACTTTGGCTTTCCTGTAGAATTTTTGAAATGGATCAAAATATTCTATTCAACCCCGAGAGCTAGAGTTATGACAAATGGTCTCTTCTCAGCTTTGTATTCATTTGGGAGAGGTACCAGACAGGGATGTCCACCCGCTGAAATGCATGACTCTTACTTGAGGTGCATGTACTATTATAAATGACTTCAATATATATATCACTTTTCTACCAGTTAGGCTCCCAAACTATATTACAAACTCTTACAAACTGCATTATTTACAATAAACTGGAAACAAATATGCATAAAAACATCAGTTGAAGAATTGGGGGCAGGGTGTTAAAAACACCCATTAAAACCTTGGAAAAATAAAAGCAGTTCTTTCCTGACTTTTTAAAAAAATGTGTTTTGCTTAATTACAGGATTTTTTTTTTATTACGAGCATTCTAGGTAGCTTACAATATTTTAAAAACAATACAAAGAAAAAACACTAAACTCATAGCAATGTAAAATAATTGAGCCACAGTAGAGCCAGTAAATGAGCTTGGAGACTGAAAAAATCACACAGAAGGCAAGCCAAATCTTTCCCAAAATAAAAGGAAGTATACAGTACACTTGGTGGCTAAAGATCCTTAGTGAAGCTGGACAAGACAAGTCTCTCAGGTCACGGAAGTTCCATAATCTGGGTACTTCAACACAGAAGGCTGTAGAAGGGAATGGGCAGAATCATAAAGGGCAACATTCCCCAACCTGGTGCCCTCCAGATGGTTTGAAGTCCAAAGCATCTGGAGGGTACCAGGTTGGGGAAGACTGATACAGGGAGTGATAGTCCTTCAAGTACCCTGGCCTTAGACCATTTAGGTCGTTTTAAAGATGAAGTCAAAAGGGACTAGACAGAGACACGTGGGCACCTTTTGGACCTTCCTTCCTAGTGGTGAAGTATCATTACAGAGGTCCTGCTCCATGTAGCCACATTGAAGTAATATAAAAAAGCTATACATGATGGTATCCAAGACCCAATTTTCTATGAAGGAGTGTAGCTGGTGAACCAACTGAAGCTATTAGAAAGCGCTCCTGACCATGGCTTCAGCCTATTTATTTAGGACTGTTCCCTATCTGCAATTCTGATCCTTCTGAAGTCATGTGGCCCCCCATATAGAAAAAAAACATCCATATTCCAATTTATTTCACTCCCCAGCCATCAACATCTGTCTCAACTGGATTCAGTTTCTGTTCGCTAGCTGACAACCCCTAATAGCTCCAAATAGCTGTTCAGAGACCTCTCCACAGAGAAGAAGGAAAAACAGTGCTGTGTATCATCAGCATACTGATGATACCAAGTGTCAAATCTATGCACTATGTTCCTGATTGGTTTCATATACAGTAATACCTTGGATTGCAAGTAACTTGGTTTGAGAGCGTTTTGCAAGACAAGTAAATTTTTAAATATTTATTTAAATTTTTTTGACTTGATATACAAGAGACGTCTTGCAATACAAGTACTGTAGTACGTCTTAAATTAAAAATCTCTGTACAAATTTTTTTGGGGAGATTTCGTTTTGATATAAGAGTGTTTTGTATTACAAGCACGTTTCCGGAACGAATTATGCTCTCAATCCAAGGCATGACTGTACCTCTAAACAAAATGGCAGACAAGTTTGATCCTTACGGTATCCAAAAGAGTAATTCCAGTGTGGGGTGTGGGGGGGTGTCAGTAGCTCAATGCCACTTCTTCTTAATGAACAGCAATGAAATAGGAGCTGAACCACTAAAAGCAGTGCACCCCAGCACCTAACTTGCTTATTTTATTTATTAATTGAATGTATATCCTGGCTTTCCACTCGAAATAGTGCTCAACGTGGCTAACAATAAAATAACAATAAAATAACAAAGTTCTAATGAAAACATTAAAACGTATGCAATAAAACACATAAATAAGAACGGAATGATAGTATCCACCAGATTAAAACCCTCTTCAGCAGCAAATCAGCAGAGAGCACAGTCTTATGGGTTGCATCCTTGATTCTTGTAAACCCAAGAACTCAGAGGCTTATGAGCATCCTAAACAGGGTGTCCTTGCATCCTGCATTTCTGCTAGACAGGTTTTTTTGCTGATCTAGTGAAAGTGTTTTGGAGGGAGATGGAAGGAGGCTGGAGAGAGCTTAGAATAGCTCATATCCTGGCCTCTCATCTCCCCTCCCCACCCACCGAAATGCCCCCTTTTAACTCTCTCTGAGGTCGCAGGTCCCAACCTCAGAGAGGCAGCTGGTGCAGTTCTTTCCACACTGGCTGTGAGGGGGAGTGGAAGGGGGCTTTGGAGCTCCAACTCCCAGCTCTGAGGTTGGTGCGCTGTCTCCGACTTTGGAGCTGGGAATCCAAAATATCCTATTGCCCCTCAGACGCTGTCTAGGGTCTATAGGATTGCTCCTTCCTATGCCAAAGGCCAGTCTGAATACGAATGTCTTTGCCTGCCAGTGAAGCTAGGTTGTCCTCCCTTGGCGAAGAGTTCCAGAGCCTGGGAGCAGCTACCAAGAAGGCCCATTCCTTGTGTTTCTGCCAAATGTATTAGACAGAGAAGAATCTGGGGGCAGAAGAGCTTTTTAGCATTTGTAACACCATTTCACTTGGTCAGTACAAATGTTTGTTCTTAACAATTGCTGCTTTCTGTGGCTCATTTTTGTATCAATTTGTAATGATTTGGAAGCTTCATGTTGAATCCTAAGCATTATACAATTGTAATCTTCTAAATGCTGTTTTCAGAAAAACTATTCAGAGATTAACAAATATGACTTAACATTTCTCTGTGGCATAGGTATTTTGTGTGCAGTCTAGATGGGAAGTGGACTGTTTCTCCAAAAGACCTGTTTGTTTCTTTGGTAATTTGGATCACTACAAAAACATTTAAGAGGAAATCACCACAGTGTCTCTAAGGATTGTAGTCAAATGATTGTCTAACCCAGTCCTCAAGACAGAATTAGTAACCTACGAATCAACGATTGCTGCACAATTTAGTATGCACACCAGCTTTCTTACACGTGCATTGTGAATATGGTTAGCAGTTGTACAACCATACTTCTGCTGCTTAGAGGAGCATAATGATCAAGTTTACATGCAAAAAGCATAAATTCTTATAGGACAAATTGAGTTAAGACAGCTCTTTAGCCTTTACTTGGCGAACATGATTAGATGTCTTCCATAGGAGCAGCTTGGCTTGTTGATATGTCTTGAATATTCTATGCCCAGTATTTGTGTACACAAGTGATGTTTATATTCTGTCTTTCTCTGGCAATTAGATCAATACTTCCTTGAACTGAGAATAATTTATCCTTGACAGGAGTTCATTCTAGTAAGGATATTCTAGTAATCGTTTGTCTCCATGTTTACCAATCTGTTTCTTCAAATATTTAGTTCTCCTTTTGAACGGAGACAACACTTGGAAAAACACAAAAGGCCTAAGTTTCTTCCTTTTTTAATTTGATTTCATTAGAAAACGTTGCTTCAAGCAGCAAAAACAGAAAGTGATGTTCAGTCTGGACTGCACTTTGGAGAAATACTTCATACATTTTGGTAGTTGCTTTGCCCTCATTTTGAGACAATAATCAGTATTTTTCTTTAACTGACATGAGCCGTTTCAGATTTCTAAGATGGAAGGATCCCTAAGAATGTAATGCACAGATGTAGCAGTGGCGGGGCCCCGCTTCACCTGTTTATTGAAGGGGAATGTGTTGTCTTTTCTGCTCCCAGTCAGCTTCTAGATGTAGAATATCCGCCTTGGAGGGAGAGCAACGGGGCAATGCTAGGTTGCCCATCTGCTAACAGCCTACCAAAACTCCAAGTGCACAAGCTGATATGATCTCTACTGTGCAAGAAAACCAACACTTCATCTTTGGGCCATATGAAACTCATCATTCTTCTAAAGAAATATCTACAATGGTAAGTGATGAGAATCGTAGTACTACTACTACTGGGATAAGTCTTATGGTTAAGATAGCCTTTTTAATCGCTTATGTCTGCAATAGGGAAAAAAGTCAGCTTACTCTCATCAATCTCCCAGCAGTGCTTTTTAGTTCTCACAACACAGTGAAGGCTAGGGAAAAGAAGTTCTGGTGTTCTACGAAGTGGAAGCTGAACTGTCACATATTTACTTGTTGAAACAACTTCAGCAAAAGAGTATTCTCTCTGGAATGTTTTTCATGTTGCTTTAATTTGGAAAGCTTTGGTGTTCTTTTCATTTTATCTGAAGATCTCACAGAGGAAGACTGAATATTTGCAGCAAGGTGACCAGAAAGATCACACTGGAATCATGAATTCAGTTTTTGGTGGTGGTGTTTTTTTAAATGAAGAAATATGCATCCGATGCACAGAAGCATAGCAGAATTAATGAAGAAATTGTAATGCAGACATTACTTCAATTCAAAATTGAAATTTTATGTAGGAGAAATCCAGCTGGTGGAATTATGCCTTAAGAAAAAAGAAGTTTTGTCCAAATGATGAATCTCTTCAGTCAACAGAAGTATTCCAGTGTATAATTGTATGAGAGAATGTGCCATGGCTTGAATCACTGGGACCAGGATATTTGAGAGAGTGCCCTTACCAATCTGCCCAGTCACTGAGGTCATCAGATGAGGCAGTCCTGGTAGTTCCGCGTGGACCTGCAGTCCATTTGGAGTCCACACGGAGTAGAGCCTTTCATGTATCGGTTCCCTTGCTATGGAACTCCCTGTCTGCTGATGTCAGGCAGGCACCAACATTGTATTGTTTCAGCACCTGCGGAAGAGATTTTTATTTAAACACACCTTCCTGACTGACCAGCCACAGTTTTACTGGCAAAATCTGATTTTAAGAGTTCTAATTCTGTATATCAATGATGACGATTCTCCCCTTTTTATTCACCACTTGGATATTTTATTATATGTAGAACAATATATACATCTTGTAAATTAATAATCATTGCTATTTTTTAATGTATTTAATCCATTTCTTAGCTGCCTTTAAAGACCATAGTTTTTCCAAGGTGGCTTACAGAATAAAAACAATACAACAATACTGTTACTTCACTTGAACTATTTACAAGTTTCTAATAGAACATTACTACTACATAATACAACCATACTACTTCACTTGAACAGAAGACAACAGTGCAGGTTATTTTGTCTTACAAACACCATTTCTTTGTTTAAAACCAGCAAGTATCGAAATACAAAGACTATTGTAATTTTAATTAAATGACCTACATAGAAGCGTTCTAGCACCAATACCGTGATGGCATTTTCATTTGATGAAAGTACATTCATCTTGTTTAGAATACTTACAAGTATGTTTAACCATACACTACAATAAATGTATATGATTGGTTTAGATTCTTTATGCCCTGCTTTCTATTGGGAGTCTTCAAAATATGAGGCTCTAAATTCTGTGAACGCCTTGGGGAGAGCTAAATTATTTTGGGATCCACTACAAGGGCTACAAATATATAAAAAGATGTGCAGATTCTGTAAGTGCCATGGTCCTTATTCTGTAATCCAGAGCAAATGAGATTTGTTTGAGACTTTATTTCACTGCTGTAAATAAGTCCACAAATGCTACTAGCCTGCACAATATTTTACTAGCCTGCTGGGGGCTGGCAGAAGAGGGAAAGAGAGCTTTAGCAGTCCTGCAGCAGCCTACTTTGAAGAGTTTGTTGTTGCCTAGGGATTCTCTGAGGTGTGATTTTTTGTAGGTAGGTGGCCATAGTAGACCCAAGAATTAAGTGATCACATTCTATCCCCAAAGAAAAGTGTTACCTTGGATATGTGGGTTCTATTCTGATTCAGACACTCAAAAATTATTTTACGGGACTCTACTCTGAAATTAGGCGTGCCTTTCCATCTTTTACTTCAAAATATTAAACAAGATAGTGGTATGAGAGCGCAGAACACATACAAAAATACCAAGTATTTGTTGTAATAAATAAAACACATTTTGAAAAGCCTTCTATTGTTTCAGGAGCATGCCTTTCTTTACATAAGGAAGCAAAAGAAGAAAGTGTCTTACCCATATGACATTTCTGAGCTGTCTTTAAAGGAGAAGAGAAATCAAGGGAGGACAGATGTTCTTGTCCTGAAATCTCTCAGCTCTAATATTCATAGGATTGCCGAGGAGCTGATTATGTATGATGTTCAATGGAGAAAAGAACTTAAGCTCAGCGCTCTTTAGAAATGATTTTTTAAAAAAACCAAAATTCTGAGCTGTGACTCGGGAGTAATACATTTACTTCATTTCATTGTTGCACAACAGATTTCTTGTAAATTCCCAAAAACAGGTTACTTTGATTTTAAGTCACATCTGAGTTCCCTTACTCAACCTCTAGCTTGAACTGTGTTCAGTTCTATTCACTTCCCAAAATATTGCATGTCATCTTTACTCATTTACATCATAAGCAGAAAATATTAACAATGCTTTCTTTACTACCTAACTAGACATCCCTTGTTTCTTACTCCTTACCTGAAGGATATGTTGTTGTTTTTCTCCTGAGTTTAAGTTGGAAATCAATCAACCGTGTGTGTCCCCCCCCCCCCCATTGTCATGTAGGTTAACAATGGTAGGCTAAGAGGTCAAAGCAAAATACAGTGAAAAGTTACAGCATGTCTGAGTAAATGCATTTGTTAGAATCAAAATGTTTCAAGCTTAATGAGAGTGTATCTAATATTGTATATGCTTTTTTATGAGATAATATTTTATGAGAAATGTAGCATTTATGAGAGATGTAGAGAACAAAAAATGTATTTAGTCATGAGATTAAGTTTGTTAGGCAGTCTGTTGTGCTCACTGGTGCAAGAGTCTTACAAGGTGCTTAAACAAGACTGCAAAGACTTCTGGGACAAATATTCATTACACCACTGCTTTTCTATGCTGTCCAAGCAGGAGGTACAGAACACTCCATGCCTCCTCTGCTCTGTCAGCCTGGTCACTCACCTACATGCAATTTCTTTGTCCTTCGGACCTATCAGGCTAGTGCTTAAGTATAAGATTAGCTCCTCTTCTTCTTTTTTTCTTTTTTTGCCCTTTTTCTTAGAAGCTCACAAAATTTATTATGTCTCATCCATCCCTGTGAGGTAGGTCAAGACTCAATGTGTCTGATCTGTCTAAAGCCTCTCAATGAGCTCTGTCTGTACCCAATGAGCTCTGTGGATTTGAACCTAGGTTTCTCACATGCAAGTCCACCCTCACTGAATGGCTTAGCACTTATTTCCTGTTTTGTAAATTCTCTCCAACAAAGAGATAGCCAATATTGTCTTGCACACTGATGCTTTACACTGCTACAAAACTAAAGTCTCATGTTGGTATTTTAAACAAAAATTACTGTCACAGGACTTTTCTACATCAGTTGCACATCGTCAGAAAGCTTGTTTGTAAAGTTACTTACCAAGACTGGCAGTAGCCTCTATGTACTTACCAAGGGAAAAGAGCTATTTGATAAAATAAAATTGGTTCAGTTAGTTACATTGGGCTGGGTTTGGGGGCTGTTCTGGAAGTCTAAATCTTAGTTGTAGTGAAGAATGAACAAAAGAGCCAGTGTGGCATAGTGGTGAGAGTGGTGGACTGGGACTCAGGAGATCCAAGTTCTATTCCCCGCTTAGCCATGAAACTCACTGGGTGACTTTGGGCCAGTCACTGATTCTCAGCTTAACCTACCTCACAGGGTTGTTGTGAGGATAAAATGGAGAGGAGGAGGAGGAGGATAATGTAAGCCTCCTTGGGTTCCTTGCAGGAAAAAAGGTGGGGTATAAATATAAATAAATACATAAATACATAAATAAAATCAGTGTATTAAAACAGGAAGTGAAAGCTACACACTTTCATGATCTTAGACATATTTAAATACATAGTATGAACTTATTATTTCATTATAATCAATAATGAAAACAATCTTTTCTCAACTGTTACCTTAAATGTGAATGTGCTGAATGTAAATGTTAAGATTCTATTTGTAGAGACCAGATAGTAAAAATAATGAGCTATAACTAAAGACATTTCAACTTGGCTAAAATTGCTCTAATGCAGAGGTAAGCAACTTGTTACACAAAACATCTTGAAGGCCATAATTTGCTGACCCCTGATCTTATATGAAGGTTTATGGTTGTGGTCAGGTACTCCTATAAACACCAAGGAATTATTGATAGTAAATCATAGAAAATCAGATTAAATTGTATCTGTAGCACGGATGAGTCACGCATAGCACTGAGTTGAAACAATCTATAACTTTATTGCATAGAGCTGGGGATGCTGTTGCTGATAGCCCATCCGCTGACATTGGAACCCCTAGCCTACCTACTGGGTGAACTGGGAAGAAGGATGGCTTAAAACAGTAGATGGTGTGAGCCATGCTGAGTGTTTGCCACCACCAGCTTGGGAGCGTGATTTGCATGCCAGTCCTCATAATGGACTGGCCTGGGAGCCTATTTTTTCTGTCATGTGGGGAGTTCATCCCTCACTTACCGTATCTCAGGCTATGATCCCTATACAGTACACTGTTCCTCTCTGTGACATTGAACAGAACTAACAGTATAAAAATACGTGTACAAGAAGAACAGTTTGCTATGAGGAAGCTGACATTTTTTCCCCGTCCTGTCAGACTGACAGCCAACTGAGGTCTGCAGCAAAGGAACAAACAGATCCAAACTAACTATGGTTGCCTGTTGCTGGGAAGGCTAAATGAACACTGGGCCAGCACCCATATTGGCTACTAATTTTATAACAAAGGAATGGACCGGAGAGAAACCTCCAGTGTGGATCCAGTTGTGTTAATCCCAGGCCAATCCACACTGTGCTGAATACCTGAGAGTAGGACCTCCTCAGCTGGTGATGCAACTGAGCAACTATTGGTAGGGAATTCAGGTCTAAGTTACTTTGGTAGGCATTTGGGAGTTGATAATGAAAGTATCTGATTCCCCATCAAGCTCTGAATCAGTATTGATAATATTGCCTACTAGCACAACATAAGCTTGGTACAGTATTGTCTTTGACACTGTTTTTATAACCTGGTGGACAGATTTGATTTAAAGTTGCTTACAAAATGTGACTTTCATTCCATTGAAAAGGAAACATGGATAGGTTTGAGAGCTTAGCTGAAATCCAGAGCATGGTTACATAGATTAGGATTGAACCAAGTGTCTTTTTCCAATTTCTTGTCAAGAGAATGAGCAAGTGCAGCATGCTTTATATTGATAGGTAATGAGTCCTAAGATGTGAACTATGGAATTTTTGCAGTAGGAATTGTTTTCTGTAGAGTTTTATGACAACAAAGGTCATGTTGTTGAACTAATCTGTTTTGAGTGGGAGGATTTAATTGGTGGTTTCATCACAATGGCTGCCAGTGTAATGAAAGGCTGTAGGAAATACCATGTTTGTGTGTGTTTGAGTTTCATATTAAAATATGTTAGTTATATAGGCCATAGAGCCTATATTAGGCACAGCATTGAGTATTTGTACCTCATACTAGAAAATCAAACTAGGCAGAATTTTAAATAAATAAATCAGGATGGGAGCAGGAGCACAAAGATGCTGCATCACTGTTCCCTTCCTGCATACTCTTCCCTTCTGCTTTGGTTTAAAGCACTGTAAATGCTATGCAGGAATGTACTGGAGATGTTTCTCTTCTAGCATGGTACATTCTACTGTGGAATATACTCAGGGCAGTTAAGAGTAGTCTAGCAAAAATCATGCATAATTTTCTGCTGCATATTCTCTCTCCTAACCAAAAAAATGTGCTGCATAGACACAGTTTTGTAGTTTTTC
The DNA here is from genome assembly GCA_021292165.1 of Shinisaurus crocodilurus. Taxonomy (NCBI): domain Eukaryota; kingdom Metazoa; phylum Chordata; class Lepidosauria; order Squamata; family Shinisauridae; genus Shinisaurus; species Shinisaurus crocodilurus. Next base: position 170,951,586 of record CM037880.1, on the reverse strand, counting down.
ATAGAGGTCTTGAGGGGAATTCATGTTAGAACTTTAAATAGCTTTTTAACATGCATTACAAAAGAGTATGTGAGGGAGATTATTTGGAAGACTTCACTCCAATCATTGAGGTTAGAAAATAAGATACAAAATTTGTACTCAAGTTTACTCAGCATGAGTTCTGATATTATACCCTGTGGTTTATGTTTAATGTTTCAGGGCAAGGTAGAAGTGGAAAAGTGACAGGGTGAAATGGGGGGGGGGGGATGGCTTTGCTCTTGCTTGGGTTTTAATGCACTTCTGTCTCTCTTCAGCAGGAGGTATCTGTACAGGTCTGTAACTATCCGCTTCCTGACTTCCCACCTCTTTGTCCTTGGAATCTGAGGAATCTAACATAGTGTTGTAAGCTGTGGTGCCCAACATGTTGGCCATTGGCTAATTCCTGCCCCTTTACTTCCCATCCCATATCTCAGATTGGTTTGCACACTAGCCTGTCCAGATTGTATTCCTTTGCACGTGCTTCTGTGAGTGAACTGTCTGGGAGAAGTCCTCGCTTTACTATTTTACTATTTAGAAAAATCAGGAAGGCAGAGATCAGTCATGAGGGCATAAGCATTATTTTGTTATCTTTACCCCTGTATCTATAATGTCTTCATATAGACAAGTCATTTCTGCAGATTGCGCAGTTTAAATTAGAATATAATGAAAAATAGAGTACATTTTCTGTGTGTGTGTGTGTGTGTGTGTGTGTGTTCCCACAAAATAAATAAAATAATACACAGGTTTTAGAGTTATCTTCTAGCCATCTACTACCAGATCATCCTCCAGCCAGATTGGGCAGATGGCAAGACTTGGCTCTGTAATGTGCAAATTCTTTTGCAAATTCCAAGGGCAGCCCATGTTTGCCAACTCACTCTCATCTGCTCCAATATCATCCAAAGTATAGGCAGCATTAATTGATTGATTATGCATGAAGGAGAATGTTCGACACTACATGCTTTCTTACAGTCATTTTGGGTGAACCCAATGCAAAATGTGAGCCTACCCCTTTCAGCAGAAATACTATTGTTGTCCAGTGTGCCCCTAATGACAATATCTGCTGTTATGACAACATCTACATTTGCTCTTATTGGTGTTATAGAATCTTGACTTGTATAAAGCTTGTTTCAAAGGGGAACATGGTTTTTCCTATTGTTACCCGTGTGGAAAGACTTCATTTGTTTAGGCAGAGCATCAAGATGATTAAAATGGGTTTGGAGCCCATAGTGTCACTTACTAAGTCACATATGAGCAACTCACAGGCCGCATGAGTCCCTTGGCTTTCTTGTCCACCAGAACTCAGGATGCCCTGCCCACTTTCCCCTGCTGCTGCACTGAGCAGCCATTAGCTAGGGGGCAGTGAATAGATAACTGTTTTCACACTGCTGTTTCCTCACTGCTAATAGCAATCTGGCTCAGGATTGCTCTGGGTGGAGGTAAACTTGACCCTCATCCCAACCAGTGATGTTGATGCAAAGGTTGCTTGTGGGGAGAGGCTTTAAATTCCCCCACCATGGTGATGGCATTCCCTGATCTTGGTGGGCAACAAGCGAGCAACCCGCCCCTTTGTCAAGTAGTTGTAGGTGGCTAAATCAACTTGTTTCCCCCCCGTAAAATACATTATCTAGAAGAGTCTCTTTGCCTTTTCATTCCTATCTATCAGTACTAAATATTCTCTGGAACTTAGGCAGATACTAAAAAGGTTGCCTATTTAGTTGCTAGACTTGAGGTAACCCAGATTGTGTGCTCAGAATAAATTATACAAATTTACTTCTTTTGAAGACCATTTTTAAGATTGATAGTCAGAACTACAATAGTTTTACTATATTATGGAAGCCTGTGGTTAACAAGTATTTTCATCATATATGCACAAAGTAAAATGTGTGTTCACTATATCTAATGTTGTGCACAATGGGCTACAAACAATTTCCTTCATGAAAGTGATCTACAAATTAGTCATGTGAATATTGATTATTTTGCATCAAATTAAGTTTTAAACAATAATGCTATTTGGTGACAACCAGCAGCTTGTGCCTTTTAAAATGTATTATTTAAAATATTTATATCTCACCTTCCCTTAATTTCAAAGCAGCTAATGATGCTGGAAGAATAAACAATATAAAAACATATATACACTCTAATAGTGAACTCAGTTGTCTGAGAGCCACTCCTTACGTAGCCAAAACAACACCATCCATACACAAGAGGGAGGCACCAGCAGGCTTGAAGGAAGCCAATGGTGTGCAGAAGTACAGCAAATTTTATGGGACTGGAAACTCTTGGTGAGGGAAAACAAAAAATTGCCCCATGTGGACTGAGAATGCTCCGTGCACACAATATGCTGACTTTGTGAGGGATGGCGGGAGGGAGTGCTGGAACCTGAACAAGAGCATTCCATCATTTTGTCGCAGGTCCTACTTTTCACAACTAAAAGCAGAGTTGAATGCTAAAAAATGGCAGAGTAAAACAAACTACAATAAAAAGAACACCAAGTAAAGTAATAGCCAGGGACAGGATCGGAATGAATCACCATCATTAAATAAAAGCCCACAGCAGAATAAAAACTACAAGCAGGTTGTTTTGCCATTCTTAAGAAAGCCATTAAAGAGGGGACAAGGCAGCTTCTTTTGCATTGTGCAATTACCTGAAAAGCTGTTTATGGGCTGTTCTGGATGGAACATGAAGGGGACTGCATAGTTCTCAGTGGCAAACCCAATTTGACTCAGTGCATAGAACTGGGAAAGTTTCAAGATGAACTGTATTATATAAATTCTTATTGTCAACTATAAAGGATGTCAATATTTTCGACTTGAGGTTTCTTTGTAGCTTCAACGAATTTCAGAAACTTGAGCCCAAAGAAATGAATGAAACCTAAAATGTTCAACTCTGGATTATGTTCATGGTAGATTCAACTGTTCTGTATATTTCCTAGATAATGCAATTGCAGTATCTGAAAGAAGTGCCATTCATTACAATAATTGGTCTCTTTTCTCCCCAACATTCTGACTTCTCATTATTTTTAGAAGATAAAGGTACTGTCTAGCTATTGCACATACTTTCTAAATACCACAGTGGAAATGTCAAGTCTGTGTATCTACTAGACACAAGTAGATATGCAAATAGTTTTGAATTATCATGCATCTTTAGATAGATGTTTTAGTAGATATGAGACTCTACAGTGGTTCATGAAAACGGTTCTGTGACTTGAGCATTGCAAGTTTCTACACATTTGGCTATACTGTGTCATTTAGGTGTGATAGAGTGTTTCCCAGGTATGGGGAATTTGGATACTCTTGCTTCTAGAAAGGCAAGAACTATAGCCCTTTTAGAAGAAGCCTTGAAATACTATTTTTAATGCACTCACTTATAAACGTTTAGGACTGTTTTCAAAACTGGGGAGAGGGGACAATATGGTTGCAAATGGACCTCTTATAACTATTGTGAATTTTACAAATAGTCACCACACAGAACATTGAACGGGTTGTCATTTGTGTAATAAGAATTTTAAATCTTGTGATAAAGATGAGCTTTTTGTTTAAAATTACTCACCTTCAGTTACTTAAGTATATTTTATTATTTATTCATTCATTATTTTATTATTATCTAGATCTCCCAAGACCTAGTCCAACACTCTTAACTACCACAGCACACATTCAACCACACTTAAACAATCTTTTGCTAATTTAAAGATACAAAGTATGGAATTATGTATTTAAACTGCATGTTTAATGGCAAATAAGCTCCATTGAATTCAGTGCCACTTCAATAAATGTTTAGAGTTGAAAATTTAGTGCTTTTCTAATGTGATACTTTTAAAAACATGAACTGTTCGTTTATTCCCAGATTTGAATTCTGTGAACCTGCCTTCGTAGTTGGCAACTGCTTGCAAATAGCATCGGATAGCCATCAATATGACCGGATTTACTGCGGAGCTGGTGTACAAAAAGACCATGAGAACTATATGAAAATCTTATTGAAAATTGGAGGCATTCTGGTTATGCCAATAGAAGATCAGGTGATCTAGATATGTTTTCCTTGCCATGTGTTTAAATAACAGTTAAAACTAGGTAATATTATTCTTAATTGTTCTCCTATTGTCAGTTGCCTCAGTACAGTGAATACACAGGTATTTTGTAAACCTTAAAGCAGAGAACCATTGGCCACATACACCTCCATTTCCTGTAATCTCCAGAGATGTTCCCAGTCCTGCACAGTATAGTTTGGGTGCAGTTCCTCTCACCCTTTCACAGTGAATTTTGAGTAGCTTTTCTATTCTACGTTTGATAATTCCCTCCCCTGGTTATGTAGCTTCTCGTGCCACAGAAACTGAGTGGCTGAGGCATGCCACCAAAAATAGGTTCAACAGTACTCTTCTTTCCTACCCCAAAATAAGTTGCCTATCATGTCCTTAATTAACTTTGCTAGCTATCAATGCATCCTCGTGCTGAAATTCAGCCATTTTAAGGATAGAGCTTGTTTGATTTAAGAGTGACTATATTATTTATTTTTATGTCCATCTTTATACAGGGAATTTCTTAAGTTCAGGGCTGGCAGCAGGGCTGACAATGCCCTGGACAAAGTGCCCTCCATTCCCCAGGCTCTCCCTGGTGAGTCCCCCATACCTGACTAGGGGACAGATGAACACAGGTGGTAGCCAGCAGAGGGGAAGAGCAGCTGTGCTGAAAACCATACAGTTCCAGCCACCCCAGTACTCTCTCAGCCTAGTGCCGTAAACAGACGTGCTGGATGAGGCAGCTACAGTCACCGCTGCCACTGCCACCGCCACCATCTTCCTTATTTCCAATGCCCCTGGGCCCTGTCCCCAATGTGTACATTAGGGGCGGGGCCCAAAGGCAACAGGGATAAGGAAGATCGCAATGACTGCAGCCATCTAGCCTAACACTGCTCTTTAGAGGGCTGGGCCATTAAAAAAAAAAAAAGTTAAAAAAGAAAAGAGAGAGGGGCTCCATGTGCTGACACCAGCCCTGCTGCACTTATAAAACTGGCTTTCCATAACTGTAGTTATCAAACAGTGGAGCTGCAGCTTCCTGTAACTGGATCCCACACTGCACAGGGAACATTTGAAGAATACAGTTCATGGGACAGGCAGATCATATGAGAAGTCTCACTTGATTTAATTGGTCAGTATCCATGCCTTTGTCAATTCCCTTCTGCCCCATCAATTCCCTTCCTCAAGTAGTGGGTCCCTCCTACTCAGTTATGCAAGCGGGACCCACCGCTTACACAAGGGAAATTTAGCGCTTCCTAGAGGAAGCCCTGAAATGAGTGGAAACACTAGTTTCTGGAGGAGGCTGGTTGCCGGAGCTCCCTTATGTGAGCTCCATCAACTGGCCTGCTTTCAGAAATCAACATTTCCACTTGTTTCGGGTTGTCCTGGAAATGCTAAATTGATGTTGCGTAAGAGGTGGGGGCTGCTTTCACAACATAATCGGGGGCATAAGAGAATTGGGGGGGGGGATAAGCACCCTGTTGGATTCTGCCCATAATTCACTTGTTAGAAGTGCCAAGAGATATAGCCAAAAAATAATTGAGCCACAGTAGTAGCTTCTGAATTCCCCCCCCCCCTCCAAATCCACACAAACAGCAGATGACATAGAAAGCTGAGTCTAATGCCCAGGGAAACTGGGACATTTTCTTTCTCTGCCCTTTTCAATCAACTACACAATGTTTTGAAAAGCATGATTTTTTTTAGTGATACAATAATACTTAGTACTTATTTTTCATTCATAGATATCAAAGGGCTTTTCTACGGTGAGTATAATTATCTCCATTTTACAGATGGGGAAGTTTAGGTACACTGAAACATGACTTGCTCAATCTGACAGTATCCCTAAGAAACCTGCCTTGCTCAATAAATAAAGTGTCCTTATAGTAAGCATTTTCATTAATTAAATGTCATAGAATTGCTTTATAGATTCTCCTCAATACAACCAAACAGCTTGTTTTATAATTATTATGCTAGCATAGTATGAATGTTTTCTAAATTGAGAGGTTTACATCATACCACTCTTTTTGTAATGGTTGATAGCTATCTCTTGGGGGAAACTAAACACTGGACTGAAGCAAGGGCTATCAAAATAAATTGTTGTACTGCTGACCAGAGGATTGCAAGGAGAATTGGATGGGTACCGCTAAAGTAACAGGTCTTAGATATATACTCAAGTATTAGAAAAAAACAAAACATTAACATTGCTGTAACTTGGTCTTATAATTCCATCTTTGGCAAGTACCAAATGAAGCCCTGCTAAGCAAATTTGTGCACTTCCAAATTAGCAGTATGAACATGTATCCTTTTGTTTTGATCAGATATACACAACTATTTTAAATTATGTATCTTTTCACTTCTAGATACTTCTAAATGCATATTAATCTATGTATTTAAGAACTCATTGTCCTGGGCAATTCATGGATTTGCATGCATCAGATTTAACTGTACTAAAACATTATAAATAGCAGCTGGGTTGTCTTTGTTTATATCAGCACTACATATTAATGTGGACATGCAAACTTTTTCGAAGGTAGCAAGGATATACTCTTATTTTTTAAAGTACAGAAAGTGTTTCCAAAAGGAAACTGGGAATCATGTGAAATATGTTTGAATGTAGTATAATAAATGTAAGTTCCCCATTTCCCCAGTTTTGAAGTATTCTTCTCCTTTTTTCTTAAGCAGAAAGGTACCAGGCAGTGGCCTCATTCGGACTAGCATAACTTGGCCGAGATATGAATGAGCCTTTTGCCTGTGCATGCAAGCCCCTTCACTGCTCCCTTCATGGTGCAAGCAATCAAACTAGGAAGCATTTCATTTATTATAATTTCCCATTTTGTCCAAACCAAAATAAGCAAGCATATTAAACAAAGCATGACTCTCTCTTGATCTCAGGCAGGCATCACCAAGGTCATGGTCACCTAGGGAATAGGACCGTCATGCTTATGGGATTTGACTAAGAGGGTCTTGATACTAGTGCTCTAGCTCCCCATCTTTCTGGGATTATCACTTCCCTCCTATACCCTTTGGTGAGACTCAAGGCATTATGACATTTATTGTGGCTGGGACAGATCACTACCCTGCCATAGATACCACAGCATGTACCCTTCAAAATACTACATGGACCGTGACTCCTGCTACCCCATAAAAGCTATGGTTTCAAAGCCTCCTGAGTCAACAGGGGAGTCTTCATCTCCACACATAGCTGCAATGTCAGTTACATGGACTGTTGTGCAGACAGCTATCTCCTCAACTCTTCTCACCCCTCAAATTATGTTGGTCCTGCTAATCTTAGTACTGGCTATAGTGTCCTTGGTTTTGAGTATCATAGTTCCTTTGGTCTGAACTGTAACAGTGCTGTGAATGCTCTATGCCTTTCCCCTCTGCATCTCTGGTCCCATCTTCGTTGGCAATGCCTGGCCCAGTACCATTACCCTTGTCTATATCTGCTTCAGTACCAGCAGCTTCAGTCCCAGTATAGATTATTTCTTCTAGGTTTGAGGCCTCTTCTGTTGTCTTGTTTGCTAAGCTATTGGATACAAGAGTGATCCTGTTGTCAAGAGCTGAGAACTATTTGTCCAACTCCCAAGTCGATGTCCTCTGCAGTATTTGCCATCTCATTGCCTGTCATGTATATTGGGGATCAGAAATCTACATCTCCCACTGAGGATACTCAGCCATATGACAAACAACTTTTGTGTATGGCCAGAGTACTGAGTCTTGAAATTCAGCAACTATCCCCTCTCATCAAGGTAGTCTTTCAATTAGTTCATGCTGACAACTTTGCTCCAGTAGCAATTTCTATGCTACTTTACTGCAGGTGGCCAAGGAGTTATGGGCAAAACCTTCCACCATGCCTTCTACATTGAAAACACTGGATAACCTATTCTGAGAGCTAGGCTACAACTTTCTGATCAAACACCCTTTGTCCAACCCCATCATTATTGAGAACACCGGGTAATGGACCCATTCTGCAACCACTGATTGTGAAGATAGAAGGCTTCTACCTTCAGTGCAGAAAAGTGCAACTAAAATGACCCAAGGGGCTGGAGCAACTCCACTGTGAGGGAAAGGTTACATCATCTGGAATTGTTTAGCTAAGAAAAAAGGTGAGTAAGGAGAGATATGATAGAGATGTACAAAATTATGAATGGTGTGGAGAAAGTGGATAGGGAGATATTTTTAATACTAGAACCCATGGGCATCCTATAAAGCTGATTGGTGGGAGATTCAGGACAGATAAAGTAAGTACTTCATACAGTGCATAGTTAAACTATGGAAATCACTTCCACAAGATGTAGTGATGGCCACCAATTTGGATGGCTTTAAAAGGGGATTGGACAAAGATAAGGCTATCAATGGCTACATGCTACCTCCAGTATCAGAGGCAGTATGCCTATGCACACCAGTTGCTGGGGAACATGGGTGGGAGGGTGCGGTTGCACTCATGTCCTACTTGTGGGTTTCCCGTGTGCAGCTGGTTGGCCACTGTGAACAGAATGCTAGACTAGATGGACCCCTGGTCTGATCCAGCATGGCTCTTACCTTTTTAAGGCTGGATATCATGGATCAAAAATTTTACTCTGTGGCTGCATTGTTGCTCCGCATCACCGACTACCAAGCATGCATGTCTAAACCCCAAAACTTCTTATGGGATAAGGTGTCATCTATCTTTGAACACCTCCCAGATAAGAGAAAACTTGATAGGGTTTTCCACCAGGGAGCTTCTTGTTGGCAAAACAAATCAATATATTGAAACACATGGCCAATAGTGGACTAAAGGTAATGGTGGATGCAGTAGCCCTCTGCAGACATTCCTAGTTATGCTCTTTTGGGATCACACAGGAGGCCAGAACTAGAATTGAGACCTTTTAGATGAGACAGGGCTCTTCAGCGAGAAGGACAATGACAGTCTGGACAGTGCAAAGGCTCTTCAATACTGCTCGTCAAATGGGTCTTGGAGACACCGATTGGACAGCAGTCTCCATTAGGTCGGTTCAGTTCTTGGAAGAGGTCATCATCCAGCTGCACTATGTCGCGCTTGCCAGAAGTACTGTCAAGTTCTGACTTCCCAATACTGAGGCTAAGGTTTCAGTAAGGCTTTTATTGCAGTAATTCCAGTAATCAGCTTTGAGCCTTTACTGTCCCAATATAAATCAGCAGACAACAGATTACAATGTAGATCCTTAACCAGGATCAGTGTTTGGGTTTCCTAACAAGAGACCCAAACAGACTTGGGTTTAGAATACAGAATAAGTGAGTTTATACTTCCAACAAAGAAACAAGACAAGGAAGCTTTTCAGGTTACATGTAGCATCCTGTTGGTCTGGTTCAAATATAGGGGAGGGCTGCTAAAGATCACTATCAGACATTTGAGCCTGGCAAGGAAACCTAGCTTGCAAATGAGCACTACACCTTACCAGACACCTCTGTTCCACCCTCTTGAGTTGATGATGCAACCTAGGACACATTCCAAAAGCCCCCTCCCCTGCGGAGTCCTCCCCTGTTGTCCTGTTCCCATGGAAGACATCCCTGGTCAAGAAGCAGGGGTCTCTGTCAAGGTCAGGTCTCCCAGCTGTGAAAGATAGGCCATATCAGCTTCCTGAGTCTCATCCCCTCCCAGCTCTTAACCAGGTGGGAGGCTTGGTAGAACTGAATTCTCTGGAGTCTGGCTTCTCACACCTGGGCTTGGCTCCACATCATCCCCCTCTGACTCAGAATCATTGTCACAGGCAATCACTCCTCCAGGACTGAAACAAGATCTGACAATTACAGGCATTCTATCAGACACCTTTGCATTCTGCTCAAATGCTTAACTGCAAAGTTTCGGTCATCAACTGGCATAAGGTGGCCGAGCCTTCCAAATATCAGCTTTGACTCCCACCTTATCATCACATGGGACACCTGCCCACTGACATCTTTGAGATATCACTGCAGGAATTCTCAGAAACATGGAAGCCATCACCACTGATCATTGGGTGCTCACTATCATTCACATAGCATAGGGAAGCAATGGGGAACCTCTGGCTCACAGGTCTAATCCATCCTGTGGTGGCTTGTGCTTTTTCTGTGGGCCCTGCCCACTTGAGGCTAATAGGGGCTTGGGGAAGCTAGCAGATGATCTGAGATAATGGTGGGGATTTCCCTTTATTTAGTATGCCACGTGACCTCCCAAGTGCTTCCCTAGCTGAGGTACTGGGTGGAGGAGCAATTCTCTACCCAACACCTTGGCCCAGGGAGGCTCTAGTACATGCAGGCTTTCCCACCTTCCTGGCCTGCTCGAACTGGTGCATAGTATTGGTGCTAGTATTGCCCGCTCTCTCTGTGCTTTCTTATATAAGATGCTGCATGTGGACCATTAAGAACTGAGTGGGAAGACAGGAGCCATCCATGCCTCCTTGAGCACGCACAGTGAGGGGTGTGTGGGGTACCTGTCAAATGCTAGCCTGGTTCTAGAAATGTCCAAAATTAGAATCCATATGTGTGACTACACCGATGACCACTTGAACTATAATTGCAGGTAAACAACCTGTTTGTAATTAGAGACTTCCTGGTTTGATTTCTTGTGCAGTGGAGAAGCAAGGGTGCTGGTGTGTGTGCACAGAGAGGTCTTTCTCATGTCTTACTAAGCAAGATATGATTCTTCGAATGCAGCTAGTGACCTTTGTTCAGACATAATGATAAACTCTTGTTTTATTGTTACTTGAATGAGCCTGTGCAAGCCCCAGATTCACACACCCCATCCCATCCCTCTTCTCCAGTATGGCTGCAAGACTGGAAGTGTTAGTTTCCGTTTTCAGGTCACCAAAGTGTATAGCATTGCCTCCAAACTCTAAACCATGAGTAATCTTAAGTATGACTTATTGAAACAAGCTGGGTTCATAAGCCAAGGTTTGAAGTTGGCTTGTTTCTGTAAACCATAGTTAAGACTAACCACAGTTTGTCTAGGTTTGGATGTAAAAACAAACTGTGGCTAGTAAAAAACAAAAATGAAATCTAATCTTGCAGCTGCGCTGGAGAAGCAGAAGGGAGTGGGGAAGCTCATGGGACTCATTCATGTAACAATAAAATCTAGTTTATCATGTATGAACAAGAACAATATATGCAAAATTCATATAGGTATAGCTGAAACCATGTATTTAATCACTTTTGTGTCATGAATCTTCAATGATTCCATGCAGCTAACCCAAATCTTGAGAACTGGACAGAATACTTGGGAAAGCAAAAACATCCTTGCCGTTTCATTTGCTCCACTTGTGCAACCAAGCAAGAGTGACACCAGCAAAAATGATACTGTGGGACTGCGTAAGTACCATTTATTGTGCCTTTCCCTTGTGGCACAGCTACTGTTTGCTACAAATGGTACTTATGTCAATATTCTTAAAGTTGTAATGCATTGCTTAGGGGAGGAAATAGTTCTGATGGCTCCTCTTTGCTGTCAACAATTAATGGCATCTCTATGTATTTTATTTATTTACAGCATTTCTGTACTGCTCCACATCAAAATAGATTCCAGAGCAGTTTATAAAAGATAAAAATAATAAAACCCCAGTTTAAAAGCTTTTAAAAGCAGAATACCAATAAAACCGTGGCTGGTCAGTCAAGGAAGGCTGGATCCTAAGGGTCACAAGTGGAGTTCTGCTCACAAAACTGAGTCAAGATACAGGCAGCCCCCAAGTTAAGAACATCCGACTTACAGACAACCCATACTTAAGAACGGACTTCTGGGTTCCCCAGCGCTACATCTTTTACATAGCATACTATATTACGCAATTTGAGTAATTTGTGCAATTTGCGTAAATGCCGATTTTAACGTATAGAATGCTACGCTGTTCCAATTTACATATTCAACTCAAAGACATTCTTAAGAATGGAACTCGTTCATAACCTGGGGACTGCCTGTACTCGTGGAATAAATGTATTTATTTATTAGATTTATAATCCATCTTTCCACCCAAAATTGTGCTCAAATGGTGTTCAAAATGGCATTAGATGTAGCACAGAGGGCTGAGCTTGGAGGAGGAAATTTGAGGCAACCCTTTATGAATGGAAGGGCCTTTCTGCTCATGCAAGCAACCCTTTGGATCCAACCCATCCAGTTTAAAAAGTGTCTGTTCAGAGTTTTTTTTCCCTGAAGCTGACCCAAACTGGCTGATGAGGCTGCCATGATTTCAATCCAGATATGCCATTAGATAACGTATGGATCCCATTTTGTCATTTTCACCTATCTTTAAATGTGAATTGATGGTACATTGACAAAAGTGGTGGGGAAGCTAGATCAACAATAAAAACATTTGTTGCTAAATTAAGAAAGTTTTATGCATGAACTGAATAAAAACTTAGACAGCTACTTGAAATGTCATTTAGTGTATGGCACGATATGATCTAGATGCTGCTATGCCATAAAATCTTTGCTCTGCCCTACCTACTTACATTTCCTAGCTAGCCACTTTCCTCAGGGCCAACTGGAACAGCAGCCGCATTCTCTGGTGGTGTGTTCTACAGTGACAGCTGTTTGGTGAGAGAAGGTGTATGCTCATAGCTGTGAATTGAGATGTGTTCTTTCTCTATGCTGGGTATAGTAGCAAACACATAATAGTTTCCAGTTGAATTCCAGGAATTTCAAGGCCTCTTTTCCTGCACAGATGAATCTATAGCTAGAAGGTGGTTCTTTTTCTCTTTGTTATCATCATTTACTCGCATGTTTCTGAGTATCTATTCTTCGTTATGTACCAGCCTAACTTTCCTTGGTGCTTCAAGGAGGAATTTCTTTGTAAGAAATGATGACATTTAAAATGAGTTTGTAGATGAGAAGTATTTCCAATTATTTCATTAGAAAGAAAGCTCTAAAGCAACTTTTACAGTCTTGGTCTACTTTCTGTCTTGGTCAACTAGGAATTTTATATGAAAACTTTCAAAATGAAAATTCAAGCAACTGATTAGTGGCAGGGATTATGGTTTTAGGACTTTCCTACATGAGGCATGTATTGAATGCTTGTCATTCCTACTTTTGGTTGTTTACAGGTTCTTTAGATGATGTTGTGATCCTCTAGTTTTGCTTCTGTGACTAACCAGCACTTTCAGTGAGCAGGGAAAATGTGCAGGAAAAATGTGGCATTAAATTTTAGAGCAGGGCAAATGTGGCATTTAATTGTGAAAGTGAAATAAAGTACTATTTCCTCTTGTGTATTTGTGCTATTCCGCTATATCAGGGTGCCACCTAGAGGTAGCGGAAAAGCAGGAAAGGAAACACTCCTTGTGTAGTGCTCGGATGTCAATTCTGTGACAAAACAAAGTAGATACACCGGATTAACAGCCAATTAACAGCCTTGTGTAGAAAAGCTCTTCGTGATTAATGCCAAATCTCATGCATTTTAAGTAGTTTTACTGTAGTTCATTTTTCTATCTCCCCAGACCCTTTTTGATGCAGCATGATAAGATTATAAAATTACTTGATATGACACCAAGAAGAGAATTTGAGAATTCTGTTGTATCTATGCATGCCACCAATGCCATTAAAGATGTGTTTAACATGATTCTGGTTTAAAAATATACAGAAGGAAAAAGGACTGTTGGCTGGAACTACAAAAGAACTCCATGAACAACCTCCTTTGATAAAATTGCTTGTGATTCTGTCAGATTTATTTGGAGATAGTCACAGAAGTGACTCTTTCATGAATTATGTTTTTGAAATGTATGTGGTGTGACTGTTCAGACAGTCCACACACAAAAGCTGGGACCCAAAAGCTAGTCTAAGGAATGCCCTGTAATATTTTTGCCCCTGCCATTAACAAGCAGAGCAGACCTCATGCCATATCTTAAACTGCTGTTCAGAGTCCCATTTCAAAACTGGCTTGCCCTCTAGCATGAGGCAGTGGAGCTATTATTCAGAGAAAAATAAAGCACAATTGGTCCTGTAAACTAGTTGAGTGTTAACTGGATCCCAGCCAATATAATTGATTTTCCGTTTGAATTGCATATCTGTTTCATAGTATGAGGTTCTTTTACCTCTTACAGTAATACTGGGTTGGTTCCAGATTTAGTTATACTTGGAGTTATACAATTGTCCCAGTGATTCCAATGGGTCTATTCAGGCTAAAACCAGAATGAACCCATTAAGCTTAGTTCAAAATTTGCAGTCTTTCTGGACTTTTCACATTTTTACAGTACAGTTCATGTATATTCATTTTTGACCTAGAGGACAATCCTAATTTTCTTTTCTTTTTAGCCCCCTGTGCTGTTAGGAATCTACAGGACTTGGCTCGGATCTACATTAGGCGCACTCTTAGAAACTATATAAATGATGAGATGCAAGCCAAGGGTATTACTCAGAAGCCCCCACCAAAACGTAAACGCAGAAGGTGCCGTAGGCGCAGGATTAATACCTATGTGTTTGTAGGCAATCAGCTTATTCCTCAGCCTCTAGATAGTGAAGAAGATGAAAAAATGGAAGAAGACAACAAAGAAGAGGATGATAAAGATCACAGTGAAGCCTTGAAACCAGAAGAACCCCCACAAAATCTATTGCGGGAAAAGGTTATGAGTTTACCACTTCCTGAATCTCTAAAAGCCTACTTGACATACTACAGAGAAAAATAACTTTTGTTTTAAGTAGAAGTGATAATGCCTACTTGATAGTTCCATAATTCTTGAAATGTAGCATTTACTGAGAAATACATGGACAAATACCGGCAGTCTTTCAGCAAGACTCAGGTGTAGTGATGAAATAAAACATAACTTGTCTTAACTTTGCTACAAGGACTTGCACTCAGCAGTAGACATCTATTTTAAATCCATTTTGTTATCTTTGGAAAAATGCTCTTTTAACTCTGATAGAAATATATTCCAAAGCAGTAAACAGCACTAATTAAGAGTTTGCATTATAAAATCTTTTTGGTCCCTGACAAATTTGTATTGATGAGGGTTAGTGAAATTTTATATGTGTGAATAATTGAACAACTACATTCAGGCATCAATAGGGACTATTTGCATTAAGGACATTTTTGAACATGCAGGTATTTCTCATCTCATACTGAATTGGAGCCCTTTATTTTACCATAGCTATATTGCAATCATCGTTACTGTGTTCCAAGGAATACATGAGTGCAATAACTGTGTGTAGACACTGAACAATCTGGCTTTAATGAAATATGAACATCCAAGTTCATATATGTCAGACAGCCCTGCTACACATTCTTCTTTAACTCTTGCCAAAAGAACCCAAGAAAAGTGACTGCTTCTCTCTCAGAGCCTTAAGAAAACATTTTGTTGACTATAACATTTTTCTTTAAAATATACTACAACCCTATTTAACACCAGCCTATGATCGTCATAAGAATTTTCTCAATTTTCCAGCATTTATGAAAAAGTATTTAGCTTCTTTTTAAAATTCATGGTACAGAAAACATATTTCATATATATATATATATATGATTGTAATTTAGGTTTCAAGTACTATATTTACTATTTTATAGAGTAGAACATGTAAAAAGATGAGCTCGTATTGCTTATTTGCATAGCTGTAACAGTAGAATTTTAAAGGATTTGTTCAGCAGGTGCACTTTAAGTGGATTCTGTACCTTATTTATCTCAGATAAGGTAAGGTGTATGGTTCCTACATTTGCTATTGATACTCTTCCTTTTGGAAATTAATAGTAAGATTACGAGCTTGGTGGTCTGACATTGCTTGACTATCTTGTTCTATCTGCCATTTTATTTAATTTTTTTGACTATTTAATTACTTCGTTTGAATTGGTTATTTTTCTTTTTGCATGATGGAGTATCTTAATTTTCACTAGCTTTATAATTTTAATACTTAGCGTGAAATATCAATGAGATAAAATATAGTTCAAGATATGCTGTAAAAACTGCTATTGTTAAGGACACCTGATCTGTTAGGGCCCAATCAAAAGCATTCCTTATGGAGAAAATTCCTGCACAATTTACTAGTGTAGTTATATCATTACACAATGGAAATTCTTAAGGCAAAATAAAATCAGGATGCATTTTATATGTTCTCGTAACCTGATACTCGTAAATGAAAACCAGTTAAATTATACCTGATTAAACTGTCATGTTCTGTGATATCCACATTACAATTTTATAAATAACTGATTGGACACGATCTATGAAATATATGGTTTTACTTGCAAGTTGGATTTCATGCTTATTTGCTAATTAAAGCTTTTTGTCTCCATGATTATAAAAAGTTAATATCGATAAAAAAACATTTCACCTGGTTTGTTAACCAGTGTGTTGAGTTGGTTTCTGCAAATTTACACTAATGAATAAATACACTTGTTGCTGGAAACAAGTGTGCCAGCCTTGTTTCACAGGAACCAAAAGTGACAAATGAAGAATTTTCTATATAGTAAAACTACTGCAGTAATTCTGAAGGTTCATCTCTGGGAAGCATTGACTATAGCACATCTATTTTATTAGATGGAATGAAGTTTTTAGGCATTCTGAAATTCAAGTTATCTTCTCATCTTGGAATTCCATCTTTTGACTTCATGCATTTTCCCCGTTCTCTTGTACTATTATTCAAATAGATAATAGATGAGTTATGAACATTCATTATGTTTTTTTTTTTAGTCACAAGCAGTGCTTCTTTTGTGTTTGTGAGTTTATTTCACATTGTTGGATTTATATTTACTTTTAAAATAAACACATAAAAATGAAAAATGAATGAAAATAAAACCTTTTGTCATAATTGGAATAAAATGTCTGGTGAATTTTTGCTGACTAAATACTCCATTATTGTTTCCATTTGAGTGCGGGGCAGGTTGCTAAAAAAAACTAGTTCATCGTTACTGTGTTCCAAGGAATACATGAGTGCAATAACTGTGTGTAGACACTGAACAATCTGGCTTTAATGAAATATGAAATTGGGGACTGCCAATTTAAAAGATTTAAGTGATACGTTTGTGCTTGGAAGCACTCATATTTGAGAAGAATATTGAACATCAAAGTTTTATCAATGCTGCTTTGTGGTTTCATAGATCATAGAGTTGGAAGGAGCCTACAAGGCTATCGAGTCCAACCCCCTGCTCAATGCAGGAAACTAGAGGAGGGGTCCATCCAAGTAATAACCAGGCCTGACCCTGCTTAGCTTTCCACGCTCAGACAAGCTGAGCCAGCGTGAGCCACAGTGCACTTGTCGAACAAAAACAGAATAGCCTGTTGCTATATCACACAGGGACTAATGTGGTGGTAGAGGACAGTGCCACCATCATACCTGAAGAGGGGTGGTTATAAAAAAAAAAAACCCACCTCTGCACTGTACCCTCCCTGCACATGGATGGATTTGTCCAGCGTCCTGACCAGAGGGTTGAATCTCTGCCTTTTTGTACGTGTGGATTGATGCACCTGTACTCTGAGTCTGATAGTGTTATTATACTGAGTGTTTCAGAGAGAACCTACACAAAGCTACCAGCCAGCTTTTGATCCTGTCATTTAGTTCCAGTAATCCCAGGGTTAGATATGTCAAAAGGAAGGCAACTCCTAAAATAAGGTAAGCCACAAGAGGGCAGTGTTGCCACACAGGAGAATTTGGAAAGCCGTACTGAACAACTGCACAGAGATGCCTGCATAATTAATGAAACTAACTGCAGATTTCAAAAGCTGCACAGAGAAATCATTTCTGCAAATACAAATCCAGCTCTACATTGCTACAGTCCATAAATAACTGGGAGAGACAGCACATTCACTGCCTGGCTTTGTTCACATTTAATCACATTGGGACTTTCCAGTTAAAACAGAATTACGGCGATTCCTTTACAGATTTCTTCATTTTACAAGACTAATTTCTCTCTCTCAAATGTTCACTGTAAACTGGAAATTACATTTAGAAGGAGTTTTGTATTTATTTTCATGTCATATAAAGCATTATTTAGTTTTCCCTTGGACAAAAACAAGTGTACTCTGAAGTCCCTGCATACACATTTAGTTCCTAAGTCATATTAAAACTGTTCCACTTTATTGGATACATCTATTCTGTATGGCCTTTGATGCAGACCTCCCGGTAGAGCATCTTGGCTTCCTCAACAATAGTTCCCACTTGTGCATGGTCAAGTACCCCTTGAAGATTTTCATAAGTTCATACATTTTTTTTAAGGGTGTTTCCAGATGAGGTGTTTATTGTGTAATCACACTGCCTCATTTCGGGGAATTTTGCAGGAATTTTACATTTTCCAGACAATGCCATCTTCTATTTGGACCCTTCTACTGATTCCCCACTGCTGGTTCTTTTTTTCTTGCTAGGAAAAAAAAATCTGTTAGGTCACAATCCTATGCATGTTTAGACAGAAAAAACCCCCTACAACCCTCAGCATCCCTCCAGCCACAGACATGGCAGCAACCAGTCTTGTACAAGCAGCCAGTCCACATGACCCTTCTTCCACAGTGCCGGGTATCTAAGTATGTACTGCATGTAGAAAAATAAATGCTGTTCACTTCTGTGGATTGGCCCAGAATGACTCATGGTCTTTGTGGCATGATCCTCATTTATCCTACAAGTTTTACTGTGTGACATCAAGTGACCCTTACAGTGGGTGACTGGATATATTGTATTATTATGATTCTACATTATTTCCTGTCAGAAATGGTACATTACTTAATTGCACATTATTTTTTGTCAGAAATCCAGCTTGCTTTCGCTTCCTGTCTGCACAGATGACTGAACTGATGTAAGTGGAGAGGTCAGCATAAGCAGTTCTATCTCCGTCTCGCTAGAACCTTTTTGGTGGAATGGACTGTGGCAGTGTGGCATAGAGCAGGCCTAGAGATAGGGTGGTTGTGTTGACCGTGATAGGCACAAGGATGGGAGAAGCGGATTAGCTGCTTAATTGGGCTGTGTGTTGCTTAGGGGCAGGTGTGTGACCCTAAGGAGGGCAGGATGGAGATAGACTCTGAATTAGCCCCTCAATTGATGATCTTGCCAAGAGAGACCCCTCCCATGGGCAGTTGCCATGCTAAGGGGTATTCCATGACTGGTTCAAAGTTCTCAACGATCCTTCCCAACTATTAACTTTAATAAGTTCGCGGAGTTTGAATGTACATGTGGTGGATAAGTGAATTAATTATATCACTGTGTTAAAGGCCAGTTTGAAAAAAGAAAACCAGTTTGTCAAGAACCATTGCTTCCACAAGAAGCCCTAATAAGAGAAATGTTAAGTAAATACAGTTGGTTGACATATCGTGATTTGCTGAATTTTTCACAAGATGAATGTAAAATAAAATCAAGAGAAGAACTGATAAAAGAAGGTCATACATGTCAATGGTTCTCATATTTACAGATGGTAGAAAGGTTTAAAGTTGATAAAAGGTTGTATGATTTTGAACAGAGGGTATCTGACTTTGAAAGGGAATTATGTTTAAATGATGAACATCTTATTTCAAGAATGTATAAGCTTTTGTTGAAATTTGAAACTGAGGAAGAGCAAGTGAAGGAATGTATGATAAAATGGGCTCAAAATTTTGGTTATAATATACTAATGACACAATGGGAAAATATGTGGTTAAAAGGTTTGAAATTTACTTTATGCTCTAGTCTTAAAGAGAATTTTTATAAGATGATGTATCGTTGGTACTTGTCGCCGGAGAAATTGGCTAGAATGTATAGCGGTGCATCAGATATATGTTGGAAATGTGAACAACAGGAAGGAACCTTTTATCATATGTGGTGGACATGTAAGAAAGCTAAAAGTTTTTGGGTTGAAATTCATTTATTAATGCAAAAGATTTTAAGGATTACTTTTCAATTGAAACCAGAGGCTTTTCTATTGGGAATAATGGACAGTCAGCTAGAAGGAAGATATGGAACTTTATTTTATACATGACAACGGCAGCGAGACTACTATATGCACAGAAGTGGAAAGGTCCAGCAGTGCCTACGATAGAAGAATGGTTGGTCAAGATGCTGGAGCTGGCAGAGATGGCCAAACTTACATCACTAATTAGAGAAAGGACAACATCTGCATTTATTATTGAGTGGAAACCTCTAATTGACTTTTTGCAGAGACTGGAAAATAATGATTTGTTTGTTTGTGGATTTATGGAATAATAAGTGAATCTGGGACAATGGGAAGAAAGAGATTTCTCATTTGGATTATCGAGTAAGAAAAATAATTGTTACCTGTATTTGCTGTAGAAGAAAAATCGGAGGTCTATTTTGTTTTGTTAATTGTTATATGTTTGATATTATGTGTCTGTTTTATATAGAAATAAAAAAAAATTGGACAATTAAAAAAAAAAAAAAGAAGTTCTAGGGATGTCAAAGAACAAACAAATCCACCAACCAAAAATGCGCATTTCCCCCCGTATGCTAAAGCATGAAGATACACATTTTCAGATGTGCAAATTTGCGCAAGTGCAAACGAACACAAGTTCAGGAAATGGGGGGAAAAAATCTGATTCCATCAATGAGTGGACAATGGAACAAAAGGCACCCGACAACCCACAAGACAGACAGAATGGATTTACCAAGATCTGTCCATCCCTAATATAGAACTGTCTCCCCAGAATATCCAGTTCACAGATTCATCAGTAGTCTAATTTCACACACAGAAAAGCAAAGCGGGTCTCCCATAGTAGTTTAGGTTGTGTGTGTGTGTGTGTGTGTGTGTGTGTGTGTGTGTTTTACCAGAGTGGAAAACTTATTAATCAAACTTTCTCTAAAGATGGCTTCCATTCTTATCATAGCTATCACAGCTATTTTTTAGCTTTGATGATAACACTGATGTATGGATTAATCGTGCTTCTGCATTTTCCATGGATTTGTTTTGCCTGAACATTTTGCTTGAACACAGTTTGAGAAGAATGGTATCAAAACATTTCCTGTGTATGATTGAAAATTAAAAGTGCAACTGTCTTGTTTCAAGTAATGAATCAAATTTGAGGAATTATTTCCTTTGAGGAATATTGAAATTTATATCTGTTGGCCACATATGGTTCTCCCTGTAGCGTTTGGAGAATGTTTAATTTATTTTGACAATTCATAGTTTAAGCAAATAGCAACCCACCACACTTTGAATATGCATGTTATATTATAAAATATTGAAATGGCTAATTTGGAACTGAAATTAACAAACTAAAGAATGGGGATAGAGTTTTTTTGTATTCACAAATTCTGAACAACAGCTTCTGTCCATCCGTCTTTCTCTCTCTGCCTCTCTCACACACACAATCACACCAGCTTACAACATCTTAAAAACACTGAAGTATTTCCAGGTTTTGACGACGTGCCTATCCATCACTGATCAACCATCAAGCTATTACATGGCTTGATATTGCAGTAACTGATGGAGCGCCTCTACCAACCTGAGTCTACCTAGACACTACAGTCAACATCTGAGGCCTTCTTCTGAGTGCCACCTCTGAGGGAGGTTCAGATGGTGGCAATAAGGAAGAGGGCCTTCTTAGTGGCAGCCCTTGATTATGGAACAATCTTGTCACTGAGGCCCACCTGGTGCCAATTCTGTTATCCTTTTGGTGCCAGGTTAAGACTGCCCTCTATGTCAAAGCATTTAATGGCTTTTAATGGCTTTTAATGGCGTATGGGTGGGCTTATGTCAGTGTTTTGTTTTGTTTTTTCCTCTTAACAGGTCTAGTTGTATGGAACTTGTTTTAATTGTCCAAATTGTTTTCAATTTTGTATTGAAACTTTATGCTATTTTTCTTGTATCTGTATATTGTATTGTATTTTATTGTTTTGTATGAATTGTTAACTGCCCAGAGAGCTTTGGCTATTGGGTGGTATAAAAAGTAATGATAATGATAAATCAGATGATGATTTGCATCACAGATTAATCACCACAGGTAGAATTTTCATATCAGCCAATATCAACATAAATGTTGCTTTCCATGAAAATGGGTCATGCATTGAGGCTGAGGGCCATCAAGAGCTGAGTAATCAAAAGATGAGAGACCAAGTTCATCCATATATGAACCAACTCATAGTCTGCAAATTTATTCATTTGAATGAAGTTTGGCCTTCTATACAGTATCTCTGAAGCTGTGGAATGAATCTCTGACGGTACTACATAACACATATGCATACATCTGTTCTTGCTTTTGAAAGCAAAAGGTACCTGTTTTCATTTGGAGGTTGAGTGTCTATGGTTGCAATCCTATATGCTTACTTTAAATTAAGTCTCAATTCAATGGGACTTCCTTCTGAGTAGACATGCATGGAATTGGCTAAACCGGCCAGGGCTAGGCTGGATTTTGGACTTTGGAGGTGGTTAATGTCTCCTGGAGGGATGGTGTGTTCCCTACAGGAAGATGTGTTGAGGCCTTTGCTGAAGAAGCCAAGTCTAGATCCAATGGTTTAGGACAACTATCACCCAGTGTTTAATTTACCATTCTTGTGCAAGGTGCTAGAGCATGTGGTGGCTTCTCAACTCCAGGTAGTGATGGATGATGCTGATTACTTAGATCCATTCCATTCTAATTTGAAGCCTGGCTTTGGGATGGAAATAGCCTTGGTTGCCCTGCTGGATAACTTACATCGGGGGATGGATGGTGGGTAGGACTCTATTGGTTCTCCTGGACTTCTCAGCAATTTTTGATATCATAGATCATGGTATTCTTCTGCATCGTTAATCTAGGTTGAGCTTAGGAGTGATGTCAGCACAGTGATCTGGTCCATCCTGGAGGAGAAGACTCCAAAGGTGATGCTGAGGGACTTCTATTCCACCCAAGAGCCATAGCCACTACGGTGTGCCATATGTTTCCATCTTTTCTCCCATACTTTTTCACAACTGCATGAAATCACTGGTGGAAGTCATCCAGAGATTTGGGCCGAAGTATTGCATGGAGACGATACTCAGCTACACCTCTCATTTCCATCTACTCATCCTGGGGAGCCTGTGGAACTCTTGAATGACTGAAGCAGTTTTGGGGTGGATGAAGGTGAACATGCTGAGGCTTAACCCAGACAAGACAGAAGTACTGTGGCTAGGGAAGCAAGCCATCTACTCTGGATGGAGGTTTACAACTGGCCTTAGATGTGGTTGCACTCTCCCTAAAGGATGAATTGAGCAATTCAGGCAGTCTCCTGGACTCAGTGCTAACTGGGGAAGCTCAGGTGGCAGTGGTGGCCAGGAATGCTTTTTAGCAGTTTAGGCTGGTTTGCCAACTGTGGTACTATCTGGAGAGGAGGGAATTTGTCTCCGTTATCTATGTATGCACTAGTGACATCTAGGGTGGACTACTGTAACTGTTCTACATGCCATTAAGACAGTTCAGAAACTTCAACTGCTGCAGAATGGTGGTGGGGGCTAGGTGATCATGTGGTGCACTGGTTGCTGGTGCATTTCTGGACCCAACTTAAAGTGCTGGTATTAACTTTGAAAGCTTTAAACAATTTAGGACCAAGTTACTTGAAGGAGCACCTTCGCCCATATCAGCCTACCCACAATTTGAGATCGTCATCTGAAGCCCAACTCTCAAGCCAGGCCAGCCTGTGAGAACAACTAGATTGGCGGGCACAAAAACGAAGCCCCCTCCCCTTTTTCTTTTGCAGTGGTCCCACTGCAGGCTTTTTAAAAGGCCCTTGTTTTCTATTTCATTCTCTTAAACATGATTTTATCAGGTTGTTGAATCTATAGCTATAATAGATTTAGAATAGAATAGAAGTTTAGCTATAATAATGTATTGGATCTTATTGCCTTTACTGGACTGAATGTGTTGTAGTATAGTATAGCTGTTAATGCTTCCTTTCTGTTAACTTTCAGGATTCTGGTTTTATTGTTTTTAAAGTTTCCTGTTATTGGTTCCAGAGGAGAGGACCCATTGAAATATATGGGACTTAAGTAAATCCCATTGATTTAAATGGCTCTACATGAAGTATGACTAAATCTGGAGCCAACTCATTATTGGAAGCTACCTTAGGAGGGTTTTTTCACCCTAAAAGGAGGCTTATACATATTTTAAATCAATAAATAATATAAATATACACACTTACTAGGACATAAGTCATGTTTAACACAGTGGGACCCACAGCTGAATAAATATGCACAGTATTGGGTTACATAACAGCCTCTTACAAACTCGCTGTAGATGCAGACTATACGTGATCATGTTCTACGAGAAGACCTCACGAAACTGAGAGAGAGCTAATGAGGTTGAGCACCGCCTCAATGACATTTATAACAGGTGCCTTTCAGCCAGCTCCCTTTGCACGAAACAAAATCGCTTGGTTTTGATAAGAATATGTGCTGGCACATCCATCTGCTCTTTGAAGTCTGGTTTCTTATTGCCTTTGAAATTAGGGACATTTCCAAATATAACTTTTCTCTGTTTCTTCCTGTGTCTATGTATGTATACATGGAAACGAATAGAAATAGCGCCTTGCAAAGCCCATATTTTAAAAGGTGCAAACCAAGTATGGACTGACCCTTGTCCTTTCTGGATTAATAGATAATATTCTAATATATTTCTCAGCTCAAGCTTCTTAGTCCATTATCATGCCTAGAGTAGGGGAAGGAAGTCTGGGGAAATTAAGCAATCCAAAGAAGAAGTGTCTTGGTTCATTATGAAGATCTCTTGACAGTCTAGAAAGTAATATTCCAATTACCTGAATTAAGATAGATTTTCCACAGTTGAAGTTAAATGGAAGTAAACTTAAATGCAATATTGCCTTGACTCATCTGAGCAACCAAACTTTTAAAAGTCACCACCTCTAAGGAGTACTGTTGTGTGAGCCCTCACACTCCCAGCTCACCTCAAAAACCATTTAGGGCTTTTTGGAGCATTTCTGCTCACATACACACACACACGCACACAGTGCCAAACCCAAATGAAGGAGATAAATCTCCTTTCTCTGGAACTCCCCCTGGCCCATCTTCCCTATTTAAAAAAAACACAAAAAACCTTACCTTGTTACCTATTATTGAGAAGAGGCCTTGCAGAATGTTTCTTTGGCTGGAAATTACACTCATCGACAAATTGGAACAGGTTCAGGGCAGGGCAGGGCAACAAAGATGGTCAGCAGTGTGGAACAAGTTCTATGAGGGAAGGTTGAAGGAACTGGGTATGTTTATCTTGAAGAAGTGAAGATGGGGGTGGAGCATGATAGCACGCCTCAAATAACTGAAGGACTGTCACATACAAGAGGGCAAAAACTTGTTGATTTGTTCTCTGCTGCTCCAGGGGGGCGGATGAGATCTGATCAGCTTAAGTTATAGCGGGACAGAGTTCAACTGAATGTCAGGGGGAACTTCATAATGTTAAGAGCAGTTTGATAATAGAACCAATTGCCTAAAGGAGTGGTGGTGGTCTTCAAGCAGAGGCTGGACAGCCATCTGCTGAGGATACTCTAGCTTCTGATTTCCTGCCTTGAACAAGGGGATGGACTGGAGGGCCTACAGGGACCTGCTGAAGTCTATGATTCTATGATTTCCAGGAAAGGTGAGCACCAACCCCAAGATTTGACCTGGATCCTAATTCAGCACTTTGGGAAATGGTCCAATTCAGTTTGGACTGATTTGGAGGCTGCCTGCTTTGACTTGGGTACTGTACCTGTTTGGAAATTTGAGGCCTTGTTTCCACTATCACAGGAAATCAAAAATCATACACACACACACACACACACACACTCTTTGTCAGAACTGGATGATATTTGCAGGCATAGTAGCCACTGGGGGGGTGGGGGATTATGTCTGCCAAATGTCAGAAAAATAGGTGCAGAGTTTTTTGTGCTACATGCTTTTATATTTTGATTTCTTTTAAAGGGAATTGGTGATCACTTTTTTTCTTGGCAGAATTGGATGAAATTTGTGGGGATAGTTGTCTTCTGAGGGCACCAAGACTGCCAAATCTTAGAACAACAGTTGCAGTTGGTTTTGTGCAAGAGCAGCATTTTGAGGCTATCCAAAAGTGGATGTGTTTATCCCTCTATGTTCCTTGCTGACTATTGTTCTGAAAATAACAGACAGCCTACTGGTGTCCCAAAGTAAGAAACCTGTAAAGGTTCAGAAGGCTAGCTGCAGTGGTTTAAGTGGAAGGGAAGTCCTCAAAAGATTTTTTGGGGGAGGGAATGATCTCCTTCCCCTTCCCTCCCCCATGGTTTTTTGGGGGCAATTTTTATGAAAATGCCACATATAATAGAGGTCTCTCCAGGAAAGAAAACTGTGAAGTTTCAGAAGAATAGGTGGGGAGGGCCCAGGGAGTTAGGGTGATTGAAAATCAGCTTTTTTCAGACTAAAGTCTGCTCAAAGCACAGTGATTGGAGAGCCCCTGGTAAATGTTCCCTAGGATTAGCAGATGGACCTGTCAGTCACTCAACCAAAGGCCCCCTTTCTCCCACTCATTGTATTTAGAGTAGAGGTGGGCAACATCAGAAGGTCTGGGAGCCAATTTCCTACCCACAGAACCCACCAAGGGCCACAAACCTATCACCAAAATTTCCCCAAAGCCACATTTTCTTATTAAAACAAAACATGTGGGGAGTGGGCACATAGTTTTAATGCATAATTAAATGCATTTAATGCATAATTTAATGCATAATTGTGCTCCCAGAAGCCCCAAGGGAGCATGAATTTGCATTAAACAGGGTGTGTGGTCCCCACTGCCCACGTGCCTTATTTTAAAGTGAAAAAGCGGCTTTTTGATGCTGCTGCCACACCAGCGAAATTCAGGAGCAATTTGGCCGTGATGACTTGTGGCGAAGTGCAAGAAAGGTTGGAGGCCACAGGGCAGCATGGGTTGCCAACCTCTGTTTTAGAAAACCAAAACCAAAAGAAGATGTTTGGAGGGGAGATAGAATGTCTGCATCTCCAAAACCCAAGTCAGTAATGGAGCCTCGCCTGCATCAAGGGTTGGTTCAGGTTGCTTCAGAGGAAAGCCCGCTTCACCTTGGGAAACACCAGAAATTGTTTCAAGGGGACTAATTCAGCTTGGGCCATGGCTGAGTCTGATGCACATCCCTAATTTCCAGCTAAGGAGAAGCCCCCAAAAGACCCCTCCTTGGTGGTAGTGAGCTGTCCCAGCCACGTGTTGTTTTCCCCTTTTCTGAGGTGAGGTTTTGCTTCATTTTTTTTATTTGAGGGATGGGTGGTGGGGACAGAGAGGGCTTCATAGCTTCAATGGCAGGCTGTAAACCCCCCCCCCATCTCTCCACCTGGAAGGAGGCTGGGCCTAAATTGACCTTTTGAGCATTTGTGTCCCTATGCTCAAATGCATGTGCCATTATCATTGCGGATCTGTCAAAATAGTGGCTTAGATACCTTGCCCTTTTTCAAAACACAATGAGTGCAATTATAAGTTATGAGGGAAACTCTGCATTACCCAGTGTGCATTTCCTTCTTGATCCTAATGCAGGATTTTCAGGGGAGAATCAACAGTCTAGAGGGGGTTACTTCAGCTTTCCCTAGCCTGGTAGTTCTCCCCTACAAATTTCATTTAGCCATTTTTTATATTTTTTCTTCAACTGGGCTCTAAAACCTGAAGAAAGCCTACCGGGGCCTTGGGGGACATTTGCAAAGAAGAATCAGCAAGTGGAAGAGAGACTTCACACTTCTCTCTCCTGTCCACTAATTCTTCCTCCTAATTGCCCATTTATTTATTTATTTATTATATTTATACCCCGCCTTTTTTCCTGTAAGGAACCCAAGGCGGCTTACATAATCCTCCTTCCTCCCCTCCATTTTATCCTCACAACAACCCTGTGAGGTAGGTTAGGCTGAGAGTCAGTGACTGGCCCAAAGTCACCCAGTGAGTTTCATGGCCGAGCGGGGACTAGAACCAGGATCTCCCAAGTCCCAGTCCAACACTCTCACCACTACGCCACACTGGCTCTTATTTACATTATTGCATTTGTAATGGAAATTCTGAGAACATTCATTTGCTGAGATATCATGTAGATCGGGCCTAAAACTTCAGGATATTGATCTAGTGGTAAGCTCAAAGCAGACCAATTCATTTCTTCACTCAGTGCCTAATTAACTTATGGAATTCACTTTAACAAAATGTGATAATGGCCTCTAACTTAGAGCTGAGACATATGTTCAGATGACTATGAATGTTTCCTAGTAAGCCTAACTAAGGTTGATTGTTAGAAACTATGTGTCTTTTTGGACCAACTAGTTGTACTAGAAAAGAAACAATCTTTCTTAGAGAATAAGGGTGGTGTCCTGGGCAAGCTCTGTTGTAAATGATCCTTTGTTCTCAAGGCATCTGGAATGACCAAAACTCAAGCCTGAACATGCAAGAACTTACTCCATCTCATTTTATTTTTGCTCTCAACACCTAGGCCTGAAGGTGAATCATAGAGTTGGAAGCTTCATAGGATTATAGTTTTTAAGCAACCTGTTGGTCCAATGAAATATATAATTTTACCAATTTTGTATTTCTCATTGTATGGGGCCATTCTTGTGACAATACTCTATGATTAATCAGCATCCATGATGGGGATGTGTATGCCACATTTCTATTGTGCTTCACTACCTTCCATGGTTTTGTTGTCCTTGTGAACAACAGAATTAAGGTCATTCTATTTTCATCTATGGATTGAAGTTTCTACTGTGTGTGAATAATTTCCATGATTCTCTGATACACATTGTGGGTGGAATTGTGTAGCATAGCTGAGTCATGATCATTGTCATAGTCAGCTCACACCTGAACATTTTTTTCCTTCCCAGCATTTGTGCTGTCATAATCAGACTGCAAGTGTGTGTGTGTGTGATGTATTTCTAACATGGTAGCTAAATCTGTGGTTATGCAAAAAGTACTCAAAACAAGCTGAAAACATAGCTTGCCCTTTACATACAGATCAGGGTTCTTCTGCTCACCCTGGAGGAAGGGAAAGGGGATGCAAACTTTGCAATCCCTCCTGCTTCCTGCAGCCCCCTGCGTCCCCTGAAAAGCTGCTCTGGAGGAATGGAGGCACCTTCAGAGTAGTATGAGATGGAGCACGAGGTGCTGAAAGGGGGAGGCAGGGCCGGCGCTACCGCTAGGCAGACCCAGGCGGCTGCCTAGGGCGCGTGGCGGAAGAGGGCGCAAACTCTGCGCCCCTTCCTCGCCTCCCCGCGCTCCTGCCCTGCCTCCGCCTCCGCCGCGCCTCCCCGCCCCGCTTGCTGGCCGCTGCCGCCGCCGCACCACCCCGCTCGCCCCCCCGCCGCCCGTCGCCTCCCGCCCTCCCGCCCTCCAACCACCTACCTTCCTGTCGTAAACGCTGGTCCCATCGCGTCGGAGGAGGCGCGGCGCAGCATCGCCAGCAGCGGGGCGGTGGAAGGTAGGTGGTTGGCGGACGGGCGCGCGGTCGCGCACGCGCGCGGGGGGTGTTGCAGAGCAGGGCTGCTTTGCTCCGGAGCCCCCCCCCCACGGCACGAGGGGGGGCGCCTAATATAATTTGGCCTAGGGCGCCAAACAGGCCTGCACCGTTCCTGGGGGGAGGGGCAATCAGCAAAGATCACCTCTGCACCCTTTCTTCAGGTGGGGAAGAGCTTCCCCTGGCTGGATCCTGGTGCCTTCTGTGAACAGAAGGAGCCCTTCTGTTCACCAGATAGCCAATCCAACCCACTGAAAGTCAGTAGCTGGATCCCTCCATTTCTTTTCTTTTTTGAAGCTTTTATGAATCCCTCTATCCCAGGGATGGAGAATGAGTGGTCCTTCAGATGCAGCCCTAGCCAACATAGCCAATAGTGAGGGACAATAGAAATCGCAGTCCACCAACATCTGGAGGGCCATATGTTCCCCATCCCTGCTCTAGTTTCACTTTTTCTGTATTTCTGTTGCCAAGTTACTCTTCTTACTTGTCTGTCTAGGAATGATGGGCTTCGCATTCCAATATATCTGGAGGCGCCAAGTTGAGAAACATTGTCCTAGACTGTCTTGCATGCCTTTCTCTCACTACAGGCCTATGGCTCACGCTGGCTGCACAGCTTGTCTGAGCATGGAAAGCTAAGCAGGGTCAGGCCTGGTTATTACTTGGATGGGAGACCCCTCCTCTAGTTTCCTGCATTGAGCAGGGGGTTGGACTCGATAGCCTTGTAAGCTCCTTCCAACTCTATGATCTATGAAACTATGAAACTCCCCCCCCCCCCCGGCTTAAGGGTGTGGTGTCATTCAACCGCATTGCAGTATATTACTTTTCTTAACATGTTACAAATGGAGAACTAAGACAGGGCAGGAAAAACTTCCTCAAATCTATGAAGATTTTTTGAGCCTATGTTCCATCTCAGGAAGGATATGGATAAGGACAAGCAAAAGAGGTTGGAGCAACTTCCCTGTGACAAAGGGCTAAAGTGTTGGGGCTTGTGAGCTGAGAGAGAAAAGATACCTAAAGCTACAAGTTCCTGCAAGTAAGTTCCACTGAATTTAATGGGTTTACTTCTGACTACACACACAGGATTGAACAGTTTAAAATCATGAATGGTGGAGACTCCTCCTAAATCAAGAGAGTGGCTGGAAAAAAATGTGGGCTTTCACACCCATGGCCAAATTAACTACATGATGATGATGATGATGATGATGATGATGATGATGATGATGATGATGATAGAACATGTTTGTTAAAAACAACAACACACACTTGGGCACTATTTATTAATATTTGCAAATTATTTACTTCCAAAAGTATGATTTCATTTTATACGTATGGTTATCTCTGCATTTTTGGTATAATTCTTGACAAATTTCTTATTTTTGTCAGCTCTTCTATAATTGAAATGGTAACATAAAATAAAATAGAATCACAAATAGCATAGAAAAAGTGAACAGAGATTTTTCCCCTCCCTCCTCTTTCATGACGCTAGAATTTAGGGTCACTCAATAGAATTGATAGACAGTAAATTCAGGATAGACAAAAGAGAGGACTTCTCCACAGAAGTGTTGATGGCCACTGTCTTCCAGTGCAATCTTATACATATCTACATATCTAAGTTCAATAGCACATTTACTTCCAGTTAAGTGTGTATAGGACTGCAGCCTTAGATGGCTTTAAAAAGTGGATTAGACAAATTCATGGATGATAGATCTATCAATGGCTATTCGAACTGTTATTCTGTGTCTCCTATCACATGTAAACATGCATCTATATACATGTACTCAAAGAACACAGAAATACCAGGAACTTGGACAGGGGTGTGCACATGACGGATTACGCACTGGGCTAGATACAGTGGGGAAATTAAATGAAGAACACTGACAAACTTTAGGTCAGGGGTGGGAAGCCTGTGCCCCCCCTGCAGTTGTTCTTCGCCTGAAAGTTCCATCATCCCTGACCATGCTGGCCTGTTGATGGGAGTTGGAGTTCAACAACTAGTCTGCTGATGGGAGTTGGATGCTCAGTTTCCTGCAGAGGAATCTGGTCTCACATGGGGAGTCAGGTGTGGATGTGTGTGATGTACACTGATGAGGTCATCTATTAGCAAAAAAGGAGGCAACCTCTATATTTGCATTGCTGTTCTAATGGAGAGTTTAAACTTCTCTCTTATTGGGCTAGTTTGTCAATTCACACTTTCACTAGTTAAACCCTTTCTGCCTGACCAATGATGAAAAGAATATTCAATCCTATGGGGGGGGGGGATATAATACAAGAGTTTTTTCTTGTCGTTGTCATCCCGCATTTTCTTCTGCTTCCTGTGTCTAATAGAGGTCTCCATCTTGGCCTAGGGAGAGCATAGATAGGGCTGGGTGATCCACCATGGACTGATGATTCCCATTTTTCTGCAACTGAGACAGTGAAGACCATTCTGACCAAACCATTTTCATTGGGTAGGTAGTGTAGGAAGCGGAACTGATAGTATTAAGTTTTTGCCATTATCTTTTGTACTTTTTCTTCCCCTTTAGTTTCAAACATCATGCCATTTCTGATTTCCTTAAATAAATTCAATGTTACTTTTTAATTATAAACCTGTGCCTTCAGATAATTCACACTCAATGCTCACTCATGACCATATGCTACTAAGAGTTTGTTTCTTTTCCTTTTTTTTATTAGAGGTTTTTGATAGAGTGATCATTACATGTCTTGTTAATTATTGATGTGGTGGCAGCTGATTATGGTTTCCATATATTTTGAAGGGATCCAAGTTGTACCCACACTTTGTCCCTGATCCATAACAGCTCTGCAAAAGCATCTGGCATACCAGTGTGGATATGGGAAGCCAGATTAGATGGCTTCAGATTCAGCATGGCTTGTCTTATGTTCTATGGCCTTTGGGTCACTGCTTAACAATGTTTTTGATTATTATAGAAAACTGCCTGTTCTAAAGATGTATGTATGTATTATTTATTTATTACATTTCTAATCTGCCCAATAACTAAAGATATATTTAATGATGCTATAAATCACGTGTGAGGGACCTTTGGCCCTCCTGATGTTGTTAGACTACAACTGCCAATATATCTGACCATTAACCATGCTGACTGGGGCTGATGGCAATTGGAGTCCAACAACTTCTGGAGGGCCACACAGGTTCCCCATCCCTGCTATAAGTTATACAGGATGCAAAGGTATTTAGAGCCCTATTCATCCAACAGTTGTAAGCATGGAGGGGAGACAACAAGCCCCCTCCAGCCCTGATATCCCCATGTCAACAAGGAAGGTCTGAAGAGGAACTGGGAACTCTGTGCAGTCAGTGGTGGGCAGGGCCAGAGCCAAAAGCAAGCAGGAGGACCCGTCACCTCCTATTCTCTCCTTCTGATGCCCTATTCTCTTTCTCTCTATAGCCCTATTCAGGCATTCCTAAACCAGTTAAACTAAGCATATGAGGAGAGGGAGTGTGCTAGCCCCACCCCTTCCTCATACATTTCCATCACTCTCTACTTATGGAGGGTGCCTTTCTGAAGAGGAGAGCCTTTTGTATCCATGGAGGCTCTCCATGCAATCCAGAACAATAGAAAATCAGTGTCCAAAACTTCATGGAGAGTCTCCAAAGATACAGGATACCCCGGGCAGGGGTAGTGTGCTCCCTCTCCTCATGTTTTTAGTCTAACCGGTTTAGGAATGCCTGAATAGGACTTTTCTCTTCTCCATGCAGCAGGCTACTAGGGGAGGGATGGATCACTCTTGCCAGAGGTCTGAACTGATTGCTTGCAGGGGGCTTTTGAAATTGGCTCAAAGATCACATGAAATTAGGCCATGGGATGTATGCAGCCCTAGGGCTGCAAGTTTCCCACTCCTGACTTAAAGGGTGAAAGGGAGATCTCCAGAGCTGCTGCTCAAGGAGAACAGGAAAGGGAAATCCTTTGGGATTAACCATATCACCATTCCAAAGCTAATTGGCCTAGAGGGTGGTGATACAATGAGGTGGATGTGTGTATTGTGAGGAGCCAAAAGCAGAAAGGTGTGATGGCTTGTGGGCTATAAACCAGGGTGGGTTTGCCCAAGTGGGAATGAGGTGGAGTGATAAGGAAGCAAAGACTTTCCCCGAGGCTAATACCTACATAGGGAGATGGGTAGTTGATTAAATAGTTAATAACCCATTTCATTACAAATCCTTTTTAATAAGCTAATATTTTTACGGCCCCTGTTAACTTAATTATACCTGTATCTTGTATCTTTATTACTGGGCCTAGCTCCTTCAGGCCCATCTGAGCAGAATGAAGGTACCATATAATGAGATTAGCCTAAAATGATACTTTGCCTGCTCAAAATACTTTTGCTTCTCCAAGAAAATAAAAAACAACATGTTCCCATTCTCATTTCAGCTGTTAATTGATTCTGCTTGATTCAGAAGATTATTTCCTGGTAGCATGGTTCGTATTCAAAACGTATCTTTCTTTCATTCTTACAAGTATGTATTTATTTCAGAATATTTGTACTCTACTCTTCTGTTTGGAAGAAACACTACAGTGACTCAAAAACCCGCAACACAAATTATACACCTAACATCATCATCTAAGGCCTATGAGGGGATTGTAGGATATTTTTAGTTCCCTTGAATGCATTACCCACTACCATGTAGACCAGCCTTCCCCAACCTGATGGTCCTCCAGATGGTTTGGACTTTGACTCCTATCACCCCTTGGTAGCATGGCCAATGGTCAGGAATGCTGGGAGTTGTAGTACCAAAAAATATGAAGGGTACCAGGTAGGGGAAGGCTATGGACCAGAAAAAGAAAAGAAAAAGAAAGAAAAGATCATGGTTCTTGGGGAAATAAGTGTATTGCCCTTATTAATTGGGTTGGCGATCTTTTATTAAACCTCTGTGGTAGGGTAGTTCTATAAACCTGCAGGAAATGTAACGTTGGTGGTAACCAGCTGTGGCAAAAGCTGCTCTACTATCACACAACTTTCCTTTCAGTGTATTGACCATGTCCCAAAAGCTATAGCATTGACTGTTGCCTGGAGTTCCTGAAGCAAGATAGTCATGGAAGAAATAAATAGGTGTGATGAAGTAATGATTGCTTTCTAGTTCCATCACCATATCAGCAACAGGTCATAACAGTCAGCAATGTGGTTTTACATGGTCTTTCTGCCCAGGGAAGTTAAATGGAAATGCTTGCTAGCATTTTCTCATGTCAGAAAAATAAACCATCTGCTTAATACAAGGATGAACAACTTGCAGGCCAAAACATCTGGAGGGCCACAACACCCATGATCCCTCATGACTAGGGCTGATGGGAGTTGTAGGCCACCCTGGCCTAATATATGTATGAAAGAAATCACAGTGTGATGGACTGTGGTATGCCTTCTGTTTTGCTCCTGCTGCAGGGTTACAGCTTTTAAGTCAGATCTGACCAAGGATCTGTGCTCTGGATTCTCCATGCTTCTGAATGGTACAATGGGCAAAGAAGGTGAAGAAGATCCAATGGTCATGCCTGTGGTTTGGCCTTGCCAAGGGAAGAGCAGATGCTGTTGTCCTAGGAAGGAGGATAAATAAATCCCAGGTGCCAGCAGCAATGGTTAGCCTCTCTAGCATGACCTGGCACACAAGAGTTTCCCAGCAATGAGTACAATTAATTTACAAGAGTAGACTGGAAGAAGTCCATTGCTGACTGCCACTGGAGTCTGTTAGTGAATTAATTAAGATAGACAGGCATAGCTTTTGACAGTGATTTAAAAGGAGGTTTTTAAAAATAGGTGCTTGATTCTCCCACCTCTCTCATCTTCAATAGAGAATGAGTGCCTCAGATGAACTCCCAGATTAATCAATTTCTGTAATTTGTACAGGCCTTTCATTTGCATGTAGACAGACAGTGCTCAGTTGATGCAATTTTCAAGTGAAGGACAGGGGGAAGGAATCTAATGAAAAGCATTTTTTTTTTAATGTCACAGTTGACAGTTTATGTTTGTGAGCAGAAGGAAAAGCAACCCTGCTTGAAACTGATGCTGGCTACATCAAACCATGTTAAATGTGGTTGCACTGTGTTCCCTAAACTGAATTTTGAGCAGCAATTTACCCCCCCCCCCTTTTTAGGCAGCCCTCAGTCTGAGAAAAATTGAGCTCTTCAATAAATGTCTAGCTTGACTGCTCATGGAGTTAGAGTGTATATCTTATAGTAAAATCTAACAAACAAACAAGCATGCCACTTGATGTAATAATCAAATGAGAATTTTAATATATCGCCCACAAATAGCAGAATCTCGTAAGAATGGGTGAGAATTTTGCGTGCTCTCTCTCTTTTTGGTAAGAACTTACCCAAATTCAAAAATTTCTCCATAAAAGGAATGGAAAGAACTCTATTTATCTAGCTTATATAGATATATGGTACAGTGAAACTGTTAGATTTGTCCATTCAAGCACCATGGATAGCTTCTCTAAAGTTCAGACTAAAACCCAGAGTGGATACACTGCCCCACTGACATTGGAGCCAGCAGCCTCCACTGTGATTAGGGGTGTATCTATGGAACACTCAACTCAAGTCACAATTCCTTTATACATGCAGTTGGGAATGTGCTCACTACTCCAGTGTGCAAAGATGATCCCCAGATGCATAACTGTATGTACTAACCTTAAGATGCTAGGAAATCAACAAAGATGAGGCCTTACCCAAACCAAGTAGATTAGCACTGTGGCTTCCTGAATATCAAAGATTGGACCTTTCCTATCCTGTACTCTACTGTCCACATCAAATTGTATCAATGGATCACTCTTGAACATGTACTGATAGCTACTTTCAGACAATTAGATTTATATACACCCCCACACACACACTGCTAGTTGGTTTTTCTTTCAAGCTCTATGTTTTATCTATAGGTTTATCATAATTACATTATTATAATGTACACACCCTCTTATTGATTGATAGATTGGATTGATCCATTTTTTGCTTCTCTCTGGGACCCTTTAATTTACTTAGTAATACGCATTTTGCAGAATTCAATAGCATTTACTTCTTTAAAACTATTTCGACTAGTTTCCCAAAGACGATTAATGCTAATTTTTGGTATTTTATTCATGAAATTCATTGCTGCTCAGAAGAACATTACTTATCCCTGGCCTACTTAGATTGCCTCATCAAATTTGTGGTTTCTTCAAGTAGGATTAATATCATTAATCTGAATGGCAATTTTCTTTCAGTTCTGGGTTATCCCTAAAATATGTATTAATCAAAACACCTGAATGATTCAAATTTGATCTTTCAAATTCCATTTTGTGCATCTAAGTGTTGAATAGAATGTTTAATCCAGTAATAATATAAATTGTTTTTAATGGAACCGTTAACATTTATTTAGCCTCCCCCAAAACCCCTTTCTCTTCTGATATTACAGTAAATGCAATGAGTCTGAGGATTTTAGTTTTGGACAGAGGGGGCATTATTATGCTCTCAAATTATCCCGAGTGATAAAACTTGACAACTCTCTTATTAAAGGATCCAAATTCAGGGCTTTTGTGCTAACAGTAGTTATGTATAGTCAATATATGTTTCAGCAGAGTCGCAAGACTCTGGCATTAATTGAATATGTGGCCCTTCTTCGTTAAAAGTGATTCATGCATGAAAAAGAAATATAAAACCAACTCTATGCATGCCACGTATCTAGTTCTATTACAGTGCAATCCTATACATGTCGATTAAGAAGCAAACTGTATTGAGTTTAATGGGGATTAGTACCAGGTTACTGTATATAAAGTTGCAGCCTTAATATATGTTTTGAAGAGGGATAGTAGAAGGTCCACAGTTTCTGTGAATGCTTGGTGTGCAAAATGGAGGTTCTTCTAGTGTGGGCAACTTGTGGCCCTCCAGATGTTGTTGGACTACAACTCCCATCATCCCTCACCATTGTCTGTGCTGGCTAGGGCTGGTGGAAGATGCGTTGAACAACTTCTGCAAGCCGAGCCACACCTTGCCCACCCCTGTTCTACATCAACTTTAAATAAGACCAGATCAAAACTTCTAGATATGCATGTGCAGCACCATTTAGGGTTAGGAATATGGCAGCACCAGCAAGAAAGGATGTTAAGGCAACTAGGCTGTTTATGAGGGTTAGGACACAAGTGCTGGAATGGGGGTGAAGAACATGAGTACCAGGCAGGGTACAAGCAGCAATTCCTGTTAGTAAACCTGTGTGGATATTATTCTGTAATATTTTAATGGTGAGTTAAAGTATACCACCTGAATCTCATACTATAACTCCTTTGTCGTGAATCTGACCAAAGGTTGTCATCATCCCACACATACCCCATACAGTTCTAGATGAAGCCAGGATCTAAAGAATCCAAAGACTTTCTGGACTTTCTAGACATTGACTTTCTTAGGTTACCTGGCACTTTCTAAGAGCACACTCCTATGCGTGTCTACTGAGGTGCTAGTTTCGTGGAGTTCAATGAGACTCCAGAGTCCCAGGTCATTGTGCATATGATTGCAGCCTAAGACTCTGGAGCAGGGGTGTAGAACTTCAGGCTCCGGTGCCAAAACTGGCCCTCCTGGGGTTCCAGATGCTTCTTTCCCCCAGCCCCTTTCCCCCAATGACCAATTGTTTGGTGGTTTCCCAGTTTTTGTGCATTTTCCCCCATTCTAAAAGGTTGAAATACCTCTCCTAAGGCTTAGTTACTGGCAGTAGAGCTTTAAGCTAAAATGTGGTGGTATGTTTAGTATTTTAGCCCCCTCACCTTTGCCTTTGGCCCTGCCTACCACTGGAATATAATCCCTGAAAGTTTCTCCAAAATGAAATTCAACCTTTGGGCAGAAAGAGATTCAACACCCCTACTCTGGAGTTATGAATGGGGGGGTCATTACCTAGATTCATGGGTGTGGCACACAGGGATGGGGACTCGGACTCCAGGACTTGACTCGTGAGTTGGACTGAGTCCCCCCTCTGACTCGAGTCCCCCCTCTGACTCGAGTCCCCCCTCTGACTCGAGTCCCAATATTTTTAATGGGACTTGAGACTCGACTCAGGACTCGAGACCAAGGACTCTTCAACATCCCTGGGCTGTGCCAGAAGGAGTGGAGAGAAGTGCGATCGCCGGTGAAGATTTTATTTTTTAAAATCATTTTCCTAAAATGCAGCCTTTCAGACATTTTGGGTTTGGCTGCTTCTGCCTCCCTGTTTGGGGTTCCCTTCCTCCTCTGCCTGCTTGGTCTCTTCTTAACCAGTTCCACAGTTTGAATTGTCCAAGACAAACGCCTCTGCCTGCCTGCTTTGGGGTTCCCTGCCTCCTCTGCCTGCCTGGTTATTTTTGGTTTGTCTGCCTGGTCTGTTCTTGTCAAAATCAGTTGCAGAGTTTTGAAATAAAAAGGCACACTTGTGCCTAGAATTTATTTAAGCCACACATCTGAAGTAGCCTTATTTTGTTGGGAAACCCCCCCACTGATTTTAATAGGGACTCGTGGAGTCAGCTTTGGGAGTGACTCGGGACTCATGAGTCACCATTTTGGACCAAGGACTCAGACTCGGACTCGGGTCCAAAGACTCGTGACTCGACTTGTCACGAGTCAACATCCCTGGTGGCACACCCACTGGACTTCCCTCACTTCTGGATGGCACTGCTGGGCTGTAGCACACCCATCAGCAGTGGCATATGTTTTTTTCCTGACTAAGAGGTTTTTTCTTGGGGTTTTTGGGGTTTGGGGGTATATTTGACTTGGTTCCGATCATGGGGATGAAAAAACTCACTGCTGCCTAAGTGCAGCCTTTAAGATGTTCTGTATTAACTGTGAGAGCTGGACTGACCCGGGTTCAAAAGCTTCCCTAGCCAGTGACCCTCAGTCCCAGTCACGCAGGCGGAAGGAGGAGATAACAGCAGTTAATAAAGATTAAAGAGTTTATTTGTAAGACCCAATTACATGGGATTAAGGCAATCAATGCATCTCTACTCACTACATCATTGCAGACTCAAATCCTATACCCCAGTGGTAAGGCTAGATGAAGTGAAGTCCAAGAGACATGTCGAGTCGAGACGAGCAAGACAGCAAGGAGGAGGAGAGAAGAATGAGAAGCTATCAGCAAGTGTGTTAGCTTTATACCACCTATAAATAGGATATTACTCACCCAGTTGTATAACCTATTCATCAACATGTTTACTGCTAAAACCTGTCCAAGGTTGCTGAGTCATATCACCTCGAGACTATGTCTCGTGACTAGAGACCTTGTATACTTGAACTCAAGAGACACCCACCAGGTCAGGTGATAATTTCGATGTCAGGTGGTAATCTCGTTCTGCCTATGCAAAACCCAACATTAACATGCCCTATTAAAGTAGAGGTGGGCAACTTGTGGCCCTCTGAATGTTTTGGCCTACAGTTCCCATCAGCCCTAGCCAACACAGACAATGGTGATGGATCGGTTGTAGGCCAAAACATCTGGAGGGGCATAAGTTGCCCACTGCTGTATTAAAGGATTTCAAAAAGTAATATAACCCCAACCCAGCATGATATTCCTTTTGGACTTTGGAG
Source organism: Shinisaurus crocodilurus (assembly GCA_021292165.1). Lineage (NCBI taxonomy): Eukaryota > Metazoa > Chordata > Lepidosauria > Squamata > Shinisauridae > Shinisaurus > Shinisaurus crocodilurus. Next base: position 170,911,778 of record CM037880.1, on the reverse strand, counting down.
GCTCCAGCATTGGGTGGTGCGAGGTGAGCCACTCAGTTCAGTGCATAGGTCTTTATAAGTAACTTTGTTTTCCTTATTTTTTCCTCTCTCTCTCTCTCTCTGGCTGTTTTTTTTTGCTGATGTATGTAGCTCTCATTAGATGCAATGGCTTATTTGTATGCCACATTAAGGGCACAATCCTATGGCCTCCTGACACTATCTGGGGAGGCCACAGGATTATTCGGAGCCCCAGCTTTCGAGGTCCTGTGAGCCTGGAGCTGGGACTCTGAATGCCAAGGCCCAGCCCCACCCTGCTCACAGTGGCGTAGAAAGAACCGCACCAGCTGCCTCCCTGAGGTAGCAAATCAGCCACAGAGAGGAGGAAAAGGGATGTGGCAGGGAGGGGAGGAGGCTGGGGTGATGACGGCTTATGCTCTGTCCAAACAGCACACCAGTCTCCATCCCTCCCCCTCCAAAGAGCTTCATCCAAGCAGTCGAATACTGCCATCTAGACGAAATGCAGGGCATGGGGCAGCATAGATCACTGCTGTCGCGCGTTGCACTGGATGCACATAAGCCTCCGTGTTCAGAGGCCTACGTGCATTGAGGGTGCAGGACATTGGATTGTGCCCCCCCCCCCAGCCTTAATTTATCTGGTTTATAAAACTTCTTTTCTGCTCTTCATCTAGTAACTCTGAGTAACTAACATCCCTCCCAATTTGTCCACCAAAAGCAAACACACACACATGCATATATGTAAGTATGTTTCAAACAGTCACTGGAGAGCTCACATCTGTAGTTTGAACCACCTCTGCTCATTAAGGCCTGTGGCTCACGCTGGCTCAGTTTGTCTGAGCGTGGAAAGCTAAGCAGGGTCAAGCCTGGTTATTACTTGGATGGGAGACCCCTCCTCTAGTTTCCTGCATTGAGCAGGGGGTTGGACCCGATGGCCTTGTAGGCTCCTTCCAACTCTATGATCTATGAAATCTATTCAGCAATCAATGGATGCCATTTAACAGTGCTGTGATATTGCACAGAAGTCTCTCAGCAGCTTTGGAATTTGTTTTCAGCATGCAAACTAAGTTGATGGCCCTCAGCTATAGCAGATGACAGGCACCCTGGGGCTCTCTTACAGCACAGCTAGAGTTTGAGATGAAGAAGGGGAGAAAAAACCCCTTCGATCAATTTCCTAAGTACATTGTAAGAAATCACATCAAAGTGGTGAAACGGCTAAACCTAAAGAAAATTACAACTCTAATTTCCTTCATCTCTTGCTTCCCCACAGAACATGAACTGTCTTATGCAGTGCCATCTACAACTGGCTAAAGAACCATTGAGCTGCATAAGAAAAGGGAACTGCAAAAGCTTTGGTCTCAAAGAAAGGGGAAATGTATTTAAAAAAACCACCATACTCTCCTCAAGTTTGAAAACTGTATTCCCTTCGCTAGACAAATGATGCTATCTCAAATAGGACTGAATAAACCTTTCTCAAGGTTTGATTTTTGCCCTGATGGGGTGCAGTTGTTTCCTAAATATGCTGACCCCTTTGGCCAAAAAATAAAATAAAATAAAATTGCAAAGATATTGGTACTAGTGAAAGCAACACATGACTATGTGCCTATTTGATGGAATGTTGTTGTCAGAATCCTATTTATTGATTTTAAAAGTTATATACCAACCTTAGGTACGAACAAACGGGACCTGCAACAGAATGTTGCACTGTGGAGTGCTGCTGTTCAGGAATCCAGCAACTTCAGATATTATAGAGCAACTTCATTCCATTCCCCCTCCTGCTCTGTTTTTTCCATACACACCAACAGGCAGATAGTATTCAACAGTCACCACACACTCAGTCCTCATTGGGTTTGGTGGGTTCATACAGACATTTGTTACATTTCTATACTGCTCAATAGCCAATTACATTTCTATACTGTTCTGGGTGGTTCATAACATGATTGACAAAACATAATATAAAACCTTTAACATACAAAAATGTTAAACAATTTGAAACAGTTAAACATAATTAAGGGAGGGGTCTTTATATATATTTTTGTACTTCTGCAGAACTTGGGGGTTTCCCAAACATGCTGATACCTCCCTATTGTGTGTGGGTGCTTGTGCTTTGGCTACATGAGCAACAGCACTCACACAACCTGCACACCGTAAATACAGGGAATGATATTCCCAAGGTGGCTAATGCTAAAAATATTTCAAACAAGAAAACAGTCAAAATTAATTTGAAGCAGCAGTAGATATTATATTACAACTGTGTTTGAAAAAATCCATGCAATTCAAATCTGAACAAACATTTCAAGAGAAGAGTCCAAAGAGTTTCAAGTACAGGAAGAAGAAAATGAATCCACTTAAGAGAAATAACCCCAAACTTTCTCTCTGGCCACAGATCTACACTATGTGGCAGGGCTGGTGCTTCCATTAGGTGGACTAGGCGGCTGCCTAGGGCACTTGGGCTAAAGGGGGCATGGCCAGCCCACCGGCAGCCGGGCGGGATCCGCCGCCGCTTCCCGCGGTGGCTCCTCTCCAGCTCCCTGGGCGCTCGCCGCCAAACACCAGCACCGGCGGTGGATGGATCCAGACTTCCTAGTCCTCCCCAGGGGCGGGGACGCTCCTCTTCCTCCTCTGCACCCTTCACGGTGAGGGGGGTGGAGGGAGAGCCGAGCCACTGCCCCGGAACTACCGTGGGTTGAGCAGGAGGAGGAGGAGGCCGGGCTGGCAACAGCGAGGCTCGGAAGAAGTTTGGATTCTCCCTTCCAAGGTCGGAGACAGTGCTCCAACCTCAAATGGGGGAGTCAGAGATCTGACCCCACTCCACCTCACAGCTGGTGCAGAAATAACCATGGAGGAGGAGGAAAGGGGGCGTTGCAGTGAATGGGGAGGAGACCAGAGAGGCCAAGGTATGAGTTAGCCTGAGCCTCTTCCAGCCTCCTTCCCTCCCCCTCCAAAGCGCCCCCCTTCTCCAAAGTGCCCTCACTAGACAGGCTAAAAAGCCTGTTTAGCAAAAATCCACAGGGCGGGAGGACAGGGAGCTGAAGATCGCCTCCAGTGCTCCTCCCGCCCTGCATTGAATGATTGGATGCCTCTGAGTTTGATTGCACCTTTATTTTTTACACATTTTTTAAAAACAAACACTGCAACAAAAAGTAACACTAAATAACAAACGATAAAAATCAAATGGACTTCCAATTTTATCTGCAGGAAACATAAGTAACAATATTTTCTCTTACTCTGTAATTACAAAGCAGGTCCTCTTTTTTCTATTGTCCAAAAGGGCTTTCCACATATCAATAAACCCAAGTAATATCTTTCCTCTAGTTAGTGACATAAGTTAACTATCTCTAACAGTTCCCACAAAAATAATCACACTACCAAACAAAATAAAATTCCATTATTTCTTTTCCACTGATCCATTAATCCCAAAAGAAAGAAATTTATATTCCAAGTTTTAAGGCTTTCTAACTCATTTCCAGTTACCTCTGCTCCAATTCTTAAAAAAAAAAAAATTCTTTCTGCCAAATCACCCACCTTTTAAAGTAACTTCAATTTAAATCCCTAACCCTTGAAAGTCACAAGCCACTCAAACATCTTCCCCAAACCATTCTATCATAAACAATGTTAAACCTGTTATACAATATTATATAGCACAATATTAAACATTCTTTTTAAAGCATAAAATAATAACTCTGTCAAACAGAGTAAAACCCATATCTAGATTGGTTTATATTCAAAGTTTTTATGCTTTCTACTACTGTTATCTCCCGCTCCGTTTTAAATCTTCCTGCAAAATCATCTGCCATTTAAAGTAAACTCATTTAAGGCTCTGTCCCTTGATAATAGAGGTCACATCTTCATGGCAATCTATCAGAATTGTATCAATATTAAACCTGTTATACAATGTAGGCATTCTTTTTTATGCATAAAGTAATCACACTGCCACACAGAATAGAGTCCATATCTAAATAGATTTATATTCAAGGTTTTTATGTTTTATACTCTTCTTTCCAACTTTTAAATCTTTCTGCAAAGTCACCTGTCATTTAAAATTATTTATTTATTTATTTATTTATTTATTCATTCATTTCATTTCATTTCTATACTGCCCCACAGCCAAAGCTGTCTGGGCGGTTCACAACAATTCATACAATAATAATCCACATAAAAACCAGCAATAAAAACATACAATGTCATTAAAAAATTTAAAAACCGAATTTAAAACTCTATCCCTTGAGAATAACGGTGACACCTTCAGGGCAATTAATCACAATTATATTTATGTCCTCCATTTTCATTCTTGTGATAAAATGTTGTTGGAGAATCTGATCCTTTGTCTTCTTTCTAACACAATGGACCCATATGTCTCTTAAGCCCCCTCTTGATCTGACAGATATGAAATTTATTCTGTAGGTTTTGCCAAACTCTTTCTCAGTATCCCCCTCTTTCCAATCCAAGCATTTTTCCAAATTTTTAATAGTTCTTTCTCTAGAATCTTCATCAGAAACTGAAGTAACTTCAGGTATCAAACCATATTCTTTTTCTATAGATTCCAACAAAGCCCTGTTATTTTCTCTGTCAGGCTCTCTGTATGACACTTCAGATTTATACTTTAAGATTTCAATTTATTTGTTAATCTGTTTCATCTCTCCGGGTATTTGCCTTATTGAACTGACCAGCTCCTTATCTTCTTTTATCATCTCCTTGTTTGTGCATTCAGGCCTCTTGTCCATTTTTCCGATAGCAAAGTCCATTTTATTCTCAATTTCTTCTAAATTTTTAACCAGTCATTAAAAAATTGGTCAAATAATTTCTGGAACAAATCAAGCGAGACCATTTTTTCTATAGGTAGGTTTATCAAAAGGGGGGGAAACCCAACAACAACGGAGGAACTAATCCAAGATCCTAAAATCTCTTTACTGCTCCCTTTCCAGCTTTTCCCTCCAGCATAGCAACAGAAGACACAGTCAGATCATTGCCATATCTTTTGTTATGTAAAAAGCCTCCAATCACAGTGAGTTTAGTCCCATAAACAACAAACAATCCCAGGGCAGCTCTTTATTTAGCAACTTCGCCCATATACACTCTAACCATCTTATCTTTTTAAAATTTTAATTAATTTTTAAAAAGATGAGGTGGTTAGAGAACCTCTTTCCCATTTCAAAACTTTCATTCTAAATCTTACCTTTTGTAAAGCTTTTTTACACAGAGGTTTTAAATCTTTAAATCCTTCCGATATTTATAGTCTCGAGAAAAAAGAAGGTCTCGCTGTAAGGAATCTTAACTGTAGAAAAGATCTCTCTTAGATCAGATATAATTATAATCCATGAATCTTTAAAGAAATGGGGGATGGCGGGCTTTAGTGTCCTTTTCAGGTCTCCAAACGCAGCATCGTCGAGCAGGCTGTTAATCCTTCACTCCGGGTTACTCCCACAAGCTGACCATCGAGACTCTCTTGGCAGTAAGACTCACCAAAAGCAACCCTTTTTGGAGTAAATAAGGCTAGTTATCTCTCATCTTTCCCCTTACTCCTGGGGAGTTTTCACCAGCTTGGATCCCTCCTGGCTGGGTTTACAAACTGCATTGTGTCTCCACTTATTTATGAAGACGTTCAGTCCACCATTGCCCCCACCAGAAGTCCCTGATTGCACCTTTATTGATTGCACCCTTACTGACTTAAACCCAAAACCAAGCCTTCCTGTTAGGGTGGATTGTGTGGATTTTTGACTGTTTGCTGAAACTACTGTGAACTCCTTTTGATTTCGTTGAGAATATTTCTATTTTCATTTGAAAGTTTCAGTATTGCTTCTTATTTTTCTTAACCTATTATATAAATAAAAGTTATTCATGTTATAATATTCAGAAATGGAAGTCATCCTAAATGTCACATTTGTGCCCAAGGGTGAGCTAATGGCATAGTTCCACTCCAGTATGTTTTGCCATAGTAAGAAATATACCCATTCCATGCTACCAAAACTCATATGAGCACTAGAAGGCAGTGGAAGTTGGTGTGTAGTATACACTAGGGAATGGGACAGATCAGGCAATATTCAGGACATGTCAGTTCTGCATGTGTTTCAGTCCATACATCCATTCCATCCCATTTTCACATCAATCTTTTATTTTTAAAAGAAAGCTGCATGAAAATGTGTACCCATTTTATGGCTAAATATGAGTTTTTGTACACATTTCAGTGCATTTTTCTCCCAAACCCTGCAATGCAAAGTTTGGAAAAAATGCAGAATTGGAATTTATGCATTAATTTGGAAGCTGCAAATCAGGTCATTTCACTTCCAAATGCAGACCAAACAAAATCCTAGAGCATACTTAGTATACATGAATTATCAAATAATGGTTTTGTCATGTCTTGTGAAAGCATCCTCAGAGCTGACACCCGTACAACATCCATCATTCAAGGGATGTTTGCATGCATTTTGAAACTACCGTAGTATGACCTTATATTGAATCACACTGTGAGAAGCAGCCCTGAGTTTTATGCACCTCACACTATTTCTGTCTCTAGTTAGTGTCCAGCATGCTTCCAAGGGAGAAACTGCAGCACTTGTATTGGAGGAAAGAATTTTTAAAATGTGTGTCAGAAGAATGTGCTCCTCTAGACAAACCAATCCCCATTGCATTTTATTTGTGGGTGATAAAAGCAGACAAAAAGCTTCTGGATATCTTGTCTGTGATTTTCTTAATTAGGGGAATTTACGAAATAACCAGTTTTAAACATCCCTTTCCTATTAAGTCTTATTCCATTACTGCTGTATTGTCTCCATGGGCAAAATAAGATCATTTTGGGGGGACGGGGAGAAGTGCTGCTCCAGATTGGCTGCTTTTCTCATCTAATATTTACTTTCAGCAAAGTGTCCAGAAGCATACCTTGTTTTGTCCTGGAGAAGGTGAGTTTGTTGTTCCTTCATTTGATTAATTGATCTCCCTTATTCCATCTGTTAATAACAGAATTGTCGGGGCGGGGGGGGAATACATAATAGGACCCATTGATTTACATGGCATTTTCTCCACACAGGAATGATACTTGTGAGTGAATAATGATTTTTTATTAATGGCTCATGCAGGGAAGATAAAAATCTACCATCCTCTCTGTTAGCAGAGAGAAATGCCAGTGTCCTTTTTCCTTCCGGAATTCATTCTCTTTGAGATGATGGGAAGATGCCAGGGCTCCTGGGGCAGGAGAAGTGTACAGAACCCTCTGCTACATAACTTGTGTCCCTCCTCTATTTGAAGTTTTAAAAGCCTTTTAATAGGCAAGAAGGAAAAGAGGAAAATCTTGCCAAACCACAAAGCCTGCATGTCAACTAGCCGATCACTGGGAGAAGCATCCCTTCTCTATCCTCCTTGAGACGTCTAATCCAGGATCCAGGAGCAGTCAGATGTTACCCAAGCTCCTCCTGCCCCCACAGCACACTTTCTTCTTCTTTTTTTGCCTCTGGACCAGGACAAAGGTCAGTCCCTCTAACAAGTTCATGCTGGAGGATAAATCTGAATGTACAACTCCTTGGTTTTCAGGCAGAGGATTCATGGGCCAAAATAGTTTGTACATATGATAGGTTCCTCCTCCCAAGGGCAACCATAGAGTCACCATTGATAAAAATCATTGTCACTTACAGCAAACATCTAAAATGCTGCACATTCAAAATTGTGTGTTGTATTGGGTATTCCGTTGTCCCAGCAAGCTGGCAGCTTAGTTAGGCGAGAGGGCACAATGTAAGGCAGCTGGCTGGTGCTGCAGATCAGTTTCAGGACCCTGGACGTCACTCCAGCGACTGGTCTAGAAATTCTTGTCTTGGATTCAGGAACACAGCTAGCAATTCTACAGTTAAGGGAAGAGACAGGTTACTCAAGTGCTGGCAGGGATTTATACAAGACAAAGACATTTTATCCTGGACAAAACAAAATTCCAGCATGACCGATGACATAGCTTGTTTAGATGTAGACAGTGGCTGCCACAACAGCAAGAACACAAATGCCCCATTTGCCAGCCAAGTCAGATGCCTCCTTCGCATACCATGTGCCATCACCATGGGGGGTGGTGAGTGCTGTGTGAAGCGGAAACCCTGATGTTATCTCTCCTCAGAGATAACATCAGAGATTCTTTGGCCATGAAGGGGGGTGGGTGGGGCCTGGGGAGGGAGCAGGGCATGGGATCCAAACCTCCATGGGCTGGATTGGGACTCACAGCAGGCCTTGTCTGGAGGTTCGACACCCGTGAGTGACTAAGTCAATGGCATTGGGTAGTTTCCCTACTCCTGGCCTAAGCAATCCTTTGGATCTCAGCTTTTGCATCTTACCAATAGCAATATGCCTACATAAAGTGCCTGTTTCTTCACAACGGGAGTAGTACATGCACAGGAGGCTGGTGACTCCTATTTTGGTAGGGTTCCTTTTTCCATTACGGGTCTTGCAGCTTTTATCTGGAGCTTCATAGGAGCTATCCATGGTGCTCCATGGTGGTGAGCCTATGTTGGGGGTGGAGTTCAGCACCACGGATAGCTCCGATGGAGCTTCAAATACAACCTGCAAAACCAGCAATGGAAAAGCAGCCCCACCAAAACAGGAGTCGCCAGCCTCCCCTGAGTACATGGAAACCAGAGAGGCCTGGATGCCCTTTTCTCCATTGTACAGATATAAAGAAGGAAATGGATGCAAATTGTGGGTTCTCTTTATACATTCATTTCAGTATTGCAAAACATTAAAATATTCCGTTAATCAGAGTAACAAATTTCTGCTGCTGAATGAACACTGTGCAAAAAAGTTACCTTTCCAATCCAATATAAGGCATTAAGAATTAACTAGCTTTAAAAAGAATATTAAGTAACTTATCAAACTACATTGCATTACAAGCTGCTGATAGTTAGCTTCATTTTCCATTTCAGGCCTATGTTAAGAGAAAGCCTCTCTGAGAAGTCAGCCAGAAGAGAAAGTGATCACCAACATGCATTTCAGGGGTCACTGCAACTATTACCACTGATATTTTACAAAAGTTTCTTTTTGCATTCAAGTTCTGCAAAATGTGTGTTAGCCTATGGTTTCAAAGAACATCCCCATAAATTTCAAGCTTTACTACTAGGACAACAATAACCTTTTAGGTGAGATACCATTCTTACATTCCACACGGGCCATAAAAGAGAGCATGCAAGCATATTTCTGGCAGGAAATACACATTTGTTTTATTTTCAGGCTGTTGATGCAACAGTAAGCACAAATACAATACACTTTCCATAATGGATGCCTATGCACATTCTTGGAGCACGTTCCAGTTGCACAAGTTCAGTATTTTAATCTGCTCAGCATGGACATGTGGGGTGTCAACCCAAATGCATCTGCCCCAGTCTATGTGGCCTTTCCTGGTTTCCTCTGCCATCTGCAGTATGGTGGGTGGGGGCACCACAACTATTTATTTATTTACAGTATTTGTGTACTGCTGCATATCTAAGTAGAGTAAATAAAAAGGTAAAAACAGATAAAAGAAACAAAAACAATACATTGAAAACAAAGTAAGATTAAAATGGTGGTTGGACAGCAGAGAAGGCTTCCCAGAAAAGGGAGGTCTTCAGCAGGTGCTGAAAGCAACACAGTGTTGGAGCTTGCCTGACCTCCAGGGGCAGGGAGTTCCACAGAAATGGAGCCACCACACTGAAGGCCCTTCTACTGGTGGACTCCAATCAGGCCAAAGGTCCGTGAGGAACCACCAGGAGCATGCCATCTGATGACCTCAGTATCCAGGCAGGTTGGTAAGGGAGGAGGTACTCTCTCAGGTAACCTGGTCCCAAGTTGTTTTGGGCTTTGTACACAAGTACCATAATAACCTTAAACCTGACTCAGTAGCAAATAGGTAGCCAGTGCAGTTCCTTCAGCAAAGGAGTTGCATTGCATGCTGAAAAAGGGGCAGCTCCCGACAACAGCCGAGCTGCTGCATTCTACACTAGTCCCAGCGGCCAGAGCAGCCTTAAGGGCAGCCCCACATAGAGCGCATTGCAGTAATCCAGTCACTGTGGCCAAGCTATCCCTGTCCAATAGAGGCCATGGCTGGCAAATTAATCGAAGATGGTAAAAGGCACTCTGAGATGCTGCAGTCACTTGGGACTCCAGCGACAATGATGGAACTAGGAGTACCCCCAGACTATGAACAGCAGGAACCACCCCTTCAAATGGAGATGTGTTTACCACTCCCTGGACCCACCCAGCCAAACCCCCTTGGCTAGCTTTTATTAGCCAGGAAGGGCAGGATCGAGAGGGCATGTGGTTGGTCGCATTGCTACAAGCACCTTCTCCACATCATCAGGCCGCAGCAACTGAAATTGATCCCACAAAATCGGGCAGATGGTATAATCAGATACCTTGACTGGAGCTGCACTAATGACAGTGTCAAGTTTGCTGTGGAAGCAAGCAATTTTGTCCTCATAGTGCAACGCAAAAAGGTCACAGTGGGACTTTGAGGGGGGTAGGGCTGCTGGAGCTCTGCTGGATGGCTACTCGAGGACACAATGTAGACAGCAAAGTAACGCTTCTTTGCTGCCTACCCTGCTGCACAATAGGCATGATTATGCACCCTAGAGCATGCTTGGTCATCTTTCCTTAGACTCTTATGCCATTTGTGTTCCAGCCGATGTCCAGCCTGTTTCATCAACCACAGCTCCCCAGTATACCAAGGAGCAGAGTGGGCTCTACAGAGCTGGAGAGGGCATGCTCTCAGGAGTCAGTGGCTCTCCACATCTCACCATTCCACAGAAAGACCAGGGCCTCACTAACTCTGTACACTGGAAAATCCCCAAGAGCATTCAGAAATCCTTTGGATTCCATCAGTCTCCTGGGGCGGACTATCCAAATGGACCCCCACCCCTGCAGGATGGAAGTAATGCCTCACCAGGAAAAGGTTTGACCATGACAATGGGGTTACTTGGACCAGCCCAATTTCCAGACTACCCATATCACAGCTTGGAGCAAAGACCAAGTCAAGGGTATGCCCCGCTTTATGTGTCGGGCCGATGACAAACTGAGACAGCTCCATGGATGTCATGGGGCTCCAGAGGCAGCCTCAGCATGGAAATTAAAGTCACCCAGGACCACTGTCCTGAGTTCCTCCAACACCACACCCAAGTCCACCTCTGCCAGCTCGGTCAGGGAAGATGCTGGGTAGCAGGGTGGGCCCAACACCAACTGCAACCCCTCAAGGCCCGTTCCAAGGTGGAGTGGCTTCCTAGTGATAGAGATGGAGTTTTCATGAATCACGGCAATTCCACACCCCCACCCTGGCCCTCCAGCCTATGCTGGTACTGCACTGAGTACCCAGGTGGGCAGAGCTCACCCACCGAAGTCTCAGTAATATATGCCAGATCGGCCTTCTCATCCACAATTAAATTGTGAATGAGTGCAGTCTTATTGCAGACCAATCTGGCATTAAATAGCAGCACCGCAAGACAGGAGGGCTATCCTGGCACCCACTTTTATCTTTTTTAGGTGCCAGGTAAAGATCTTTTAAATTTCCAGGCTTTTTAATTCCTGCTGATCTGTCCGGTGTTTTACATGTTTGTGCTGGTTTTTTGAGCTCTGCTGCTTCTGTTCATGTATATGTTGCTTTCACAAATTTAACTACAGTATCTGAAGGGTCTGGTTTGGATCAGGACCACAGTGCACAGGTACCATTAGGAAAGCATGTCCCATTGGCAGCAATGGGCCTTTCTTTCCTAGGTGTAACTGCAACATGTTGGGGATCCAATTTGGGGTTAATCCTCTCCAGGTGCTGTGGTCCCAATCCAAATCATGGCATCCCTAGCTTAGTATTACATTTTATACACCCCAGAGAAGACTTTAGAAAGGTAGCTTGTGCCTATTCCTTATCTGGCAAAGGGAGAAGAGCTCAGGAGGCTGCAGTAGAGAGTCTCACAGCCGGCGAAGCTTTTTTAAAGTGTTAAGAAAGAATAAACGAAAACCCTTGGCCACCTCATTCTAAAAAGTAAGATAAGCTTCCCCCCTCCACCCACATGTGAAAATCTCGCTGGAATATCTCCCCCCAAATGTCCCTTCCCCATTTTCTCAAGCAGCTAAATAGTTGCACCAAAATGGGAACAGATTTTAGGCCCAGCACCAGTGATAGTAATAGGGCCTTCACAATATTTGAGTTGTAAATCTGTGCTGTGTGTAGTCTGCACGGCTTGTTTCCTGCTGTGAATTGGGGGTGGGGGTGGAATGTGTGCCAGTGAGAAATGTACCTTTCTTTCTCTAGAGTTGTGTACTTTCTCCTGGTTGCATGCTTTGCTTTGTATACTTTACACTTCAGCTCACATGTTCATTTTTATTTTTATTTTATTTTTTTATTTTTAAATTATTTTATTGATTTTTCAAAACAAATTATAACAAAAAATATATATATAACAAAATACAAGATTATCACACAAATATAACATAATCAACATACAATAAATCATGAATTGCACCCCCCCCCACCCTCCAAGGGGACCAATGAATATACTTCTATCCTCTTGATCAAATAAATTCTAAATTCCAAAAATATAACATATCCTGACAAGGCATGTTACCCTTCCCCTTTATTAATACATAATCTAGTAATTGATTCCATATCTCCATAAAATTATTCTTCTTTAGCAATCCTTTTTTGCATTTGATACTACTAGTTAGTTTATCATTTAGGGCTATGTCCCAAACTTCCTTATACCAGTCTGTTATTAGGAAAACATGTTGTACTTTCCAATTTCTTGCTATCATTAGCCTGGCCGCAGTTAACAAGTTTACAATTAACTCCTTCGTATTTTGATCACAAATAAGCTTCTCAGTTATTGATAACAATGCTAATTTTGGACAGACCTCTAAATTAGTACCAATAATTTTCGATATTTCTGTCAAAACCTCTCGCCAAAACACCAATTCATTTTTACAACTCCACCACATATGAGCATATGTCCCTTTTTCCTGACATCCTCTCCAACATAATGCAGAACAATTATTATCTATTCTATTTAATCTTACTGGAGTTAAATACCATCTCCAAATTAGTTTATAAAAATTTTCCTTTATCCTAATTGACATCATTTTCACAATCCGTCTATCCCATATATTGTTCCACCCCACCTTCGAGGTCACCTCTTCAAATTCATTATCCCATACTGCCTTAAGCTGATCCTCTTGTTCTTTTGCTTTCTGAATCAATCTATATAAATCCCTTGTTATACCTCTTGTTGATGCACTACCTGGTAGGCCGTCTCTAGACATGACCACCTTTTCAAAATTAATTAAATCTCTCTCGTACTCAGTTTTCCTTTTCCATTTCTTCGACCACTGTTCTAACTGTAATAAATTTAACCACGATAATCTTCTTCTCCCAACAATTTCCATTATTTGATCTTTAGTCCCCATCTTTTCCATCCAATCGGACAATCTAATAACCCTTTCTTCTCTTAGTTTACCCTCCAGCTCTGATCTTAAGTTTTCAGGAAAATCCTTAAGAGCTACCACTGGAGTTAATGGAGATATCCCTGGTATAAATATGCTCTTCATAGTACCCCAAATCATTAACAAATTTCTTAGAAAAGGGTTGTCTATATTTTTTATCAATTTATTATTATTTTTTTGAAAAAAAATATTGCCCAAAGTACTACGTAATTCACATGTTTCTAACTCCAACCACATTATTTCTTTAGGGCATGCTCTAATATCCACTATATGTCTTAATTGATTCGCTATATAATACCATTTTAAATTCGGCAAACCCAAATCCCCTACTTTTTGTGCTTTATACCATCTTGTTTTAGTAATCCTAGATTTTTTCCCTCCATTACAATATGTATTAATAATTGATTGCCAATCTTTAAGTTCCTTATCTGATATCGCACTTGGTATCATCCGAAATTAAAAAAAAAATTATCTTTGGCAAAATCTTCATTTTAATCAAAGCAATTCTACCAAACCAGGAAATTCCAATTTTTTTATACTCCTCTATTTTATTCTTTATCTCATTCTTTAATTTCCTATAATTCTGGTCTCCCAATTTATCTATATCTTTTGGAATTACAATTCCTAAATATTTAATTACATTATTAATCTTATAGTTCATTTTTATTTTATGTGCACAGAGGGACAGCAGGCACATGAGCACAGCAGGAAACAATGTGTGATGCATATACATGTCTGAGCACAAACGTTGTGTTATTATTTCTCTCTCTCTCAAAAAGGAAAGGATTGTGCAAATTGGACATGCATATGACTCAGGATGCATTTGTCCCACCCACACCACATATAATGTGTTAAAAGTGGTGGGTGGAGTTATGTGCATGTCTACTGACCTATCATGCATAGGCAGTTCCTGGATTGGTGAGTGTATGACCATATCTTTGACCATATCTTCTTTGTGGTCTTTGTGTGGGTGCTGGTGTGGGCACTCCTGTTCTTTAATATATATATATATATATATATATATATATATGTACACACACACACACACACACACACACACACACACATATATATATATATATATATATATAGGACCCACCCTCCACTGCCACCATGATAAATACCGTATTTTTCGCTCCATAAGACGCACACACACCCCAAATAGGGGGAAATGTCTGTGCGTCTTATGGAGCGAATATTGTTAAAAAAAAATTTTTTTAACTTTCCTCTGCGTGCCTCCAACTGGTCCGGGGAAGAGCGGAGGGCTCCTGGGTGGGGCGGGGCAAGCCCCCGCCTCTCAGCTGATTCCCCGCAGAACAGCTGATTATTATTATTATTATTATTTTACTTACCTCTGCTGGTCTGGGGAAGAGCGGAGAGCTCCTCGGTGGAGTGGGGCAAGCCCCCGCCTCTCAACTGATTCCCCGCAGAACAGCTGATTTTTTTTTAAAAAAAAAATTTTAACGTACAGTACGGTAAGTGCGTCTTATGATCCGATGCGTCTTATGTAGCATGTGCTTACCATGCTACAAGGAATCCAAACTAATAAGGAAATATGTCTATTGCAGGCAAATAGTCAAAATACAATATTGTGTTCCTGGAGAAATGTGGCATTTCACCTCTCCAGCAAGTACTTCTATTGTGCTAGAGTGTTATGGGTAATGTAATTAGAAAAGGGTAGGAGCAGCATCAAGGGTAGACATGGTCAGGCACTTGCTGAAGATCCACACCCTAACAGGGTCCCAGTGACAAGAGCCGCCTGGACTTGCTCCTCCTCTTCTCCATTGCAACCCACTTGTTCATCTGCCTCTAGCTCTGGCCCACACAACAGTGGCAGTGAGAAGGAGAAGTAGCTGATGCCACGGCCTGCTTGCTCTCTGGCTCTCTGCCTGTCAAGCAAGCAAGTGGTAGCAATAATGAGAAAGAGCATGAAAAGCAACAGCAACTGGTGACAATGGTGGTGAGAAGGTAGCCTCACTGAGGGAGGGGGGGCATTGACAGTGCCTTGCCCATAGGGCCTCGAAAAACCTGGAGCTGGCACTGCACACAGAAGCATAGGACTTGTAGTGACTCAGACAGGGCCGGTGCAAGGCAGTTTGGTGCCCTAGGCAAGATCAGATATTTAGCGCCCCCCCCCCACTTGAGCCCTCCCTCCCTCCAGCCCTATGCCCATTATGAAATAAAAGTCAATTGGCAAAACCTAAAAAAATTATTATCATAAACATTGACAAACATACATAAAATACATGTTGATGTAGTACCAATTTGCTATATAGAAAAATTCCTGGTGAAGTGTGACAGAAACTATATTTAATGTTTAAAACTTCATTTTCCTTGCCTTTTTCTTGGCAAACCATTTCTTTAATGTCTAAAGAAGATGCTAACTGAGATTCAATTGAAATGGTTGCCAAGCATGCTCCAGCGAGTTCTGGCCAAAAACATCTGGGGACCCAAGGTTGGAGAACACTGTTCTAGGGTACATTCACAAAATGCAGACACCGCTCCAGTGACTTAACTGAGGATTTCCACCACGCTCAAAGTCTGTACTCAGAATGGCCAAACTGGAACTCCATCCAGCCACCAACCCGCACCAAAAACCTGCACGGTTTGCTGACCCCAGATATGAAAAAAAAGTGAGCATAGAATCATAGAAAAGTAGAGTTGGAAGGGGCCTACAAGGCCATTGAGTCCAACCCCCTGCTCAATGCAGGAATCCAAGTCAAAGCATCCCTGACAGATGGCTGTCCAGCTGCACCTTGAATGCCTCCAGATTGGGAGAGCCCACCACCTCCCTAGGTAGTTGATTCCATTGTCTTATTGCTCTGACAGTCAGGAAATTTTTCCTGATGTCCAGGTGGAATCTGGGTTCCAGATTGCACTCTTAAGTGTAATTTCCCCCCTCAGATATTTCACGCCAAATACTTGTGGTGTGTAGTGGTTAGGGTGTTGGACTGGGACTCGGGAGATCCGGGTTCTAGTCCCCACTCGACCATGAAAACTCACTGGGTGACTTTGGGCCAGTCACGGACTCTCAGCCTGACCTCACAGGGTTGTTGTGAGGCTAAAATGGAGAGGAGGATGAGGATAATGTAAGCCGCCTTGGGTTCCTGGCAGGAAAAAAGGCAGGGTAGAAATATAATAAATAAATAAAATAAATAAAAATAACACAGGGTACTTTAAAAAGCTTTGTGGTTTACTAAATACAAGCCAAATAAACATGCTAAATTAGATCACTCTCAAGGGCATTATACATCGGTTTTTATCCCTCCCCCCCCCCGCTCAAAAGCTATAAGCCAGGAAAGGGCGCTTCCGAGGGTGGAGTGGGGTCTGGGCCTGGCGCAGGTGACCCCAGTGCGGAGCCAACAGGGCTCCTCTACAGCAGGGGGCACAACCCTTGTGCCCCCCCACCTTAATTGCGCCCCCCCCCGCTGAATTCCCTCCTACAGAGCGCTCTTTCCCGCAAGCAGAGTGCGATCCGTGTCATGATCACTGGGACCGTGGGATGTGTGTATTTGCGCGCACCCTCGGAGCCGGAAACCTCGTGCGCTGCCCCCCCATCAGCCTACAGCCAGGGCGTTCGGGGGGGGGACCTTGCTGCCCCAGCCACTGGCCTCTCCCGAAGGACGTCCAGAGGAAGAGACAGCAGGCGGAGGAGGTCTGCCTGCAACCCCCTCCCTCCCTCCCTCTCCGGGGAGCGAAGCCCACCAATGGAGGGCTGTGTAGGGCGGCTACAGACCTCTCCTGTCCCCGTCTGTGTCGTGGTGGTTCGGCTGTGCCCCTTTGCGGCCACCACTCTCCTTGCCCCGCATGGGGAGGCTTCCTCTGGGAGCCGGAAGTGGTCGATGCAGCGAGGCCGCGTCTCTTTGGAGTCCCCGGTGGGGAAGGCGCGCAGAGAGGAAGCTGTCACCAGCAGCTGGCGCGCCACTTCCAGGGGGCCTTCCTGGCCCCAGCCCACCAGGCCCTCCCGCCCAGGGGTGCTCCCGGGGGCCCTGCCTCCATGGAGGGAGATCAGCTTAGCTGCTCCGCGAAATCGCCCAGTGGCTTTTCTCCTCGCCTAAGCCAGTAGCCGCTGCTACGCGGGCGTGACCCACGGGCGCTGAGCGTAGCCACCCCGCCGCCCCGGGGCCTGGGCCCTCACCTGACGCAGCCCCGTCTGCCGCCTCTTCTCTCCCTGCACGGCAGCATCCGCCTCATCTCGCCGGCAGCCCAGAAATTCCTCTCAGACATCATCAACGACGACCTGCAGGCGTATTTTTTTACAAGGTTTCTGGCGCCCCCTTTAGCCCTGCGCCCTAGGCAGCTGCCTAGTTCGCCTAATGGTAGCGCCGGCCCTGGACTCAGAATGTAAAGGATTATTGTACACATGTAGTTCCAGATTTCGCACTTATGCAAAGGATGTGAGAATTCAGATACCAGCAGGGCTCATAGGCAGCTAGTAATGGATAGTTCTTCTGACATCACTGGTGATGTGCAGTGTGGGTTCTTTTACCCACGTTATATTAACCCTACCCATATATTATATGCAATTATTTAAGAATTGCATGAGGGGGAGAGCAGTGCAAGCCCGTAGGCCCCACCCCTTCTGTTGCATCCTTGTCACACATCCCCAGGTAATTTGAATGGTGGTTGGTGGAGAGCAGAGATGAGTCTATTGGCCCCACTGCTGCATGCACTGGGGGTGTAACATTCAAAGTAGGAAGACTGTACTACTCATGTAGACTCGCTACATGACTTAGAACCCTCGCCTCATGATTTAGGGTTCTAAATCACATGGTGAGCCTACTCGGGTAGAGAAGGCTCCTGCCATAGATTCTACTTCTCCAACGCATGGAGTCTGTGAAGATGGATGACAACTACATGATGGAGAGAGGGTGAGGCCACTGTGGTCATCCCTGCTCTCCTCCTCCCACCATTCTAATTGCCTGGGGAGGGGACTTCTGAATAAGGCTGATTTCTAAAGATTAGATTTTATCTTAGTTGATGTACATTTTTAAGGGATGAGCACTTTCCTGCAGTAATTCAAGTTGTGGGAATATATGTATGCACGTGTATATGTGTGTGTGTGTGAAAAAACTACTACAAGGCTATTTTCCCTCCTGTAATGTTAACACACACACACACACACACACACACACACACACAGGAAGAAGTATATCTTGTGTGCATTTTTCTTGCTATTTACAATTTTTGCACATGGTTTCCCCAGAGCTCAAATGCACTACCTGGAATTTCTTTTAAATGGCAAAAAGCCTCCCCACCACCACCCCACCCTCTCTCTCTGGTGCTGTTGCAGGAAGGCTACCACATCTTACCCTGTTTGGACTATTGGTCATGCTAATGCTTCTCTCTGAACCATCTCAAAACATCTAGGGTACTGTTGGGGCACACTTTTTCTAACCCTCTGGAAAAGCTGGGTGCAACCGATAAGAACAGATGGAAGGCAAATGAAAGTTCATAGCTATTTCTGGAACTCTTCATATCCTACTAAAAACTGCAACTGGGATAGGCAAAGATAATATACTGATGGAAGGCCAAAGACCCAATAAGATCCCAGCAGAGTAGCCAGCAAGGTACTGTTTTGCAATTATCTATCAGAGTTGAAGACTGTGACTTTGTGAATGCTAAAGAGTGATTAAGAAGCACATTGCCCTAGAAAAAAAAACATCCTAACTCCCTTATTAAGCCTGACATTTGGAATAGGAAGACTGAATATATTAAGAAGAAGAGAGTAATGCATTGATAAGAGTATGTATATATTTCCACCTGTACTGGATCACAGAGGAAGGAAAGGTTCTTCACATAGGTTTCAGCACCATATCTTCCAAAAGGTGATAATGAGCGAGAACAAGACACAGCTGACAGGATAATTCAGCTGCCTGTCAGCTAACATCTGTGAAAGAGGGGTTGCTTCATTACACTTGAACCTTCCTGTTGCTCATTAGAATATCACATATGGGATTCAGTGGCTCTTTGAAGGTGGCTGTCTCATGTAAAGTAATTCTGACACTGATGAATGAACGCAGAGCAAAATGGAGTCTTTATAATATTGTATGTCAGTAGCATACGGGGAACAACTTTAGCAAAGGATGAGAGAAAATTGGCAGGTAACCACTACCAGGGCATTTGATTAAGTAGCCAAGATCAGAACATTGTCCTTGGGGAATATTATAATCTACAGTTACCTCATCTTTAATTCTCTCGCAGTAAAATCTCCTGTGCAAGTTTACTCAGCATTGAGTGCCACTGTATTCAATGATGCTTACTACCCCTATTAAAAGTGTTTAGGATTGAAGCCTTAATTTAACTTCTTACACTATCTCTCCCCCCCCCCTTCTGGAAATGGAAGGCAAATAAA
Source organism: Shinisaurus crocodilurus (assembly GCA_021292165.1). Classification (NCBI taxonomy): domain Eukaryota; kingdom Metazoa; phylum Chordata; class Lepidosauria; order Squamata; family Shinisauridae; genus Shinisaurus; species Shinisaurus crocodilurus. Next base: position 170,892,004 of record CM037880.1, on the reverse strand, counting down.
GTTTATTTTATTTTCTTGCAAGGCAAATCAAGTAAGACTAATTGCCCTTTTGAATTCAAGACTTAAAATGTTACATGGGTTATTTTAATGGAACTAGTGAGAGTACTGGAAGCATCTGGTTTGTCTGTTTAATTTTCCAATTAGTTTTGTATTTCTATATTGCTGGATTAAACACTTCGTAGCAATATTCTTTTGATCCTACATCACAATCTCCACCGTATGTACAGTTTGAAAACCTTGCTCCCAAAGGCTTTTCTCTTTTGCCTATCAGTGGTTTGGCCTGATTCCCTCAGTCTCTGCTGGAATCGTTTCCTTCTTATGCTTGCTCCATGGAGTTCAGATCTCCACCCATATTGCCTGCCTTGTCTTGGTGACAGTCCTTTCTTCTTCACTGCCTCTAAATCCTATTCATTTTGCTCATGTCTCACTGATCCACTCATGACTGTAATAGACTACCCTCCAGTTAGAAGTTTTGTGTGACTAACCCAGTTCCAGGACAGGAATTTGGATCCATCTTATACAAACAGGTCTTGTTTTCAAGATGATTTGGCCACCTAACCCAGTATTGTCTACTCTGACTGGTGATGGAAGAGGTCTTTCACATCACCTGATCATTTTTACTGGAGATCCCAGGGACTGGGACCTTCTGCAGGCAAAGCATGTAGTCTACAACTGAGAAATGGCCCCTCTTCTAATATATGTTGGTGCACTAGACTACAATCTTATCTGGGAGTGAGGTAGAAGAACATAGGATCTGTGTCTGAGTAGACATGTTATAGGATTGTGCTCTTAATATCTTTCTAACAAACTAGCCTTCTCGTGACCTACAATAGACTAGTTACTAGCAAAAGCATTTCAGAACAGATTTATATAACACTTTGCTCAAAGTTTAAGCCAACATACATGGATGCCTAGAAATGCTAGTTACATCATAACTTCATATGATCATAGTCTAGAACAGCTGGTATTTAGGATTATAAATAATCGAATACAGGGAGTATGATCCAGCCGTCAAAATCTAGTGCAGTAAATATATCTGGGAAAAGTGGGTTGGAAGTAGATTCCCCTTTGAAAACCATTCTCATTGAAGGCAATTTTAAGTAGAGCTGTGCACAAATGGCCTCTTGAAAATCTTTACCCTATTTTTGGGCAGAGAAATTGCACCAAATTTGCACAATGACACTGAATTTCTCCAGCAGGAGGAGAAATTCTCAACAATTTCTCACAGGTAGGACTCACCATTAGAGGACTTGTAGTATAGCTTCTCTCCTTTTCTCCTAAGGTGTGTGTGTGCCATTGCAAGTGACAACAGCATCAATTGTGCTGGCAGGCTGGCCCCCATTTTGCGTCCCCCACAATGCAGGTGTGAGGAGGGAAATGTTATGGCTAGCTCCAGGGAAGAGATGGAGCTAGTGTTGTGCCAAAATCTGCCCTCCAATTTCCTGAAAGTTTCTTCCCCCATGACAGAGGCCTCTCATGTTCATTTTCTGGGTGTTTTATAATTTATTTTGTGGTGTTTTTGAGTTACCTAATCACTGTGAGGCAGCTGAGGGTGCTGTGTGTGTATTCCTTTCTATTACACATCTCTGCATTGCTCTGCAGCCTCCCAGGCTGCCTGCACTTCCGGATCTAAAAAAAGCCCCATGGGAGGAATAACCTCATGATGTCTTCCCCTGGGCTTTAATTGAAGTGTGGGAAGTTCAGGATGCTACAGGCTACCAAAGAGATTATTGTAAAATGTAAGGCAGGACACTCATGGACATTCCTCAGCCTCCTCCTAAGTAAGGTAAGTGCAAGAAACCTGAACCCAACCCATGAGAATTCCTCCAAAATTTTCTTCTCCTTTGAATTTCTTTTCTATCAAATTGAATGAGAATGGTCAGGAAAAAAATGTAGGCGACATTTTCGGCACAGCACTAATTTTAAGTCACTAAGCTAAACTTAGCCTAGCAACTTTTGTATTTCTTATTTTTTGACAGAAAGGCATATTTTAAGTTTATTCTATACTCATGATGGATACGATTGATAGAGGAAAAAATGGGCCATGCCACTTAATATCTAATCATTATTCACAACATTAAATATATTTTTGGTGGTCCTAATGGATTTCAGTTAAATCTACACTCCTACCAAAATCTAAACTAATCTAGCTACTCCTTGCGCAACCAAGTCTACCCTGAAGAGTTTACACATAACTCCCCCCCCCCATAATAGTGTACACACTTTTCTGAGGTTTCAATCCTTAACTTCATCAGTCTCATGCTTTTTAGAACTATAAGGACACTTATAACTATAAGGACACTATAAGGTTTGGTGAGGGCTCTATGCAGACCCGAGGAGAGAGAGGCAGAAGGGTAGAGAGTAGAGCAGTGTTCTCCAACCTTGGGTCCCCAGATGTAGCTGGCTGGGGCATGCTGGGAGTTGTAGGCTAAAAACATCTGGGGACCCAAGGTAGGAGAACACTGGAGTAGAAGGATGGAAGAGCTAAGAAGAGAAAGGGTAAATCTCACACAGAGTGGAGGAATAGAAGGATCTATGTGTCACTGGCAGAAGTGGAAAAGCAAGGCAGCTTTTAAGGCTAGGGAACTAGGCCAGGGAGCCAAGGAAGTGCTGGGGCCAAACATGCAGGGAAGTTGGAGTTGGAGAAATCCACAATGGATTACAACGAGATCAGATTTCTGTGAATCTGACCTGCAGATTCTGCAGTGGACCAGGTGTTTTTCCCCCTGAGACGCAGGATTGTGTGGACTGGTTTGTTGTTGTCATTGTTTTACTTTTTACAGGGATCTACACAAATGTGCACATTAGCACAAGTCTGTATTAGTGCACGTGAGCATTTGCAAACAAACAAATTCTCCTACAAAAAATCCAATCCCATCAATGAGCAGACAACAGAGTGAAAGACGTCTGACAATCTGTGAAACACAGACAGAATGGATTTAATGAAATCCATACATCAGTTCAAACAGGTGATGTGGCAGCTGAATTTCACAATGACTAAACTAAGCCCTGAAATATTTAATTACAAGTGCCTAGTAATGGACAGCCTAACTCACAAAGCAGTTAACCTACCATACTTAACTTAAGCATAATCTCATGTAGTCTGTGGTGCTTATTTAGAACACTGATGGTTGTGCCATGAAATATGTTCTTCACTCATGAATGGATTCCTGCAGTCACAATGCATGCACGCAGTGTCAATAATGAAGGGTGCACAAGTTTAACAAGTGTGTTCCCTTCAAAGTATACACAAGCCGTCTCAGACTGGGCCATCCACATGCATTTTGAAGAGGGGAAACTGATGTATATGCATGACCACTGTCCTTTTTAAATCACACAATGTGAGTATCCATTAATGACTAAGTACAAAACGTACTGTATGGAGCAGCCTATTAGAGCTGAGCTGTCGGCAGCAATCAGAGAGGAGCTGGGAGTTATGCCAGGAAGTCTGAAATCTGAGCCAAGTGAAGCACCAAAGCCAGGAAGAGCATGTTGTTCAAGCAAAGTGTCAGCCCAAACAGGAAGCCCTTTTCTAGCCATTCCTTTCTAGGAAGGCCCAATGGCCTCCATGGGTCAGCTGTGCCAGCGAGGGAGGCTGGTGACTCCGATGTCAGTGGGGCCTCTTACCCATCACAGCTTGTATTCTGAGCTTTATAGGAGCTATCCATGGTGCTGTTTTCCATCCCCAAAATAAGTTCACCACCATGGATAGCTCCTATAAAGCTCAGGATAAATGCTATAATGGATAAGGAGCCCCACTGACATAGGAGTTGCCGGCCTCCCCCGTGTGCCACTCCAGAACTTGAGAATATGCCACTGCCATAGATAATGGCCCAAACCAGCTCTGCTGGATCATCACACAGGGCAGCTGTACACAGAGCTGAGGGCTCCTGCTTCAAGCCCCACTGGCTCTCAGAACAGCCCTAGATAAGAAGTGAGGAATCTCATTTCCTAGTAATCCTGATTAAGGCTGAAGTACCAGTTCTGCTAGGGTCAATTAAGGGTGCAATCCTTATGCAATGTTTAGACAGAAAAAAGTCCTACAAAAGTCCCCATGTTGGCTGGGGAATGCTGGGAGTTGTAGGACATTTTTCTGTCTAAACATGCAGAGGTTGCACCTTAAAACATTTTGAATACTATTGCATGCCTGTTGATGCCATAAATCACTCACCTAGTTAGTACCTTCAGTGCAAAACTGTCTCTCTTACTGAAGCAACTGAAAACGTTCCTGTGTGTGTGTGTGTGGCTCATGAATGAAGGCATGTGAGCACTGCAGTGCCTTGGATCGGGCTGACCGAGTAAAGCACTGTTACTGAGGTAGCAATCCTGAACCAGGCTCCTGTTGTTCATTCGTATGGCCAACAGGAGCTAAACCCCAGAGTCCCTCCTCCACTGTGCTCAGTCCTCCTGAACCTCAGAGAAGTTGAACAGGTGGATCACAAGGAGGGGAAGTGCTAAACAGTGAAGCCCAAAGGAACACAGGCAGCCCTACAGATGGAAGCTGGAGCCTCCTTCACCACTGCTAGAACAGAAGTAGGGAAGGACCACTGTCTCTTCCCCAGTGTCGCTGCCAGCTAGGTAAGTGGGCTGAAGGGAAGGATGTTTGGGGGCTCAGTGACAGCAGGGGGTCTTGGGGTGGAGGGTGGGATAGGCCAAATCTGATTGCTTGAGAAATAAGCCAAACTACATCCCATTTTTGGGTGGTGGGGGAGATGTACCTCAGCTTATTTCCAGGGATGGGGACTCGGACTCGAGGACTCGACTCGTGAGTCGGACTGAGTCCCCCCTCTGACTCGACTCAGACTCGAGTCCCAATATTTTTAATGGGACTCGAGACTCGACTCGGGACTCGAGACCAAGGACTCTTCAACATCCCTGGGCTGTGCCAGAAGGAGTGGAGAGGAGCGTGATTGCCGGCGAAGAGCGCATGGAAGCGAGGTGTGCCGCTGCTCAGCCACTATGGACGGCTACCAGGAGTGCAGCCCCAACAGTGTGTCAAGATTTATTTTGATTGATGTGTTGCGTACTTGGGAGAGGCAGAAGAAGGACCTGAGATTACTCTGTGTGGCTGCTCTGAGTGTGTTTCTGGTTCCAGCAAGTTCATCACCAATGGAGCAGGTGTTCAGTGAGGGTGGAATTGTGATGAGATATCAGCGTTCCAGAATGGGGCCCAAACATTTAAAAAAAATCATGTTCCTCAAATGCAACATGGATAAGTTTTAGGAAGTACAGCAAATTTATTTTTTAAAATCATTTTTCTAAAATGCAACCTTTCAGACATTTTGGGTTTGGCTGCCTCTGCCTGCCTGCTTTGGGGTTCCCTGCCTCCTCTGCCTGCCTGGTTATTTTGGGTTTTCCTGCCTGGTCTGTTCTTGCCAAAATCAGTGGCAGAGTTTTGAAATAAAAAGGCACACTTTTGCCTAGAATTTATTTAAACCACACATCTGAAGTAGCCTTATTTTGTTGGGAAAACCCCCCATTGATTTTAATAGGGACTCGTGGAGTCAGCTTTGGGAGTTACTCGTGACTTGTGACTCGTGAGTCACCCTTTTGGACCAAGGACTCGGACTCGGACTCGGGTCCAAAGACTCGTGACTCGACTCATGACTCGAGACCAAGGACTCTTCAACATCCCTGCTTATTTCTGAGCCAATCTGACGTGAATGGGGGGCGAAGCTTGCCCATCACTCAAGGAGCTTCATTGAGGCATGGTGCTTAGCACAGGAGAGGCTGCACTCCAGGATTAAGAACATAAGAAGAGCCATACTGGATCAGACTCAAGGCCTATCATACAGTGGCCAGCCAGCTGCTTGTGGGAAACCCCCAAGTAGGACATGAGTGGAACAGCACCATCCTATTCATATTCCCCAACAACTGGTATACAGAGGCATATTGCCTCTGAGACTGGAGGTAATATATAGCAATCATGATTAGTAGCCATTGATAGCCTTATCCTCCATGAATTTGGCCAAGTTGCTGGCCATCATTCACTGCATCTTGTGGTAGTGAATTCCATAGTTTAACTATGTGCTATTGAATGGTGAAATGAAGTGGCTAGCAGAATATCTTCTAAAAAATTTTTTTTGTTACATTGGGAGAAAATTTTGAGTATCCCACTGAGCAGTGTAGGTGAACCAATGTAACTTAACAAATCTTTTTTGCCAGCAAGTACCTAATCGTGCACTTGTTATTGTCTGCCTGGTGTCAGGATTCAGAGACCAGATACATCATTGTCAGGACCCTCACTCTTCTCCTGAGTACTTGCTCTATGTTTCATCTAGAGAGCTGGAGCTGACCTTTCTCTCTGCAGGTGAGTATGTGCATGGTTCTCACTGAAGATTAGAAATTAGATTTATTAATTCATTTTAAGTGTGATGTGTTGCTTATATCCTTCATTTTTACATGGACTGACTGATCATCTACCTTAAGGGTTTTGTTTCTGTTGCATAGTTGTGTCACATCTGCCATTTAGAAAAATTGATGCAAGTTTTTACATAATTCAAGCGGGGGGGAACCCAACAGAGCTGCTGAGACTGAGGGAATTTTTTTTAATGTATTCATGATATTAATTCTAAAATATTTACAAGTTCACTCATTTAATTGATGTCAGATACTGCTGCTATCAGTGTTGGCTCATCCATCTGAGGCATGAAATTTCAGGGATTTGTTTTAATTAACTATTTTTTGGGGGACCCACAGTACATGATTTACTGTGCCCTTCTGATATGATGGGAATGGTTTCTCTAATAGAAAAATAAGAGCATGCATTAGTAAAGAGGTATAAGAACTACAGAGATTTTGTACAAGTATTTAATGAATGCAATGCATTTGGGAACACAGCATCCCCCTTTCCCTGAGCCAACTGCAAGGCTTGGTATTTGTCATGGTAGCCCCAGGCTGTTTGCATAGATTAAGGATGGCTAACTGGCTGCATCAAACCCTTGACAGCAATTTCTCTGACTCCTGACATGTTCTAAGGGACTGTGCCCTAGAACAGTTGGTCATAGAACCGACCAGAGGGGAGGCAACCCTGGATTTAATCCTAACTGGTGTTGCCCAGGACCTAGTATGAGATGTAAATGTTGTTGAACCAATTGGAAATAGTGGCCACAATGCTATCAAATTTAATATATATTTAAATGGAAGATTGCTAAAGAAGTCTAACACAGTCACATTTGACTTCAAAAGAGGTAACTTCCCCAAAATGACGGAACTGGGAAAAGGAAGTTGAAAGAGGTGGGGTCAAGAGGGTTAAATCCCTTCAAAATGCTTGGAAATTACTCAAAACCACAATAACAGAAGCTCAGATAGAACCTATACCACAGGCTAGGAAAGCCAGACACTCCTCTATATAAATGCTTAGTATTATCTCTCTCTAGACTATACTAGGTATATAATACCTGGCATAGTTTCCTATGCTAGGCATAGCACATAGTATAATTTAATAATAGCCCCACTACCAGGGATGCCAGAGAAAACTGAAACGGATATAAGTGCCTTTGGATTTCTATGAATTCGACTCACGGATTCCACAGTGGACCGACATCTTCAGTCACAGATTCCGTTGACTTGTGGACCATTTTTTTCCTTTCCAGAATTGTATGCAAATTTAGTCATATGAAAATACGAAAGTGTTGCGCCTCCAGTTGGGATGGAGAAGGAGGACACAGGGAAACTGAGCCAGAGTGTGTTTGGGGAGGGGCCAGGCACGTGTCATCTGCAGCCTGGCCCAGCTGTGCTGCCTTGCCAATCAGCGCTGGCTTAAAAGACAGGCCCCAAACACACTTCAGACGCTGGAAGCAATTGTTGTTGCAATCAGCTGTAGCCAGATGCTCTTGCCAGCTCCCAGACTGAGACTTGTGAATTTTGACTCCAGAATGACCTTGACGACTCTTCGGTTTGGTCCTAAACCAGTCTGTGTTCATATTGTGGCTTCTAACCTTGGACTGTGATAATGACTATGGCTTATCTCTGGACCGGACTGGTTTATGACAGCAAGTTTCTGTAGAATATGCTAATATATATGCCTTTTTTAAAAAGCACAATAGTTTATACATCTCTGTTCTCTCTTAAGCCTCTGCAATGTAGCACTCTTTTTCTATGCATTCTGCTTACTGATTGTATGCTGAGTGAAGTAAAATACACAAAATGTTACTTGTCAGCAAAAATTACGTAAATTGTGGCTGACTTCTTTGCGTACTGTTCTGAAGGGGAAAAAAATCTGATTCCATCAATGAGTGGATGCCAGAATGAAATATGCCTGACAATCCATGAAACACAGATGGAATGGACTGAACAAAATCCAAACATCCCTACGATTACTATAGCTACTAAAAATGAATACATACATGCATTCTGCAAAAATTCAAAAAGCCACCCAGTGGGTCCATAAACACAAGGGATATCCCATACAAAGATGGAGTTCATGCAAGTGGTTTGCTATTCATAGTCAGTTCACCATGTGCATCTCGCCACACCTAGTGAGTTGTCTTTGACATAGAAGGGATGAGGTAAGTCTGCTCCCTGCACATGAAGCTCCAGCTGGTCATTGGATTGGAGAGAATGTGATCATTAGGTGCATGCAGTCTAAAAGGCATTGCTCCCACACTGTTCCTTTCCATTTCAATAGAATTTATCTAGAAGTGGCACTGGTACTACACCCACTGCCTGTGACTCTTAACTATTCAGTATTCATGGTATCGGCAATTCTCATAATTGAAGAGGAGGTGTGCAGCACAGGACAGATACAAATGAATAACACAATGACAGTCCCTGCCCTAAATGCTTAAAATGCAGCAGCAGCAACAAATCAACTGGAAAGAAAAACAGAAAGGAGAATCACAAGGGATCAAGGTGACAATGTTGATTAGTTGTGTATACTGTTATATCCATACTGAATAATCTTTATTTAGCTCAATTTAAAAGAAACTGGAGATAGGATGCGGTTCAGGCACGTAATGGCAGGTCAAGCTTTGTGATTGGGGGAGAGATTCATAGCTTCTGATCCACTCCTAGTATTGTGGATCCTTCAACATCTGTCCAGGTCATTGCTCCCTATATCCTGAGTTTTGAAAAATGGAGTGTGAGTGTGGACATAATGGGGCTGGATGAGGCAGGGGTACACCAGTGGCAGGCTGTGTCTGCTCCACAGCCTAAGGAAGACCCAGACCCAAACTCTATTGCAGATCTAGTTTAAAAACAATATTCTGAGGAAGCTGCTCTTCCCCAGTCGGAGCTCTGGGAGTGGTTTGGTACCTCAGGGCTGGTGTGGGCTCTTATATAATACAATTGGATTCAGGACAGATAAAAGGGAGTACTTCTTCACACAGCACATAGTTAAACTATGGAATTCACTGCCATAGTGAATGGCTGCAAAAGAGGAATAAAGAAATTCATGGAGGATTAGGCTATCAATGGCTATGAGTTATGATGGCTATATACTACCGCCAGTCTCAGAGGCAATATGCCTCTGTATACCAGTTGCTAGGGAATATGAATAGAATGGTGCTGTTGCACACATATCCTACTTGGGAGTTTCCCACAGGCAGCTGGCTGGCCACTGTGAACAGAATGCTGGGCTAGATGGACCCTTGGGCTTTTCCAGCATGGGAGAAACTTAATTTCTTCTAGACCTATGGTTTTGTTACCACCTTTGCTCATTAATGACCTGAAAAATATCTAAGGCAAGACCTTTTACACGCACTTCTTTGCTATGGTTGACCCATCTTGCCTGGTCTTGTCGAATAACTGCCTGCCTCTCTTTATCCTCAGCCCTTGGTAGTCAATTAACCAGTGCAATCTTCTAAACTAGCATAAAGGAAACCAACTTGCAGTGCTCCTAAGCTTCATTCCGTGGATGCACACTTGGTAAAATTCACCTAGAATGGATGTTAACAAAATGTACAAAATAATCCCTGGTTTGCTTTCTGGGATGTTGCTAGTAGATAACTGTAAGTGCAGAATTAGCTTCCTAAATTCAGACTGAAGCTCTGAATAATTTGGGGAGTATCAAAAAGCTATATCTGCTGAAGAATATAAGCTGCTAGATGCTAACCAACCAACCAACCAATCCTTGTCAGGTGGCTTGACTGGTGTTGTGACAGTGGGAACTTCCATAAATGTAGAACCAGATGCTTTCACACCTCATGGTGGAATTCTGTTGGCAGTCATGGTGGTGGAGAACCACATTTCTGGACTCCATGCTCATCAAAAGCATTTCCTCATCTGATTCTTTTACCCCTTCCCTCCTAAATATTTCCTAGGGATGTCTGAGAAATCTGCAATGGATTAAAATGAGTTCTGATTCTATGAATCTGACCCGCAGATTCCACAGCAGACCAGCTTTTCCTGAGTTGCAGGGATTCTGTGGACTTGCGGACTGGGTTTTTTTGGAGGGGGTTTACTCTCTGTAATTGTATGCAAATGTAGTTGTAGAAAAAGACAATCCCCCCACCAACTGAAAATGCACATTCCTCCCATAGACTAAAGTGTGAAAATGTGTATTTTGAGGGGATTTGCATATTTTGGGGGAATCTGAGCATTTGTGTGGGTGCGAATTTGCGCCAATACCAAGGGTGAATTTGCGCCAAATGCATTTGCGCAAAATCTGATTCCATCAATGAGTGGACAGTGGAATGAAAGGCTCCTGACAATTGACAAAACACAGACAGAATGGATTTAACAAAGTCCGTACATCCCTGCTTCATATACTCCTTTTCACTTAGAGCTCCAATATGCACTACACTTAAAGAAAAGTTTTTAAAATTTTATTTTTAAAAAATCATTAGCTAAGTTAATAATGCTTTAAATAACTACATTTTACATAATACGGGATGTACCTGTATTGTGTATGAAGATAAAAAAATATATGTCTGGAAATAATAAAGTGGTTGAACATAATCACAAAAGTGGTAATTAAATGACAAAAGCCCAACTGTTTTAACCAACGGTTAAGATTGAACAGTTCAGGTTGGTACCCATTTCAAGCATTATAGGCAAACTCTTATCAGAAGGCAAAAACTGGATGTAAAAGTAGCAAGTGGGTTTCCATTATTCACTACCATAGCTGGCTAGGATGTGAATCCTTGCCTTATGCTTTCCCCAGGGAGCTGCCCAGCCTCTGTAATACTGATGCAGGGATCCCAATTGAAAGGGCTCAGGTGGGCTCTCAGGAATGACAAGTATGGTCCAGAGAACTTGAAATTCAGCTGTGCAGCCAGTTTCTGCCTATTTGGGCATACCAGATGTAGTAGCAAGAAGTCTCCAGACAGTGCTGATGACTGGAATGCAAAGTACTGCCAGAAGGAAAGACTTTGCTGTGTATGGAGTGCAAGAAACTTCTGGACAGAATATTTGGCCCCTTTAGCTGTTCATCTCTTTCCATCATCCCCTCTTGGAAATGGCAACAGTGATTACAGGGATTTGTCAGATATTATGAATTCAGCCCCAGTTAGTTAGTTACTTGCTCACTCATAAATGAGCTGCTCCCTGCAAGAAAATCATTGCTGGCCCACCCAGGAAGCAGGGGTGAACCTCCATTTCAGGCAGTGGATCCAGAAGGGTGGGAGATCACGTACCCCCACCCTCTGCTGGGAGGCCTGTGTGCCTCTCTGACTCTGCTGCCTGGACAGACAGCCCCACATCCTGCTGCCCTACGTCTCACTCCAACTCCGAGGACCTTTCAGAGTAAGACATAAGTGTGGTCAGCCACTTTGGAGAGCCTCACTGGCCTCTCTGCTGCTGCCACAGCAGGAGAGTAGCTGGCACAGCTCTCTAGAGTGGCAGCCGTCACCCACCCCACGCCTTACTATGAGCACCTCTCAGGAGGAAGAGGGCAGCACTGGGGGGAAGGGAGGAGGAGGATGTTGGCATGGGGTGGGTGGGAAGAGAGGAAGAGGAGGATGGTGGCAGTAGCAGTGGAAGCTGAGGGTGGGGAAGAGAGGAAGAGTAGGATGGTGGCAGCTGGAGGGGGGGAGAGGGCAGTGGCATGTCCTCACACCTCAGGCGGCAGGAGGACTCATGCTGGCTCTGGAAAAGGAACTGTTTGATCAATGCAATCTTCAATAAGGACTAAATGTGGACAATCTCTTTGTGAGAGTTGGACTGACCCGGGTTCAAAAGCTCCCCTAGCCAATGACCCTCAGTCCCAGTCATGCAAGCGGAAGGAGGAGATAACAGCAGTTAATAAAGATTAAAGAGTTTATTTGTAAGACCCAATTACATGGGATTAAGGCAATCAATGCATCTCTACTCACTACATCATAGCAGACTCAAAACCTATACCCCAGTGGTAAGGCTAGATGGTGAAGTCCAAGACTATACATGTCGAGACGAACAAGCAGCAGAGAGAGATGAAGAGGAATGAACGGAAGCAAGCAAGTGTGCTAGCTTATATACCCCAGACCCTGCATCTATGAATAGGATATTACTCACCCAGTAGTATAACTTATTCATCAACATGTTTATCCAAACCTGTTCAAGGCTGCTGAGTCATATCACCTCGAGACTATGTCTCCTGACCAAAGACCTTCTGTACTTGAACTCAAGTAACACTCACCAGGTCAGGTGATAATCCCGATGTCAGGTGGTAATCTCGTTCTGCCTATGCAAAACCTAACATCCCCCTGCTTTTGCATTTGCGTAGAACGTGGTTATTTACCTCATACAACAGCAACAGCGTTGTTGACATCTGATGCTGTTCCTTCATCTATGGACTTTGATAAAAAAAACTTCTGCAGGAATTACTTTACCTGTCAGAAATTTGAACCACCATCAAATCACTTCTGATGTATCCCTCCTTATGACACAGTTTTATTTGCAAACCCAAAACGTTGTGTATTGCTATCTGCCTGCAGCATAGCAATCCTGGCCTTGGTTTCCTGAAAAAACTGTAATAGGTTTTTCACATCAATCTCAGCATCATTTAAACATTTTTTACAATTTAAACTATTTAAACAAATGCAATCAGTTCAGCTTCAGTTGAACTCTAACTTTTAAATGATTGTTTCTACAAAATCAATCAAACAAAGTATGATTATAAAAATAACAAACTTCAGGTGTGTTCTTGTTGTTCTTACTATCACAACCACAACTGGCATTTCTGTGAATCTGTAAGCCACCTGTGCTCTGACTTGTAAATCTTAGTCTGAAATGTGATGTTCCTTCCAGATAACACTCAACTCCTTTTCAGAGCTCTCCAAGCATGTCCTGTTGGTCTAACAGTCTGCCCACTACACTGACAGCAATACCTGGCCTTGTTGCTTGTACAGTAAAGCTCAACAGCCCAATGCTTCTGTGTAGCATTCAAACTGCTTTTCCATCAGCATGTGCTTGAAAATTCTCAATTATTTGGAGTCTCTCACTGAGTTAACTATCTCCAAAATTCTCAATCACATCCATGATATTTCTCTGGTTTGTTGCAGTAAGATACTGCCCTCTTGGTTCTTTCTCAACCTCTATTTACAAATAAACAGTTGATCCACCACCAAGCAGTTTCAATTCAATGAAATTCCAAACCCTGGATCAATTATATCATATTGCTTTTATCTGTCCAGAAAAAAACAATAGATCATCCAACTAAACAAAGTACATACAGTCTATGTCCTTGTTCCTTCTGTTCAACAAACAAACATTGATCTGCCTCTCTGTGCAAATCTCACTTCAGCAATGTTTGAGTTCAAAACAGAATTCCAGCCTCCAGCTGATTTTAGCTTTTCCTAAAGAAAATCTCAGACAGTTTTCCAAAGACTTCCTCTCATTTAAAATGCTTATGTTCCAATATTTCAATTGTGAAATATTCTTACATCTTCACATTCTTAAACATCAGTCTAACTGTTTCCAAAGCAAATTGTTGTTGCACTCACTCATGATTATCCTGCTCCTTTTGACTTGAGCAAAAATCATAAGCAACCAATCTTGCTATTTTACACACATAACCTTTTTCCAATCTGGTTAGTTTTCACCTAAAAAATCTATCTGGTAACAATGAGTTCCATGGACTGCTGTTTGTTTCCCCAGCTTCCATGTTTTGTTCTTTATCCAAAGAATTCAACTCAGCTTGCATAGCCTGAAGCTATGGTTCAGCTTCCTTAACAGACAATTTTTCACCTCTTTGAAATTTTGAAGTTTCAAATGGTTTTTCCTTGCAAATTCATTCTGATATCTCACAGGTTATTTGACTCACCTGTTCCTTACCTCATCAGTTATCAGGTTCCTGTTCCAATAAATTTGCACCAATGATGAACAATCATTTGTTTAGTCTCCACTAAACCAAATGTGTGTCAGATTTTGTCAAATTTACCTGACTGTCTTTCAGCAAATGCTTTTCTATTCTGACTCTGAGCTTGATGCATCCCCTGCATTAACAGAATTAATTTTGAAAAATGATCTCACATTTTCATTTAGCATTATACTAAACACTTCTAGATAATCTCACTATCCAAGTGTTGTTCATGTAAAACACAATATTCTCATTTCTAGAAAAATCTCATGTAAGCTCCCTTACAGATTTCTTCTAACTTTGAGGTGTATGTACCTACATATCAGATCCAAGATCCTGAAATGTTTCTCCAGAAGATTCTTCCTTCTACACTACTTTCTATAAGGTGTACAGTTCATCACACAGAACTAAAACTTCTATCATGTACATAATCAAAACATTTAAGAGCTTCTACCCAAACCTCATTATCCAAATTAGTATCACCTCTTCTGAGTGTTTGTTTACTCTTCCACACAATCCATGTGTTCAATATCACATCCTGTTAGAAAGTCATGAAAGCATGCACTGAATTGAACTTCCCCATATCTGAAAAGAAAATAGGTAACATGGGTAATATGCTTGTTTCCCATCCAAGCACAAAACACCTTGACTTTGTTCAATACTCCAGTTTTCTATCTAACATGTACACAACCTGTACCTCGTGTATTTATCAATTGACATCATGAAATAACGTGCCTTTCCTCTAAAAACCATCAGAGTACCCACAAGATTACCAAGAACAAATTGAATGAAATGATTTTTCAGCTTGCCTTCCAGTTTACCTGTTGAAGCTAGCATCCCTTGTTTATGTGCACAAAATTACCTTTCATGTGAAAATTACAATTTCCAAATGCTTTCCCCACAACACAGTTTGCATTTTCTTTCACAGGCCTGTGAATCTAAATGATCAAACATTCATGTGATATGCATGCATGTACATGTCATACATATAAGCATTTAACCTTTTTTTTTATAGTTGCATCAGTACAACTTTCCATTTCTTTATTACACCATTACAGTATAAAAGAAATAATCCATCTCTTAGCTTTGCCATATAAATATACCTACTTATTCAGTATTTTACATTTTGCTACAGAAAAATCCACAATATACTCAAGTCATATATACATTCAGTACATTTCCTGACATTTCTAAAGCATATATTACACTTTCTTGAATCCAAGTTATCCAACTTTCAAGAAATACATTTTCAAAAAAACATGACTGTTAAACTTCTGACCATTTGCATAGTCTTCTTCCTGTTTATTCATGTCCAACACAGAAAGCTTCGTTTAAACAATCCACTGTTTTCTGCTCACAACAAAATAATGTGCATTTTGTTATGTCCTGGGTTAAAACATAAAGTTTGTCCCTTCAGCAGCACCCCTGCTGATTTCAAGCTCCTTCTTCTGTGATCCCACATGAAGAAAATGAAGAACAGCTTCACATTTTAAGCACAGCTTTCTCTGTTCAAAACTGCCGCGCTGTTTCCCTGCTGTGTTAAAACCACGCCTCCGCTGGTTTGATACAGCCTCCCGAGTAGTATCAAGTTTCCCAAGATACACACGTGACCTTGCTTTGCTGTGACATGACGCTCCAGACGCTTTACCCACGTCAGACGTAATCCACGCATTTGTAATCCAAGCCACTTGTTGATACAATGCAAAAGATAGCTGACCCACTGCTGTGTGAAGAAAACTGTAAATGAAATATGAT
This sequence comes from Shinisaurus crocodilurus, assembly GCA_021292165.1. Lineage (NCBI taxonomy): Eukaryota > Metazoa > Chordata > Lepidosauria > Squamata > Shinisauridae > Shinisaurus > Shinisaurus crocodilurus. The sequence continues at coordinate 170,876,031 of CM037880.1, read as the reverse complement.
CCTCCTGCCTGTAGCCTTGAGTAGACACACAGAGCCTCCTGAAGATTATTTCTTTGCCTTATACAGCTCCTTGACAATCACTCCAGCAAGCTGTGAAAAACAAATCCTTGTGTCCAGCATTGTTGACTGTTCAGCCTAGTAGCTGCCCGAACCGGCACCCACGTTCACAGTCTGTAGCCTTGGATTTTGCCAAGCCTGGCACCTCCGTTTCAGCTGCTTTCAAAACGAAAAATCCTCCGTCTCTCTGTTTGCATTTTTCAGTTATGCTGCATTCCAAGCCGCTGTTATCAGCTCTCAGCTTTAGCAACATTCCATCGCCTCCCGGTTTATTTACAAACCGTTCTTACAAATAGTAAACAAAACCTTTAACTCTATAACTGCTGAATTTTTCCGAACTGCGTCTCTGTGGCTTATCTGCCCATCAGATAACCATCAGATCGTTATCTGATCCTTATCTGGGCCCATAACCGATGTGAGAGTTGGACTGACCCGGGTTCAAAAGCTCCCCTAGCCAATGACCCTCAGTCCCAGTCATGCAAGCGGAAGGAGGAGATAACAGCAGTTAATAAAGATTAAAGAGTTTATTTGTAAGACCCAATTACATGGGATTAAGGCAATCAATGCATCTCTACTCACTACATCATAGCAGACTCAAAACCTATACCCCAGTGGTAAGGCTAGATGGTGAAGTCCAAGACTATACATGTCGAGACGAACAAGCAGCAGAGAGAGATGAAGAGGAATGAACGGAAGCAAGCAAGTGTGCTAGCTTATATACCCCAGACCCTGCATCTATGAATAGGATATTACTCACCCAGTAGTATAACTTATTCATCAACATGTTTATCCAAACCTGTTCAAGGCTGCTGAGTCATATCACCTCGAGACTATGTCTCCTGACCAAAGACCTTCTGTACTTGAACTCAAGTAACACTCACCAGGTCAGGTGATAATCCCGATGTCAGGTGGTAATCTCGTTCTGCCTATGCAAAACCTAACACTCTTAACAGAGATACATGGGTAGCGGTACTTCAATCTGGCTCCATAAATGACTTAGATCTGGAGTTGACCTTTGGCAAACGGAAGGGCTCCCTCAGTTGCCAGCGAGGACCAGGACCTAGCAGAGCCTCCCTGCTGGAGGAAAGGGGTGGAGCAGCAATTCTCCCCCAGTTCCTCCTTTCCCTTGCAGCCCCCAGCATCAGCACACAGGCTGTTCTAGGGGATGCACCAACCCTCCCTTCCATCCACGGAATGTCTACTCCACGCAGCTCTGGATCCAGCCCAACGGATCTGAGATTAAATATTTGGGGCATTATTGTTTTTTTAATTTGAAAAGAGAGTTAAACTTTGTTCATGAAACTGACACTTTTATTGTCAGCTCCCTTTAATACTGCTGTTTCTGTCGATACTTTAAACATCTTACTCATTTTGTGCATGCTCTTGTCAATAGGAAGCTGCCATTTTTAGAGGGTTATTATGGGTTAAAAGGGGCATTGATAAAGCAGTCTGGCCTTGGAATTCTACACACACACACACACACAGCACTTTCTTGATTGCTAATCTCCCTTTCTGAAGAAAAAGGAAAAGAAGAAATCTTTTCAGCACTTCCCCAGGAGGGAAGAACTGAAAGTGAAGCTAAAAGAAAACTATTAAATTGTGTGATACTTTATCAATCTGTAATTAGGAGAGTGATGTGTATGCAAATGGTAGTATTTGTCAATATGGTTACTGGCACAGACATCTGTTTCTATGGAATTGGGTTGCTTTGTTAAACTCTGTTAACTCCTACAAGTCTGAAAAAGTATATTTTAACAAAGTCGACTTTTAAAAATAAAAAGATGTTTTTCATGATAGTCTTTGACGATTGACTTCCTGTACTGCATAATGGTGACCAATGTGCCTCTACAGAAGAGGACAGGCTCCATTAGCTTCCCTGGCACATCACCCACTCATTCAAAGAAGTGCTGGCACTCATTTCTACATGGACCAATTGAATAAAGGAGGGCAATGAAGAAAACCCGAATAGCAGCTTCAGAAGAGTGGCAAAGGGAAAAGGCAGTGGTCCTGATCCGGATGAAGACCATTTCCCCCACTCCCCAGTTGCTGCTATTTAAAAACAGAAATGAGAGAGATTATGCATTTAGCGTCACGTCTAGTTTGGCCCTAAACCAGATAAAAAGGGAATAGCAAATTTGGGGCTATTCTATTTATGTAAGGTGAGGTAAACTGGTCCGACAAATGTACTGAAAGCCAAGAATGTTCCCAAGAGAGTTCACTAATGCAGGAACTGTACCTGAATAGTGCATTATGCTTGGAATAATTCTTAAATAGAATGGAATTTCTCTCATGCCATTTTTAAGGTTGAGAATGTCATTATTAAAGCTACTGCCAGGGCTTTTTTTCTGGTGGAACTCACCGGAACTGAGTTCCAGCACCTTTTCTTCTATTAATTGCATTACAATTTAATCGCCATCTACTCCCGAGGAAATGTAATCCAAGAGTTCCGGTACCCTTTCCTCCAGGAAAAAAAGCACTGGCTACTGCTACTTAGAAAAGCACTTGTGGAAAAGGCAGAAGGGCAGCATATTGAAAAGTAGGGTCTCTCAAGCAGATTTACTGTAAATACCAGAACAGAATGATTCATTTTGGAAGTCATTCTAGAAGAATTCTGGGCACTTAAAGCACTGTTTAATAGCCTGTACTTTTTGTTTGTTGGGTGAGAGGCATAGCCCATTACATCAAAAAGCCTTTTACCTGGGCAGAAGGAGGATGACTCAGGGGCAGTAGATGTGGAGATTCATCTGAGTTCTAGAAAAGAAACACATCCAATGTTATTTCTAATTCTGAGGCACTTTCTTCCTAACTCCCACATAAGAAACAAACATTACAGACTGTTATTTTATTTTATTATATTTCTGGGGTACAGAAATAAACTGAAGCATTAAAACAGTGATCAAACTTTTCTTACCCAAAGTCTTCTGAAAACCTGTTCCCTCAAGGTAAGTTCCCACATTACAAAGCAGAAAACGTGAATATGTGTCTTAAAATGTACATGGGTGATGGTGGTAAGAAGGTCACAGCTTTCCCACCCAACCTTTCTCAGAGACCTTAAGGGACTGGCAACTCTGATTCTTTTTAAGTCATAGAGATGGGAGGTGTGGCCGTGATCCACAGAACTTCCATCTCCCTCACCAGGAAGCCCCTCCACCTTGTAGTAGGCCTTGATGGGTTGTACCTGGTGCTGGGCCTTAGAGACAGATTGGGGACTCTGCTGATTTACCGCCCACCCTGCTGCCCAGCAACCTCCCTGAGCTGGCAGAGGTGGTCTTAACTATGGTGTCGGGGGAACACAGGATGGTGATTCTGGGTGACTTTAATCTCCATGCTGAGGCTACCTCTGGAGCCCCAGCTCGGGACTTCATGGCCTCCATGACAACCTTGGAGCTGTCTCAGTTTGCCATGGGCCCAGCACAAGAAGCAGGTCATACCCTTGATTTGGTCTTTGCTCCAAGCTGTGAGATGAGTAATCTGAAAATTGGGGGGGGGGGAGGGTCCGTGTAACCTCATTGTCATGGTCAGACCATTTCCTGGTGAGATTTGAACTCAGTGTTACTTCCCTCCTGCAGGGGTAACACTGAGGGACCCGTTCGGATGGTCTGCCCCAGGGGATTGATGGAATCCAATGGATTTCTGAATGCTCTTGGGGATTTTCCAGTGGAAAAAGCTGGTGATCCAGCCAAGGCCCTAGTCTCACTATAGAACGGTGAGATGCAGAGGGCCATTGACTCAATTGCACCAGAGTGCTCTCTCTGATGCTGTAGAGCATGCTCTGTTCCTTGGTATACTGGAGAGCTGCAGTCAATGGAACAGGCTGGACATTGGCTGGATCACAAATGGCATAAGACTCGAAGTGAAGTCGACCTAGCATGCTCTAGAGCACACACAATCATGCCTATTGCGCAGCAGTGCAGGCAGCAACAAAGCTTTACTTTTCTGCCTCCATTGTGTCCTGAAGTAGTCATCCGGAAGAGTTCTTTTGGGTGGTCCAGGGGTTGTTAACGCTCTCTCCAGAAAATGGCTCCCTCAAAGTCCCACTGTGACCTTTTTGCACTTTGAGGACAAAATTACTTGTCTCTGCAGCAAACGTGACGCTGTTGTCAGTGCAGCTCCAGCAAAGGTGCCTGATGCCACAATCTGCCTGATTCTGTGGGATCAATTTCAGCTGCTGTGGCCTGATGATGTGGACAAGATGTTTGCAGCAATGCGGCTGACCACATACCTTCTCAATCCTTGCCCTTCTTGGCTAATAAAAGCCAGGGGGGTTGGTTGGGTGGGTCCAGGGAGTGGTAAATGCATCTCTGCATGAAGGGGTGGTTTCTGCTGTTCTTAAGGAGGCAGTAGTGTGACCACTCCTGAAGAAACTCAGTCTGGACCCAATGGTATTTGACAACTACCACCCAGTTGCAAATACCCCTTCTTAATGAAGGTACTTGAGAGAGTCATGGTGGTGGAGTAACTGCAGGTACTCTTGGAGGATACTGATTATCTTGACTCATTCCAGTCTGTGTTTTGACATGGAATCAGCCTTGGTCACCCTGATGGATGACCTTTATCGAGAGAGGGATAGAGGAAGTGTGACCCTGTTAATTCTGCTTGTCCTCTTATTGGTTTTCTATACCATTGCCCATGGTATTCTGGATCAACTCTGCAGGTTGGGTGTTGAAGGCACTGTGTTACAATGGTTCTGGTCTTATCTGCAGGGTGGATTTCAGAAAGTAACATTAGGTGACTATTCCTCAGCCCCTTGGTAACAGAACTATGGGGTTCCACAGGGTACCATCTTGCCCCCAGTGTTTTTTAACATTTATATGAAGCTGCTGGAAGCAGTCATTAGGGGATTTGGAGCCATGTGCCATCAGTATGCTGATGACACACAGCTCTATCTCCCTGTGACATATGAATCAGGTGAGGCTGTGCAACTCCTGGATCAGTATCTAGACTCAGTGATGGGCTGGACGATGAAGGCCAATAAACTAAAGCTGCATCCTAGCAAGACGGAACCCCTGTGGATAAGTGGTTCCCAGGTCTGCGAGATAGGCTCATTGCCTGTTCTAGATGGGGTTGCACTCCCTTTGAAAGATCAGGTTTGTAGTCTGGGGGTACTCCTAGATCCATCTTTGTTGCTGGAGTCCCAAGTGACTTTTACCAGCTTTGACTAGTTCACCAGCTATGGTCTCTCCTGGACAGGAACTTGGCCACAGTGGTACAGGTGCTAGTAACTGTTGTGATATGTATCACAATCACCAGCTGCAGCACAGTGTTTACACTTGGGGAGGAACAGAATGGCGGTAAACAAGTATGTTGTGTCTTTCTACTTTCCCGTGTTCTTTCTCATGGGAAAGCTAGATCCTAGGATCATTATGAGCTAGTCACATGGTTTGTATGTTCTGAATGATGTGCTAACTTGTTTTTCTGTCTGAAGCCATTTTAGAGAAGAGCAGGACTGCTTTCTCTATTCTTTCTCTCTTCTGGCTATTGCTTGCTGGACTTAGCAACAATGTAACGTCTTTGCTGAGGTGGAGTGAAGCTCAAAACCTACTCCACTGGAACTAATGCTTGCTATGCATTGTACTCTGCACATGGACTGTAACTAGGAAATGTGTACTCTGTAGAATATTACTTGCTAAGTAAATAAACAGGTAGAAATAGACCTGTGGAGTTACAGAGTGTTTCCTTGCTACTTGGATTAATCTGCAAACCGGGGAAGCTACAAGCTGGAGTCGGATTACAGGCAAGCTGGCTGACAGCTGCAAATAGACACGCTGGAACGTTGCACAGAGGGGGGTGAGATCTGGAGATCTGTGTGTAGAATAATGGGCCTCTATGCACAGACATGATTTTAATTCTCCCATCCAGCACACGCGGAGCTCTGCTATCACTCACGCGCCTTCAGGGTTATGGGCCCAGAATTCGGTACCAGAGTGGACCAGAACCAGCAGAACCAGCAGCTCCAGAACTGAACGGAACCAGTTCGGGACCAGGCTGAAAGCAGCAGTAGCAGAGAAGGGAGACGTCAAAGAAGAAGAAAAATCTCCTGGGCCTTCATCCGGTAAGGAGGGGGAAGAGTGGGAGGTGTTCACTGAATGCTTGCAGGCTCTGTTCAAGGCCGAAAGCTCAGAAAGCCAAGCCGAAGTTTCTGAAGGGGAGGAGGCAGAAAATCCCCCGGTCACAGAAATGATGGCGGCACCATCTCTGAACCCACAGATAGTAGAAAAACTGTCTGGCTCGAACTATGTGTTATGGAATTTCCAAATGCAGCATTATTTAACCCATGCGGGACTTTGGAATGTTGTAACACAAGATGCAGTTGCAGTGGGGGATCAAGCTTATAATGAATGGAAGGAACGGGACGAAAAAGCAAAGGCAATTCTTTGCTTATCTGTTGAAAGTTCTCAAGTGCCATTTATCCAGTTTGAAAACACTGCAAAACAGATCTGGGACACCTTGAAAAATATGTATCAGATGCAAACGGCAGGAAGTAGAATTTTGCTTGCACGTAAGTTGTACAAGTTGAGCTTGCAACCAGGTGGGTCTATGCCTGAGCATTTGAGTACTATCCGAGACTTGTTTAACAGATTGAGAGCACAAGGGATGACAATTGATCCCTTACATCAAGTTTCCATTCTGTTATCTAGTCTGGACTCATCATATGATACAATTGTTACATTGATGGAAGGGCAACCAGATCAGAACCTGACAATGGAATATGTGTCAGGCAAGCTTCTCTCTGAGTGGGAGAAACGGCAAGGGAAGAAAAACAATGCTGGATGTAAATCAGCAGACAGCTCGGCTGACGCGGGGCACAGCCAAGCTGGGAATAGCAGCAAGCTGGGAGTTACCCAGGCTACAGCTTTAAAAGTGAAAAAATGTTTTTCTTGTGGATCTACAAATCATCTGAAGAAGGACTGTACAAAGGTCAAACAGAAAAAGAAACGAAACAAACAGGAAACTACAAATGCACCTGAGGAGGCAATTAAAACGGGCAAAAGTTTGATTGTTAGGGTGGGAGTTTCTAATAATAACGTTTGGATTATTGATTCTGGAGCCAGTCATCACATGGCTAATTCCAGAGACATATTTCAATCTCTGGAAGATGATGGATATACAAATCAGCACGTGGAATTAGCTGATGGGAAAAGAATACAAGTTCCAGCAACAGGAACAATTGACTTTGCTACTTTGGGTCAGCAGAGGGCACTGTTCGTTCAGGAACTGGATATGAATTTGCTAAGTATTTCTCAATTAGCTCAAAATGGTTTTGAAATATGTTTTTCAGACAGCAAATGTGTGATTTCACGTGAAGGGATAGTCTGTGCAAAAGGTGATTTGCAGAATTCATTGTATGTTATAAATCCATTTGTAACAAGTGATGAGAGTGCAAAGTATGCAAATTGTAAATCCCATGATAATTGTTTACATATTTTCCACAAACGTTTTGGACATGCCAACTACAAGAGCATCGAGAAGATGCCGGGTCTGTGTGAGGGTATGAAAATGAAACCTTGTCCTAATTATGTGGAATGTGAAGTATGTAGTAAGGCAAAGTCACACAGAACTAACATTCAGAAACACAGTGATAGAGTGAGCACAAGAATATTTGAGCTAGTACACTCTGATGTTGCTGGACCATTTGAAAACAGCTATGGGGGAAATAGGTACTACATGACTCTTATTGATGACTTTTCTAGATTTGGATTTGTTTATCTTCTGCAGCACAGAATTTTGTACTCATGTACTCTCCCCCACCATCTGTGAGCAATTCACCTATTGGGTATTGTTTGTATCTGTTACCAGCCCATTTCACAAATGATACAAATCTCTCTTGAACCTGAGATTTAAGAAATTCTTGGAAAGTGAGGGCATTGGGCACAAAGTCACGGCCCCATACTCCCCTTTTCAAAATGGCGTTGCTGAGAGTCAGAACAGAACACTCCAGGAAATGATGAGGGCTCAATTAGCTGACTCACAGGTGGGAAACCGTTTCTGGGAGGATGCACTGTCAAATACCAATTACCTGCTGAACAGGTTACCCAACACCACAACTGTGAAAACTCCATATGAAATGTTTCATGGGAGGAAGCCAAAGATAGCACACGTGCAAATTTTTGGGTGCAAATGTTTTGTTCATATACAGGCTCAAAACAGAACAAAGCTGTCTCCAAGAAGCTTTGAATGTTTTCTGCTGGGGTATGATGCACAAACAAAAGGGTACAGGTTGTGGTCACCACACCACAACAAGGTAATTCTGAGCAGGGATGTGATTTTTCACGAGCAAACACATGAACAGAAACAGCTGGTGGAATTGCCAATGCATGCAATGTCTGAAACACAGCAGGAAGTTTCTGAAACAGAACAAGCCACTGGGCAGATATCTGGGAAACAGGAGGGAGGTGAACAATCTCTAAGGCGTTCAACCCGAGAACGCAAAACACCTGTTAGATATCAGGATGAATTCCAAAGTGGGAAAATTGTTGTACATAAAGCTCTCAAAATAGCTTTAGAACCTCAAAGTTTTGAGGAAATTCAGAGCATGGAACCAGAAGTGAAGAATGATTGGTTTGAGGCCATGCAGGATGAAATCAATGCCATGCATGATAACAAAACATGGAGTCTGGTATCTTTGCCTGTAGGGCGCAAGGCCATCACCTGTAAATGGGTGTACAAGGTGAAAACGAATCACCAGGGGCAGGTGGAAAGGTACAGAGCAAGACTCGTGGCAAGAGGATTTGCACAAAAACATGGGGTAGATTTTGATTCCGTGTTTGCACCAACAACAAGGTATGCAACTGTCAGATTGTTGTTGAAATTGGCAGCACAAAGAAAAATGATGGCATTTCATTTTGATGTGAAAACTGCTTTCCTATATGGTGATTTACAAGAGGAAATCTACATGGTGCAACCAAAAGGTTTTGTAGAAAATCCCAGTCTTGTATGTCGTCTGCACAATTCCATATATGGGTTAAAACAAGCAGCTCTATGCTGGAACCAAAAACTGGACAGAGTTTTGATTAGTTTGGGATTCAAACAAAGCAAGGCTGATCACTGTCTGTATACAAATTACACAGAACCAGGACATTGGGTGTATTTGTTAGTCTTTGTTGATGATATATTGCTGATAACAGAATCAGTAAGTCAGAAAGACAAAATTGCAAAAGAATTGCAAGAACACTTTGAACTGAAAGATCTAGGTTTAGTGAAACATTATCTTGGAATGCAATTATCCCAGGATGAGGAAGGTTCTTTCATGGTTGAACAAAGTGGAAAAATTCAGAAATTGCTGGAAATTCATGGATTGGAGAATTGTAACCCAGTTACCACTCCAATGACTCTTGAATATCAGAAACACACAGATAACACTGAATTTGAAGATATTGGAAAATATCAAAGTGTTATTGGAAGCCTGCTATATTTGGCAAATGTGAGTAGGCCAGACATCAGCAATGCTGTGAACATACTTAGCAGGAAAACCCAAAATCCTTCTATGTATGATTGGCTAGCTGTGAAACGTGTGTTAAGGTATTTAAAAGGTTCCATGAATTGCAAACTGAAATTGTCATCACACACAGAGGGAGGTTTTTGTGTGTACACTGATGCTGATTGGGGGTCTGCAACAGATAGGAAGTCCACAAGTGGGACTGTGATTATGTATGATAAAAGTTTAATTGACTGGTACACACGTAAACAATCTTGTGTGGCTGTATCTAGTGCAGAATCTGAATTCATCAGTTTATCTCAAGCATGCAATGAGATTGAATGGTTCAAGCAATTGTTTACTGATCTGCAATTACCAGTAGGCAAGGCTGTTACAATTTTTGAGGACAACCAAGCTTGTATAAGCATGGCACAAAATGAAAAATGTAAGCCAAGAACCAAGCACATTGATGTTCGTTACTCTCATGTAAAGGACTGTGTGCAGAAAGGATGGGTGCATCTCAAATACTGTGCAACAGGGGAAATGGTGGCAGATCTTTTCACAAAACCATTGCCTGTAGTAAGACACAGGAAACTAATGACGGCACTAGGCCTCATTGAGTAAGTATAAACAAGATGTACTACAGCTTGTGGGGGGATGTTGTGATATGTATCACATTCACCAGCTGCAGCACAGTGTTTACACTTGGGGAGGAACAGAATGGCGGTAAACAAGTATGTTGTGTCTTTCTACTTTCCCGTGTTCTTTCTCATGGGAAAGCTAGATCCTAGGATCATTATGAGCTAGTCACATGGTTTGTATGTTCTGAATGACGTGCTAACTTGTTTTTCTGTCTGAAGCCATTTTAGAGAAGAGCAGGACTGCTTTCTCAATTCTTTCTCTCTTCTGGCTATTGCTTGCTGGACTTAGCAACAATGTAACGTCTTTGCTGAGGTGGAGTGAAGCTCAAAACCTACTCCACTGGAACTAATGCTTGCTATGCATTGTACTCTGCACATGGACTGTAACTAGGAAATGTATACTCTGTAGAATATTACTTGCTAAGTAAATAAACAGGTAGAAATAGACCTGTGGAGTTACAGAGTGTTTCCTTGCTACTTGGATTAATCTGCAAACCGGGGAAGCTACAAGCTGGAGTCGGATTACAGGCAAGCTGGCTGACAGCTGCAAACAGACACGCTGGAACGCTGCACAGAGGGGGGTGAGATCTGGAGATCTGTGTGTAAAATAATGGGCCTCTATGCACAGACAGGATTTTAATTCTCCCATCCAGCACACGCGGAGCTCTGCTATCACTCACGCGCCTTCAGTAACTTCAAGACTGGATTACTGCAATACGCTCTATGTGGGGCTGCCCTTAAGGCTGGTCCCGAAACTGTACCTAGTGCAGAATGCAGTGGCTGTCTGTTGTTAGGAACTGCCCCTTTTCAGCATGCAACTCCTTTTCTGAGGGAACTGTACTGGCTGCCTATTTGCTGCCAGGCTAGGCTTATGGTTTTGGTACTGGTGTATAAAGCCCTAAACAACATGAGGCCAGGATACCTGAGAGAACGCTTCCTCCTTTACCAACCTGCCCGGTCACTGAGATCATTGGATGGCATGTCCCTGGTGGTTCCATATGAGCCTATGGCCCGATTGGAGTCTACCCAGAGAGGAGCCTTCAGCATAGCAGCTCCATTTCTTTGGAACTCCCTGCCTCTGGAGATCAGGCAGGCACCAACATTGATTGTATTGTTTTTGGTGCATCTTGAAAACAATTTTATTTCAAGAAGCCTTCCAGATCTAACCAGCCAGAGTTTTAATGATATTATTTTATTGATCTTGTTTTTAGCATATTGTTTTATTCTGTTACATGTTTTATTGTTCACCACTCCAAAATCTCCGTACTAGAATATTTCCAATATATAAATCTTAGAAATAAATAAATATTAAATAAATAAATGGTCATCCTTGGGCTGTATCTTACTGTGGACAAAAAGGATCTGGATCTCTAGGAGAAAATTATTACTCAGGATGGACTTGTCATGGGCAGAGGGCTGATAGGCATGCTCTGGTAGCTGGACAGGCAACGAGGCAGCCCATTAAATCTATTTGTGAGCAAAGATGACTCCAAAGCCAGTACTTGCTTTGGAGCCATCCAAAGAATATAATGTTCTTGGGAGATGTTTCTGTGCCTCTTTCAGATTCAGGCATGAATATGCAGAGTGCAGCAGGGCCCAGATGGTATTGTCATTCATCCATCTGTGGATAGATATGACATTTGCATAAGGAACATGGCAGTGGGAAAGGCTTTGATGGGAATGAATGGTGCCTCTCTTTGTGGCAGGAGAAACAGACTTGTGGATGTTGGAAAATAGCATCATTCGTGAGATCATGGGAAGTTGCCTGGGGTGGGGTGGGGCTTCTCTGCTGGAGAGCTCATGCATGGAAATGCCATTTAGGGTAGTGAAGGAATCCTCTAATCATCATCATCAGGCGATCACTCGTGACCGAGTAAGATTGTCCTCCAGGATAAAAGGAGGAAATTCTAAAGAAGATTGTGTAGACTCTAGCGATGGGTACGTAAGGGACTATGGAGGCCAAAGAGGGCTGCAGGTGACTCTAGCGGGAAACCTGTCTTTTCTCACAAGGTGATGGGTTAGTATATCAGATGTAGCATTTAGCTGAATTGAATTAGGCCAAGAGGCATCTCATCTAGCTGTCCATGCCAGTTTCCCTGGGCATCTCAATACTAAGGTGTAACTAGGGATAGGGGAGAAATTTGTTGAGTTCAGAGTTTAATGCAAATTTACCCAATTTCACACTTTGGAACCAATATGCAACCTGAACTCAGTTGTCTTTCAAAACTCACCCTTTTTTGAATTTTGTAATAGAGTTCTTCAATTAAAAATGCAATATATTAGGAAAATGTTTATATTAGGAAACATTCTGTACAAAAAATTGTTTATTTGGAGAAACGTGCACACAAATGTATATGAATTTTCAAACAAACTTAAAAAAACCAAACAAAAACACCTTGAAGTTAGGATGAACCAAACTTAAGATTGGAACAATGAGAAACCAAGAGAAAGCAAAACTGACAGATTCGTCCATCTCATCCACCTGGTGTTATCAACCTGAATATTGTGCCATATTCCTTGACTTGAAGTCATGACTTCTTAAACAAATCCCAGCTACCAAGGTCTGTCTCTTTGTTTCCTTCCAGTGCAACAGTTATTTGAACATGCAGTGGAAAATATAATTAAACTGACATGACTTTAACTTGATGTAATCATTATTCAATATAAGTAAAGCTTATTATCATTGAATTTGAACTGAATTTCCAAAGCAAGTTGACATATGGGGTGGGAAACCCCTAAAGCTTAGAAATGAATTAGAACTGAATTTACAAAGCAAGTTCATATGTTATGTTATTCCTAAGATTTAACCATCCAGTTGGAATACTTTGAATAAGATTGGATTTTGCTGTATTATTTCATGACAAATGGATGGAGGGAATGACCCTATGGCCCTTAGACATTGTCGGGGGGGGGGGGCATAGGATAGTTCAGATTCCCAGCTTCAAGGTCAGAGACAAGGTCAGGAAAGCAACCTCAGAGAGGGCGCGAGGGGGCGTTTTGGGAGGCAATGAGGGGAGGAGACTGGGGTGGCCAGGATATGAGGTATCCAGAAGCCACTCCAGCCTCCTTTCTCCCATGTCTGAAATGGCATTGGTAGATGACTGAAAATGGCCATCTAGGAAAAATGCAGAGCAAGAGGAGCGGGGAGGTGAAGATTGCCTCCACTGCTCCTCCTGCTCTGCACTGGATGAGTGTGAGCCTCCAAGTTCGGAGGCTCCCACTCATCACAATTGGATTGCACCCTTAATGGGGTTTAATTTCATGACTATATAGAACCTCCAGATTCAGGGACAGCTATGCCACTAAATACCAGCTGCTGTAGCATTTAGTGGCATAACAATTGTGGGGAGAGTGCAACTGCCATCAAGTTTTGCTTCTGGGTTTCCCATAGACATCTGGTTGGTCATTGTGGGGAACAGGGTGCTAGACTAGATGGAGTTTGGGTATGATATCCAGCAGGTGGAGTTTGGTTCTGATCTTCCAATGTTAGTATTTTAACAGAACATGTTCACTGATACATATCTCTGGCTATTGCGGGAGCTTAGATAACTCATTTATTTCACTCATTCTGTTCCTATGTGCATACCCGACTTTTGTCCCAACCAGAGTGGAAGACACATTAGGTGCTGTAACAACTTGTGTATTGTTGAAAACTATTGCAGTTTTTAAAAATTGAGATAGAGTTGGTATTATAACAAGAGCAAAGGACTCATAAGTGTGGCAAGCTGTTTTGTTGGATCTCCTTCCTGACTGAATCACATTCCTGATCATCCTGCTTTCTCTTATGTTAATCCTCTGACCTCCCCATTCTTGCAGTCTCCTCCCTCATCTCTGCCTCACATGATGCCACTGCTCTGCTCTGTTATTGCAATGTGGGGGGTTGGGGAGCATTTCTCTGGTCCTATTAGTGATTGTTCTGAGGTCTCAGAAGGATTGGGCAGTGTGGATTGTGGCAGTTGGGTGCTTATAAAAGTCCATGGGCAATGTTGGGGAGGGGATGCAACAACTCAGTGGTAGAGGATGTGCTTTACATGTAGAAGGTCTCAGGTTCAATCCCTGGCATCTCCAGGTAGGGCTGAGAAGAGTGGGGGGAAGCTGTCTCTGAAAGCCTGGAGAGATGTTGCCAGTCAGTGTAGACTGGCATGGAATGGTCTGAATCTATATAAGGCAGTGTCAGGCACAATCCTATTGTGATGCCCATAAGCCCCCAAACCCAGAGGTTTATGGGGATCCTATGCAGAGTGGGAGGAGTAGTGGCGGTGATCGTCACCTACCCGCCCTCCCACTGCATTTTTTGCTATACTGTATGGGCTTTTCCACCTGCCTAGCTGGGGCATCTTGGAGTGGGAGCGAAGAAGGCGGGAGTGGCTTCAGAATACCTCATACTGGCCACTCCAGTCTCTTCCCATCCCCACCCACCAAACTGCCCCCTGTTGCCCCTCTCCGAGGTCATTTTCCTGACCTCGGAGAGCCACCGGTGCAGTTTTTTCCATGCCGGCTGTGAGGGGGCAGGGGAGGGGGGTTGGAGCTCTGATTCCCAGCTCCAAAGTCGGAGTGCTGTCTCCAGTCTTGGAGCGGAGAATCCGATCTATCTTATGGCTCCTCAGATGCTATCTAGGGGCCATAGGATTGCTCCCTTAATAAGGTTATTAGATTTAATTAGAGATGTTGAAACCAGGCCTTAAGTTCCATGGGAACATCCCTCCCCCAACTTTAATTGTTCTGTCAGACTCAGCAAGAACCTGCGTGGGAGCCATTCAGTCCCAAAGCATCAGCAAAGATTGACTCACAGTTTTCTGTCCAATGGTTCAGGAATGTGTGCCTTCTCCTCCCCATTTATTATACAGCCTGTGAGGGTTCATCTAGCTAAGGCATGACCACCACATCTAGTGTTCTACCATTACAAAGCATGGGAATTCTATTCCTCATCAGATCAAATAACTTGTCCAATCACTGCTGAATTTGGTATGAAGAATTGTCTTGGAGAAGTGTACACACTGGCCAAATGATGTCAGATGGCAAAATGGCTCATTTACAGAAATTAAAATCTTTTAGCTGGGATAGTGATTTTTAACTATGTTGGGTTGGATTCAGTCTTAGTCATACCTAGAGTAGACTCTTTGAAACAATGGGACTTAAGTTAGCCAGGACTAACTTAAGTCCCATTTCTTTCCATGGGTCTGCTCTATGTATGACTGAGACTGGGTCCAATCCAATTACTGTACCTTTAAGTTATGTTGTTGGAGGTTGAAATGATTTCAAAACGTCAAGTATTCCATGGAGTTGTGCCTTTAATTGGCTGGGTGTAAAGATGTTGTGTACTTTTAAACTTAGATTGAGATTTCCCATTTTTACCTGGTATATGGAGACATATGAGTGAGTAATGCAGTGGATGTCATTTGTAGCTTGTAAAGCTGGGACGGGGTGGGTGGGAAAGAGTGGCCAACTCTGCCAATCCCATGTGACATCTGTTGCACACTTTGAAATGGCTGCCATGCAACTGCCTGGAGAGCTGTAGGGTGGCCAGATATAAGAGAGGACAGGGCTCCTGCACTTTTAGAAGTGGTATAGAAGAATTGATTAGATAGCTAAACCATGATGCCTAATTGCAGAGACGTACGGTACAAGCAACATTTCAGCAGGTGTAGCTTGCCTGAAAAGTCTCTTCCCTCCCTTCTTCCTGGCATCTGGAACATTAGTGTCCCTGGACTACACATCCTAAGATCTGAGCCTTAACTTAAATTCCCATAGTTCCTGGTGCATGAATGAATTTGTAAGTGCCTTAACTTTTCTCTTCAACCAAAGCCAGTTGGCAGGACACAGATTTGACATGCAACGTGTGATTTTTTATTTTTATTTTTATTTTTATTTAATTGACCAAATAAACATTTAATTTATTTTTAATTGACCGAACCTTTTGTTCTTGCTACATGCTCATTCTTGCTTCAATAGACAATGCAATGCTAATGCCATATTCTTACATCATCCCTAAGTAGAGCTGAAGGGAATTGATAAGATAGCTAAATCATGATGCATAATTGCGGAGACCGTACAAGCATCACAAAAGGTTTTGTCAAGCAGAGATTGCAGACAGCCCCATATTAATTGCAAAGCAATCTGTGCAGCACTCCTAGTACAAGAAAGAGAGATGTAACTCATACTAATTGGCTTTGACAAACATAATTTTCTAACACCCAAACTAATTGTCTGTGAGCCTTTCCAGGAGTGAAGATGCAAGGTTATACTGACCAGATGTTAAGATTGTCAGCTTAATTGACAACTTAATTATTCTGACTTAAATGATTAGCTCTGCCTCACTTGTGTGCAGTCATATTAAGTACTTTTGATGTACCTGTGCTATATTAGAGGAGCATGTGCAGCATTGGATTAACCACTATACGAAGACCCCAGCTGTGGAATAGTCACCTAAGAGTGAAGTGTGACTGGCTTGCTTCGAGTGCTGGGCTAATATCACATTGCCTGGAATCCTAATTATCCAGTGATTCATATTTCTCTTCCTCGATACCCCAGCGGCCAGCGGGCTGCTTTCACCTTATCTTAACCTACAGTCCAGGTAAATAGGGGGGCCAGCCAGAGTAAAAAGTAGTGCCAGCTAATCTAATGCTCTTAGATGGTCTGCATCAAAGAAAGAGTTACATATTATATGTGTTTAATTGTACTCTTCAGTCTGTGGCAGCAGAAAGGGTGTTTTAAAAAGCCTGTTCTATTTAGCCTAAATAATGCTTTTGTGCCTGGATGAAATAATTTGTTGACAAGAGGATTCTGTCATTCTGCTGCTAATTACACACCAAAAGCAGAGTTAAAAAGAGGCCAGAACTATAGTAAACAAATGGAGCTACTCGCAGGAAACATATGTTATTTAAACTGTTCACACTCCTGAGCATGTCGCAAATTGAATCAAACTTTTAGGAATATGTAATTACCGGGGTAGATTTCCTCATAGGATTTATTATCTTTGGTGAGCTTCTCATCCCTGCAAAAGTAGTTGTGGGAACAGCAGGTGATCTTTGTTAAGGAAGTATTTGGATGGCTAAAATGCCTATCAGCATTAAAATGAATGTTTTATTTTTTCCCCATGAGGATTAGGAGTTTGTGTAACTCTAACATAGCTTTGTGTGGAAAAGAAGCCTTTTCAGCTCAGCACTTTTTAATTTAATTTTTTTTCCTGTTCCCTTAGGAGCAGATTTTTCTGGGCTTTGTCTAATCATTAAGCATCGGACCATGTTTAGCAGTCGACAAGGAGTTCACTGCATAGCTGGCTGAGAAATTTCCCTGGAGGCTTCACAGTTTTACAGAAGCAGGAAAGAAAAAGAAAAATCTTGTCCCTGTAAAACAATTTCCACCCCTTCTCACAAGATGCTGAAAGTCAACTCTGGCATCTGATGGGTGTCTCTTTTGAAAGGCAGTTTTTAGGGTTGTGCAGTTTATGAATCATTTTTTAGTTTGAACAACCTGCTTTCTATTGGTATTATGATATGAAGGACAATGTGGTTATTCAGAGAATTAGTAGTCATGCTATCTGGACGTTTTTTCAATTTCTGATTTCCTATTAAACTACAAGATATACTAAATTTGGAGTCAACTCCATTGAACTGACTTGGTCTTAAATGTGCATAGGATCTAAAGCATCATCGTGTGGGTGCCCTCATGGGAACTGGCTAACCCTGCATACACCACGTCCTTGTGGAAGCAGTGACTCACAGAAATGGCACCCCCAAATGGAACTTGGCCCTAGTGGCCTTGCATATTCATGAGGTGACTGTGCTGTGGGGCCATGTGATGTGTGCACTGACCCAAAGGGAGCCCCCTGGAAAGAATAATATTGACACACTATCAATGATGTCAGTCAATTGATAATTGATTTTCACTCTGTAATAACTTTTCATATGAATCAGACCTTATAAAAGATGTCCTTTTCAAGCATTCATATGAATGTGGCAGTCTCTATCCTTCATCTGTGCACTATATTGTTATGAAAATGGTTGTTCCTCCAGTCTTCTGCTGGGGCTGGTTCCCCCTCCCCCACTTCATCGGAGGCCCAGATGAAGACACACATGACCTGACACAGTGAGTATACAGTAGTCAGTGGGTAGACAGGATGCTACCTCCTTTCTGGCCTATTTTGGACTGCGTGGCATCCTGCCCACCCTTCCTGAACAACAACAAGGGATTAACTAGCTGCCCTTCAGGGGACTGAGCAGGAATTTTTTTTAGGGCACCTGCTATTTTGTAGTTGGGTCATCTTCTTAGCACACTCCTTACTGTTTGGTGCTGGTTGTGGTAATTGATTTAATTCAAATGATTGGCTTTACACTCTCATTTTTGGTCACAGCTGACAGGTAGTGCAGGCACCTTTGGTGTAACCCCACAATTCAGTTCCCTGGTGTATGTCTGCATTAGAATGTTTAGTGAGTATAGAATGTTGCACTGAGTGGGTGTGGTTTGTGATGTCTTGGAAAGGGTGGGGGGAGGAGTATATAAGGAGTGTTTGAGTGATGTCAGAGTAGTTGGGTTGTTGAGTGTTATGGGAGTGTGTTGAGAGTGTGAGTTGGGAGTTGGGGAGTTAGGTTAGTTGAGTTATTTGTGTCTTGTCTGTCAGGAGTTTTGAGAGAAATCAGTGTTTGTATGAGGAGTGAAAGTATTTCGAATTATAGGGACTTAGGTTAATTATAAAGTGTTTGGTGTAGGCAGGTTTAAAGTTATTTTCTGGAACTAAGGTTTTGAGAATTAAAATTGTGGAGAAAGACTGCAACTGTCCTTCTTGGCGGGTTCGGCCACTCAGGGGTTAACCCGGACTCGGGTAGCCCTCTATCAGCGGTACGCAGCTCTCTGGCAGAAGCCGCGACCAATTATAACGCAGGCAAAGCGAGGAGACCGAGTTTTGAATGGATGCTACTACACTGTTATGGGTAAACAGAGTTTAATGGAGCGTAACATAACATATACAAAGCGTCACGCTAGGCACACCCCTACAATTGAGCTGGTAGTGAGCTGCAAAAGCAATACAGACAGTCGTACCTGGAAATGCCTTGTTCCCAGAAAGCCGCTTAACTCCGAAAGGGCTGTTCTATGTTAGCGTTGTTCACTGGGAGCTCCCCAGGGTTGGAGGTGGAGGTTTGACCTGAGCCATGAACCTTCGTGCAGCTTGCTGCCTCACGACCAACAAGCCTTTTCCCGCCACTGACCCTGGGCTTTATACCCTCCGTTGGGCCCCCTCCTTCTTGTCGTGCCCCCTCCTGGCACGACTGGTTTTTCTTGTTTGCCCAGTGCCTAGGAGTCTTTGGCTGTTCCTTTCTTCTATCCAACACCTGGGAATGAATATTCCACAGCTCCTTCGGCTGCCAGACCAGGGACTTGCCAGGGGGCATGTTAATGACTCCTATTGTGATTCTTGGGTGTCTGATGCTATCTTGTGGTATGTGTGCATATACGTGTGTGTGGGCTATGGCTTTCTCTTCACAAAAATAAACTTATTTTTATTTTGTTTGCTACCCAAATCCTACGTGTCAGCTTGGCGTTATTAACCTGCATTACTATTAAATCTACACACACACCTTTGTACCCACAGTATCATAAATTTGAAATAGATCCTTAATGCCCTGTATTAATCTTTTCCCTCATTGGCAGGGGAAAGTTTTCATTTGACCCTCCCCTCAGGTTTTTAAGTGTTGGTGCTTAGCCTGAGAAGGGTTTATGCGCCTGGTCCTAAAGTGTAAGGGCTGTGTCGTCGCAGCACCCAATGATTGGGTTCAGGCGACACTATAACCCACACTCAAGGACTGGGTGTGGGTTATCATTGAACTGTGGGTTGTTGTTGAAATGTGGGTTATCGTGTTGTCTGAATCCAGCTGAGATAACAAACCATGGTGAACAACCCACAGTTCACAACCCAACAACAAACCATGGGTTCTCTTCATGGGCTGTTCACAGTTAACAAGCCATGGCTTGTTAGAGCAGCTGGGTTCAGACAACACGATCACCCACATTTCACCCTGTCCTGAGATTCCAATCTGTCCTTCTGGGCATTCCCCAGATGAACATACCTCCTCTCCCCACACCCACCTTCAATCATTTGGTGGTTTACTGCTTTTGTGCAGTTTTTCCCCATTCTAAAAGGTTGAAACGCATCTCCTAAGGCTTACTGAAGAACTTGAAGCTAAACTATCTTGGTATTTTTGGTATTTTGGCCCCACCTCTTTGGCCTTTGCCTCCCCCACTGGAATGCCACCCCCCCCAAACATATCCAAAATGGAACTCTGTCCTCAGGCTGAAAAAGGTTCTGTACCCCTGCTTTAGCCCATTAAACACTGCCCAGTGTGGATGGCGTGGAGCAGACAGGGTTCCCTCAGCTTCGCCTTTATGTCAGGCAGTGATGAAAAACACAGATCAGGGTGGAAACTTCCAGCAGGAGGTTGGGGAAGGCTCTCCAAACAGTCTCCTTTCATTCATAGGCTGCTTGAATTTTGCCTTATATGTTGATGCTCATTGCACAGCCTGAGTGTTATGATCATACAGTTGTAACCCTTTGGCCAAAATACTGTCTTATGTCTTAATTGGGATGGGGGACAATTGTTCATATGAATAAAATGCAAAAGAGAGAGAGAAGGAGAGACCATTGGTTCAGTGCAACCTATCTTGTGATTAACTCAGAATTTTTTAATCCATTTTTGTTTTCTAAAGATCTGTGAGGGATCCCACCAGGTACATAGATTTCATAGATCATAGAGTTGGAAGGAGCCTACAAGGCCTATCGAGTCCAACCCCCTGCTCAATGCAGGAAACTAGAGGAGGGGTCTCCCATCCAAGTAATAACCAGGCCTGACCCTGCTTAGCTTTCCACACTCAGACAAGCTGAGCCAGTGTAAGCCACAGGCCTGTATTCAGGAAGCACAAGCACCTGATCTCTCTGTGTGCTTCTGTGATTTTTCCATTGCTGTCTGTTGGATGCTATCTAGTTGTTGACCGGGTTCGCATGACACTGGCAACCCATCATGGGTTACTACGCACAATGGGTTGTCATTTAGTGTGAACCTGGTTCAATTTCCCCAGGTGGCTTGTTCATGGGCATCAAGCCACCCCAACAACCCATGTGCTGTCATAGGGGTTGTGGTATCCATGATGGGTTGTCATGTCATCCTCACCTTGGTGACCAACCCCACCATGGGTACAGGGAATCAGCTACTGTGCCCCTCAGCAAGCAGCTCTTGGGTGACCACCAGTGCCAGCCACCTCAAAAGTGGCCAAGCACCACTTTGAGGCAGCTGGAACTGGCTTCCCCAACTCCCTGCCACAATTGTGAGGCATTTCAGGCTCACTGTGTCTTTTTTTGACCCAGAGATCACGAAAGCCAGCCTGACAGCCACTGATAGCCCCTTCAAAGCACCCGAGTGCCTTGGAGGGGCTGTCCATGGCTGTCAAAACCTTTTTAATTTAATTTTATTTTTTACACAAAAATAAAATGGGGGGGGGGGACACTTCTTTTTTTAAAAAAAGTTTAGCCAAACTTGCACAACTGTGTGGATTTGAAGCCTCAGTTGGGGCAATGTTCAGGGGGTTGCTTGCTGCCAAGGTGCAGCAGGTAACAACCCTGGACATTGCCCAGAATAGGCTCCAAATGGTCTCCCCCTTTGGTTTCTCTTGAGAGCTGTCAAAAGATGAGCTGCCAAGAGAAACCAAAGGTGAGAGGGATCTTTGCATGTGAAAAGAGGGGTATTTTTGGATTTACACCCTCTTCATGGCAAGATCCTCATCTTCCCGATCCTCTTTCTCCAGCTAGTCCACATGCTGGTACATTTTGCACTTTTTTCTGAGTCTCTAGGTGCTTGGGAAAGTGCAAATGCCTCCGCACTTATTTTCTTGGAAAAACTAGTTTTGACAGCTTTGACAGCTAGCTGCCAAAACTCTGGGTCCTTTTAAAAAGGGGTTCTTCTGACTAGGGGTTTTTTGTTTGTTTGTTTGTTTTTACTGGGACATATACAGCCATATGTCCCAGTAAAAAAACCACACACCTATTGCCCTGTCAAAAACCCCTTTTTAAAGGGACCCAGAGTTTTGAGAGCTAGCTGTCAAAACTCCCTTTCCCTAGAAAAAGGTGGGGAAACACTTTTGTACTTTTGTTTCTGCTCAAGAAATCTACCATTCCAAATGCTATTAGTTGCAAACATAACCTTTCCCCTTGACTGCATATTTTCTGGAACTAATGGAAAACTTGACATCCTCCTTCAGCCCATTCCTGTCTGGCTTTTGGCTGGATGATGGAACAGATACTGCCTAGGAGACATGAATGGCTGATCTTTGTCTACAAATTGACAGTGATAATTCATCTGAATTGGGACTTTTGGACCTTTTGACAACTTCTGATACTATGGATTGTGAGATCCTACTACTGCATCTTGAAGATTCTGGTGGCACAGGGGGACTGGCCTTTGAGTGATTTTGCTCTTTTTTGCTAGAAAGAACTCAAAAAGTCATCCTGGGCACTGCCTGGTCAAAGGAACAGAATATTCTTATGAACGTTTTGTCCCATAGTGTTGCATAGATTTTTATTTTTTTTTGTCCTCCAAGACATGATGAAATATTAGTGGACTTTGATCCCCCCCCCCCATGTGAAATAAATGTTGTAACTGTGGGCATTGAGTTTCCAAAAGCCATCTGAATAGAAAGATCAATCTCCCAGAAAAATGTCACTAGATACAGTCAGTTTATTAGTTCTGAGGGAGGAAATTGCAAAGGGTTTAGGAAATAAATTCAGTGGGCTGGATAAAATGTGTGTAACGAAGCAACTTCTTTCCAAAGTGCCAATATCAAGATACTCTAGAGAATGTCAAACACTACATTATAAATGACCTTTCAAAGAAGTAGTTGCTAATCACTTCTGCATATCAACTGTTCACTGAATCTGTATCTTGCTGGGGAAACTTTATCTTGTTAGGTGTTTTTGTGAGAAGAAACTATGGATTAAATGGTATCCAAATTCTCACAAATGCAATGCTTTAGCTCTGTATATAAACCATACTTCACTGAATTTCTCACTGAAATTAATGTGTCATGCCTACATATCCATTATGTATAGAATTGCAACCTAGGATTTTAGTCTTAGCTTCTTGATATGGTAGATTTTTGCATTAGAAATGCTTTTGGCTGCTAATCTGTCCCTCAGAATGGCTTGCACTCAGGACAAATGTCTGGGTTTTCTCTTTGGAAGAGAAAAAGAGCAAACAGCACTTGAGGGCCAATCTTTTAGGCCAGCCAGATCTTCCAGATACTGTAATGGGATCTGTTAAACTGCAGTTTGACAATATTGTGCAAAATCTGTTTGCATTTCTATGTTCCACACAACCACGGCTCTATTGAAATAAAGATAATTGGAGAAGGACACTGAGTCCCAATGAATAATAAGTCAAGATGTAAACATCATAATGTGCTTTAATGCTTGTGGAAAATAATATCATTGATTGAAAAGCCTACTAGTACAGACTTTTGAGACAATTTACATGTTCTGGAAGTGGACCCTCCCATTCAGTTTCATCCTTCCCCCCAACTTCCACTCCATTAAACTCCATTAAATACAGATTAATGGAAGATGTAATTATCTTTTACAATATTAGTTTTGTCACACATCACATACAATCTGTCCCAGGACACAGCCCAGAGACAATTATACACATTCAAGTGCCCTGGACATAAGAAATAACATACACATGGGAAATTGCCAATATGCAATATTCAGACAATTACAGGCACACATGACTCTGTTTCACGGTGAGTGCAGGGTGTAGGAATTCACCCCCTTTTGAACTTTCCCATCACAGCTACATGCAGCGAAATACACATGTGATGCTGCATATATGGCAAGGGTGCAGAATCCCTGGCTTGTGGGACTAATCTGGACTGCTGGGATCCCTAACCCAGCCAGCAGAGTCCCTGGGGTTCCTCCAGTGGGCAGGGCTTGACCTTCATGCCCCACCCCTGGGAGGAATCCCCCTGGAGGGAATGCCTGGCTGTTATCTCCAATCTCAAACTGGCGATAACATCGGGGATTCCCCTGCATGCCACTCTCCCTCCCATGGAGAGAGGCAGCAGCAGGAAGGGGAATCCTGTCTGTTATCTCCAATCCCAGATTGGAGATAACAGTGGGGATGTAGGTTAGGGGGGACTCAGTGCTGGGAAGAGCAGCCTCTCTTCTCAGTGCCAGCTAAGGTGCTTCACACAGCACATGGAACCAGGTGCCCTGCAAAGCAAGGTACTTGGCTAGCACTGGGCGAAGCAGCTGCTCCTCCCAGTGCTGGCCAAGTCCCTTTCTCCATGCTGGGAGAGACATTGAACTCTGTGCTTCTCCCATCATGCAGAAAAGCTAAAATGGCTGGGGAGCAGGGTGCTGATATTGATGGACATGGCTACACATCCCCCAATGCCATCCAGCCTTCAGAGGGCCTAGTGGGGAGCAATCCAGTCCCTCACCCAAATACTGTTCTGCGCCCCTGATATATGGGATGCACACAATTTCCTGCATCAAGAGATATTTATGTAGGAAATTGAAGCGCCCCCATTTTCTACTTAATCTATGAATTGTGCACATAAGATCTATTGACTTTGCTGCTTCAGATGTTTTCCAAATTGTATCTACTGACTTTGAAATTATTTATATATAATCTATTTATATATAATCCATTATCCAGTAATGACTCTGAGAGCTTTTGATAGGTGTTTGCCACAGGATCAAGATGTGGATGGCTCCTCTCACTGTCAAGGCCAGTAGTGAGTTCAAGCAGAAGTAGATCCATCAGCAATCAAGTTAAAGGGACTGGTCAGATGAAAAGTGCGATCCTATGCACACCTGCTGGGAAGTAGGAGTTCAATGGAGTTCAATGGGATTTACAACCAGGTAAAAATGTATAGGATTGCAATTGAAGAGTTGTAATATGGACATATGTCGTCACACCACCATGTTTTGGTCTGTGTGCTAAGGTTTATTGACCTTCTTTCTCTGAAAGTCTTGGCTTTCCGCTGAAAGTCTTGGCTTCCTCTTGTTTAGCATTTTGCCCTGTCCTGCCAAATGAATGTTTTCAGAAGCCAGCTGTACTTGCTGCACTTCTGCAATTAGTTAAAGAGGCATTAGGCTGGTTTTGGAGGTTTTTATTTTGTTTTCTCTCGGAAGGTTAGAAAGCTTGGCAGGGAACTAATTTGTTTTCTGAAGATGTAACAAATTAGCGATTTAACTTTTGTGTGCTAGCAATCTAGATACTTAATGATTTTTCCATAGCATCAGCAGATATTTTGAGCTATCTCTGTGTTTGCAGTGTGTGTGGGGGGGAAACGTTATATGATCATGTTGTTAAGGGCACAATCCTATGGATGTTTAGAGAGAGAAAAGGCCTTCTAGCGATGGGTCTGTAAGTGACTGTGAAGGCCAATTCTAGATCCACACAGCTTCCCACAGTGAGGACACAGGTTACCAGATGGAAGATGGTCCTGTAAAGGATTCGTTTGACGTGCTTTTCGCTTAGCACGACGTTTCTCCCTTTCACCTTGCACTCGGGCTTCTTCAAAGTCCATAGAACCTTTGTGAAAGGCCAACCTCCAGTTAGATCATTCATGGGCCAGAGTTTCCCAGTTTTCAATGTTTATATTGCATTTTTTTAAGATTAGCCTTAAGAACATCTTTAAACCTCTTATACTGGCCACCGATATTCCGCTTTCCATCCTTGAGTTGAGAATAAAGTAACTGCTTTGGGAGACGGCAGTCAGACATTCGAACAACATGACCGGTCCATTGAAGTTGGTGTTGAAGGATCATTTTTTCAACGCTAGTAGTCTTTGCTTCTTCCAGTACGCTGACATTTGTTCGCCTATCTTCCCAAGTAATTCACAGGATTTTCTGGAGGCAACATTGATGAAATCTTTTAAGGAGGTGGAAGTGACGTTTATAGATAGTCCATGTTTCGCAGGCATACAATAAAGTTGGTAATACAATGGCTTCATAAACCAGCAGTTTTGGTCTCCTTACAGATATCAATATCCTCGAACACTCTAAGTTTCATTCGATAAAATGTGGCACTTGCGGAGCTCAAATGATGCTGGATTTCAGTGTCAATGTTAGCTGTAACAGAAAGATAGCTGCCAAGATAGAGAAAACGATCAACATTTTCCAGTATTGCCCCACCAAGCTGGATAGATGGCATCACCAAAGGGTTAACTTGCACTTGCTGATTAAGCACTTGCTGATAAAGCACTTTGGGGTTTTTTTAATGTTAAGTGAGAGACCAACTTTTGTAATTTTATCCTGGAAGACAATCTTACTCGGTCACGAGTGATCGTCTACTACTACTACAATCCCCAGCATGCTGGGAGTTGTAGGCCTTTTCTCTCTCTAAACATCCATAGGATTGTGTCCGAAGTTGGGCCATTCTTCTGTAAATGACAGCTGGACCATAAAAACCTCAGGGCAGGATGACAGTTTCTGAGGCCGAGTAAGGGGTAAGTAGTAATCAAGTTCTGAGCGTGCCCCGACAGCAGTAGCTGGTTTTGTCTGATGAATGCTGGCTGTGCAAGTACAACAGTTGGGCATCAACTTGAAATGCCTCATAATTTAATTTTGAATGGATTAAAACTTTGGGGGTGAAGGTGCTCACCTCACAATAACAGTGAGTATTGCAAGCATCTCAAGCTCCATAATTTGCAAGCTCTGTCAATATCCAGGGTGTGTGTGTGTGTTTTGTTTTTTTCAATCATCTCTCTCTCTCTCTCTCTCTCTCTCTCTCACTCCTCACTCTTTTTTCCTGAACAGTTTTATTTGAGGTATTTTTCTGAGCAGGTTCACAGTGCAATTCTCACAGAAGTGGGAGAGCCTCTCCTGGTAATGACATCTTACATTTCTGTTTTACCGAGTTTGAAGATTACATCTCTTCTCTGGCAGCAAGCCTGGCAGAATGTCATTAAAGATACAAAGGCATCAGATAGCTGCATCTGTTGCTGTGCAGAAGGACAGTGCTAACGATGAGGTAGTTATTCAAACTGGTGTCTGCGTACTTGATCAGAGTTCTTGCCACTGCACAGCTGCGCTTGTGTTCTTTCTGAACTTTTATTTGCTATTGTGACCAGCTCATTTTTGAAACTTCCTTGCCTGCCGCCACTTTATTTCCTTGCACAGAGGAAGAAAAATACAATTCCTCAGGTGTATGCAAAAATAAGAAAGATAACTTTTATGAGGATGTATTTAATATACACTTTCTCTGCCATTTTTTTTAATGTAACACTGGTAATATGCTAGAATAGAATCAATTTATAACAACTTGGGGGATACTGTTTAATTTATTTTAAAATAATTGTATTTTGAAGCAACGGACAGAATCCAAATAACTTTCAGGAGTAGAAAGGGGAGAGGTGTGATTCTTGGTTATTCCTCCTCCTCTTCCCTTTGCCAATCTACTCTGGAGGTTTGGGGGTCTTGGATTTGTACTACAATAGCACATGTTACACAATGTTCTGCTCTATCAGTTGAAATTCCATCCCTGCTCTGTTTCTGCACTTTAATTTGCCATTTAAATTGATGGGTGAGGGTTGGATCTGTACAATTTTAGAAGTTTGTGGGAACTGGAACATTGTGGGAACTGGAACAGCAAGAAACTGAATTATGTCCAAAGCTCATGTAAAATCACCCTCTTCTCTGCTACTAGTTACCTTCTCACAATGGACCAGATCGCACAATCAAAATAAGCTGCCATGGCCTATTTACATCATAGCACATGCAGGGCACAATTTCTATAAACATTGCATGGGTATAGCATGTTGTGTCATCCGAACCCGGGTGGCATGGCTTTTTGGAGGGGGAGACAACCCTCCAATGACCCATGGGATGTTGTTCAGTTATTGGAGGGTTGTTTTGCCCTCCCACAAGCCATGCTGGCCGGGTTCAGACAACACGACAAGCTGTGCCTGGGCAATGATTGTGGAAATTGCGCCCTGCATGCACTGTGATTTAAATTAGCCACCATATATAAACTTATTTTGATTGTGTGAACCAGTTCAATGTCTGTTTTCATTGGGACTCATTCCATCTGAAATTCAGCCCTGGCCCATTAATAGGCTCACAGCCTACCAGGCTTCCCTGTGACCCTGCCCCCTTCCAACCAAAACTTGCCCTTCCAAAGATGGGAATATAACCAAGAGTGGGGTCTTGTAAGCATCATCATGTAGCCCTGGATACTTCTGAGAAGGGAGAATAAAATGGGTGGGTAGGTAGGTGATAGAGAGGATACAAAGGGTGTGTTGAGAGAGGATTGGGCCTTGTCACACTCTTGAGGACATCTTTGGAGCATAACAGAGTTTGAACTGATTTTGGGGGGGGGGGAATAGGTTGTTTTCATCTGAGCTAAATTCTGAGCTTAGCTGAGAGAGCTGAAATGTGAACTGAATGAATTTCTTACCCATCCCTATGACTGGACAAAGACAGCTGTATCCTTCTAGCAGCAATTTCTGTGATTGCAACAACACGTTTTGACTTACCACCATCATCTGAATCATTGCTAGGCACCTGCATCTGTGGAGAGCCTGATCATGTGCCCCATTCTTCACATACGTACATGCATCCCTTGGACAACTGAACTGCATCATGCAGAGGAACATTTTGTCTGTGTGAACCAACCCTAGTCCAGGACCTGCATGATAGGCTCAGATGATCCTTGCAGTGGCCCTCAAACAGGTTTGAGAGAGAAAGAGAAAAAGAGAGTATGGGGCACTATCAGGCTTGCAGCCAGGTGGGGCTCACACACTGATGAGAATGTGCCCTTTTTCAAGCTGCTGCCAGTTTTGAATTCAAGAGCCTCTTTGCTCTTCTAAAATACTGCCTTGGCATACTTCTACATCCAGTTAATTCTTCTACTTGTTATGTATAGCAATTTCTTCCCATTCTACCATGCACTGCTACAGGGCTGGCCATATCATTAGATGCAGCCGCCTCAGGCAGCGGATGTTGAGGGGTGGCAAATGGTGGCAAGTCATTGGAGGACAGACCTGTGTGTGCCACGCCATAGGGTGACCATGTGTCCTCTTTTACAGAGGACAATCCTTTATTTGAAGGGCTGCCAGAGGGTTTTCCTCTATTTAAAGCTGTCCTCTATTTGAAGGACTGTCCTGTGCAGGTCTGGTTTAAAGACAAAGAACCATAAGAAGGAAGAGCAGGGGCCTTGAACCTGCCCATCAACAGTTAGCACCTGGACAGAAGAATGAGCAGGCAGGTACAGCGGTTACCTGGTCACAGTCTTCATCACTATGAAATTATATTTCTGTTTACATTACTTACTATTTTCCACTGATACATGTACAGCAAATAAGCATGTGCAAATTTTATGCAAATCTGTGTCCTCCCCCACCCCTTTTTTGGTGATGCATTTCCTCTTAAACTAGCACCCTAAACTAGCCTGCTACCCTCAGGTACAGTGGAAGATGATTCAACAGTAAGTACATGCCAGGGATAATCTTTGTCCTTTGCGCCAGGCAGCAAACAGTTTTGGGACAGCCCTGCACTGAAGTAAATACTGTCAACTTCTTAATGATCTCCCATCTTCCCATTATGATATCTTGCAGTATTCAAGCTTTTCATCTGGGAAGGAAGCATTTATGCACATATGTCTGGGGACTCTAGTGCAAAAGAGGCGGTGGGGGGGGAAATACAGCATGTATGGAAAGGGCCCTGGTCACCTTCAGCCATAGAAATAACTATGCAGACATGTGGAAAGTGTATGTCAACAGCTCCCCCATAGTTTCCACAACCAGCTGTGGTCTCAGTGATTTGGCAATGACTGTAGCCTCTGCAAGTAAAAGCACACATTTGACTCTTTTCCATACCCTGCTTCCCTGGAAAATGCTAAACTCAGTTTTCTAAAGGTTTGATGGATCTTCCTGTGTGGTTTATCTCACCCAGCTGACACTGTTGGCACAGAATTGTAGGTAATTTATGGCACTTTACTGATTGCAAGCAGGAGACGATGTCAAGGCAGTGAAATTCAATAAGACTTTGTTATCAGGAAAGAAGACTGGGAAAATATTGACCGAGTGCAATACACTATATGCTTTGGACTCATTTACTGTGGAAATCAACATTTTTCCAGGTGAGTTCGCTGCAGAAATTAGAATGCAAATCCCTACAACACTGTGTGACAGGCATAGCAATTGTGTTTTAGATGCTTACATACTTAAAAAAAACAAACCCCAGACATACAGTCTTGTTCAAAGGTCTTTTTTGTATGTTTTGATTTTTGTTAAACAAAATCTCTTTATAAGCTTTAATATTCTTACATAAGAATGTGAAGATTGCTTGGTAGAACAAATAATAAGATAATCATTTTAAGGGAATCAGAAACATAAAATAACCACTCATCTAAGTCATGAGCAGAAATTAGCAGTGCAATCATGTACATATTTAGTAGGAAGCAAGTACCACTGTATTCAATGGGGCCTCTCCTCTAAGTGTGCACAGAAATGAAGCTCAAAATTTAAGGACATAAGAGGGAGAGAAATCTCATTTTGATGTGAAGTAAATAAATGTCCCAAGAGGGTATGTCTCCCTATGGCTGCCTCTTTCTTTTATCTATGGATTCAGTCAATATTGTTATGAGTTTGGCTGTCTGGTGGTTACTATGAATGGGTCTATCACTATGGTTTTGCCTAAAGTAATACCTGCAAATGGAGAATCATTGGTAGTGCAAGATGGTATGGATTAAAGCCCTCTTCATCAGATACATGCAGTGTTTACACACATACACACATAGGTAAAGAGAGAGAAAAATGGGCCTGGGGGACAATGAAATGATAAAAACTATAGTCTGTGACAATTCGGCACATAAGATGTTGTAAAATATGTTCTGTCTTCATTTTGCGGATTGTCAGGCAGCTTTGGTTCCATCGTCCACTCATTGACGGGATCGGATTTTGTGCAAATCCATTCGTAAGCGAATACTCAAATTCCTGAAAATGCACAAATTTGCCCCATAGGCTAAAGTATGAAAACGAGCATTTTGTTTTGCGTATGCTGGCGGGCATACGCAAAACAAAATGCTCGTTTTCATGCTTTAGCCTATGGGGCAAATGCACATTTTTGGTCAGTCTTTTTTTATTTTTTGTATTTTTCTATGACTAAATTTGCATAAAAATATGGGGGGGGAATGGTCCACAGGTCCACGGAATCTGTGCAACTCGGTAAAGGCCAGTCTGCTGTGGAATCCGCAAGTCAGATTCTTAGAAATTTGACCTCATTGAGTCCATTGTGGATTTCTCCCTAGAGGCAATTCTGCATTAAACTTATGATAAGTCTGTGGACCATGAAAGCACCCATGGGAGTGCCATTGACGTCAAGGGACAAGTCCCCCCAAATCTGAAATAATTGTAGGTGAAGACAAAATGGCAAAGCTTAATGGCCAATGTACTCTGGTGTCATTGGGGATAATATTCATAATGGCTTGTAGTCCAGCTTTGTGCGCTACATCAGTGTCTAGAGCCTCAATATCCAGAGTTCTCTGGGAAATTGTCAATGATTGGCATTCTCTGGGACATTGTCCAAAGATTGCAGTTTTGTGTCAGTAGTGTATTGCAAATTACTGATGACATAGGGCCTGAGGACAGGATCCATATAGTCAGTCATTCCTACTGTGATGGTGCCAAGGCCTGAAGCTATGGGGTGCCCAGGGGAACCTGGAGTGTGTATTTTGTGTAGTTGAGAGAAGACCCCTGGTTGTGGCTCCTGGGGTGTCTGTGCAGATTTACTCCTATACAACTGTAGCAAATTCCTTCATCAAGCCATGTAATTTCTTCGAGCATTCCTCAGTGACTGAGGATTTTAAAATAAATTATTATTATTTTTTGTATGGGCAACTCAATTGGGGTAGCAATCCGCAGATAGGTGGTCTGCAGTGGTGGGTGGGGTGGGGAAAGAGAGGATCTGCGAGATTTGGCAGTTGGCAGTTTTGAAATGAGATTGGAGGGAGTGAGACCTGAGTGTTTCTGGCTGGATCTGGGGTGCAGCAGGCTTGGGACCAGAATGTACGAGTTGCTATCAGTGGAACTGTTATTTGCTGAAAGCTTGCCTGTTTGCTTTCACTGTGATCTGCTTCTTTATTTGTAAATAAAGCAAATGTTACCAAGTCTCTAGAGCTCTCTCATTCCAAAGAAACCAAACCCAGTAGTTCCATCCTTGAAACTTCTCACTGCTCACAGAAATAACAGTGGAATTTAGCTCGCAAACACTTTTCAGACAGCAATATGTTACCTATGCATTGTTACACAGATTCGAAAACTGCCAAATACAATATGCATTTAGGCTGTAATCCCATACACAGTACCTAGGAGTAAGTCCCATTGAACACAACAAGACTCCTCCAATTTTTGATTTTAATCCATCCAAATAGAAAGTTAGCATATCAAAGAAAAGGCTAGATTCTAGAGTGGCCAGTTACACATCACTCCCCAAAAAGGGAAATGCATCACCCAAAAAGAGGAAAGAGATTATACAAATTTGAAAATTTAGACATGATTACTATACTTTAAAATAGAAACATAGTACTTCTCAGTTCTCACCATAGTGGAGAAGACTGATATTTTCTACATGAGGCACTTATTATGCTCTCATCATTCCCTACTGATGGTTCTTTATGGGTTCTGTAGATGACATCATGACCCTCCAGTTTTGCTTCTGTTTTTAAAGATCACTTTTGGCAAGTCTTTTTAGAGCAGGGGAAATGTGGTATTATTTGTGAAGGCGAAAGTAAACTTGTGCAATTGCACTATTCCACTATACCACAGTGCCACTTAGAGGTTATGAGGTGGGAAAGCAGGAAAGGAAACATTTTTTCATGCCATGCTCAGATCTCTATTCTGTGACAAAACCAAAAGTAGATACAGCTGAATAACAGCCTCATGTAGAAAAGTCCAGTGACCAGGTGACCCATGAGCATGCTCAGTTTGTTGTTCAGGTGCTGTTGATGAGCAACTTCACAGCCTCTGCTCCTTCCTTTTTATGATTCTATATCTTTAAACCAGACTTGGACTTGGACTTGGACAATCCAGACTTGGACCAGACTTAAACCAGACTTGGACTTGGACAATCCAAGTTTATCTCAAGGAGCGCCTCCAGCAACATCAATGTAGGCCACTCAACAAGATCTGCCACGGATGGCCTTCTCCTTATCCCATCAGCCAGAGCAGACAGGCTGGTGGGGACTAGGAAGAGGGCCTTCTCTGTGGCGGCCCCCATGTTATGGAACTCCCTCCCTAGTGACCTTTGCCATGCCCCCTCTGTGATGACCTTCCACTGTGCATTAAAAACATGGCTGTTCAGGTGGGAATATGGGGTGGGTTAGGATTTTAAAAGAATTTTTTATACTGTTTTAATTATCATATTTTATTGTATTGTTTTAATTGTACATCACCCAGGGTGGCCGGGTGACCGGCCAGATGGGCGATTAATAAATATAAGAAATAAATAAAATAAAAAATAAAAATCCTTCAGATAGAGGACAATTTCAAATAGAGGACTGTCTTCTGACAGCCATTCATACAGAACAAGGGTTTTGAACCTGTTTCAACCCAAGAGTCAACTTCCATTTTGGAGAAGCTCTTCAGGGCCACATTCCTGTGCTGGGAGGGGCCAAAGGCAGAAGCAGCAGGGCAAAAAAATACAGTAATACCTTGGATTACGAGCACAATTCGTTCCAGAAACATGCTCTTAATCCAAAATACTTGTATATCAAAGCGAGTTTCCCCATAAGAAATAAGATGATTCGTTCCACAACCATTTAATCACTGCTTTGCCAGCTCCCTGGCAGGGAGCCCCATGGAGGGAGCCGGCAAAGCAGTGATTAAATGGTTGTGGAACGAATCCCCGCAGCGCCTCCATGCAGGGAGCCCCGTGGGGGCGCAGCAGCACGGCCGCTCGCTCGGCCAGCCGGTGCAGCAGCGCGAGGCGCTGGCCGAGCGAGCGGCCATGCCGCGCCATGCCTCCACGGGGCTCCCTGCCCTGGAGCCCTGTGGAGGCGAGGCATGGTGCGGCCGCTCACTGCTGCACTGCTGCACCACCTCCCGGGCAGAGAGGCAGCGTGAGGCGCGAGATGCCGGCCGAGCGAGCGGTTGCGCCGCGCCTCACCGCGCCTCCACGGGGCTCCCTACCCAGCGTGGAGGCACGGCGAGGCAGGGCGTGAGGCACGCCATGGAGGTGAGGCGAGGCCAGGCAGAGAGGCGGCGCAGCAGCGCGAGGCGCTGGCCGAGTGCGCGGCCGCTCTGTGCCTCGCTGCGTCTCCACGGGGCTCCCGGGCATTTTTCTTTTTTAAAAATGGTACTTTTGCAAACCTTGAGGTCCCGAACCAGGTGATACCTCTCTTGTGCCTGGGTGGTGCTGTTTTGACTACGTAAGGAATGGCACTTACACAGTCTGAACATCAGAAAGAGAAGGAATGATGTGTGATGTGTTGCACCCTTACAAAACCTTAGCACTGTGAGAAGTCAAGCGACATAGAGCCTTCACCAGATACAAAAGTGTATCTGCTTAATGTTCTAGCTTAAAACATTGAGTACACCTCAACACAGCGCTACAACTCCTGTGAAATAGGCTGTGTTCAAAGGTCTGAAGTAGTAATAAAACTGTGAAGGGCATCACTGTTTACCGTGATGCTAACTCCTCCACTGGCCAGCAGAATGACTAATGAAAAACTAAGCCAAAATAATAGAATCAAAGAACAAGATGAAAAGTGGCAGAGAAATAAATTACACAGGATCCATTCAAGCAGAGTTTGAAACCTTCAGGGGTGAAAGAGGCTTCTACAAATAAACTGTGACGAGCCAGTGGGAATGCAAAAATAATATGGAGAAAAAAATGTTCTGAGGCAGAAAGTTCTGACATTAAGTAAAATGGGGGAGGGATGTATGAATGTCTTGGGAGTGACAGGAAGATTATTGGTCAGAGGTTTTTAATTGTATTAATAAGTATTTAATTTGAAAAATGAAAATAACAAATACAAAATCTGAAAAGAATTCCCCTAGAGCAGGGGTCCTCAAACTTTTTAAACAGAGGGCCAGTTCATTGTCCCTCAGACTGTTGGGGGGCCGGACTATAGTTTGAAAAAAATATGAACGAATGGATCAAGGAAAAAAAAGGACCCGGGTCCTTTTTTTTTACTTGATTAAATGGAAAGTTATTATTAATTAATAATAAATTAATTATAAATTAATTTGCTGTCTAAAATTGAAATACATTAAAATATTATATACATATACAATTTTAAATATTGTATTGTTTTTTCCTGTTTATTTGCACTACAAATAAGATATGTGCAGTGTGCAAATCAAGCCTTTCTATACCTTTTTAAAATTTAATAAAACAGGAAAAAACAATACCTGCTTACCTGGAGGAGGGAGTGCCCGATTGAATTGTCGTCCCTAGTGGTATCGTTCCGGTTGTGAGAGAGTTTGTGGCTGTGAGCGAGTGTGTGTTTGATGTGGTTTAAATTTGCTACTTTGGTGTTGTGTTGCTTGGCTTGGCTGATTGTTGTTGTGGGTTGTGATAGAGGGGGCCCCGTTGCTCATTGCTCATTGTTCTCCGCACGGAGGGAAGGCCAGCCGGCGGCTCCCTGCTCCGCGCCCCCTCCAGGATGGGCAGCCCGGGGCTAGGCCAGCCAATGCCCGATGGCAAGGACTCCGCTCCCGGCGTGGCTGCCAAACAGCTGAGAGGCGGACCGGAAGCAGGGGCCAGGGTGTGCCGGTCACAGCAAACTCTGCCCTTCGGACCCCTCCCGGCCCGGTGGGTGGGCGCTCTGCTGCTCCTTCCCGGAGGAGTCGCGCCGCCGCATCACCACGTTGATGCGGAGCGGCCGGAGGATCATTCTGAGACGACGGGGGGGCAGCGGAAGCGGCGGCTCAACGGCCTCGGCGCGCGGCCTGTCGCCGGCTGGCCGGGGCGCCACGTCACAAACTCTTGCCGCAGGGTTGCCTGGCAACGCGCTGATGGTGCTGCTGAGCAAGCGCAGAGCAAGGCCTGGGCGTGCGGCTGGCCCTGCAGGGGCTCCGGCCAGGTGCACCCGCACGGGGGCAAGGAGTGCGATACTGCCGGAGGCCCCCGCCCTGGCGTTACCTGAGCCCCCACGCGGGCGCACCTGGCAGGAGCCCCCGCAGGGCCGGCCACACACCCAGGCCTCGCTCAGCGCCTACTCGGCAGCGCCATCAGCGCGTTGCCAGGCAAGCGTTTGTGACGCGGCGCCCCGGCCAGCCGGCGACAGGCCGCGCGCCGAGGCCATGGAGCCGCCGCTGCCGCTGCCCCCCCCCGTCGTCTCAGAATGATCCTCCGGCCGCTCCGCATCAGCATGGTGATGCAGTGGCGTGACTCCTCCGGGAAGGGGCAGCAGAGCGCCCACCCACCGGGCCGGGAGGGGGCGAAGGGCAGAGTTTGCTGCGCCCGGCGCACGTGTTCCTTCCCGGCCCCTGCTTCCGGTCCGCCTCTCAGCTGTTTGGCGGCTGCGCCAAACAGCTGTTTATTCCCCAGGGGAAGCGGGCGCACTTCAGTGGCTTGGCGGGTGCGCCGCTCTGGGGTTTCCCCCCACGCCTTTCTTCCCAGCGGCTTACTCCGGCGGGGCGGATTCCCAGCGGGCAGGGAGCCTCTAGATCGGCCGCTGGGCCGGATGAAAAGACCTGCTGGGCCGGATGTGGCCCGCGGGCCTTAGTTTGAAGACCCCTGCCCTAGAGTATCTATCTCTCTCTCTCTTTGTAGATAGTATTTTGTATCTATTATTCCTAGTTGAAAGTTTATTTTACTGACATTTACATCAGTGGTGGTCAGCAGGGATGTTGAAGAGTCCTTGGTTTCGAGTCACGAGTCGAGTCACGAGTCTTTGGACCCGAGTCTCGAGTCCGAGTCCTTGGTGCAAAATGGTGACTCACGAGTCACGAGTCACTCCCAAAGCTGACTCCACGAGTCCCTATTAAAATCAATGGGGTTTTTCCCCCAACAAAATAAGGCTACTTCAGATGTGTGGCTTAAATAAATTCTAGGCACAAGTGTGCCTTTTTATTTCAAAACTCTGCAACTGATTTTGGCAAGAACAGACCAGGCAGACAAACCCAAAATGACCAGGCAGGCAGAGGAGGCAGGGAACCCCAAAGCAGGCAGGCAGAGGCCTTTGTCTTGGACAATTCAAACTGTGGAACTGGTCAAGAAGAGACCAGGCAGGCAGAGGAGGCAAGGAACCCCAAACAGGCAGGCAGAGGCAGCCAAACCCAAAATGTCTGAAAGGTTGCATTTTAGGGAAATGATTTAAAAAAATAAACTTGCTGCACTTCCTAATACCTATCCATGTTGCATTTGAGGAACATGATTTTGGAACACGAGTCCTTGGTCTCGAGTCCCGAGTCCCATTAAAAATATTGGAACTCGAGTCTGACTCGACTCGAGTCAGAGGGGGGACACAGTCCGACTCACGAGTCGAGTCCTGGAGTCTGAGTCCCCATCCCTGGTGGTCAGCCATGGGGATGTAATATTGACGCATATTCTGGCACACTCCCACCACAGCAGGGGTAGACATCATGGTGCCTGGGAGCACCATTGTGCCCCCAGATACCTTCCTTGGTGCCCACTAAGACACCCAATCCTCCAAATTTGTATTTTAAAAATATTTTTATATTTTCTACCTGGCAGCTGGGTTTGCTTCAAAGCCAAGTGGCAGCCTCTGGCTGCTTCCATCTTGATTTCCCATGAATGCCTCTGGGCAGGGTACTTGTCCTTTGTGACTTTTAGTGGAAACAAATAGTTGTATCTGACCTTAAAATAGCAACACAATTGGCTTGCTTACACAAAGAGAAGGAAAAAAGTTGCCCCTTGGTGCCAAAGGTAGCTACTTTGATAGATACTCTGGCTCCTGGTGATGCCAGTCAAACATGAAAATGCTGGGTACGGATGAGCAAAGTAGAGGCAAGGCTTCAAAACAATACTATATACAAAAGCTTTAATATATTTTTTTAATATTTTATTTATTTTTCAAAACAAATTATAACAAAAAAATATTTATAACAAAATACAAGATTATCACACAAATATAACATAATCAACATACAATAAATCATGAAGTGCTCCCCCCGACCCTCCAAGGGACCAATTAATATACTTCTATCCTCTTGATCAAATAAATTCTAAATTCCAAAAATATAACATATCCTGACAAGGCATGTTACCCTTCCCCTTTATTAATACATAGTCTAGTAATTGATTCCATATCTCCATAAAATTATTCTTCTTTAGCAATCCTTTTTTGCATTTGATACTACTAGTTAGTTTATCATTTAGGGCTATGTCCCAAACTTCCTTATACCAGATTTATACCAGTCTGTTATTAGGAAAACATGTTGTACTTTCCAATTTCTCGCTATCATTAGCCTGGCCGCAGTTAACGTTTACAATTAACTCCTTTGTATTTTGATCACAAATAAGCTTCTCAGTTATTTGATAACAATGCTAATTTTGGACAGACCTCTAAATTAGTACCAATAATTTTCGATAGAATTAATGGTGGGATAGAACTCTAGCAAAATAAAAAGAAGGAAGGGGGGGGGAAGAAAATGTATATTTGCACTTCAAACAGGCAGAGACAAATGGATGATCAAAGGCAAGAAAGAGTCAATTCCATTCATTTCACTAAGTTATTTGGCTGATAAGAGAGGTTACTGAGTAGCAATTCCCTTGGGACAGCTCAGTGAGACCTGAGCTTCTCTCCACCTCATGTTTGTTTTGAGCTACACAGAATTCATTTGAAATAGAGATAAAGTGACTTTTGCTACAAGCAAAACATGCTGGGCCCATCAGAACACTGTTTTCTGCATGATGGAACATTGCCTATGGGGGCGGGGGAATCTGCAGCATTCAAATGTTAAAATAACAGCAGTCAGTGGTCACCAGAATGTAAACAGAGAATGAAATGAATAAAATTCCACTTCTCATAATTATTGAGGAAACATGTATCATTCATCATAGCTAGTAGTGTTACACTTTGCCATTATGATGTCACATTTAGATTTTTTTTGAATGGCACATTAAAATTTCTTCCATAGCATTTTAAAGAATGTTTCGTTTTGTTCACCTTAAGAGACTTACGTTAGACATGCAGTTTTATTCACAATTATTTTATTTGGGGGAATTATTCCAAATGGGGGTGGTGGTCGTGTGTTTTTCTTACTTTTTGCTCATATTGTTTGACTTTAGGGTCAACAGGTTTCTGTATGTATGTTGTGGCTCCATGAGTAAGTTGCCTCTTTTGCACACAGCTGCCCACAGCCATCCTGACATGTGGCTACATGGTGAATCTATTAATAATAGGGGTTTTTAAAAATAATAATAATAAACAAACCCTGGAGAATGTGGAAGAGCAAGGACATATATCTGGAGGAGGGATAGGCAATGTGGTGCACGTGGGCACCAATGCAACTCTGGACACCCTGATTTATTTATTATATTTATGCCCTGCCTTTTTTCCTGCAAGGAACCCAAGGCCTTGGCACCCACAGAGATGCCCTACATCTCCCACTTTTCTTTTTTAAATTAACACATTTTCTTTCCAGCTGTTGGGATTGCTGTGATTGGGATGTATGAGAATTTCGAAGGGCGGCTAGTGCCCATTGGGGCTGGTAGGGTAGAGATAGAAGGCAGATGTTCAATATTCTGTTGAGATTGTTGGAGGAAGACAGGAGAAGATCATGTGTGGCACTCAGCAGCCAGCTGCACATGTACCTGGTTGTGGGGGGGGATCTCTCTGCCACATGTGGGTGGGGGGACAGGTGCAGGGTCACTGCTCCACTTGCCTCCAGTATAGAACCACCTCTGTTTATGTTGATGCTGAAAATGG
Source organism: Shinisaurus crocodilurus (assembly GCA_021292165.1). Classification (NCBI taxonomy): domain Eukaryota; kingdom Metazoa; phylum Chordata; class Lepidosauria; order Squamata; family Shinisauridae; genus Shinisaurus; species Shinisaurus crocodilurus. The sequence goes on along the minus strand of CM037880.1, from coordinate 170,836,030 downwards.
TGGGTTCAAAGGAGTTGTTTAGTGTGCTGGGGCTCAGACCCCACCTCTGCCCTGTACTCAGTCTTTGTGGCAGGTTACTTGACCTTTGCCACACCTCCCATGACAGCCATTTTGTGGTGGTACCCAGCCAGGACAATTCCTCAAATTGCCAAATGTGCCCTTGGCCCAAAACTGTTGCCTACCCCTGATCTGAAGGAACCAAGATCCACACCGCAGAACTTTAGAATAGCAAAAGCCCAATCACCCATTGACCCAAGGCACAATGGTTAGATCCCCACACAATAGTGTGATGGATTGTACAATGATGGATCTGGTTGTACAACTTTATAATGATAGATTAGTCCAATGAAGAACCCTTGAAGTAGTTTCAATTCCATCAGATCACATGTGATTTCATAATTTGGAGATTTATGGTATACTCTTAAGGCCAAAACTGAAATCTCTAACTTGTGGAATCCCTAACATGAGCAAAGATTGCGATTAGCTTGTTTCACCTTAATGCCTGAAGGTCAAAACCAACCAACCAAACATTGCCAACCCAGCAATCATAGCACATCCTACAATTCCTAAGACAGAACCATTAATGTGTCATAGAATCATAGAATCATAGAAAAGTAGAGTTGGAAGGGGCCTACAAGGCCATCGAGTCCAACCCCCTGCTCAATGCAGGAATCTAGGTCAAAGCATCTCTGACAGATGTCTGTCCAGCTGCACCTTGAATGCCTCCAGAGTGGGAGAGCCCACGACCTCCCTAGGTAGTTGATTCCATTGTCTTATTGCTCTGACAGTCAGGAAATTTTTCCTGATGTTTAGGTGGAATCTAGGTTCCTGTAACTTGAGCCCATTATTCCGTGTCCTGCAAACTGGGATGACCGAGAAGAGATCTTTGCCCTCCTCTGTGTGACATCCCTTCAAATACTGGAAGAGTGCGATCATATCTCCCCTCAGTCTCCTCTTCTGAAGGCTAAACATGCCCAGTTCTTTCAGTCTCTCCTCATAGGGCCTTGTTTCCAGTCCCTTTATCATCCTTGTTGCCCTCCTCTGAACCCTCTCCAGTTTGTCTATGTCCTTCTTAAAGTGAGGTGCCCAGAACTGGACGCAGTACTCGAGATGAGGCCTAACCAGTGCCGAGTAAAGGGGAATGATCACTTCCCGCGATTTGGAAGCTATACTTCTATTAATACAGCCCAAAATTGCATTTGCCTTCTTTGCAGCCACATCGCATTGCTGGGTCATATTCAGTTTGTGATCTACCACAATTCCAAGATCCTTCTCACTTGTAGTATTGTTGAGCCAAGTGTCCCCCATTCTGTAACTCTGCATTTGGTTTCCTCTCCCTAGGTGCAGCACTTGGCATTTATCCCTATTAAATTTCATTCTGTTGTTTTCGGCCCAGCGCTCCAGCCTATCGAGGTCACTTTGAATTTTGTTTCTGTCTTCCAGAGTATTAGCTGTTCCACCCAACTTTGTGTCATCTGCAAATTTGATAAGCATTCCCTGTACCTCCTGATCCAAGTCATTAATAAAAATGTTGAAGAGCACCGGGCCCAGGACCGAGCCCTGTGGTACCCCGCTCGTTACCTCTCCCCAGTTTGAGAAGGAACCATTGATAAGCACTCTTTGAGTCCGATTCTTTAGCCAATTGTGGATCCACCTGATAGTTGTTCCATCTAGCCCACTCTTAGCTAGCTTACTAATCAGGATATCATGAGGCACTTTGTCGAAAGCTTTGCTGAAGTCCAGGTATATAATGTCCACAGCATTCCCACAGTCCACAAGGGAGGTTACCCGATCAAAAAATGAGATCAGATTAGTCTGACAGACAGGATTTGTTCTTGACAAATCCATGCTGGCTTCTAGTAATCACTGCATTGTTTTCAAGGTGCTTGCAGACTAATTAATTAATTAATGCTATCTAATCTCATAAAATTGATGCATTTTGTCTCTGCTGAGAACACTGGAAAATGGCTTTCATTTTTCCTAGTGTTAATCAGTGCAGTGAACATTTCACTCACTTGTTCAACTAAACTCTTATGTATAAACTTTTTGTTAAAATCTGCATTAAGTATCTTGTTGTCCTAATGAATATAATTTCTGTGAAGGAAGGAGCCTTTGGGGGTTCTTACATGCACACACACACACACACACACACACTCATGTGTGAACCGGCTAAAGGCTGGGGGGCGGGGCGGGGTGTGTATGCCAGCGTCCCAAAGTCTACAGTGACCCGGCTTTCAAATGCAAATGTAGTTCAGGCCCAGTAAGTCATGAGTTCCCCTCCCTGCCTGGCCAGGTGAAGTTCATCCTCATTGGCTAAGAAGCAGCAAAGCTACAGGAAGGAGGAGGGGAGGGGGAAAGAGCTATTTCCCAACGTGTGGGTTTTGGTGTCTTTGTCTTTGGTCATCGCATGGCTGCCGGCTGTTGGAGCAATGGCGGTAAGCCAAGGAGAGGCCCAAGCCTTCGGGGGGCCTCAGGATCTGACCCCAGGTAGCTCCTGGTGAAATTAGCTGAATGAGGGCTCTGGTAAAGGCAGGTCTTGTGGAGGGCTACCCATCTCGGACCTTCGGGTAGGTGAAGTAGTCCTCCCGGGCAGCAAGGCTGTGCTGGATCTAACCCTGGAAGAGAACTGACCCCCAGGTAACAGAGTTGTGTGCCTGGGAGATATAAAGATATAAAGAAGATATAAAGTGTTATTTTGCAGCTTTACTTTGTACCAAAGTGTCTCTCTATTTTGTGCTTCTCTCATTTCCCACCTTTTGTTGTAAAATGCTACCAGAATAAACCTTTCTTGGTTTTACCCCACATGGTGTTTGTGGATTGCTCTGCTTGGTTCAGTAACTAAATCCAGGTTATAGACAAAGGCAAGTCCCTGAACAGAGATTCAAGTAGGATTGCAGACAGTTGAGGCTGGCAATCTGGTACCTTGAGATCTCTGGGGGTCTTGGGTCCTTTGGGGTAGGAAAGGGTGGGGGTGTGGTGGGTCAGCCAGCCCCCCCTTCCTCCACAATTTCAAAGACAGGCTCTTCACCCTTGTCTTTTATTTTTGTATTTCTGTGGCACCATATGCATGCTTTTTAATGATGCTTTCATCTTGGCCGTTAGAGGACACTGTAGCTACCGCATGATGCTGATTATATTAGAAGTCTGTTTGCATTTGACTTTAATCATACACACATATTTATTTTTAACTCTTCTTTTAACACACCTTTATATCAGGGAAGGGCAACCTTTTTGGCCCTGAGGGCCACATGCAGTGTTGGGTGGTGAGTTGCACACATGCATGCACATCCATGTGCGCACATGCATGCACTCCCCTCACATACATTTCAGCATGCAGGTAATGAGATCAGGGGGGGATTTACACAGTCTCTCTCCCCCTTCCCTCCAGTGATCCTGATTCAGATTGGTGTTCTCCCACTGATATTAGCAGAAGGGAATGCATTGGGATTGCTGGGAAGGCATTTGTCATTTCAGTTAAAAATGTGACTAACACCACCCAGCACCTTTGCTTTGCTTTACAATAGCCCTGCACAGATGGCTAAAGCTGTATACAATCAGATCTGGATGGGTGGTGGGGCTGTGTACATTGGCCCCAGCACCAGACCTCCTCCACAAGATGATCAGAGCTTCTGTGCAGAGCTCACATGTGTACATTCTCCACGCGCATGGGCTGTATCCACATGATTTGTATCCTGCATCCTCCCCCCAGTGTGTATTTATTTATTTATTTTATTTTATTTTACTTTATACACATGTACAGTATAGGTTGTATTAGTAGGGGGAAAGTGTTCACCCTGATGCATTGCTTAAAGGTTGTGGGTTTTAGCCCATGGGCTGCAAAGTCAGGAGGTCATTTCAGCTAAGCATTAATTTCAGTGCCATTGCAAGCCTTTTCTTTACTCAGAGGTTTCTAATACTGTAGCTGAAGTTGCCTGAACTGTGTGTATAAAAGAGGGAGCGGGACTGCTTCATACAAACAATCTGACACAATTCAAGCAGCTACCAATACATGGGTATAAGTATGAATTTAGCTATAGCAACAGATGAAATCTGTGCCCTGTCAAATGTCTGCTCTTTAATCATCATTGATACTGCTGCCAGATATGGCTGGCCCTACCATTAGGCAGAGTGAGACAGTTGCCTCAGGTGGCAGATGTTGGGAGGCAGCAGCAAGGTATTGGAGGAGAGAGATGTGGGCCGTGTGGCCTGCCCTGCACTCCCAAAGCTAGCCTGCTGCCTGCAGGTGTGGTGGAGGAAGATATCTTATTGCCAGTATTGAAGAAAGTTTCAACTGCCAGTCCAGTTGCCTTTTGTATATGAAATGGGAGGGGGCACCTTCTTGTTCTTCAGCTGAGACAGCAAAATGTCTGGGGCCGGCCCTGACTGCTGCTCTTGTGATATCTCAAAATTAATATTTCATAGAATCTAGCATACTATAAGAAAAGAACAAGCATTATCCAGGTGCGATCCCCACTGGAAAAGTGAGATCATACTCATATCAGCCCCCCCGACAAACCCACATAATTCAGGTGTTAGAGTGGACCACACAATAAAGCTTCCAAAGAGCACATTGCTCCAGATGACTCACAACTCCCTCTTTAGTATGCAAAAGGTTTCAGAATAGTAGCAAGTGGTTTTCCACAAATGGATGTTAATCCATCTGGACATCTTTCATGTAAGTGAGATCACTTAAATCAATGAGACAGAGGGAAAAGGCTAATTCTGCAAAGTAACACTATTGAGAATTCTGCAGACGCAAAGACCTTGAAAACATTGTGAAAGTAGTTCTTCCAAAGGCATTCACTTTCTGGGCTCACACCGTGAATAAAGTTTCACAACAAAGCCCACTTTCCACTATATTTAGTTATCATACACAGTAGGACCTGTGTTTTGTTGGATTTCCAAAGAGAAAGTTTTTCCAGGTCATTTCTCGCATCACATTTTAAAGAGAGGGATGTATTCTCCCTAGTCACTTCTATGTTAGAATATCTCATTTTATAATGATGGAGAGAATCAGGCAATTCCTTAACTTTTAGTATAGACTGTATTTCCATTACATCAAGACTGTACTCTGTCTTAGTCTAGTTTACACATATCAAAACCTTTGGTTGCTTGCAAGTGGGTTTTTTGTTTTGGTTAGCCTAAGAACCCTGTATGCTAAGTCTGTAATCCTCATTGCTCATCCTACCAAGATAGGTGAAGGTTGGTCTGTCAGACTATGACCTGTTTCACATGACACGGCTGGCTCATCATAGGTTATTTAACCCATGATGAGCTGTGGTGCATGCTGAGTGTTTATGGCCGCCATTTTGAATATGCAATACCCAGTCAGGAAGATTGGGGGTTACACTGTGTTGTGTGAACCCAGCTATCATGGGTTATTCAAAGGTTTAAAAAAAACCTTGTGTAACCCTCAATTAGCAGTTGGGTTATGCAAGGGTTGTTTAACCCTTGAATAACCCATGATGGCTGGGTTCACATGACACAGCGCAGCCCCTAATTGCCCCAGTCATATTCAAAATGGTTGTGTATTCAAAATGGTGGCTGCACATGCTCAGCACATGCCAAGGTTCATTGTGGGTTAAATAATAATTAAATAAGCCATGATGACCTGGCTGTTTTGTGTTAACTGGCCCTATAACAGAAGTGACAAACAACTCCTGCTCATTCATAACTACCCAGGGTTTAAACAAACAAACCCTGGGTAGCAGTGAAGTGAGATCTGTGCAAGAGAGAGACATGCTACTGGAGCAACAATAGCCTGGGGAAATAATGGTTGCGAAAAGGGTAAAAACAAACTTTCCCTCACCCCCAGGACCTGTTTTAGCCTCTTTGAAAGCCCAATATTAACCCCAAGCATTTCATGGGCAAGCATCCACAACAGTTCTACTTAAAAATCTAGTTGCTTGCAATGCAGATGCTTCTCTATCCCTGTTTGTGCGGCTCATTCTTTAAACCCAGGCTGGTTACATGCCATCTTCCATTTTCCAAGCATGCCTCCAAACTAGATTTGAATGTCATACTCATAATAATCTCTGTTGGTTTTAAACCTTCATAAGGATGGTCTCTCATCTCGTTCCTGCATACGTTCTGAGTACAGGACAGGCAATTTGCTAAGATACCAAGGATTGTAAACGGCTGCCCTCTTCTTGAATGTGAATTTTCTCCTACGCTTTCTGTAAGCCAGCCTATTAAAGGCTGACAGGCCTCCCTGAATCTGCATGCAGCTTTAAGTCCAGAAATGAAATATAATGCAAAAATCATCATTATAGGCTTAGAGAAAACAATACTCGTGCCCTGACAGTTGTGATCAAAGCTATTTCTACTTCTCTCTGAGGTAGCACTCCCCAGATGGCAATCAGGTTTTACAAAGAGGGATTTACAGACTGTACTCCTAGTACTCGACAGCCAAAAAAAATAATGTGCAGCAAAAAAACAAAATCTACCACAGGCTTGATTGAGAACGTGATTTACTGAGACATTAGCTAGTTTTCTGAGTTTGATTTGAAAGTGAAACAAAAAGTTCAGGAGACCTTCATCAGTCACAGTGCATTTAAATATCAGAATTTAATATTTTGCAGATAACTGTATATTTTGGCTTGATAGCATGTCTCTTTCTTTGGTGAAAGGGAAAGGTTTCCAGGGAAATGTGTTGTGCCAGAAGATGCTATTGGCATTGTGCTAGAGGTCTCTTACACTAGTGCAACATAATTTACGTTAGTGGTAGTGTTGCATTGGATACCGCCCATGTGGTTTTTTTTTTATAACATCACTTACCTTTTGTGAGAATATTAAGAATTCCAGATCTGTATTGGTTAAACTGCAAGAGAGAGTGTAGCATAGACTCCATTTTGAATAGTGTGCATCTGTTAGCCAATTTGTCTAGGTTTGGTTTTTAGTTAGGGCTAATTGGACTGAAATGCCAGCCCTCCTGTTTAACTGTTTGCCACCAGTCCACAATATATAATCCCAACAGCCAAATTATTATGATTTTGGATACTGAGATTCCTCCAGTTGACTTATTACTGAGAAATGGATTAACTAAGATGGGTAGGTATATTATATTAATGTAGTACTGTTGCAAATCCATTAATTTTATCTGCTTTAATTCTGATTTGTTGGTCATGCTGCTTGTACATATATAAAACTCTGAGTGCATGTGTTTAGGAGGATTTCTTTTAGACTTTATTCTAGCCTTTCCCAGCTTGGTTCCCTCCAGATGTATTGGACTTCAACACCCATCAGCCTGAGCCAGTGTGGCCAATGGTAAGGAATGCTGGGAGTTGTAGTCTAAAGCATCTGGAGGGCACTAGGTTGGGGAAGGTTGCCTTATTCCAACATCAGATATACCTGATCCTGGAAGTATTCTTTTCTTCCCCAGGAACAATTAATGGGTCTCATAGAATCATAGAATCATAGAAAAGTACAGTTGTAAGGGGCCTACCAGGCCATCGAGTCCAACCCCCCCGCTCAATGCAGGAATCCAGGTCAAAGCATCCCCGACAGATGGCTGTCCAGCCGCACCTTGAATGCCTCCAGAGTGGGAGAGCCCACCACCTCCCTAGGTAGTCAGTTCCATTGTCTTATTGCTCTGACAGTCAGGAAATTTTTCCTGATGTTTAGGTGGAATCTGGGTTCCTGTAACTTGAGCCCATTATTCCGTGTCCTGCAAACTGGGATGATCATCTGTTGGGATGCTGCTCAGTTTTGTCTCAGTGTTCCTCCCTGAGTGATCTCAAGGGGCCATTAACATGGTGAATGTCTCATACAAACCACAGACAGAGCCACTGAAACTGAAATGGGAAATTGCTCAGTCACTGCTCCTGTAGGAACCAGCTCCAAGAAGTAACAACATTACCTGTGGAGAGCCTGGTTTGTACGAGATATTCTCCATGCAGTCCAATCCACGAGATGCATCTTATTTTAAGGGTTAGGCTAGTTGCACATGCTGAGACTGAAGTACACTTGCATGGCATTAACAAAAAATAGCACAAGTACACTTCTCTCCGTGCACAGGCATGAACTGACAGCCTCCCGCACACCCTAAATCCCAGCAAAATAATAATTCCCTCTATTTCTGATGTTCAGAGGCAAGTGCCAGTGCATATGTAGCCAAAACAACAGCATCCATGCACACAAGGGAGGTATACTGTGGGGAAAAACCCACAGTCTGGAGTATGAAAAATCTTTAGGGGGGAAAATCAATCTAAAGGAAGGAGGGACACCCCAAAGCATATCTGAGCATGTTCAGCAGTGGCCACAGAATGCTAACTTGACTGTTGGGAGGAAAAACAGAAGACCTGGTGGGAAGAAGAATGGAATGGATGATCATGGAGGGAGGCATGGCTGACTGGAGCACCCCACATGGTGACGTTTTGTAGAGATCCTACTTGTTTCCCCGGAACAGTCAATGGCTAGGACTTTCAGCAGCTATTTGTGACTGTCCCAGGCAATTCAGAACATTTGGAAGATAAGCTAACAGTACTTTCCAGATCTCTGATTAAATTTTTGAGGCCTTTTTTTTTTTTTTTTTGGAGAAACATGGTGAATCAAATCCTTATGTAAGCAGAAGCTCCTTTACATGTGAGGTGGGAAGATCTTTCTGCACTGGAGAGTGCAGACTGTTTTCAGGGTATTTTCATGTTCACTCAGCCGTACGTCTTAATGGAATATCACCCATACCTCAGGACCCTTGGCCTGAAACCCTGTTTTCTGACAACATTTCAAAGTACTGCATGCCTTGCAGATCTTTCAGGCTGGGCCCCTGCTGACTGTGACATCATCTTAGTGTGTCTTGAAATGGCAGGCTTGTAAAATACCTGGCTGGCACAGAATGGAATCAAACAGAGTACAAGGTTGATCGGAAGGTCCCTGGGTACATTGGCCAGAATAGCGCTTTTGTGTGTACATATAGTAATTACCTGCATAGAATCCTAAATGAAGGCAGCTGTGGGTTTTTGTATTCCATCTTATTCTGATGTTTCCCCTTTTAATAATGCAAATATTCTGAGTGTGGCCACATGATACTTGCCTCTTTTGGTTCCCAGCCCATATTATTATTACAGCACCGAATGTGCATTTAAATGAGTGCCATTAAACTGCATAATAAATGCACCAGGGGGTTATCCTCTGAGTTAGAAGACAGTAACGGCTTGTGGCTTCCACTCCCTAGTAGGTATCACCCTTGGCTCTTCTCTGTCAGCAGGCTCTTAGACTGGCACTGTGAGCATTGGTAGGCAAGGCAGTTTAAAATACTGTTCAGGTTTCCCATTTTACAGCAACTGCTTTCTTTGGGTTTTGTTAGGTGCATTTTAAATGCTCGCTCCAAGCCCTTGCCTGCCTTCCTTGTGGATTATTTCATAGTGTTCAATGAAGTTGAACTATGTTTATGCTATTTTCATGCATCAAACAAACATAATGAGTGGAGCTGCTAAGGTTTCACAAATTACAGAGATTGCAAAGGCCATTTAAACAGATGTCTCTATCATTGGCTGCTGCATTGCTGTTGTTATTTTGAGGATGCATGATGCACTAGAAGGAAACAGGCGTATGCAACATGAAAGCGCTCCAAACATGTCAGATATTGGACCTGGGTCAAAGTGCTCCTCTCTATTTTGCCACCCTACCCTATTCAGGGGCAGCAAAATGAGGAGGGCCATTCTGACTATTTTTCAGGGGTGGGAGGAAATTGGCAAATAGGGGTTTGTTTGTTTTTTGCGGGGTGTGTATGTGTCAGTTATCCCGCCTTCCTCTCTCTCTCTCTCTCTCTCTCACACACACACACACACACACACACTCACACTCATTCTCTCTCTTGGAGGAGCCATGGTCACCTTCTGTGGTGGGTGGGAGGGGAAATGGAGGTTGGCAGCCAGTGCTGGCTCCAGGTTTCAGGAGGCCCCCGAATGAGTTCATCTCCTCTTCCTCACTTCTTTCTCTGCTGCATAATAACAAATTGGGCTCCCTCTAAGCTCAGTCTGTACCACTACCCAAAGGGAGAGAGAGCAGAAGGCAAGTGAAGGAAGCTATTCTATCCCTACACTCTTGTCACTGCTTAAATACTCAGAGAGAGCAGGTAAATGGCAGTGAAAGCAAGGAGGAGCAACAGCAGGGTTCAGAGGCTCCAGGCATTGACAGTGGTCCCCCTGCAGGGGTGTGGGCTTTGGCAGGTGTCCAACAATACCTACCCCTGATGGCAGCTGACAGTTGCCCGCAGTGCTCTCTCTCTCTGAGCTTTTCTACACAAGGCATTTATTGTGCACTTGTCATTCCCTACTCACAGTTTTTAATGGATTCTTTAGATGATGATTTGACCCTCTAGTTTTGCTTCTGTTTTCAAACACTACTTTCCACAAGGGAAAGAGTAGAGTAGGGAAAATTGAATATTATTTCTGACTGGCAAAAGAAAGAGTGATTTCCTCTTGTGTATTTGTGCTATTCTACTATGCCACAGTACCACCTAGAGGTTATGTAGCAGAAAAGCAGGAAAGGAAAGGCTCTTGTGTAGTGCTCAGATCACAGTTTGGTGACGAACCAAAAGTAGATGCAGCAGATTAACAGCCCTCTAACTTTCTTTCTGGCACTTAGAGAGAGAACACACATGCTTGGACATTTCTTTAAAAAACACAGAAAGGCATACACTTCCTTGAAATGATTCACTAATTTACCACCTACCTGCCTAACATGACCCCTCTCATGACCTTCCACCAGAATGTAGTGAAGACCTTCTTTTTAGAGCAATCTACCAAAACAATCTGTTTGTTAAATAGCGTGCTAATGATGTTGGTGTTGTTGTATTTATTGCTGCTTTTATGGAGTATGTTTTATCTTGCTGTTTTATGCTGTTTGGTGTTATGTTTATTACTGAAGTTGTTAGCCACCTTGGACTCTGTTTAGGAAAGTGGGGTATACATTTTAAAATAAAATAAATCAATATAATGTAAACAGCAAAATGCAGCACACTAGTTACATACATAATACCCTAACAGATCTGTTATGATGTGTTTAACAGATCAGTTATAGAAATGCAGCCACCAGTACCATGCTGGCTACTTACTAGCCTCAGGAACAATTCAGGAAAACAAGTCACATTAGCTAAACAGATAGGACACAGCATGCAGTCAGAACTCCCGTACACAACACAGAGTTTGTGCGGGCTTTCTTCTCTCTTAGTACTAGGGCTGAAATGAAATCTCATGGAATTGCAGCCTTTGAAGTTTGACATCACAGTTAGAGGGGGATCTGTCCAAAAATGTACTTCATTTGGGCAACTTTCCGTTAATGAGACATAGCTCTGTAGGTGGACGTGTGCTAGTCTGGTAGGAGTCATCATCCGGCTATCTGAGTTTTCCTGTCTATCCGATACAGAGAGCAAAGCTGTGCTTTTGGGGAGACAGCTGTTGCTCCAGATCTGGCTCAGATGGAGGTGGGATCCACACTTCAACCTCCATCTGCTTGTTAAGAATGTATTAGAGGTCATGCTGGATCACACCCAGTGGAGGCTGGGGGCTCCAATGTCAGTGAGGTGGTGTATCCGCTCTGGGTTTTAGTCTGAACTTTAAAGGAGCTATCCATCGTGCTGACCCATTTCCCCAAAATAGGTCCAGCACTATGGATAGCTCCTTACAAGTTCAGACTATAACCTGGAATGGATACATTGCCCCACTGACATTGTGGAGCCACCAACCTCCCCTGATCAGACCAAAGGCCTAGCTAGTCCACCACTGTGTGCTAAATCCAATGTTCCATAAGGGGACTTCCACTTGTGCAATGGAAGTTTCCCTTCTCTCCCCCCTCACATGTACCTCAGATCTGTGGGGGCGGGGTGGCAGGGGTGGAGGAGAAATTTGCTTTCCAAATCTGCTGTAAGCCTCTGGAGTGGATTTTGGGGAGAGGGCTGCAGGAGGGAGGGGAAGGTTGATCTGTCCACAGTGTCCATTCTGCTAGCGCAAGGGTGCAGAACCTCAGGCTTGGGAGCCAAATCTGGCCCTCTGGGAGTCCCAAACTAGTCTCCAGGGTTCCCCAGAAGGCCATCCATGCCCACTTACCTGCAACCGCCAATCGTCTTGTGGTGTCCGGGCTTTTGTGCAGGGTTTTTTCACATTCTAAAGAGATGACATGTCTTTCCTAAGACTTAGTTACTGGCAGCAAGAACCTCAAGCTAAAATACGCTGGTATTTGGCAACTTTGGCCCTGCCCCGAATGCCTTGAGCCCCACCCAACACTGGGATGTGGCCTCTGAGAGCTTCTTTGAAATGGAATTTGACCTTTGGGCTGATAGAGGTTCTGCAGCTCTGCGCTACAGGAAGGACATCATTGCATACAACCCTCTGTTCCTGCAGTGGCCAACCAGATGCCTATGAGAAGCCCATATTTATTTATTTATTTATTATATTTATACCCCGCCTTTTTTCCTGCAAGGAACCCAAGGCGGCTTACATAGTCGTCGTCCTCCTCCTCCCCATTTTATCCTCACAACAACCCTGTGAGGTAGGTTAGGCTGAGAGTCAGTGACTGGCCCAAAGTCACCCAGTGAGTTTCATGGCCGAGCGGGGAATAGAACCCGGATCTCCTGAGTCCCAGTCCAACACTCTCACCACTACCCCACACTGGCTCAATAGCACCCTCCTGCTCATGTCCTGGTATTGAGAGGCATACTGCCTCTGATACTGGAGGTAATATATAGCCATCATGACTAGTACATCACTAGTAAACCATAGCTTTATCCTCCATGAATTTGTCTAGTCCCCTTTTAAGCCTGTCCATGTTGATGGTTATTATTACATCTTTTGGTAGATATTAATATAGAAGACTGAATATAATTTCAGATATCCAAGATGGAGTTTGCAAGACCTAGTCTTATGGGGATGCAGGAGGAGAGGAGAAGAACTCCAGTAGACCTTGTGGAGCCCATACTATGCAATGGGGCACCAAATAAAATCATGGTTGTATAGCAGCTGAAGTACCCCCATGGGATGGGGTGTGTGTGTTGTATTCCTTTCTTATGGATGCATTCCAAGTTCCATTGTAATGAACAGCAAAACTCAAATTGGTTCTGATGGTGCTGGGTTACAGCCTCAGGAAACTATCTTTAGCCAATATTTTCCAAGGCTATAATTTAATACATTTTTAATATTTACTGTTAAGGATGCATTGAAATCAGTCGGTTGGCTGTGGTTCTAAGCAAATATACTTGCCTTCCACCGGCCACACCTAGCTGGGGTTGGGGAGAGGTTTGCACATGGGGGTGGGATGGGGAGACGGACCACAATCAGGCCATATGTGATCAGCCAATGGGCTTCTTTGGGGCGGGGAGACTGGGAACCCCATGTAAGGGCCAGTCTCCCCAGCCCTTGGCATCTTTTGGTTTTGGCTCCCTCCCTTCCCGCCCTGTCAGCAGTGTAGGCTCCTCTGGTCGCCCTTTTGGGGGCCGAGTAGGAATTTTGGCCCAATGTCTGAATTGGCCCCAGGCAATGGGTGTGTTTCGCCTACTCTACACTGTGAGTCAGGGTAGGAATTTTTTCCTTCGCATTTTTGATTTGATCTGATTGGAATTAGTCAATTGGTCGCATATTGCGGAAAGTGTGGAAATAGGCAGTGGGGGTTAGGGTTCCGGGGATCATCCAATGGCACCTTTCAAGGTGAATGGCAGTTACCCAAGGCTGCCCTAGCTAATATCATGCGGCTTAGCAGACAGGGAGATTGGGACGCCTTTGGGGTCTACCCTTCTCACCTACTTTGGCTGTCATGCAGCACCAATGGGAGGAGACACCGGTAAGGCCCTCCAGCTCCACATGGAGTGCAACTGGAGGGTGGCGAGTCTACCTGCCGCCACTCTGGTTAGGATTCTTTCGCCCAAAACTTGCTTTTCCAACCTGCACGGCCGGCGTAGATTAGAACCACACTTCTCCCTTCGCAGATCTTTGATTCAATAAATGTGGCCCTGATTTGAAACCATATATTTGTGTCTGTCTCTTCATTATCTCCCCATTACACACACAATCAGAATTGTGCCTCAATTACAATTAATTTGGATAAGAACCATTCTTCACATTTCATAGAACAAGGTGATAGAATTCTGAAATGTACCACTTCAAACTGCAGATGGGAAGGGTCATTTTTTTAATGTTCCCCCTAAATAAAAACAAATGGCATAAATTGAAACTGCAATCCTATACCTGGATTATAGCTGGAGTAAGCCCCACTGAATTCAATGGAACTTATTTCTGAATAGAAATGTAGAAGATTGTGCTGTTAGTAAACTATCACATTACAGAGAAAGGTGTGTCTAACCCTTTTCCCTATATAAGGAGGAAATTCTTACTGCGGGGAAAATTTGAAAATGTGACACACCCCCAACTGAAATGTTGAAGTGAATTTTTTTTTTTGCCTCCATCTGTGTAATGTATAGATTGGCTCTATTTTTTCTGTGTGGGCTCCTGCAAGTTTTTTTTAAATCATCTTTTAAAATATACAACACAGAACCATGATCTTACATTATATGAATATTAAACAACCCATAAAAGGATCCGTGCTTCGTAGAGGTTGTCTTGTATCCCACAGATTTCTGCATAACAATAAGATGTCTAAGATCCCAGCTGGAAACTTTTCTTATTTTTCTTATTCAGTAAAGGCTGCAAGTTTTGAAATGCAGCTTTATGAATAATGATATTCTCTTCTGCAAAGATGTAAGAGCTGTGAAGAACTGTTTCTAATTAGGTTAGTTAAATGAAGACAGCAGCTTTCTGATAAATTGTTCTTGGCATGGACTTCACCTTGGGACTGAGGTAGTGACATAATGCACCAAATTTGCTCAAATATTTCATAACCGGAGAAATATTAGAAGGAATGAAAATATCCTCAAACAGCAGAGAGGTGGTGAGGAAGAGCTAAATGAAGAGGAACAAAACACAAGTGGGAAGAACATTTAGCAGATGTTGAACCTAGAATGAGGGCAACTCGGGTAGTATTTAGTGACTGCTTTTAGAAGCAGATGGATTTAGAGAAACACAGCTGGGACCTGCAACAAAATGGTGCAGTGTGGAGTAGGGATGCATGAGAATTTCATTTGGGTTCTTTGAATTTGCCCTGTTCCTAACCCCAAACACGAACAGGAGTGCAATTTTCCAGAAAAGCTCGCGAGTTCCCAAACTTGCTGTCACATTTGATAAGCGCACATTTAATAAAATGCACACTTCCACAATTGGGTCTGGGGTGTGTGTGGGAAGCATACATTTTGGGTGTGCACTTTAAAAAGCGTGCACCGAAATGCATATTTGTGGGGATCAAAAAGAAAAAAAAATAGACGCTCACATTCGGTAACGGGAATGAGATGAACCGAGCTCTGAGTTGAAAATAGGACAATCTCGTTAAGTTAAAACCTCACTGATACTCCCATTCCTAGTGGAGTGCTCCTGTTCAGTGTCATCAAGCCATGCCCTCTTTCATGATCCTCCATTCCATCCCCCCGAAAGAATACCCAACGTTCTGTGGCCACTGAGCATGCTCTGGTCTTCACTGGGTTGTTTTTTGAGGTCCCCCCATACACTCAAGCTGTTTCCCCCCCTAAAAATAAATGGAACTTCTGCAAAACTTGGGGTTTCCCCAAGCCTGCTAATGTGTGGGTAGTGCCATTTTGTCTTGTGGAGGGGTAGTGCCATTTTGGCTACATAAGGATACACACTCACTTCGGAACATCTGACATAGAGAGAGTGAGATGAAGACAATTATCAGTTGATCTTTGATTGTATGCTCCTGGACCCAATGAGTCGCTGCATGTACTCAGATATGGAGCTTCTACCACCCACAAACGCTTTTCTGTTCCTCTCAAAGGAAGAGGCATACACCTCTTTCTGCACTGGAGCTGTTAAAGCTCTGGGGCAGGCTTCTTACGTAGAAGCTTCTCTGATAGGCATCAGAACATGCACCTTGTCTTCTGCATTAAAACATATATCATAATATGTCTTCCCACATCACACTAATTCATATCCTGTTATTTGAACCACAGGTCATAAAGGTCAAGGAAAAGAACTGCCATCTACTTGTAGTCCTCAGTCAAAACGTTTTCCAATATACAGAGCTGCTTTATGCTGATTTAGACCAATGCTCGCTCTATCGTAGTTCTGCCAGCATATGTCTAGGCGCATCAACAGCAGCAGCTAGTCTCCAGCAAATGTTTTTCATTGTTCTGCTAGCTGAGAGATTTTAAATTGGATGCTCCAAGGGCAACCTATAAATACAAAGCACACGCTCACGCTCTGCCAGTATGTGTGCTTATATACTTTGCCACTGAGCTAAAGCTACCTACTTTCCCCCTTCCCCCACTTGAAATTTTCATAGTGTAGTTTTACTTTCTGTGAACGCCAACAAACAAAAACTATTTGCAGTGAAAACTAACTAGGGGTGCAACTGTATGCATGTTTTTAGATGGAAAGGATGGGGCATGCTGGGAGTTGTAGGACTATTTTTCTTTCTAAATATGCATAGGATTGCAACTTAAGTCTATTTTAATCTCAGTTTGATTACTGTTAGGGCACAATCTAATCCGAATGCCCATAGCCCTCCGAACTCAGAGGAATATGGGGCGGGCATCTTTTGCAAAGCAGGAGAAGTGTGGAGGTGAAGGCAGGAGAAGTGCGAAGCCCTGCAAAACACTTAGACGGTTGATTTTGGCTGCCTATGTGTGGTGCCTCGGAGCGTGCGGGAAGGAGGCAGAGGCACCACCAGGATACTCCATATTGTGGTGGCACCTGTCTCCTCCCCTCCCCACCGCCCAGAACACGCACAAAACCCCATCTCTGAGGTTGCTTTTGCCACCTTGGAGAAGCAGCTGGTGCGGTTCTTTCCACACCAGCTGCAGGGGGAGGGCAGCTGCTCTGATCTCAGAGTCCCAGCTCTGACCTCAACACAGGTTTCCAAGGTTGGAGCTGGGACTCTGAACAATCCTATGGCCATCTAGATTTGTGCAGTTAGCCACCTTGAACACCACCTTCTTTTTTTGTGGAAAGGCAGGGTATACACTTAATAAATAATAGAATAAATAGACATTTATTCATGCAGAGTGAACTTATTACTCCATACTTGGACTAGGAACATAGGAAGCTGCCTTATACTGGATCAGAACCTTGGTCCATCAAGATCTGTACTGGGTATACGGATTGGCAGTTGGCTCTCCAGGGTTTCAGGCAGGCGTTTTTTCATCCCTACCTGGAAATGCCAAGGGCTGGAGCTAGGACCCCATCTACAGGTGCTCTGTTGCTGAGCTATGGCTCTTTTGACTATAGTTATCCTAAGCCCTACATGAGGAAGTCCAGCTCCTACGTTTGTCTGTTCCATCCATCACATAATATTGTTTCTGCTGTGCAAAACAGTCTAAATAAGATTTAAATTTAGGCTGTGAGAACAACCTAAAATAAGTACATAATAAAGCTATGCTTAAATTGTCAGAGTAGGAACATAACATTTTTTAGTAGGAAAGATAGCACATTTTTTCTCTTCTATTCTCACAATTTTCTGTCTTATTCCCTTCTAACCACTGGAGCAAAACGACAAATGTAAAATGAGATGCTTAACTACTTTGCTTGCTTCTTACTAAAACACAAGAACATCAAAACACCGGGGAGAGGAAAATACCAACACCATATGGCTCATCAAAGCTTGCTGAGTGACTGATGCCGCTATCACAGACAATGAGTTATTAACACCCTGATCTTAATTGTGCTACATTGAAGTAAGCCCAATGTGAATCAGTGGGACTTACTTCCATATAAAGTACCAGGATCAGGGTACAAGGGAGGCAACATTCCTTAAACCTGTTACTCCCCCAGTAGTGTTATTATTACATGCAAAGAGATTGTCCCAAAGAGCATTTTTATGAATTCAGGTGTTTGTTTTTTTCCACAGGTTTTGCTGTCAAGAATGCTGGGTCTGAGCTTGGACCATGCAGTAGGTCAGAGGTGGGCAACATGCCACCTGGGGGCCGTCAGGAGGCTGCCTGGGGGCTGCCTGTGTCCCCCAGCATTTCCATTGTCCCCCATCATGCTTTTTGCTTTTGCTTTTTACCAGAATAAATGTGGAGGAATGTTGCAGTTTGCCATCAAAATTCAGCAACAAATTTCTACGTGTAGTAGTAGTTTGCCGCCAAATTCTGGTGGCAAACTGATTTTCACTCTTTTTTTTTTTGCGGCACAGTGGTGGTAGTGGTGGCAGGAATGGGGCCTGCAGTGTCAAGGCATTTTTTTAAAGTAATCATTGTGTGCCCAAATGGACACCCAGCCCTAGTTTTTGGACTCCCAGTGGAAACAAGTGGACACATACAATTTAATCAATGAACCAAGAACACAAATTCAGATTGGAAGCCACGGAAACACTGACTAGAGACATGCATTTTTTTTAGTGAAATTGAATAGAAACAGTAGAACATAGGAGCACATCACACAATAATTCTTAGGGTTCTTACAAACCACCAGTCTTTCTGAAAAATTTCTTAACAAAATCTCTCTCGCTGTACACTGTGTTGTCTCCTTCTCTGTATCTTTGTCCTTTCCCCCCGTAAGAATTCTTCTACAGCAGGGCGTGAATCATAAGCATCAGTTCAGATGCCATTCAGTGAAACAAACAGTCTTGCATTCATACAGTAGATTGTTCTACCAAGGACATACGGTATGGTGAGGAGACTTTGTTTGATTGTAATGAGAAACTACTCTCTCTGTTGTCACAGACCATGAAGCACGCAATCTTTTTAAAGTAAACCTGAAGTGCAAACAACAAGCTTCTGTGGCTTATTAGAATAGTTTGTGCCACAGTCTGGAGTGTACTAGTTCTGGTACTTCCTGAACTGCTAGGCAGTTATGTCAGACATTTGAGAAAAAATTTGCCACAACCTCCTTACCAAAAATGGACTCAACCAGTGGACAGCATGCATTGATCATTTCTTTAGGGATCAATGCTGTCAAAAGGGAAGACACCTTGAGATCAGATTGCCTTCTACTTGTAGTCTAATGCTGAGAAAATTTGTGAATGATAACACAACCTCTACCCCTAACAGCAGACCATGAACATACTTCCAGTTGTAACATACTGATGTTACACTGATACAACATACTGAATGTGGTGCACTATGCTTACTACAACACAGCTACTCTTCCTCTTCTTCATTTACAGATGTGTCAGTCTCATTACTGTTTTTTGAGGAAATTAACTTCTCTTCTTCACCACCTGGCACAGGGCCACTACTAATGATGTCAAGTTTTCAAAGGGTATTATCTCTTGCAGTCAGTATATTGAGTAGTATCAAGCTGGTCCTCTGCAACGCTTTTTGCAGTTCTTGGAATGCAAGTGTTATGCCATCAGTCCTGTTAATATAACTTGCTGTGACTTTGAGGTCCATGTCTTCACTCTCAGCAGTCCATTCAGCAGAATATTTTTTTCCATTTTGTTCTTTAGAAGCAGGCAGCGGTTCTCAGACACTTCTGCATCCTGGAAGATTATGTAGAACAGCAACAATGAGATTTCTTACAAGCTCTGCAAAATGCACTACGAAGTATGGAGGAAATGAATGACATTCAGAGAAAAGTCAGTGTAGGAGGTTTAATCTGGAAGGAACTGTTTGAAAGTATGTTGCTAGGCCAGTAAGCTTAGTTAGCTATATTTTCAGTTCAGGCACCGTTGCAAGGGCTGACTCCATTGCTAGATCTGATCGATGACAACAGCGCCATACTGTCAGCAATCCATGTCCAACATGATCTTCACCTTTCGACCTGTTTTGGCTGTTTCACCATCTGTTGTAATTAATTCCCACTGGTACTACAAAGGAGACACCAGTAGACTGTGCACAGCTTCCAGAAAACCTTCTGCTTCTGTTTTTCAGGTTGAATCTCTCCAATGAAGGCACAATGAATCTCAGCAGGGTTATTGCCATGCCCCTGCCCATGGACAAAGCATTATATCAGTTAGTATGTGAGGGGAGGAGGGAGTGTGAGAGGAGTGTGGAATGTTGTGATGTCTGCTGATTGGCTGAGAGAGTGAGAAGTTGGGGTGAAGCCTGTGATATAAACAGTGGGCAGTGCTGTTCAGAAGGGAAGTTACAGAGGGCGGTCTGTCGAGAGAGAGGGGGAGAGAGGGTTCTTTTAATGAGCTGTGGAGTCTGGGGTCTGAGGGAGTCTGAAGAGGGAGTGGGAGAGAGGGTAGAGAAGTCTGAGTGGAGTTGGGAGCTGGAGTCTTGCCTGAGAGAGAGGGGGGAGGGGGAGTTTTCAACATTTAGAATCCAATAACATTATCCATTTCCCTACCCTTAATTGTACTTAAATAAACTTATTTCATTTTTAAAACTTAAAAGGTGTGGTCTGAATTGGTTACCCTGGAGGGAGTTGGTGGCAGCGGAGGAGATTGGGAGAGTGTGGATTTTTGGGGTCTGACAGGCGGACACAGTGTGGAGGTGGGATTTGACCATAATAAAGCTGTGAGTTCGAATCACAGGTGGTGGTGGGTGGTGAGGGGCATTACAGTTATCTTTCAGGATGCAGCTAGCAACAACAAATTTATTCTCTTTACTTTGTCTATCTATCTATACTTCCATCAACTTGAAGAGAGAGAGACAAATATCTGTTGCCCGGTGTTGTGCAACTATCTTAAATTCTAGTTCACCAATTATCTGTAGCATGTCATTTGTAACTGGATCTCTGTAATGTAAAGCTGAACCATGGGGCTGAAAATTAACAAGTTGATCATCCCAGTTGTTAGCACTCAGCTGTGCTTGTACTGATTGTGCTCACAATGTTGCCAATGAACATGATGGCCATGAATGAGAAGTAGCAAATCATTATACACATCAATACATCAATAGGGCAATCAGGTGATTTACTACATCTGCTTGATGCTGCTTCAGACTTTTCATCCAAGGATGCTTGCCTGATTGTTGTTTCCACAGTTTTGCAGCTTCACTTGCTTCTGATGCAGCTTTGGGTGCCTTGGATTCCAGACGATCAATTAGTCTTTCAAGTTTCTGCTTGCTTTCAACCTGGATCCCATTGGCCAGTGGAACAATCCCATTTTTAGAAAATTTAGCAGCTTCTATTTCATATGTTTTACAGGTAATGCAGCAGATGTAAGGCCTTCTACACTGTCCATCAACTGATGTAGAAACAGTATTTCTTCAATAGCCAGTCCAGGTCCATTTTATGACCTTTATACCAGCATGATGATGTGCTTGAAGTTTCAAGAACAAGATTACTGAAATAATCTAACTTTGTCATGGATGTGGGCTGTGACTCTTCTATTTCTTCATTTTCTGTATGGGTGACAGTGCTAGCATGTGCAGCAACAATTGACTGAGACTTAGGATTGATTTCAGTAGACTCTGAACAGATCAACTCCTTACATTGAACTACTGCAGATGATGCTTCAGCCTGTGGCTGTAGAATTAATAGATCATAAGAAATTGCAGCAATCATGATTTTCTCTGAAGTGGATTCTGGAGAAATATGAGGCAGGACTGCTGACTTTGAGTCTGATTCTGGCTTAGGTGCTGCAGAGGCGGCAGCAGTGCAGCTGAATAAAGTTATTTTCCGCTGAATTGTTTGCTGAGCATCTTTCTGCAGTTTTGTTTGTTTTTCTTCCTCCTTCTTATTCAAGTCATGCAAATTTGAATGCTTCATATTGTCAATATTGTTCTTTAGATGCAGAGCGCGCTTGTAACCTTACAAGCTACAGGAGGAAAAGGTTGTTTGTTCTAGAGAGAGGCGTAGGGGCAAAATCCCCCTTTGTACAGCACAACAACAGAGCTACCAATGCCATCATTCAGCCACTAGGGAGCTGCTCAGGGGACAGGAGACTGAACATGCTGGTTGAGCAACAGCAAATTGGGCCTATAACTCTCTTGTGGCAGTGGTTCTCTTGGTTGGATGTCTCTTTGAGGGTCACCCCAAATTGTAAGGTATTGTTTGTTTGACTGAGATTATCTGATCTGTGAAAAGTGGGCCAGAAAAAAAATATTTCACTCCATCCGTGTTGTTGTTGCTTTCCTCTTTTTAGTTAGGGTTACTTTCTATGATCTGGGAAGGGAATTCTGTATACGTATACTCTCAGAGACTGGGCCTTAATTCCTCAAAAGTTTAAAGCTGCCTGAAGACCATGCCATCTGCCCAGGAAACCCTGCTGCTTAATTTGATCGAATGTATAGGTCTATGGCTATTTACTTGTGGGGGAGGGGAGGGCCTGCCCTCCGAATGTGCTTAGGGGGTCCAGAGGGGTTTTATTATTAGTGTCTCAATTTGGTGTTGAAATCATGTTGCTACAGGACTAAAATCCGGCACAAATCAAGCCCCTACATGTTCTGAGAAAAATCATATACTCTGTGTGTGTGTCCATCTTCAACTGCAAAGCCTTGCTCTTCTAAACAGGTGTTGGGGACTGGGGGGGGAGAGAAAGTCTTTACAGAAAGGTAAACCATTGTTCTTCTACTGCAAAATATGAAAATGAAATAACATTTTCTTTTCAGTCCTGTCTAATCCCAGAACAATTCTTCTGTGATCTTAAAGTTCTGGCATTAGAGAGTTCAGTGTTTTTAGGTTTTTATTTTGTGTGCTATGCATTTTTAATAACTTCTTTAAGGTACTTTAAGTTTGATGATGATGATGATGATGATGATGATGATGATGATTTTTCTCTTTAATTCATGTATTTTGTGGTGGGTTGGCAGGCTAGTAAGAATATTGCTAGACCAGTAACTTGTGTAAATGCATTTACAAGACTGTGTTCACTCCCTGTTTTTGTTTTTGTTTTTTGTTTTTTTTAGTTTGGATTTTTTTCGCCTCAGTCCAGATGTCAGGGCTTGTACATGGTAGAGAGGCTCCCACATGCAAGCCATCTGAATGAAAAAATGGACACCCAGTAAGAATTCCTTTAAAAATGCCCTGTGTGGTGTGCAGCGGTGGGGGACAAAAATTGGCCCCCGCACCACCTGCAGTTGTCCACTTACAGCCTGCTATTGTAAGGGAAAAATTTAAGGATAATAAATCTAGTTAACCAGACCCTCTAAACGGCCCCTCTGGGCATCCCGGGGCCCCACCCCCTAGCGCTGGGAGGCCCACACTGCGGTGCGGGGACTACGAGGTCTGCCCACGCGCACGGAGTGCTGGTCGTGTGCAGCGCCCCGCGGACGGCCCCGTGGTTCCTCCCCCGCCGGCTGCTTGGGTCGTGTGAACCGGCCCTCTGTGTACTAGAGACAGGCCCTGTGTATTTTGCTTAGGTTCAGAGATCTTTGGTGCTTTAGAAGTACTGAATCATACAGACAACTATTTCAAATAGGAAAGAATCCTTTTATTAGTAAGAAATACCATTCACACACATCATCCAGCCTTAATACAGAAACAGAAAAAGAATAGAATTAGCTTACTATATTCACCAGTGAAAGATCTGTCTTCCTTCAAAGACCCTTTGAGTGGAGCTGAAAGAGACCCTAGGAATCTGAATGAAGACAGTACATGGCATCTGGGGCAAGGCTTTGTTTTATATTGAACTTTGCCAGCTCCTATGCCCTTTGCCATAAATGAAAACCCTTATGTGTTAAACTTACTGATTGACTACAGTAAGGTTGCCTAGCCTCCTTAAGGACCCCTCATCAATTTAGGATAACACCGTCTTGCTTATATCTTCTCTGATGTGTCTTGTTTACTCTACAGTTCTATAGAGATTTCCCAACTTGTGCCTTTACCCATAGACACGAGCCCTATGAGGCAAGGATTATTCTCGTCATGTTTTCTCTCCCCCAGGCAAGCTGTCCTGCCACTGATAGGCCAAGAGCAAACTTTGGTCAGAAAGCAGTCCTTTTTATTTTAGCTAGGCCTTTTTGGTAGGCCTAATATGACCATTGCCTTAAATAAGCATTTTCACATTTGCAGCCCCCTTCACTATAGGTTTTAGAATATGACCATATCTCAGTGATAGACTTGACATAGCAGCATTACTCTTTTATGGGCCTTTCTGCAAGGTAAGTGATTGATACCTGTTGGTGTAAATAATTCCAGGGCTCCTTGCTGTTCTTTGTCTGAGCAACAGGTAGCCTGGATGGCTTTATCCTTGACTGCCAATGCCTTTATTTTGTTCTTTGGTCCTCCATGCTATATGGTTCAGATTCCTCAGTTAACAACCTTGGCTTGCAATTGACACTGTTTGGGTCTTGCTCCAGACAGATCCCTGTGGATTATTTTAGGTTGCCCAGACTGTGCCTTTGTGTTTTGCTTGCAGTATAGGCATCTTTTCTACTAATTCGGACCATGCAAGTCTATGGATGGGTGAGAATTTTGTTTGGCTCATTTCTTGATTAGAATTTACCAAAAAATGCACATTAGTAAAACTGACATTCATCCATCCCTATGCAATCCACACCAGACCTACTATTGATTTGGCCTTGAATCTTACTCACAGTACTCACAACTGAAACTATGGATAGATGCTAGGAATGAGTGGGATGAGATACATGTGCCTTGATTTTAATTGATTTGCATATACACTCATGAGCACAGTTGGCATGGTCGGTCACCTGTTAAGGCAGGGGTCCCCAAACTTTTGGACCCATGGGAACATTTGGGAATTTGAGAAACTGTTGTGGATACCATCACAACATGCCTAATTGGTGGATTGCCACTTTGGCATCTACCTGTCTCATCTATGAATCTTAGGCTGTGTTTTATTCAGCAAAAATGTTGGCTTTGTGTCTATTGGATACCACAACATCTCTTTAATAAGGGATTATCTAATTCGACTAATTGCTGGCAGTGCAATACAACTACTGCTTCTTTTAAAGATACATTTTGGCAATGTCCAGTAGTTGCTTCTTTTTGGGAGGAGGCTATTACACAGATAAATTTTAATATTTAATGATGTACGTGCTCTTTTAAATTATGTACCTGCTTCATTGAATGTAACAAATGGTCGGTGCAAATGGATTCTCTGCAACCCTTTGACAACTAAAAGACTGATATTAGAACACTGGAAGGATAAACAGTGTGCTAAAAAAATCGCAAGTTTTTTTTTTCTTCGAGCAAGCTCTGCTCGGTTTCACTCAGCATAAATAACGGTTCTTTGTGATGTTAACAGCAGCTCGTCCCCCACTAACAGAGATCTGTGAGCCAGAGCTGTTAAACAGGTTTTACCTGTGTCGATGCTGTGACTTAGAGTTCAGCATTACTATGCATATTGAGATGCAAAAAACAGCAGTCTGGCTGGAGCCCAGTCTGGCTGGAGCCTTAAGAACCAACTTAGCATATGACTGAGAGAGGTTTTACACAGCACAGCAGGCTTTCCTCTCAGTCAGTCAGAGTTAGAAGAAAGGTTACCCTTAAAATAATAAATTATACCACCTACGTTTATTAAAAATTCCTCTGTAAAAAAGGTATGCATCTCACAAGAATGCATCTCACAAACATTATTATGTCTATAACAAAATACTTTTTCTAAGTAGGATTGTAAGGACTATTTATTTATTTCAATCTAGCCAGCCAGAGAGGCTGTTGCTGTTGCTGTTCTCAAATAAGCATTACAATCATCCTGGTGTTAGTAGGAATTTAGCAAGGAATTGAGCATATAAGTGCAGGGAGGGTTTTCCTCAGTCAGAGTTAGTAATTAAGTCAATTACGACTTAAGTCAATTAAGAAACACAAAAGCATTAAGAAGAAACACAAAAGATCTTGCTGTTCGTGTTGAATGGCAGTGGAGGGGGGAGAAGAAACTCGACTAGCTCTAAGTAATTTGTGAGCCAGCTGCTGCAGGCTCGCTCGCGCCACTAAAATGCTTTCGATATTTAAACAGGTGGCATATAGATACCACCTTCAAAAGGATACTTATTTTGATATTTGGTTGGCTTTTGTTGAAGCCTATGTATAATTGCTAGAAATTTGTATGCATTTCAGCTGTATTCATTGCTATGGATATATACAAATCCATGTACATATATTTAAAAAATGGGGGGGGGAGTTTTGTGGGTGCCTGCAGGCACAATGTTGGGGACCCCTATGCTAAGGTCCTACACTCCAGCAGGGCCCCACTGACAAGAGCCCCCTGGAGTTGCTCCTCTTCATCATTGCAAACTGCTTGTTCACTTGCCTCTTGCTCTGGCCAGAGAGAACAGTGGTGGTGAGAACTAGCTGCAGTAGATGCCACTGATCACTGGCTCTCTGCCTGTCAAGCAAGCAAGTGGTAGCAATGATGAGAAAGTGGATGAGAAGCAATAGCAGCTGACAAGGGCAGTGAAAAGTCAGACTCACTGAGGGTGGTGGCCCATTGTGGCTGTCTTGTCCAAGGGGCTTCAAAAATCTGGAGCCGGGACTGCTCATGAGCATCAGTAACTTCAGCAAACTGTATCTGGATAGTGGACTGAGCAAAAACTGGACATTAAAAATAATACCAGGTAATTTGGAACCTCTGCATCCAAATTATTCTATAATTTAGGTGTATATTTGACCCCTTTATGCATGCCTCCCCCCTTAATGATGTCAAAATCCTGTAGGTTATCTCAGTGTGTTTCCAGAGATCATCGTAATGAAAGTAGTTGAGGCTAAATAACACAAACATCCTTTCTTAGATGGAAGCAGAATTCTCCCAGTGGAGATGTACCTGAGGTTAATGTGTGGGAAACTGTGGGGATGTTGAAATTGGCATACTTTATAAGGCTTAGGGAGGGCAGAACAAAACAATGTGATATTTGGAAAGATTGTGAAAGATCTCAGAGAGTCAGTATGATGAAAGTGAATACAGTACAGGAAAGAATCTGTATATGTATGAGTGTTTCTTTTTCTAAAATAAATAACAGACATGAAAGGCAAAGGTGTTACTGAGTTTTATAATTCCTTGGATCAGAATATGAACTTTTTATAATGCTCACATTTCAAACAGAGGTGGGCATGTGACCTTTGAATTATTCTCCACTTGGATTTTAATCCAAGCCAGAAAATAATTCTATCTTCCCTGCTTGCTATCCACCAACCTATCCACTGACGTTGGCAGTATGATTATGATTACATAAAACATCTGAGACCTTTACTTGAGGCAAATTATAGGTAAGGAGTGCCGGAACAAATGGGCCAGACACAATTGTAATAAACAGCCATCTTTTATGCAGAGATATGCTGTCTGAGGTTGGGAAAATAATAATTTAAATATCTAATTCTTCCTGCAGGCTTTGCAGATGCATGACTGATTGCTCAGATTTTCATAACTTAAATGCTTTTAAAGAATTCCACTGCCTAGAGAAAAATCAGCAGCTACCCTGTTGTAGGGCTGGATGAATTTTTCAGTTTCAGTTTCTCGTTTGTCTAATCCATCCCATTTTCTCATCAGTCTGTGAATTTTCATGTGAATTTCTCCCAATATATGCATTTTTGCAAACAATTTCCCCAAATTCTTTTTTTTTTTTACATTATTTTTGCTTAAGCTCAGTTCACCCTAAACTCTGAGATTTTTTTCAGGTAATACATGCATTTTGTATGCATGTATTTTGCCTAATATACACTTTTTTTGCAACCAGTTTTTCTAATACAATGCAGATTTCAACATTATTTTCTCTAACATATGCATTTTTGTACACATTTTTTTGCTTGGAAAACTCGATTTTGAATTTCAGATTAGTGTAAATTTCAAAGGAGAACCGAGTTTCAATTCGCAGAGTGGTTCAAAAGTGTGAAATTAGGTATGTTTGCACTAAAAAGTGAACTGAATGAATTTCTCCTCCATTCCTACGATGGTGTCATTTCTGTTTGTTCAATGTTGTCATAGAAGAAGTTGTCACAAAAGCCCTTCAAACCAAGTCTAAAAGACAGTTTTGGTCTCCCCACCCCTTCTCTTTGTTTATCTAATAGTGGGTCACAGGAGTGTTTTAAGTGAATTTCAATAATAGGCAAATGTAGTTCAAGGAAGTCCAGTTCACAAGTTTAAATTAACAGATGAGTTATGAATGAAGGTAGGAAAAAATAATTGCAAAACAAGTAATTGGTATTACTTGTTCGAGCTAGACTGGGGAGACCCAGGTTCAGATCTTCACTTGGCCATAAAGCTCACTGGGTGACCTTGGGACAGTCACTTTCTCTCAGCCTTACCTACTTCACAGGGTTGTTGTGAGGATAAAATGGGGGGAGGGGAGGAAAGGCAGGACATAAATGTAATAAATATGTTTTAGGATGCCTTTAGCACCATAGTTAGATGTGGCTAAAATGACATACCGGTAACCAGGAAATTAAAAAGACCTGCTGTATACTAGCAAGTGCATATGCATAAAGCAAAATACACAATTATCTTTGGAGATAGTCTGAACATCTGTCCCTCCTGAATTGTAATTGGCAAGTGAAGTACTCTTGAAACATTTAATCAAAAGTGAATTATCTTCAACTTAAATTAATATAAAACTTCAGGAGATTAGCAATGAAAAGTAATTTAATGCCATTCTACTTGTGTATGCTTTTATAGTAGATTAAAAGTGATCAGACATCCCAGCTTTACCATGGGATTTTTATGGCGCTTACTGGGTGTTTTAATAATTTGTAAGGGATATTAAAATGTTAATTAGAATTTCTTCCAACAAAACGCATCTTCTTCCAGCCATCTTCGCTCCTGCATTCACTGTAGCATGTAGGGGCAGGTTCGGTGTAAATGAGCCTTGATAATGGGTGAGAGATTTTCTACCTAAGGCAGAGGTGAGGAGTGAGAAGGATTGAGTTATAATTAGGCTATAAGAAAAGGAACATGGTGAGCTCAGTCCAGAGATACAGTTACATGCAGAAATGTGCTGCGCAAGATTAGTATCACATATGGTACTTTAAAACGGATCTCTGTGTGCACCTGCCTTTCGGTGCACACAACGTGTCTGGAAGGACAGGCTACCTATCGGCAGCATGCCCATTTTCTGGCTTCAAGCAGATCTGTGCAGGAGGAGCATCCATGGCCTCAGTACCAGGCATGCTTCCTGACACCTCACCACCACCTCTGTCACACTGGTCCATTACACAAAGTGGTAAAGGTGGAGTGGGAAATATTCTAGGTCAGCGGTCCCCAACCTTTTTGGCACCAGGGACCGGTTTTGTGGAAGACAATTTTTCTGCGGACCGGGGGAGGTCGCCCACCGCTCATCTCCTGCTGTGCAGGCAGGGATTTATCCAAGAGTCTTGAGGGGGGCTGAAGAAAGTCGAACTTGCCCCGCTCAACCCTCCTGAGACTCTCAGCGACTTGCCTACTGCTGCTCAACCCAAACACACCGGGGAAAGGACCTACGACTAGGTCTCCGGTGCGTCACTTCCTGGTTCTCCGGCGCTGCTCTTTTTACGTAAATTTGCTATTCGCGGTCGTTTTAAGGTACTTTACCATGGTATTTACGTAAATTGAGCAGCTCCGGAGAACCAAGAAGTGACGCAACAGGACTGCCATCGCGTCACTTCTGGTTTTCCAGAAATGCTCGCCGGGAGGCAAGCAGAGGGACGAGCGGTGGGGGGTGTTTGCTGGAGCTCGCAAGCACCCCGAGAGCCAGGTGGGGTGCTCGCGGCATGTCCTGGCCTGGCTCTCCCATCGCGTCACTTTTGGTTTTCTGGAAATGCTCGCCGGGAGGTGAGCAGAGGGACAAGCGGCGGGGGTGGTGCTTGCCAGAGCTCACGAGCACCCCGAGAGCCAGGTGGGGTGCTCATGGTGCATCCCGGCCTGGTTCCTAACAGGCCACAGACCGGGACCAGTCCACAGCCCAGGGGTTGGGGACCCCTGTTCTAGGTGATTGCTGCAACTGGGGCAATTCCAGATTCTTTTCATACCAGTCTAGACTGGAATCTGATATAAATTGGATCTGGGACAGATGGATTCCCAAAATGTGGTGCCTGAATGCCTCCTTTGCAAAGTTCAAGGTGCTGGTGCTAACCTATAAAGCCTTACACAGCTTGGGACCGCAATACCTGATGGAGTGCCTCTCCTGACCTGAATCTACCCAGACACTACGAGCAACATCTGAGGCCTTCTTCTGAATGCCATCTCTGAGGGAAGCTCGAAGGGTAGCAACAAAAGGGTGGACCTCCGGTGGCCTCCCAATTGTAGAATGATCTCCCCATTGAGGCCCACCTGGTGCCAATTCTGTTAACCTTCCAACTCCAGGTTAAGACTGCCCTCTTCTTTGGGGCATTAAATGGCATTTAATGGCCATTTAGGTTTGTCTAATTGTATTGAAATTGTTTTAGCTGCTTAAATTGTTTTAAATTTTGTATATTGGAATTTTATCCTGTTTTTATTGTTTTTGTGGTTTTTGCATTTTGCATTTTGTTGTGAACCTCCCAGAGAGCTTCGGCTATTGGGTAGTATGGAAATGAAATAAATAAATAATATCCCTAGAAATCTTCCATCCATTTGCCCATCAAGCCATTTCTCCTTTTAAAAATCTCTTTTGCAAAGCTCTTTCTAGACCACCAAAGAGCCTTGTAATCTTTCCAGAGACAATGCTATTTCTCAGTCTTTGAAAGAAAAAAAAATCCCAACAGGTTTATTATCTATATTGTAATATGCTTGTGGAAGTGAAGCTTTGCCATGGGCAGTGCATCATGTGGCGTGAAAGGAGAGAGGGAGAAATTGATGGGTGAAACCAATATTTCTCTCTCTCTGGAGCCAAGTTATATGCAAAGGTTGCTGCCCTGCCTGCTGCAATCTTTGAACAAATGTTTACAGGCAGTCAGAGTTACGTCACTCTTCCTGCACTTACCAGATACTGAAACTATCTGAACATGTTAGGTAAGTAAATAGAATCCTTTCTCAAGTTTCTCTAAACATGTATGAGCCTATCATAAAGTTCAGGTCGAAGACAGAGTCTTTATGCTATTTTCTTTGTCAGGAGGTAGCTAAAAAAACTAGTAGCATAGAATCAGCATATGAGTTTCCCCTCCCACCTCCAGTATTAGTTCCTCTTTCAGTTTTGTTATGGGTAGATCTGGTTGTTGGATAAAAGGTCTGGAAGATTTAGGTGGGGTTTTTTTTGTTTGTTTTTGCTAAAAATAAAAGTCTATATTTGCTTTTGATATTGTAGAGGATTCTGTAACAGAGATTAGCAACTGGCTATTGTGAAATGAACACATACAATTGTGTATTTTAATGAGGCTTTTCAGTATTTCTAACTAATACTGACTAAACTCCCTGAGCAACTCATGTTTTCACCTTAGCTGAGGGTGAAAATCTAACAATGCTTAATTACAAATGATTTAAGGGGTGTTCCATGAAACGATTAGCATTGAAAAATAGCCACCTAACCATGATGCACTTATCTTTAAGAACATTACAAATCAACTGTCACCGCATAATAGTTCCACACTGAAAAAATTAACCCAAAAGCCATCTCTTAAAAACAATCACTCCCTCCATTTTTAGTATAGTATTTTTGGGCTAATCATCCTAATTCTGTGCATTAATAATATATTTTACATAAACAAGGAGATATGAGCAGAGGCCAGAAAAGAGCAACTTTGTGATATAAATCTTCCCAGGCAAAGGACACAGATCCAGTTGCATTGGCAAGAAAGAGGCAGACACCATTCTTAGATTTAAACTAGGTCGCAACTTTATTTGCTTACAGCAGTGTTCTCCAACCTTGGGTCCCCAGATGTTTTTGGCCTACAACTCCCAGCATGCCCCAGCACTGAAAGAACACTGGCTTACAGGCATTATTAACAGCGAGGGGGCAGCAGTCTGTAATTTCTCCTGTTTGCCCAACAGGGGTGGCCCAACACATTTTATTGCCTGAAGTGAAGAACAAGATGGCACCCCCACACATTCCATATGCAAAAGCAAGCAGTTGAATCTTTCTTTGGACTGGCAGTGGGTGGGACAACTTCTTCCACTGCACCTGAAGTCAGCAGGCTAGCTTAGGGGGCACACGGCAGGCCATGTGCCACATAGCTCTCTCCTCTACCACCTTGCTGCCATCTCCCAGCATCTGCTGCCTGAGGGAACTGTCTCACTTTGTCTAATGGTAGGGCTGGTCTTGCTGTCCATGCTGCTTTTAGCTCCCTGGGTAGTCAGCTGAAGCTCAAGCCTGTGCTGAAATTTTGTGTTTGTTGTTATACGTGGGCTTGGCATGGTTCCCAGTTCCAGCAGTCACCACAAACCTTCTTGGTGGTTGCCTCTCCACCTCAGGGCTCTCATTACAGGCATGTTGAACTTCCCCTTATATGGGTCTTCATCTCCTATTTGCTCTTTTCTACCAAACAAAGTTGTGGCAAATATGTACTTCAGCAATTTATATAGAAGAGCTTCAGGTTATACCGTAGGCCTAGGGAAAGCAAAACATATGCCCAAACTTGGACAGTCTGTAGAACTTGAAAACATTTCTTCCTGCCCCTTAACTGGATGTTCACCTAATACCTAGGGTTACCCTGAATCCAAGGGTGGGCGGATGAGCAGGTTGCACTGCCTGACCTAGCTGACTGAGGCTGAGCCACGTGTGGTGAAGCTTCACTCCCAAATCTCATTGCACTGAAGTCCCACATCCTCTTAAGATTTGGGCTTTCTGAACTCAATAAAATACATGTTCAGTGTACCTTTAAATGTTCAGTGTGCCCTTTCTCATTGTTATTGGATTCTATGACATTTTCCATGCACAAAGTGTTTTGGAATTCATTATGCTTACAACAAGGAAGTACCTCAGTTAGCTCCCCTCCCTTCCCAATTTTTTGGAATTAACCAACATTGAACAGGCATAACCTCAAAGTGGAGAGAATCCGCATATCTTCCTTTCCTTGCAAGTTTCATATTTTGGGGGGCTTCTTGTACATCTGCACATCACAAAAGCTCCAGACATGATTTTCCATAAAGACTTTCAGAGGACCAGAGACAAAAATTAGAATTATCCCAGTAGTTGGTTTTAGTCATCTCTCTCTCCAAATGTTGGTTTGTTTATATATTTAATAGATTTATATACTGCTGACTATATTTAAAAATGTCTCTAAGCAGTTTGCAAGAAAATTACATACATTAAAATACATTATAATATACATTCAAGTAGAATTAAAATACATAATAGTTGCTAAAACATTTATATAACACATTAATTAAAACATTAAAACCAATACAACACCAATATTACAAACAAACAAACTCGGATACACACTCACTCAGGGAAGGTCCGGGCGAAGAAATAGGTCTTTATTTGGCACCTAAAGCATGCCACATTTGGCACCTCCTGGATATCAGGGGGGAGTTTATTCCATAAGGTGGGCACCACCATGGAGAAGGCCTGCTTTGCTTCCTGGTTGCTGCAACATGGCAATCTGCAGGTACAACCAGCAAGGCTTCTTCCACTTATCGTAATGATTGCACAGCTCTGTATCAGGGAAGGTGATCTGCCAGGTAACCTTGTCGCAAGCTGTTCAGGACTTTATATGCCAACAGCAAGACCTTGTACTTGGCTCAGTAGCTAATATGTAGCCAGTGCAGTTGCTTCAGCATTGGTGTTATATGTGCGTCATGGCCAGGCATTCCACTCAGCATCCTGGCTGCCACATTCTGCATCAGTTTCCAGACCAAGCACGAGGGTAGCCCCACATAAAGTGCATTACAGTAATGTAAACATGAAGTTACCAATGCACACGGGCTATAGTGACCAGGCTATCCCTGTCCAGGAAAGGGCATAACTGACATACCAACCTGGGTTGGTAATAGGCACTTGGATTTTCCCACATCTCTGACAGGTAAAATTCTTGTTGAGTTCAAAAAGTTTACACCTCCCTCCCCCCACACACATACCTATTCAAACTTCTAGCTAAAAATCTATGCATCAGACTGGAGCTCTTTTGTCAATATTTTTAATATTTGCAATGTACAACCAATGATAACAGTAATATATTTCACCTTTTTAAAATTACTTTATGGATTCTGTGTCTCTAATCAATATCTCCCTGTCTTTCAGGTTTCTACACTGTTTTCT
Organism: Shinisaurus crocodilurus; assembly: GCA_021292165.1. Classification (NCBI taxonomy): domain Eukaryota; kingdom Metazoa; phylum Chordata; class Lepidosauria; order Squamata; family Shinisauridae; genus Shinisaurus; species Shinisaurus crocodilurus. The sequence goes on along the minus strand of CM037880.1, from coordinate 170,802,102 downwards.
TGTTACTTGCATTAACACTATATGTCATTTCTTTGCCTAATTAATCAACCGGCTGGGATTTTACACTGATGCAGGTTGAAGTTTTTTGTTTTTTGTTTAATTTGCAGCTGGTAATTAGGGATGAGCAGATCCCATCAGGTTTGCTCCAGTATTGTTCTTATATCCCTTTGGTGTTGCTCCAGATGAATTCCAGTAAGAAATACAGATTTCAGGATGTCAGTAATTAAATACAGTATTTTTCCATGTATAAGACTATACTTTTTCCTAAAATCGTTAGACTAAAAATTGAGGGTCGTCTTATACACAGAAGTAAGCAGAGGAGAGAACCGCGTGGTTGCGAAACTGCCCAGTGGGGGCGTCTTATACATGGGGGCGTCTTATAGATGGAAAAATACGGTATATAGTTTTTAAAAAGTGAATAGTGGTAAAAAAAATAAAAAATAAACCAACGTTCCTGGTTTTTAAAAGTATAAAGTGTTTATTTTTAGAAAACAATTGCTTAATTACATAAAAGAAATACAGAACCTTGAAATCCAGGGCATAATCTGGAAGAGATTATTTTGTAAACGTTCTTACAGATAATGTGTTTTTCAGCCCATATAAGAGATTCCACTACACTTCTTAGAGTTTTGATCTTTAGCCTCCGATTAGATTAGTGATTGGTGAATGCCCCTTGGATCAGTTTGGAACCAGCTTGGTAATTACTGTATGGGGTTTCACAATTAGCACTTGGGAAAATACTCATCTGTTTTCTGAGAAATCTATTTTAGTTTGTAATGTTGGAACAAGTGTTTTATTGTATTGAACTTTGTTGTATCTCCTAGTTTTCCTGCCCTTTCCTCCACATCAGGAAAGTTACCAGGAAAGGTTGCTGCTCTGACCTGCCTTTTTCCTCCTCAGTGAGGCAGAGCAGGCATATGGGGAAAAGATGGCTGCTCTCAGTCCTTCCTCCCCTGAGTAGTAACACCCATCCCTCCAATTCCAAGTGGGAAAAAGTATTTGGAGAAGAAGGGGCCTTATGCCTCTTAGTGGAGAGTGGAGGAAGAAGAAGCCCACATGCCCGCATATGCTTTATCATATTGCCTCATAGGAATGGTAGTTCTCAGCATCAGCCATGGTGGAAAACTGCTTGGAAATTCAATCGCCTGCAGCACACACACTCTCACGCACACCTGGGAACAAGAGAGAATTGTAGAGCTGGATGTGGGGCAACAATCACATAAAACCACCCTGCTTGTAAGAAAGAAAAAATCTTAATTGAACATACCTAACAAAGGCTGCTTGGTTGGGTGCTCTGATCACACAGTACACTGCAATCAGCAAGGGTTTCATTGAGGGTAAGGGTTGAACATTCAATATTTTTTGTGAATTGAATGTTATATTCTGAACATGAAAAGGGCTTCTCAGTAAATGCTGTCAGTTCTGCAGTACAGCTGAGCATTACAAACTGGACAAATTCATACTGCAATACAGGTAATTAGAAACACTGATGTCATCCCCAACGCTGGCAGCAGAAATGAGGGAAACTAGCCCTGGGTTTTGTCTTTAGAGGTATGTCAGTTAGTAGTCCATAAAAATACCTAAGGTCTGTGTATAGCACTGTTTGAGACACATACAGTCGTTATAGGATTTATAGGGCTAAACACCAATTAACACTATACCTCAAATCTCATTTCTTCATAGTGTATGTATAACTATAGGAAAAGGGGCACTACCATTGGAAAAACAATACAACTCTTTTTTTAATGCCATTTAACAGTGCAATCCTTTGCATGTCTACTCTGTCTATTCTGAAGTAAGTCCTATTAAATTCAATAATGTTTTGTCCCAGGTAAGTGTACATAGGATTGCAGTCTAAGTGGCAACATGCTTAGGGTGCAGTCCAATGAGGCTACCTGCAACCCTCTGAACTTGGAGGATTACAGGCAACCTATGCAGGGACGGAGCAGCGCGGAGGCGAAGGTCACCTCCATGTTCCTCCTGCTCTGCAAAGCAGCTAGACGGCTGATTTCGGCTGTCTAACTGAGGCACTTCAGAGCAAGAGGGAAGGAGACTGGGGCGCTGCCAGGATACGTTGTATCTTGGTGGTGCCTGTCTCCTCCCCCACTCGCCCATATCTCCCCCCAAACCCCATCTCCAAGGTCACTACTCTTCTTTCCGCACTGGCTGCAGAGGGTGCTCCAAGCGTGGTCCCAGCTCTGACGTCGGAGCTATTTTCCGAACTCAGAGTCAGAGCTGGGTCTCCGAATAATCCTATGGCCCTCTAGATGCTGTCTAGGGGCCATAGGATTGCTCTACCCCATAACTTTTCCATCCAGATTCTCCAATGGAATTTTCCTGAACCCATAAAAAAAACTTTTCAGAACATCACATAATTTCTGGTAACAATAAAAGAGTGTGAAGGGGGGTCAGATCTATTACTGGACAATAATTAACAAAGCACTCATCTAGAATAATTCATAAATGCGCCCCAATTTTTCCTCACTAAAAAACAAGAGCATTACGTCGCTAGTAGTAGCAAATGTGATGGTATGCACAAGTGCAGGTTCATTTTTTTAAAATGTTTTTTTCCCATTTTCTTTCCTGAGCTCCTTTACCCATGTGTTTGATGCCATCACTTTCACTGGAAAAAAAGCTCTATTTGTTATTGTTTTTAGGACCTCAGAGAAAACAAGTCAATGGTGCACTTGAGAGTGTTTTAGCCATTACAGAAACCTTCTTTCCCCATAAGCAGTACATAGTTTTGTTTTTGAAATGAAAGATTACTCTCTCACACACTCTCTCTCTCTTTGGTTTTTTGTTTGTTTGTTTTTGTTTTTTGCTCAATGAAGCTGGTAGACAGGAAGAATCCAGCTAGCTAGGAAACATTCCCTAGAGAATGATACTGTGCAGCCTAAAAATTCCGGCATCTAAATTCTGCCTTCCTTTCCTGTTCACAGAAAGAGAGTAAGAATGAAGGAGAATGCCAAGAGATTAATCTTCTTCAAGCAGCTCAGCAGAGGAGGGGTGTGTGTTACTGTTACAATGGTCCTAGAATGGGATTCAACTGTTGTGTTTAACTGTTTTGCCTGGGGATTTCTGGTAAAATAAAAGTAGCTGCCATTAACTCGCTTGGGTTCGAAATATCAGGATAAAAACATCAGTCTTGAACATAAAGACATAATCTTTCCCTGTGCTACATTTTGTTTCAGAGAAATGTTCAAAATGCACTCCCAAAACAGCATGATTTCTATAAATGGCATGAAGATGTATAAGTTGCAGTGTTTGCCAACAAAGCACATACGAAAAAGAGGTGAGTTTCTCAAAACGTGCTATTTAGGTGTTCTCTATGAACATGAAGATTTAGTTTGGACACACTATAATTATTTCCACCTTGGTGTGGCTTTGACTGCAAGGACCCACATGGAACTACACCATGGGAAGGGTCCAATATGCCTGGACCAACAAGAATTCTGTAAAATTCAAAAGTAGAGTTAGTCCAGTGGTGGACACATGAGGCTTCCCACTGTAGCCAACAATTTGGTTATTTTTTTAAAAAAAATAAATTTCGTAGTGGCTACGGACTGCCAAAAGGGTCAAAATAAGCTTGCTTGCAGGCTAATTTTGACACTTTGGGAAGTCTATGGCTACTATGGAGATAATTTAATTTTAAAAATTATTTTAATGTCCCTACGGGGCTATGTGTGTACAGCCTGTGGGAGGGGCATGAAAATGGCCCCCATATCTCCCAAACTTGCCCACGCTTGCCCTAGACATATGGGACCTTTTTTTGGTATGTATGGTTGTAGATGGGTGATGTCTCCCCAGCTCACCTCATATTAACTCAGAAATTATCCAAGTTTTGTCAAAAACAATAAAAAGGCACCCAAGTAATTTTCTGAGCCAAATGATCAGTATCAGAAAATGATCATACTGCCTCCCCACCAGCCCCCAGACCTCAAAACAGACTCCACCCTGCCATTGCAGTAGCCTTGGAAAGACTACAAGGCCCACTATGCCTTTCCTCCTGGTGTGCTGCTCTGCGGCGGGCTAGTTCAACTGAGAAGGAGGAAGAAAGGGGCATATCTCCTTTCTCCTCTCAGGGAGCCTCTGCTCCCACTGCTGGACTGGTGAGGAATGGGGTGACAGGGGAGTGTTTGTGTGATCAGTAGGGCTGGAGGACAGGGGCAGAAGGAAATGAGGAGTTCTTTTGTGGTTTGGATTTTAATCCAAGCCAGAGAAGAATTTGGGGTCTTAAAAACTCACAGCTCCTTTGAGGGTGCTTCTTCTCCAAGCTTAGACATGTCCACCACCATTTGGTGGGGGAAAGGGCAGGGCTCAGAAGGGCCCAATGCAAACAGTACATTTGTGTAGAATTGATGTGTACTGGGAAAGTGGGAATCACACACACTGGGCCAAGCCCCAGCTTCTGTGCACTGATCCCAACCTCTGAAGACAGCTGTGCATATGTAGGGAAGATCTGTATGACCAGGATCTGCATGGAAAGAGCTTGTAAATCTGTAGGCTCTGTTCAGAGGTCTACACTGATGTGTGAAACGCTGTGCAAAGATCAATGTGCAAAGGTCAGCAGACTTGATGTCCCTCCCTGCACCATGTGCTGATTCTACTCATAGTCATTGTGTGAATAGGGCTAGAACATAGGGTTGAAATGGACTGGAAAAACTGTATAATCCATCCTGCTGTCCTGAAGCAGCACACTGCATACCTAAAACATTTGCAATGACTGTCTGTGACAACCCTTTCCTTGAAAGATGTCCAAGGAAAAGATAATCTATAATTGTTGTACCATGCAACTCATTCTGATGTTGAGTTGTTCTTACAGTTTGGACATTCTCTCTAACTCCATCTCCCTGATATTTAAGACAGCCACTTGTACAATTTCCAGGGCATGGGATGAATGATAGTTCCACAGCTCTTTTTCTGATGCTTTGAAATGTTTGAAAATGAACTGCATATTCTTCCCTGCTTAATCTTCTTTTCTCTAGTTTAAGCACATCTTCTGAATCAACATCTTTCTGTAATTGGGATGCCTAGAACTAATTATGAAGTTCTAAATGTGTATATACCTACTAAAATTGCCTCGCTCTTGGAAGCTATAGCACAATGATGGCGAACCTATGGCACGGGTGCCACAGCTGGCACGCAGGGACCTCTCTCTGTGGGCACTCGAGCCATTGGTCACCAGATCGCGAAAAGACCGTCCCCTTCTGCAAAACACTAATGATCTTGTTCTTTCTCACAGTGTGGAACAGAATGATTTTATTCTAGAATTCCTGTTACAGAATTCTTTTCTACATTGTTATCACATTTAAAAGATTTTGAAGAATGACGCACAGAGCATGGCTTGGATGTAAAGCCCTAACAGTTGACCTGAGTGCTGCATGTGTTGCTCTCAAACTAACGGAGTATGAGCCAAGGGTTGACAAATTATCAGCATGCATGCAATAGCAAAAATCACATTAATTGTGCAAAATCATGCCCAATGCAAACTTTTACCTAATGCAGTGTTTGCAGTCCAAGACATAAAGTGTTTAAAATGTGTTAAGCACGTTTAGTTTTCTTGTTTATCTTGCTCATCCTAGTACAGGTTGACTTTTACTTTTACTAATCCGACACCTGTAGAAGCAGGGAAAGGACCCGGCGTAAAGCTTGCCCCATACAATTTCAGTCTGGCATATAATCATATTACAAGTTGAGAATCCCTTATCCAAAAATACATGTGCTGAATTATTTAAAAGGTTTGTATAAATTCCCTTCAGGCTATGTGTACAATGTAGTACTATAATAATTTTTTGAGTTGATTTTTTCCCCAACAAAAAACTGTTTGTATCATTGAAAGCTCTGTTATTGTGTTTTTCTTTTAAGACAAAAGATGTTAATTAGTTCGGACAACTGTATGAGTTGTTTTTCTAAAACTAAAACCTCGGTATTCAGGTTTAATTGCAGTGTTGGCACTTTGAAATAAGTAAGTTGGTTTTAGTGTTGCAGTTTGGGCACTCGGGCTCACTGTTGACTCATATATTAGACCAAGTTGACCAATATATTAGAATCATAGAACCATAGAAAAGTAGAGTTGGAAGGGGCCTACAAGGCCATCGTCCAACCCCCTGCTCAATGCAGGAATCCAGGTCAAAGCATCTCTGACAGATGTCTGTCCAGCTGCACCTTGAATGCCTCCAGGAGTGGGAGAGCCCACGACCTCCCTAGGTAGTTGATTCCATTGTCTTATTGCTCTGACAGTCAGGAATTTTTTCCTGATGTTTAGGTGGAATCTAGGTTCCTGTAACTTGAGCCCATTATTCCGTGTCCTGCAAACTGGGATGATCGAGAAGAGATCCTTGCCCTCCTCTGTGTGACATCCCTTCAAATACTGGAAGAGTGCGATCATATCTCCCCTCAGTCTCCTCTTCTGAAGGCTAAACATGCCCAGTTCTTTCAGTCTCTCCTCATAGGGCCTTGTTTCCAGTCCCTTTATCATCCTTGTTGCCCTCCTCTGAACCCTCTCCAGTTTGTCTATGTCCTTCTTAAAGTGAGGTGCCCAGAACTGGACGCAGTACTCAAGATGAGGCCTAACCAGTGCCGAGTAAAGGGGAATTATCACTTCCCGCGATTTGGAAGCTATACTTCTATTAATACAGTCCAAAATAGCATTAGCCTTCTTTGCAGCCACATCGCATTGCTGGCTCATATTCAGTTTGTGATCTACCACATTCCAAGATCCTTCTCACTTGTAGTATTGTTGAGCCAAGTGTCCCCCATTCTGTAACTCTGCATTTGGTTTCCTCTCCCTAGGTGCAGCACTTGGCATTTATCCCTATTAAATTTCATTCTGTTGTTTTCGGCCCAGCGCTCCAGCCTATCGAGGTCACTTTGAATTTTGTTTCTGTCTTCCAGAGTATTAGCTGTTCCACCCAACTTTGTGTCATCTGCAAATTTGATAAGCATTCCCTGTACCTCCTGATCCAAGTCATTAATAAAAATGTTGAAGAGCACCGGGCCCAGGACCGAGCCCTGTGGTACCCCGCTCGTTACCTCTCCCCAGTTTGAGAAGGAACCATTGATAAGCACTCTTTGAGTCCGATTCTGAGCCAATTGTGGATCCACCTGATAGTTGTTCCATCTAGCCCACTCTTAGCTAGCTTACTAATCAGGATATCATGAGGCACTTTGTCGAAAGCTTTGCTGAAGTCCAGATATATAATGTCCACAGCATTCCCACAGTCCACAAGGGAGGTTACCCGATCAAAAAATGAGATCAGATTAGTCTGACAGGATTTGTTCTTGACAAATCCATGCTGGCTTCTAGTAATCACTGCATTGTTTTCAAGGTGCTTGCAGACTGACTTCTTTATAATCTGCTCCAAAATCTTCCCGGGGATTGATGTCAGACTGACTGGCCTATAGTTCCCTGGTTCCTCCTTCTTGCCCTTTTTGAAGATGGGAACAACATTTGCCCTCCTCCAGTCGTCTGGCACTTCACCTGTCCTCCATGATTTCTCAAAGATAATAGACAGTGGAGAGTTCTTCTGCCAGTTCCTTTATTACTCTAGGATGCAGCTCATCAGGCCCTGGAGATTTAAACTCGTTCAGAGTAATCAGGTGCTCCTTGACCATTTGCCTATCAATCTCAAGCTGCAATCCTGCCCCTTCAGTCTGCACTTCAGGTTTGCCAGGGGGGTCATAGACCCTCTTTTGGGAGAAGACCGAGCCGAAGTAGGAATTGAACACTTCTGCCTTTTCTTTGTCTTCTGTTATCAATTTGCCATCCTCATTGCGTAGTTGAACCACCAGTTCTTTCTTCTGTCTATTCATGATTCACTATCAACAAAGGGGAACCTAGTGGTTCTGGCTGCCCAGGCTTGGATCCTGATAGCTCTGTTTACTCCTTTGGTTGATCTGTGCCTGACTTCTACATCTCAAATGGGGGCCAAATGATACAAACTTACCTTACAGGGGTGTTGTAGACTTGCATTGTATAGGCGTACTATTTTTAGAATTCCTAGCAGCATTTTAAATGTGACCAGGGTGAAAGGGCAGGTTACAGGTAAACTTGTAGTATGTTTTAAACATGAAATCAAGTGCTCTGCGGTAAAAGCATTAAAAAGGGGGGTGGGGGGGCTGCTGCTAAGTAAGGCTAATGTAAAGACTCAACAAAGGGGAACCTAGTAGTTCTGGATCCCCAGGCTTGACTCTTGATAGTTCTGCATACTCCTTTGCTTGATATCAACTGTTCCTGTCTTCTACATCTCAAATGGGGGTTAATGATGCAAAGTTACTTTGCACGGATTTGTAGACTTACATTGTAGAAGCATGCTCTTTTAGAATTTCTAACAGGATTTTAAAAATGACTAGGGTGAAAGGGACAGATTACTGGTAAGTTTGCAATACAGGCAGTCCCCAGGTTATGAACGAATTCCGTTCTTAAGAATGTCTTTAAGTCGAATTTGTATGCAAGTCGGAACAGCATAGTGTTCATAGATTCATAGATCATAGAGCTTGGAAGGGGCCTACAAGGCCATCGAGTCCAACCCCCTGCTCAGTGCAGGAAACTAGAGGAGGGGTCTCCCGTCCAAGTAACAACCAGGCCTGACCCTGCTTAGCTTTCCACGCTCAGACAAGCTGAGCCAGCGTGAGCCACAGACCTGTATTTCTATATGTTAAAATCGGCATTTACGCAAATTGTGTAAATTACGCAAATTGTGTAGTGTGCTATGCTATGTACTCTACGTAAATGACGTCGTGCCAGGGAGCCCAGACATCCGTTCTTAAGTATGAGTTGTCTGTAAGTCGGACGTTCTTAACTCGGGAACTGCCTGTATGTTTTAAACATAAAAACAAGTGCTCTGTAGAAACAGAAGGAAAAAGAAGGCTGCTGCTAGGCAGGTTAATGTAAAATGCTTTATTGACAGTGTGAAACTTCCTCTTTCTCTCTCTCCATAATGCCTGACCCCTAGTAGCTCTGTGAAAACTGCAGTTATAACTTTTTAGGAATTGTGACAGCACATCTATATAGATGTAAAATTTCTACATGTCTTTCTTTTAAAAGTTCTATTAATTTGCTTATTGGGGATGCTCTACATTCGTTTAACAGGCTGCTTATGGCCTGCACTGTGATAGCCTGCTCAAATTTTCCAGGAACTCTGTAAAAATGGCTACAGGTTTGTTCTCTGTCATAGCAGAACCTTTTCTTCTCACATTCACAGGAGCTGTAGCAGGCTCACTCTTTCTGGTTCTTTTTAAAAGTACCTAGGCATTACTCAGCTGTGATCTATTACAGTCTGTCTGAGGTTAAGTATTCAAGGAAGCTCAGCATCTCCATGTTTTCTATGCAGAAAATGTGTCTGGGCAAAGAAAATGGCTACTTCGTTCAAATCTAGCTTCACCTCTTCTGACAGGATGATGGGGAAGGAGGTTTCTGGGCCTAAAAATCTTCCTGTTGGCCTGTGGGTTGTGGTGTGTGACTGTAGATGGTCCTGGGTCCATGCTGGGCCAGTCTGGAATTATGGTTTTGTTGTCATGATTATATTTTAGGGCTCTAAAACCTCTTCCTATTGGACCATTGTGATGGGACAAGTTCATAGGGGGGTCACATGACCCCACTGGGCCAGTTCAGGGAGGGGTTGGAAATGACCCCTGTGGAACCATTTCTGCCCCCATGTATGGCAGGGCTCTAAAACCTCTTGCTATTGGTCCATGATGGCATGACAAGTTTGTAGTGGGGACCCCTGACCCCTGTCAGATGATCCTTCTATCTGGAGCAGGACTTCCAGCTAGGGTGGGAGTTCTAGCAGGGGGTTGGGCTAAACCCATGAAAAGTTTGACATGAAAAGCTTGACATGAAAAGCTTACGAGTTTGACATGAGGTAGCCTTTTTCACCACTTGCTACGTCTATAGAATGTCAGTCCCTTAGGACTGCATACTAAATCCCTGATCTGTTTGCTATAAATACCATAGGTTTTTAAAGCACTGACAGTACATTCCTATGCATGGGCACTCAGAAGTCATTTACTCCCAGGACTTGCAGCCTTGATTGCATTGCATTTTCAATGCCTAGAAAAGATAACAGCATGAAGAAAACTGTGGTCTTGATGGTAGTGTCAAGCTGTTTTGTGTTTTTCTGTGCTAGCTCATCTGCATTTTACTGGAAGACCTGAGAGCCAGGTGGTGGTACAAGGGCCCTCAGTAGAAGCAAATGGAAACCTATTGCCAGCAACCACCTGGACTAAGCTAGGCAAGTGCACTTGCGAATGAATTGCGTTTTGTGGCAATGCTTTGTTTCTTTACATTGTTCTTCCTATCCTGGTTGAAATGAGCTCCTTTTGATGATCAAGGCAAAATAATTTAAATACTTTTGATATTTCCCTCAGTCAGATTCTTCCATTGCCGGCGCTTGGGTCTTAAGCAAAAGACCTTCCAACCCCCAGCCCTGACACAACTACCGGTATGTTAGTTTCCTTCGTGCTTTGCTCCGCAGTCACAGTTGAACATGATTGCAGCATCCCCCCTGCTGCTGTATGGCTGGAGTGCAAAGGAGCAGAGGACACCCATCTAATTATGTTATGCTGCATGCCCAATATACTTTTCCTCAGCTGAGAATGAAACATGCTCTCTGCATGGCACAGTATGGCACTGGAACAAAATAATTAGAAGGAGCCTGCTGCTAGTTCTTTCTCATGACTTGATGAGGTCTGATTTGGGCAGCTTTAGAAAGCTTAATTGGCCAAACTAAATTATTAGATGGGCTGCTGATTGCAAAGAGCCAAGCACTGCTAGTCAGATGATTGTACTTTACACACTGGTGTAAGTACTCATTCTCAGTGCCGATCGAAAGAGCTTGCCTTTTGTAGGGATTGGGGATAAAAGGTAACCTCAGGTGAACTGTATAATACTGGAAAGGTGCAGTGTGGCGTAACCCCACAATTCAGTTCCCTGGTGTATGTCTGCATTAGTATCTTTAGTGAGTATAGAATGTTGCACTGAGCAGGTGTGGTTTGTGATGTCTTGGAAAGGGTGGGGGGAGGAGTATATAAGGAGTGTTTGAGTGATGTCAGAGTAGTTGGGATGTTGAGTGTGTTGAGAGTGTGTGTTGGGAGTGTGTGTTGGGAGTGTGTGTTGGGAGTGTGTGTTGGGAGTGTGTGTTGGGAGTTGGGTAGTTAGGGAGTTAGGTTTGTTGAGTTATTCGTGTCTTGTCTGGTCTGTCAGGAGTTTTGAGAGAAATCAGTGCTTGTATGAGGAGTGAAAGTATTTAGAGTTATAGGGACTTAGGTTAATTACAAAGTGTTTGGTGTAGGCAGGTTTAAAGTTATTTTCTGGAACTCAGATTTTTTTGAGAATTTTTATTTTGTTTGCTACCCAAATCCTACGTGTCAGCTTGGCCTTATTAACCTGCATTACTGTTAAATCTACACACACACCTTTGTACCCACAGTATCATAGATTTAAAATAGATCCTTAATAACCTGTATTAATCTTTTCCCTCATTGGTAGGGGAAAGGTTTCATTTGACCCTCCCCTCAGGTTTTTAAGTGTTGGTGTTTAGCCTGAGAAGGGTTTATGCGTCGGGTCCTAAAGTGTAAGGGACCATGTCGTTGCATGCAGTCCTATGCAAGTTTAGACAGAAAAAAGGCCTACAACTCCCCAGCCTTTTTTTGTCAAAACTTGCCTAGGATTACACCCTGAGGAGATTAGAGAAATTGAGTTGGATACAGTCTTGCACTCAGCAAAGTTCTGCTCATGTGGAATAGTGACTAGATAAGCCAAAGAGGATTGCTCCCCCATTACACCTTCCTGTTCAATTCACGCAAAAGAGGGAGAGAAACTTGGGATCCTGTTAAAGTTCCTCATGTAGAGACTGGAGCAAGGGGCATCACACAAGTGGTTTCATAAGGCAGTCTCCAGTGGTGTCACTGCAAACTCAAATAGTGCTAGTGGAGCTCCACTGAATCTTTCCATTGAGCGAGCACTTGTGTATTATGTATGCTGGCACAACCGCAGTTGTACAACTGTACTTGCACAACTGCAGTTACGCTAACCTGACATTAGCTAGATTTTCCTTTTGTGCATAGTTCAGAACCTAGTTTCCTCTAGCACCTTACCATTTGTGCTAGTGGAATGACATGGTTGGATACCGCCCTGAGTTCCCTTTCCTGACCCTAGGAAGAGGGAGATCCTTGCTCTCTCTGAGGAGGCCCTGACTTCAGGAGAGTGCAAACATCAACATATTTCAGAACTAGAGGTAGCCTATTATGTACTGCAACCTTCCCCAATCTGGTGCCCTCCAGATATTTTGGACTACAACTCCAAGTATTTCTGAATATTGGCCATGCTGGCTGTGGCTGATGGGACTTGAAGTTCAAAACATCTGGAGGGTACCAGGGAGGGCCGATGCATAGGATTCCCTTGTGGCTAACAAGGATTCCTGACATTATCACACATGGGTCTTCTGTGGCTGAGGGGAACAGACATTTTATACTGTGCGTAATTTCCTCTGCTTACCATCCAGTTCTGTAGTTCTCTATTTTGAAAGTTCTCACTGAAATCCTTTACCTATAAAGCTTTTTTTTTTATTCTGCAAAAGGAAAGTAGAGAAAATGGCGTTTGGTACAGTAGGTGAGAATGAACTGAAGCAAATTCCTCATATATCCCCAGGTTAAATATTTATTTAATAAGTATTTTTAAACATGCTTTTTCTCAAAATATACTTTTCTATTTTCTCTTAAAATACACATTTCTACATGGATTTTCTTTCAATATGTTTGTGAGCCGAGAACTGTGTTGGAACATTTGGGAAGCGTGAAAGCCAGCAGGAAAATAAATTCTAGTCTTCAGATTAGTCTGGGTCAGTTTGTATCAGTATTTGCAAAGATCAAATTCCTCAAGCATCCTAGTGTGAACACAGCCTGAGGGGCAGACAATGTTTTGTAGCTAATGTTAGTCTAACATTCATTTCATGGGTTAGTCTAACCCATTCATTTCAATGGGTCTACTCTAAGTAGGAATAACATTGGATACAAGCCATTAACACACATTTTAGGAAATACATTCACCCTTTAAATAACTTTGAATTTATGTGCACAGCTGGTCTACAACAGGAACATCATATAAAACAAGAACTGCAAAATCAAAGACAGGCTATGATGACTAACCCCTTCCATTCACTTATAATAATTAAGCTGGAAATGCATGTGTTCCTGTTACTGAAGTGAGCTCCATTTACATTTTTAATGGATACAAAATGATGAAAGAGGTATATTCATTACAGTTAAAAGGACACTGTATAACAAAAAGGTACCATTATAGGTTATTTGTATGCCAGGGAGTAGGGCATCTCTGAGATTTGTAACTATTACCGCATGTCACTCCTTTTCAGTGTCAATATGTGGACTTAAATCACAGTGTAAAAGCATGTGGAATGCTGCTGGATCCATTGTAACACATGTTTTATTAGGGAAAAAAGACTTTATTATATTCAGAGAAACTGAACTTGAAACCTATCTTTTTTGCTTCCTTTACCTTTACCAAAAGGTCACTACTTTTTAATTAATATATGATTTGAGAATCAAACTTGCTACTTTTCAAAGGTGCTGCTGTGGTTTTATCATTCATTTTGCCCCACAAGTGTAATAAGTGTCAATGCACTGGTCTTAGTATAAGTTTGTAACATCTGTAATCCCCTTCCCTGAAAGTCTTTGCCTGCTTGAAAAAACTGGAGGATTGCTTGGTGTCTTTTAGCCAGGGATGTTGAAGAAGAGCCCTTGGTCTCGAGTCACGAGTCGAGTCACGAGTCTTTGGACCCGAGTCTTGAGTCCGAGTCCTTGGTCCAAAATGGTGACTCACGAGTCACGAGTCCCAAGTCACTCCCAAAGCTGACTCCACGAGTCCCTATTAAAATCAATGGGGTTTTTTCCCAACAAAATAAGACTACTTCAGATGTGTGGTTTAAATAAATTCTAGGCACAAGTGTGCCTTTTTATTTCAAAACTCTGCAACTGATTTTGACAAGAACAGACCAGGCAGACAAACCCAAAATAACCAGGCAGGCAGAGGAGGCAGGAAACCCCAAAGCGGGCAGGCAGAGGCGTTTGTCTTGGACAATTCAAACTGTAGAACCGGTTAAGAAGAGACCAAGCAGGCAGAGGAGGCAGGGAACCCCAAACAGGCAGGCAGAAGCAGCCAACCCCCAAATGTCTGAAAGGTTGCATTTTAGGAAAATGATTTTAAAAAATAAAATCTTCGCCGGCGATCACACTTCTCTCCACTCCTTCTGGCACAGCCCAGGGATGTTGAAGAGTCCTTGGCCTCGAGTCCTGAGTCGAGTCTCGAGTCCTATTAAAAATATTGGGACTCGAGTGGGACTCCAGAGGGGGGACTCAGTCCGACTCACGAGTCGAGTCCTGGGTCGAGTCCGAGTCCCCATCCCTGCTTTTAGCTTCTTTAGGCTCCGTTGTTTAAGTTCTCAGAGTGGATGAACTGGAGCATCATAGAATCATAGAAAAATAGAGTTGGAAGGGGCATACTACAAGGCCATCGAGTCCAACCCCCTGCTCAATGCAGGAATCCAGGTCAAAGCATCCCTGACAGATGGCCGTCCAGCTGCACCTTAAATGCCTCCAGAGTGGGAGAGCTCACCACCTCCCTAGGTAATTGGTTCCATTGTCTTATTGCTCTAACAGTCAGGACATTTTTCAAACAGGGAGTTTTGTGTGGAACTGATGCTAGAGGAAAAGAGGGGCTGCTACCAAGTGCTTGGGAACATGTCTCTGGTGGGATATATGAGAAATTTGCTTCTGCTGCTTGAGGTGAGTCACTGATCTTATTTGAGGGTGGAGCCAGCAGCTACACAGTTCTAAAACTAGACTTCCAGTCCAAGGGAACTTGCATCCAAGAGCAGCAAACAGAGTTTTGCATGGATGTTTGAGGGGCAGTCCAGGAAGGCTGTGTCACTCCTACATTGAGCCAATAACATAGTTGGGAAGGGAGCTTTTGTGGTGCTATGTTTGTTTTCCTACTTGAGAATGTACAAAATCACACCTATAGCAAGTGCATGCTGGTATCCCTCCTGGAAGAGAAAGCGCGAGAGCTTAAGCCGTGCCTACCCATGCTTTGACTTAGATTCATAGATCATAGAGTTGGAAGGGGCCTACAAGGCCATCGAGTCCAACCCCCTGCTCAATGCAGGAAACTAGAGGAGGGGTCTCCCATCCAAGTAATAACCAGGCCTGACCCTGCTTAACTTTCCACGCTCAGACAAGCTGAGCCAGCGTGAGCCACAGGCCTGCCTTCAGGGAAAATGAAGAGTTTCTGGACAAAACACAGGAAGCACTTCTGGAAGGATGAGGGGAGGTTTCTAAGGAAGAGGAAGAACACCAGACGCAGGAGGTGGGCACATGGATGAATGTCACACATAGGAGCAGGGAAGGTCCAAGATTGTCTTCTGCCTGAGGCAGACAAACAAATGCCACCACCACTGTTGTTGCACACACACCCTGCTACTGGACATGCTCTTCCCCCTTCTGGCACCCTGACCTACGACCTGTCCAGGGCCATCTTGCCCTATCATCCTAATGCCTCACTCTGAGGAAGGACCCAACTTCAGGAGGTAGGGTCCTTTCTGAGAGCAACAGTGGGACAAGTTAGCCCTGGAGAGACCTAGGATAAAGCACCCAATGGTACCGCTGTCTGCTTTATTGCAGCAGCAAAAGAATTCTGCTCCGTAATGGCTCACTGTTAAATTTTAAACAGCATTTTTGTTGCTGTGATGAAGCAGCAGCACAGGTGTTCACCAAGGTCACCTTGACCTACAACGCCAAATTCTGAGGAAGGGCCCATCCTCCCTCAGAACAAATCATTGGGATGATGGGGTGAGATAGCCCCAGAGAGACTTAGCCGCTAGCTGCTTTTTCCCCACAGCAAAGATTTATTTATTTATTATATTTATACCCCGCCTTTTTTCCTGAAAGGAACCCAAGGCGGCTTACATAATCCTCCTCCACTCCTCCATTTTATCCTCACAACAACCCTGTGAGGTAGGTTAGGCGGAGAGTCAGTGACTGGCCCAAAGTCACCCAGTGAGTTTCATGGCCGAGTGGGGACTAGAACCCGGGCCTCCCGAGTCCCAGTCCAACACTCTCACCACTGTTAAACTTTAAGCAGTATTTTTGCCCCAGGCCTTTTTTCTGTCTAAACTTGCATAGGATTGTGCCCTTAATCTCTCTGTCTCTCAAACTACAAGCTCTGGAGGGGCTCCCATACAAGAGTGTGTTGTCTTTCTTACACACACACCACCCTTTAGTCTTAAGAAATGTGTTGGTAGATGTGTGTAAACATAATTTTCATATTTATCACCCACTCTTTGCTTTCCCCCCCCCTTTCTAATATACATTTGGAAATGTTCCGTTGGTCTTCTGGATAGCATTCAGTATTTTTCTGTTTCACAAAATAAAAAACAGTTTCTGTTTCAACCACATCTCGTTCCAATGTAATGGGTTGAATATCTGGAGCCGTTCAGTGCCTGCATTATTCTGCTATGACATTTTGTGTGCAATCCTCTTAAATCACTCCCCCCCCCCCCATTTCAATTCATCCAGCAATGTAGTTTATATAGATTGTTTCCCTGAGCCTCTCATGACCTCAGTCACAGAACCTCTCTTCTTGACCAGAATTCTTTTAATCTCAGTTGTCATAGTTGTTGATTTTTCAAACTCTGCACCTCTTTAGTTATCACCGTCTCTGTATTATAACAATTCTTTCCTCTGAGCGAATGATTTTTGGAGCTCAGTATTTTTCAGGCGCACGTACATTTCTGTTTTCATTTTATACTTCCATGCAGTTTGTTTTTTTTATTATGCACAGAAGATTCCTTTCTTTTAATGTGATGCCATTAAGATGCCTCCAGGCTGGTCTGCAGATTCAAAATATTTACTTCCACCCTTCCCACCTTTTAAACTACTCCTAGGTACTTCACTTTTATGACACTTGCTCTATAAAAATAAACAAGCTTTATAGTATGGCTTCTCTCAGTAGCTTGCTAATGTTGCTCATTGGTATTGTTACTTAACATTTTCTCTCTCTTTTTAAAAGTAGTATCCAATTATGAGCATTTCCCTTTCAGAAGTTTTTGAGAATCTCCTGCACATAGGGGACTCTACCTGAATCAGAGCTTTTCATTGCTACTGAAAGTTTTCTGCACTTTATCCATATGTTGTTGTTGATTTTCCTGTGCATGCAATTTTACCAAACTTTTGTCATAAGCAAATGTTGGTGATCCTTAGTAGCTACTAAGCAGTGACTAAAGTGAAAGAGTGCTTTATTATGAATTTCTATCATCATCATCATCATCATCATCATCATCATCATCAGGCGATCACTCATGACCGAGTAAGATTGTCTTCCAGGATAAAAGGAGGAAATTCTAAAGAAGATTGTGTAGACTCTAGCGATGGGTCCGTAAGTGACTGTGGAGGCCAATTCTAGATCCACACAGCTTCCCACAGTGAGGACACAGGTTACCAGATGGAAGATGGTCCTGTAAAGGATTCGTTTGACGTGCTTTTCACTTAGCACGACGTTTCTCCCTTTCACCTTGCACTCGGGCTTCTTCAAAGTCCATGGAACCTTTGTGAAATGCCAACCTCCAGTTAGATCGTTCATGGGCCAGAGCTTCCCAGTTTTCGATGTTTATATTGCATTTTTTTAGATTAGCCTTATGAACATCTTTAAACCTCTTATATTGACCACTGATATTCTGCTTTCCATCCTTGAGTTGAGAATAAAGTAACTGCTTTGGGAGACGGCAGTCAGGCATTCGAACAACATGACAGGTCCACTGAAGTTGGCGCTGAAGGATCATTTTTTCAATGCTAGTAGTCTTTGCTTCTTCCAGTACACTGACATTTGTTCGCCTATCTTCCCAAGTAATTTGCAGGATTTTCCGGAGGCAACGTTGATGAAATCTTTCAAGGAGGTGGAAGTGACGTTTATAGATAGTCCATGTTTCGCAGGCATACAATAAAGTTGGTAATACAATGGCTTCATAAACCAGTGTTTTGGTCTTCTTACAAATATTCCGATCCTCGAACACTCTATGTTTCATTCGAGAAAACGCAGCACTTGCGGAGCTCAAACGATGCTGGATTTCACTGTCGATGTTAGTCTAACAGAAAGATAGCTGCCAAGATAGAGAAAATGATCTACATTTTCCAGTATTGTCCCACCAAGCTGGATAGATGACATCACCAAAGGGTTAGCCTGCACTTGCTGATGAAGCACTTGTTGGGTTTTGCATAGGCAGAACGAGATTACCACCTGACATCGAGATTATCACCTGACATGGTGGGTGTCTCTTGAGTTCAAATACACAAGGTCTCTAGTCATGAGACATAGTCTCGAGATGATATGACTCAGCAACCTTGGACAGGTTTTGGAATCAACATGTTGATGAATAGGTTATACAACTGGAGTGAGTAATATCCTATTTATAGGTGGTATAAAGCTGACACACTTGCTGATAGCTTCACTCTCCTTCTCGTCTTCTCTCGTCTCGACTCGACATGTGTCTTGTTCTGGACTTCACTTCATCTAGCCTTACCACTGGGGTATTGGATTTGTATCTGCAATGATGTAGTGAGTAGAGATGCATTGCTTGCCTTAATCCCATGTAATTGGGTCTTACAAATAAACTCTTTAATCTTTATTAACTGCTGTTATTTCCTCCTTCCGCCTGCGTGACTGGGACTGAGGGTCACTGGCTAGGGAAGCTTTTAAACCCGGGTCAGTCCAGATCTCACATCTGGTTATGGGCCCAGATTATGATCTGATGGTTATCTCAGATGGGCAGATAAGCCACAGAGACGCAGTACGAAGAAATTCGGCAGTTATAGGGTTAAGAGAAATGTTTACTATTTGTAAGAACGGTAAACAAACCGGGAAGGCAATGTTGCTAGAGCTGATAAAAGCGGCTTGGAATGCAACACAACTGAAGAATGCAGGACAGAGAGACGAAGGATTTTTCTTTTTGGAAGCAGCTGGAACGGAGGTGCCAGGCTTGGCAAAATCCAAGGCTAAAGACTGTGAAAAGCAGCTGGAACGAAGGTGCCGGTTCGGGCAGCTACTAGGCTGAAAGGTGAACAACGCTGGACACAAGGATTTCGTTTTCCACAGCTTGCTGGAGTGATTGTCAAGGAGCTGTATCGGGCAAGGAAATAATCTCCAGGAGGCTCTGTGTCTACTCATTTGAGTCAAGGCTACAGCAGGAGGATCATATTTCTTTTACAGTTTACTTCTTTGCTCAGCAGCGGATCAGCTATCTTTTGCATTGTATCAACAAGTGGCTTGGATTACAAATGCGTGGATTACGTCTGACGTGGGTAAAGCGTCTGGAGCATCATGTCGCAGCAAAGTCACGTGTGACAGGAACGTATCTTGGGAAACCTGATACTACACGGGAGGCTGTATTAAACCAGCGGAGGCATGGTTTTAAAACAGCAGGGAAAAACAGCGTGGCAGTTTTGAACAGAGAAAGCTGTGCTTAAAATGGGAAGCTGTTCTTCATTTTCTTCATGTGGGATCACAGAAGAAGGAGCTTGAAATCAGCAGGGGTGCTGCTGAAGGGAAAAACTTTATGTTTTAACCCAGGACATAACAAAATGGACACATTATTTTGTTGTGAGCAGAAAACAGTGGATTGTTTAAACGAAGCTTTCTGTGTTGGACATAAATAAGCAGAAGGAGGACTATGCAAATGGTCAGGAGTTTAACAGTCATGTTTTTGGAAATGTATTTCTTGAAAGTTGGATAACTTGGATTCAAGAAAGAGTAATATATGCTCTGAAATGTCAGGAAATGTACTGAATGTATATGACTTGAGTATATTGTAGATTTTTCTGTAGCAAAATGTAAACTACTGAATTAGTAGGTATGTTTATATGACAAAGCTAAGAGATGGATTATTTCTTTTATACTGTAATGGTGTAATAAAGAAATGGAAAGTTGTACTGATGCAACTATAAAAAGTTTAATGCTTATATGTATGACATGTACATGCATGCATATCACATGATGTTTGATCATTTAGATTCACAGGCTAGTGAAAGAAAATGTAAACTGTGTTGGGGAAAGCATTTGAAAATTGTAATTTTCACATGAAAGGTAATTTTGTGCACATATACAAGGGATGCTAGCTTCAACAGGTAAACTGGAAGGCAAGCTGAAAAACCAGTTCATTTCATTTAAATTTGTTCTTGGTGATCTTGTGGATACTCTGATGGTTTTTAGAGGAAAGGCACGTTATTTCATGATGTTAATTGATCAATACACGAAGTACAAGGTTGTGTACATGTTAGATAGAAAACTGGAGTATTGAACAAAGTCAAGGTGTTTTGTGCTTGGGTGAGAACAAGCATATTACCCATGTTACCTATTTTCTTTTGAGATATGGAGAAGTTCAATTCAGTGCATGTTTTGATGACTTTCTAACAGGATGTGATATTGAACACATGGATTGTGTGGAAGAGTAAACAAACACTCAGAAGAGGTGATGATAATTTGGTTAATGAGGTTTGGGTAGAAGCTCTTAGATGTTTTGATTATGTACATGATAGAAGTTTTAGTTCTGTATTGAACTGTACACCTTATGGAAAGTAGTGTGAAGGAAGAATCTTCTGGAGAAACATTTCAGGATCTTGGATCTGATATGTATGTACATACACCTCAAAGTTAGAAGAAATCTGTAAGGGAGCTTACATGAGATTTTTCTAAAAATGAGAATATTGTGTTTCACATGAACAACACTTGGATAGTGAGATTATCTAGAAGTGTTGAGTATAATGCTGAATGAAAAGGTGAGATCATTTTTCAAAATTAATTCTGTTAATGCAGGGGAAGCATCAAGTTCAGAGTCAGAATAGAAAAGCATTTGCTGAAAGACAGTCAGGTAAATTTGACAAACTCTGATACACATTTGGTTTAGAGGAGGTTAAACAAATGATTGTTCATCATTGGTGCAAGTTCATTGGAACAGGAACCTGATAACTGATAAGGTAAGGAACAGGTGAGTCAAACAACCTGTGAGATATCAGGATGAATTTGCAAGGAAAAGCCATTTGAAAGCTCAAAATTTCAAAGAGGTGAAAAAATTGTCTGTTAAAGAAGCTAAACCATAGCTTCAGGCTATGCAAGCTGAGTTGAATTCTTTGGATAAAGAACAAAACATGGAAGCTGGTGAAAGAAACAGCAGTCCATGGAACTCATTGTTACCAGATAGATTTTTTAAATGAAAACTAACCAGATTGGAAAAGGTTATATGAAAAATAGCAAGATTGGTTGCTTGTGATTTTGCTCAAGTTAAAAAGAGCAGGATAATCATGAGTGAGTGCAACAACAATTTGCTTTGGAAACAGTTAGACTGATGTTTAAGAATGTGAAGATGTATGAATATTTCACAATTGGAAATATTGGAACATAAGCATTTTAAATGAGAGGAAGTCTTTGGAAAACTGTCTGAGATTTTCTTTAGGAAAAGCTAGAATGAGCTGGAGGCTGGAATTCTGTTTTGAACTCAAACATTGCTGATTTGAGATTTGCACAGAGAGGCAGATCAATGTTTGTTTGTTAAACAGGAGGAACAAGGACATAGACTGTATGTACTTTGTTTTGATGGATGATCTATTGTTTTTTCTGGACAGATAAAAGCAATATGATATAATTGATCCAGGGTTTGGAATTTCATTAAAATGAAACTGCTTGGTGGTGGATCAACTGTTTATTTGTAAATAGAAGTTGAGGGAGAACCAAGAGGGCAGTACTTACTGCAACAAACCAGAGAAATATCATGGATGTGATTGAGAATTTTGGAGATAGTTAACTCAGTGAGAGACTCCAAATAATTGAGGATTTTCAAGCACATGCTGATGGAAAAGCAGTTTGAATGCTACACAGAAGCATTGGGCTGTTGAGCTTTACTGTACAAGCAACAAGGCCAGGTATTGCTGTCAGTGTAATAGGCAGACTGTTAGACCAACAGGACATGCTTGGAGAGCTCTGAAAAAGGAGTTGAGTGTTATCTGGAAGGAACATCACACTTCAGACTAAGATTTACAAGTCAGAGCACAGGTGGCTTACAGATTCACAGAAATGCCAGTTGTGGTTGTGATAGTAAGAACAACAAGAACACACCTGAAGTTTGTTATTTTTATAACCATACTTTGTTTGATTGATTTTGTAAGAAACAATCATCTAAAAGTTGGAGTTCAACTGAAATTGAACTGAATGCATAGTATTATGTATTGTGCTATAATGCTATTGTAAAGTTTGTATAGTTATTGCATTTGTTTAAATAGTTTAAATTGTTAAAAATGTTTAAATGATGCTGGGATTGATGTGAAAAACCTATTACAGTTTTTTCAGGAAACCAAGGCAGGATTGCTATGCTGCAGGCAGATAGCAATACACAACGTTTTGGGTTTGCAGATAAAACTGTGTCATAAGGAGGGATACATCAGAAGTGATTTGATAGTGGTTCAAATTTCTGACAGGTAAAGTCATTCCTGCAAAAGTTTTTTTTTTATCAAAGTCCATAGATAAAAGAACAGCATCAGATGTCAACAAAGCTGTTGCTGTTGTATGAGGTAAATAACCACGTTCTGCGCAAATGCAAAAGCAGGGGGATGTTGGGTTTTGCATAGGCAGAACGAGATTACCACCTGACATCGAGATTATCACCTGACATGGTGGGTGTCTCTTGAGTTCAAATACACAAGGTCTCTAGTCATGAGACATAGTCTCGAGATGATATGACTCAGCAACCTTGGACAGGTTTTGGAATCAACATGTTGATGAATAGGTTATACAACTGGGGTGAGTAATATCCTATTTATAGGTGGTATAAAGCTGACACACTTGCTGATAGCTTCACTCTCCTTCTCGTCTTCTCTCGTCTCAACTCGACATGTGTCTTGTTCTGGACTTCACTTCATCTAGCCTTACCACTGGGGTATTGGATTTGTATCTGCAATGATGTAGTGAGTAGAGATGCATTGCTTGCCTTAATCCCATGTAATTGGGTCTTACAAATAAACTCTTTAATCTTTATTAACTGCTGTTATTTCCTCCTTCCGCCTGCGTGACTGGGACTGAGGGTCACTGGCTAGGGAAGCTTTTGAACCCGGGTCAGTCCAGCTCTCACAGCACTTTGGTTTTTTTGATGTTAAGTGAGAGACCAAGTTTTCCGTGTGCTTCTGCAAAAGCATTTAGGATAGTTTGGAGATCATCCTCTGAATGTGCGGAGACCACATTATCATCAGCATACTGAAGTTCCACAACGGAGGTTGTAATTACCTTACTTTTTGCTTTCAGCCTGCTGAGATTAAAAAGCTTTCCATCTGTTCGATATATAATCCCCACACCAGTGGGAAGTTTCCCCTCGACAAGATGTAAAATCATGGCGATGAAAATAGCAAATAATGTTGGGGCGATAACACATCCCTGTTTAACACCTGATCCCACTTTAAATGGAGCACCATGAGAGCCATCTCTGAACAAGTGCATATGGCAGCTTATTTACAATTGGATATTCTTCCTGATGTGTGTGTGTGCGTTAAAATCTTAAAATTTTTTAAAAATTATAAACTTCTCACAGCACAATCCAGTGACGCTGCCTGTAACCTTCCAAACTCAGAGGATTATGGGCATCCTATGGAGGGCGTAAGAAGCACGGAGGTGAAGGTCGCCTCCGCACTCCTCCACCCTGCAAAATAGTTAGACAGAGGATTTTGGCCATCTAAGTGTTTTGCTCTGGAGCACGAGGAGAGGAGGCTGAGGCACCACCAGGATACTGCATATGTTGGCGGCGCCTGTCTCTTCCCCTCTCCGCCACCCAGAGTGCCCACAATACTGTTTCTGAGGTCGCTTTTGCGACTTTGGAGCCACAGCTAGTGTGGTTCTTTCCACGCCAGCTGTGAGGGCGGAGGGAGGATGCTTTGAGGTCAGAGTCCCAGTCTGACCTTGGAGCGTATTTCCAGGGTCATAGCTGGGACTCCAACTTCTCCTATACCTGTCTAGAGACTCTGTCTAGGGGCGATAGGATTATGCCCTAAATGCTACTTGCTTCACCTCTTTGAACTTTGTATATGAGAAATAAAGCTAGTGATCATTCTGTTGAATTGGCCACTTATGTTATCAAGAAAGTTGACAATGCAATTAATTCCACAAGAAGACTTTGCTTTCCCAGTTTCTGTTTTTATACTGCTTAGCCATTGTATGTTTCAAAATTAGAAAAAAGGCAGACCAATTAATGTCAGAAAAGGATTTTTGTTGTCACCCATTGTCCCTTTAATAGCCATCATTATTGGTTCAGTGTTTCGAGGGAAAGATACACAGCTTTCTGCTGAGAAAATTCATAAGATATTCCCTGTAGAAATCCATCTTTTTGACCTACAGTATCTCACTATTGCAATATAGATAGTTTCTATGGTATCACCCACTCTTGCTTGAAACAGCATCCAAAGTTTTGATGGCAGGAGGAGAGAGCAAAGAAGCTGATAATGAAAACCTATCCATTTGCAACATCAGTTGTTTCCTACACAGAAAAGTATTTAATTTGTTTGTGCCCTGTGCTTCCCCTCCAGCATTATACACAAGGAAAAATACTGCAGAACGAGCTATTTATTTATTTTTTTGCCACCATGCCCCTAGGATGAAAACTCGAGATACAGAATATGGATTGAACTAGGGACAACAGTTTTATTAATAAGCCTAAAGGATCTACACTGGAATTGAGTTAATTCTTCAAGAAACTATCGTGAAACAATGCAGCATTTTGAAGTACATTATTCTGTCCCACTAGTGAAATCTAAAATGCATTATTTCAACCACAGCGCAGTGATAATTTCATACAGTCTCCCTCTCTGCATCTTACCTGCTTGTTGTTAGAAGAAGAGTCTGAGTAAAGCTGATTGAATCCAGAAAGTGAAGGGTTGGGCAAATTTTACTGAGTCATAAGCAGCCTGAAGTACAAAACAGCAGAGCAAATCAGGCCAGGCTCCTAAGAGAATGAAACCACCACTACTACAGAACATACTGAACATGCTAGTCTTTTTATATACCAGAGGTCCTGGCTAAACAAAGGTTATTTGGTTCCACCCTTGTGACCCCTTTTTGCACCCAAGGCTCTCTAATGCATCTGGAGCTGCCTATTGGCTCTGGACCCTGAGTCACCCTTGTTCTGCCTACTAACTGCTTTAAAACACTTAACTACTTTAAAACAGCTGGGGGCCACATGCTGGAGTTGGGTGTGGTCAAAGCCAGCAATGGATCAACCAGAGCCAAAAGAGGATGGGGCCACCCCTTTTTTCTCTCTCTTTCTGTCTTTTCCCCCATTTCCTTTTCACAGGCTGCCAGGGGAGGGACAGTTTGCTTTTGGCATAGGTCTGAACTGATCACTTACAGAGGCCTTTCAGTTAGACCAAGGGGCACATGCAGTTACACCAAGGGCTGCATGCAGCCCATCCCTGCTTTAAATCAATACTCCATCAGCACCTCCATTGCCTGGCTTGCCCAAGACCCTCCCCAGCATGGCTCCACCCTCTACATTGTTCTTAATCATGGGATGAGGTCAAGGCAAAGCTTCCCCTCCAGCATGCAGTGGGCAGTGGAGCAATGAACTGCTAAAAGCTGCTAATGATGCAGCATAGTGCATATATACTAGATTTTTATTTTTTTAAAAAAATGTATTGGAATGTGTTTTGTTGATGAAGCTTCATAACAGAAGCCTGGTTCTTCGAGAAGGCTCTTGCGTTCTGTACTGCTTACACTGCCCAAAGATTCATCGAGAGTTGCTCCATACAGAATGCATTGCAGTTATCTTGCCTTTATGTAAAAGGAAGAGTTAAGTCATGACAGTAGCCAAAGCAAAGGAATGTGTTTGGGCTGGTATACTCATTATTACATCCATAAATGTGTGCAGTTTCTTTGAGTTCAGTGCGCTTAAGCATGTGTAAGTTCATGCAGGTTTGTATCTTGAGGTCATCTCCATAGCATTTAAAATCAATAGGACTCTTGTTATTCACTTCATTAGATAGGTATCTCTGTTCAAAACAGACAGCTAGAAGCACTTTCCACAATGAATCCACTTTTGCAGGCCAGAAGGGCCAGCAAACTTCTTTTTTAAGTGCTCAAGGACCATTGGGAAAGAGTACTCATTTCTAATTGTTCTCATGAGTGTCCATTAAATTCTTACTGTACTATGGTTGAAATAATTCACTTTAGATCTCACCAGCAGAACATGTACTTCAAGTGTTGTCATGTGTTCTGTAATTGTTTCTTAAAGAATTGTGCATAAAATATACTGGCGGTCTAGTATTATATTGGTTCTATCGAAATGAACCACTATTGCTGGAAAATATTAGCATCATCGAGTGACACAACAAGCTAGAAGCAAAGAATTGAGTGCATATTGGGGGGGGGTCGGGTCTCAACAGAACATTTCTTCATGCCACACTTTTAAAAAACGTTACACTATATCAGGCTTCTTGGGCAGATATTCTATAGAAGTAATTGAAACAAGAAACAAGGTAAATGCAGATTTCAAGCTGGTATGCAGGTTTATTTCTCAAAATTTAATCTTTCCTGAGGGTTTCTCTGTGGTTTTGAAGATTTTGTGGCTTTTTAAAAGAAAGCAACAATTTTGCCAGCATATACAACACAACATTCTTCAGTTTTATGACAAACCTGACAACTTTTAAACAGCCCAGGCTTCTGGAAGTTTCTAGAATGAATTAAGATATTTTGTGGCCAGTAAAAAACAAAACATAACAACAGTATTATGTCTTGGGGAAGAGAGTATAAGAGGAACCAGCATGTATTTACTAGCACTGTACTTAGAGTTTGTCCTTTGCACAAAACTTTCTAACAGACATGTGTCTAATACAATTCCAATACCAAATATGCACACAATTTTGTTCTCTCTTCAAGTACTGATGCTTTTTGTCTTTTTTATTTGCTTTTTGACATTGTTTTCATATTTGTTTAAAACCCATCCTGTCTGAAGCCTATCAGCATTAGTGTATATTTTTTATTAAGGTGCATTGAACAGGAAAATATCACTGGAGTTTTCTGGGTGGTTTGTTTGGATGTTTGCTTATTTTTTAGAAAAAAACACAATTTGCTCCGAATGAGATTCTACTACACATGCATGATCAGTAGACAGGGGGCACTGAAAGGAGCTGTTATGTACATGCTACAATCCTGTAAACACTTACCTGGGACCTAGTGCCACTGAGCTGAACAGGGCTTACTTCTGAGTACACATCTATAAGATTGCACTGTTGGCAAGTATCTTTGCTATGTGGGTCAGTACTCTTAATTGTTTCTTGCAAATATTTTAGGTGGTTGTCATTCCCCATCCAGATCTGAAGGCAGCTTTCTTGTCATTTTTAACCAGGTGTGTTTCTTTGTGTTTTTTTTTTGGGAGGGGGGGAAGCTGACTGAATTTCATGGGTTCAAATTTTGGTACCCCCAAAAATGGCTGGGGGAGGGAGTTTAAAAGTCTTCTAAATCTTACCTTTTTCTATGATGGCTTGCTGCTGTTTTTTCAGTCTCAGTCAGATGCCCCTTCAGCACAATTTTAAGAACAGAAATCAGCCTCCTGTGATAAATATTTGCCCCCAAACTCCTTGCACTTGTTTAAACATCTGACAAGTCTCTTGCACCAGCCTGCATAATAGGCTACCTTGCAAATGTTTATTCTAGGACAGTGTTCTCCAACCTTGGGTCCCCAGATGTAGGGGAGCTGTAGGCCAAAAACATCTGGGGACCCAAGGTTGGAGAACACTGTTCTAGGAAATATTGGTCTCTCATAAGTTTATAACTTTCATAAAGAAAAATGAAGTATTAAGAAATGTATTCCTATATTGACTCTGAATCAATTTGATTCTAGCAGAAGCATTCATGCTGACATGCTGTGCCTTTTCTCGAAACTGTTCACTAAACTGTTAACTAACCTATCAGCCTGGTATTGTTAAAGTAACATGGGAAAAGGAAGCTAAAACCATTTTTCCTTCCAAAGTCATTAAAAAGCAACAGGTACATCAGCTAAGAAGTTTGAAGGAAGGATGTCTGCTTATGTGTAGCATTGTTCATATGTTGTGTTTATGATACAAATGAGTAAAGAGGACATAACATATTTTAAGAAGTAAATAGAACTAAAAGGAACAGTTCAGGGTAAGGCAACAGACCTGTGAAAGGGACTGATAAGACTTAGAATCATGCATCCTGTTTTGAGAACTTAAGGAAATGTGTCTCAGCAAAGCTGACAAGGATATGGAGTAAACAGATTACTTCCAAATCAGGGCTTGGAATTCTGGGGGGAAAAACAATAACTCGTTGTTAAAATGCTGAGCTGAAGTTCCATTATTTGTAAAGTATCCCATAAACAGTTCATAAAAAATCATATAAATATGAGAATCAGAGCACAGAAACTTCAAGACAACACCACCTGTTCTTATGGCTTCTCTGCTTCCATTTTGCTTCAGCTCAGAAAGAGAGATCCTAATCCTTGTGCGGGTTTTTAACCCACAGGAGATGATGATTATTATTATATTTATTTATATCCCACCTTTTTCCCAATACTGGGACTCAAGGTGGCATTACAACATTAAAACTTGTACAATTAAAACATATAAATATTTTTTAAGGTTAAGAACATAAGAAGAGCCCTGTTGGATCAGACCAAGCGTCATCTAGTCCAGGATTTTGTTCAACAGTGGCCAACCAGCTGCCTATGGGGTCCCACAAGCAGGACATGAGTGCAACAGGTTGTTAAAAAGATTGTTTTTAATGTTTTGCTATACTTTTATTTGATTATGGTTTTAATGTTCTGATTTTTTTGTAAACTGCCTTGGTTGGTTTCAGAAGGGCGGTATAGATATGCCATAAATAAAATAAATCACAAATTTCCAGGGTTGGCCCCACTATTAGGCAGAGTGAGGCGGCCACCTCAAGGAGTGGATGCTGGGATAGGGGTGTATGTGTGGTGGGGGAGCAGCTGTAGCAACCCCTAGTCATTTCTCCTGAGTGTCGGCCACTCTGTTGGTGGACAGAGCTTTGTGCGCCGGGCCGGCAGACTGATATTTGCCCCCTAAGCTAGCCTGTGGCCCTCAAGTGCAGTGGGAGATACTGTCCTGTCGCCACTGTCGAAGTAAGTGGCTTCTGTACTTGGAATAGAGTGTCACCATTTTGCCCTTTGCCTCAGGTAACAAAATGTGTTGGGCTGGCCCTGCAGTTCTCCCTTGTCAATCTAGTTTTACACTGTGTTTAGAGTTATTATCACTACAACAACATACTGTATGTAGTTCCACAGGGTTGTGAAAGACTTCAGTTTTGATCAGTATTGGTGGGAAACAGGAGAGGAACAGTTCTCTTAAGAACGTTGGGCCAGAAGGGGATCTCTGTCAAGGAAGCCTTGTACGTACACTGGTCACCCTTAATGGATCAAGCGACTGAAATGCTTTCTAGATTTTAGCAGGAATCCCTTGCTATGTTGCAAATGCTACATTGCAAATGCACTGTAGTTTGATTTCAGTTAGAGGCAATTCAAGTTAAATTGTTTTTCTTTAGGTCAGAGTTATGTAATGGCAGCTGTTCCCTCACAGTAAAATGAAGATATTTTCTATCATAATGAAGGAAGGCAGAAATGATGTTCAAAATAAGCCTGGGTCAGTGACTGTGAGTCAGTTTCCCATAGAGAAATATCTGATTTTGTCAACATACAATAAATGCCATCTCCCATAATAAAATGTTACAGTCATGCCCAAAATGTAAGTGATGCACTTAAAAGAAATATCAAGTACTTTGTTTTCTGCAGGCAACATTGTGAACAGGTGACATCTCTTGAATGTGGTGGTGAGTTGCTAAGTACAGGGTCAAAAATAAAGGAGGCTTTTGGGGGGTGTTTTATGCTTTTCTTTGCTTTGGAAATGAGAGCACAGATCTGAACAATCCGTGTATTCTGTAGCCACGTTAGAAAGGTTCCCACAATCCCCCCATTGAAAGAAAGTGGGAGGAGGTGTGGGACCGCAAGGGAATAGCCCCACCCTACTGCTGATATACACTGCAGCCACACCGTCCACCAACAACACCTGCAGCAAAAGTGTTTCCCTACAGGGCTGGCCCTACCATTAGGCAGTTGCCTCAGGCGGTAGCGAGATGTTGGAGGAGAGACCTGTGTGCCATGAGGCCTGCTTTGAACTCCCTGAGTTAGCCTGATGATGCCTCCAGGTGTAGTGGAGGATGCTGCCCCATCATCAATGTTGGTGACAGATTCATCTGCCAGTCCAGTCAGTTTTTGTACATGGAATGGATGAAGGCGCCATATTGTCCTTTGCCTCAGGCAGAAAAAATGCCTTGGGTTGGCCCCGCTTTCCTGCCATTCTCACATTCAGCTCGCTCGCACAAACCACTTAGATATATTCTTTAAATATGGTAAGTGGTATACTCATTTATTAAAATAAATAAATAGGAACCGATGTACATGCATAGAGCTCTTTCACATGAGCAAGGACCTACCCTCCAGGTCACTGCTGGAGTGGATACTGTAATTGGGAACAAATAAATGATACTTGGTTGGGGAGAGTCTTACCTAGGCTACTTTTATCCCATGAGGACCTATTATCTTTACCCCTTTGTGGGGGAGAGCTGCTGGGGGGTCCTTTGGAGAGGAAAAAATGATCAGCAGGGAAAGGGATCAGTATCCTTCTCTACTTGCACTTCCTTTGCTTCTGACTGGAATGTCCAGTGGCTGCTTTAAAAAAAAATAGTTGGACAGTTAGCGTTATTCAGTGTAGTAACTCAATGGCCTGTGTAGTTTGGCTCCAAGTTTTGGTACTTTCTCAGTATTGGAATAGGATATAAGACTAATGGGTGAGCTAACTGCAAGCTACTCTCATCCTAGCATGCTCTTAAGTCAATGAAAGCTTAACCAACATGTGAATGTGTGCAGTAGAAGCAACCCTGTTCTTTGTTGCTTTTTCCATCCAAGCTAATCTGAAGATCCAGGGGTGTATCCTGAAAATTTATTTTGCTGGGGCCCAAAAAATTCTGCTGGAGCAGGTTGTTCTTGGTTTTCAACCATACCTAGAAACAATGCTGGCTCCAGGTTTTTTAGTGCCCTTGGGCAAGACCCCCTCAGTGGCCCCCCTCCCTCAGTGAGTCTACCTTCTCACCACCACCAATGGCAACAGCTGCTCTTGCTCCTCATCTTCTTTTTCATCATGGCTACCACTTGCTTGCTTGACAGGCAGAGAGCAGTCCGCAAATAGAGAGCAGGACCGCCTGGAGGGGTTGGGCATGAGAGACACCGTATTGCGGTGGTTCCGGTCCTTCCTGTCTGGAAGTTACCAGAGGGTAGTTTTTGGGGAGGAGGCTTTGGACCCTGGGCCGTTCACTCGTGGGGTGCCGGAGGGTTCCATCCTCTCCCCAATGTTATTCCACATCTACCTAAAGCCGCTGGGAGCTATCATCAGGAGGTTTGGGGTGCGGTGTCATCAGTATGCGGATGACACGCAGCTCTACCTCTCTTTCAAATCCTCACTGAGGTTGGCCATTGAGACCCTGTCCAAGTGCCTGGAGTCAGTGGCTGGCTGGATGGGAAGGAACATACTGAAACTGAACCCTGACAAAACCGAGGTACTACTGGTGGGAGACAAGAAGAGGTTAGGGGATGTGGACCTGGTGCTGAATGGGGTGCATTTACCCCTGAAGGACCAGGTCCGCAGCTTGTGAGTCATTTTAGACTCCCAGCTGTCCATGGAGGCTCAGGTGTCAGCTGTGAGCCGGGCGGCCCTGTATCAACTCCACCAGATACGGCAGCTGCACCCCTACCTTCCTAATCATCTGCTCCCATCAGTGGTTCATGCCTTGGTCTCCTCTCGCCTTGACTACTGTAATGCGTTCTACATGGGGTTACCCTGGAAGACGGTTTGGAAGCTACAGCTGGTACAGAATGCAGCAGCTCACCTCATTAAAGGCAGCCGCCATCGTGATCACATCACTCCGGTGCTCAAGGAGCTGCACTGGCTACCAGTTGTTTGCCAAGCCGAATTCAAGGTGTTGGTTTTGACCTTTAAAACCCTATATGCCTCCAGTCCAGTTTATCTCAAGGAGCGTCTCCAGTAACATCAAGTAGGCCACTCAACAAGATCTGCCACAGATGGCCTTCTCCTTGTCCCATCAGCCAGGCTGGAGGAGACTAGAAAGAGGCCCTTTTCTGTGGTGGCCCCCAAACTGTGGAACTCTCTCCCCAGTGACCTCCGCCATGCCCCCTCTTTGATGAGCTTCCGCCATTCATTAAAAACATGACTTTTCAGGCGGGAATATGGGGTGGGTTAGGATTTTAACATTTTATACTGTTTTAATTGTATTTTAATCTTTTTTGTTTCATTGTATGTTGTACATCGCGCAGAGTGGCCGGGTACCGGCTAGATGGGCGATTTAGAAATACAATAAATAGATAAATGAATAAATAGGCAGTGGCATCTACTGCTCCTCCTTCTCATCATTACCGTTGTCTGGGCCAGAGCGAGAGGCAGGTTGTAATGGTGAAGAGGAATAGCAACTCCAGAGGGCTCTTGTCAGTGGGGCCCTGCTGGGGTATGGACCTTTGGAAGAAGCCCAACCATATCTATCCTTGATACCAGCCCTGCCCACATCCTGGCCCCAAAGGGGTTCCTTTCCTGTCCCAACTCCCATCACCCTAGGTGGCAAGTCACAGGAATCCCCTTTCCCCTTAAAGGCATCTCTGGGTACTCACCGATACCTTTTAACCCGCCACTTCTGCTTCTGGATTCTTTGCGAGATTAAAGTTGGCTCCTTTACACATGTTTTTGTTGGGGGATTTTTGCTGGGGGGTTTCTGTCTCCGTTTTTCTATATGTTCCATTACACAACTGCTAGGTGGCGCTATGGTGTAGCGTAATTGCGCAAATACATGAAGGTCTCATTCCAGTTTATTCTGTCGATTCCAAATAATACCACACTTTCCTTGATCTAAACAAAAAAAGCCATGGAAATGGTTGCCAAGAATGGGAGAGGCCCTGGAAGATGACGACATCGTGCAAAGCACCCACAAACTATCTCAGGGTAGGAGGATGGGTGCCAGTGAAACAGAAAGTGTGAGTGAGCAGGGCAGTTTACATAGCTTGGCAAGCCCCACCTACCTGGCATCATGTGATGCCAAAGGGGTGGTCAGAGCTAAATATTGGATATGTGACTGAAATGTGTACACATAGCATGCAGTGCTACAGCACACCAGTGTGTTTTCTTGTGTGTGTGCATACATGTGTTGCTATTTAGAGTCACACTCTGCAGGTTTAGGCTGCAATCCTATACACTCTTACTTGGGAGTAAGTCCCGTTGAACTCAGTGGGGATTACTTCTGAGCAAACATGCATAGGATTGCACCGGTAAGCATCTAAACTAGACTACTGGCTATTTGGACAGTTTCTTCATAAACTACAGGCAAAATTCACCAGTGCACCCATGACTACATTTCTCTGTATTTCCCACAGTTCATCACTGGTATTTTCCACAACTCCTGGAAAGTGCTTGTGCATTAGAAAAAGGTGGCAGAAATATTTCAGTTTTGTGCACGTCACTCAGACTCCATTGATATACATATGTGATTCTGAATTATTTCTCTCCAAAACATACTGGCTTGTGAGAAAATCTTATCAGTAGCAATGAAACTCACTCAGGTATTGATATATAGTAATCAGGTCATCAAACTCTTTTCTGTGGCGATTTTCTCATCTCTCCTGCCTACCTTCCCCTCAAGCCTATTTTCCTTACTTTCCCCCCAATAATATTTTTCATACATGCTGTTCTAAAAACAATCAGAAAGGCAAGTTAATATTCTTTCATGAGAATGTATTTTTAGGCATATGTATGACTGCTATGTGCAACAGGAGAATCCAACAAGATAAGTTCTACAAGTGGTAGTTCCCCTCTACTCAGCACTGGTTAGGCCTCATCTTGAGTATTGCGTCCAGTTCTGGGCACCACACATTAAGAAGGATGTAGACAAACTGGAAAGGGTTCAGAGGAGGGCAACAAAGATGATCAGGGGACTGGAAACAAAGCCCTGTGAGGAGAGACTGAAGGAACTGGGCATATTTAGCCTTCAGAAGAGAAGACTGAGGGGAGATATGATAGCACTCTTCAAGTACTTGAAAGGTTGTCACACAGAGGAGGGCCAGGATCTCTTCTCGATCATTCCAGACTGCGGGACATGAAATAATGTGCTCAAGCTACAGGAAGCCAGATTCTGCCTGGACATCAGAAAAAAATTCCTGACTGTTAGAGCAGTCAGCCAATGGAACCAACTACCTAGGGAGGTAGTGGGCTGGGCTCTACAACACTGGAGGCATTCAAGGTGCAGCTGGACGGCCATCTGTCAGGGATGCTTTGACTTGGGTTCCTGCATTGAGCAGGGGGTTGGACTCGATGGCCTTGTGCGCCCCTTCCAACTCTGCTATTCTATGATTCTATGATTCTAAGTGTAATGTGCAAGCACTTGCGCAACAAAAAGATTTGGTGGAGCTCTCCTAGTGCTATTTGAGTTTGCAGAATGACACTATTGGAAACTGCCCTATATACTTAACAAATGAGGATGTTCCTCCCTAAAGGGCTTCAACCTTGATAATGACAGAACTAGTTATTGCGTCAAAGACTGTTACTGGTTAAAGAAACTCACTGGATTCAGTGCAGAGCTAGAAATATTGATGATAACTTCTGATCATCAATATGATCTGGGGTCTCAGTTCAGTTGTGACTTACAAAATCTGAAAGTGTTCCCACATGTCTCCATATGAAAATCCCATCTTCCTATGGGGTATTTTGGAATTAAGATTACTAGAGATAGGATGCTGGTTGACATAAAGCTGCACCTACAGTAGAATTTTCCTAAATGAGGCTTGGTGCATTGATTTTGCTCAGTATTAAGGCCTAACTAAACATTACAGGAGACACAGAGCTGATGATTTCTCTCATCTCCTTGGCAAAAGAATCTAGCAATGTTTTTGTGGCAGAAGAAATGTCTTGTTTTTTTTACTCACAATGCACCAGAACTAGAACTCCTGGCACATTGCATTTTGGAGAAATAGCAGTTGCAAGTACAGCCATCAAGAGGATTGGAAGTGCAGAAGTGAGTCCCCCACAGGTGTTGTCAGCAGCATGGACCCTAGCATTTGCCGAACCATGCCTTGTGCTGGACCTGGTGTTATAAATTGCTGGGATTACAGGGTGAGATACAGACTGAGACTCAAAACCCAAATTCACTTATGAGAACACTTTGATTTAGATAAAATGAAGTTAAATTCAATCCACTCACACTTTCCATTTTTGATGAAATAGTTACCAATGTTGGAGCAACAGAACCTGGTGGCCAACCCAGGTTGTATACTCAGAAGTGGGAGTATAGCTAGCTGCTTCCCTTTGGTGCCCATGTCTTCCTCAGAGTTCCTCTGATCTTGGTATATCTTATATACTCCTTCCCCCAAGTTTTTGCACAATATGGAAAAATATGTCCTTTGACTATGTGTCCTGGTTGTGCATTGATTGGGCTCATAAAGGACATCACCTTTCCCTTATAAGCCTGGACTGTCACTTCACCTGTTAGCAACATTCCTGAATTATACAACCATTGCCTTAGATTTTGGGCTTATTCTGGATGTTTCTTTGTCCTATGTTTCCCCCAAACTCAGCTGATTAACTGCATCTTGTTGTTCAGGTTTCACAGTCAGCTTTTCATGTACACACACCTTCTCTCTCTCACCCCCCCCCCCCAATTCCTCACCTTTTTTCTTCTGGTGACTCTGCACATTCTTTATGGTAGCTTTCTTCCATTCAAACCTGAGGGACCCTTTCACCCCAAAGGGGGCCATTATATGATTTTATGTGACACTGGTTCCAAACTTTATCTTCACTAGTTTCACTGCAGCATTTAACAAAAGACATCCATGAAAGAAATATTTTGCTAATTTAATGCACGACTTATCATGCCTTCCATGCATTAGTCAATGCTAGCTATGAATGCTGCTGCAACGTGGGTAGGATGCTGCCAAACAAATATCAAGTAGGTAGAATATCTTTAAAAACTTCCAATGGAAATTTAACGCACAACTTCCATCTGGAAATTACAGGACCAGATGGCAACATAAATTCCCCAAAGAAAACAGGCAGCTGTCAGTTCTTCATGTTTGTATTTGAAGACGCTATTTAATCAACTGGCAGCAGGGCTTAGTGTACTGCTCATGTTACTGTAGCATGTAAGCCTCCCATATCAGGAGCACTCTTTTATTTTGAGTATACACAGAAGATTATATTTTCCACTAAGCAGATGTAGCAGGTTTGTGGATTTTAATACCAGCAGGCAGAAGTGTGATGAAGAAGTGCTGATGAATCAATAAAGCAATCCTAGGCACCCATCACTTTGGCTTTTATCCAGAGAGTAGCAATACTTCACTTACGGGAGACCAAATTATCATGCGTTGCTACATTGCATACTGTGATATCTTCTCATGCTAAGAACTCATCACCATATTTGCTTGAATGCACATAGACATATTTACGCATGCTTACACAGGGCTGGCCCAAGGCATTTTGCTGCCTGAGGCAAAACAGCAAATGGGGAGAGGCTCAGGCCAGAGCCTGCTACTCACTTCACCCTGGGGATAGAGGAGAAATTCGGACTGTCAGGTTTTTAATATGAATTTGCCAAATTCGTATCTCCCAGAATCCATACTTTTCCAGTGCAGCTCATGGGGGGGGGGGTATGCACACAAAAATATGCATATCAGTGAATAGTGTGTACAAAATGCATATGAACATTTCTACATGAAGCATTTATTGTGTGCTCATCATTCCCAACTCACGGTTGTTTATCGGTTCTTTAGATGATGTCATGAACATCCAGTTTCACTTCTGTTTGTAAAAATAAGTTTTGGTGAGGGTTTTTTTTTTAGAGAAGAGAAAACGTATTATT
Organism: Shinisaurus crocodilurus; assembly: GCA_021292165.1. Taxonomy (NCBI): domain Eukaryota; kingdom Metazoa; phylum Chordata; class Lepidosauria; order Squamata; family Shinisauridae; genus Shinisaurus; species Shinisaurus crocodilurus. Next base: position 170,765,075 of record CM037880.1, on the reverse strand, counting down.
TGTGAAAGCGACAGAAAACACTTTTTCCACTTGTGTAATGTGCTATTCCACTATACCACAGTGCCACCTAGAGCTTATGTTGCAGAAACGCAGGAAAGGAAATGCTTTTTGTGTAGTACTTGGATCTCAATTCTGCAACAAAAGCAAAAGTAGAAACTGGATTAATAACGTTGTGTAGAAAAGTTCTGTATTTAAAAACAGTGTGCATAAAATGGCAGAACATCATAGAATCATAGAATAGTAGAGTTGGAAGGGGCCTACAAGGCCATCGAGTCCAACCCCCTGCTCAATGCAGGAATCCAAGTCAAAGCATCCCTGACAGATGGCTGTCCAGCCGCATCTTAAATGCCTCCAGTGTGGGAGAGCCCACCACCTCCCTAGGTAGTGAAAGGTAATTAGGAAAATGTGCACAAAAATGCATAAATTTGGGGAAATGCACTAGATTTAAAAAAAACCCAACAACAACACCCCCTCCAACCACTTGCTAGTTTGAATTTACTTTATGTCTTGTTTATGCACATCTGTCTTTCAACCTCTGAGTTCCAGTTGGACATTCCTTTCCCACCTCCACCCCTTGAGTCTTTTATTCATGGTTTAATTAAATCTGTGCAGAAGGGCCTTGTTCGGTGTAAACCCACGTTTGCATCTGATGTAGTTCAAATATACACACCCACAAATTTATTGCTGGATCAATGAGTGAATAAGCCCTTAGGTCTTGCACCTCCTGTCCTGCCTGAGGAAGGATGCCTGACTTCTTTATTTTTACTTTTTAAAGAAGTACATCTTTAAAGCCACTACTGAATCAGCCTCAGAAGAGGAATGGTCTTTTCCTCTCTTCAACCTGAAACCACACCCTAAACTACAGAACTGCCCCACCCCACCCCACCCCCCAAAACTGCCCGAGAACGAGAACAAAATGTACATGTGTTTTAAGACTGTGAAAATGCTATCAAGTTATCTGCCACACTTGGGGAATGATCCTATGGCCCCTAGACATTGTCTGAGGGGCCATAGAATAGTTTGGATGGATTCCCAACTCCGAGGTTGGAGACAGTGCTCCGACTTTAGTGCTGGGAATCGGAGGTGTGACCCCTTCCCCCACTCTCTTGCAGCTGGTGAAGAAAGAAGCACACTGGCTGCTCTCCGAGGTTGGGAAAGTGACTTCAGAGAGGGGTTTAAGGGAACAGGGGGAGGAGACTGGAGTGGCCATGATATGAGGTATCCTGAAACCGCTCCAGCCACCTTATCTCACCCTCTGAAATGCCATTGTTAGATGGCCAAAAACAGCCATCTAGTGAAAATGCAGAGCGAGAGGAGTTGGGAGGCAAAGATCACCTCCGTTGCTCGTCCTGCTCTTCATTGGATGAGCATGAGCCTCTGAGTTTGGAGGCTTACGCTAATCTCCATAGGATTGCGCTCTTAAAATGTTGCATCTCCCTTCCTCACCCTAACTTCAGATCATGTTGCTTTGCTCTCCTCTGCTTCTACTGCTTCTCTGCTTCTAGAGGAAAACCGCTTCAAAATATGGAACAAGTGTGCAAAACCTATTTTAGCACCAATTAGTTAGTTAAAGGCTAAGATAGATGCCTACAGACCTCATCTAGGGATGTATGGATTTTGTAAAAGGAGTTCCATCTGTGTTTTGTGGGATGTCAGGAGTCTTTCACTCCATTATCCACTAATTGACTGATGTGGATTCCTGCCACCCCCACTTCAGAGAAGTACACAAAAAAATCAGCTACAACTTATGGGACTTTCACTGGCATGTAACAGTTTGCATATTTTTCTTAGCTCAGCATAGTCAATGAGTAGAGCACACACACACGCACGCACACGCACGCACACACTGCTACACAGCAGAGGCTGAAGAGTGGCTCAAGAGAGATCCACTCTTAGCAACTTAGCTATTAGAAAATAGCAACTTTCATATTTTTGTATGACTGACTGAATCTGAGTACAATTCCAAAATGTAAAAAACTCAATCCACAAGTCCGCAGGAGCCGCGTGACTTGGAAAAAGCCGGTCTGCTGCAGAATCCATGGTTGGATTCAAAGAAATCCAAAGTAATTTGAATCCATTGCAGATTTCTCTGACATTTTACCTAGAGGAGGTCCTCATGCAGGTAAAATGGGATTCATAATAGTAGCCATCCAGAGAAATCAATTGGATATAAGTACCTCTCATGAGATAATGAAACATAAACAGGATATGAAGATGACAGCTGTTACATTTGTCAGAGAAAATATTCTTCTGCCTAGAAAGGTCAAGATAACACATAAGTACAAGATCAGATCTTAGAAACCAAATTACTCCCTTTTAAGGAGAAAACAGCACATTAGTGCTTGCAGAACACTGATGAATCAATTAAAGAAATTTCAAATGAATGTAGAGATTTTAAAAATTAGATATGCTTTATATCTAGGTAAATAGATTTCAAAATACTGGTCTTTTCATCCAAGTTCAACTTTTCTTTAATTATTTTTATTTAATTTTGAATACTATTCAGGACAGGGGATGGGGATAGTTTGTGGTGTAATGAGTATTACTGTGCCATATAATTTACTATTATAGCTTTCAGTATAGACACTTATTATACAAATGACATACACTGCAAAAAAATAATAAGAGAATAATAAATGTAATAAGTGGCACTATGTAGTGCTGTTTACAGCACAATCCTAACAATGCTTACTCAGAAGTAAGTCCCATCAAGTTCAATGGGGCTTCATCCCAGGTAAATGGGCATAGGATTACAGCCTTAGATACTTAACATGATGATTGCCCTAGTCCACTCTACCCCAAACTGGCTTCCTCCAGATGTGTTGGACTACAACTACTATCATCCTTTGACGGCATTGGCCATTAGCCTCATGGCCACAAAATGTGGCCTGATCTTTGTACCTTTTTTGATTGTTTGTTTCTCCCCACTCCATGCTTTTTGTACCATCTAAAGCTTGCACCCTGTTTTTGTGGAATTTTGGTTGGCCCTAATAAAATATTGCCCACCTGTCGATTTTGGATTTCCCCCCCTCATGGATCAGCATGGTCATCTTTGTTTTTTTATGCCCAGTTAATATGGTATGTGTCATGTGTGCAACATACTTCATTCAGGTGTGTGCAGGGATTGGCAGCCCTGTAACTCTGGGAGCTCCATGCACCCACACTTTTCCTTGGTCAGCAAAGATACCCCATGTTGTCCTGATTCTGTACTGCCTTATGAAGCATCTAGTCTTACTGCTAGAAGAGGGCTCCCTTTTGCTATTTAACCCATCCTGCTAGCTACTAGTGTAAGCAAGGAATTGGCCTGGGTCAACTCACAGGAGGATCCTCTAGCAAAACAGTAAGGCTCAGGTGTTTCGTAAGGCAACAGAGGACCAGGACAATGTGGGGCATCTTTGCTGGTCCCAGGCACTCCATCCTCCCCATCTGGATTTACACCTGAATGACCAAGGAAAGGTGTGAATGCTTGGAGGGTAAGTTGTAATCAAACACAATTTGTGACATTGCACAACATCAGTACGATCACGGGGCATATCTGTTAAGGCATCAGCCTTAGCTTCCAATTTCCTGGCTTTGTGGAGCTTGAACCAACATGAGATGGCCTTAACTCTGGTCTTAAACCTGCAGGATTTTTGTTATCATTGTATATTTATTGTATTAGTATATATAAATCTTACTGGTTGTAACAATTTTTATTTAAGGTGAGGTACAGAAAGTCAGGTCCAGGTTTTCAAAGCTGATGGTGCTGAGGCAAACTCAGGACCCTGGACCAGGGACAAAGATGTCCAGTGACTAGTCTTCAAGACCACAATTGTGCAGCTGAGTCTGAAGGAATAAATTGCCAGAGCACTGGCCTGGAGCAACTGCCAGAGAGTGATAGTCAGGTCTAAAGAGTCAATACAGAAACTGTGCCCTCTGAATGGTGTATCTGGACAGTTAAAGGATTAGTGCCTTTTTTGTTAGCTGTTGGCTTCTTCTAGGTAGCAGGGTTTTGAATTGTAGGGATTTATTCGGGGGATGTTGTTCAGGACTTTCCTGATGCTCCTATCCATTCATCAGGATCTGGTAGCAAAGGTACCTCCTCAGGGTTCAGAAGACAGACAGGATGAGAATCTGGTAGTGGCAGATTGACTTGGGTGGGGCTGGAGGACAGATCTGTCTCCTCCTTCAAGTGACTAGCACTTGAGGTTTCTGCATCTATTGACTCCTGATCCAGAGCCACGTTAGGGAGGAGCTTAGGGTGGCATTAATGTTGAGATTTACCACACCCCAGTTTTTATCTCTTCTCTCAAAACAACTGACAGGAGCTTTCAGCCCCCAATTTCACCTTGCCCTAATTGAGAACTTTTGGAACAGCACTAATTCTGTTTCACGCTAATGTAACCGAGAAACAAAACACAGCAGTGTGGATAGGGACTAGCCTGGTTCTAGTCCCAAGATGCAGTTGAGAGGGGACAAAACCTGTTTCTTGCTGCAGTCACCAGGAGCAATAGGGACAGCAGCCCAATTCAGTGTCTTCCTCAATTGTGTCCTTGAGCACACACCTTTACTTTCCCCCCAATATCAGTGAAGGGCTGCCATTTATTCCTTTGGAGGGAAAAAAAAGTCCTGTACTTGAAGACAATATCATCCCACCATCCCTGACACTAGGCAACTCAGCCACCACTAACGAGGAGGACCCCATGAGAAGTGGGGCATAATGATCCTTCTCTACCACATAAAGGAAGATCCAGGATTCCTTGGGAGAGAGAATATGTTTCTGATGCTTCATGCACACACACCAAAATAGGATCCTGCTTCAAGATGAGGGGTAGAGGTGATTCTGGGTTGGAAGTGGGGAGTTTTCCTTATTTTCTCCCAAGGGCATGGAGGCCATATTTGATTTAGTGGAACCAGGTTTGGTGGAACAGGATCAGTCTAGTCCCATCCCTTGTTCTGTTTGAAGCAAAGGTCTCAGTGCTGGATGGGAAGTGGGTGAGGAGATGTAAGGAAGTAAAGTTAAGGGCAGTAAGGGGAGACATGATAGAGGTGTACAAAAGTATGCATGGTGTGGAGAAAGTGGATAGGAAGACATTTTTCTCCATCTTTCATAATACTGGAATCCAGGGTCATCCCATGAAGCTGACTGGTGGGAGCTTCAGGATAGAAAAAAGGAAGTACTACTTCAGACAGCACTTAGTTAAATTATGAAATTCACTTACACAAGATATACTTATTTCCTCCAATTTGGCTAGCTTTAAAAGCGGGTTAGACGGATTCCTGGAGGACAAGGCTATCAATGGCCACTAGTCCTGATGGGTACATGCTACCTCCAGTAGCAAAGGCAGTTATTGGGGAAGACGAGAAGGTGGGTGCTGTCACACTCATGTCCTGCTTGCGGGTTCCCACAGGCAGCTTGTTGGCCACTGCATGAACAGAATGCTGGATGATGGACATTTGGTCTGATCCAGCATGGTTCTTTTTATGTTCTTATGCTCTTAGAGTTGGGGGAAGGATTTGAACTCTCCATCCCTTTCTCTTCACCCACCCATCAAACATTAAGAGCCTTTAGCTAGTTTAAAATAAAATCAGTGCCAACCATTTTTCTGAATATAATTAGGCTTGTGAAAAGAAAGGTAGGGCTATTGTGGTGCACCTATACAGCAGTGCAAGGGATGAAGTGTGCCTTGTAGTAGCATCAGTCCAACTTTGGGGAAGACTTGGAAACACATGGTTCATAAAAGATGTTGTGGAAGAAGTCCAGGTACATGTATTTTGCAGCCATGAAGTACTGCTGTAGGGAGAAAACGAATCTGACTGGGTAGAGTTTAATATATAATCAAAATAATGGCAGCTTTTGAAGCAAATGTTGGTCAAAAAGAAAACTTCTGATGTAAGATCTGGCGCTCTGCTTCCTTACAGCTTGTTATGGCTTGCTTTTGTTTGTGGCAAGATATAATGCAGGTTCAAATTTGTTTTCATTCTCCAGAAAGATATTGTTTGTTTGCACAGAAAATCAGTTAGATATTATATTAACCTCTGCCAAGGCAGATGACAAAATTAAATAGTATTTCAACATTAAAAACACATCACCGCCAATTTTAATGAGATTTGGGGGAACAAAACTGGATGATGAAGGATTGCAGTTTAAACTGACAGAGTATAAAGAATTTCATTATCTGTGCTGTTGCTGTTACTTTTTCTTTTCTTTTTTTGGGGGGGGGAGTTTTAGTTTAGTTGCTTTGCTGCATCTCCTTTTTTGTCAGAAATGCATTTCCCCCCCCAATGGAGAAGTTTACAGGATTGTTAAATTGTCGTTCTTTTCAATTTAAAAAAGAATGTGTTAGTTGAGAATAGCGAGCCTCTAAGCTTTAACACATGCTGAGTGCGGTTGTTGTTGTGTGTGTGTTTTTACTGTTATAGAACACAGAGCATTATCCTGTGAGTGCTGCAGCATCTCCACCTATTTGTACAGACAAGTCTCTGTTATATTACTCATTTTAAGCCATATCTTGTCGAAATCTTTCAGGTGAACTGGGGATCTTTTCAAGGATTGAGGGGGAAAATGCCTGTTTTTACCATCATTCATGTTTTGGATGGTACCCATTGAAAATGTTTCTGAGAGCCCTTAGCATATGCACACTACAGTAGGTGTACTTCTCCCACAGTGCAGTCTCACTCTTAGGGTTGCCACTTGCCAGTGCTTTTCTAGACATTGGCCATTGCCTAAATCTAGATTGGAGAGTCATTTGAGTGATCTTTCATTTGTAAGCCAGGGCTAATAATCAGAGGAAATCAGTAATTAAAGTATCTCCCTCTCTCCTTACAGGAAGAGAAACTGACAGTGGGTCAAATAAGACTGACACTAGGCTTTTCAAGGAGCAGTTACGAGGTTGTTCATCACACAATTGCATTTGTTTGTTTATTCTTTTTTAAAAATGTGGTTCTCATTAAAGTAATCTTGATACTTTTTCTTCCTAAAAAAAATCCTTCTAAACACTTCCTAACTTTTTTGCACTGAACCATTTAATTGCCCAATTGCTGGATTATAATATTGATGGAGAAGTCTGTTTCAGATGTATCAAAACATTACTAAATTCATTTAGCACCTTTTAAGGCATGAAATTAGTACCTCTTATATGACAATGGATTTCTTGCCATAGGTTTCCCATAAATTGTGCAGTATTGGAGAACTGTACAGTTTTTATATTATCTGTAATTAAAACCAATAGTAAAAGATACATAAATCAATATAGCTGCGTGGAGATTTTCTTCTTTTTAAGAATTTTACAATCACAAATAACAATATATTTCAGTTATCTGGATTGGTCTTTAACATAAATTCTGGAAACCTTAATGGTTTTCCAAGGCCTTTATGGGAACTTTAGTGAACTTCTATTCGTTCTCTCATCGTCTTTTGATACCATCAGTCATTGCATCCTGCTGGACTAGTTGGAGGTACTGTACATAAGTGGTTCCACTCCTACCTGAGGGGTTGGTTTCAGAAAGTAACATTGGGTGACTATTCTTCAACCCATTGGCTCTTGAGCTGTGGGTTCCCACTAGCAATGGGTGAGAATTTCATTTCAGTGCATTTTCTATAAGAAAATGCCAAAATTTGAAAAATTCTTCATATTTTGGATGGAAAGAACTTGAGATTCTTATTAAATGCATCTCTATTATAACATCTGCATTAGGAGTGGCCATGCAAGTCCTTGAGTGGTGCCTGGACTTGATAATAGGCTGGATAAGGGCCAATATGCAGAGCTTGAATCCTGGTAAGATACAGACCCTGTGGGTAAGTAGTTCATGTATCCAGGTGATAGGCTCATTACCTTTTCTAGATGGAGTTACACTCCCCCTGAAGGAGCAGGTTCATAGTCTGAGGGTCACCGTTGTTGTTACTGGAGGTCCAAGTGACCTCAATGGCCCAGAGTGCCTTTTTCCAGCTTCATCTGGTACACCAGCTATAGCTGCTCCTCAACAGGGTTAGCTTGACCACAGTGGTGTAGGCACTGGTAACCTCAGGACTGGAATACTGCAGTACGCTCTATGTGGGGCTGTCCTTAAGGCTGGTGCAGAATGCCGCTCCATATCATGGCAACATGCAGCTGCCCAGCTGTTTTCAGGTGCTACTCCTTATGCACATGCAATACCCGTGCTAAATGCTCTGCACTAGTTACCCATTTGCTACTGGCCCAGGTTTAAGGTTTTGGTACTAGTCTAAAAAGCCTTGAACAACTTGGAACCAGGATACTTGAGGTCATGCCTGTCCTTATCCTCCTGTCTGATCACTGAGGTCTTCTGAAGAGGCACTCCTGGTGGTCCCACATAGGTTGGAGATCCACTCAAAAACAGGGATGGGGACTCGGACTCGATGACTCGACTCGCGAGTCAGACTGAGTCCCCCCTCTGACTCGAGTCCCACTCGAGTCCCAATTTTTTCAATGGGACTCGAGACCCGACTCGGGACTCGAGCCCAAGGACTCCGCCACCGCTGCCACCGCCGCCGCTCACGTCACCGCCGTCGCTGTCTCCCTCGCCGCCACCCGCTCGCAGCCACCGCCGCCGCCGTCGCACGCCACGCCACCATTGCACGCCACGCCGCCATCGCACACAGCCGCCTGCGCCGGTCCCGTCATCACTTCCGGCGCAGCGGAAGTGACACGCCGGGACCCTGCTCCGGCGCGCTTGGCCGCCGCCGCTCTAAACAGAGCGGCTGCGTGCGATGGCGGCGGCGTGGCAGTGCGATGGCGGCGGCGTGGCGTGCGATGGCGGCGGCTGCGAGCGGGTGGCAGCGAGGGAGATGGCGACGGCGGTGACGTGAGCGGCAGCGGTGGCGGCGGCGAGGCAGCGAGGCGGCGGCGGCAGGCAGCGGCGGCAATTCGAGCGGCACGGAGAACACTCTCCGCGCCGCTCAGAAGAGCGAGATCGGGCCGCGCCGCCGCCGCGGAGAACTACAAACCCAGGGAGGGCTCGTAATGCATCCCTGGTGCAGCAGCGGCGGCGGCGGCAGGAGCAGGGACGAGGGAAGGACCCACCCATGGTAAGTGGGGGCGGCAGCGGCGGCGGCCCATGGAGGGAGCGGGAGGGTCTCCGCGGGAGGAAGGGCAGCTCTTCTTCCTCTCGCGGAGACCCTCCCGCTCCCTCCATGGGCCACCGCTTTGGGAGTGACTCGGGACTCGAGACTCGAGTCACCATTTTGGACCTTGGACTCGAGACTCGACTCGAGACTCGGGTCCAAAGACTCGTGATTCGACTCGTGACTCGAGGCCAAGGACTCTTCAACATCCCTGCTCAAAAACCACCAGGAGTAGGAGCTTTAGTGTGTTGACTCCCATCCTATAGAATGCCCTTCCAACTCAGATCAGGCTTGTACATACATTACTTTGTTTTTGGTGGTTGCTGAAGATGATAATTAAATTCCAACCATTGTTTAATTGATCTATTTGTTTTTATTGTTTTTGTTGTTGTTTTTAATTTGGTGTTTTAGTTTGTTGTACACCGCTCTAACATTTTCTGATATGGAGCAGTTTATCAATCATAAAGTAAATAAATGATCAGTAGGACTTCCTGACCCACTCTGAAATAAACCTAAGAGCACAGATAGGTTAAGTGAATGCTGCCTGGAAAGAATGATAATTGGGAGAATGGGAGAAAAGGTGTGGAAATGAAGCTACGCCCTTTTTCAGTACCTACTTTGCAATCTCTACTAATTTACTGATACATACTTGTGAAGCTGTTATCTCAAATAAGTTACAATCCTATGCACACTTACCTAGGAGTAAGTCCCATTGAATGCTATAGGATTTACTTCTGAGTAGATATGTTTAGGATTACACTGTTGTGCTGCAAACCTAAACACAATTACAAAGGAGTAAGTTCCATTGAACTCAGTGGGACTTAATTCCAAGTAAACATGCCTATGTTTATCATTGATAATGTCCCATAAAAACTAGGCTGTTGGCCTTCAAATGCTACACTATAGAGTACTTAGGGGAATGACACCTTCCTACACTGTTATTTCAGGTTGTGCGTAAAGTGTTGATCAGAACGGAGTCTGGTGCTAATTTAATACTTCTGTTAAAAAAAAAGAGGTATAGGCAGATTTGAAAGTAAATACTACTGAGGCTTAGAACAGCAAGAAGAAACAGAAGGCCCAACAGTGACAGATTGCTCTTCTTTTAATTGCTATTACTTTAGGAACGCTTGATCTTCAAAGGAAAATAAGTTTCTGTGAAATATGGTTTACTTGAAGGAGGACTTGGTAAATTTTCTTGTCTAAGATCGGAATGGTGTATATGTTTGAATAGGTAGCACATGCTCATGTGGGCAACTGTTATGTGTGAGTTGGGCCAGTATAGTCAGCAACAATTCCTAGGATCAGGACCACAGGCCCTGAATGGTATTAAATTTTTACAAACTTGCTGTGTTGATTACCCTACAACTCTTTCCACAAGCGAAGGCATTAAAACCTCTGCACCTCCAATACAAGGAATATTTTGAAAGCAGTATGCCCCTGAATACCAGTTGCTGGGGGAAATGAGCAGAAGGGTGGTATTGTACTCATCTCCTGCTTGCGGGCTCCCCATAGGCATCTGGTTGGCCACTGTGTGAATAAGGATGCTGTACGCTGTGGGTACTCAGGACAGGGCCTTTCAGTTAACATAGGAACTCCCTTCCTCCCTCCCAAGGGAGGCAAGGTTGGCTCCCTCCATGCAATGTCTCAGAGAGGCAGTAAAGATGAAGTATCTTTTCAGGCTTTTAATGCTGGTTGATGTTGTTTTCTCTCACTCTCTAATTTTAATTGCAATTCTTGGATTTTACTTTATTTATAGTTATGCTCCTATATTTATTGTTTTATGATGTGAAGTTTTTAACACTATTTGTACCGTATATCACCCCAGGCACATGTTAGATGGAGGGTATGATTCGTAAATGTATTAAAAATATGAAAAATATTGCAGAACATTGATGCTATGTCTTTTTAAAACAGTAGGTAGTTCACTACCAGTCAGTGTTGCACAACTGTTGGGACCAGGACCGGTGCAAGGCAGTTTGGTGCCCTAGGCAAGATCAGATATTTAGAGCCCCCCCTTCCCACTTGAGAGCACTGTATTTTTTTTCAAGGCGTTTCTGGTGCCCCCTTTAGCCCTGTGCCCTAGGCAGCTGCCTAGTTGGCCTAATGGTAGCACCGGCCCTGGTTGGGACCATTTTTAGTTTCTCTTCATAATAGCCAGGCTGACTACCATGTCTACCGTCAGCTTTGACTGCATGGCTTTGACAATTTTTGAGGTCAGACACTGCACACTTTACATACTACCATGATGAAGCAAAGGAATGTGGCTTGCACGTTGCAGAAAGAGGATAGAAATCAAGTAAAACGTTGAGATGAATATTTGCAATTCCCAGCTGTATGGCACTGGATGCTCCTCCAAAGACAACAAAGAGAACAAAATTGTGCCTGGCACACTAGCCATGAGTTGCCCTTCCTTGCAATAACCAAATTATGATTTTATATTATGTTATGCTAACCCACACCCCAAAACCAGTTTTGAAAGAGAAACATTATTATGCCAGACAACAGGACATATACTAAGATCATGCATGGATGGCACCAGATAGTCTAGTTCTATTGGTCCCCAGTAAGGATTTAGTCTGAGCCATCCCTCATCCACCTTCATAGACTTGCAGTTTACAATGACAAGACCTCATGATAGACATTGGTTTTGCACCACACTACTTTACTCCTCCCCCAATAATAATTTATATTCACAGAACTACATGAGATAAGTCATAATATATCCATTGTATTGTGTGAAGATTGATGTAGAGTTGTGTTGTTGTTGACTCTAAAGATACTAGATAATGTCTTTACCAGGTTGTGCTTCGTCCTTTGCTTGGTACAACAGGAGTCTAGTCTTGGTGGTGGTGGTGGGGAACGATCTTGAACTTGTCTGAATTTGAAAGTGTACTCAAAAAATAACACTGGGTGAATATGATGAGGATGTCATGATGTCCCTAGACTTTAGGTATTTTTTAAGAGAGTTTCTCTGCAAAATAAGTAGCTGTTTGAGCCCAGGTTAAAAGTGCAATTTGCACAATTACTTTGTTTCATTCATGAGGGACACTTGAAAATTATTATTACCTGAATATTTTCTTTCACTTCTATTTAGACTTTGAACTCAAGGAAAGGTGCTTATCTTTACTACATAAAATTGGGGCTACCTGCCTGCCAGCATGGGTTAAGGCGAGCTACACATTTAAATCACATATTAATCATTATGTCCTGGTGAGAACCATGCAGCAGGTTATTTTGTAGGCAACTGTGCAACATATTCCTTTCCCCATCACCCAGCGAGATTGATTTTAAAAATCTAAGATGTTCAGAAGGACCCAGCATCTGCTGGAGCCATTGATGTGATCACTCTTTAAGTAATTGTCACCAGGAATTGAATGCAGAAATTACCTTCTGCAGAGAGAATTGTATGAATCGATCCTTAGTTTGCCGGCAACCAACAGAAATACTGAAGGATTGTGGAGCTTTCCATGTAGGCTCTAACAATGATTTATTACATTTTATCATTCAGCTGCTTAGCTTCTGCCTGCCTTGTCCCATCCCACCGCTCTCCTATCCTGTTGCAGGTAAACAAGCTGGAGGCTGGCCTCAGGCAGGAATGGTGCTTGGATGGTAATGGGATTCAATAGAAGGAAAATTAGCATTGGATGAAAGAAAGGCTGCATTACTTGGAGCTGTAAGGTATGTGTTGCTGAATGTTCACTCTTGGATATAAATCCTTTCTCTAGTACTATATCATGCCATCTTGAACCAACCTGCAATGAAAAGTAAAACAGCGAGGTTGGCCTTTCCATTGTGATGGATGAGGATAATAAGAAAGGTACGTGTACAAGAAAGTCTGGGATTTGAACCTCAGATATGATCATGGTTATGCACCAAGCTGTAAAATGTGGGCCAGATTAATCTACGGGAAGTTTGTAAAGGAGCATCCTGTGCCACAAAATAAAGGTCTGAATCCTCATTAGGTCCAATCCACACCACCTCTATGCTGGTCTCTCTTGGGGCCAAACTGCATGCAGTACTGAAGTTCTGTGATTGGAACTCCTGACAATTTTATTTGCACTTGGCAGCAGATGCAGGGGCTTCAGTTCTGATAGGTGCACTGCTACTAGAAAAGGGTTTTTTAACGTTTCCCCCATGTGCTGTTTTCCTGATCTAAATTGCTCTCCTCCAGCTGTTGTTAGTCCGGAGCATTCTGTACTGATATTTTTCCCTAGCAAGGCAAACAACAACTTTTTCTTTTTCTTTTTTTGCAGGGGTCGGGGGGGATTTAGATTGGTAATGCAGCCTGGAAGGTGAGAGTTAGTCGACCCCTTCCCTAGTGCCACTGTTCCTATCAAAACTGGAGCCACCTGCATCTGCTTTCAAGCACAGACAAGAAGGTTGTGGGATCACTGATCTCCTGCAGCATGTGCAGTTTGGCCTACTGAGCCCTCACAATCTGGAATGCGCTGAGCCTCAGCAACATTTATTTCATTCCTGCTCCTGTGTGAGCTGAGTGTTTAGCCCACGGGTGTTGTGGGTGCTCTCATAAAATGGCTGCCTTGGTGGGCATGGCCGGTCACAACACACTCATTTCCCAGAAAGTAAAGTGGTGAGACTAAAGGAAAGGTTACTTACCCAAGAACCTAAGTCCATGGTAGAGGCGGGCGGCTGACTGAGCTCTAAAATACAAAAACACTGTTTTTACCCAAATAAAGGGGTGCTGGAGGGCAGCCCTTCGCTTTTCAGCATGCCAGACTCCCAATCATTTATTATTATTATTTCTAATATTATTTTTAAAATAATAAGAAACAAAATAAAATCTGCAGGGAGGCAGGGAGTCTTGTGGACACCAAGAAAGGTGTCCATGGGCATCAATGTTGGCACCACATTGGAGACTCTATTTATCTCCAATGAGAAAAGCAGCAGAAGGTTGGGGAAAGTTCTCACTCATACACCTGAACTGCTCATGAGCCTGTGCCTTGACGCACAGCTGAATAGTCAGCTAAAAAGCTGAATATGTGGAGGGCTCTGCCAAAGCCCCTCTTGTTGTTTGCACTGGGAAGCAGGTGGCTAAAGAGGAGTGGCCGAGGTGCATAATGAGGGGTACTTCCCTTAGATCAGCAGCTCTGACAGGGCCGCAGGTTGAGCTCCCAGGCCACTAGCTGCCAGTCTCTGTACAATAGCCACGGGAGACTGGTGACTCCTGTGTCAGTGGAGCTCCTTATCCATTGCACCTTTTATTCTGAGCTTCAAAGGAGCTATCTGTGGTGCTGTACGCCATTTCCAAAATAGGTTCACCACCATGGAGCACCATGGATAGCTCCTATAAAGCTCAGAATAAAAGCTGCAATGGATAAGAAGCCCCGCTGACACAGGAGTGGGCTGATAGCCCTGTCTAGGCATTTGCCTGAACACATGAGGCTGAAAGAGGGGTGGGGCATATGGGTTCTCATTCTAGTCCTGCCCCCAGTGTCCCTGTCCCATCTGCTCCAACCCTGACCTTTGCATATTTAGTGCAAAGCCTGAAGCGGGCTTTTATTCATGCTTGGGTGGATGCACTTTAAAACCTCCCTGCAATCAGGAAACCTGCTTTCTCTGTGTTCCCAATCACATTGAGGCTTCCAAGCATATTCAGGTGAGCACATTTAGAAACCCTCTTCAGTCCTTCATGGTGAACACACAAAGATCTTGAAGAAGAGCCTGCGCATGTGGGGATGTAGCTTGCATGCACCACAGCTCCTACTCACTTTTGACCCTTGTGCGTTCAGACAAATACCTGAGCAGAGCTCATGCAATGCACAAAAGCTTATGCAATGTTCATGGTTGTAATCTGCCCAGAGAACACTGGTTATTGGGTGGATTAAAACTATATTATAAATAATAAACGGGCACTCTGTCATTTTTCCCCTGGAATATGATCAAGCTTCCAAAAGCAAGCAAGTATGAGAGTTTTGGCTCTGTCAGTACACTGAAAACTAACCCATTCAGTTCACTGATGTAAGTCATTTTAAAAACGTGATTATATAATGATGAATTAGGAGTGGACTCCTGGGGAGGGGAATGGTTTGGCTCTGAACTTTCCAATTAACCTCTGGAACCTTTCAAACATGGCTTATAACCATGCAAAGGATCATTTATTTGTGTGTCCTAGGCAGGTCAGTGTCCTTTTGTTAAATTCCCAATGGGTACAGCTGAAACCTTAACCCAGCACTTTGTAGGTGTTACCTTCTATTTAATGTGCTGGAAAATTTCATGGTAAGGAATACTGCGATAGTAGTGTCATATATCTTTTTGAAGGGAGGACACATTAATATTTTTACTTTGCCTTCCAACGGAGCCAGATAACCTGTACTGTTGAGACATGTCCTTCAAAAGAATGCAAAAATCTCACAAAAAACAAGGCACACACTTTCCACTGTGCATGGACAATAACTATAAAAGCTGCACACTCCCCAGCAGATTGTGGGAAGATTCCTATGACAATCATCTGCCTTCTAAAGATATTCTCTGAGATGGCAGGCAGGATTCCAAACGAAAAAGTTCAATGATGTTGACAAAAAAGCAAAAGGTCTTGCATTCAAGTTTTCAGAAGTGAAACTACAAAAGAGCTAATTAATTTATGTTCCAATTCTATACATGCTTACTCAGAAGGTAAGGGGGCATGTGACTGCAGCATTCCTCAGCCAGTCATATGTAACAACTGCAAGTTCTTTTCACTTTATTATGCCTTGTGTCCAGACATTAAATATCATTAGAAGTTTGACTCGTGGATTCAGTTGAACTATTCACCTTTGTGGGACATAATTCTCAGATCATTCCTGACTGACTGTATCCTGTCCTCTGGACCTCCATATGTTGTTGGACTCTAATTCCTATCAACCCTAGCCAGCATAACCAATAGTCTGAGGTGATGGGAGTTGTAGTCTAAAAACACCTCGAAGACCACAGGTTCCACATCCCTGAAGTAGATAAAGGGTTTCATCTGAAATCCAGTTTTTGTATGAATACATTTTTAAAAAAACAGCACAGCATTTTCACTTGAGAAAAAAGTTCTAGAAAGCCATGTCATAAGTCCTGATGTTTTCTTGTGAGTGTTCTCCTCCATACCAAATTAAAAAGATGTTTGGTTATCTTCTAGAAGATATTTCTTTGAGCCCATGTTAGCTTTATTCATCCAGACTTTCAACTAAATCAGAATGAACTGTGCAGACCTGCTTTCTGACAGTTTTACCAAAGACCTGCTGTTGGTGGAGCTGAAAACTGCTAGAACAGGTTTCAACTAGGGCTGTGCACAGCCCCTCCGATCTCAGCCTGGTACCTGAGCTCTGATAGACCTCTGGGAGTTTTTCACATAGGGCCAAACTAGACATCACATTAAATATGTGTAAGCATAAAAAGCATTAATGTTGCTATTAAATGTAAGCTGTTAAAAGAATTGTTTAAAAAGGATTTTTATTCTTTTAATAGCAACTGCAGGGAGGTGGGGAAGAGAATCAGGACTTTGGTGCACAGGAAGGGAGGGCTTTAATCCTTTACTCATACTATGGTCCTGATGAAAATCCCACCTCCCTGAAGCTAAGCTGTTACTAGCCCTGTGTGAGGAAAGTTTTTATTGGTGGCAAATAAATTAATAGACAAAGAAAATTAAAAAACAAAGGAAAAACAAAATGGCCCAGCAGAGACCTGTGAGCTTCAGGACTGAGAGAGTGTTGATGGGAGTTGAGCCTATAGAAATAAGAAATTTAGAATAATACATCCCATTGTCAGGAGAGGCAGCTTCCAGATTCACACTGAATGCCAAAGACATGAACTCTTGGTTTTGCTGCTACCGTGTGTGTGTGTGTGTGTGTGTGTGTGTGGTGGGGATTCTCCCTTCACTGCACTATGCAAGGGTGTTTCAGGAGCAAAGAAAGGGGGAAAAATACACTTTCCTTTCCCACTTTCCATCGCCACCTCTGCCTTGCTAAACAACAACAAAATTCTCATCTTTAGGCACTACAAGTCTTCTATTCCAGGGTGGCTGGAGCCCTGAATAGGAGCACCCGTCTTAGGGATGGGAACAAACTGTAACATTTTGTTGCAGGTCTCACTTGCTCTTTGCTAATAAAAGACAGTGGGACGTGGGCTCTTCTAAAATCTAAAGAACTGGCTACCACAACTGACTGAAGGATACCGCTCCAATGTTGTTGTTGTTGTTGTTGTTGTTTTACTACATGTGGTCTTCATATATACAAAACAAATTCAATAGATGTACATAAGTTTTAAACTTTGTATTAGATGGCTATTGGTCCAATCTAAGGACACCTCTTAAAAAGCCACATGTTAACTGATTGGTATTCCACTGATACACTCAAAATTAATTCAATCAAAATAACCTATAATATGACATCATCTTAAATCTTTTATCATTGAGATGGTGCACTACATCAAGGTTGACAGCCTGGCTCCCGTCCTTTATAACAATGACAATTTAGTCTGAGGTTTGCCATAAGCTTTACAATCATTACTGCAACACACTGTGAAACAGCAATACATTGATGAGAATACAATATATTATACTCTTATGTAGATTATATTGATCTGCCTTGTATTTTTGAAAATTATTCTCTTTTCCTTGTTGTACTGGAAATTAGTGATGAATATAAGACATAAGATAATGCCTTTGATAAGCATAAGAATCCTTACTTGACAAAACATGAAATTCAGTCCTATTCAGAGGGTCATCAGAAGGTATACTTTAGTAAAACTTTAACATTAGATTTAAATTATGCATTTTTGCACAAAAGTACATTTCATTTCATTCCTGTACTGCCTGTTTTATGTCAACTGCCTGGGTGATTTCTGCATTCTACAGATTGACCAAGGTTTGGCAGGAGAGCATTTGAGAGTGACTTATAGCCGGATTTGGAAACCTAGCAATCATAATAGCTCTCATGGCAACATGAACTGAAGAATCCAGTTTCTTCTTGGTTCTTTTGAATGTCCTGGAACATGTTTATATAAGAAAGTACAATGTTCTAACATTTATGCTGGTAAGAAAAGCTTAATAAATGCAAAAGACAGAGTCTAAACTTCAGATCACTGGAGATCTTGGACTGGAATGGAGCTTGGGTATCTTCAGTTCTCAGATGCCCATGTTTGTTCCTAACAAACAACTAATAAATGTAGGATCAATACTTAGTTGTAGAAGGATTAGGAATGGATGAGGTGGCTAAATGAAATGGATGGATGAGATGAAAAAAAATAAATGCAAGGCCATGCCTTCAGGCTGCAATCTAGAGCAATAGTAGAGAACCAAGCCTGAGGGAGGTTTCTTCCAAACTGAGCAAGAGCTGGTGCACATTCTTCCTAGTGACAACTGATCAATGCTTGACCATAAGGCCTGATCAGTTGCTGTAGGGATTCATATAGGGAGAACTACAGATTAATATAGGGAAAACTAAAGCAATTACAAATGCAGAGCCTAGGGGTGTAACAATGTGAAAGAACTGCTGGATTTGGCCTGGATGGGGTGTGCTTCCTGGGAGGACCCAGGAAGTAGTTGAGGGCAGCATCCACTGCTTCTGGCCTGAGGAGAGAGAGGCCACAACCTGAGAGAGCTCTGTGGAAAAGGCTCTGGGTGCAATCCACCAGCTTTGAAAGAGGGGGCAACATAACAAATAACATAATGCCCAGTTGGGGCAGAACAGGAAGAGTTATCTCCCAGTGCCATCCACCCTTTAGTTCCCTGGGTACTCAAGCTTCCTGGTGGCTGCTATCTACATAACAAAAAAAACATGCATTTTAATCGCATTCACAAAATTCATGCCACATCTAGTTGGCCCCTTAAAAATCCAGGTGCAGAATTGTGCTGACGTTCCCAACCCATTGCTGATCAAACAGCCGATCATACACCATGTGAAGGACAGTTGCAAGTTACTATCCCTCCTGTATTATTTCTTATTTAAAACATAAGCTTTTTTATATGGAGAGCACAAGGCAGATAACAACAAAAATGAACAATTAACAATTTTAAAAAACTTGTAATCTAGCATTTGCAGAGCAATCCTAACCCTCTCAGATGGCTGTCTGTGCAGAAAGGGGTTAGAATGGTCTGGAGGTCCCACTCTGCTGGCATGCCCCTGCTGGATGCCCCATTTATGCCCCTGCCAAGCTCAGTGGGCATAAATTACACTGGTTGTATGTCCTGAAACAAAGTGTTCAAGGCATGAAGTCGGCTTTGGGTCTGCTGGATCTGAATCTCTTGCATTCCTCTGAAAGTGGCTGGGTCCAGGTCCCTCAGCTATGCCCACCTAAAGCTGGCATAGCTAATTTTCCGCCATTGCTTTCAATGCAGGGAGGAAAGGTAAATTTAAAAAGATAAGATCCACCCTGATGAAAGCATGGAAAGCCCCCCCGCCCCACCCCACCCCCCAAACACACACCTCCTGCCCTGGATGGTATAAGCCTACAGAGCTTTGAAATCAGCAGAGGACCCACTGCTTCACCTCCTCCCCCCCAATCCCATTTAGGATTGCTCTGTAAGACACTAAAACTTAAACAGCAGCACGGGATAGTAAAATACAACAGCAATAAAAATTATTAAGATGCCAGAGACAGTCAGCCAGTGCAATAAAATCACAATTTACAATCCAAAGGACTTTCTAAAAAGGAAGCTGTTACCGTCTGATTTAAGAAAGGCTGTTAGAGGTGAGTTCAGATGGGCTTCCATTGGCAGGGAGTGCCAAAGCCTAGGCCTTCTCCCTAGTCCCAGCCAAGCGTATTTCTAGGAATACAGGAGGGATGATTTCAACTGATGTGCAGCAGGCTCATATGATAGAAGGCAGTCCTTCAGATATCCTGATCCAAGGCTTCCACCAGGAGTCCCCAGGACCTCCTTCTGAAACTGGTCCTCCAGGAAAGGCTGGAGCCACCATAACACTGCGTCCCAGGTTCCAACCTGATGATCTGGCACAGGGTACCATGGTTGTTATCAAAAGCCCCTGAGAAGTCTAGCAGAAGCAACAAGAATGCACGCTCCCTATGCAGTCCATGGAGTAGGTCATCCACCAAGGTGAGCAAGGCTGTAACAGTCCCAAAACTGGGTCTAAAGCCAGACTGAAGTGCATCTAAATTAGTACTGTCCCAATAAATTATTCCACATTATAATTCAGCCATTCTCATTCAATTTGAAAGAAAAGAAATTGCTTTCAAAAAATGAATTCAGAGGAGAACAAATTTTGGAGAAGTTCTCATGGGTAGGGTTCAGGGTTTTTGTGCTTACCTTACATATGAGGTGACCAAGGAGTGTGGATGCATGTCCTGTCTTCCATTGTACAATGATCTCTCTGCACCTGCATTAGAGATAAGATGTATCCACAATCCACCCTCAGGTGGATTTGTCCACCCTCATGCCTTTGTCGCATGCCTTAGAGATAAGTTGTATCCACACTGTCTAGTGCATTTGAATCATCCCCACAATAGATCCTGCCACCTCAGTTTAAAGCAAGGGTGGGCAACTTTAGAAGATCCAGGGAGCCCACACACACCATGCCACTAAAATCGCCACTGCCAAATTGCCACCGAAGACCCAGAAGGGTGCAATTTGCTATTAAAACAAGATGCCTGCTGAACGCGCCTTGCTTTAAAGGGGGAATGCTGCTTTTTTGCCATGGCACTGAAATTCGACAGCAATTTGGGAGGTAGCGGGGGGCCACAAAACAGGCTGGGGGCATGGGCTGCGTGTTGCCCACCCCTGTTTTAAAGCATGGGATGACCAAGCCCATCCTGAAAATTAGTGTTTCTAAGGCTGCAGTCCTGTGTGCCCTAAGCCTCACTGAACTGGGACTTGCTTCTGGTTCAATATGCATTGGATTGCACTGCGCCTGGATGTTACAAGACAACGCAGAGCTGCGCGGTGCCTCTCTCCTCTTCCCAGTCCAGCTCAACACCATGACACTGTGCCGTGTGCTTCTGCACTGCTTACGTGAGTTAGACTCCAGGACCCTGATTTCCCAATATTTGGAAAATCCTGGGCAAGATGCTGAACCCTAAAGAATGACAACTAGAGCTGAGCCAAAAATTCTCAGAAGGCATTTTTCTCAGAAAAGTCCTGAGATTTTTCTTTTCTTAACACACTAGAAATAAAAGGCCACTCTGCAGAATTTCCCCAAATTTTCTTCCCCATTTTTGATGGGTTTCACCTTCCTCTCTCCATGCCCCAGAACAATGCTAGGTATGGGGTATTGTGCACAATGTAAAATGGGGAGCAGGCTGCCAACACAGTTGCTGCTGCTGTTGCCACTTGCAGTGGCAGTGCAAAATAAAAATATAATAATAATAATAATAATAATAATAATAATAACAACAACAACAACAACAACAACAACAACCACCTTAGGAAAAAAGAAAGAAGATGGGCTAGGGTGAAGTACACCTTCGGGAGCTTTGGCTGTTGGGCGGTATATAGATGATGATGATGATGATGATGATGATGATGATGATAATAATAATAATACACCTGTAATTGGGCTCACTCACCTCTCCAAGAATCCTGTTCACATCCTCAGGATGTACAGATTGAAATCTTAGCAAGTTATATTTCCAAGACAGCTTCTCATACTAAATTTTGTATTCAGATAGCTGGAGAATATAAAGCATACTGTGTGCCATAGCCCCTGATCTTGGGTCCTGCAGTACCCTGAAGAAGACTCAGATGCGGACATGGTACAGGTTGCTCCAGCCAGGGAGGAACCTTTGGTGCCGCCTTCTATGCCCTCCCAACCAAAATTGTGGCCCTGCCCCCATTTTCAGAGGGCAAGTCCCCAGCAGACTCTCCATCTCCCCAATCTTGTAGAAACCAGTGGATACAGAACCAGGCAAGGATCCTTTAAAGAAGATAGCCAGCTCCTCCAGGATGGCAGGGTCTAATGTAGAATAGGCCTTGCTTACTTTTATAAGGCTTCAGCTGAGGAAACAACCTTCCAATGCCAACAGTAGGGAGAAAGCTTCAGTTGGTACCAGCTTACGGAGCACTTTCCATGGTGCTGATGTGGAATGCCTTGAAGGGACCATGCTGCAGTATCCTGAACTTGACTTTACCTGATGTGATTCTATTTATTGTGCCTTTACTTGATGTGACTTTAACCATGTGACTTTGTTTACTGTACGATGATGATGATGATGATGATGATGATTTATATAGCTCACTTTCTCTACCTAATGACCTTTTATTACAGTAAATCTGCTACTGCTTCCCTACACCCCATGAGCCTTAGGCTTCAGAACAGGATACTATGTCAGTCGTAAAATGATGAATGTGTGTTGAAGATCTTCCTCTGTAAAATACATGGAAGCAGTAAAATACACATCAAAAGGATCAGATCCAGTTTGCGCTCATGAAATATGAGCACAAACATGCTGCTCATGAAACATGCCTGAGGATGTCACCTTTTGTTTTGGAAGTGGAGAAGTATGATTGCAATTGCTAGCCCTACCCCCATGACCTCTATGCCTAGTTCTGAAGTACTGAACAAAGCTTAGGTGCAAACTTTATGTGCAAACTATATACTGTACATGTAAGCTTGGTGTGCATGATCTGCATTTTTGCAGGGTCCAGATTCCATAAAGAAAGCCTACATGAGAATAGTTTGTCAATGTGTAGGCTCTCTCAGAAGCCCTCAAGGGAGGCACAGTGACTGGAGGCTTTTTCTCCAATCTACAGCCATTTGTTAGAATATGTGTAATGAGACCCTACATGTACATTAGGGGAGGAGCCTGATTCCATGATACTCTGTGTGTGTTCACCGTACCTCCTTGGAATGCCTGAAAAGAACTAAGGCTTCAGATCTATATGTAGAAGTTGGGATGCAGCCAGCAGGTAGAATCCCTTTCCCCTGCCCCTTCTGGCTGTGCATTGACATTTCTAGATATGTCTCATGAACAAGTTTAATGAAAAGATCTGATGTTTGTATATTGATATAAAAACATGTTGTGGGGTATTTTCTACAACTGGCCTAATGTGAAAGGCTTTTTATTTATAACTGTGTCATTTCAAAAGTTTCTGAATTGGCATGAGCTGATGAGACAGTGTCGACAATTCACAATAGAGAAAGAGGGATATCACTTTAACTTCACTGGTTGAAATGTATCTGAATTTGATAAATTACTGCAATTAATACAGCCTCTCTCAAATCAAATACAGTGGATAAATAGAACTGTTTTGTGACCATATGTTGTCCCAAACAAATAGAATGCATTTTCCTATTTATCTCTCATATTTATCTTCCTAAAGATATAACCAGAACAAACTACAATATTAGACAGAGCACACGACTTCTTCCAGATTGTCAGAAAAGAGAACACCATTGTCAATAAGCAATATAGATTACATGCCAGATCCAATTGATTGATTTTTAAATAAATGCAGAGTAATGCCACTGAACTTCGGTTTGTTTGATATATGTTGTTGTCTTCAACAGATATTTATGCTCTGTTGAACTTGGAGGTGTTGAAAAGGGCTGAGCATGGACTATTGAAAATAACTACTAAATGCAAAACCGCATTCATTATAAAGGAACTGCCACATTGTTGACAGTTTTGTGTTTCAATCTCTTAATGGATGCATAAGGCTATATTTAAAACATTCATAAATGTAAGGTGATGGATATAGTTGGAAGGTTGCGATTTCATGATAAGGACTTATTTACGCAGTTAGACATTAACCTGACTAGAGGATAAGTATCTGAATATTTTTGAATTCTTTAGCCAATCACAGTGTAGCTAGGAATTGGCTGTTTTGAATTTATCTTTACAATTTATATTTAAGCTCATATACTTAAAGCATGAACAGTTAACGGATGTCAGAAATGCATAGAATAAATGTCCATACATTCATCGTGGTGGTAGACTATCCCAAATGTTCATTGTCTGAAACCACCGTATGCTCAGCATACAGGGCCACTTCAGAAGTTGTAACAAACATAAGTAGGCTGAGGGTGGAACTTGCTACTGCAATCCCATGGTCTACTTACATGCACTCATTCTATGTTCTATATCTGAAAAGGGCTATGGAGTTGGTTAATTGTACAATTAATCAGAATGGACTTTAATGTGGTTGGGTTTGTTTTGAAACTATCTCTTATTATTCAGACTAAAATGAGATGTATCTATGCAATTAAAGATGTACAAAAAACATCTGAAATAGAATATCTAATGGGTGGGCAGCCCTCTCTTATGTGGGTGTCTGCAACCTGCTGAATATGAAATATTAGCATCCTATTGAGTGCGGGGGGAGCATGGCAGATAGGATTACCACTGTACTCCCCTTGCCCTCAAAAACATCTGGATGGCTGATTTCAGCTATCTAGATGCTTTACCTCTCCTCCTGAGGAGGAGAGGCTGGGACACTGCCTGGATTCGTCAGAAGCCGACGGTGCCCCACTCCTTCCCTCCCCGCTCCCGGGATGGTGCCCCGCCCACAGGAGAACTGAAGATGGTCTCCCGTCTTCGATTCCTTGCCAGCACGGATTTCTGACGTCACAGTGCCTTCTATGCCCAATCCTATGGGCCCCAGACAAGGTCGGAGGACATAGGATTGTGCACAAAATGTATTTGCTGATGTACTGAGGGAGCAGTACATGGACTCTAGTACTAGGATTTTAGCAATGGCCCAGACACAATCCTAGCTCCATGAACATTTCAGAGCAGCCATTATCATTCCTGTACTAAGGACTGTCTCCTGACCTTGTTCAACCCTTCCTATGTGCTATCCTAAACAGGCTTTTAAAAATTAGAGGTCTGAACACAACCACACATTGGCCTAAATGCAGCAGTAACATGGGCATGCAGAAGTGTTATTGCTTGCAATAAGTGGGGTGCCAGATAGGTTTCCCTCCATTTATTAGGAATAGGATTAAACTTTAATCCCTTCTTGCAAGGCTGAAGTTAATGTAATGTGTAGAGCGGTGCTACCCCAAAAGGCCTTGGCCTTCCTGGCATCTGAGGCCAATGGCTGCAGAGAGCCAAGAACAAGAGAAGACCGACATAATACTTTAGTATCTGCTCCATTTTCTTCAACTTCTGTTTTGCTATTTTGTTTCTATGATAAATAATTCATACTAATAAAAACAGAATCGCCATGGGCCTTATCTTGGTTTCCATAGTATGGAACAAAGTAGTCTAGCAGTACATCAATGAGGCAAATAATTGAAGTGGAGGGAATTTAAGCACTGTTCTGAATCTGAATACTAGCAAAAGTTCTGCTTTGGGAACTTAGAATAATTGCAGCAAGAAGAGCATGATATCCTTGGTTGACTATCCAGTACTAGTGATTTCTATGGGAATTTAATGCACACTAATTGTTAATATTCAGTAGCCATTCAGTTATACTACTGACCCTGGGAGAACATCTTTTCTCATTAAAAATCCTTTAAGCTCTAAAGAGACCCCATTCTTTCTAACTTCCCTCACTTATTTTTAAGACATTTCTTTTCGTAATGTTTGCATGTACAAATGTGCTAGAAATATGAACTATTTTATTAGACCTGGTTACAAGCATGGCACATTTTCTGTTAAAAATGTGTGTATCAAATGTGTATCTGACAAAGTATCCAGCAAGGTAACCCCTTTTTTCTCTTGTTTACAACTCAAGGGAGAGTACCCATAATGCCTCAGTCCTCCAGAGGATGCAATCGATGGATCCCATTTTTGGCCCCAACTCTCCTATATTCTTGCTTTTTACATTAAGGGTGATTGGGTACCAGTATTCTTAGAGGAAATGAAGTGTGTGTATGTGCGTGCGTGCGTGCGTGTGTATATATATATATATATATATATATATAAATTCAAACCGCTTGCATTTTATATTCTGGTAAATGAAATGGTTTGATTTACTGCAGTTTTGGTTTACCTCAGTTTGGGGATTTTTTTGGTTTACTTCAGGTGTTTGTTTTTTTTAAAGAGTAACAACATACGTGCACCAATTGAAGTCAGTCTCATTGGTTCTGTGTGAAGTGTTGCACCTAAGTGGAAACTGCATTCTTTGGAGAGGAGAAAGAATGCAAGCCAAGAAGACAAAAAGGCTTCATGAGCCATGATATGCATGAGCTCTGTGCACCAGCACGCAGCCCCTTTGCTCCTGCTTTGTTCCTCCCTTTGTGCAAGTGAACAAGCTAGGAAGGCACAATTAACCAGGGCCGGCGCTACCGCTAGGCAAACTAGGCGGTTGCCTAGGGCGCGCGGCTGAAGAGGGCGTGGAAACGCTACGCTCCTCTTCGCTGCCGCTGCGCCGCCCCCGCCAGGCCTCCGCCGCCGCTGCGCCGCCCCCGCCAGGCCTCCGCTCCCCACCCTCCCACCCGCCACCGCCGCCGCGCCTCCCCCCGCCCGCTCGCTCGCCGCTGCGCCTCCCCCCGCCCTCCCGCTCGCTGCCGCTGCGCCTCCCGCCGCCATCGCCACCCCCCCAAAAAACCCCCGTCACCTACCTTCTCCGCGTCGCGTCGCTTCCGGAGCCCCGCCCGCGTTGTTTTGGCTGGAGGAACCAGCTTAAACAGCCCTGTTGCCATGGTTTCCCCAGCAAAAAACAGCACGGGGGTCCCGTCGCGTCGCGTCACTTCAGGAGGAGGAGGAGGAGGCAGCAGCAGCAGCAGCAGCAGCAGCCGCTGCCGCCGCATGCCAGGGCGGGGGGGAAGGTAGGTTGGTGGTGGCGGCGCAGGGTTTTTTTTTTTGCTGCTTTGGAGAGGGGGG
Organism: Shinisaurus crocodilurus; assembly: GCA_021292165.1. Taxonomy (NCBI): domain Eukaryota; kingdom Metazoa; phylum Chordata; class Lepidosauria; order Squamata; family Shinisauridae; genus Shinisaurus; species Shinisaurus crocodilurus. The sequence continues at coordinate 170,738,311 of CM037880.1, read as the reverse complement.
GCACTAAATATTTTTTCGCCTGGGGCGCCAAACTGCCCTGCACCAGTCCTGCAATTAACCATAGCTTCATGTTATGTCTGAACCAGGAACTATGGTGAATGGCTTCCAAACAAGCCAGGATTTGGAAGGCAACTTTAAACCATGGCTTCATATCCTGGCTTGTTTAGAAGCCATTTCCCATTGTTTCCCCATTTGCATATAATGGGAAGCTACAGTTAACTGCAGCTTCCTGGCTCGTTTCCCTGCTTGAGTGAAGTGGGTGCTAAGAGGCAACATGCAGGTACACGAAGCTCATCCATAACCTGGCTTATACAGCCTGGATTTCATTGTCCAAACTGGACCATAATCTTTCATTTGATATTGCACTTTTGTTTAATTATAATAAAACCGTGTTACCTGCCACATATCCTCTGGCCTAGGATAGGGGTGCATACAGATTTCAGATAAATATATGGGCGGGCATTCAGCAGATGGCACAGGGAAGAGACGGAAATACTGGGATCTATTCCTAACTGGTTTGTATGGAGACACCTGAAGTATAACAATAAATAAACACAGGCTAGTATTTATTGTACACTGCAACACAAAATGGGTTATTTATGCTGTTAAATGTCCTTGTAATCTGATATATGTCAGGATGACCACTGGGGATGTAAGGATAAGGATACATGAGCACAAGAGCTGCATCCATTCTAGAAGACTACAGGCCCCTCTGGTGACACATTTCATGGATATGGGGCATGATGAAAATGATCTGAAGTTCTGGATTATTGAAAGGATTCAAGGATGTGGAACCAGGTTACAGCACCTATTGAGAAGAGAGGAAACATTCTGGATATATACATTAAAGACTATGGACTCAATGAAGAATTAAATTGGATGCCATATTTGTAACTTCCTCCATGTTGCTTTTTTAAAATAGTTTTATACAGCACTTGCCATTGTTTTATTGTATTTTATTCTATTAGGTTTATGTTGTGTTTTTAGTAATAATGTAGTTTTCCTAATTGTAAGTTTAGCATTTTTGATTTGAATTATGTTTATAAGTGGCAGTTCTTAGAACCCCACAGGCGCTTAAAGATTTTTTGGGGCTTCTGATATGTACGCATGTGGCTTTAAGATTTCTCTGGTTTCTTGACCTTGGGGGTAACACACTCAACATTGGATAATCACAGATACTCTCCTTCTGTCAAATTGATAACACATCTGCACTGAGTTCTGCTTAAGGCCTGTATTTAGTCACCCAGATTAAAACAGCAAATGGCTACACACAGCATCCAAGCCATATGTGGGAGTTGGCTGCCGTGTTAGAAAATTTAATTCTGTTTGGAAAAAAAAAGTTCGCCACAGTCCTGCTCAGTCTACGTGGACAGAAGGAATTTATCATCCTGGTAAGATAGTTTAAAGTTTTAGCTGGTGGAATGCTCCTTTGGCCACAAGTGATATTCTTTACTGCTGTGAGGTTACGGTAGTTAAGAATTTATATTAGGGGTTTTGTGTTAATATATTTTAGGCACAAGAGGAAATGTTTGTGCTCCCCCGTTTAGTATACCCAGATACATACACCATGCTGAGAAGCCATGAAACTAAGTAGCTCAATAATTACTGGTAAATATACTGTATCTATTAATGATTTCAAGTTTTTTTTTTTTAATGGCGTAAGCTATAACATGTTAGATATACCTAAATATGTATTTTTTTTGTTTTACAGGCTTTATGTAAGACATCTTATATATCACGAGATATTAGGGCTGTAAGTTGTGTTAATTATTTTCCCACTGATGAAGACCATCATGGTCAAAACGTGTTTGGGATAGGGCATTATATATTTGCATAGTCCGGCACAGAAACCAGTTTTGATAATGTGCATGTAAGAGATATTAGAGGACTGTTTATTGTTTATTTTAATTTTGCTTGTAATACTATATTAAAACTGTTTGTAATATTATATTAAAACACTCTATATTTGATGTGTGTGTATGTTATATGGATAGATAGATAGATAGATAGATATTCCTAAAACCTATATTGTTTTGTAGTATTTCTTGCTAAGCCAAAGTGAAGTTATCAACTTGTCAGGAGTGGGAGGAAACCAAAGAGTTGAGTGTCTGTCTTATTTCCTTTTGGTTTTTACATTTGTAACGCATGTCTCTGTTTATGACAAAAACTGGCCTTTACTTGAGCTCACTGCAGTATTTTTGAAAAGTGAATGTGTTTAGTTTACTCTGTGACCCCTGAGGCCATAATAATTTTAGGGGACACACACACACACACACACAATTAAAAAATCTGTCAAGCAATGGGGGATTTTTTAAAAAACAACAACCCAGCAACGTTAAATATTTATCAACTGGAGCCTTTAATTTTTCCCATCTCATTACAGAGAAACAGAAAAATAAGCAATTGATTTCTCTGAGGAAATTCAAGTCAACATTCTTTTAATGTATGGATAACAATGAAATGAGGTATGTGAAATTGGAAGGATGAGCTATTAAACTGAGAGCAAATTTAATGAATGTTTGGTAGTGGCCAGACATTGTTTCAGAGTGCCAAGAGTAAACTAGCGGGAATATGGGGTGGGCTAGGATTTTAAAGTTTTAATGGTATTTTATATTTTGTTTTATTGTATTTTTTATATATTGTACATCACCCAGAGTGACCAGGTGTAGAGTAAGTGAAAAAAAAACGTTCAGCCCTCTGGCCAAAGTGATTTGAAAGTGGAGGGGAATCTTACTTGGCTGCAGTAGCAACTGGCTAATCCTGTGCTGCAGTGAGGGAGTGTAGGTAGGTGCCAAGCTGTTTCAAAGTGTGCCTTGGTTGGGAGGCAGTCTTCCAGCTTTAAATAGCCTGCTGGAGCCTGTCTCCCATTGGCCAGGTCAGGTAAGGCCAGTGCAACCAATCATCAGTTGTCTTCCTTCCTTCCCCTCCAGTAGCCCAGTACAATGCCATCTCTATCCACGCACCCGCAATCAGGGGATGTGGAATGAGAGCTATTCCTACCCTTGCATGACAACCTGCACCTGCTAAAATTCCCTCTTCTACACACTACCATGAAAGGCAGAGGAACCCCGGTCTCCTTTGTATCGGCACGGCACCTGCAAGACATGACAACCTTGGGTTCCTTGCAGGAAAAAGGCGGGATATAAATATGAATGAATGAATCACCTTAAGCTTCTTGCTGCTAAGCATCATTCCTCTTGCTTGCCTCTTGAGGCACACAGTGGTCAAGGTGGAAGAGGTTCATCAATAGGTGGAAAGGTTGTCCTGACTCACACCTAAGGTTTGGATTAGATGACCCTTTGAAAAATATTTGCATATGCAATTATTTTGCTGCTGCTTTCTGAAATTTTATTTAACTACCCTAGCCAAGCTTCTTCTTTTTTTTAGTTAAATAACAATACTATCACAATGAGGCATGTATTAGAATTTCAGAGAATTAACTTCCCCCAAAGTTCTAAATTTATATTCACTAAGGGTGAAATCTTATGTATGTTTTGACAGAAAAAAGTCGAACTCCCAGTATTCCCCAGCGGCCAGCATGGGTTGTAGGACTCTTTTCTGTCCAAGCATCCATAGGATTACACCCTTAGAGAGTAAACCTATGGCCCCTAGATAGTGTCTGAGGGGGTCATAGTTTGCAGTGGATCTTTCCCTCCAAGGCCAGAGACAGCAGGAGGCGATCTGATTGTGGATCTCCCCACCCCCAAGGCATCATGGAGACCTCCAAGGCAGCTCCCTCTCCCAATGGTTGGGAAATGTAGGAACTCTGACTTCAGTGAGGGATGAAATGGGTGTCTGGGGGGCAGGCCAGAGGCAGGGACGGGAGAGGTTGTAGATCCAACAGCTTCTCAGCCCTTGTCCCTGCCTCTAGCACAGAAAAAAAAATTGCTGCAAGGGAGGATGGAGAGGCAAAAATACCCTCTGTTGCCCTTCCTGCCCTGCTGGCAACTGCGTGCCAGGGCTTAGGATGGACAGAGGGTTCCAACGTTGGAGCCCTCACCATTTGGACATCTAGCCCATAGGATTGCTCATGAATTTGGTAGGCCAGAAACCAGTACTGATCCTTATCACAGAAAAAGTTGCAGAATTATCTCCCTGCATGGTGTGGGGAGATAATTAGGTGCAGACCAAATTCCATTGGAGCTTTTAGTAAGAGCCTGAGAACCACTGCTTTAAAAGACTGAAATCCAAATTGAATGGTACCTTTTGCACAGTGGTAGCCACTTCCACGTGGTCCAGTTTCCTACCACTCTGGCAATGCATGTAATAAGAATCATGTAGGCCGGCATGATGTTTTGGAAACATTCTACACCATTTTTATGTTGCTATAGAGGCCAGAAGTGCTTTTATGGTGGGAGTAACTATGTAATCCCACATCAGCCCATATTATTCTTAAGTATACGTAAGACAATGCGTGAATTGCTCTGATTACACCAATGATAACATTTATGTCTGTCCTCTACCACCTTTTTCTCCCATGGTTTGGGCTATTTCAAGTTAATCTGAATTAACAATAAAGCATCGATACTATATCAGGCATATGAGATGTTTTCTTTTTAGAGACGATACACAATGGTACTGCAGCCGTAGGGATGCACTACACTGGAAAACTCATTCCATTTGAGCTTGATAGACTTTAACACATTTCTGACCCAACGGCCAAAAGTGGGCCAAGTTGGGTGGTGGTGGTTTGGCTTCTGCGTAATTGCTTGAAATATTTGCGCAAATTTGGAGCCGAGAACTGCGTATCTTTAGTACAATTTGCGCGAACTGGGGCTAACCTGTTATGTTTTAGTTGTTGTAGTTGTTGTTGTTGTTGTTGTTGTTGTTGCATTTAACATGAGAAGTGTGGAAGCATCCTCCTCTCACTGCATATGCACACACTCCACCTTGGCCACCTTCAATTTTCTGATAGTTAATTTCAGATTCATGCCAAATTCGGGCATCTGCTCCACAATTTGTATAAATTTACTCAATTCACATACATTTGTGCAAATTGCAGAGCAGAGGCCCACATTTTGCACAAGTTTCCCCAGCTTTAAAAAATAATAATTATGCAAATCACGACCCATTTTAAAAACAGAAGTCCGTGTGCCAGCTCGACTCGTGTCAGATCAAGTCAGCGCCAGCACAGGGTTGACGGAATGGAATCTGTGGGGCTATGTCGAGAAAATCTGTTGGATTTTCACCACCACCCCTTATTGGATTCCTCTCACATCCCTAACTGCAGGTCAACAAGGTATGTCTAGCCTGTTTAAATCCTCTGTCTGCCTCCGAGTGGATTATTGTCCTTAAGAATATAAAGAACCTTCGTTCCTTGGTGATAGGAAACAAAATGCTTTTCCTAAGGACATTTTCACTGACAGGCACCTGTGAGTGCTGCCATGTGCCGAGACTTGGGGCTTCTGACTGAGGAAGCAACATGCAGATTTATAGGATGTGTAAAAGAGAGCCAGCTTGTGCTGGAGTCCAGCCACACAGTGAACATTACTTTTTATTATCATTATAAAAAGGATATTATAAAATGTTAGTAATATGAGGAGCTAAGCTGTTTTGGTGGCAGTAACATTGACTGAAACAGCGGATGTGACATTCCTAAACCTTTCTGAGGAGGATATTTCGGAGGTACCATCCAGGCTTGTTTTTATTTAATGGTGGCTTCTTCCTATGTGCTCCAATGCTTCATTTTCCATTTTCAGCTTGACCTAGCTGACATCTGCCACAGACAGTTTATCAAAGACCAGATCACAAGGGACACACAAAATGGTGCCAGAATGTCTGAGCCAAGATCACATTTTTCGCTGTGGCAACACAGATGGAAGACCTGGCAGAAGTTCATATAAAGCAGAGGGTTTGTAACACTATACTGAAAATGTGCCAGGGACCAAATCTTGTCCTGGATAGTGCAGTAAATGTCCTCTACACTTTAGTGATTATGTGCTTTCACTTATTGCTCATCTGACAAGCATCCCAAGCAGATATGGAGCATCCGGGTTTGGGAAGTGTTCATTTCAATACTACATATGGTGATTATTACCATAACCATTGTGTAATCCCTACATTGCAGAACAAAAATATTATGATTGTTATCAAAACCATCACATAACTCCCATATCGACCATATGCAAACAGTTCTATGTTCCAAAATTGTGATGGCTGGTTCTGGCTTCTTGGTGTTGCAGAGAATGAGGGGGGATAGTTCAGAGGTGGAGTGCATGTCTCGCGTGCATTCTGCTTTTCCTGGTCCCAGCTTCAATCCTGAGCAACTCCAATTTAAAGGATCTCAGTGCTGGGGAAGGCCCCTTCCAGAGACCCCAGACAACCATATACGCAGAGCTCAACTCATGTGTATTTTGTAAACATGCAAATGGCAGCCTCCCTGGAGGCTGATAATGATTAGAATTGCAACAGGTGGGAAGATGGAGTTTCACCGTTTCCTCCCCTACTGGGGTCCTGATGAAAATTGTTCCTCTGAAGCTGCTATTTGCGCGGGGAGACACCCCCACCTCCACACACATTGGTGGCAATAGGGGATTTCCTCCCAATGGAAATAGCAGCTTCAGAAGAATGATTTTCATCAGGATCCTAGCTGGATAGGAAAGGGTGAAACTCCCCCTTCTCTTCTGCTGCCATCCTGATAATTATCAGCCACCCCTGCTGATAGCAGGCTAGCAGCTGGGCCAGAAAGAATGTTCAATGGCCTGATTCAATATGAGGCCATTACATGCTCTGTGTGTGATCTGAAGCAGAGCTGGGCAGAAAGTAGATCGCCAGATATTTTGGACGTCAATTCCCATCATTCCTGACCATTGGTCATGCTGACAGGGGCTTCTGAGAGTTGAAGTCCAAAACATCTGAAGATCTATCTCCTGTCCACCCTGATCTAAAATATTCTTAGGGTCATATGTTCCAAGCTGATCCCTAGTTTGAAAACTGGCCCTGATAAACCTTAGCTCAAATTAAGCCCTGATTTTCTTCTTTCCTGGGGCACAGGTTGACTTGGGGAAAAAGTTGGTTTAACTAGCAAAGTGCAGTTTCTGGATTATTTTCTCTGTGGGTCATCCTCTCCAAGATAGGAAACAAAATGCTTTTCCTAAGGACATTTTCACTGTGCAATGAAATGTGCAAAGGAGAATATCACATCTGTTTTGAGTGTCACACATCTCTAAATAGCGCATTAGGGAAAAGAAGCCACACTGGTGCTGTAAATGGAATTGCGTTACTAGAAACAGATGTGGTATACCTCTTTGAACATGTGGCAAGCATCCCAATAGAAAGAAAAGAAGTCAAAAATACACATGCAAGGAGACATGGTCAGAAGCATTTGTTGCATGCCATGGGGTGTACAATATTTATCAGTAATGAAGTCAAATCAATAGAAATAGGGGGAATTGCTTTTTGGTGAACAGCTTGATATGGTTCTCCTCTTCCTTGCAAGCCAATACAATCCATATTCTTCATCACCTCCTAAAGATGCCTGAGGGTGGAAACGGCCTTTTGAAACAAGTACAAAAGAGTAACCAATGCTTGAGGATGGAAGAAATGATATCAAAATCATTAAATCACCAATGGCCCACTATTTAAAAGTTCATTCAGTGACCATTGAAATGAAGAGAGGCATTCATGGTGGTAACCAGGTCTAGCATGATTTAATGCTTGCTAAGATAAGTACAGGTTCTTGAAACCAATCAGAAACACATCAGAGATCAATTATGGTACATTTCTGACACCTGTTATATTGTGATGTCTTTGAGCCACAGCTTAACAAAAGGGCAACTATATTTTGCACTGATATGAGACTCAGGAAGGTCACCATATAATTCCAAGATGAAACGTACATAGGTGACCTAAACCGAATCTTGCCCAATCTCTGAAATCTGGCTGTTTATGATGGAATGCACAGATTGCTTCTTCAACATGTCATATTATATACCTTTGTGTAAGTATCTCCAACAAACCTAGAACCCAGCGTATCTGTGTTTGGTTATGCTTACAAGAACTCTCATTGCCACGTATAGTGCAGACTTGCAGCATAATACTGACTCTCATGTGTGGTGAGCTAAGGATTTTTTACCTGCCTTGGCTCAATCTGAAGTTGTCTGCTATTTGGTTTAAAGCTGGGACTGAAGAAGTGTCAAGCCAAAAGGCAGCTTGTCCTTGCCCCACTGGTAAACATTGTCATTTGGCTCACAAAACCAATGTGCCTGACACTGCTCCCACGCGCATCTATAGGGCAGATGTGTTAGAAGTGGGGCGCTGATAAATTCACCGCCATTTGTGAGGCTCTCAAAAGATACAGCAAGCAGCTGGAAAGGTCAACACCTGAACGGAAAATTCTATTTTGTGTTGTCAGTTGTAGGCGGAATCTGAGAAGCCCAAAATCATTTCACTAGCACTGTGATATCCAAGCATTGGCATTTGGAAGGGCTAAAGGGTTTTGGGGCTGAAAAACATGCCTTCTATTCTTCTGTGCACCTTTCAAACCTGTTTTCACTTCTAACGTGCTGATGCTTCAGTGTCATTTTGTCGTTGTTGTTTTACTTTAAATGGCTTTGTCGCTATGTGATCCCAGCTGATATAACCTAATGACTTCATGACATCATACCACCAGTCGAACTTGGTGTCACCATGACAATTGTCACTCAGGATAAATGTTCTCATATTGCCCTCCTTCTTCCTTCTAAATCAGTGTTCTCCAACCGTGGGTCCCCAGATGCCATGGCTGGGGCATGCTGGGAGTTGTAGGCCAAAAACATCTGGGGACCCACGGTTGGAGAACACTGTTCTAAATGATGAGTGCAATGCATCCCTATTTTTATCAAGGCAATCAAGCCAATGCTCACTCTCTTGCCATGTTGCACTGGCAGTTTCATTGCCTACTAGTGCTGTGTGACAAGAATTTCCCTACAACCAGTCTCTAGTAGAATGTAATATATGACTACTTGCAGCAGAATTTGGATGGAAATGTGTGCATCTGAATGCATATCGAATTGAAAGTAATGTAGTGTATTTACATCTGCATTACTTTTGGATTTGTGTCTGAATGGGGAAGATTTACTCTCAATAGGGTATGTGCAGGGCTGGATTATGATGTGCTGCTGAGACCGTAAGCTATGTTAGGCTTAAAAGGCCCCATACCTTTACAAAAACAAGATTATTCTATTTGCCTTAAGAATACCATTAAATAAAAATAAAATGATTTCTTACTTAGCTTTTATGAAAACTTTTAATGTACATAACCCAAGAGCAGTTACACAGCTCAACATTACTAAATTGAAGAAGCAGTACAACTGGTACTGTGCCTGTTTGCATATCACATAAAATTTAAAATATTTTCTTTCATGATTTTTGGAGAGCAAAGTGGTTGATGATAGGTTACAAGATATATCACTTTCTATGCACATAATGCTGCATGCATGCAGCCTTTCTTGTAACATTGATGTCCGCAGTTCATTCTTGATCTTTTCAGCTGCAAAAATGACCTTTCTCCTGAGCAATTTGTTACCATTAGATTGAAAAAGTTGCAATACTGCTTCTACATTTGGGAAAGCCAACTTAATTTTATATCTGATGATGAACTGCTACAGATCCTGATGGTATAAATAATATCCTTTATTTGAATAATTGCTTGATATAAGCATGGAAGTGCTTTATTTCCCCAGTGACATAGACAGAATATTCTTTAATCTGAAGTTTTACACCTTCAGACATCTGTTTTTCTGTGGTATATGAATCACACTGGAGAGCCAATGTGGCATAGTGGTGAGAGTGTTGGACTGGGACTCGGGAGATCCAGGTTCTAATCCCCACTCCACCATGAAACACCATAATCCTCCTCCTCCTCCTCCTCTCCATTTTATCCTCACAACAACCCTGTGAGGTAGGTTACGCTGAGAGTCAGTGACTGGCCCAAAGTCACCCAGTGAGTTTCATGGTGGAGTGGGGATTAGAACCCGGATCTCCCGAGTCCCAGTCCAACACTCTCACCACTACGCTACACTGGCAACAAAACACATTCGGTTGGATCCAGTTCTGCCTTCCATTGACAGAAAGGCTCCACTTACAGAAGGTGCCTGTGCCTGATTTTCGGGGATCCCCCTTCCCCCACAGCACACCCCATTCAGCAGGGTCCCATGAACCTCTGTGTATCATTTTCAGAGGACTGGAGGAACTGTTGAGGGAAGGAGCAGTTGGGGCCTGTGGCTCATGCTGGCTCAGCTTGTCTGAATGTGGAAAGCTAAGCAGGGTCAGGCCTGGTTATTACTTGGATGGGAGACCCCTCCTCTAGTTTCCTGCATTGAGCAGGGGGTTGGACTCGATGGCCTTGTAGGCCCCTTCCAACTCTATGATCCTAAGTCCACTTCCACCACCCCAGTTGCACATGCATGAATCTAGATTCAACCCATTGATTGTCTTAGAGAAGCGTGCATAAGGGTGTAGCTGCTTTTGAAATTTATATGGGTCTCAGGAACAGCTTAGCAAAGGATGCAAAGAAATGACTGTTAAGAAAACATAATCAAAAACTTTTGTGTGTGCATACAAGCCCATGTACTTATGTAAAGGGGAAACACTGGATGATGGCCAATGTCTTCCGAGAGACTTTTCAAAGGATGTATTTGTTTGTAAAGAAATTAATTAACCAAAGCATTATGATGTGTTTGTAAAGAAATTAATTAATCAAAGCATTATGCTAGTCCCAGCTTAAAAAGTGAAAGTCATTGGGAAAACTTGCTCATTTCCAACTCTTAAGGTTGTAAAGTCCCAGTTCAAGGTCTGTTTCCAGATGATTTCCTCTGCCTCAAAGTTAAAGGCAGAAAAGACCTATTAAATCAGCCAGGCCATCTGCCTCCCAAAGCACATATTCCCTAATGTAAAATTACACTTTGTCCAGTGCATGTTTAATTGCCCTGAGTGATGACACTTTCTCTTCTTCCTCTGGAAGATCCTCACACAAACCCTTAATAGAACACAAGGTCACCATGTTTTGAAATGCTGCCTTCATTTTCATTGTCTTAATTTTATCTTTTTGCTCCTCATTATAATCCAAAATAACTTCTTCCCTCTTTGATTGAAATATCAGTTTTGTCACATAGTGATTGCTCAGCATCATGATACAGAATACTGTTGTACTTCTGGTGGGCTACCACTAAGTCTGCAAAAGCAGGACTCTCCTTTAGCTGCCCAAATTGTTTACATATGTAGACCACATAATTTGGGGGCAATGCATAGCTGTGTACATCATCCCTATTCCATGTGTGTAAACAGCACTCGTGTGTAGGTGTGTGTGTGTGTGTGTGTGTGTAGGTAGGGGGTGTCATCTGACCTCACAGTCCAGATGTGAGAGACCTATATGCAGAGTCCTATGGCTGACATGGACTAGCATATGAAACAACATAGGTGGGTGGTCCATATGGCTTTCTTGGTGTGAGAAGCTCCCTCACTTTTCTCCAAGACTCTTTCCCTATTTTCTGCAATCTGTACACAACAACCCCTATTTGGCTTTTGGGGAACTAGATTAACATTTAGAACTGCTTTAAGTCCAGGTAACCTCTTCCTTCATCCCTGTTAGGTGATTACTTAACATGTAATCAGATTTGACAGCACTGGCCATCTGTTTGGTAGGAGGAGAGAGAATCCTTCCATGTACCAGAGGATGCACATTAAAACACAACTGTATTTTTCACTTAAATATCAATGGTCAACTAGGAATTCAAGTTGGGTTATATCCACTATTAATCCTACTTAGAATAGACCCATTGAAATGAATGGGACTTAAGTTAGACTAACAGTGGATACAACCAATAATCTATTAGTTGCAATTTTATTATTGCATATTCTGTCTCTAGATTATATTGCCTTGAATTAGTTAAAGACACATCTCTAAAATCAAACCTTGAAGTGCTTACTTTTCTTTATGCTTCAACTCTGTTCTAGAAATCACTGAAGGACTTGAAGTATTAAGATAAATACTTCCTTTATAGTTAAGCATTATCTAAAATTTATGACAAATAACAGAAGCCTCATCATAATTCAAATAAGGTAGAGATACACCTTGTTCTTAATTATTCTCCTTGATTTAATTGTACTTATTCATTAGGAAGGTGGACTTCTACATAGGAAAGTTTGGAACGTGGACAATAAAGAAGTGTAATTGTACATTTGATTTTGGTTATTACATAAATGACTGCAGGGGTAACGGATGGTTATTATTTGTGGTTATCTATTCCTCATTGATGGTGATATATAAACTGGATGATATAGGCTAATCTTTAAGATGTATGGGAAATTATGGGCGGGTTCGCATGACACAACAAGCTACATTGTGTAGAAAGCTACACAGTGTGGCCTGTTTGCCTCAGGGTCTGCAATGTGCCCAACAAATGATCAGGCACAGTGGGGTCTTAAGGCACTCCTCCCCCATTTTCCCTCCTCATTTGTCATCCCAGGGGACACCATCGGAGCACTGAGGGGAGCGGAGCGGGGATGACAGCTGCTGAAAAGTGCCCAAGTGGACTTTTGGTACAGGCTCCGAGAGTCTGAGCAAGGGCAGGGGATGAGCCGCGTTGCGCTCTGCTTCCTCTCAAGCAGTGCTGAGCGGGGGGGGGGGAGCCCTTGCATCAGCAGGCAGGAGGGTCATTTTCTCCTCGGCCTCCTCCCAGGGAATCTGAGGAGAAAATGCCTCCTCTCCCCTCTGTTCACCCGTGTGATCACCTTGAGTTTGCGGCAGGCGGGGGCAAGGCACTTCTACCTGCTGCCTCCTCAAGCCCCGTGTGGGCCTTTGGAAGGCTGTGCGTGGTGGACCCCAGCGGCGTGCAGTGGCAGGGAAGTCGGTGACAGCTGCCCATAAGTGCCACTTCGGCAATTTCCGGGTGGCTGTCATCAGCACTCACTGGGGGGGGGGGCATTTGGCAAGAGCGGCATGGGGATTGTGCTGCTCTTGCCAAGCGGCTCTCTTGTTGTGTGGCCCCATGGGTCATGTCATCTGAATTCATGCGAACCCGCCCATAATTTAGCCACCCCGCGCTTCACAGGCTAGATTCAGATGACACGCTAAGCCACCGTGGCTTTGAAGCCATGGTGGTTTAGCATGTCTTGCGAACACAGTCACTGTCTCAGTTCAAAGATTACCTTTTAGTAATTTTTATCCCTATCATTCTATGACGTTTTGGGGTGTGGCTTTTGGTGAGAGTTCTCAAGGGACTAGAATCTGGGTCTTTTGGATTTGGAGGCAGGGGGCATCCAATCACCATCAAAGACATCAGCCGTACATGTGTTTTCCTAACTTTCCTGTTAATGCAGGATCTTCTGAGCCATGATCAGCTCTCAACCTGGCCATTTTTAGATCTTGTCCTTGAACTTTATGATGGTTATGGTGACATGTGTCATCTTTGGTGCAACCTGAGTGCTTTCCTGTCTTAACCTACCCACATTTTCTTCCTCAGCCCTCCACTGCTGCTCTCCCTTCCCTGTTTCATCCTTCAATGGAATTGCCTTGCCAATCATCAGCTTCCATTGACACCTAAGCAAGTACAGAAATCACCTTCATTTCTATTCGTAGATGGTATTTATCACCTTTAAAACATCATCACTTATATAAAACACCTTCTCTTTTTTGCAGGCCATGTCATTGTCATGGATCATATTATCATATGTGGTGGGATTATGATATTGTAACAAGGTTTTGGACTCAGCTTTATGATGAAATAAGTAATGAATTCATCTGTCTAATCTCGGATGGGAGTTCTCCTTTAATTCAATAGCTTGTTCTATGTACAGTCGTGCCTTGGATTGAGAGCATAATTCGTTCCGGAAATGTGCTTGTAATCCAAAACACTCTTATATCAAAACGAAATTCCCCCAAAAAAATTTGTACAGAGATTTTTAATTTAAGCTGTACTACAGTACTTGTATTGCAAGACGTCGCTTGTATATCAAGTAAAAAAAAATTAAATAAATATTTAAAAATTTGCTTGTCTTGCAAAACACTCTCAAACCAAGTTACTTGCAATCCAAGGTATTACTGTATATGAGTTTTTGCACATGTGCAATATCAAGCTGCATCTTGGGAGCTGTAGTTTGGAATCGTAATGCATCATGAGGTCATGCATCATCATGCTATGTACCCCTTCCTGATTGGTTGTTTTTATGTCACGTGCCAGATGATCAAGTCTATCTCTTTTGTTTAGTGGAATGAAAATGGGAGGATGAGGGATTTGCCAGCTTCCCTTAACCGTTGCATCCTCCATAAGTTTATTATCATTGCCGCCGCCACCCTTCCAGGGACATATTTTGGTCCAGAAAGTTTAGTCAATATCTGAGTAAGCAACAAACTAAATTTGCCTGTACTTCTCCATGTCAGCCAGCTGCACCAGCCTATGCCACACCATGGAGACCTCCTCCTACTTGGATTCCCTTTCCAGTATCCCTCTCACAAATAGACAGCAGTGCCACCCACTAAAGTACACTTACTTACCAAACAAGAAAAAAAGTCCTTTCACTAAAGGGTTAAAATGACATCATCATGTTCCCTTAAGAAAGAAAAGGGTTAAACCAACCAACTCAGTGCATGCACAGAAGTGGAATAGTTTAGATGCAGACTGCATGCTCCAAAACTCACAATCAATTCCAAAATTAATACTGTATTCGTAAGACAGTGAACGAAGCTCACTACAAAGGTGAGCATTATGAATGCATGAGTTTCAACTAATGACCTGATTAATTATGAAATTCAGTGGCATCACTATTTATTTGTTGTGTTTTCAAATTCTCACTATCTAAGTTCTGGACACAAAGCATTGTTTGACAATGCAAATTTCAGTCAATGGACAAATTGTAATTCATGGGAAATTCAGTTCATCTCTAGTATGTACTCCAGTCGCCTAGCCAGGCATCCAGACTCTGTCCAACATTTCAGCAAGACTATTCACAGATCTCTCTCTCTCTCTCTCTCTCTCCCTCCCTCCCTCCCTCCCTCCCTCCCGATAATCACAGTCTGTGATTACAGAAAACTAACCTGTTCCAGAAAAAAGAGGGGGGAAAGCTTTAACTGATAGTTAAAATCAGCTCGAAGCGGCTTTCTGTTTATTACAAAAGCTAGTTAAAAGTGTGCCACACGTATTACCCATAGGGGGAAAAGATGACCTAATATTAGCAGGCAAGAGTCTGAATAATGTACAGTAACTTCTCAAAACATACGCTTGAACAGATGGCTTTAGCTCATTGGAATTCTGTGTTTTAGGAATATATGCTCGAGTGCCTCTTAACACAATCTAAAAATACATGTGATGCCTGTGTGTAGGCAAGTGCTTGACAGACCAAGCAGATGCAGTCCAGGCATCTGTGTTCATTGGAATCTAGTAGACTGGCTTGGTTAACTTTGCAATTTATTCAGAACACTTGCTTTAGGGCACAGTCCAATGAGGCTGCCCGTAACCCTCTAAACTCGGAGGACTACGGGGCATCCTATGCATGGCGGGAGGAGTGCAGAGGCAAAGGTCACCTCTGCTGTCTTCCCACCATGCAAAACAATTAGACGGCCAATGTCAGCCATCTAAGTGTTCAGCCTTGAAGTGGGCAGGAAGGCGTGTGAGGCGCTGACAGGATACTTCGCATGCTGGCAGAGCCTGACTCCTCCCCTCCCCAGCCCCAAAAGCCCATCTCCAAGGTCACTTTTGTGACCTCGGAGCTGCGGCTGGCATGGTTCTTTCCATGCCAGCTGCAAGTCCCAGCTCTGACTTCAGAGCAAGGTTCCAAGGTTGGAGCTGGGACTCCGTAAAATCCTATGGCCATCTAGGCTCTGTCTAGCAACCATAGGATCATGGTGCCCCTGTTTAAAATAAAAATAAAAATCATTTTGGTTATGTTACCTATTGTCACTGCACTCTTGGTTCAATCAAGGACAACCAAACATACTTTGTCTCAAACTGCTTATCTTAAACTTTTACATAGTTATCTGTATCTTACTCATTTAGGCCAGGCTCTTCTCTGGTCCTGTAACTGGCACTTGTTATGGAGTTCAGTATTGATAATTATGACTGCCTGATTACTAAAATATTGACACAATTGTCATGATGTATTATTTCTTTAAAGTATTTTAAAACTGCCCTTCATCATAAGTGATACCAGGGAAGTATACAAGAGGCACGAAAGGACTAAAACTTGCCACAGATACAATACAATAAGGGCACAGTCCTATGGCCACTAGACAGAGTCTAGACAGCCATAGGAGAAATTGGAGTCTGATCTTCCATCTCAGAAACACACTCGAAATTGGCCATCTAAGTCTTTTGCAGGGTGGGAGCAGCACGAA
The DNA here is from genome assembly GCA_021292165.1 of Shinisaurus crocodilurus. Lineage (NCBI taxonomy): Eukaryota > Metazoa > Chordata > Lepidosauria > Squamata > Shinisauridae > Shinisaurus > Shinisaurus crocodilurus. Next base: position 170,722,002 of record CM037880.1, on the reverse strand, counting down.
GGCAACCTTCACCTCCGCACTCCTTCTGCCCTCCATTGGATGCCCATAATCCTCCGAGTTGAGAGGCTAATGGGCAGCCATGCTGGACTGCGCTGTAAAACATTCAGAGAACATCAGGGATGTTGAAGAGTCCCTGGTCTCGAGTCACGAGTCAAATCACAAGTCTTTGGACTCGAGTCCGAGTCTGAGTCCTTGATCCAAAATGGTGACTCACAAGTCACGAGTCACTCCCAAAGCTGACTCCACGAGTCCCTATTAAAATCAATGGGTTTTTTTCCCAACAAAATAAGGCTACTTCAGATGTGTGGCTTAAATAAATTCTAGGCACAAGTGTGCCTTTTTATTTCAAAACTCTGCCACTGATTTTGGCAAGAACAGACCAGGCAGAAAAACCCAAAATAACCAGGCAGGCAGAGGAGGCAGGGAACCCCAAAGTAGGCAGGCAGAGGCCTTTGTCTTGGACAATTCAACTGTTGAACTGGTCAAGAAGAGACCAGGCAGGCAGAGGAGGCTGGGAACCCCAAACAGGCAGGCAGAGGCAGCCAAACCCAAAATGGCTGAAAGGTTGCATTTTAGAAAAATGATTTTAAAAAATAAACTTGCTGTACTTCCTAAAACTTATCCATGTTGCATTTGAGGAACATGATTTTTTCTAAATGTTTGGCCCCCATTCTGGAACGGTGAGAGCTCATCACAATTCCACCCTAACTGAACACCCGCTCCACTGGTGATGAACTTGCTGGAACCAGAAACACACTCAGAGCAGCCACACAGAGTAATCTCAGATCCTTCTTCTGCCTCTCCCAAGTACGCAACACATCAATCAAAATAAATCTTGACACACTGTTGGGGCTGCACTCCTGGTAGCTGTCCATAGTGGGCGAACAGCGGCACACCTCGCTTACATGCGTTCTTCGCCGGCAATCACGCTCCTCTCCACTCCTTCTGGCACAGTCCAGGGATGTTGAAGAGTCCTTGGTCTCGAGTCCCGAGTCGAGTCTCGAGTCCCATTAAAAATAATGGGACTCGAGTCCCAGTCAAGTCAGAGAGGGGACTCAGTCCAACTCACGAGTCGAGTCCTCGAGTCCGAGTCCCCACCCCTGGAGAACATCATATAATGAAAGCAAATCAGAAGCATAACAATGGCAATGAGTTAACTATGCATAAACTAGTTTTAAAACTTTAAAATGCCTGGGCAAATAAATGCATTTTAACCTGGTGAAAGAACGATAGTAACAAGGGTGGCAGTCGAGCTTTTTGGGGGGAAGGGCATTCCCAAAGATGGGGCACCACCACTGAGAAGGCCTTCTCTCTTGTTCCTACACAGTGAACTTCCCCTGGTAAAGGAACTTGGAGGGGAGATGCCTCTGAAGACCTTGAGACATGAACAGGCTGGTATAGGGAGATGTGCTCCTTCAAGTGCTTGGGCCCCAACTTCTAGGGCTTTAAAGATAAGCACCAGCACCTTGAATGGGGCTCAGAAGCAAATACAGTAATATACCTTGGATTGCAAGCATAATTCATTCCGGAACCGTGCTTGTAATCCAAAACACTCTTATATCAAAGCGAGTCTCTGGTGGGCGTGAGCAGGGCTGATTTCGGCCCGCTACGCCCGCTCGAGGCGAGCGGTTACATCCCTACAGTTGTATTTCAAGATGTCGCTTGTTTATCAAGTCAAAATTTATTTTAAAAAATTGCTTGTCTTGCAAAACGCTCTCAGACCAAGTTACTTGCAATCCAAGGTATTACTGTACAGCCATTGTAGCTCTTTACAAATCAGTGTAATATCCCATCTGGCTGTACCAGAATTCTGGCAGCCACATTCTGCACTAATTGAAGCTGGGTCATTTTCAAGGGCAGCCCTCATGTACAACACATTACAATAAGACAATTGGAAGGTTGCCAGAGCATAGATTGCCATGGCCAGGTGACTATCCCTGCACAGAAACAGTCATAGCTGGCAAACAAAGGGGCTCTGTCTGTCCTTTCTCACCTAGGGATGGTCAGATCAGTCTATTTCTAGTCCATGTCAATTTTGTATGGGTTCATTCCTAAGTCCGTTCCATCCCATTTCTGTAATAATCTGCAAATTTAATGGGGGGAAATCTAAATAGAAATTCATATTTAAACATGCATTTTGGAACATACTTTACGCTAAAATAAGCTGTTTTAAACCCATTTTGGTATGTTTTTGAGCCAATACTGCATTGCAAAATTAGGAGATCAAAATCCAAAGGACAATTACATGCTGATAATTACATTAGTGGTGCAGATCGTAGGGATGTGTGTACAAGCAAAACTCAAGTTCACCAAAGTTCTCCCAATTCCACCTTGAAGCTTGTTTGTTCTCATGTCTGTATCAGATTGTGATCTTTGTTTTTTCCTTTTCACATGAAAAATCATATTTTTGTGCGTATTTTCCCAAATGTATGCATCAATTGTGTATATTTGAAATGTGTGCGTTCTTCTCCCAGTGATTAAAGCGTGTTTCTGCACATTTTTCAAAACTGCACCTTTTTTTCATGCACATTTTTCAAATGTATGCATGCTGCCAAACTAATTATTTTTGCTCTGCAAATCATATTGCAAGCTCAGAAATGTATGGACATCAACCGCAGATTGCATTCGAGACGTTGTTCGGTCCAGAAGGCGCAAACTGGGTAAATTTTGATCAAAAATAAATGGAAAGGAATTTCTTAAACATCCAATCCCTAAGATAAGGTCAGCTACCATCAAATTTGCAGAGTTCAAATTCCAGCAGTGAGCCTGGCACCAAGAGCAGTGGGAAACATTTGTATTTCTGAACCATGAATTGCAAAACTTGGCAACAATTGGGACTATGAGCCTGCACCAGGAGGCATGCAATATTCTGTTCTCTTTGTGGTTCTATGTATCAAGTTGAATGTTGTCACGATATACCAAGTGAAGTGAATCAAGTTCAGAATTAAATTATTTTTTCTAAGCAGAAATTGATTGATTGAGAAAACATGTTTGTTTAATCTCAAACATGTAAATCTCCAGGAAATACTGCACAGTCTGGAGGAATAATAAATGAAAAACAAAACAGTACTCTCAATACTATCAAATCAGGAACTGCATATTGGTTTGCTTTAAAAACCACACAGGTCATCTCTTCCTAATGAAGACAGAAAATCCTTAAGGTGTATAAACCAGGAGCCAAATGTCCCAGAGCATTGTTTGTGCATTATTCATGTAACTACTTGATGCCTAGCAGTGTCAGCCTCTACACAGAAACATACACCATGTCAGTTTTAAATAATAGGGACAAAAGCAAAAAAAAGGAAGCTCAAGATGTAACAGGTGTGCCCTAATTTTTTGCAAAGTGTAGGTGAATTCAAAATCCAATTAGGGTAGGTATGCTCCACTCCCACAGTTTCTGGAGGCTAGGAAAGCCATTGATGCCAAATCGGTGCAGAACGAAAGAAACCCCCTACAGTGGCTTTCTTTACTGATTGTATTTCTTTTTTTGTTGTTGTTATTGCTTTTACAAATTGTTTAATAATTGTATTTTTATTATTTATTGTCTGCTTTTAAGGTTATGTCCTAAACCTGCCTTCTGTGCCTGCTGAGATGTTGCCGTGTGCCCACAGGAGGCTCGCTGCCCCACCCCCTGCTCTATCGTCAATGCTTGTGTGCTGTATTTTTGTTAGGGTTTGAGGGCTTTGGGGCCTTGACTTTTTGGAGGGGGTGAGGCAGTGGCAGCTGCACTGTTGGGGCTGGTGGAGATCAGTTGGAAGGAGAACATAAGAAGAGCCATGCTGGATCAGACCAAGGGTCCATCTAGTCCAGCATTCTGTTCGCATAGTGGCCAACCAGCTCCCCACCGGAAACCTGCAAGCAGGACATGAGTGCAATAGCACTCTCCCACTCATGTTCCCCAGCAACTGGTGTACATAGGCATACTGCCTCTGATACTTGAGGTAGCATATAGCCATCGGGACTAGTAGCTGTTGATAGCATTCTCCTCCAAGAACTTGTCCAATCTTTAAAGCCATCCAGATTGGTGGCCATCACTAGGAGTGAGGAGGAATCATCGGTGCTCTGCTCTTCTGCCTGTTCTGCCATCCACTTGCCTCATTTTAAGAGGAGGAGAAGTAGAGGAGGAAGAAGCAGAGCAAGTTGCAGCCCTTCACAATATGGCTTGTTCCTCCATTCACTCACTTTGCTGAGGTGGAGATGGAGGAAGATAGAACAATGGGTCGGGCAAATGTGTGTACAAAAATGCATGTAATGGAGGCAGGGATGTTGAAGAGTCCTTGGTCCCGAGTCCCGAGTCGAGTCCCGAGTCTTTGGACCCGAGTCTAGAGTCGAGTCTAGAGTCCGAGGTCCAAAATGGTGACTCGAGTCGAGTCCCGAGCCCCGAGTCCCTCCCAAAGCGGCGGCCCATGGAGGGAGCAGGAGGGTCTCTGTGAGAGGAAGAAGAGCTGCCCTTCCTCCCGCGGAGACCCTCCTGCTCCCTCCATGGGCCGCTGCCGCCCTCACCTCCACCTCCGCCGCCCTAACCTCACCGCTGCCGCCGCCCTCACCTCGCCACCGCCGCCACCCTCACCTCGCCGCCGCCCTCGCCTCTGCCATCGCCGCCGCTGCCGCCCTCACCTCCACATCCGCCGCCCTCACCTCACCGCCGCCGCTGCCCTCGCCGCCGCCATCACCTCTGCCGCCGCCGCCGCCCTCACCTCCTCCTCCTCCTCCTCCTCCTCCTCCTCCGCCGCCGCCGCCCTCGTCGCCATCGCCGTAGCACACAGCACACCGCGTCACGCCGCCAGCGCCGTCGCTCTGTTTTTGGCGGGGTTGCTGTGGTTCAAAAACAGAGCGACGGCACTGGCGGCGTGACGTAGCATGCCGCGTCACGCCGCTAGCGACGGCGCTCTGTTTTTGAACCACTGCAACCTCGCCAAAAACAGAGCGACGGCGCTGGCGGCGTGACGTGGCATGCTACGTCACGCCGCCAGCACCGTCGCTCTGTTTTTGAACCACAGCAACCCCGCCAAAAACAGAGCGACGGCGCTGGCGGCATGACGCGGCGTGCGATGGTGACGGCGATGGCGACGAGGTCGACGGAGGCGGCGGCGGCAGCGGAGGAGGAGGAGGTGAGGGCGGCGGCGGCAGAGGCGGCGGCAGAGGCGAGAGCGGCGGCGGAGGCGGAGGAGGAGGAGTCCTTGGGCTCGAGTCCCGAGTCGAGTCTCGAGTCCCACATAAATTATTGGGACTCGAGTGGGACTCGAGTCAGAGGGGGGACTCAGTCGGACTCACGAGTCGAGTCCCCGAGTCCGAGTCCCCATCCCTGAATGGAGGAAATGTGCACAAAGTTGCATACAGATGTTCATGAAAACCTTTAAAAGATCCTCAAAGTTTGGAACAAACTAAATTTATGATTGGAAAAATGAGAAATGAAGAGAAACTGAAATTGACATTTGTCCATCCCTAGTAGTTCTGCTGGAGACTCCTCTGTAATTGGAGCTGTTGTTGTCTTAATTCCCATATGTCATATCCTAGCATCAAGTTAACATAGACTGTTACTGAAGCTGTAAGAAGCTAAAATATCTATGCTGGTAGTACAGCATGTATTTTGCTTTTTTTCTACTCCATCTATGGAGAAATCTGTAAAGAATGTTTACAGAACAATTGCAATAGACCCCAGTTACTACCAAAGAGGAATAATCAAATTGCAGACATTATTAATTCCCTTCCAAGGAACTGAGGAGAGGGGGAATATTTAAATAATGTTCCTGCATTGCATAGTATTTAGTGCTGACATACAGCCCTGCAAAGTATAGACAGCTATATTTTCTATGTATTATGTAGTAGAGTAATACCTTGGATTGCAAGCATAATTCATTCCGGAACCGTGCTTGTAATCCAAAACACTCTTATATCAAAGCGAGTCTCTGGTGGGCATGAGCGGGGCCGATTTCGGCCAGCTACACCCACCCAAGGCGAGTGGTTACATCCCTACGAGTTGTCTTGCAAGACCTTGCTCGTTTATCAAGTAAAAAAAAAATTAAAATTTTTTGCTTGACTTGCAAAACGCTCTCAGACCAAGTTACTTGCAATCCAAGGTATTACTGTATATTTTATATTTTGCAGTCCAAACTTAGGTAATCTAGTCTGCCTCTTGGGTTAAAAGAAAGAGGTATTATTTAAAAACTAATTCACTCAAATGTGCATTTCTCCAGAGAGTCTGAAAGTTGCAAAAGGGTTTCAGGGAGACATCTGTGGCTGAAAATCCAATTATAAGCAAAATGATCTGGCTCATTTAACTTAACTGGTGATTTTAAAAAAGGCCCTAGTTGACATATTGAATATAATATAGGTACTGGTTTGTGAGATGGTCTTTCTGTGAAGGATTTATAAAGTCTCAGGAAGGTTCATGCTGATGGTGATACGATGAAGAACTAGATTAAGATGCCATTCAGTTACTTGCAGTGAGAAATGACTGCCATGTGTTGACCTATCTTTTTGGTTACAACCAGTGGTGTAGTGGAGCCAGGGGCTCACAGGGACACAGCACCAGCACTTCTTTATTAGCAGGGATGCTGACAAATCCCACCCCTGGTCAGATTTCACCATTCCCTCTGAGCTTGGCTGAATCCTCACAGTAGCTGGAAGAAAGTGAATTTCCCCAGAAACAACATATTGTTTCCTGTTGCAATGCTCCCGGTGCAGAAATATTAATTTGGGCAGCTTACAATACTCAAGTTTGGAGGGGGGAAATTCTGAGCCCGTTTCTGAAACTAAGTGGAGAAGTTCTCCCCATTACTAGTGATAATGTGACTGGGATTACATTGGATGCCTTGAATTGGTATGGATTTTTAAAGGTAGCAGAATCCCTTGCCCTGTACAGGATGACCAACCTTGCTGCATACATAAAGAAGAGTTATATTGCATATTGATGACTACTTCTTAAAGTATAAGCTCTACTATTAAAAAGAAAGAAAGAAGATGTGCTGAAATGGAGAATAACACAGAAGGCACCAGAGGGTCATAGCAATTTCCATTAGCTTGATAAAATGTCAAGCTGATTCAGTCCTAAATTAAGCAACTATTCAATTGCTTTGTACTAAGGTTCAAAAAGTTATGTCCCTTTGAAACAGTTACACAGGAGACTAACAGCCTTGGGAAGCAATAAGTGATTCTTTTCACTTGCTGTACAGTACTTAGGTTGTATATCAGTTGAAAATTAGACAGCAGGCAACACATTTCTTTTTTCATTACATTGCTGGACATAAAAGTACTGAATAGGGTGAAAGGCTGATGTTAAGAGGCAATGCCTGTGTGCATATTGTTGTTATAAATTCTATTTTGCTAACCATTCATTAAAAATGTTAATTAAATGTCTTCAAATAACTATGATTTATAACAAAGATGAACTGGAGAGTATTTCTACCCAAGCTAATTTCAACTTGTTGCATGTTATATTATTGGATTTAATTAGGCAATAGCAAGGAAATATGACCAGAAATGGATATTACAGAAAAACACACAACTGATGTTATTTCTAATAACTGGCAGTTATATCAAATGCATAGGAGCAAGTGCTTGGTGAAGTGATGGCTGTTTTTTTTTCTTGATTACAAGTGTGGTCAAAATGATTGACCATTATTTATTTTGCATAATTTGCTTAACAAGTACCAAAGACATTGGGACATACTAGGATCAAGAATGACTGGCAGTCACACAAAGCAGTTTTTACTAAGACTATTAGTACTAGCTGCTACAGCTATTTTGTGATATGGTCATGTTCACATGTTACATTTCTCCCCACTCCCCCAGGGTTCAATGATAATCCTAGATTACCTTTCACCACAATCTCTTATAGAGATGGATAAATAGTCATGTCTTAATTCAGAATACTCTCATTCCTTTCAAGATTTTTCAGAGTATTCTCAGGCAAAGCGGTTTCCTCCCCACCCCTGAGAATGTGGTAAAATTGTGGGGAAACAATCAATGTCCATTCCAAAAGCCTCCACTGTTGAGGTTTTCCTACAGCCAGTTTCCTTCCTCCCTTACAATACCCTGCCCCTTTCCTTTCTCCAGAAATTCCAATGGCAATGATGACTGGGAAGAGTACCAAAAAAGGGCCTTCATTAGCCCTTCATTAAGCCCCAGTGTCTTACCGGCAGGAAGTTACCCATGGAAATATATCTAGGAATTGCAGCTGGCAGGACTCTGAGGTCCTTACTAAGAATTTCTGAAGTGGGGAACATCTGTCTATGGAGGTTCCCCATGTAGAATCCTGACTTTCTACATTATGTGGAGAGCCCCCGTGGATAGCAGAGGCTCCCTGCTTAAGCAGTTCACCCTCAACACAAGGAGGGTGACAAGAATGGAGACGGGGAGGATGGAACTAATGGGCTTGTGCTCACTCACCCTCCCTCCTTATGTGTTGTGGTAAGTCACTTTTTGAACATCTGAAAAGGAATTAAAATTCCCATGGATCTCTGCTCTGGGCACTACTCTTGTTAAGGCTTTGGGGGCAACTGACTGAAAGCCAAAGGAGCTGCCCTCTCCTTTTCCCTAAGATTGCTGCTGGAGCATAGGTTTTGGGAATGGGAATGGGAAAGGAAAGGGGGAAGGAGCAGCATGGAACTGCCTGACTTTATTCACAAGCCTAGCCAAAATCCAAAGGAATGTATTAATTACAATTTCAAAAACTCAGCAACCTCTCTATTTTCTTGTTGTAAATATTGGAACATACCACAATTAGTTTGACCTTTTAAGCCTGGAGTGAGCCAATGGTACTATAGGTATAACATTTCCTATTTATTTGTGCCTATTCTTCCTCCGAAGAGGTGCATTTTAACCTTCTGTCAGGTTGAAAGCTGAGAAATTGTTATTTTCCCAAGGCCACTGGGGGGAAATTTAATGGCTAAGTAGGAATTTAAACTTAGATTGCCAGCATCCAAACCCAGGTATATAGCCACTACTCTGTATCAGTTCTAGCTACAGGGGAAAAAAAAATCTCTCCTGGGGTAATGCTGCATAATATCCAGTTAGTTGTGGAGCAGGGGAATGATCTAGATATAATTTACTTCCATTACTTTCATATGGACAGAACACACGAACTGTATATATGAATCATAGAATCATAGAAAAGTAGAGTTGGAAGGGGCCTACAAGGCCATCGAGTCCAACCCCCTGCTCAATGCAGGAATCCAGGTCAAAGCATCCCTGACAGATGTCTGTCCAGCTGCACCTTGAATGACTCCAGAGTGGGAGAGCCCACCACCTCCCTAGGTAGTTGATTCCATTGTCTTATTGCTCTGACAGTCAGGAAATTTTTCCTTATGTTTAGGTGGAATCTAGGTTCCTGTAACTTAAGCCCATTATTCCGTGTCCTGCAAACTGGGATGATCGAGAAGAGATCCTGGCCCTCCTCTGTGTGACGTCCCTTCAAGTACTGGAAGAGTGCGATCATATCTCCCCTCAGTCTCCTCTTCTGAAGGCTAAACATGCCCAGTTCTTTCAGTCTCTCCTCATAGGGCCTTGTTTCCAGTCCCTTTATCATCTTGTTGCCCTCCTCTGAACCCTCTCCAGTTTGTCTATGTCCTTCTTAATGTGTGGTGCCCAGAACTGGACGCAGTACTCAAGATGAGGCCTAACCAGTGCTGAGTAAAGGGGAATTATCACGTCCCGCGATTTGGAAGCTATACTTCTATTAATGCAGTCCAAAATAGCATTTGCCTTCTTTGCTGCCACATTGCATTGCTGGCTCATATTCAGTTTGTGATCTACCACAATTCCAAGATCCTTCTCACTTGTAGTAGTATTGTTGAGCCAAATGTCCCCCATTCTGTAACTCTGCATTTGGTTTCTTCTCCCTAGGTGCAGCACTTGGCATTTATCCCTATTAAATTTCATTCTGTTGTTTTCGGCCCAGCGCTCCAGCCTATCGAGGTCACTTTGAATTTTGTTTCTGTCTTCCAGAGTATTAGCTGTTCCACCCAACTTTGTGTCATCTGCAAATTTGATAAGCATTCCCTGTACCTCCTGATCCAAGTCATTAATAAAAATGTTGAAGAGCACTGGGCCCAGGACCGAGCCCTGTGGTACCCCGCTCGTTACCTCTCCCCTGTTTGAGAAGGAACTCTTTGAGTCCAATTCTGTAGCCAATTGTGGATCCACCTGATAGTTGTTCCATCTAGCCCACTTTTAGCTAGCTGGCTAATCAGGATATCATGAGGCACTTTGTCGAAAGCTTTGCTGAAGTCCAGATATATGATGTCCACCGCATTCCCACAGTCCACAAGGGAGGTTACCCGATCAAAAAATGAGATCAGATTAGTCTGGCAGGATTTTTTCTTGACAAATCCATGCTGGCTTCCAGTAATCCCTGCATTGTTTTCAAGGTGCTTGCAGACTGACTTCTTTATAATCTGCTCCAAAAATTTCCCAGGGATTGATGTCAGACTGACTGGCCTATAGTTCCCAGGTTCCTCCTTCTTGCCCTTTTTGAAGATGGGAACAACATTTGCCCTCCTCCAGTCATCTGGCACTTCACCTGTCCTCCATGATTTCTCAAAGATAATAGACAGTGGTTCTGAGAGTTCTTCTGCCAGTTCCTTTATTACTTTAGGATGCAACTCATCAGGCCCTGGAGATTCAAACTCGTTCAGAGTAATCAGGTGCTCCTTGACCATTTGCCTATCAATCTCAAGCTGCAATTCTGACCCTTCAGTCTGCACTTCAGGTTTGCCAGGGGGTCATGGACCCTCTTTTGGGAGAAGACCGAGCCGAAGTAGGAATTGAACACTTCTGCCTTTTCTTTGTCTTCTGTTATCAATTTACCATCATCATTGCGTAGTTGAACCACCATTTCTTTCCTCTGTCTTTTACTGTGCATGTATCTGAAGAAAGCTTTCTTGTTGTTTTTAGCATCCCTCGCTAACCTTAGCTCATTCTCAGCTTTAGCCTTCCTGACACTATTCCTGCAGTTCTGTGCTACCTGCCTGTACTCTTCCCTTGTAGCCTGTCCTTCCTTCCACTTCCTATACGTGTCCTTTTTTGTTTTCAGGTCATCTTTGAGTTTATTGTGAAGCCACATTGGCTTCTTCTGTTGCCCTCTGCCTTTTTTCCTTGTGGGAATTGTTTTCAATTGTGCCTTTAAAATTTCCTTTTTTAAAAACTCCCAGCCCTCCTGGGCTCCTTTTCTCATGAGACTCGCTTGTCATGGGATCTTACTAATCATTGTTCTGAGTTTGTTAAAATTGGCTTTCCTAAAATCCAGGGTACGTGTTTGGCTACACTCAGCTTTTGCTTCCGTTAGAATCAAGAACTCAAGTATAACATGGTCACTTTCCCCCAGAGTTCCCAAAACTGCCACTTTATCCACTAACTCGTCTCTGTTGGTTAGAATCAGGTCAAGGATAGCCGATCCTCTAGTTCCTTTCTCCACTTTCTGTAGGAGGAAGTTATCAGCAGCACAGCTCAGGAATTTCTTGGAGGGGCCATGTTTGGCTGAATAAGTCTCCCAACATATATCAGGGAAATTGAAGTCACCCATTACTACCACATCGTGCCTCCTTGAAACAATGGCAATTTGCTTTTCAAAAGTTTCATCCTCGTCTTCTCCTTCTTTATTGGGTGGTCGGTAGTAGACTCCAACCGCCATGTTTGTTTTATTCTTTGCCCCTTTTATTTTAACCCAGATGCTCTCAATGGGGCTGCCAAGCTCCTCTTCCTGTATCTCTGTGCAGAGATATGTATCTTTAACATACAGTGCAACTCCACCTCCCTTTCTGTTGCTTCTGTTTCTTTTGAACAAGTTATACCTTTCAATTGCTGTATTCCAGTCGTGGGAGTCATCCCACCAGGTTTCAGTTATCCCTATCAAGTCATACTTGCCCTCATGTATCATGAATTCAAGTTCGTCTTGTTTGTTGCCCATACTCTGGGCATTAGTATAGAGACATCGAAGACTATGTGCTTTATAGTCTGACTTTTTCCCTACATTTTGTGGTAGACTATCAATGGGCACCGCTGGAGTTGTTCTCTCCGTTGTGGCATAGAGGCCTTCTTCCATTGTTACCCCCGAGTTTATGTCTCCCTCCCCTGTTGGATTCAGTTTAAAGCCCTCTTGATTAAGTTCTTCATGCTGTGGCCAAACACATTCTTTCCAGTCCTTGTGAGGTGCAACCTTTGCCAGCAGTCCATCTTCCAGGAAGTATAGCCCGTGGTCCCAGAATCCAAATCTCTCACGTCGGCACCACCTTCATAGCCAGTCATTCACTCGGAGTATTTTTCTTTCCCGTTCTATGCCTCTTCCAAGTACTGGAAGGATGGATGAGAAAACGAGTCCATGGGTCTTCGCAACATACTTTGGCTTCAATCCCCCGCAGAAGGGAGTCTCCCACTACGAGTACTCTTCTCTTTCTCTTGCTGTAGGCCTTGGTTTGATTGCCGCCACTTGACTGACCTTCAGCCTCTTGCTCGCTGTCACGTTGGGCGCCCGGTAATTTGTCCTCTGCAGGCTGTCCTCTGCTCTCATCCTCAAGTACTTGGAAGTGGTTCCATAGCTTCACTGCTTCCACAGGCGCAGCAGAATGTCTTCTGCTCCTAACAGTCACCCTTTTCCAGGGAGTTCCCCCTACATTATTTTCCCTTTCCTCAGCAGTCTCCTCTCCGACTCCGCTTCATCCTTCTGGCTCCTGTTCTACGCTTTGCTGCTGTAGTTCCACCGTTCTGTCTAAGAACTCTTCACTTTCTCTTATACTCCTGAGGGTTGACACTTGCTGCTCCAGTCCTCTGACCTTTTCTTCCAACAGCGTGACCAGCTTGCACTTGTTGCACGTGTAGGCCACGTTTATCTCCGGCAGGAAAACAAACATTGCACACACATTGCAGGTCACCACCACTGCAGATTCCTTTCCTTCCATAGTGCTCTGTTCCCTTTATGTTTCTGCCTTTCTAGGAAATTTCTTAGGGACCTCCCCCTTGACCTCCCCTGCCGAACTCCGCTGCAGTGCCAAACTCCTGTTTGCTCTCCCTGTGCGCTCGTTCTGTTCGCTCTCTCTCTGGGAGCCTGCTTGCCTTATCACAGTCCCGAAAACAGCTGGAGCCTCTCTCCTGTGCTCCTGCTCATCTGGGAGTCAGGAACAGAATGAGCTCCCAGGCCTCTCACTTCCTTTTAAGCTCTCAGGCCACACCCTTCCCTTGCAGCTCCTGTTGTTGTCCTTGCACTGCAACAAGTTGTAGTGCTGCTCCTGTTGTTGTCCTTGCACTGCAGCAAGTTGTAGTGCCGCTCCTGTAGTTGTCCTTGCACTGTAGCAAGTTGTAGTGCTGCTCCTGTTGTTGTACTACTCCGCTGCCAAACTCCTGTTTGCTCTCCCTGTTCGCTCTGTGTAAATAAACTGTGTAAATAAACTGCAAATGAAAATAAGCCCACATTGAGAGCAAGCCTGGGAGGGCTCCATGGTAAAACATACGTAATCCCAACTCCAGGCTTTAGAGGGCCCTTGGTTAAGAAGACACCCACAATGGGCCTCCCTTCTCGCTACTATTGTCACCAGCTGCTATTGCTCCGCATCCTCTTTCTCATCATTGCTACAACTTGCTTTCTTGCGAACAAGCAGGCAGTGGCATCTGCCGCTCCTCCTTCTCACCACCGCTGTGGTCTGGGCCAGAGCAAGACGCAGGCGAGCAAGCAGATTTCAGTGGTGGAAGAGGAGCAGCAACTCCCATGGCTCTTGCCAGTGGGCCCCTGGTGCGTTATGCCGCCCGCCTCAGCAGATGCCCAGCAATGCCTACCCTTGACACTGGCCCCGAGAATGTGCTTTGCATGCAGAAGGTCCCAGATTCAATTCCCACCATTTCTCAGGTAGCAAGGAAAGACCTTTCTCTGCCTCAGGCCTTAGAGAGCCACTGCCAGTCAAAGTCCTGGGCCAGGTAGTCAATCTTGACTCAGTATATAAGACGGCTTCAGATGATCCAGGAAGTTTGACGATCAGGAGGAACTCTTTCCCTTAACCTTCTGCTTTCAAGACAAACCCCTTTTTGTCCACGCATCTCTTTTCAGTCATTTTGTTCCCTTCATTGGCACGGATGGAGGTTATGAATATAATAAATCTTCATGCAGTAGACAGAAAGCCAGTAAAGCGAGGGTCAGATGAAGAGAAGTGGATAAGTCAACCGAGATAATTCTTTGTCTCTCTTGTTCACTCTCCTTTTCTCTTGCTACTAAGCAACAGAATCAGACTGTACTCCTCTTCTTCCTCTGTGTATAGGTACATACCGTATATATTTAAGGCAATAACAGGTGCCATCACTGAGCAGCAAAATAAGAAGGAATGAAAGGAGAATGAGCAGCAGCAGCAATAAATTGGCTGGACTAGGAGGGTGAGACATTGGTTCAGTTCACATATTTCCCACTTCCTGAACCTAAACATAAACTGGAATGGAGTTAAACATCGTAATCCAAACTGCCCCGCCCCCCAAATTGTGTACATTTGAAGAAGAGTACACACAAAAATGTGTACATTTGAAACAGTGCATATAAAAATGTGTACATTGTGTAAAATTGCACAAAGATTCTTTTTCAACTGGAAAACCTCTTGCAAAAATGCATGCATTTTTAAAAAGTGCACACAAAAATGTGTACATTTAGAGAGAGAGAAAAGAGTATAAAATGTGTCTACAGTATTTTGGAAAAAGTGTATGGCAATACTCATGAATTCCTGTACAGACTAAGAAATAGTTGCAATCTGATGTGGAAATGGGATGGAATGAGTGCAGCAGTAAAAGAATGAGAACCTGAACGAAATCGAGCTTGACAGATGTGCCCATCCCTAGGCTGGACCACTCCTCGCTATGCTCTGCCATCAGTTGCTCTCACATAGACAGAGCATCTGCACCTTGCTCTTCTTGCACAGAAGAACTGGATCATCATCTTAGATTGCAGTTCCGTGCACACATATTTGGGATCAACCACTATTGTACATAGTGGGAATCATAGAATCATAGAATCATAGAAAAGTAGAGTTGGAAGGGGCCTACAAGGCCATCGAGTCCAACCCCCTGCTCAATGCAGGAATCTAGGTCAAAGCATCTCTGACAGATGTCTGTCCAGCTGCACCTTGAATGCCTCCAGAGTGGGAGAGCCCACAACCTCCCTAGGTAGTTGATTCCATTGTCTTATTGTTCTGACAGTCAGGAAATTTTTCCTGATGTTTAGGTGGAATCTAGGTTCCTGTAACTTGAGCCCATTATTCCGTGTCCTGCAAACTGGGATGAATGAGAAGAGATCTTTGCCCTCCTCTGTGTGACATCCCTTCAAATACTGGAAGAGTGCGATCATATCTCCCCTCAGTCTCCTCTTCTGAAGGCTAAACATGCCCAGTTCTTTCAGTCTCTCCTCATAGGGCCTTGTTTCCAGTCCCTTTATCATCCTTGTTGCCCTCCTCTGAACCCTCTCCAGTTTGTCTATGTCCTTCTTAAAGTGAGGTGCCCAGAACTGGACGCAGTACTCAAGAGGAGGCCTAACCAGTGCCGAGTAAAGGGGAATTATCACTTCCCGCGATTTGGAAGCTATACTTCTATTAATACAGCCCAAAATTGCATTTGCCTTCTTTACAGCCACATCGCATTGCTGGCTCATATTCAGTTTGTGATCTACCACAATTCCAAGATCCTTCTCACTTGTAGTATTGTTGAGCCAAGTGTCCCCCATTCTGTAACTCTGCATTTGGTTTCCTCTCCCTAGGTGCAGCACTTGGCATTTATCCCTATTAAATTTCATTCTGTTGTTTTCGGCCCAGCGCTCCAGCCTATCGAGGTCACTTTGAATTTTGTTTCTGTCTTCCAGAGTATTAGCTGTTCCACCCAACTTTGTGTCATCTGCAAATTTGATAAGCATTCCCTGTACCTCCTCATCCAAGTCATTAATAAAAATGTTGAAGAGCACCGGGCCCAGGACCGAGCCCTGTGGTACCCCGCTCGTTACCTCTCCCCAGTTTGAGAAGGAACCATTGATAAGCACTCTTTGAGTCCGATTCTTTAGCCAATTGTGGATCCACCTGATAGTTGTTCCATCTAGCCCACTCTTAGCTAGCTTACTAATCAGGATATCATGAGACACTTTGTCGAAAGCTTTGCTGAAGTCCAGGTATATAATGTCCACAGCATTCCCACAGTCCACAAGGGAGGTTACCCGATCAAAAAATGAGATCAGATTAGTCTGACAGGATTTGTTCTTGACAAATCCATGCTGGCTTCTAGTAATCACTGCATTGTTTTCAAGGTGCTTGCAGACTGACTTCTTTATAATCTGCTCAAAAATCTTCCCGGGGATTGATGTCAGACTGACTGGCCTATAGTTCCCAGGTTCCTCCTTCTTGCCCTTTTTGAAGATGGGAACAACATTTGCCCTCCTCCAGTCATCTGGCACTTCACCTGTCCTCCATGATTTCTCAAAGATAATAGACAGTGGTTCTGAGAGTTCTTCTGCCAGTTCCTTTATTACTCTAGGATGCAGCTCATCAGGCCCTGGAGATTTAAACTCGTTCAGAGTAATCAGGTGCTCCTTGACCATTTGCCTATCAATCTCAAGCTGCAATTCTGCCCCTTCAGTCTGCACTTCAGGTTTGCCAGGGGGGTCATAGACCCTCTTTTGGGAGAAGACCGAGCCGAAGTAGGAATTGAACACTTCTGCCTTTTCTTTGTCTTCTGTTATCAATTTACCATCCTCATCGCGTAGTTGAACCACCAGTTCTTTCTTCTGTCTTTTACTGTGCATGTATCTGAAGAAAGCTTTTTTGTTGCTTTTAGCATTCCTCGCTAACCTTAGCTCATTCTCAGCTTTAGCCTTCCTGACACTATTCCTGCAGTTCTGTGCTACCTGCCTGTACTCTTCCCCTGTAGCCTGTCCTTCCTTCCACTTCCTATACGTGTCCTTTTTTGTTTTCAGGTCATCTTTGAGTTTATTGTGAAGCCACATTGGCTTCTTCTGTTGCCCTCTGCCTTTTTTCCTTGTGGGAATTGTTTGCAATTGTGCCTTTAAAATTTCCTTTTTTAAAAACTCCCACCCCTCCTAGGCTCCCTTTCTGTCTGCATTGCTGGCTCATATTCAGTTTGTGATCTACCACAATTCCAAGATCCTTCTCACTTGTAGTAGTATTGTTGAGCCAAATGTCCCCCATTCTGTAACTCTGCATTTGGTTTCTTCTCCCTAGGTGCAGCACTTGGCATTTATCCCTATTAAATTTCATTCTGTTGTTTTCGGCCCAGCGCTCCAGCCTATCGAGGTCACTTTGAATTTTGTTTCTGTCTTCCAGAGTATTAGCTGTTCCACCCAACTTTGTGTCATCTGCAAATTTGATAAGCATTCCCTGTACCTCCTGATCCAAGTCATTAATAAAAATGTTGAAGAGCACTGGGCCCAGGACCGAGCCCTGTGGTACCCCGCTCGTTACCTCTCCCCTGTTTGAGAAGGAACTCTTTGAGTCCAATTCTGTAGCCAATTGTGGATCCACCTGATAGTTGTTCCATCTAGCCCACTTTTAGCTAGCTGGCTAATCAGGATATCATGAGGCACTTTGTCGAAAGCTTTGCTGAAGTCCAGATATATGATGTCCACCGCATTCCCACAGTCCACAAGGGAGGTTACCCGATCAAAAAATGAGATCAGATTAGTCTGGCAGGATTTTTTCTTGACAAATCCATGCTGGCTTCCAGTAATCCCTGCATTGTTTTCAAGGTGCTTGCAGACTGACTTCTTTATAATCTGCTCCAAAAATTTCCCAGGGATTGATGTCAGACTGACTGGCCTATAGTTCCCAGGTTCCTCCTTCTTGCCCTTTTTGAAGATGGGAACAACATTTGCCCTCCTCCAGTCATCTGGCACTTCACCTGTCCTCCATGATTTCTCAAAGATAATAGACAGTGGTTCTGAGAGTTCTTCTGCCAGTTCCTTTATTACTTTAGGATGCAACTCATCAGGCCCTGGAGATTCAAACTCGTTCAGAGTAATCAGGTGCTCCTTGACCATTTGCCTATCAATCTCAAGCTGCAATTCTGACCCTTCAGTCTGCACTTCAGGTTTGCCAGGGGGTCATGGACCCTCTTTTGGGAGAAGACCGAGCCGAAGTAGGAATTGAACACTTCTGCCTTTTCTTTGTCTTCTGTTATCAATTTACCATCATCATTGCGTAGTTGAACCACCATTTCTTTCCTCTGTCTTTTACTGTGCATGTATCTGAAGAAAGCTTTCTTGTTGTTTTTAGCATCCCTCGCTAACCTTAGCTCATTCTCAGCTTTAGCCTTCCTGACACTATTCCTGCAGTTCTGTGCTACCTGCCTGTACTCTTCCCTTGTAGCCTGTCCTTCCTTCCACTTCCTATACGTGTCCTTTTTTGTTTTCAGGTCATCTTTGAGTTTATTGTGAAGCCACATTGGCTTCTTCTGTTGCCCTCTGCCTTTTTTCCTTGTGGGAATTGTTTTCAATTGTGCCTTTAAAATTTCCTTTTTTAAAAACTCCCAGCCCTCCTGGGCTCCTTTTCTCATGAGACTCGCTTGTCATGGGATCTTACTAATCATTGTTCTGAGTTTGTTAAAATTGGCTTTCCTAAAATCCAGGGTACGTGTTTGGCTACACTCAGCTTTTGCTTCCGTTAGAATCAAGAACTCAAGTATAACATGGTCACTTTCCCCCAGAGTTCCCAAAACTGCCACTTTATCCACTAACTCGTCTCTGTTGGTTAGAATCAGGTCAAGGATAGCCGATCCTCTAGTTCCTTTCTCCACTTTCTGTAGGAGGAAGTTATCAGCAGCACAGCTCAGGAATTTCTTGGAGGGGCCATGTTTGGCTGAATAAGTCTCCCAACATATATCAGGGAAATTGAAGTCACCCATTACTACCACATCGTGCCTCCTTGAAACAATGGCAATTTGCTTTTCAAAAGTTTCATCCTCGTCTTCTCCTTCTTTATTGGGTGGTCGGTAGTAGACTCCAACCGCCATGTTTGTTTTATTCTTTGCCCCTTTTATTTTAACCCAGATGCTCTCAATGGGGCTGCCAAGCTCCTCTTCCTGTATCTCTGTGCAGAGATATGTATCTTTAACATACAGTGCAACTCCACCTCCCTTTCTGTTGCTTCTGTTTCTTTTGAACAAGTTATACCTTTCAATTGCTGTATTCCAGTCGTGGGAGTCATCCCACCAGGTTTCAGTTATCCCTATCAAGTCATACTTGCCCTCATGTATCATGAATTCAAGTTCGTCTTGTTTGTTGCCCATACTCTGGGCATTAGTATAGAGACATCGAAGACTATGTGCTTTATAGTCTGACTTTTTCCCTACATTTTGTGGTAGACTATCAATGGGCACCGCTGGAGTTGTTCTCTCCGTTGTGGCATAGAGGCCTTCTTCCATTGTTACCCCCGAGTTTATGTCTCCCTCCCCTGTTGGATTCAGTTTAAAGCCCTCTTGATTAAGTTCTTCATGCTGTGGCCAAACACATTCTTTCCAGTCCTTGTGAGGTGCAACCTTTGCCAGCAGTCCATCTTCCAGGAAGTATAGCCCGTGGTCCCAGAATCCAAATCTCTCACGTCGGCACCACCTTCATAGCCAGTCATTCACTCGGAGTATTTTTCTTTCCCGTTCTATGCCTCTTCCAAGTACTGGAAGGATGGATGAGAAAACGAGTCCATGGGTCTTCGCAACATACTTTGGCTTCAATCCCCCGCAGAAGGGAGTCTCCCACTACGAGTACTCTTCTCTTTCTCTTGCTGTAGGCCTTGGTTTGATTGCCGCCACTTGACTGACCTTCAGCCTCTTGCTCGCTGTCACGTTGGGCGCCCGGTAATTTGTCCTCTGCAGGCTGTCCTCTGCTCTCATCCTCAAGTACTTGGAAGTGGTTCCATAGCTTCACTGCTTCCACAGGCGCAGCAGAATGTCTTCTGCTCCTAACAGTCACCCTTTTCCAGGGAGTTCCCCCTACATTATTTTCCCTTTCCTCAGCAGTCTCCTCTCCGACTCCGCTTCATCCTTCTGGCTCCTGTTCTACGCTTTGCTGCTGTAGTTCCACCGTTCTGTCTAAGAACTCTTCACTTTCTCTTATACTCCTGAGGGTTGACACTTGCTGCTCCAGTCCTCTGACCTTTTCTTCCAACAGCGTGACCAGCTTGCACTTGTTGCACGTGTAGGCCACGTTTATCTCCGGCAGGAAAACAAACATTGCACACACATTGCAGGTCACCACCACTGCAGATTCCTTTCCTTCCATAGTGCTCTGTTCCCTTTATGTTTCTGCCTTTCTAGGAAATTTTTTAGGGACCTCCCCCTTGACCTCCCCTGCCGAACTCCGCTGCAGTGCCAAACTCCTGTTTGCTCTCCCTGTGCGCTCGCTCTGTTCGCTCTCTCTCTGGGAGCCTGCTTGCCTTATCACAGTCCCGAAAACAGCTGGAGCCTCTCTCCTGTGCTCCTGCTCATCTGGGAGTCAGGAACAGAATGAGCTCCCAGGCCTCTCACTTCCTTTTAAGCTCTCAGGCCACACCCTTCCCTTGCAGCTCCTGTGTTGTCCTTGCTGCCCAGTTAGTGCCCTTTGTTGTCCTGCACTGCAGCAAGTTGTAGTGCCTGCTCCTGTAGTTGTCCTTGCACTGTAGCAAGTTGTAGTGCTGCTCCTGTTGTTGTACTACTCCGCTGCCAAACTCCTGTTTGCTCTCCCTGTTCGCTCTGTGTAAATAAACTGTGTAAATAAACTGTGCAAATGAAAATAAGCCCACATTGAGAGCAAGCCTGGGAGGGCTCCATGGTAAAACATACGTAATCCCAACTCCAGGCTTTAGAGGGCCCTTGGTTAAGAAGACACCCACAATGGGCCTCCCTTCTCGCTACTATTGTCACCAGCTGCTATTGCTCCGCATCCTCTTTCTCATCATTGCTACAACTTGCTTTCTTGCGAACAAGCAGGCAGTGGCATCTGCCGCTCCTCCTTCTCACCACCGCTGTGGTCTGGGCCAGAGCAAGACGCAGGCGAGCAAGCAGATTTCAGTGGTGGAAGAGGAGCAGCAACTCCCATGGCTCTTGCCAGTGGGCCCCTGGTGCGTTATGCCGCCCGCCTCAGCAGATGCCCAGCAATGCCTACCCTTGACACTGGCCCCGAGAATGTGCTTTGCATGCAGAAGGTCCCAGATTCAATTCCCACCATTTCTCAGGTAGCAAGGAAAGACCTTTCTCTGCCTCAGGCCTTAGAGAGCCACTGCCAGTCAAAGTCCTGGGCCAGGTAGTCAATCTTGACTCAGTATATAAGACGGCTTCAGATGATCCAGGAAGTTTGACGATCAGGAGGAACTCTTTCCCTTAACCTTCTGCTTTCAAGACAAACCCCTTTTTGTCCACGCATCTCTTTTCAGTCATTTTGTTCCCTTCATTGGCACGGATGGAGGTTATGAATATAATAAATCTTCATGCAGTAGACAGAAAGCCAGTAAAGCGAGGGTCAGATGAAGAGAAGTGGATAAGTCAACCGAGATAATTCTTTGTCTCTCTTGTTCACTCTCCTTTTCTCTTGCTACTAAGCAACAGAATCAGACTGTACTCCTCTTCTTCCTCTGTGTATAGGTACATACCGTATATATTTAAGGCAATAACAGGTGCCATCACTGAGCAGCAAAATAAGAAGGAATGAAAGGAGAATGAGCAGCAGCAGCAATAAATTGGCTGGACTAGGAGGGTGAGACATTGGTTCAGTTCACATATTTCCCACTTCCTGAACCTAAACATAAACTGGAATGGAGTTAAACATCGTAATCCAAACTGCCCCGCCCCCCAAATTGTGTACATTTGAAGAAGAGTACACACAAAAATGTGTACATTTGAAACAGTGCATATAAAAATGTGTACATTGTGTAAAATTGCACAAAGATTCTTTTTCAACTGGAAAACCTCTTGCAAAAATGCATGCATTTTTAAAAAGTGCACACAAAAATGTGTACATTTAGAGAGAGAGAAAAGAGTATAAAATGTGTCTACAGTATTTTGGAAAAAGTGTATGGCAATACTCATGAATTCCTGTACAGACTAAGAAATAGTTGCAATCTGATGTGGAAATGGGATGGAATGAGTGCAGCAGTAAAAGAATGAGAACCTGAACGAAATCGAGCTTGACAGATGTGCCCATCCCTAGGCTGGACCACTCCTCGCTATGCTCTGCCATCAGTTGCTCTCACATAGACAGAGCATCTGCACCTTGCTCTTCTTGCACAGAAGAACTGGATCATCATCTTAGATTGCAGTTCCGTGCACACATATTTGGGATCAACCACTATTGTACATAGTGGGAATCATAGAATCATAGAATCATAGAAAAGTAGAGTTGGAAGGGGCCTACAAGGCCATCGAGTCCAACCCCCTGCTCAATGCAGGAATCTAGGTCAAAGCATCTCTGACAGATGTCTGTCCAGCTGCACCTTGAATGCCTCCAGAGTGGGAGAGCCCACAACCTCCCTAGGTAGTTGATTCCATTGTCTTATTGTTCTGACAGTCAGGAAATTTTTCCTGATGTTTAGGTGGAATCTAGGTTCCTGTAACTTGAGCCCATTATTCCGTGTCCTGCAAACTGGGATGAACGAGAAGAGATCTTTGCCCTCCTCTGTGTGACATCCCTTCAAATACTGGAAGAGTGCGATCATATCTCCCCTCAGTCTCCTCTTCTGAAGGCTAAACATGCCCAGTTCTTTCAGTCTCTCCTCATAGGGCCTTGTTTCCAGTCCCTTTATCATCCTTGTTGCCCTCCTCTGAACCCTCTCCAGTTTGTCTATGTCCTTCTTAAAGTGAGGTGCCCAGAACTGGACGCAGTACTCAAGAGGAGGCCTAACCAGTGCCGAGTAAAGGGGAATTATCACTTCCCGCGATTTGGAAGCTATACTTCTATTAATACAGCCCAAAATTGCATTTGCCTTCTTTGCAGCCACATCGCATTGCTGGCTCATATTCAGTTTGTGATCTACCACAATTCCAAGATCCTTCTCACTTGTAGTATTGTTGAGCCAAGTGTCCCCCATTCTGTAACTCTGCATTTGGTTTCCTCTCCCTAGGTGCAGCACTTGGCATTTATCCCTATTAAATTTCATTCTGTTGTTTTCGGCCCAGCGCTCCAGCCTATCGAGGTCACTTTGAATTTTGTTTCTGTCTTCCAGAGTATTAGCTGTTCCACCCAACTTTGTGTCATCTGCAAATTTGATAAGCATTCCCTGTACCTCCTCATCCAAGTCATTAATAAAAATGTTGAAGAGCACCGGGCCCAGGACCGAGCCCTGTGGTACCCCGCTCGTTACCTCTCCCCAGTTTGAGAAGGAACCATTGATAAGCACTCTTTGAGTCCGATTCTTTAGCCAATTGTGGATCCACCTGATAGTTGTTCCATCTAGCCCACTCTTAGCTAGCTTACTAATCAGGATATCATGAGACACTTTGTCGAAAGCTTTGCTGAAGTCCAGGTATATAATGTCCACAGCATTCCCACAGTCCACAAGGGAGGTTACCCGATCAAAAAATGAGATCAGATTAGTCTGACAGGATTTGTTCTTGACAAATCCATGCTGGCTTCTAGTAATCACTGCATTGTTTTCAAGGTGCTTGCAGACTGACTTCTTTATAATCTGCTCAAAAATCTTCCCGGGGATTGATGTCAGACTGACTGGCCTATAGTTCCCAGGTTCCTCCTTCTTGCCCTTTTTGAAGATGGGAACAACATTTGCCCTCCTCCAGTCATCTGGCACTTCACCTGTCCTCCATGATTTCTCAAAGATAATAGACAGTGGTTCTGAGAGTTCTTCTGCCAGTTCCTTTATTACTCTAGGATGCAGCTCATCAGGCCCTGGAGATTTAAACTCGTTCAGAGTAATCAGGTGCTCCTTGACCATTTGCCTATCAATCTCAAGCTGCAATTCTGCCCCTTCAGTCTGCACTTCAGGTTTGCCAGGGGGGTCATAGACCCTCTTTTGGGAGAAGACCGAGCCGAAGTAGGAATTGAACACTTCTGCCTTTTCTTTGTCTTCTGTTATCAATTTGCCATCCTCATCGCGTAGTTGAACCACCAGTTCTTTCTTCTGTCTTTTACTGTGCATGTATCTGAAGAAAGCTTTTTTGTTGCTTTTAGCATTCCTCGCTAACCTTAGCTCATTCTCAGCTTTAGCCTTCCTGACACTATTCCTGCAGTTCTGTGCTACCTGCCTGTACTCTTCCCCTGTAGCCTGTCCTTCCTTCCACTTCTTATACGTGTCCTTTTTTGTTTTCAGGTCATCTTTGAGTTTATTGTGAAGCCACATTGGCTTCTTCTGTTGCCCTCTGCCTTTTTTCCTTGTGGGAATTGTTTTCAATTGTGCCTTTAAAATTTCCTTTTTTAAAAACTCCCACCCCTCCTGGGCTCCCTTTCTCGTGAGAGTCACTTGCCATGGGATCTTACTAATCATTGTTCTGAGTTTGTTAAAATTGGCTTTCCTAAAATCCAGGGTACGTGTTTGGCTACACTCAGCTTTTGCTTCCGTTAGAATCAAGAACTCAAGTATAACATGGTCACTTTCCCCCAGAGTTCCCGAAACTGCCATTTTATCCACTAACTCGTCTCTGTTGGTTAGAATCAGGTCAAGGATAGCCGATCCTCTAGTTCCTTCCTCCACTTTCTGTAGGAGGAAGTTATCAGCAGCACAGCTCAGGAATTTCTTGGAGGGGCCATGTTTGGCTGAATAAGTCTCCCAACAGATATCAGGGAAATTGAAGTCTCCCATTACTACCACATCGTGCCTCCTTGAAACAATGGCAATTTGCTTTTCAAAAGTTCCATCCTCGTCTTCTCCTTGATTGGGTGGTCGGTAGTAGACTCCAACCGCCATGTTCGTTTTATTCTTTGCCCCCTTTATTTTAACCCAGATGCTCTCAATGGGGCTGCCAAGCACCTCTTCCTGTATCTCTGTGCAGAGATACGTATTTTTAACATACAGTGCAACTCCACCTCCCTTTCTGTTGCTTCTGTTCCTTTTGAACAAGTTATACCCTTCAATTGCTGTATTCCAGTCATGGGAGTCATCCCACCAGGTTTCAGTTATCCCTATCAAGTCGTACTTGCCCTCATGTATCAAGAGTTCAAGTTCGTCTTGTTTATTGCCCATACTCTGGGCATTAGTATAGAGACATTGAAGACTATGTGCTTTATAGTCCGACTTTCCCCCTACATTTTGTGGTAGACTATCAATGGGCACCGCTGGAGCTGTTCTCTCCATTGTGGCATAGAGGCCTTCTTCCATTGGTACCCCCGAGTTTATGTCTCCCTCCCCTGTTGGATTCAGTTTAAAGCCCTCCTGATTAAGTTCCTCATGCTGTGTCCAAACACATTCTTCCCATTGCATTTAGGGTGCATTCCAATGGTGAACCCCATAAGCCTCTGAACGCAGAGGATTATGGGCATCCTATGCAGGACAGGAGGAGCATGGAACTGATTGTCACCTCCATGTTCCTCCCACCCTGCAAGCCAGCTAGATGGACGATTTCCGCCATCTAGATATGGCGCTTCGGACAGGGAGAGAAAGAGGCTGGAGCACCACAAGGTTATGTCATATCCCTGCAGCCCTGGTCTCCTCCCCTCCCAGCCCCCTGGAATACCCCCTTTTCCCTTTCTCTGAGGTCGCTCTTACAACCTCAGAGAAGCAGCCAGAGCAGTTCTTTCTGTGCTGGAAGGTGGGGGCGGGGGGGACTTGAGTGCAGATCTCCAGCTCCGAGATCGAAGCTTTTTTCTGTCCTAAGATCTGGGAATCCAAAGTATCCAATTGCCAGTGCATAGGATTATGCTGTTCCTCTATTTGCAAATAATGGGTGGTTTACTAAGACAAATGAAAACTCACTCTTATTGAGTTTTTTTATGACTAGATTTGGATTTTTGCAGAATAATTGCACACCAACATGTGGTCTAAGTCTACACACTTAGCTAGATAACTTTCCCACCATCTTCTCTTTATTCCAACATGGCAGCTAGCGCACATGGAACGGCTTCTCATTTGTGTAACCCAGCTGCTAAGCATTGGTGTAACCCTTTTTTCCCCCTGTGCACCATCTGGAACATCATAATTTTTGCTCTTTTCCTGGCGAGCAACTTGGCTAGTTAATTATTGGATGTTCTCTCTTGACGGATCTATTTATAACGATAATTGAGGGTCAAGCAGTTGATTTGTTCTTCTGTGTTCCCTGAATAATATGCTTCCTGATAAATGTTTGCTCATACTTGGTTTATCTCCTATTAGAAAGATTTTGAACAAATGTGATTTCCAAGACAAAATATTATCAGCACTTTAATATATCAGCACATCTAGACGAAATCAGCCGTCTAGATGTTTTTCAGGGCGTGGGGAGTGAGGATATCCTATCCTCCGTGCTCCCCCCACCCTGCATAGGATGCCCGCAATCCTCCAGTTTGGAGGGTTGTGGGCACCCTCATAGATAGGATTGCACTGCCCATTCAGATATTTTTTTAAAAAAACTACCTATTTAACTGTAAAATTCATTGAAGAATCCTTAATCAATCTTGGCATGAAAGGTTAGGATTATGGAAAATATAGAAATATATGGTCAAAAATGAAAAGAGGACTGCTAAAATAATCCACACAGAATTGCTGGTCTAGACATAAATGCTCATCCCGCAAAAAAAAAAAAAAAAAAAAAAAAAAGGTGGAAACAGCACATGGTACTGAGAGTACTGCATGCATCAAAAATATTTAACAAAAAAAGTCTATTGAGATTTGAAGCTGTTGATCTTCATTAACTAAATCACAGCAATTCTCCCAATAAACAACTGTAGAAGGTACCCCCAGGCCCTAATTCAGCTCTTTGTAAGCTATAAATTATGCCTGTATGGTCCTTAATGGCAAAGCACTGTTCAGGCTTCAAGCAATTATAATTGATGCTAATTGGTGTTCAACAACATAGTCTCTTGTGACTTCAACAGCTTTTGTTGTCCCTCTAAACTAATCTTCCCCAAGCCACATATAACTCAAACATCATAGCTTGATGTTTTGTTGGCTTTCATTGATGTAATTCAACCATAATTAAATTTGCCATCAACACAAGAACCAGAGGAGTGAAGCAAGCAAAAGCCAAAAGTGCATAAAGGTCTCAGTAGTTTTGCCTTCACTAGTTAGTCATGTACTATCTCCTGTGTACTAATTGCAATGTGGAGGTTGCACACACATATTACCATGACCTTGTGTGTGTGTGCCCAATGTTGCCGGAAAGTATGCATTTGAGTCATCCCCTACTTCAGGGGTGGGCAACTTGTGGTCCTCCAGATGTTCTGTTTTACAACTCCCATAATCCCTCACCAGTGGTTATGCTGGCTAGGGCTGACAGGAGTTGTTGTAGGCCAAAACATCTGGAAGGTCACTACTGCCCTACTTAAACTGTTGCCTTCATAAAATCTTTCTATTAGCAAACACATTTTTAGGCTAAAAAATTAAATTTGGGAAATAAACAACAACCTTTCAGCAGTGTTGTGCATGTTTATTTGGGAGAAAGTCCAACTGATTTCAATGGCCCCTAGATTTTATTCCCTAGGATTTTTGTCTGAATGTACTAACTGAATGTACTAACTGCATCTGAATGTACTAACTGAATGTACTAACTGTTAAAAGACCTCCAAGTTATTTTGGAGGTGATTATTTGCCACTGAGGGGATCTGAACCACAGACATGCAGAAAGGCAGGCTGGAAATCTCTGCCTTAGCTGGAGACTTGGTTACATGTTCCAACATCAACATCAGCAATATTTTCAAAAACTAAAGCTGGTTTTCTTCACCAGAGAGGATCAAAATGGCCATGCAGAGCACACAAAGCATTTATTTGCACGGTGTTCTAATTACAATTTTCCCCAGGCTGCTCAAATGCTACCTTTATACTGGCAGAGGGGTGAAAAAATCTCTGATGTCTTTGTTTTTTAAATATAAATTACAAGCATCTGCTCTAGTGTTGCTATTTTCCCTGAAAGGAAATTAGAGTCATCTCAGAATTGCTGCATTATTCAAGCAAGTTGATCCAAAGCTAAATGTCATATTAGGTATTCTGTGTGAAATTAAATATCAGGAAATGTAAGATATAAATTAAAGTGTAGTGTTTGGCAATGGGTGAACACAGAGAGTATTTGTACATTGTATGAATACAGAGAAGTCAACAAAAGCTCCTTCCATGCAGTTTTGTGGGTGAAAGCTTAATGGATGTAAATGGATGCTTTACTGATCACACCCATCATTTGCTAAATGTACATGTTTCAGACAGTGTAACAAACGTTCAAAGTGTCCATCTAACAGAATGGGGGGGGGGGTAGGTATTCTAGCTATGCATGAGTTCCCATCGTGCAGCATCCAATGTTAATTTCTAGAGAAAAGAGACTTCCTGGCATTCAAACTGCAAAGGAGGCTAGATTGCATTGACTGCCATTTTACACATTTACCAAGGAGTAAAGCCCATTGTACTCCATGCGTCTTCCCTCTGACTAGACATGCACAAGATTGTGCTCTTAGTCTGCAATCCTAAACCTACTTACCTGGGCATAAGGCCCATTGGACTTGATGGGAATTGCTCCTCAGTAGACATGCATTGGATTGCACTATTAATTGCTTGTGCCGCAGTACCTGAAAAAGGGCACCAGAAGGACTTAACTCTGCTTGTCTTCTGCTGTGAAGATCGCACAATATACCAATAAGTATGCCATGTTGAGCCAGTGAGCAACTTTTATGGCATTTTAAAGTTCAGTGAGGAGTGGATGTTAAAGATCTTAACTTGTCTCTGTGTTTATGAGAATGCAAATGCACTACATTATCTGATCTTGCCAAACTAATTACTAAGGTGATACAATTCTCTTCCTAGGATTGTTCCCATAGCTAGGCAGTTAATCTAGATTACCCAATGGGATTCACATTCATTTATCTGGAGTCCTCTGAGGACAATGAATGTTCTTCCATTATGTTCTTATCCAGTCCATTTTGCATTTCAAATAATTTTAAAATTAGATAGTTATCTTATGCACCACAGATAAACTATATAATGATTTCGGAAAACCAGTGCTTTTTAAAGTCCTTAGAACTTTAGAGAATCTATAATAATAAAAGAGGATTGTGTATCTGTCTATCTGTCCATCCAGCAATCAGCACCGTCGTATCAAGACCGTGAAACCTAGACACTTAAAATTTGGCATGCATACTAAAGGGACCTTATTTTGTTTTTCAAATCCATTAATTAATTTAAATGTATCCATGTCACTGAAGCCTGCAGTAAAAATTTAAGGCAGATGGGGCAGACTTCCATAACCAGCATATCATTTTTGAAGTGCATACATTTCAATCCAAGGGAGATTGGCGGGCTGAGAGATGGAATTGTGCACCTGTCCCAGCTGTGGGGCAGCCCCCCTCAGGAGAATGCAGTGGGCTGACCCCTGCCTCAGGGGTCTTAGATAGGGATGTACCATGGCAGGGGCTGTGCCTGGGAGTGCCAGTGGGCATGGCTTGACCCAGACAGTGCAGGCATGGTGTGTGTGACAGCTGTCTATATTTGCTTGAAGGCTTCCTTCTATCAACCTAAGGACTATTCCAACCCATGCAAAGCTGGGTCCATTTACTAGTGTGTGTGTGTGTGTGTGTGTGTGTGTGTGTGTGTGTTTATTATAGGGATGGGTGAGAATTTAGTTTGTTTTGGGTTTTTTATAAGAACTTGCCAAAAACTGCAAATTTCTTCATAAACAGGACAGAAATAACTTGAGATATTTTAAAAAGTCACATGTGGAAGGAAGAGAAACTGGCAGATTGGTGAACCCAGGCAGAGGGCTTTGAGTGATTTGCTTTTAAAAGGCTGGGGTTGAATCCCTTGTGTTCAACCATGCTAGTGCTGAATTACAGTTGCCACTGCTTTTTCTGATGGGCTCCTCATCTTTCAAAGCTACATGGATGGCAGGCAGGTCTAACATGGTCCTCTCCATGCTGGGCATACTGATTGAATTTGTCTGGTGCAGAGGGGTAAGAATTTTGTTTGCTTCTTTACTTTATAACAACTTGCCAAAACTCACTTTTTTCATACACAAGAAAGAAAGAACTTGAGATATTTTTTTAAAAAAAATCAAACATTGGAAAAAGTGAAACTGATGTGACAAATGTCCCTACAGCAATGTGGGACATCAGTTTTTTTTTTTTGTCATCTTTCCAGTTATTCATGCTTCTAACTTCTAATTGAGAACACAAGTTTCACTATGATGAGCTCACTATGAACCGGATGTAGCAAAGAAAGGAAAAATATTAACAATAGAGAATGCAAGTGGTGCCTCTGAGAAGGCAAGACTTGAACTGATAGTCTGTGAATCAGTAGTGGCTCAGAGGAGGAGGAGAACCCACTCCGTGGCCCATCCCAAGTAGATCCACTGGCACTAGATTCCACACCTAGCTCCCCAATCCCCATAGATGCCTATGGTCTCTGATGATGAATGAACTACTGACTCCTTTGAGGTACGAGAATACCTTGTAGAGCTTCTACCAGCTAGATCACCTCAGCTCAAAATTTCACTGCCTAGAAGGATACTGGATCTTTAATTGGCATAATTGACAGCTGCTGCTCCATCACCCAATTTGGCTTCTTGACTGTTTTATTTTATTTATTTCATTTATTACATTTTTTAATCGCCCATCTGGACGGCCACCCAGCCACCCATTTCATTTATTACAATTCTATACCACCTAATAGCTGAAGCTCTCTCGGTGGTTAACAAAGATTAAAACCCTAAAAATGCATTATAAAAACCCATATAATACAAACATATAAACATATAACACACATAGAGACACACATATATCTAAAACAATTTTAAATAACCACCAACAAGAAAAATTCAGGACCTGATTAAAACTGTATCATATGTTGCCAAATGCCTGAGAGAAGAAGAAGGTCTTAACCTGCGCCAAAAAGATAACAGTGTTGGCACTAGGCAGACCTCATTGGGGAGATCAAATTTGGGGGGCTACCACCAAGAAGGCCATCTCCCTTGTTGCTACCTTCTGAGCCTCCCTTGGAGGAGGCACCTGGAGGAGGGCCTTAGATGATGACCATAGTGTACGGGTGCATTCTGGGAGAGGCGCTCTGTCAGGTATTGTTTGTTTTTGTTTAACCTAGTACACCATCTAAAATTATCTCTAGCTTTGTTAATATAAAAGCTTTCTAATTTATCTCTACTTCTGTTTCCCACCCATCAAGGAACCTGTGCTTTTTTAGTGTTTGAGAAATTTGTTTCAGTTCATTTTTTAAATCAGGATTTACCCAGTTCGCACCTTTCAGACAGAACACGGACTCAAACACAATGTGCAGTCAGAGTCCATATATTTCTAAGTTTGCAATGTGATTTGAGGACCAAAAAAATACATATTCAATAGTATGCTCACACAGGTGAGGTTCAGTTTGCACCACAATTGACTGATCATCTGTATTTGCTAAACCTGAAGGTTTTGAGCATGAATACGCAATCAAGGTTTGAGATATCAACATTTTAGTATGGTCCTGTATATTGAATCAATTTCAATTGGCCACAGTGCTAGCTTCGAAGTATTTGAAGGTGGGTAACTGCTTGAGAGTTCAACCCTTATCCGTCCTGCAAGTGATAATCTGGATCCTTTGCTGACTGAAATAGTGAGTGCATTATTTATGGAGGACTGGGTAGTTCCAAATGTACTTCTGCTCAGAAAGCTTATCCTGGGATGCAAATTCCCCAGAAATTCTCATCCTCTTTTTAGCCTTCCTGTTTCTCAGGAGACTAAGGGCACAATTATGTCCCTCTGACCTTGTCTGGAGGGACATAAGATAGGTGCTGCAAGGTGCTGTAGCCTCGGACATCCCTTCCGAGTTCGCAGTGTCATGGTCACCTTGTAGCCAGTGCAGTTCTTTCCACACCGGAAGGGAACCGAAGATGGTCTTCCGTGTTCAGTTCCCCCTGGGGTGGCATTCCTGGGGCCGGGCAGGGGAGGAGCAAGGCATCCAAGCAGCACCTCAGTCTTTCCTCCTTGTGAGGAGAGGAAAAACATCTAGATGGCTGAAATCGGTAGATGTCTCTGAGAGCAGGGGAGCACGGTGGATATCTATCTGCATTCTGCTGCGCTCCTCCTGCCCTCAGTAGGATGCCCACAATCCTCCGAGTTTGGAGAGTTATAGGCAGCCTCATAGGATTGCACTGCCCACCAGGTATAACCAAATATATTAAATGTGAAGATGGTCTGTGTTGGTTGGCTATTTATATCAGACTCTTTTGGATACTACTTTAAAAGGATTGCTTTCATTCTGTTGATAAGTCAATTTTATTAGCATGTAAAGTAGCATAGAACTCTCTACTCCCTAAGCTTATCAGGATTTATTTTTAAACACTAATGGATTATTATGCACCCGCAATCTCCATTAAATATAACACACTTTAACCATTTTATAAATTGGAAGCTAATCAAGGGGAAATTTTATATCCATTACTCTTGCTAGAAAATAAAATAGAATACAATTTAAATAAGCAGAAAAACGCATTTACCCATAAGGGAGCCTGCTCTTTCATTTGCAACAGTACACATGTAATTATCATTATTTTGTAGTTTGCCACTCTTGCATTATATTTTAACAGTTGACGGGTAATGTTCACCCTTTGAAATAAAATTAATAGGAGATTCGGTATGACACTAAAGTAAAAATCCATGAATATCATACTAGATGAAAATAGGAAACTAGCGATGCCACATAATTCTGGTTTGTTTAGATGGAAGACAACTGGTGCCATTAAAATCGATAGAATTTTTTAGCATCAATATGATATGGAATGTCTATTTTACAGTGAAAACACAAATTCTCCCAACTGGCTTCAACTCAATCCAGCACAGAATTAGGTGTACTCAAGAGGAAATAAATGCTGCCACTGTGAAATACAAAATGCAATGGCAGAAATTGTCAATGTTTTTTGGTTCTGAGAGTGAAACTAATTATTCATAGAAAACTGGAATAAATTTCTAACTCGTTGAACTTATCCCACCATCAAGGAACATACAGGGCCCCTATGGTGTATTATCAAGCCTTAAGTTCATTCTAACAGATACACATCCATTCCACTTCAATGCAGGAAATTAGCTCCTTTCATTGCTTATCTGTTCTAACAGTAGGATACTTTCCCCTAATGTTTAAACCTAAACCAACTCCCTCTACTTTATGTATTGCATCTTTCCCTACATTCAGTAGACAGGAAGAGCAACCATTCCTTGTCTTCCTTTTGGCATCATTTTGATATCTGAAAATTGTCGCTGTGAAGAACAGCACTAGGGCTCTCTTATTCTTTAAACACATGCAGAGCTAGGACTGTGTTGTGCTGCCACAACCTGGAGCTATTTTTACGGGCCATTCACAGTAAGTTTTTGTATTGTAGTAGTCAACTTGAGTTACCTTTTAATGTTTTTGGGTTGGATCCAGTGTTGGCCATCTGCCAACAGAATGGGAACTGCTAGCAAAATAGATCTCCAAAAGGTGAAAGATTTATATGATCTGAAGAGAAACCAGAGTATAGGCAAAATAGATCTCCTCACCCCTCATGCCCACAAATCTGCTCGGGAGGGTTGGGGGAGACTCCAGAGTAGATTTGGGGAATGAACAGGGGATGCAGGGAGGATACTAGCAAGGGGAAATCCTGTTGCATGAGCAGAAGGCTATTATGATGTTAGATTTAACCCACTGTGCTCAAATTGTCCTGAGAATGCACCAAACTGTGTTCAGACTGGTGATGGATAAACTCCCTTGGTTCTGATATAAGAACACATTCTAGATGGACCTACTAGGTTGTTTTGCCTGATGTCTGCTGGATGTTTTAAATAATCTGGAAGGTCCAGTTCATTTATAGACTAGACTACAGTCCTCTAATAATGCTTAGACCAAAGCCTGGCATGCCAATGTGGGCCTGTCAAAGTCAAGCTTGGCTGGCCTGCTAGGCCTTGGCTCAGGGACTAAGGTGCTTTCTGGACCCATTCGAAAATTTTCCAGTTTGAAGAGCCCCCAAGCCCACAGAGACTATAGAAAGTCCAGTGGACATTGGCCACTGCTTAGCTGTTTAGCTGCTTAGAATCCACCAATGCGTAGCTATTTAGTATCTCTTGTGGGACATTACGGGCTATGGGAACCATGAAATGCAACCAAGTTATGAATGTTTTTAAATTGCCTACTATCTTGGGAGTTTTGATAGCACAGGAGGCATAGCCTATGAGATAAGCAAGGCTGCCAACAGCATCACAGTCTTCCTTTGGATAGAGGAGTCTTATCAATTGAAGGGGGGAGGGCGGGAAGTTGTCTGGAAAAAATGGAATCGGCCATAAAAGTCTGTGCAAGATAAGACTGTGGAAATATGCAGTGATTGACAGCTTTTTGTGTCTATAATAAACTAATTTATCCCCAGAAATGTGAAGAAATACAGAAGGGGAAATACATAACACTTCTTTAGCTATTTCTAGTGCTTAAGAAAAACACTAATTAGGAGGTGAGGAGGAGGATAAACATAGGATTTAAGAAATGACTCATATAATATTTGTTTCAGTGCTTATCTAAACAAACAGGGAGGATTGGCAGAAATCACTGATTGCTTTTAACATGTTCCAGAGATTGCATTTATAGTTAGTGGTTTACAGGATCAATAGCTTCTGGCACCCAAATCAATGCAACTTAACAATAAACTGTGGTACTGGAGATAGTGCAGTGTAATTTGGCTCTACCATCTGATGACAGTAACCATAGAGTAGATGAAAGAATTGTTTTAACAGAAGGCCCTGGTAGTGATTAGCAATTTCACATTAAACTAAGACTAAACTGTTGGGTTTTTAAAACAACAACAACAACAACACATTCACATTTCTTTCTCAGTTGTTAAGGAAAAAAATGCTCTCAAAAACATTGTGTGATGTGTAATTGACAGCAGATGTATCCATGTAATTACAGAAACAAAAATTATACTATGGCTAAAATACTGGCTTCATTAAACTCCACTGGCCATCAGCATTTCCCAATAGATCAGAACTGAATTTTGTATGGGGACACAGGGTTGGATCCAATGTTGTGCCGGCAGACTTCTGCTGGCACAACAGGACTTCCCTGTCCTCTCTTTTCCCCCACCCTGCAGCTCCCCCGCACACTCACACACACACACACACACACACACACACACGGTCCAAATCTGCTTTGTAGGGTCCCCCAACCCACTGGAGCAGATATGGGAGAGACATGGGGGGGGGGGGAGAAATCCATTCCACTAGTGTTTTCCATTCTGCCTGCAGATGACCAGCATTGGATCCAATCCAAGATAAGCTAGAATCATTTGAAAAACTCCTGACTTGTATGACTGATCAGTACAAATGAAAGACAAATCTTTGAGTATCAATCGCAGGTCATGTGCTGAAGTTGTGAGCAAGCCTGGACAGACAGCAGTGGTGCGGCTTCAACTGAATATGCCATAGGAGGAGACCACTTTGACTGCCTCTAAATGCTGTTGTACTGGTACATTGTTTGGAGGTAGAGCTGGATCCTTCTTCCAGAGCAAGATATATATATATAGGTGCAGAACAAGGTGCGGCTGGACAGCCACCTGTCAGGGATGCTTTGACTTGGATTCCTGTGTTGCGCTGGGGGTTGGACTCGATGGCCTTATAGGCCCCTTCCAGCTCTACTATTCTATGATGCTGTGATATTGACCTTCCCCCGCATCACGCGCAGCTGTGGGCGGGGAGAAATTTTGCGGACGTGGGGGGAGGAGAGGCGAGACTTACCAGTTCTCGCAGGTATGCTCAGGTAGAGGGGGCGGGGTTGCAGGAGCCAATATTGGGACCTGCAGCATCGCCCCACACCCTCTTTGTTCTTCGCAGCTCGGTCTTTCGCAGCTCTCCTACTACGAAACAGACCAGGAATTCAGCTACCACAACGAGGACACGTGCACGGTCAGCTAAAGGGATGGGGAAAGCAGAGGGGGCGTTAATAGGGTGGGGGTTCAAGCATCCAGAACCACTGGAGATTGGACTTAACCCGAACTTAAAATTGAAACAGGGAATTGGGCCAGCCACCAGGGCCATGCAGCTGCCGCCCCGAGGCGGGCCAGACGCGCGGGCACAAACGCGTGGCCTGGCCTGCCTGTCCGCTCCGGCCGAGGCAGGGACGAGGGCTGCTCCGCACCCCCCCTCCTCCCAGGGGCCATCCACCCGCGTCCCCTGAGCTGGCCGGCCGGGCGGACACAGGCGCGCGGTCCAGCCGGACTGGCCGCTCCAGCTATGGAGCTGCAGCGATGCCCCCCCTCTCCATGGGCGCACAAAGGCCGCCGCCTCCGCCCCCCCCTGCCTTGGGACCCTTGGACGACGCGCCGTGGCCGCAGCGAGGACGGGGCGCTGTTCCGCCCCCCCTCCCTCGGCGCGTCGGCTCCCGCCGCCGGGCGGGCCGGCCGCCGGGCGGGCCGGCCGCGTGGGCTCGACCCCGCGGCCCAGCCTGCCGGGCCTTGTGGATTGCGGCGGGGGACAGGGGTTGCTCCGCCTCCCCCCCTCCCTCCAGGCCCTTGGCGGCTGCCTCCGGCAGGGCCGGGCACGCGGTCCGGGCCTGCCCGGCCCGTTTCGGCTGCGGCGGGGACTGGGGGGATGCTCCGCCCCCCCGTCACCCGACGACGTCAGCTCCCGCCGTCGGGCGGGCCGGCCGCGTGGGCTCGAGCCTGCGGCCCGGCCTGCCGGGCCTTGTAGATTGCGGAGGGGACGGGGGTTCCTCCGCCTCCCCCCTCCCTCCAGGCTCTCGGCAGCCGCCTCCGGCGAGGCTGGGCGCGCGGTCCGGGCCTGCCTGGCCCGTTTCGGCCACGGCGGGGATGGGGGGATGCTCCGCCCCCCCGTCCCTCGAGGACGACAGCTGCCGCCTCCAGGCGGCCCGGCCGAGCGGGCTCGGGCCCACGGCCCGGCCTGCCGGGCCGTCCCGGCTGCGGCAAGGATGGGGGGGCTACCCCGTGCCCCCCCTTTCCCACCTCGAAGCTCACCGCTGCCGCCTGCGGCTGAGCCGGCCGCGCGGACATAGGCACGCGGTCCGGGCCTTCATTGCCGCTCCAGCCACGGTGGGGATGGGGGTCGCTCCACGCCCCCCCCCTTTGAGCCACACAGCCGCCGCATCAGCGCGGGCTTCACGCACGATGCATGGCGGGTTTTTTTTTTTCCCCTCTTCCTCCTCTTTTCTCGCTCTTCCTCTTTCCCAGATTCATGAAGTGACTTCAATGAGACAGCCTGCACACGCAAAACAACGGCGCGTGGCGTGAGACGGGCATAAACTGACTAGAGCGCTAACCCAGGTACAACACACCCATAATTGATCTCCCCCCAACATATCCTAACTGTTTACTTTATTTCATCAATTTAGCGAACCACCTTCTCGAAGAAATGCCTTCAAAGAGGAAATCAAGCAGCAAAAGCAACAAGGGGGCTATATCAAAAAATACAGCCCAAAAGCATCCACCCAAACGACCACGCAATCTGGTGACATACTCATCCTCGTCCGACGAAGAGGAGATCGACTTATCTACCCTCACACACCAAGTCGAGGCAGCCGAAGAAGCAGCAAGCCAGCTGGGGGGACACCGGGCCCCGAGTGCGCAGGTGAGTGGAGAAAAGTTGCGTACAAGAGGGCAATTACAACGTGCACTATGGCATTCCCTTGCAGATCGCATCGATGCTGTAGCGGCCACGACCGATGCAGCCGTCCGAAAACAATACGCATCACCCGGTGTCAGCCCCAGGGATAGGAGAGATGAACATCATTCGAGATGGTCACCCAGTAACGACAGGGCGAGTACATACAGAAGCC
This sequence comes from Shinisaurus crocodilurus, assembly GCA_021292165.1. Lineage (NCBI taxonomy): Eukaryota > Metazoa > Chordata > Lepidosauria > Squamata > Shinisauridae > Shinisaurus > Shinisaurus crocodilurus. The sequence continues at coordinate 170,684,155 of CM037880.1, read as the reverse complement.
AACAAGCAACGATCAACAGTGACAGAAGCCCCCCCTACGCACAAGAACAGGAACCTCACCCGGGACCGTCAACGCGCGACGGTGAGTACATGAGACATGATACACTGAGCAGAGGCTCTGACCAACACCATGACAGGTACAGGCACTCCTCCGCGAATTTGTACCCCCCCACAACGCCTGTGGCAAGGCTAACACCAGCCAGAACAGGGACACCTAGTACACCCCAGGTGTCACTGCAGGAGTTTGTCAACATACTAGCACAAGCGTTAGGGGGTCGTAATTCCGGGTCAAATGTCAGGGAGCAGTCGCAGGTAGCCGGGAGCAATAACACGAATTCCGGCAGCCCCGACAGACCGACAACGTCAAATATAAGTCAGGCGGAGCGGCAGGGTACACACTGTTAGAATATGGGTTCCACATATTCAGGTTTTGCCTTCGGGCTAGAAGGCTACAGAATACAACAAGCCTGATCAAGGTCAGGACTGAGGAAAGATTCACCTTTGTCCCAGTAAGGGACCGGTACAGTTTTTGCATCCAGAGAAACTGGAGCAAGGGTCGAGCTAAATTGTATGCAGCTGGGATGACATCATGCCTTGATGCAGCTGGCATTACCTAATTTAGCACGTGACTGTACCATAATGTATATAAGGTGTGTAAAGTCTTTGTAAGCTTGTTGGGAGTAAGGAGTATAGGTAAATATATGGTAAGAGAACATTCTGTATGATAAGAGTTTGTTTGTATGTCATGACTGTAACTGTTTTGTCTGACATGCTATTCTGTTTTTCACTCTTGTAATATATCACTCTTTAATCTGTTCATGTTGTACAAGTTTAGTTTAGTAAACTTTAGAGTTTGAAAGAAACTGACTTGTTGTTTTGCTTTTTCGCCTACTGGCCTTGCACACGGTTTTTTCTCAAACTACCCTAACGCCACAACTCGAATCTGCAGCCACTGGACAAAGTTGCTTAGCTTTGTTTTTCCCCCAGTGGTTCAGTATTCCAACAGGTTATGGGCCCAGCTGTGGCACATGGGTATTGAGATCCATGGAGTTTTGTTTTTGGCTAAGGTCCAGTGAGGTGTTTTTGTTTGGGTGCTGAGAAGTTTTGATCGCTGCAAAGTTCCTGGCTAGGGCTTTGTATCGCTGGTCCTTCTCTGGCAGCAAACCCTGCAAAGCTGGAAGAACAGACGGCTAAGGCGGTGAAGTCAAAGCCGGTGTCAAAGAGTGATCCTCTGGAGATAGAGGAGGGAAGAATTCCAGAACCAGCTCCCCCTGTGCAGACCGTGGACGGCGTTCCGATGGCGGTGGTGCAACAGTACCCGGGAGTGGTGGTGGACAAGCTGACGAGTGAGAATTACCTGGCTTGGGAATTCAAAACCAGAATGCTCCTGCTGCGGGAGGATTTATGGGACATAGCTGTTGTCAATCCCCCGCACGACCCAACCCCTGAAGAGAGCAGACGGATGCAGAGGGCTCATGCAATGATTGTGCTGTCTCTGTCACTTTCACAACTCTTGCATGTTAGATCTCTGGAGAATGCCGCCGACTGCTGGATGACTCTCAGGAGGATACATATTCGGGACTCTGCAAGTTGTAAAATCCTGTTGGCACGGCAACTGTACAGGAAGCAGTTGCTGCCCGGGGAAAAAGTTTCTGACCATTTGCAAGCGATACAGGAGCTACTGATGAAGCTTGCTGAGCGGGGTCAGAGATATGAAGAGATCCACCAAGTCCAGATCGTTCTGTCATCCCTGGATGAGAGCTGGGACTTGCTGGTCAGTAGCGTTGCTTCGCTCCCAGAAGACGATCTAACCATGGATTATCTTGCTGGCCGTCTCCTGGAAGAAGAGGAGAGGAGGAAAGCGAAACAGCAGCAGAAACAGATGACAGCTCCCTCCATCCGAAGGAATTCGTGCCGAGGAGGGGTGAGAGTGTCGGGTTACAGCGCAGAGCAACCGAGAAATGCCGGAGAAGACACGGAGGCAGCTTTGAGCGTGCGTAGGTGCTTCAGATGCGGGCAGCCAGGACACATCAAGAGGCACTGTAAGGCGAGCTTGCAGAAGGGCGGTCCACAGAAGAAGAAACAACCACAGGAAGATGGACGTTGTAGTAACTCTGTGTCTGCCACTGTGAGGGTGAATGTAAGTCAGCCTACATCAAGGTGGATTCTTGATAGTGGGAGCTCAAATAGCATTTCTAACTCGTCCTTGCCATTTGTGTCGTTTAACAAGGTGTCTAAAGAAAGCAGTAGTCACACTGTCACGTTGGCAGATGGGAGCACGTGTCCTATTGTGGGTGAGGGGAAGTGCAAAGTACCCTATCTAGAAACAGAGATGGAGAATGTTCTGTGTGTCCCCAATTTAGACTATAGCCTATTGTCTGTATCTTGTCTAACAAATGATGGGTATGAGGTGGTATTCACAAAAGCTGGCTGTGAAATACTCAAAGGTGGGAAGCTTGCTGCCAAAGCCTCCCTGGTAAATGGGCTATATGTGTTGTCTCCCCACATTGCCATGGTTAATAATACACCTTTACACGATGGATGTTTACACACATTTCACAGGAAATTAGGGCATTCAGGATTTGGTGTAATTCAGAAGACTGCTGAGTCTTGTACTGGGGTTACATTGAAAGGGTGCAAGAAGTATCTAAACTGTGCAGTGTGCAAACAAGCAAAATCTAGGGTGCAACCAATAAGTAGAAAATCAAACAGGCAGGTCAATGAAGTGTTTGAGTTGGTGCATTCCGATGTGTGTGGCCCCTTCAAACCCAGTGAAGGTGGTGCAAGATATGTGGTACTGATTATGGATGAGTATTCCAAGTTCACATGGGTGTATCTGGTGAAGCAAAAAGCTCAGTGTTTTTCTGTGTTCCGTGACTGGGTAGCATATGCAGAACGGCAGTTTAACACGAAAGTATGTACTCTACAAACAGACCGGGGTGGGGAGTACTTGAGCGGAGAGTTCCAAAAGCTCATAAGAACAAATGGTATAATGCACAAGGTCACAGATACTGGTATTGTGTCTGGGAAATTAAGGGCTCTTCAACAAATAATGAGATGTTTGTTAACCGACGCTGGTCTAAGCACAAACTCGCATTTTTGGGGTGAAGCAATCCTTGCAGCCAATTACCTGTGCGATAGAACCTGGTCTATGGTGATTGATAATATACCGTATACAAAGCTATTTAACAGGGCTCCGGAGCTTGGCCACCTTCGAGTCTGGGGTAGTTTTGCATACGTGCATATTCCTAAATCAATGAGAAGGAAAGGAGAACAAAGATCACAAAGGTTGCGTTTTGTGGGATATGCTGGAACTGGGAAATCCTGGAGGTTTTCACGAGGGAATGCCAGGGTGATCATTTCTCAGAATGCAGATTTTGTTGAGGAAGGTTGGCAATGTATACATGCAAACCCAGAGGTTTTAATTCCGGTAGATGACTCTGAGCCAGCCAAGCCGCAGCAGCTGGCGAGAGAGGGGGGCCAAAGCCCAAGGAATGCAAAACAATCTGTGCAAGCCAGAGAAAGTGGGGAGGAACAAGCCGGTGAAGGCAGTACTGAAATTGAGATCCGAAGATCTCAGAGGAGTAACAAAGGTGTTCCACCCCAGAGGTTTGTGATAGGAGGGGCAAGAGTTTGCAATGTTACATATGTTGAACCAGAGAACCTTGAACAAGTAAATAATTTGCCTAATACTGAAAAGCAACAGTGGTTGGAGGCAATGAGCAGTGAAATGGAATCATTCAAACGGAACAATGTATTTACAGAGGTGAAAGCACCAGCAGGAGTAAAAATAACTGGCAGCAGGTGGTTATTCAAACGGAAGGTGTCAATTTCGGGAGAATACATATTTAAATCAAGATTAATTGCCAGGGGTTTTTCGCAAAGGTGGGGAGAAAGTTATGATGAAACATTCTCACCCACTGCAAAAGCAGAAACAGTAAGGTTGCTACTGTCACTGGCTGCGAAAAGGGATTTACAGGTGCATCATTTGGATTTCACAACTGCATATCTAAATGCTCCTCTGGAGGAGGAAATATACATGGAGCCAGCTCCAGGGTTTGAATGTAAACAGGGAAAGGTTTGGTATCTTAACAAAGCGGTTTATGGGCTGAAGCAGTCAGCCAGAGCCTGGAATATTTGTCTCAATGAAACATTGCTGCAATATGGTTTCAAACGTGGGGTAGCTGACCCGTGTCTGTACACCAAAGGGTCAGGAAACAACTACATGGTCTTAATCACGTTCGTTGACGATATTTTGTGTGCTGGGTCAAGCAGCAGCCAGATATCTACATTTGCAAAGCAATTAGGACAGAAATTCAAAATAAAATCTCTGGGTGAAGTCTCACAGTATCTAGGTGTTCAGGTGGTCAGGTCAAAAGAGTCTATTTGTCTGAACCAGAAACAAAAGGTGATAGCATTACTTGACAAGTATGGTATGCTAGAATGTGCACCGGTCCTGACACCTATGACCACAGATTTTGTTAAATCCATAACAGCAACAGACAAAGTGTTCCATGAGGTGGAAAGATATCAATCCCTGGTTGGCAGTTTGCTGTATCTGGCACAGTGGTCACGGCCAGATATAGCAGCCAGTGTGGGAGTTTTGTGTCGGTTCACAGCACAACCCACTGTTCCTGCATGGAATGCAGCAAAGAGAGTACTGCGGTATCTCAAAGGCACACTCGAAATTTGTTTAAGTTTACCGGAAAAAGGGTCAGAAAACTTACAAATATGGGTGGACTCTGACTGGGGAAACTGTGTATTGTCCCGGAAATCAGTCAGTGGCATGGTCATGCAATTTGGTAACACCATTGTGAACTGGGTATCAAAGAAGCAAACAAGTGTAGCCACATCCAGTTGTCAGGCAGAAATGGCAGCAGTTTCTCTGGCATGTGGGGAGATAACTTGGTTTCTTCAACTGTTCAAAGATATGGGTATTAGTCAACAACTACCGGTAGAGGTTTATTGTGACAGTACAGCATGTATATCTTTGACCAACACAGAACACTTGAAAGCCCAGACTAAACACATAGCGGTAAAGTATTGCAATGTAAGGGATCACATTCAAACTGGTATAATCAAACTGATGTACTGCCCATCAGAGGGGAATTTGGCAGATGTCATGACCAAGGCACTGCCCAAGCCCAAATTCCTTGAAACCATTACAAAGTTTGGAATGATGTTAAAATGAAACGTGTTTAGTAGTAAAGTATAATAAAGCTTCAAGCCTCTCAGGCAAGGAGGGGTGTTAGAATATGGGTTCCACATATTCAGGTTTTGCCTTCGGGCTAGAAGGCTACAGAATACAACAAGCCTGATCAAGGTCAGGACTGAGGAAAGATTCACCTTTGTCCCAGTAAGGGACCGGTACAGTTTTTTGCATCCAGAGAAACTGGAGCAAGGGTCGAGCTAAATTGTATGCAGCTGGGATGACATCATGCCTTGATGCAGCTGGCATTACCTAATTTAGCACGTGACTGTACCATAATGTATATAAGGTGTGTAAAGTCTTTGTAAGCTTGTTGGGAGTAAGGAGTATAGGTAAATATATGGTAAGAGAGCATTCTGTATGATAAGAGTTTGTTTGTATGTCATGACTGTAACTGTTTTGTCTGACATGCTATTCTGTTTTTCACTCTTGTAATATATCACTCTTTAATCTGTTCATGTTGTACAAGTTTAGTTTAGTAAACTTTAGAGTTTGAAAGAAACTGACTTGTTGTTTTGCTTTTTCGCCTACTGGCCTTGCACACGGTTTTTTCTCAAACTACCCTAACGCCACAACTCGAATCTGCAGCCACTGGACAAAGTTGCTTAGCTTTGTTTTTCCCCCAGTGGTTCAGTATTCCAACACACACAACACCCAGGCTGTCTCTAATACAGCATCCATCGCGGCGGCAGAAGCAGGCCAAGCACATAGGGACAATGCCGTCCCAACGAACTCAAATAACACACAACAAGTGGCCCTCTATACACTTCCCAACCCACAGACAGGGGGCACTACAACTCTGGCTGAAGCATGCGCACCAGCGTGGGGCGGGCCAAACACACCTGGTGCGATGGGTTTTGCACCGGCAGCTGTAGATAACTACCCGAACTCAACTGCCGGAAATAGATACCACGGAGGGCCGTCATTCCCACTTGGCTTCCATCTATCTCAATCCACAAGGGAAAAAATATTAAGGGGGGAGTTCATTGACATGTTCTCCCTTTTGCAAAGGGAACCTGAAACACAAGAATTAGAGAAACTTAGCGACGCAGAGAAAGAAAAGGCAAAAAAGAAGAACCCCCCGCGCACATGGTCTAACTGGTTAGCGGGATACTTGACCTACCTAGGAGTAGTTCTACAGAAATACCCAGAAAAAGGTGTCGTACTGGTTAAATACCTTGACATAATATTTAGAGCATACTCCTGCTACGAAGGTCCAGCGTGGCTACAGTATGACGAGGCCTTCCGGGAGAAGGCGGCAGCAGATCGGTACATCAGATGGGATATTAAGGACAGTGATATATGGATGGAATACACAATTCCAGCACGGCCAATTTTTGGGGAAAGAGCGGCCACTGGGCACATCATGGCTAAATACCAAGGATCCCCCGGTGCGTACAATTCACCGGGTCAGCCGGTTCAACCCCGGCCAGTCTGTTGGGATTTCTCAAGGGGAGGCTGCAAACGATCCGGATGTAACTTCAGACACGCATGTGGGCTGTGTGGAGCAGCACATGCCGTCAGCACATGCCCCAAGCTTAAACCCCTTAAGGGCCAACCCAGACCAAGCAATCAAAACAATTTCACACACGGAACAGGACATTCACAGGTTCCCAAAGGGCCCCAGTCCAATTAAATTACAAGCGCTATGGCCCCTATTAGACATCTACCCACACAGAGAAGATGCATGTTATTTATACCATGGCTTTAAATACGGCTTCAGAATTCCATACACAGGTCCGCGATTGCATTCCATGGCCCCCAACCAAAAATCAATTGCTGAGCTCCAGCATGTAGCACTAGACAAAATTAAAAAAGAGATAAAAGAAGGGAGGGTCCTCGGCCCTTTCGACACGCTCCCGATGTCATCACTCAGGGTATCCCCACTAGGCATAGTCCCTAAGAAGGCACCCGGCAAATATCGCTTGATACATAACCTGTCATTTCCTAAGGGCGCCTCGGTGAATGATGCAATCCCCGAGCACCTATGCTCGGTGAAATATGCATCATTCGATTCAGCTGTGGCAATGGTCCGAAATTGCGGACAAGGCGCCCTGATGGGAAAATGCGATATTAAATCAGCCTTCCGTTTGTTACCGGTCCACCCACAAGACTTTGACCTGTTAGGCTTCCATATACAGGGCCAGTTCTTCTTCGATAGAGCTATGCCGATGGGGTGTTCCATCTCTTGCTCGGCATTTGAGCGCTTCAGCTCATTTTTGGACTGGGCAGTGCAGAACAGAGCTAACCTCACACACGTAGTTCACTACCTGGACGATTTCCTGTTTGCTGGCCCACTCTACTCCAACCAATGCGCAAAACTTATGCATCAATTCAGCATACTATGCAATACAATTGGAGTACCATTGGCGCATGAAAAGACTGAGGGACCAGCAAATAGGCTAACCTTCTTAGGTATAGAATTGGACACAGTGCAACATTGTTCCAGGCTACCCGAGGAGAAGATCAAAGCCCTACGGGTTAAAATCAACGATACGCTGCACTTAAAAAAGATCACGTTAAGAGGGCTGCAGGAACTGGTGGGACATCTCAATTTTGCTTGTAGAGTAATCGCACCTGGTAGAGCTTTCTTGCGCCGGCTGTGCAATGCCATGCAAACATTGACTCGACCACACCACAGGTTGCGGGTGTCGGCATCCATCAGAGCCGACCTGCAAATATGGGCCGGATTTTTGACACAATTCAATGGTGTTTCATTTTGGAGACAAGACAGGTTATTGGACGCAGAGTTTAGGGTCCAATCAGATGCATCTGGCACCTTAGGTTTCGGAGCCATCTTGGGGGAGCAGTGGTGCGCAAACAGCTGGCCAGAGCAATGGAAATCCTCTGAACTGGTGCGTGACCTTACTTTTCTAGAATTGTTCCCGATATACGTAGCCGTGCACATATGGGCAGAACAGCTCTCCAATTCTGTGGTACACTTCCTCTGTGACAATCAGGCAACTGTTCAAGTAATTAACTCACTTACCTCAAAGAATAACAACGTGATGTGCCTAGTAAGGACCATCACGATGCAGTGCCTCAAATTCAATATTCTGTTCAGAGCCCGACACGTGCCAGGGTTAGACAACGGAATCGCTGATGCATTATCACGAAATCAGATGAGAAGATTTAGGCAACTAGCCCCATGGGCGTCTGAACTTCCTATAATGATGCCAGACTATCTTTGGCAGATTGGAGGTCTGCGGCTGAAAATGCCATCATGAGTTCCCTGGCGCCCAGTACGCGGGCAGCCTACGACAGGGCAGGTAGGGAATTTCAAAACTTCAGAGTAATGAACAGGGTACCCGAGACATGGCCCATTCCAGCAGAACAGCTGATACAATTCTGCGTATATGCTAGAAAGCAAGGTGCATCTGTACGCACACTGAGAGCAAAACGATCAGGCCTGGCATTTTTAGCCAAAGCTAGAGGATGGGGTGACAACTCGAGGGACTTTAGGTTGAAAAAGATGCTAATTGGATGGTCACGACAAAACCCCCCAGCACCTGATGCGAGAATCCCCATATCACCAGAAGTACTTATGGGCTTACATTCACAGTGGCCAGGCATATGTAAGTCCAACTACGAAGCAGTTTTGTTCCATGCCACGGCATTAACAGCCTTTTTTGGCGCATTCCGTATATCGGAACTGGTGGTTAGGTCCAAAACCGATTCATCAAGCCGAGCCTTGCAATACGCTGACCTCACATTCATTGCAACTGGGGTAAAGATTAAATTGCGCAGGTCAAAAACTGATCAGTTGGCTAAGGGGACAGACATATTTCTTTACCAGGCCACTGAAACTGAACTGTGCCCAGTTACTGCATTACGCACATATGCCTCCAGCAGAGGAAAGAAAGATGGTCCTCTTTTCCAACATGCGGATGGGTCACCACTCACCAAATTCCAATTTTGGGCTGTAGCAAAATTAGCGCTGGGAGCAATGGGCCTAGGGGACAAACGATTTGGAACACACTCATTCCGTATTGGCGCGGCGTCAACGGCGGCAGCCGCAGGCTTACCCGCCGACAGAGTACAAGCAGTAGGGCGTTGGCAATCGCAAGCATATCGGTCTTATGTACGCAAATTTCTATGAACGATACTGCGGCCTCTGTTTCTTCATTGCAGAATATCCAGGGGCCAAACCGGTGCGTGTTTTGGTGTGCGGACACAGCTTTGTTTTCTGGGCAGCTCGAAGGGCGGCAGCCTCGGGCCAAGGAACTCAGCTGGGAATGGGCCGAACGGCTGAAATCCATTGGTTGGGATACCGCGGCTTGCGGTGGCAGAGCTTGATTAAAACCCTGTTTGGGTTCGGCTTCAATGAACAACCCCCGCACCTGCTGGTGCTGCACCTTGGGGGGAATGATTTGGGTTTACTCAAGAGTAAAGCCCTGGTGCTACAGGCGCTCGCAGATTTCCAATACATCAAGGAAAAGTGGCCGGCGGTCCAGATCATTTGGTCTCACATCATACCACGACAGTGCTGGAGGAACAACGCAAACCCCCGAATTATGAACAGAGCAGCCAGAAGGGTTAACAGAGAAATTGTGAAAGGACTGGGGGGCGTGGGTTATAATGTACCCCATCCTGATATTATATTGGCCCGGAGGGAGCTGTACCGCATTGATGGAATTCATTTGTCTGACAAGGGTAATGATGTATTTATCAAGGATCTGCAAAGGGCCCTGCTGGAAATTATTCCTGGCAGGTGGGGGAGAGGGGACTAAGCAGGCGCTGGTCCCTCTCTGTGGCGGGTAAGTGCGGGTTAGGGTATGGATAGGGTGAGGTGAGCATCCCTGGCACCATTCAGGTGACAGGCGGTTTTATGATGCCTCAGATGGATGGGTCAGTAGGCTCAGACAGCTGGGGGTCAAGAACGCCTGTGAGCCCTTTGTTCTCGCCAAGCTTGTTGTCGTGAGACTCCGAGAGGGTGCGACGCAACAAAGGCTCCCAACACTGGAAAGTGCAAAAGGGGGAGGCGGCGGAATTCCTCGCCACCTCCCGGTTTTGGATGCTCCGCCCAAGTGCATAACAGAGCGGCCTACCAGGCCAGAATAGAATAACCCGCACTCGATCCCTTTGCAGTTCTTTGTATGTAAATATGTAAATAAACGTGGCCCAGTTAAACACCAACTGAATGTCTCGGTTCTTCATTTCCCACCTATACGTCCGCAATGACCTTCCCCCGCATCACGCGCAGCTGTGGGCGGGGAGAAATTTTGCGGACGTGGGGGGAGGAGAGGCGAGACTTACCAGTTCTCGCAGGTATGCTCAGGTAGAGGGGGCGGGGTTGCAGGAGCCAATATTAGGACCTGCAGCATCGCCCCACACCCTCTTTGTTCTTCGCAGCTCCCTCCCTCCCACCCTGTATTCAGTATGGGCTCCTCTGGTCGCCGTTAAGGGGCCGAGTAGGAATTTTGGCTTATCCCTTTTAGAGGGGTGGGCGCGTTTCGCCTACTCCATACTACTGCAGGGTTGGGAGAATTTTTAGTTAGTGCACATAGGGGGAAAAATGGTCACAAATAGATAGTTGGCAGGTAAGTGCGGGTTAGGGTATGGATAGGGTGAGGTGAGCATCCCTGGCACCATTCAGGTGACAGGCGGTTTTATGATGCCTCAGATGGATGGGTCAGTAGGCTCAGACAGCTGGGGGTCAGGAACGCCTGTGAGCCCTTTGTTCTCGCCAAGCTTGTTGTCGTGAGACTCCGAGAGGGTGCGACGCAACAAAGGCTCCCAACACTGGAAAGTGCAAAAGGGGGAGGCGGCGGAATTCCTCGCCACCTCCCGGTTTTGGATGCTCCGCCCAAGTGCATAGCAGAGCGGCCTACCAGGCCAGAATAGAATAACCCGCACTCGATCCCTTTGCAGTTCTTTGTATGTAAATATGTAAATAAACGTGGCCCAGTTAAACACCAACTGAATGTCTCGGTTCTTCATTTCCCACCTATACGTCCGCAAACAACATTTGCCTGGAATGTTGGTTATATGCCTGCGGGTGGATGATTTGTATCAGCCCCAAGGCTAAACCAATCAGGATCAGGCAGATAGACTGCCAGCAGTGGGTAGTGATGTTATCAGAACTTTGGAATACCTGGTTTGGAGTGCAGATTTGGCACACTCGTAATACACTCATAATTCTGAACCAGGTCCGTAACCTGGAACAGTGCTATAGCAGTATTCCAGGGTCAGAGAGAAGGGTGGAAGAAACAGACATCTGATTCTGCTCCCGCCCTGCTATAGCAGCAACTGCAGCTGACACAAAAAGGAGTTTGGGGATGGACTCTGTTGCACTCCTGAAGACGTCATCGGGAGAACAACTGGGTCCAGATATGGTTTGTAATTGGGTTTGGAACAAACCCCGCTACCTTTTTAATTATTTTGGGGGGGGGGGAGAGAACACTATAGCTCATTCTGCCAGTCCCAATTTTGAAACGAGCCAGGGGTGGGGTAGGCTGGTTCGCTCTGTCACTGACACCTGGCGAGACCCTGGTGGCCTCCCTAAAGAGCACGCTGCCTGGAATACCTGGGAACAGCTAATGCCCTGACACAGGAGTCCCCACGTGGTGCAGTGTGGATGCCACTGTGCTCTTGGTGCCTGCCAGGCTTCCGGCCCCACCCGAGTTCTGCTTTTTATTGATTTTATTTTTAGCTGGGAGGCTGGCCTGTTGAAAAGCAGCATGGGGCCTCGTGCAGGCCCAGGAGCAGTCTTTGGAAATATAACCTGCGGGTGGTGGCTGTAGTTCAAAAAGGACAGTTGGGGAATAGTAGGGAGCATACGGGGAGGGGAGGGGTGTTTTTATTTTTGCTCTGTGCAAAACAAGAGTGTTTTGCCTTTTTGTAGGTGCTGTCTCTGTTTTTTGGATTAGGTGTGTAGTGTGTGGGGGTGTCTTGTATGTGTGTATTTGTGTGTTTCCCCGAGCACCACCAGTTTGCCTTCTGTGAAATGGGTATTTTGTTGTGCTTTGTGGGAGCAGATAATGTGATGTGGCATTTGGGGCTCAGAAGTTACGACAGATAATCTGTGAGTTAGATCCCCTACAAGAAGAGAGGCTAACCCCACCCTATTGCAAAAGGTTTGGGGTCTTTGGCTGGGGTAAAGATGCACGCAATTGGGTTGAAGCATGCCCTTCAACACTCAACATAGACTTGACATACTAACTCTACACTGAGACACAACATATAAACACCTAGCAGAAACACAACACAAAAAGAGCTGTTTATTTAAGAAGAAATATAGAGCATGTACAGTGTCTTAGTTCCTGGTCTTACATGTTTTTTACACAATAATTCAGGCAACAAAATATACCTACTGCATCTCCAATCATACTCTATAATCTAGATAGAAAAGATCCCTGTGCCCTGGTAGCCTATAGACTGCAAGGAGGGTGTGTGTGGAAAAGACACACACACCCCACGCTGGCAAGGAAAGGAAAGAATAAGGAAAGAATCCATAGCTACCTGTCTTGTTGTGAGTCCCGCATTGAAGGGGGCCCTGCATGGAAGAGGGGAGCAAGAGGTGTGTGCATTCCTGCTTGCTGACTTCTATGGGCTAAGTTTGAGTTCTTATACTTTTCCTCTGAATCTCTTGCTACTTGGGAGGGGCAAGGGCTGACCTTGTCTCTCTGATGTTCTTTAATCACCTTTAATCATTCTGTCCTTTGTGTGCCTATGGTGGCCTTTGTGTGAGGCTATGGCTCTTGATGGGTGTCATAGGGGGAAACTTTTGTAGTTACCCCCCCTCCCTGATTAGTTCAGGACCCTGATGGAGTCCTGTCCAGGATTGGGGCCATCCTGTTTCCAGGACTGTCTTTCAGGAGCTGCTCTCTTATCTCCCCCCCCCCCCAGGCCATGCATGCTAATCTGATCATGGCAAGACTTCAGCCACTGCCCATTCATGCTTCCTAGATCTCAATCACTCTCCAGTCAAGCCTTCATTTGCATCCTGTGTGCCAGTCCGGTTGCTGAGGCTGATCATTTCTCACAAACCCAAGCTTACCCAAGCTCCAATTGGGGCCTGTTGTGGCCTTCCCTGTGAACCATAGTCACAACCAGATTATTATAACTATATCTCCTCATAACACAGAGCACGCCTCTGCCTTGTCCTCTGAGCCTCATCAGTTTGCCTTCTGTGAAATGGGTGTTGGAGAGTAAACTGGGGGTTCAAAAGTAGTTTTGAGCCCTACAGTGCAAAACACTTCATCCTTAGGCTTGTGTGTCCATTTGCGGGGGGGGGGGGATATTGTGCATGTGTGAATCTTTTTAGGTAGCTGTCTATATTTTGTGGTAGGTAATTATCAGGCCCTTCTTCAGCTCTTGATTCTGGTCCAGCTCAACAGTTGTTTGCAATATTTGCTTATATTGTAATATAGCACTGAGTAAATAAATATCACTAATAATTGTACTGTGAGGTCCTGTGAGTTCTGAAACCCATCAGGACAACTGTGGCCCCTTGATATGAGATTTCTGATATCAGGAGTTCTGCATTGTAGACTGATTTCATAAAAGGATCATTACTTGTTCTCTGGAGCCATTAGGACAAAGCTGATTGCTCAGCAGAAGAGATGAGGAAGAGCCTGCTGTTTCCAAATTAAGTCAGTGGTATGGCTCAGTGCCACCTCTGCCTAAGTCCCAGCAATGACAATTAATGGGTTGAAACAAGCCATCATTAACTTAGTAGTAAAGAACGCAGAGTACAATAATCCTGTGGCTTCAGGTTAAAGATCCAGACCAGATCTTAATCCAAACACTGTGCATATCTGTTACCCTCACCAAGGCAATGCTACATCCACTCTCTGGCACAGAGCAGAGGCTGTGAACTGGTGCTGTGGGCTATTGAACCCGTGGTTCTTATACCTCCACTTATAAGCTTTTCACAGGTACAATGTTGCCTTAATTGTCTTGGTGTCAACAATCATGGGCAGAATGCACCACCACTGCCACAGAACTCTCGTGGGCAGAATGCACCACCACTGCCACAGAACTCTCTGTAATATGAAATTTGGGGCATCAAATTGATCTGCTGCAAATGAATAATTGTGTAAACAGTTGCAAATAGGCTGTATAAGTAATTAGCATAGTTCTTGCACAGCCTTGTTAAGGGTTTTTGTTTGTTTGTTTTTTACTTAAGGCTTCACACTCTCACTGACAATATATGAATGAAAATATTTGCAAGAAATTTGTTCCTAGTTAAATACAGGAACTAGGCCATATGTACATAGGATCAGCCAAAATGTGATAGATTTTCTGTGAACAAAGTTCCTCCTTGGGGTTTTAACATATTCTTGACTATAATTAAGTGGAAAGTACTAGAGCTGTGTGCAAACAGTTATTGGGTGGCATTCAAATATTGTGCATAAATAAACAAATGGAGTTAAATTGCCTTGCTTGCTTGGGGATGAGTAGCAGGGTTCATTCTTTATGACCCTAAAGCTTGGTTGTCTGTGCCTTGTGAGTAAGTAATAGGTGCAGTACACTATCGATTAGCATTAGCTCCAGGATGGAACTATCCTTCCTGTCAAGAGTAGAAAAGGTGTTGCTTCTGAACTTCTCTTTTTAGGGTGAGAAGGAGAAGAATTGGTGTTGATATAACAGAACAGCATAACGAATCTGCTTTTGTAGTCAACACCATATATATTAGTTATTCATTCATTGATTTATGAGTGACTCATACACTGAAGAGGAGACATTTCAACAAACAATGAATCATATCCTTTTATTCTGCCAACTCTGGCTTCACACTATCAGATATAATTAGATACTCTTTTCTCTCTCTCTCTCTCTCTTTTTCCTTTTCAGAATGGCACAGTTCTGTATTTGGTGATAATTCCCTTTTTGGATGTGTAAATTGCTGTTCAGATTCTATTTTCTTTTTCCTCTTTATAAGCCATGAACATTCCAACAATTTAAAGGGACTGGGGGAATCTGTGTATATCTATCCATTTTCTACTGCCTCTTTTGAAAACAACAGTCAAGATTGAACCAATGGTACAATCTGGGAGGATGCTATAAATCATTACTACCTTCAGTTCTCCTTTACAAATATTTTTTTGTTATATGCCAGCTCCTATTTTCTCTGTCCCCAAGACCTGACATGTATTGAAAGGCAGGAGTGTGAAGTGGAAGAGCTTTCCTCCCTCTAGCCTACCATGCAGGCTACTTCTGTGAGGCGAGGGACAGGTCAGATTCTCCAGGCCTCTTTGATTCATGTAGATGGCTTAGATCAGGGGTGCAGAACCTCTTTCAGCCTGAGGGACAGATTTTATTTCAGAGAAGCTTTCAGGGGGCATATGGCCAGTGATGGGTGGGGCAGAAGGCAAAAAGGGTGGAGCCACAGAGGGCTCAACCAAAAATACCCCAAATACCAAAAATTAGCAAATCAGTATTAGTTATGATAGAAGTTATGTCACTTCAAAATCCTGGAGGACAGATTGTTTCCCTGGGAGACTGCAGCTCTCCACAACTCACTGAATAGTGGGCAGTGTGATCCTATGGCTCCAACATCAAAAAACAGCTTTGATGTCAGAAAACAGTTCTGATATCTGGGACTCTGCGCTCAGAGTGCCCCCCCCCCACAGCTGGTGCAGAAAGAACCACACTGGCTGCTTCTCTGAGGTTGCAAAAGCAACCTTGGAGAAGGGGTTTAGTGGGCATTCTGGGGAGATGGAGAAGGGAGGAGACCGGCACTGCCAAGGTACGAGGATTGCACTCTAAATGGCTAAAATGAATGATTTCCTTTTGCACAATTGCTTCTACCCTTCTACTGATTTTCTCTAGTTATCTGCTACAGTGATTTGCACCCATTGCCTAACTGTGCATGGGTTCAGGCTGTAAGCCTCACAATAAAGCATCATCTGCCCTGGGGGATTTTAATGCACTACATTAAAAAACAAAAACAAAAAAAACCCAGCTTGCTTCTGGAAGGTTGGTGAGAGCAATTGTGGAACACGGTGTTTGTGTAACACAGTTCCAGTGATTTCTGCATATCTGAAGCTCATACTGGCATATGATGGTGTTACAGGAAATGAAGTATTAAGCTGAAAATAAAGAGAGGTGGATGGACAGCTCTTTAGGATTCTGTTTGTTCATTTGTTTGTTTGGTAATAAATACACTCACTACTCATTTGCTGAGATCTAAAGTATTACTAAAGCACAGGCCTGTGGCTTATGCTGGCTCGGCTTGTCTGGGTGTGGAGAGCTGGGCAGGGTCGGGCCTGGTTATTACTTGGATGGGAGACCCCTCCTCTGGTTTCCTGCATTGAGCAGGGGGTTGGACTCAATAGCCTTGTAGGCTCCTTCCAACTCTATGATCTATGAAATCTATCTATGAAATCTGTTTCCCCCAACTAACATGTCTGTTCCAAGTAAATTATATTTTCCCAGCATATAAAGTCACCATTTTGTGCAAGTGGGAAAATGACATTTGACTTTCCTTGCCCACTTGCACAGCCAAGACATCAATTGTTGCCATACCTATTAGCCAATGTCTGTAACATAATTGGTTACAAGTTGACACTACCCTTCTCCCCCCTCATACATATATTGGCCATATACTTTAATTTTAAAGGATTATATTATTTTCTCATTATTCATCTTATTTGAAGACTGACCACTCCCCACTGTGCCAATCCAGCATGGAATCATTGATATGCCATTTGGAGAAAAATGAGGGAATAGGGAAGAGAAGTGTTGTGACTATTAGTAAAGTCATCCCACCTCCATGCAGATAATCTCTCATGATTTCATGAATCTTTCTTTTGCCAGAAAGTTGAGGTTACACACTTTAAAAAATATGTTTCCCTGACATGTGGAAAGGCTCTTAGAAGACAAGAAAATGACACTTTCTGTAGAGCAGAGGTCTCACTAATAGCATGTCCTGGCACCATATCTTATTTTACCTTCCTAAGATCAAACACTGGCACTTCACTTATATATTTTGTTTATTTTAGGTCAGCAGACCATCAAAGTGATGGACAGGCACTGTCAGAAGCCATTAGAGCAGTGAGGGAGCAAGGAGAGCAACCTAGTCACATTTGGCACTGAGTGTAGTTCCTTCTCTCACAGCTTACTTGCTTCGGGATAAGCAGACATGCAATGTTCAAGCTTGTCAAGAGGTTCTCTGAATTCCTCCTCGAAGTTCAGTTCATAAGAACACAAGAAGAGGCATGCTTGATCAGACCAAGGGTCCATCTATTTATTTATTTATTTATTTATTACATTTATACCCCGCCTTTTTTCCTGCAAGGAACTCAAGGCGGCTTACATAATCCTCCTTCTCCTCTCCATGTTATCCTCACAACAACCTTGTGAGGTAGGTTAGGCTGAGAGGCAGTGACTGGCCCAAAGTCACCCAGTAAGTTTCATGGCTGAGCAGGGACTAGAACCCAGATCTCCTGAGTCCCAGTCCAACACTCTCACCACTACGCCACACTGGCTCTCATCTAGTCCAGCATTCTGTTCACACAGCGGCCAACCAGCTGCCCACAGGAAACCCACAAGCAGGACTTGAGTGCAACAGCACCCTCCTGCCCATGTTCCCCAGGAGCTGGTCTACTGCCTCTGATACTGGAGAATACATAGAGCCATCAGGACTAGTAACCATTCATAGCCTTATCCTGTCCGGTCCCCTTTTAAAGCCATCCAAATTGGTGGCAATCACTACATCTTGTGGAAGTGAATTCCATAGTTTAGCTATGTGCTCTGTGAAGAAGTACTTCCTTTTATCTGTCCAGAATCGCCCACCAATCAACTTCATGGGATGACCCCTGGTTCTAGTATTATGAGGGAGAAAAATGTCTCCCTATCCACTTTCTCCACACCATGCATAATTTTGTACATCTCTATGTCTCCCCTTACTTGCCTTTTTTTCTAAAAATGGAACAACTTCACCTTGATCCCAGTCCCAAATGTGAGGGTCTTTCATTTCCAAATGGGAAAATGCACATTTTTGATTCGGGAAAATGCACATTTTTAAAAGTATGTACCCAAAATGCACGCAGTCCCTTCATTAAAGTGTGAAAATGTATATGCAATTTGTTTTAATGGGCCTGCAGCTTTGAAAATGGGCAAAATAATAATAATAATAATAATAATAATAATAATAATAATGCGGAGGAGGAGGAGGAGGAGGAGGAGGAGGAGGAGGAGGAGGAGGAGGAGGCACACATGTTCAAGCATCCAAGGTTGTGAGTGGGGCTTGTTAAAATGTTTTGCAAACAGAAACAACTTTTTTGTACATGCCTATCCTTACTGCCCTTCTGGAAGACAGAAAGGGAGCAAGAATAAAAGGGCAGACTGGCATCAGTGTGATTTATAAGTGCACACCAGTATGCATTCCTACATCCTAGGGATGGATAAATCTGTCAATTTTGGTTTCGCTCAGTTTCTCATTTTTCCAATCTTAACTTTGATTCATCCAAAACCTTTAGAATTTTTCCAATATTAAATATATGGTTCATCTGAAGTTTGAGAATTTTTTAAGTTCACATGAAAATTCGTAGACATGCTTGAGCACATTTCTCTGAATACATGCATTTGTGTACAGAATTTTGCCTAATCTACACATGTTTCTGAAAATTTCCCTAATATAATGTTTTTAAAATGTTATTTTCACTAATAAGCCCATTTTTGTGTGTACTTTCCCCTAACTTTGTATGCATTTTTAAATTGACTTCAGTCATGTCATCCTAAATTCTGTATGTCTATCAGTAGTTACCAAGAAGTATATCCTTGATGAAGTTCTGTGCATGATCTGGCCTTCAGTCAGCAGCCAAGAGGAAAGAAGCTGTCACAATGTAGTGTACTCCCACCCTGGTGTAAAGATGTTTATATTAACTGGAATTTGCAGATTGGAGCTTGCAGGAAATCTAGATTTTTCATGGTTATACAATGTGTATGCTTCCAACTTGCAGTTCAGTGTCTGTGTTTGAACGTCAAACACAGAGGATGTACCAGCTTAAAACATAAGTACATTAATACCTTTGAAAAGACCATTGTAAACAGCAGTAGCATGTCAGCAGCATTTGTGAACTCACAAAAGAGATGAGTAAATACCAGAACTGATCCTATTTGGAGTGCCAGATATTGCAGCAAAAGCTTGCATCACAACAGCTAAAGCAGCATCCCATGTAACCCAAGTTGGGCAGAGATTATGCTTCCTGAAACTCCGAAAACCTCCTTGTCTCTGCAGCACTTCTACTACAGGAATGTTCTTACTGTCATGTGGAAATATGGCTCTGGGGGTGAAAGAGAGCCCTCATCCCATTCTGAGAAATCTCTTTGCATTGTTCCTTTGTCACCTAGAGTTTGTCCTCTTGAGCCAAAGCTGGGAGACCTCTGCCTGACCCTATGGTCTGCTACTGCCCAATATTAAGAATGAAATGAATGTAGCATTTGTTTCATATTTATTAACTATAACCGGCTAGGTTGGATGCCTTTACTTTTAAGTAAGTTTATGTGTGTTATGTGTAAATGATTCCATGATAGATGATGTTTTATTGGTAGTTTGAATTTTGTAATTTTATACTGGGTCTGTTTTATGCACTGTATGATGATTTCATTATGTGAGCCACTTTGAGTTTATTTTGTGAAGTAATGTGGGACAAGGTTACTAACCACAGGCACAGTCCTATGGGGATGGCTGTAACCCTCCAAACTTGGAGGCTTATGGGAATCCTACACAGGGCGGGAGGAGTGCAGAGGTGAAGGTTGCCTTCACGCTCCTCCTGCCCTGCAAAACAGCTAGACAGCTGATTTTGGCTGCCTAACTGAGGCGCTTCAGATGGGAAGGGAAGGAGTCTGAGGCCCCACCAGGATACATCATATCTTGGCAGCGCTGGTCTCTTTCCCTCCCCAACCCCTGGAACGCCCATGTGACCTTGGAGAAGCAGCCGGTGTGTTCTTTCCGCACTGGCTGGGGGGCACGCTCCAAGTACGGAGTTGCTGCTCTGATGTCAGAGCTGATTTTCAGCATCAGAGCTGGGACTCTAAAAAATCCTATGGCCCTCTAAATGCTGTCTAGGAGTGCACTGCCCATATATAGAAATATATGTGTATAGAATGAACATGTATATGAAGGGAGCAACATCTCACCCCCTGACCTTTTCCCCAACTTCCATGCACTGATTGGGTTGCCTAGCCTACATAGGATGTTCACAGAACTATCATGTGTACACTGTGGCTGGTTAAAGGGTGGAAGTCATGGGTGGCTCCCAGGGATGGGGACTCGGACTCGAGGACTCGACTCGTGAGTCAGACTGAGTCCCCCCTCTGACTCAACTCGGACTCGAGTCCCAATATTTTTAATGAGACTCGAGACTCGACTCGGGACTCGAGACCAAGGACTCTTCAACATCCCTGGGCTGTGCCAGAAGGAGTGGAGAGGAGCGTGATTGCCGGCGAAGAGTGCAGGGAAGCGAGGTGTGCCGCTGCTCGGCCACTATGGACGGCTACCAGGAGTGCAGCCCCAACAGTGTGTCAAGATTTATTTTGATTGATGTGTTGCGTACTTGGGAGAGGCAGAAGAAGGACCTGAGATTACTCTGTGTGGCTGCTCTGAGTGTGTTTCTGGTTCCAGCAAGTTCATCACCAGTGGAGCGGGTGTTCAGTGAGGGTGGAATTGTGATGAGATCTCACCATTCCAGAATGGGGGCCAAACATTTAGAAAAAATCATGTTCCTCAAATGCAACATGGATAAGTTTTAGGAAGTACAGCAAGTTTATTTTTTAACATCATTTTTCTAAAATGCAACCTTTCAGACATTTTGGGTTTGGCTGCCTCTGCCTGCCTGTCTGGGGTTCCCAGCCTCCTCTGCCTGCCTGGTCTCTTCTTGACCAGTTCAACAGTTGAATTGTCCAAGACAAAGGCCTCTGCCTGCCTGCTTTGGGGTTCCCTGCCTCCTCTGCCTGCCTGGTTATTTTGGGTTTGTCTGCCTGGTCTGTTCTTGCCAAAATCAGTGGCAGAGTTTTGAAATAAAAAGGCACACTTGTGCCTAGAATTTATTTAAACCACACATCTGAAGTAGCCTTATTTTGTTGGGAAAAAAACCCATTGATTTTAATAGGGACTCGTGGAGTCAGCTTTGGGAGTGACTCGTGACTCGTGAGTCACCATTTTGGACCAAGGACTCGGACTCAGACTCGAGACTCGGGTCCAAAGACTCGTGACTCGACTCGTGACTCAAGACCAAGGACTCTTCAACATCCCTGGTGGCTCCAATGGACACTCTTCCTCTCTCCATGTTCATTCTACATACATACGTTGTCCACCCAGGGATTCGGATTTTGATACTTCATTCCTGAAGTTGAACATACATTAATGGCAGCCAAACTGGAAGGAGTGGGCCAAAGTTTGACTGTGTTCTATTGTGTAAATGGATTTCTGTGGGCTATTACTGAATGAATGTTCTTATTTGGGGGCAGGGATTCTGGCTAACTGATTTAACGGCCCCTTCCTACAATTTGTTGAGTACTTATCTTCCGACTGAAACCATTGTGGACTGTGTCAAAACAGTGTGCGATGGATTGTATCCGGAATCTAAAAATATAGTGATATTTTTTTTAAAAAAAAATTGCCACTGTGTCATACTGTAGGTACACCTGCTCACACCACTTAAGGGTGCAATCCTATGCATATTTAGACAGAAAAAAGTCCTACAACTCCCAGTATGCCCCAGTCAGCCATGCTGGTTGGGGGTTGCTGGGGGTTGTAGGACTTTTTGCTGTCTAAACATGCATAGGATTGCACCTTAAATGTCTTTCACACAGCTTAATAGAAGCCCAATACTCTACTGGTGTAAAAGTCAATTATAAAAATTTCAAGATCTCATACCTCGTTCAGTAAGTTGGGAATAGCCTAAGAATTCTGTCCTCATAGATTTCACAGTGTAATGTAAAGATTAAATTAAATGCCTGCTTCTGACACTACTGAAATTAGGAACTGAGGGCTAGTAGTAGTCCAGACACTTTCCACTACACACAAGCAGCTAAGTTTTGGTTTTCCTGGGTTTATAGCCAGGTGGGGAAACATATATGTGAAGAGGAGTGTAAATGGTGATGGGGGAACTCCCTTTGGCTCAGTTTGGCATTTGCTCAATAATTATGAGCGTTCTCAATGAGCATTTAGGGGGAAATGCCTCTTTCCCCAAGAGCTCTCTCTT
The DNA here is from genome assembly GCA_021292165.1 of Shinisaurus crocodilurus. Taxonomy (NCBI): domain Eukaryota; kingdom Metazoa; phylum Chordata; class Lepidosauria; order Squamata; family Shinisauridae; genus Shinisaurus; species Shinisaurus crocodilurus. The sequence goes on along the minus strand of CM037880.1, from coordinate 170,661,791 downwards.
GGCTCATAATGTTGGTGCATGCATGCTGATGGCATGTGCTCAGTTCTATTGACCTCTAAGAAATATAGCTCCAAGCACTAGCTGGAAATTCAGCTGCTCACCTTCTTCCAAAACAAACACATGAACAAGAGAGAGGGTTTTAGAACTGGATGGAAACACCAAACACATACAATCTTTGCAAGACATGACTAAGAAAATGGACACAAATGATGATGATGCTCAACCCCCGACCCCTCTCCACCCTCTGCAAAGCTGCTTGCTTGGGTGGCCTGGGTACATGATTCACAGCACCCAACAAGAGCTTCAGCTAGAGAAAGGGCTTAATATTAAACAACTTTTGCTCATGCACCTACAAAGCAGTTGGCTTTGGGTGCTTGCTTTTTCTCTGCATGTTCAGAATCTTCTTTTACATTCTTCTGAGTCACAGAAGAATGCTTGGGGGAAATGCTGCTTGATTCATACAGCCAAGCATGCCGTGCTGGACAAATTCATATTGCAAACCTAGTAATTACAAACTTCAGTGACATCTCTAATTTAGGTGGCAGAAGAAGTTAGCAAAACTAATCCCAAATTTTGTTTGCAGAGATCTCTCATCTAGTGGGCCATAAAAATGCAGATATAAATTACAAAACATATACACTTAAACCATCAACCACATTTATTAAAACCTTTAGAAAATGGCAGTAATCCACAATTATGGATAAAGATTCCCAGCAAGGGAAACAGCCTCACTCTATAGGGTTAACTTGACACTCAGAGCTTTGGATTTTTATTGCACGACACACTGTGATGTATTCATCATTCTTAGTTCTGCTTTACGATTTCTCAATCCCTGAGTGGTAGGTGAAGTGGAAGAATGAATAAGCTTGTAGCCCACCTATGCCCTCAATCTAAACAGTCCAAGTCTCCCATGTCATGCTTTGAATTATTAAAATACTGAGTTTGGTAGTCGATTAAAGTGTCATAAGTGATAACCTGAGCACTGCAAAGATAGAGCTGCACACTAGGCACAATGTCTTTGGTTTGCAAATGATTCAGGACACTTAAAAATGATTTCTTAATTTCATTTGGTAGTAATCAGAATCTTTTAGTCTGTTGAAAAAAACATCTGAGACTCTTAGAATCTCACAGTCTGACCTTGTGCCTTATCTCGCCATTGGAAGCGCACATGGAATCAGTCATATCTATCTCTCTGCCAATGCTGCACCACAAAAGGCAGCACATTGCCAGCACAATGATTCCCATCCAAGCACTGCTGCATCAATAGCATCAATCCATCCTACTGCTGTACTGGCATACCAATACAAGGAAAGACACAATCAGATTATAAATCTGGGCACTAATGTGTCATTTTAAATTCTCAACAAACTGAACGGAAGTTTCCATGGATAGGAGGAATACTGAGTGTGAATTCTACTGGTGTACATAAGAAGAGCCATGCTGGATCTAGGGATGTCAGAGAAATCCACAACAGATTCAAATGAGTTCGGATTTCTATGAATCTGACGCATGGATTCTGTAGTGGATCAGCTTTTCCTAAGTTGCACGGCTTCCATGGACTGGCAGACTGTTGTTTTTTTTTAACTTTCCATAATTTTGTGCAAATTTCGTTGTAGAAAAATACAAAAAACACTGACCAAAAATACACATCTCCCCCCATAGACTAAAGAGTGAAAATGCACATTTTGGGGTATTTGCATATTTTGGCAGGATTCATGCATTTTTTGAAGTGTGAATTTGCACAAATGCATACAAATACATTTGCGCAAAATCTGATTCTGTCAATGAATGGACGAAGAAACAAAAGGAGTCTGACAATCTATGAAATGCAGATGGAACGGGAAATGCAGATGGAACAGGTTTAACAAAGCCCATATATCCCCATGGCTGGATCAGCCTAAAGGCTGGTCTAGTCCAGTACTCAATTGGCACAGTGAACAGATGCCTATGGGAGGCATACTGCCTCTGTAATACAGCCACAAAGATGAGTAGCTGCTGATAGCCTTCTCCTCCGTGAATTTGTCTAATCCCCTTTTAAAGATAACAAAGTTGGTTGCCATTACTACATGTTGTGGTAGGAAATTCCATAGCTTAGGTATGTTGCTTCCTCCGATGGGAGAGGGAGACTGAAAAGTTCCCTTTAACACCTACGGATGCGAATTGCAAAAGACTTGGGAACAGATGCTCCATACCTGCACACTACACACACTTTTATAAGGGAACATGAACAAGAAAAATGCCTATAAAATTATGGGAGATTTTTTTAAAATGACATCCTGACCGTATATAACTATACCTTATTCCATTTCCTCAAAATAGTTCAACACACTGCTAAATATTGTGGCCAGGCCTTTCCTCGATTACATAATATTTTGGGTAAATGCACCCTAGTACCTGTTCTGGGTACAAGGCCAGCTTGTCCCCTAGGAAAATTCAAAGGATGCTAAGCAGCCAGATGAACTGTCACATCTCTTCTTGCCTCTGGCACATAGTTGCATTCTTCACCTCTGGCTTGGAGCCATGCATAAATAGTGGGCCAAGTGGAGCAGTGGAGAGGTATGAGCACAGCACTACATAGGTGATACAGCTAGGAAGGCACAGAGACAATTACTGGTTTCACACAAAATGACAACCCACACTCAAGGTTGAATATGGGTTGAGTGTGGGTTGTTGTTGAACCGTGGGTTGTTCTGTTGTGCTAACAAACCATAGTTTGTTAACCATGAACGACTCACAGTTTACAACCCAACAACAAACCATGGGTTCTCTTCATAGGTTGTTTGTGATTAATAAACCATGGTTTGTTAGTATGGCTGGGTTCACACAACACAACAAGCCATGGTTCAGTAACAACCCACACTTAACCCATATTCAACCCTGAATGGGTTGTTGTGTTGTGTGAACCCCGCCAATGTTACATCAAGAACAGTCTTTCCAAGTCCAGCTCAAACCTCTCAATGTGAAATATTATATGAAAATTTATTGGGCTAAATAGACTTGCCCTTGTTCTATATATAGTACAGTGAAAAGTTTTTTTAGTGGGCTAAACTGTCATTTCACTCAAAGAATAGTTCACCTGGAAACCTTTAACTGAATGCTATGGCTGAAATGAATAAAGAGAATAGGCTCTGTGGCTCACCAGAGAAATGGATGGACAATTTGCATTCTGCATAGCCCTTAGGCAGAAGTGATTTATTTTTTTTTTGGTAGTACCTGTAGGTTCCTTACCTGCCCATATTTCCATGATGAAATTTCTTATGTCATAGCTTTCCATATGTTGTTGAGTAAAAAAGAATAATATTGATATTACAAGAGTAAAAGCAATAACTTGAATTATATAATACACAAAAGCAACAGAGACCTGTGTATTATGTGTTGTCTTATTAGGCAGAGGAATAGAGTGTCTTAGTAAGATGGGATCTGGGGCTTCATTGAACACAGACCTACAGAGTTCAAAAAACAATTATGCAACATCTTTAACTAGCATTGCTATGTATATGAATTACATTTTAAATTGATTGAGACTCTTCATGTGTGTTCACGCTAACACACGTTCTGTTGCACTTGAGAATCTCCTCACCAAAGATGTGGTAACAGGCGGCTATCAGTTTCAAAACTTTACTCATTTGGTTTTTGTGGAAGAGAGGGAAATGCCTGGAATTGGCACTCATAATCACCCCACAGGAGACTAGCACTGATCAAAAGGACAGCTCCATTCAAAGGTACATTCACAATCCCATTCTGTTCCAGCATAGACCACTGAACAAATAGCACCCTTTGTGTGCATCGAACCCAGTTAAGAAGGGTTATAAATGTGGGAATTGTCTTCATTCTCCTATATCACAGTGTGCAATGACTAGTTTTACACTGATCAGGTTAGCTTAAATGTGCTGGGTGCCATTTGCCTAATTACCCAGGTGCAGTCTCTCGTGGCATGGCTTGTTGGAGGGGGAAACAACCCTCAAATAACCCAACAATGGCCTGTGGGTTATTTGTGGGTTGTTTCCCCCTCCAACAAGCCATGCCACCTGGATTCTGACAACACAACAAGCCATGCCTGGGCTCGTAATTAGGCAAATGGCACCCAGCATGCAGTGGCATGCACCATGGCTTAAACAAGCCACTGTGATCATGTGAACCAGGCCACTTTCCAAGCACATGTGCTGGTGTGTGTGTGTGTGTGTGTGTGTGTGTGTGTAGAAGACAACTTCTTCACTTTACATTAGCATGCTTTTCTCAACATGAGAACCTTGTTTTGTAAAACATAACACAAAATGTATCCCTCAGAATCTTTTATCATTCATTATTATTACCTAAATAAATTGTTGTCTAATGTACATGATGCAGATGTCACACAAAGCAGATTCCTAATTTACACTGGACAGTGTTCTTCATTAATGCTGTTAAATAGAAATATCATGTGTTATATTATGCAACTCAAAACTTGTATTTATTTGGATTATGTTGAAAATTAGTTAAAACCGATAGAATAATAGTAACACTTTGATGCTGTGGGACAGCAGAATGGAGACCCACGAGTACAAGGCCCATCACAGAGACGGAAGGATGAGAAAATGACACGGGTCTAAAATAGGAACAAAAGACAAGTAAATCAAGACACAGTAAAAGAAGAGCAAGGGCAAAGAAACGGTGGTTATTACATCATGTGGTATCCACTTAACTGCAACATTATCAGAAGTCTGTCTGCACAGAAAAATGTAAAATGTCAACAGGGTTGTTGGCTGTGGACTTGTCAGTGTTCAACAAGATGGTTCTTGTCATGACAGTGAATGTGAAGCTCTGCACAGTGCATAGCAGAGGCCTGAGCTGAGTTGGTTTGCTGTTCAGGTGTACGTTTCAAAAGCAGCACAGTGTGTATTCAGGTTTCCCCTAAACAAGTTGTCTTAGTATGAGGATGTATGAGAATTTTGTTTTTGTTCACAAAACATGTGAGCATGCCCCGTTCGAAGCTATGAATGTGAGCGTGAGCACGTGTCCACCAAAAATATTTGTAAATTGTTGGACACAGTGCTCATGTTCATCTCGTTCCCAATCCCCTGTTCGATTTGCGCAAATTTCCTCCATGGCCTGAATCTGCCCCACTTTAGCCTATTGAGGAAAGTTGTGCAAATCAGGAAATTTGGGCAAGTCTCCTGTTCGATCGATGCTCATCGATTTGTACAAGTTTCCCATTTGCACAGAGTGAGCAGCGGTCACAAACATGAATGGGATTCGGGTATGAGACGATTGGCTAGACGATGTTTGGAGAATCCTGGCAATCTCAAACTTCGCTTGTTCGCCCAAGCCTACAGAATAAAGATAAAGCATTCCGATTATGGAAGAGAGATGAAGGGATCTGGTTGTATAGGGTGAGGTTTCGACAGAAGAAATCAGGTTTGTGACAGACCAACACCTACTTCTCATTGAGGTATTAAACATCTGCCTGGGCTGTACAGATGGGCCTTCATACATATGACTGTAAATGTGGGGTCACATGACTGAATGCTCCTCCATACAAACAGCTCCTGCACACAGAAGGTAGAAGTCAAGGAGAAGCAGGGCTGCCCCACACACCACCCCCACAAGGAGGCCCACCGCAGCTGCCCTGCCACCTCCAGCGGGTGCTCTGGAGAGCTGCACCAGCCACTCTCCCGCCATGGCATTTGCTGCAGCAACAAAGCAGCTGACGGGGCTCTCTGAAGCAGCCGCCTGCCCTCAGTTTCCCTAGGCACACATCCCCTTCACCTTACACTTGCTGCTGCTGCAGTAGTGGCTTGATGGAGAGCTGCTGGGGAAGGGCCACGATGCGGCAGGTGGGAAGGGCTGTGATGCGGCCGCGGCGTATGTTCTCTCCCACCTCAGGCAGCGAGAGAGCCTGTGCTGGGGCTGAGGAGAAGGGTTCTAGCCTAGCCTTCTTCCTGACATGCTTGTTTGCTATCTACAAGGAGTCGTTTGTATGGAGAAGCATTGCATCGTGGGACTCTGCACCTACAGACTGAAGTGATACAGCCCAGGTGCATCGTGCAGGTTTACCACGTCACTGAGAAAACTAGGCCTGGATGAGGTGGCATCCAGATCCTTTATTGTTAGTGTCCCAGACAGGATAGCAGCTACCTTGCAAGGCTGTTAAATTATCCCTGGATTTTATTGCTTAAAGATTCACCAAGTTACCGTTTTAGATCTTACAGAAGGCTGATTTTTATGGGGAGAATGCTACTCTGAAATCACTTTAGGACAGCAGCTGCAATTAACATGCTGAATTTCCTAAAAGTGGATAATTATAAGGAAGCAATTTTGCCTGGGGTTGGAATAACTGGTGCTCATGCTGTTCAGGACAAAGAAGCAAAGATTTGTGCCTCATCAATGGGCAGTTTTCCTATGACTTCCTTTTGTGTTGCCATGATGCAGTGCTGTGCTGAACCCTGAAACCCACTTTCATGAAATTCTTTGCTCCTTGCCGAAGAGGCCTCTTTGCTTTTACTGCCCCTTTCATGGGGAGTGGGAACTGTCAGTCCAAGCTTAATTTGGCGAACCTAACATCTTCTCCATTCTGTATCAAAGTCACACATAGGGGTAATCTCATATATTTTTGTCTTTAGTCTTTCATTCATGTCTTCATCTGTGTCTAACAGCTAACATCCTCCAGTTTTAAGCATAAAGTACAACTTCCCCTTGGTGCACCTTGTCTGTATGCTGAAGATCAATACTTACACTTGTTGTTAGTTACACAAGTACACTTGTTTTTCAGGGTGCATGTGTGGCAGGAGACATGGAGTAGCATAGTGTAGTATATATGGTGTATTTGTCAACTTTCTGAAGAAAGCAATAATTGAACAAGCACTTCTTTTAATGTGCATATTTTCCATGTGCATTGAAGGGAGTGTTTTTTTCACTGGCTCTCTGCCTGTCGAGCAAACAAGTGGTCGCAAAGATGAGGAAGTGGATGAAGAGCAACAAGCCAGTGAGAATATACTCACTGAAGGAGAGGACCCATTGAGGGTGCCTTGTCCAAGAGCCCTCAAAAACCAGGAGCTGTCAGTAGCTATATTGTTATTCAGGGTGGAGCACATTTAGTTCTAAGCCAGTGATCATATTAATGCTGTGCTGAATCTTTCTATCCCTTTATTTTCTGGCAATTTGGGGGTGGGGCAAAGCAAAGGCACCTACCCCCTATGCACCTGCAAGGTAGGACTGGCTGGGAGGAGCCCTGAATGATTTATTCCTGGGTGGTGCCACCAACATCCACCCTTAAGTACCTTACTCTTGACATGTGGGCATCTCAGACTTGCCCTATGCACTAAAATATTATTTAAAAAAAAAAAAAGTTTTCACTAACTATAGAATATCTAAGGCAGCCTTAGTAACTTACAAAATAGCTTAGCTAACTAGCAAAACAGCAAGGGTATTTCTAATAAGCATCCCAGGGAGAGACAAAGTACACCGGAAGACTCAGCATTCTGTTCACACAGTGGCCAACCAGCTGCCCACGGGAAACCCACAAGCAGGGCATGAGTGCAAGAGCACCCCTTCCGCCTTCCCCAGCAACTGCTGTACATAGGCATACTGCCTCTGATAAGGTAGCATAGAGACATCAGGACTAGTAGCCTTATCCTCCGTGAATTTGTCCAAACCCCTTTAAAGCTACCCAAGTTGGTGGCCATCACTACATCTTGTGGAAGTGAATTCCATAGGTTAACTATGGGCTGTGTGAAGAAGTACTTCCTTTTTCCTCTCCTGAAGCACCCACCAAACAGCTTCATGGGATGACCCTTTTCAGCACTTTTCCAACTCTACAATATCCTCCTTCAGGTGTGCTCACCAGAACCAGGGCCGGATTAACATAGGGGCGATTGGAGCGGCCGCTCCAGGCCCATAACAGACAATAGGCCCACAATATAGGGACACGCGGCACGATTTGAGTTAGCTCTGATCGTTATCATTCAGCATAATTAATGATTTTTTCAAGATTAGAAAGGTGTTCTAAGCACATCTGCATTACAGGCTTGAGGCAAGACCTAGCAAGAACTGTTGTTCTCAAATTAGCATTTCGGTATGTTTTTGCATTTCAATCACTGTTACTACATTTCTTTGAAGCACATGGGGGCTTGCTAGGGTCTGTAATATTCAGATTTAGAAGGGACCTCTCTCTCCAGCCTCGAGCAAAAGATCTTTCTGATTCGCAGCTCAATTGTTCAAATGCTAGTTTAACAAAAAAACGAAAACGAAACAAAGCAACAAGAACAACACAATTATTCTTGGTCAAGCAAAGCTTCCTGGCTTTTTGTTGTGGCTGCTTTTTCTTTTTTAATAAATAAATTTGGGGGAAATTGGGAAGACCCTTACTGATGAGCTGCAGGAGTTTTTGAGTTTTGGCACTTTAATGGTAATTAAAATATTTAATTTGTTTTAATATAAAATTGCGTCTTCATTTTATTTATTTCCATAAAAAGGCCCACCAAAATCCTCAGCACCAGGCCCATAATGCTCTTAATCCGGCCCTGACCAGAACTGTACACAGTATTCTAAGTGTGCTCATACCATAGACTTGTATAATGGGAGTATGATATTGGCTGTTTTATTTTCAATTCCTTTCCTAATTATGCCTAAAATGGAGTTTGCCTTTTGCACAGCAGCCGCACACAGTGGGTTGACATTTTCACCAAGCTGTCCACCACAACACCAAGATCTCTTTCTTGGACAGTCACCACTAGCTCAGATCCCTTCAGCTTATACTTGAAGTTGGGATTTTTTGCCCCAACATATATCACTTTACACTTGCTTACATTGAACCACATTTGCCATTTTGATTGCCGTTCCCTCAGTTTGGAGAGACCCTTTTGGAGCTCCTCACAATCCCTTAACCACCCTAAATAATTTGGTGTCAGCAGCAAACCTGGCCACTTCACTGTTCACTCCTAATTCCAGATCATTTATAAATAAGTTGAAAAGCATTGGTCCCACTGTTTACACCCCTCCATTGTGAGAATTGACCATTTATTCCCACTCTCTGCTTTCTGTTCTGTTCTTTAAGTAATGGCTCCTCCTCCCTCAGCTGTCATCTCCAGCAGACATTTCAGCAGGCTGTATTTGAGGGAGATGGAAGCGGGAAGCAGGGCCATTCCACCAACCCTGCTGAAAGACTCTTTCCCCCCTCTTCCCTCCCTATTCCTTTTTCCTTGTGTGTCATGACTTTTATATTGTAAGCTTGCTTCAGGGACTTTTATATTGTAAGCCTGCTTGTTTAACTGATCATATGTAAGCCACTCTGCGAGCCTTTTTGGTTGAGGAATAATGGCATAAAATTACAACAAATATATTAATAAGTAGGACTAGCACTGGATACATCATTCAGAACTGGTAAAAAACGATACTGAATAAAATAATTATTCTAAATTACATTCCCCCCCCTTTTTCTTTTTTTACCTATCGCAGGAATGTGAAACTACAGTGAACATCAAGTTTGACTTTCTGTGAATATCTACTTTTTTGCAAGGGGCTAGGGAAATTGCCTCAGAGATGAGATGAATGTCAAACCAGTTTCTTAGGAGGAGAAAAGGTTTCACTTTTTATTATACTATTTCAAGTACATTTGCTTCCACATTTCATTAGCTGTTAGCATATATTGCAAACTTGCTTAGCAGTACAGCATACAGATTGGACAAGATAAATCCTCTGAGAATATCAGCACGTTGTACTTTCAGCATCAGAGTTATGCACTTCTTTGAACCTTGATTGACAAGGTAGTTTGCTATGCAGTGGAACAAAGGAGTAATACATTTGATCATTCACAGTACTAAATGATTTTGTTTAATTCACAGGAACTAACCACATGCTTAGCCTCAATTCAATGGTTAATGTCTCCTTGGGATATGGTTAAAATAAATTCCTCATATCCTTCCTCATATCATTATTGCGGAAGGTGCTTTAAAGGAGAGCATACTTATTTTGAGACCTTGACTATAGTTCAGGCTATACTGTCTGTTTGCTACAAAAGGTAGAGCGTAGTGTTGTGGCATGTGCTTTTGTGGACTAGACACATGTGAGCCCTCTTTGTCAGATGTGTGAACTGTCATACAAATATAACAAACCTGCTGCTCTCCTTTGCATTTCATGGCCCTTTGGCCTCAGTTTTTGCAAACTTAACAATATGCCACGTGGGGATAACATTTCATGCATTGAAGTCTAGGGATGTGCGTGGAGCTTGTTTGGGGGGTGGAAGTCCGGTGAACTCGCTGGGCTTGAAACCCACACACCCCAGCTCCGCTCGACCTACCTTTTCCCCAGCTTGACTCGCGTTCTCATGAGCCGAGCCGGGGAAAGCGACTTCTGGGTTCTGGCGCTATGCTGTTTATGTAGGAAACGGCCAATTTGCCCAAATTACAGCCAAATTTGCACAAATTACAGCTAAATTTAACAAATTAGGGCATAATTGCACTAATTAGGCTGTTTTCTACATAGATAAACAACATAGAGCCGGGGACCCGGAAGTTCGCCGGACGCCTCTGCTGGTGCTCACGATCACCTCAGCTTGTGCGCCGTGAGTTGAGTGCCAGATGGGTCACCCATCCCTACAAAGGTTCTGCCCCATGAAAGCTTATGCCACCACAATACTTTTATTAGTCTTTAAAATGCCACAGGGCTCACAGCTGTTTCTGCTACAAGAACAAACTAATATACTAAAGCAGAGATCACATGTTTGCAGTGTTCCTTATTTTAGAAATAATAATAATAATAATAATAATAATAATAATAATAACAACAACAATAACAACAACAACAACAACAACAACAACAACAACAACAATAATATTTAAAAAACAAAAACAACCACTGGCACTTTTCCCCAAATAAATTATTTTTAGAGTAGAAATATATGTGTTGGATCCAATGCTGGTCACGGTGGCAGTGCTAATCGGTGTGGGTGGGGTCAGTGCCCCTCTGAAACCACCAGAAAGAAAAAAGGAATTTCCCCCTCCCCACTGGTGCATCGTCCATATGTGGTTTCTCGGCAGCAGCGTGCAGAATCGCCGGTGGCGGCTGCCAAAAATAGTGTGCATCTACCATGCCTCATTTTTGGAATTGTGCTGCACCCACAGTGTGCATGCACAGAATCAACCTTTCCCCATGTAAAGACATGGGAAGGTTAAATGGAGGGCAACCAGCAGCCCAGTGTTCTTTGTTACAGGCAGGATGTGTTAGGAAAAAAAGAAGGAAGGCTCATCATCATCTAACAGAAGCAGCCAATAGGAGCAGCAAGAAGGGGGGTAGAATGGGCGGTGCAGAGACCGCACAGACCAATCACTGCCAATTTGATTGGCTCGACTGAGGCTGAGCCACCAATTGAAATTCCTGTTGGCATGGCTGCACAGTAGACAAAACAGGAATGCAATAATTATTTATTATTTATTTATTATATTTATCAATCGCCCATCTGGCCGATTACAAACATATATACTAGTAAACTACCAGTATACTACAAACAAACACCTGTTTTAGACCACCCATCAAAAATGGCGATACCCACGGAACAAAGCTGGACTTTCTGTTGGAGTATTTGGTTATATAAGAACCTCCACCCCTTATTGCTTGTTTGCAACATAGACTGGATGAGCCACAGGATCTTTGAACACCTCTCTGAACACCTCTCCACAATGTATGCCATGCAGCAAATGTACTCATGGTGTATCTCTCCATTGGTTTTTCTTACCTAAGTTTGGTGAAAGCAAAAATCTCCAGTGATTGCACAGTCATGGATGTCAGAAGGGAAGGTGGAAAAAAAGAGTATGGAAAATCCCAGAAAGGGCGAGACTTCTCAACTCTTCATATAATATTCAGTTAAACACTGAATATGTATAAGCTGAGCTTATCCAACAGGTCCCTCCAGAGAACATTTTCTCAGCAATTTAGTACCAATCTATAGCATTTGTTATTCTATCTCTAACTGTAGCATTCCCTGATGCCGCATCCCTGTGCAAGCCTGTGCGGGAGAGAAGTATCTAATTGAAGAACCTCATCAAAATACACAAGACCTGCTCAAACAAGTCTGTCCAATCTATTCAAACTGAGACTACAACAATGTACCTAGTCATTTCATAACATTTCCTACAGCCTGTTTAGCCTAGTCCTTTTAAAAAGAATCCATGTCATGTTCCAAAGTTATTAAGATGCATGTCAGAGGAAGACTGGAAATGATAAAAAGAGTGTTAGTGGAGCTTAGGGTATGAACTATGATTGGCGTATTATCTGTCAGTTAGCCTGTTGGGCTGATTAAACATTCATGGTGGTTTATAACTGTTCTGAATATAATTCTTCATCTTTTATGATTTGGTTTCAATCAGATCAACAGTCACTCTGCTCTACCAGAAATTTGCCACTGGAGTAACACATTAATTGCTCATCTCTGAATCAAAGGCGCATGCTTTATTCGAGAGCCGCTGATATAAAAAATGAGGTTAATCAAAGACATTCACTTGCATATAAATATCTTCCTTTAGTGTGTTCCTTTCCCACACATCTGTCAGAATGCTGCTGCTCCATTGGCTGGAAGTGGGGGGACACTTACAGACTTCATGAACAGTCGTCAAGACTCCGGTGCAGCCTTTACAAACCTCAGATCTGTGGAGGGGAATATAGGAAGTTTTTTTCTCCATTCCAGAACAGATTTCTAAACCAGTGCCAAAGGATAGAGGGGAAGGGAGAGGAAGAATCACCTTGCCTCTGTTCTTACAACGGTTAGGGGGGGGGAAGTGTTTGAGTAGAGGGAACTTATAAAGCAATAGAGGATCCAGTGCAGTCCTCACTCCCATTCCTGTGCAAGCAGCAGTGGCTGGTGGCACCAGTGTCAGTGAGGTAGTGTATCCACTCCAGGTTTCAGTCTGGACTTTTAAGGAGCTATCTGTGGTGCTGAATCTAATTTGGGTTTAGGGTTCAGCACCACGGGTAGCTCCTTAAATGGTCAGACTGAAACCCGGAGTGAATACGCTGCCCCACTGACATTGGAGCCACCAGCCTCTGCTGTGTTCAAGGTTGATGGAGGAAGACCTCCTCCACCTAGAAAGCAAAAATGTTGGAGAAAATCAATTTGCCTTTGTTTTCTCCCCACTTTCTCATGTTGGTCTTTCAGTCTCTGCATTTGCAGTAACTACTAGCTCGCAAGGGCTGTATATCCAGGACAGCATGCGTTTCAGGGACCAGATGCCGCCCCTATTCACCTGGACAAGAGAAAATCCTGGCCTTCTGTACCTTGGGCTTTGGAACTCTTGCATGCACAAAAGCCAAAAAAACCCCTATAACTTAATGTAAGCCTCTTGTGGCTTCCTTTCATTTTTATTTATTTATTATATTCCTATACCTCCCAATAGCTAAAGCTCTCTGGGCAGTTCATAACAATTAATACCATAAAATACAACATATGGTAAACAATAAATATTTAAAAGTTTAAAAATACAGTATAAAATAGAAGCAAAACCTAAAGTAAAACCTAGCAGCAGGACCGGTGCAGGGCAGTTTGGCGCCCCAGGCGAAAACCTATTTAGCGCCCCCCCCTCCAAAGCAAAAAAAAAACAAAAACCTGCACCTACCTTCCCCCCCCCCGCCCTGGCTGCGGCGGCGGCGGCGGCGGCTGCTGCTGCTGCTGCGGCTCCTAAAGTGACGCGCGACGCGACGGGACCCCCCGCGCTGTTTTTTGCCCGCGACGAAGGTAGGTGACGGGGGGGTTGGGGGGGTGGCGATGGCGGTGGGAGGCGCAGCGGCAGCGAGCGAGCGGGAGGGCGGAGGGCGGGTGGAGGCGCAGCGGCGGGCGGGCGAGCGAGCGGGTGGAGGCGCGGCGGCGGCGGCGGCAGGCAGGAGGGTGGGGAGGCGGAGGCCTGGCGGGGGAGGCGGAGGCCTGGCGGGGGCTGCGCAGCGGCAGCGAAGAGGAGCGCAGGGTTTCCGCGCCCTCTTCGGCCGCGCGCCGTAGGCGGCCGCCTAGTTGGCCTAGCGGTAGCGCCGGCCCTGCCTAGCAGCAATCCAAAGATTTAAAATACAGTAACATTTTTAAAACAACAGAAACTAGAAGACTAAAATGCCTGGGAAAATAGAAAGGTCTTCACCTGGAGTCAGAAAGAGCACAACGTAGGTGCCTGGTGAGCCTCTCTGGGAAGTTCATTTCAAACTGGGGTGCCACAAGAAAAAAGGCCCTTTACAAAAAGCCCAGGCAGCATTACATGCAACTGCATGTTACATGTAGGCTCTTTAGTGCGAGCTAAGCTTAGCATTGTCTAGATAAGGCAATAAGCAGTGCCTTGTTACACCAATCATTTGGCTGCTAGTGCCACTGTTTAGTGGGCAGCAGGAAGATGAGTGGGAGTCCTTCCAAAGGCAGTTCAGGGACAGTCTGAACCATAGAAATGTCTTTCCCACCATCTGCCAGCCAGCAAAAGTCACATCTACAAAATGCATGTCTGCTGTAAAAGGTATTATTTATTTAATTATAAAATTAATTTTAAAAAATTAAAAAGGCATTTTGAGCAAAGGCCAGAGTGGAGGGGAAGGTGGCAATTTCCTTTCATCAGGAATTGCTCAGCGTGCATAATTGGTCCTGTAGGGAGAGGCGAGGGTGTGGCCTTTCCCAAATCACAGACCAGACTCGGGAGAAAGGGCTAGGATCCTACTCAGCTTTTGCCACAGCCTGGGGGCAAGTCAAGAGTAGGGGCGACTGAACACATTTCAGTGGATAAAATAAAACAATTTCATCATGCAGGGTTAAACGACAGTGGGAAATCAGGAAATATTAATTCAGTTCAAGTAAAATAGCCCCAAAGTAAATAAATGAATATTAATTCAATTCAAGCAAAATAGCCCCAAAGTAAATTATTATTCAGAATATATCACTATCATTTGTTTCTTCCTCCTGAGCTTAGTTTTTTTTTTTACTGATTCTTCACACTTGTGGTTTGGGCTGCCATTCAAAGTAACCAAAAGGGCCTCCTCAAAGAGAAATGATTGACATTTGATCATCCATGAACAGCAGTGCCAAAACCTATATTAATACCAAGCCGCCCAGTGGGGCAGGTGAGTCAGAGTGGGGCTATAATGGTATGAACAAGTCCTTAATTTCTTCTTTATTAGGCTCTGTGTATCTAATTCATTTATTTGCTACTTGCTCTGTAATATGAAAAAGGAAGAGCCTGCATTATGGCTTTCCTCCCCCCACCCTCTCCAACCTGAGAATTTTGACTGCAAATAACTAAACTTCATTATCTCCATGCACATCTTCATAATAACAGGACACCTAACACAGTCCACAAAACCCATGCAACACCAACATTGCATGGAAGAGTCTAGCAGGTAATGCTCTATTCTGTATGGCACATCACTTCAGGCACTTGCACTTAGGACCAGTAGGTGCTGTGAATTACGGACACAGGCATTGGAACTGACACTCTAAGCTGTCACTCACTGGTTCCAGTCAGGAGACCCTTCCACTTTCTCTCGACTGAACCAATTTTCAATGCAAAACAGGGACCTACCTCTATTTAGCTTTGTATAAGCTCCATTTTCACCTAGAATATATTTTATTCACTTGGCAATGGAATAAGAAAAATGATCCTGAATATCATCACCAGAGTGCACAGCTGGAAATCACCAGGTTGGATCCAGATTTAGGTGCATGCATCTGGGCTGGCGGAAGCAGACTTCCCTGCCCCCTCCTTCCCATAGCAGCTCCTCCAGCCCCTGAGAATGCTACACACAGAGACTCACTCTGCTAAATGGGGTGAGCTGTGGTGTAGGGAGATCTCCCAAAACTGGGTGGAGGGCCCTTCCTCTCGCATAAGTTCCCTTCCTTTCCTGGAAGGCAAATCCTTGGATTCAACCCAATAGGTACAGCTATTCCAAACATAGAGAAGACTCTATCTTATACCTGCCTGCCATGTAGCTGTTAAAGAGTAGGAGCCCAACAGGGAAAAAAGAGGAGGCAGCTCTAGTTCAGCACCACATGTGTGGGCATGGGAGGCTAACTTAGGTGAGTCTTTGGAAGAAGATGGTTAACATGACTGAATACACAAACATGACTGAATACGCAAGGATTCAGACCTAGTCCTTTAAGAGACTCCTTTTCTTATTTCAAACAATTCCACTTCATCTATCTATTCCAACTCTGGCCAAATGGAACAAACTATTGTTAGATTTTTATCTGGTCAGGACAGAAGCCAAGGTTGACGAGAGCAACTCTTAGTAGACCCCAGGGAAAAGGAGGTCTTGTAGAACCAAATTTGGAATTATATTACTGTGCCGCTCAACTGAGATTTCTTGTAGGATGGATGCATCCCTCCTCAGAGCACCAGTGGACACTCATAGAACAACAAGCAGTGGGCAACTACCCTCTTGATGCCTTGATATAGGTCAGACATTGTGATAGACCTAAGTGCATCTTTGAGCATCTAGTGATTAGAGACAGTATACTTGGGAATGCTGGTGGGGGGAAAATGGATCTTGATCTGTCTCCACTAATGTCAGTGTTGCATCATCCAGAATTTGCAGTACAAAACAATCACCAAGGTTTTTGTGCTTGGATAGCAGCAAAAGTTTATAGATTTTTTGATTGATTTGATAAAGGGGATCTTCTCTCCTATCCAGATGTTTTGAAAAGAACTGAACCAACCGTGCTGTCTTTTATCTGCAACTGCATCACTTTCTTAGCCTGAATCACATGAAGAAAGCACCCAAGCACCCACTTACTTCCTTTGAATCTTTTATAGAAGCTGCTGTTACTTCAAAGAAAGGTTTGATATCATCTATTTATAAAATCCCCCAAATGCCATTATTGGATGACAAGCCATCCTATGTGTGGGCATGGGAGGCTAACTTAGGTGAGTCTTTGGAAGAAGATGGTTGGCCGTGTATTTGGACTTCTTTTGCATCTTTATCAATCAACACTAATATAAAGGAAACACAATACAACATTCTCAGTAGGTGGTACATTACTCCTGCAAGGCCTAATACATCCTAATTATAATCAATATTTTTGGAAGGGGTGTGGTCAGATTGGTTCATACTTTCATCTTTGGTGGGAATGTTCTACCATGCAGGAGTTCTGGAACATTTATTTATTTATTCATTCATTCATTTTCTATACCGCCCAATAGCCGAAGCTCTCTGGGCGGTGTACAACAATAATGAAAAACAAACAATAAAATACAGTTAAAAATATAAACAATAAAACATTATGAAATTTTTAAAACCAATTTTAAAAATATCTCTAGAACAAGTTAATAAAAACATGACCGCTAAAAACAATTTACCACCCCATCATATACCATTTAATTATTAAAAGCCTCAATGTAGAGGGCAGTCTTAACCTGGCACCGAAAAGATAATAACAGTTGGCACCATGTGGGCCTCAGGGGGGAGCTTGTTCCACAGTTGGGGGGCTACCACAGAAAAGGCCCTCCCCCTTGTCACTGCCCTCCTAGCCTCATGTGGAGATGGCAGTCAGAGGAAAGCCCCATTGTTGCTGATTACTGTCAGAAATTTCTTCATGTTAGACCACTGGTAACTCGTAATGCTTCTTCATCTTTTGAACCTAATGAGCATGTATTCCTGCGTAAAGACCTTTTTACGCAATTGTATACAGCTGCAAAGTACAAAGTCATGTATAGCATGTAATTGGAAGTCTCCAAAGCAACCAACTAAAGGGCAGTGGGTTGATAAAATTAGGGAGACTATGACTATGTATATATAAACTGACTCAGCAAGTGCAGAACGCAAGGAATCCTAAGTTTAAGAAAGATATATGGTACCATGGTTTCCATTTATGTCCTATGTTGAAGCTCTTCAAACCTTTGATCAAATTCCAACCAAGTACAATTGCCTATATTTTTTCTGACTAATACACACATACATACAAAATAACATACAAATATACCCTCTCACACACTCCTTTTATATGTTGTATACATTGTATTTTTACTCTTTCATTAGATATTGAGCTCCTACTTAGGCTGTTTTACTGTAGATGTTCCATAAGCACATCGGTTATAGGCTAATAATTATAATTAGTGAATGCCTTTGTTTCTTTAGTTATCTTGATTTATTATTATGTATGATCTTCTTTTTGTTGCCTTTATTTTGCTAACTTTATTTCAAAATAAAATCAGTAAAAAAAGGGGGGGGGAGCTAAGTACTAAAAGCCCTCTGCCTTGAATGACAACTCTGTTAGTTTTGCTTTCTCCCACATTCAGTTGCTTTTAATCTCAGGTTCTTTCCATCCTGTTTATGAAGAAATGTGGGGATTTTGGTGAGTTCTCACAAAAATGAAACAAACAAAACTGTCACCCATCCCTGGTCCATATAAAAGTGCTTTCAGACAATCACACTACTCTAGGTCTTACTCTGCAGTTTGGCTAGGGTCTTGCTCTTCTGCATACTTACCATAAAGGTTAAACCAGCCCTCAGATTAAGCATGGATAAAGTTAACAGAAGATGAACTGCCGCTAACCAGAGCATGTGCTGGTGATGTAATTATAATATTATTTGGCTTTTTGGGGGGAAAATGTGGTTGATACTTACATTGTGCTTCTGTGTAAAATGTGCCTATCTGTCAGTAATGTTGAAAGGTATGCATGTTATGTACTACTGCTGATGATTTAGGTCTTGTGGGCTTTGTGGCTGAAACTTTAATGAGGTCATTTGGGGTTCAGGAAGGTTATTTTTATACAGTCTGGCAAGTCTACTCCTAACAATCTGTATTTGCAATCTGTGTGATCCTGTGTATCATACTTTGTGTGCTTCATTGCACTGTTTTGTTCAAGAAGAGGTTTTAAAGTGATGTCAACCCTTTTTCGATTAAGGAACAGTCATTCCCACTCCCTCTGGCATTTGCTTCTATTTTGCTTTCAGTTCTGATTATATGTTCCCAAACTATACCTGCGTAATACTTCCCTTTCAATATTTTCTGACCTACATTCTGTCATGCTGTTTGTTCACTTCAGCTATGTCTAGTCAGTTTTATTTCATGAAGTCATCTGTCTGTTGTTGTTGTATTTAAGTTTATGTATTTTGTCAATGGCTGCTAATATATATGTTTTGTTTTCAAATCTGATGTGTATGATTTTTGGGGTATAACTTAGTGAAATAAAAATAAAATAAAACCCTTGTTTGGCACACCTGTGCCAGACAGGAAAGGGAAAGTGTGCTGGAATTAGAGCCCTGAGGGATGCTTCAAACATGCTCTTACACACAACAGGTATATATTGGTGCAGGGAAAAACTTTGGGCTGGATCCTGGTTCCTCTCCATTAGCAGAAAGCCTCTTTTGCTCACATTCAGAGCAGCTGCTTCCAAGGGCCAAAAAAAAAAAAGACGTTACTTTAAATCTGTATCTAGAGGCTACATCTCTCTCCACCCCCATTTTTACTCTAGAGTAGATTCAGGGAGGCTGATCTGGATCAGGACCTTAGCATGGGGCTGAGGGGGCTTTTAAGCTCTGGATTGGAGGGCCTTGCACATAGTCTATAGTAAAAATGAAAAATGTAGCTACTAGATAAAGATTGAAGTAATATCTGTTTTGGCCCCAACTTAGTACAAAGTTGGGGCCAAAGAGAGAGAGACCTCCAAATCCAGAGGAGATTCTTCATTTGCACAGGCTCATCCTCAAGACCTTTTTATGACCTACTAGCAGTGGAGGCCGGTGGCTCCAATATCAGTAGGGCAGTGTATCCCCTCTGGGTTTTAGTCTGAACTTTAAGGGAGCTATCAATGGTGCTGAACCATATTCCCTAGCCCCAAAGGTGGGTTCAGAACCACGGAGAGCTACTTAATGTTGGTGTTATCTTTGAGCAGAGCGTGTGCGAGTTGGGAGATTTATAATCCTGTCTCTGTGTGCTAGCAGAGGCCTGAAATTCCACACACAGATCTTCCAGATCTCACCTCCCCCCGCGCAGCGTGCAGCGTGTTGTGCCACTTTCTCCAGCCCAGTCAGCCTTGTTGTCAGACTGCTTCCAGCTTCCCCGTTGCAGATTAATCCATGGAGTCAGGAAACACTCTGGAACACCACAGGTCTAATTCTACCTGTTTATTCACTTAGCAAGTAAAGTTCTACAGAGTATACATTTCCTAGTTACAGTCCATGTGCAGAGTATAAACGCATAGCAAGCATTACATCCAGTGGAGTAAGTTGAGCTTCACTCCACCTCAGCAAAGACGTTACATTGTTGCAGTAACAAAGTCCAGCAAGAAGAACAAGAAGAAGAGAGAAAGCAGTCCAGCTTCTCTCTAAGATGGCTTCAGAAAACAAGTTAGCACGTCATCAGAACATACAAACCATGTGACCAGCTCATATTGTTCTCACAGTCTAGTTTCCCATGCGAAAACACGAGATCCCAGAAAGACACAACAAACCTGTTTACAGCCATTCTGTCCCTTCCATGTGTAAACAGTGTGCTGCAGCTGGTGAAGTGATACATATCACAACACTTAAAAGTTCAGAGAACAACCTGGTGTCGATACACTGCTCCACTGACTGACTCTGGAGCCAAAAGCCTCCACAGTCTACTAGAGTTTCAGCAGGATGCCCTGTAACACAACCCCTGATACATTGTGGTTCTGCACTGTGAGAAATGTTCTGCTAGCTGTTGCATAGGAGTTCAAGACATGGCAGTGATGTATTTTCTCCTTCCGCTCAGGGTTCTTTGGATTCAAGCCAGTGTACCTGGTTATGTGTGACTGTTACAGAAGCAATTCTTCTGTCAGGGGTACACTCAGAGTTAATCTATATTTTATGTGACAGAAACTTTACATGCTGTAGTTACACCAGCAGTGCCCTGGTGTTTAGACCACTAAGCTTACATTGTTGACAGCATACCCTTGTATTCAATAGCAATAAACATAACCCTGGGAACATTTATGTGACACGGTGAAGATGTTCTTCCATTCAGAGTGAAGCCAAGAAGCATTGACCTAACTATGACTAGGCTACAGGTCAAATCTGATTGGCTATATATCACTGTGGCATCACTCTGACTACTTGCTGCTATGATTGTTTGGATCATACAACCAGCAAGAAGAACCACCATGTTTGTTTGTTTTTTAAAAGTAATACCAAGAATAGCAGTGAAAAAAAGGAAACACAAGCAAAAATGGGAGGTTTACAAAGGCAAGGGCGGTTTCAGAAAATATTTGGAGATCCTGAAACTCCTTTTTTCATGAGAAAAAACATTAGCCTATTAAAATTCAATTCAACTCAATATATATCCATATATTGTGGACTGGTTTGGATGTAGTACTACTAGCTAAACCATGGTTAGTGTTATGTGCATAAGACTGCGTCCTTTCCTCTCTCTTCTTCTGGCATGGCCACAAGGAATTTAGCTTCTATTTTCAATTCACCTCAGTGGTTTGAAGAATACAACAAAGTGGTTAGTTTTAACTATGCTTTATCTAAGTTAGCCAAGATCAGAAACTGGTTTAAAGCTGGCTTGTTTGGACAAACCATAGTTTAGTCTTAACACAATTTGTCCCTGTTTGATTGAAATGAAAAATGGTGGTTAGGTGAAAATGGAGGTGAATGCTTCTGATCTCCTCCTTGTGGCATGCCAAAGAAGAGGTGTGGGTGGTGTGCATGAGCCTGAGGCTCATTCATGTAGCTATGTAAACTATGGTTTGGTGTTACAGCCAAAACACACCCTACATGTTTGCTGTAGAAAACACTGATGCAACACCAGTGCACCTGCAGAAATTGTCCCTGCTGTATTGTGTGTGGAACTACACTCAGGGCACTACAAATAAGTGTAGCTGAGACTGGTATGTCCAATCCTATGAGCTGTTCTTGCCTTGGGAAAGTAGTTTATAGGATTGGGCTGTTCTACATTCTGTGGTGCAGCCTTCTCCAACCTGGTGCCCTCCAGATATCTTGGACTACAACTCCTAGAATCCCCCATGATTGCTGGAGGATTATGGGAGTTGTAATCCAACACACCTGGCGAGCACCAAGTTAAGAAAGTGCCTACTGTAGTGCCTACTTTATTCTCACTACTGCTGTAGTGCCTACTTTATTCATTTCTCAGTGTCTTTAAGGACACGATCATATGCATGTGTAGACAGAAAACAGTTGTACAACTCCCAGCATTCCCCAACCAGCATGGCTGGCTGGGGAATGCCAGGAATTGTAGGATATTTTTCTGTCTAAACATGAATAAACATGAATAGGATTGTGCTTTAAGAGAAGCAAATCAGAGTATGTGAGGTAATTCTCCCATGAATTCATTATAGGTTAGAGGCCTCAGGCTTGAAGTGTTAGTCTGTTTCTTTCAACTATTTCAGAAAGCTATTTTTAGTTTTTTCCATAAAATATTTTCTGATTAAATTCCAATTAAGAAATGTTTTCAGGTTAAAAACTGACCCAATATGCAGCAGATGAAGTCCTGTGGCAATTGCTTGAATGTTTTAATTTTGAAATGGATTTTCCAGCAAATGTTCAGCTATAGCTTTGCTTTTCAAAATTCTCTTGTGAAAATGCACAGAACATAGAATTTGTAAACTGGTTTGCTTGGCCATATCCAGTGCTGCTATCCCCAAACTCCTTAATGAATGGTGACATGAACTCCTGGGGCAAATGACCTGTGGATTTGACAAGGCCGATCGGTCTTTCTACTCCTGCAAGTAAAAAGGAGCCCAACAAAAGCAACATATCCAGACTTAGTTGAGATTAGAGGTATTAAGAGATGAAATACATGATTAAGAGATGAAAACAGTGCCTCTCCCAGTACTCCTTTAATATCAATCGAGGAGGCCCTGCTCATGATCCCACCAGTGAGCATAGCCCATGGTATACTGACTCAAGATAGGCCCTTCTCTGTGGTGGAACCTCAGTCATGAATTCTAAACAAGAACTAAAAACATATTCACATGGGCTTGTGAGATGGAACTTGGCTCAGGGACCTTATTTATTAGATTTAAACACCAACTTTGTACTAAGGAAATGGCACTCAAGGCAGCTGCTTTAAGATTGTGTATGTTTATTTATTATATTATATTTATACCCCGCCTTTTTTCCTGCAAGGAACCCAAGGCGGCTTACATAATCCTCCTCCTCCTCTACGTTTTATCCTCACAACAACCCTGTGAGGTAGGTTAGGCTGAGAGTCAGTGACTAGCCCAAAGTCACCCAGTGAGTTTCATGGCTGAGCGGACACTAGAACTTGGATCTTAGTTTAATGGTTGATTTCTATAATTGTGTATACATTGTGGATTTTTATTATGTTGTGTACTGCCCTAGGCTCCCTTGGGAGGAAGGGTGGTATATAAATAAAATACAAAAATAATACTTTACAAACACTCCCCCAGTTTCCCAGCTGGAATTTTATCTTTATCCCTTCTATCCATATTTTGAATGGAAATTAGAATTGATACACACACACACACACACACGTTTTATTAAATTCATACGAATGTGACCCTGTGTGTGGGGGGGCTCCTCTTTAAGGGTGAGTGAGTGGCATTGCCTTTCCACTAGCCAGACAGTCAGAGCTCAGGGTACCCCATCTATGCCCTCCATTCTCTCTCCCCCATGTGTAACCATGTGTAGGCACTAATTCCTCAATTGCTCACTTGGCCAGCAACAGGAGACCACTGCTATGCATGCATTCATATGGCTCCTTCTCTATGTGAATGTCACCTCCAGGGGAAAACAACAGCAACAGCTGTATGATAGTGAGAAAAATTGCCTTCAGCTTCACTGAAGCCTTGCCTTCCCGTTCCCTGGGATCGGTTCAATAGAGCAAATCAGGACACAGGAGTATGTTGCTGTAATGGGGGCATTTGTGACTGATGCCCCCAGTAAATTCTTGCTGCTGTTGCAGCATTTAACTTTATTACTTATTTATTATTTAAAATATTTCTTGGCTGCCTTTCAGGGCAGGAGCCCTCCCATGGCGGCATACAAGAATTAAAAAAACCCTAATAAAAATGATACAGTAGTAAAAACACAGTAAAAAAAACACTGTAACTTTCAACCAATCCTGCTGTTCCGGTTTATAACATTGGCACCTGCACATCTGAGTGCTGTGGCTCACTCCCTTTCTCTCTCTGTTGTGTCCACTTGGGTATTTAATTGAGCACCAGCATATGTTTGAAGGGCTGAGAAGGTTTAACTCTCATCTTCCTCATGATCTCCCCTCCCCACACTCCTCCACAGATAGCTAAAAAACAGCATTTAAAAAAATAGTTTAATGCACTTTTAAACTTTAAACAAAAAGCACAGCACCAGAAACGCCAGAACTAGGGATGGGCAAATCTGTCAGTTTCACTTTCTCCTGCATTCAAATTTTTAAAAACTCTGTTTTTTGTCTCCCAAATATGAAGAAATGTGCACATTTTGGTAAAGTTTGATCAAATATGAACTGAAATTAAATTCTCACCCATCTGCACAAGCCAAATTCAACAGGTACAGCTATACCCAGCATGGGTAGTATTGTGTTGGATGGGTTGGGTTGGAAGACGCCTGTGCGTGAAACTGTTTTATGTGGGGAGATCGGTGCACAACGAATCACCACACAAACTTGACAGAGTACGGCAGAGATCCAATGGCACGGTTACCCTGACGATTGGAAAACCATTCTCTGCTGCAGCCTTCATCCGCCTTCACAGCCGTTGTAATTTAGGTTTAATTATCTTCCGCCTGTTCTGCCGTTGAGGACTTTATGTTTTGGATCGTTCTTTGTCTGTTTCCTCTCCCCGGACCTTACCGCCATGGGTGACCCTACTGGGAGTACATAGCTCCCGACGGCATTGCTCACAGGATTCATCGGAACACGCAAGCCCACTCACCACTTCAAGGTGACGATCCGGCGAGGGGTACACAATTTTAACGCAAGAGTCGGGCGTGACTTTGATTTATGGCCAGAAACTATTGGAAAGGACGGAGTTGGTAATAGCAACCCGAACGGACTCTTACTTTTGTCTATATGTGCAGAGCATAATCTCACTATCACAAACACGCTCTTTCGACAAAAGAATAAGTTTAAAACATCATGGCAGCACCCACGGTCAAAGCACTGGCATCTTCTGGATTATGTAATTGTCCGTGTTAGAGATCGCCGCGATGTACTTCTTACTAGGGCCATGGTGAGTGCCGACGACTGCTGGACAGACCACCGACTAATCCGGTCCACAATGGTTATCAACATTGCTCCCCAACGTAGGCTTCAAGGAAGGAAACCAAGGTGTAAAATGAACATCCAAGTCCTTCAAGATCCTATTAAGCAAACTCGTCTTCAGTCACTTCTTAAGGAACATCTACCTACGGAACCTCCTGACAACATTGAGGACCATTGGTCTAAGCTGAAAACCTCCATTATTGCAGCTTGTGAACAAACTATTGGATATGAAACTAAGAAACATCAGGATTGGTTTGATGAAAATGACAATGAGATTAAATATATAATTGACCAAAAAAGGAAAGCCTTCCAAATATGGCAAAATGATATTAACTGCGCTGCCAAGAAAAAAACCTACGCTAGCGCAAAGGCTGAGGTCCAAAGAAGAACAAGAGAACTTAAGAACGCTTGGTGGAAAAAGAAAGCTGAAGAAATTCAACAACTTGCAGAATCTCATGATGCACGGAGCTTTTTTAAGGCCACAAGGGCCATTTATGGACCAAAAACCTATGGTACAAACCCTTTACAATCAAAAGATGGCACCAAACTCTTAAAAGACAAAGAGTCTATTGCACTGCGTTGGAAAGAGCATTATTATGACCTTTTAAATCGTAAATCTAAGGTGGATAATGAGATTTTTTCGCAAATCCCGCAAAAACAAATTAAAGAGGAACTTGCAATACTCCCCACTTTGGATGAAGTAAAAAAAGCCATTAATCAAATGAAGAACAACAAAGTTAGCGGACCAGATGGGATTCCTGCTGAAATCTTTAAAGAAGGGGGCCCCGAACTTGTGCAACATCTTCATAAACTCATCGAAAAAATCTGGATAAGAGAAGAGATCCCAGAAGACTTCAGGGATGCCATAATTATCACCCTCTTTAAGAAGGGTGATAGAACAGACTGTGGAAACTATCGGGGCATTTCTCTCTTAGCAACCGCAGGTAAAATATTTGCTAGGATTCTCGCAAACCGTCTTCTATCTATTTCAGAAGAGATCCTCCCTGAAACTCAATATGGTTTCCGCCCCTCTAGAGGGACAGTAGACATGATTTTTACTGCACGTCAGCTCCAAGAAAAATGCCGGGAGCAAAATCAACCCCTTTATATGGCATTTATCGATTTGGCTAAGGCCTTTGATACTGTAGACCGTACAGCTCTCTGGACTATCCTTATGAAAATTGGATGCCCCAATAAATTTGTGAATATCCTGCGACTTCTCCATGACAACATGACGGCAACGGTTTTGGACAACAACGGCTCTCATGGTGCTCCATTTAAAGTGGGATCAGGTGTTAAACAGGGATGTGTTATCGCCCCAACATTATTTGCCATTT
Organism: Shinisaurus crocodilurus; assembly: GCA_021292165.1. Classification (NCBI taxonomy): domain Eukaryota; kingdom Metazoa; phylum Chordata; class Lepidosauria; order Squamata; family Shinisauridae; genus Shinisaurus; species Shinisaurus crocodilurus. The sequence continues at coordinate 170,635,322 of CM037880.1, read as the reverse complement.
TCATCGCCATGGTTTTACATCTTGTCAAGGGGAAACTTCCCACCGGTGTGGGAATTATATATCGAACAGATGGAAAGCTTTTTAATCTCAGCAGGCTGAAAGCAAAAAGTAAGGTAATTACAACCTCTGTTGTGGAACTTCAGTATGCTGATGATAATGTGGTCTCCGCACATTCAGAGGATGATCTCCAAACTATCCTAAATGCTTTTGCAGAAGCATACGAAAAACTTGGTCTCTCACTTAACATCAAAAAAACCAAAGTGCTTCATCAGCAAGTGCAAGCCAATCCTTTGGTGATGCCATCTATCCAGCTTGGTGGGACAATACTGGAAAATGTCGATCATTTTCTCTATCTTGGCAGCTATCTTTCTGTTACAGCTAACATCGACAGTGAAGTCCAGCATCGTCTGAGCTCCGCAAGTGCCGCATTTTCTCGAATGAAACATAGAGTGTTCGAGGATCGGGATATTTGTAAGAAGACCAAAACACTGGTTTATGAAGCCATTGTATTACCAACTTTATTGTATGCCTGCGAAACATGGACTATCTATAAACGTCACTTCCACCTCCTTGAAAGGTTTCATCAACGTTGCCTCCGGAAAATCCTGCAAATTACTTGGGAAGATAGGCGAACAAATGTCAGTGTACTGGAAGAAGCAAAGACTACTAGCATTGAAAAAATGATCCTTCAACGCCAACTTCAGTGGACCGGTCATGTTGTTCGAATGCCTGACTGCCGTCTCCCAAAGCAGTTACTTTACTCCCAACTCAAGGATGGAAAGCAGAATATCGGTGGTCAATATAAGAGGTTTAAAGATGTTCATAAGGCTAATCTAAAAAAATGCAATATAAACATCGAAAACTGGGAAGCTCTGGCCCATGAACGATCTAAATGGAGGTTGGCCTTTCACAAAGGTTCCATGGACTTTGAAGAAGCCCGAGTGCAAGGTGAAAGGGAGAAACGTGCTAAGCGAAAAGCACGTCAAATGAATCCTTTACAGGACCATCTTCTATCTGATAACCTGTGTCCTCACTGTGGGAAGCTGTGTGGATCTAGAATTGGCCTCCACAGTCACTTACAGACCCATCGCTAGAGTCTACACAATCTTCTTTAGAATTTCCTCCTTTTATCCCGGAAGACAATCTTACTCGGTCACGAGTGATCGCCTGATGATGATGATGAGTATTGTGTTGTACCTGCCTGCCAAATGGTTGTTAAAGATGAAGAGCCTGTAAAAAAAAAAAAGTGGTGGCAACCCTAATTCAGCAGCACAAATGTTGTTGATTACACAGAGATTCAAAGCTAGACTTTCAGGATCTAAGCATAGAGCCCTGGGCCTGGATGGATGGATGAACCTGCCAGTTTCCGTTTCTCTAGCTACCCTGTCCTGCCCTCTGCCCCACCATCCTCAATGGGCACCAGCCACCACTGCCCTCTGCTATTGGTATACAATATATATCAGAACAGCACTCCTTCTTATTATTGCATTTTTGTTTCCTTGATTTTATTTTCTTATCTCATTACAATGATTCTTGTGGGGGCAGAGGTTTCTTCACATCATTTCAGTGTCTTTGATCGCTGGAGTTTGAGATGCTTGTCATTATTCTCTCTCTCTCTCTCTCTCTCTCTCTGTGTGTGTGTGTGTGTGTGTGTGTGTGCGCGCAGTTCATCTGTGTTTTGCAGGCAGTCAGGTGTTGTCTGCACCACCGTCCACTCATTGACAGATTTGGGTTTCCCCCCCTGCCTTTGGAAAAAACAAACAAAAAAAAAATTCACCACAATTTACGAGACTTTTGCTGGTATATAACATTTTGCGTATTTTACTTAGCTCACTGTAAAATCACTGTGAGCAGAGGACACACACAAAATTGCTACACAGTGGAGGCTGAAGATAAATCGGAGATGTATAAAAGGCAGTTGTTTTTTATTTAAAAAATTGCATATACATTAGTGTATTTTACAGCAACATTCATAGCTTTGTATGGCCAAATTTGCATACAATTCTGGAAAACGAATTACAATGGTCCACAAATCCATGGAATCTGTGTGACTCTGAAAAGCTGGTCCACTGCAGATTCCGCAGGTCAGATTAATAGAAATCTGATGTCATTTCAATCTGTTTTGGATTTAACATCCCATATATAAATATATATATATATATATATAGAGAGAGAGAGAGAGAGAGAGATGACATTTTTAACTCTAACCAAAGCCAGATACATGTTCCAAAAACACTTCATTCAGTTTCCAGATGCAATCATCTTTCCAATCCATAATGGATTTTCTCTTCTTTTCTTGTTCCTGTAGAATTGAGAATAAGACTTCAGATTCCTTTCATAAACTGGTATGTGTAATTTCCAATTGTTTTTGTGTCTTTTGTATAAGTTCCCGAAAGAAAACTAACTATGCAATTACACTTGTGTTGCTAATCAGGTTCAGAAGATTCATATTTTCAATATTGCTTTTGGCATTACCCTTTTAATGTTTAAGCCAAAAAGTGATATTGAAGGTATGAATCCTCTGAACCTGATAAGCAATACAAGTATAATTGTGTAGTTTTCTTTTGGGGAAATACGTAACGTCTCTGAAATTAACATTGCAAGCATGAAGTAGGGGAGGTGCTGTGTATTCTTTTTTATGTCCTTTTCCATCTGACGGCAATGAATCTCAGGTGTCTTTTTGGCGTAGTAGGAAAGTGCACAGGAAACAGTCTTCTAAAGTGTAGAGGATGTGCAACTCCATCTGTAAATGCCTATCTTGGATTAAGGTTTTTTTAAAAAGATAAGCCCCAATCACACATTATACACATGAAGATTTAATAGATTTAATAGATCACAGAGTTGGAAGGAGCCTACAAGGCCATCGAGTCCAACCCCCTGCTCAATGCAAGAAACTAGAGGAGGGGTCTCCCATCCAAGTAATAACCAGGCTTGACCCTGCTTAGCTTGCCACGCTCAGACAAGCTGAGCCAGCGTAAGCCACAGACCTGTATAGATCTTCATCTCTCTTGATATTCTTACATCATGCTTTGGGAATTCTTGAACAAAGTTTTTCTTGGCGTGACATACGAACGTCTTTCTCTGAAATATTCTGTCTTACTAAACATCTAGGTGTGTGAATGGCTATCAACAGGCTAGATGGCCAGATGCAAAAGAAGGCTGGCTCCTGAACCTTTCATCATTGGTAGAATAAGGCATTTCTACAGGTGCTACTTGTCTCATCCCTGCAAAGGCACGCTACACCTATAGAAAATCCCAAACAATCCCTTTAAAAACGAAACAAAATTCCTATTCAACACACCCATTGAAGGTACAGGAACCTTGTCCTCCTATATACTTGGGAACCTTCGATATGGCTGTTATCCATTGTGATTTTTTGAATGGATAGAAATATATGCCAACATCACATTTAAAATAATTTCTTAAAAATAATGTGCAAAAAAAATACCACATGATTTGGTTCTGCTATGTTCTGCCTATATGGAGAATGCATAATAGAGGCTGCTGGGGGCTTATTCTCAAATCTGTGGGGCCCCTGTGTTTGTTACCATCAGCAGCGGAGTAGGCTGAAGAGCAACTGTATAGTGCCTGTGTTCCTCTATCCAGGCTTGGGTGAAGATAGGCCTGCCCTACCCCCAAGACATCTAAAACACCTGGCCCTAGAAGCCATTAAATGTGGTTTAAGTGTGGGTGGGTATTTTCCCCAAGCCTGACACCGGCAGTGGGCCCCCCACAAAAGAGTGATATCCCCTTGGGTGTCACCACTTCAGGAGGACGGTGAGAACAAGGGGAGGGTCAGACTATTTCAATTCCTTGAGAGGTGTTGATTGAGAGATAGATAGATCTATCTATAGATAGATAAGAATATCTTTACACGCCCTGATGAGAGGAGGGGATTCTTTTGACTGGATTCAGCAGATTTGGGGGTGGGGGAATTGTCTTATGTAAGACCCCACCTATGTCAGTTGTTTGGAAACTCTGCCTTGGAACATTTTAATTGTTCCCACTATTAGATGACTGAAGATGTCTGAAATTTTATTCCTGCATGTTAATGTCTTATTGATGTTACTTTAGTTCTTCAGCATCTATCTTCCAGATGAATTTGATATGTCTGTTTTATTTATCTTAAGGTCGTTTCTGCCTTTACTGCAGGTTTTTATGGGATCATCAATTTTAGTATGGATTGTATCTAGTAATACTGTGTGCTTGGATTTTAGCAGTTGGGAGTTTTAACTTTTAATCTGCATTTTAACATCTTGGATGCACTTGATTACCTAATAGCACTTCAGCTGCTTAATCCTGTTCCTTCTGGTCAAGTGAAGATGTACTGTGTTGATAAGCTGGTTAAGAAAGGGTGCCCCTATATTAGTTGTTATGGGTAGAAGGAGATATGTTGCAGGGGATGAGAGAAGCCAATGGAGGGGAAGGGGGTCAGTTCTCTCTCCATTTCTGGCCTTTCCCCCAAACTCAAAGGCCCTGGTTGCTCTACTAGCCTGTCCTCAGCAGCCTTGTTGGTGTTGGCGCTGAATACCAGATTGGTCTATAAAATCACAGTAATCCATGACTTGAACATGGATGAGGAGGCTGACGGCTTGTATCACTGAAACCTGGGTGAATGAGCTGTGTGAACTCTCTCTCTCCACTGTGTCTACTTGGTTATTCTGTTCAGCACCACCATAGGCCTCAGAGAGGTGGTGAGGTGGCGTTGCTGTGATCTATAAGAATTTCATCTTCTTTTCCAGGCTTCCTGTCCAATTGGCTTCCAGTTTCAAGTATTTGTATCATGTGATGGGAAACAGGAACAGATTAAGGATTCTTCTGGTATACAGGCCACCTTGTTGCTCAGCAGTCTCCCTGCCTGAGCTGACAGAAGTGGTGGTTTTGGATTTGGTGTTGAAGACTCCTAGAATATTAGTCTTGGGGCAGGAGGGGCTCAACATTAATGCTGAGACTGCCTTGACAGTAATAGCTCAGGACTTCATGTGGCCACCATGATAATCGTGCGGCTGTCCCAACATGTCATAGGCCCAACCCATACAGCAAGATACATTCATGACTTGGGTGGTATCCTGGGACTGGGTGATTGGATCACTTCCTGTTGAAGTTGAGACTTACAGCAGCTCTTCCCATCTGCAGGGGTGGGGGACTGATTAGGGTAGTCTGCCCAGTGGTTTATGGAATCCACAAGCTTCCAGAAAGCCCTTGGGAAGATGCCAGTTGGTACAGCTGGTGCTACTGTTGATGCCCTTGTCTCTTTGTGGAATGCAAAGATGACTACCAGAGTAAGGGCCTTCTTGGTGGTAGTGCCCCAGCTGTAGTATGCTCTTCATTGGTACCCACTTTATTGTCATTTTGGTACCAGGCAACTACCTTTTTGTTATCCAGAGCTTTTCAGATGCAATTTTAATCCTGTTGAATGTTTTATGCTGCTTTTATAATTTGGTGGCTTTTAGATTATTTCACTGTTTTGAATTTGTATTTTGATTATTTTACTATTTTTCTAAACAGCTGTGGGAATATGATAGAAAGGTGGTATAAAAATACTTGTAATACATACACACATGCACACACACACACACACACACACTTGTGGAGCTCCAGTGAGTATACAGAGTGTCATGCATGTAAAGTCTTCACCAAAGTCTTCACAATCCACTTCAGCCTTCTAGACAGCGAGCTTTGTGTATACAGTAATACCTTGGATTACGAGCATAATCCGTTCCGGAACCATGCTCGTAATCCAAAATACTCGTACATCAAAGTGAGTTTCCCCATTAGAAATAATGGGAACTCCGCTGATTCGTTCCACAGCCATTTAATCACTGCTTTGGCGGCTCCCTGGCAGGAACGAATCAGCGGAGTTCACATTATTTCTAATGGGGAAACTCACTGTGATGTGCTGGCTCCCGGGCTCCTGGCCACACCTCGCTCTGCGGGCACCTGGCGCACTGCCATGCTGGCTCCCGGGCAGGGAAGTGGCACGGCAGCGTGAGGCACCCGCAGAGCGAGTGGCTGCGCCGAGTCTCCCTGCCATGGAGACACGTGGAGCCGCTCCACTTTTCCCTACCTTTGCCAGCGGCCGCTCGCTCTGCTGGCGCCTCGCGTGCTGCCATGCCGGCTCCTGGGCAGGGAAGCAGCACAGCAGCGCGAGGCGCCCGCAGAGCGAGTGGCCGTGCCGCGTCTCCCTGGCAGGGAGCCAGCTTTGCCGGCTCCCTGGCAGGGAGCCACGTGGAGCTGCTCCACCATTCCCTACCTTTGCCAGCGGCGCCTCGCCGCGCTGCCGGCGCCGCCCTCGTCACATCCAGCCCCGGAAGTGATGCGAACCGTAAGAAAGCAGTGGGAGGCGCTGGCCCAGCGAGCAGCCACACCGTGCAGGGGCTCCCTGACAGGGAGCTGGCCGCCGGCGCCTCCACATGCTTTTAGCATAAATTTAAATTTGAAAGCGGCAGCGGCTCGTGTTGCGAGACTTGCTCGTCTTTCAAATCTAAATTTATGCTAAAATTTTCCTCGTCTTACGAGTAGCTCGCAAACCGGGTTACTCGTAATCCGAGGTATTACTGTACTTGCCCACTGCAAGTATTTAGTCACCTTCAGAACTGCAGCTTTTATATAAGGTCATGCCAACATTGATGGTTGATTCCTGCGACCTTCAGTTGATGGCTGATATTCTGAGTTAGGTTGTCTAATCCTGAGTTAGACAGGATGGTAGGTATAATAACCTCTTGTGGAAGGCTGCTGCTGCTACTCAAACGAAACAAGATATTGTGCAGAACTAGTTTTTAGGTCTCATTGTTAGTAGAGGCAGTCATCAATTGTTCTTGGGGGTGGGTTGGAAGGCGGTTGGCCACAGTATGCTTGGTTTCATAGAATCAGGGAGAAGGATTTCATTGTTATGCTGTAGATATTTTATTGACTTCAAGGAAAACATCATATGAAAATATTGCTTTTATTCGTACACTTTAAACGTGAGATCAAATGATAGTTATCCAATGTGGCTATGGATGTTTTAGAGAGACTATGCACTGCAGCACTGCACTGGGCTATGAAGGTGCTGGACAGGATCAGGAAAGCATCAACAGGGTTGGCTGTGCTAGATGCCAACATTTATACTTGTGGTGCATTTATTGCTTCATACAATCCTATTAGGTAATGTTAATCATTTTGCAAGATGGAATACGGTATTTCCTTCCATCAATGGGGCTATATCAAGGGGACAGTTGTGTGGGGATCTGAATCCTCATCTGCTCCAGAGCACAACATTTAATGCATGATCTGCTTTATTAGAATAGGCTGATTAAATTAGGCTTGATATTAGAAGCCCAGTGCGATGGATATTCCTATCATAATGAAGAAAATTTGCTTTGGTGGTATGCAAGTTGGTATACTATGTTACAGTAAACAAGCAAGTGTGAAAGCAACCATCTGGCTTCAAATACTAATTGTGAACAGATGTGCTAAGACACACTGTTCTAGAAAGATAAGGTGAAAATAGCCATATTTGTCAATATAATGAGTAAACAAACATAGACGTTTCCAAACCTGCAAACAACAAATGGAAAAGAAAACACAGATTGACTCACATAAGTGATTTTTGGATTGTGTGAAGTATCTAATTTGAATTACTCTTCCCTTCTCTCTAGGAGCAGATGACTTTTGCAGAAGTCATCTCTTGGATCCAATCTTGTATGAAATGTTTTCTAATATTCTCTGGTTAGCTGTCTTTAACTTTTGAAAAATGAAATTTACAGGTATCTAATTTCTATCTGATATTATGATACATTGATGTTCATGTTGATGGGGTCGGGGGGAGGAGGCCTGATTATTCTCTGATTAGGAATGTTGGGTGAAAACAATATAAAACCAATATTAATTTCTCCTCAACACTTCCTGATGAGGAGGGAAGCATTGCCATTGATTAAATATCACTAAAGCACTGAACCGCAGTTATGATGCTGAGAAGAATATAGCAGATCAAATGTGGCTAAAATATGTGCTTTAAACATTGCAATACTAGCTTAATGAGGTTATAATAAGAATGGTGTGGAATAATTCAGTGGTCCAGGTTTTACAGAAAATCAGGCTACATCATGGTCTCAAAGATTTGCTCTGCCTTAAGAACTGGACTGCCTCTGTGAAATTCCCATGTAGAGTTAATGCTACGTATATAACTGAGCATCTCCAATCCAACAGTTTGAATTGGGGGGTCTGAGAAAATATTTAGGGTGCATTTCTTTGAGGCAGGAAAAGCTTACAAGCACCTCTGCTGAACCGCTACGCACATTGTTATCTCCAAAAGAAAATCACCAAGAGGAGGAAAGAGCAATGGACCTTGAAATTGGTCCAGGGTTACAAACAGAGGGGGCTGGGAGTCCAGCACGCACCTGTTCAAGTGACAAGGTTATGCCACTTCTTGAAAACCTTCCCCCCTTAAAGAGGACTGCTACACTGAATCGCTACACTGAACATTCTCAAGACGAGATGCCACCAGTTGAGGAGACTCCACCATCTCAAACCCCAGAGCCTATGGATGATCATTTGACTGTCCCTCTTATTCCTAACAATTTATTAATAGAAGGACATAATGACTATGAAATTGACATACGATCAGTATGTAATGATGTTCCCAATACTGACTTAGGACATTCAATCTCTCTGGCCCAAGAACTACAAGAAGCACTCCTTAAGGAAAGCCCCCTACAGGCTGGCTCTACACAGCAAACCCAGCTGCAACCAAGGCTGCATCTGCCTCAAGGGAACTGTGTTGGGAACCATTTTGATTCTGTGAATAGCCCTGGCTCCCCAAACTTAGTCTATTCTAATAACATGCTTAACAACAGTGCTTTTTTGGACACTGCAGGTCGCTTAGATCAGGCAGATTAGTAGGAAAGCAAGCTGGGCATTTATTGCATATTTTGTCATGGAACATGGCAGGGTGGCTGAACAAATTTATTGACCCGGAATTCACCACCTACATGCAATTGTTTGATTTATTGTGCTTACAAGAAACCTGGCTTATAGACGCCACTGATATTTGACTACAAGGCTTCAAAATAGTGGCTCTTCCAGCTATTAAAAGATGTAAGCATGGGCGTGGGAGTGGAGGTCTGGCCATCCTTCTCGCTACTGATACACAAATGGATATAAGGGATTTAAAATTAACAAACAATGGATATATTCAGTCAGTATTAGTAAATTCTCTTAAAATTAATCAAATTATTTGTTTAAATGTATATATTCCTCCCCAGTCTATAAATTATGATGCAAAACAAGTCTGGCAGGATTTGGAACAAGTGTTACAATGTATTGAGGAAATATTCCCAAGAACAGAAGTTTTGTTGTGTGGGAATTTTAATGCTCGAATGGGGGGGAATAACGAACAAATGAATAAAGTTTTGGCTTTAGACGAGGACAATACTAATATCCCTGATAGATCCTCACAGGATAGAAATATTAACAAAAATGGACAAATGCTCTATTCCCTTGCATATAAGTATCATCTACAATGTTTAAATGGGGGTCCTTTGGATAAGACAAAAGGTCACTACACCTACATATCCCAGAATGGGGGCAGTGTGGTAGACTATATTTTTGTCTCATATGCTATCTATCTAAAAACCCAATCATTTCATGTAGAAGAACGGGCAGATAGCGACCATCTCTCATTGGTAGCACAGGAAGGCTATGCAAAGAGCAATAAATTGCCCACTGTCACACACTCTATGCAGGGCGTGTGTATTGGAGAAAGGCGTATCAGATGGACATTAACCCTGGCAGATGAAATAAAGCAAACTTTGGGGAATCAGACTATGATGAAGTTAAGAGATGAATTTATAAACAAGACAGGTATACCCTCAATCTGTACCAAGCCCTGTTAGAACAATTAAGACCCTTTTTGGTTAAATCTGGGCACCAAAAGACAGAACCACATACAAAATCCTGGTTTGATGCAGAGTGTAGAAAAAGTAAACAGTCTCTGGTAAAAGTAGCCAGATTTTTAAGGAAACATAAAGATGATGACCAAATCAGGAAGTTTTTAATACAGCGAAGCACTCATAAGAAACTTTTAAGAGCCAAAAAGAAGAGTTATGTAAATAAATTTTGGAAGGACCTTGGGCAAGCCATAATCAGTAAGAACGAAAAATATTTTTGGGACCTTGTAGCATGTGGACTTAAGCAAACAAGACCAGCAGCAGAGGGACAAATCCCAATGACTAAATGGGTCTTGCATTTTGAGAATATGTATAAAGGAGCTCTAAAGAGAGCCACTTTGCACGGTATGGAACAAAGGATGGGGTAGTTATGGAGGCGCTACCTATATGGCCCCCTATAACCGAAGCAGAAATTAAAAGTTTAATTGGGAGACTATCATTGGGTAAAACCCCAGGCTGGGACATGCTGCCCCCTGAAATCTTCCGCATGGACCCAGAGTGGTGGGCACCAATCCTGGCAACACTATTCACAACAATTAATGCAACTGGAATGCTGCCAAATGGCTGGACATCTAGCATTATTGTCCCTATCTATAAGAAACGTGATCGAGGAGACCCAAAAAATTACCGCCCAGTAAGTCTACTTGATGTTCCTGCTAAATATATGCACGGCATCTCCTAGACAAATTAGACCAATGGGTTGAAGAACATCAGGTTTTGTCCCCAATGCAGGCAGGCTTTCGCAAGGGACATAACACAATAGATCAATGCTTTGTCCTGAACTACCTTATCCAAAAGTACATAAATAGTCCATCAAAAAAGCTATATATTACATTTGTAGATCTCTCACTAGGGATGTAACCGCTCACCTCGCGTCGGCGTAGTGGGCCAAAATTGGCCCCGCTCACGTCCACGCGGGGCTCACTTGGGCCTACCTTTTTCCAGCGGCGGCTTGCCTCTCCGCGGCAAGCCGCCCGCACCGCCCGCGCTGGTCCTGTCACATCACATCCGGCCCCTGTGACGCGACGGGACCCTGCGCAGGCGCGCTGGACCCCCGTGAGACGTATTGCACCTGCGCAGGGTCCCGTCGCATCACTTCTGGGGCCGGATGTGACACGACAGGGCCAGCGCTGGCAGCTCGAGCGGTGTGGAGAACTACTATGCGCCGCTCAGAAGATCGAGGCAGGGGGGCGCCGCTGCGGAAAGGCGAGGCGGCGGAGAGGTGAGCCCCCCCCCAGGTTTGTGAACACCGCTGCTCTCATCTGCATTTGATACAATAGATAGACAACATTTATGGGAGAAACTAGATGCCATCTCAGTTGACAAACATCTGCTGTTCCTTATGCAACAACTTTATACTAAAACTGATACTAAAATTCGAGTTGGCATGGCAGGTTCCCTTACTAATCCAATCCCAACAGTAAGGGGAGTCAAACAAGGTTGCATTCTGGCACCACTCCTATTCAACCTTTATATAAATGACATCATTCAGGAGCTTTCCTCCCCTGCCTATTTCCCTCCTGCAGTTGGGAAACAGAAGGTCCCAGTCCTGCTCTATGCGGATGACATGGCACATATCTCATTAACTCAAATTGGCATGAGAAGATTGCTTACTAAATTCGGAAACTACTGTAAACGGGAAGGCCTATCCATTAATTATAGCAAAACAAAAGTGGTTGTGTTCGCCAAAAGACATGAGCAGCATAAATGGACCCTGGATGGACACAGTATTGAACAATGTCGTTCATTCAAGCACTCTTTTCTGAAAATACCCTATGGCATACCCACTTTGAGGTAATTACGTCCTCAGCTGCCTGTTTACTGGGACCTATAAAGAGACTGCATTGTACTGAGGGCTATTGCTTAGTAGAACCAACCTTAAAGATCTTTGCAGCCAAGATTGTGTCCCATCTCTTATATGGTGCACCAATCTGTTACTGCAGAGATGAACTTGAGATAATACAAAACAAGTTCCTGCACATGCTCCTGGCAGTGCCACACAGTACACCCGGTGCACTATTAAGGACTGAACTAGGTCTCCCTTCCCTGAATGCACGTATACACAAATCCATAATATTGTATTGGAAAAAATTAACATCATTGCCCGAAAACCATTTAGCAAAACTATGCTTTTTGGATTTGCAGAATAGAGAAGGCTGGACAAACTCTTGCAGTTGCTTGATGCTGAGTTATTCGATTCCCTTAACAACGACAATACAGGATGTGTCTGATTATAAGATCCAAGATATTGTGTTTGGCAAAGATGCCAAAAGAGATCTTGAATATATAAAAAACTGCAAATCTGCCACTTGGTACGCCAAGATTAAAACAGATCACAAAAGGGCAAGCTATCTGCGAGAGTTAACCTTCTTCCCTGTTAGGCACGCTTTTACCCAGCTCAGATTTGAAACAATGCCCACTGAGTATTTGGCTGGAAGATTTTCTAACAGATCTGCACAAATGCATTTTTGCATATTTGAAACAAGGCACACTGAAGATCTGGTACATTATATTCACTGCCCACTATATAATTCACCCAGGGCCAGATTTATTCTTCCTTTTCAGACCACTTTAGAAGGTCAATCAGACCATTTTAAAATTAGATGGTTGTTGGCTGATGTGGACAAATTTATTAGCTACAGGATAACTCTGTTTGCGTTAGCTGCAAGGAAAATAAGGGCAGCCTTTATAAACCAAACTACTGCCAAACCATAAGGGGGCCATACAGAAAGAATGTTTCTAATCCTTGATTATTTTATAGCATTTTGTTTCATTATATTAAATGTTCCTCGTGTTTTTATTTTATTTTACACCTCATGTATATATGTATTGTGATGGCCATTGGCTATAAACAATAAAATTCTGAGAAAAAATTTTTTTCTTTGAGGCAGAAGCAGACTATACTTGAGGAAAGAGCGTGTGGATGTTTTAACCTGACAGTACTATATTCAGGAACTATGGATAATGAACATGTGTAAGGAGAGCAGGATTAAGCCCTTGCTTCCAACAGGTCGGAATATAGAGGCTACGTGCTATGAGAACCAGTGTGGCGTAGTGGTTACAATATTGGACTTGGGCTTGGGAGATCCGGGTTCTAGTCCCCACTTAGCCAAGAAGCTCACTGGGTGACTTTGGGCCAGTCACTGACTCTCAGCCTAACCTATCTCACAGGGTTCTTGTGAGGATAAAATGGAGAGGAGGAGGACCATGAAAGCCACCTTGAGTTCCTTGCTAGAGGAAAAGGGTGGGATATAAATGTAATAATAACAATATAGTCTATAATTAATGAATAACATAATATAATCTATTCAGATGATCAATACCTGGAGGTCAGGAACAGGGTGAGTAGATTCAATCTTGTTCCCTTTCCATGTATTGATAATCCATAGATGTCCAAAAACTGAATAGGGGGTACTGTAAGGTTCAAATATACACCATCATTCCTCAAATACAGTTCTACTCCTTCCCACACACACTGATTATCCACAATTCTAAAATGTCTGAATAGGGTGAATGTCTTTGATCATTAGTGCTAAGAATCAGCTGCAGACCTGATGTGTAGATTTTGTGTTTCCAGGGTAATGTACAAAGTGGGAACTCATACATCTTGTGCATCTCCCATGGAGATGAATGACACACCCCCTGCACAAAAAGTGGTTCCATATCCACATAGAGACAATCCAAGATGTTTTCGTACCTAAGGTAGAAAACGTTAATGGTGTTATGTCCCATGGTAGTAAAAATATCATTATGAACTGAAATAATTGGGGTGTCTGGTGATCTATAGTCCAGGTTTAGCTTAAGCAGCATCAGTAAAAGCCAATCAGGCCAACATTCACTTATATAACTTTACTTATTTGGAATTATGCCGATTGTATTCTGCAACACAGTTAACTTTTAAATGGGATTCAATAAATTATATGATGTTTTTCAGATCCATCCTGCAATATAAGTGCAATATTTCATAGAACCATATCAGGGCTCATGTGGCTTACTCTGGCTCAGCTTGTCTGAGTGTGGACAGCTAAGCAGGGTCAAGCCTGGTTGTTACTTGGATGGGAGACCCCTCCTCTAGTTTCCTGCATTGAGCAGGGGATTGGACTCAATAGTCTTGTAGGCTCCTTCCAACTCTATGATCTATGAAATCTATCTATGAAATCTATTACCCTACACTTTCTCTATTTTTCCCCTTCTTCTTCATTTCCCCACTTTTTGTTCTTTCGTTGAAAGTGTTGAGTTTTTTTAAATTTGTATTCAATAATTCATGAATAAATGAATACTCAGACACTATTCAGCAAATGTCATGAACATTTATCAGGTTGTTATAATTATGCATCTGTTCCCAACAGTGCAAGAATTAAAAGTTCATGAAAATTCATGATGGCTTTATAACAGGTTCACGGCCATCCACATGCGTAAAATGTAATTTTGCTCCATAGACTGTCATGAAATATTTATGAACCTTTCACCTGGGGATAAAGCTCTGCTTTAGAAGACAATAAGTGACAGATTATTAATGACATTGGTCACACTGTTAACATGCAGCCACATACTTACGGCATAATTATTCTTCCATTTCAGTGTCATTCGTTTTGTTGCTGCTATCAGGTTCTGACGCTTAGCATGTGTGGGTGATGTTCCCAAAGAAGAGCTACATGGTTTTTCTTCACATCATGTTCAGATTAAGAATTTATGCTGAAGCTAATCAAAAGTATTCATCTACCGTGGTGGATGTGCCGATGAAGCCAAGGTGTTATTTGATCACCAACCTCTTTCTCTGGCACACCCTGGCTGTACACTCTTAGACTATCTGTAGCAGTGAAAAGGGACAGGGAAGCGGGCCTGGTTGCTGCAACTTAAGTGCTGCTAAAATCCTGTGAACAGGATTATAGCATCTACCTCATATGCCTCCCACCCTCCCTTGGATGCCACATTGCACTGTAACATGAAGCTGGTATACTACAGATTGTATGGGAGGCAATCTAAAAACAAACCATGTATGTTTTCTCTCAGCCCTTTGGAACAAGCTTAGTATGCAGATAGAACAAACTGACTGATCAATCAGATGCCAGCAAATGGGCAAAATCATGCATCTCTATCCTGCTTGACACTTACAAAGCTCCATTCTATAGAAAAGGCATCATGCAGGGGACACTGAGAATAAGAGCTGTAGCCAGCCTTACTCACTAGGTGGGGCAGCCACCCTTATTCAAGGGGGCTTTAAAGAAATGAAAGGGAAATCAGTGATTCCCTCAGAGCCAACATATACCTACCACTTTTTGCCAATTAGCCAACTTCAAGACGGTGTCTCTATATTTTCTCAAAAATCCATGGTGGGGCAAAGTTGTGCTCTACATGCGGCGGAGCACCCACTGGCCCCTGTGAAGGATTACACAGGCTTAAGTTTGTTGAAGGCCCAAACACTTCCCTAGATTAGCTGAAGCCTGAAGGCCCAAACACTCCAGGATGGGAGGGGGAGTTTGAGAGTTTTAGTTTACCCAATAGAAGTTAAGAATTATATCTCCTGTTCAAAGTCACATGATTATAACCTTCCAATCCTGGGAAGGCTATATATATGTGGGGTGTGGTCAGCAGACTGCAGAGAGAGAGACAGACAGACTGACTGCAGAGGAGAGAGGTAGTCTGAAGTTAAGCTAGAGAACCTTGGATTGTTTGTTTGTTTAATTTGATCATACTTGCTTTTGAATTATAACCACTCTATTAAGTAAATACCCTAATATAATAAGTAAAGTGTTGTTATGTACCCTGAGAGTTGGAGTGACTTATTCACTACGTCTAAAGCCTACACCCATGCTACTGGAAACAGGCAAAGGATTTGATCTCCTGGAACGGGAGAGGCTTTGAGAAGAGGCAGAGATCTTCCAAAGGCAGATCAAGGGGTCCCTGTAGTAGCGGAACCTTGACAGCCCCATCTAGGCTACAACCTTGATGAGAGTGCTCTACTGGTCTTCAGGGTGCAGCTACTGTGCCTTTGCAGTTGATCAGTACTGAAGAACCTGCAGGTGGCGTTGAGAGCACACAATGCAGGCCACATGCTGAAGCTAAGCAGGTATGAGCCGGGTCAGTGCATGGATGGGTGACTGCCTGGGCTGCCCACATCTGTTCTCCTGCATTGAGCAGCGGGTTGGACTCGATGGCCTTATAGGCCCCTTCCAACTATATGATTCTATAACCGATTTTTATTTTTATTTTTGAAAAAAAGTAGCAGCTTCCCCCACCCCCAGTGCCATGTTTCCCCCTCCTACTATTCCAGTCAAATCAAATCTAGTAGCACTGTCACAAAGAGGGGGATGTGGGGGAAAGGTTGAGGGCCCCTCTCTCCCAACCCAGGGCATGATCTATTCATTTGCTTTGTATCTCTGGAAAGGGGAGAAGAGAAGCAATGCTGGATTCAGTTTGCCACTCAGCAGATATACACAGGAAGAACATAAGAAGGGAAGTAATAGGGCAGTAGACTAGCATAGGCATAAATAGATATAGAATTGGATCATCTACCTAAAATTGACTTTAATTTGACTCTAAAACACAACCAGAAGGGCTATATTGGGTGTCTGCTGGAGGGGTGGGTGCCACAAATAAGATGTGCATGCACACACATTAATATGCAACCCATACAAGTTACAACTCACTCACCACTCACTGAAATCCAACTCCTGCCCAAGAGCATTTCAGAGGCCAGGCACCTGCTTTGATCAGATAAAACCAACACTCTGCCCAGAAACTTCACTTCTCAAACCACCCAGCCATCCAGAAATCCTGGCTCCTGGCCCTCATTCCTCCTCTAATTCTAGGGGGGGAAAGGGGGAGATGCTCTAGGAATAGGCTCTATGGTTCCTGTCATAGAAGCCTGTTCCTAGAGTGCCCTAGGAAGCTGGCATGAGCCTTTGAGCACTACTGCCTAGGATGTTTCAGGAACGCTTTAGGAATGAGGCTTCTATGGCATGAACAATAAAGCCCATTTGTAGAGCATTTCCCCCCCCTTTTTCCTTTTTTTTCCCTGGAGGTCTAGGGAGCCACCAGACAGGGCTTAGGAGTGCCCATACTTTTTGCACCCCTGATCTAAAACAGAGAGTCGTCCTATCCCATGTTGAATTGGCCCTGACTATATAAGAGGACCTTTTCCTGTTGCTGCCTTTGCTGTCTCAAGGGAGTGAAGCTGATAGGGAATACCCTAAATCTGCAAGGATTCTTGATGCATGGCCTCCTTCTGTATTGTATCATAAGTACATACTTTCACCACCACTAATAATACCATAGTTACCTCTGGCCCTTAAAAACCAGAGCAACACACACATGACAAAATCCAAATATTATAAGAAATTGTTGTTGTTGTTGTTATTATTATTATTATTATATATCATGTATAATGTATAATTATTAAAAAATCAAAATGTATGTGCAGCTAAAATTCCTATTGATCACTTTTGCCCAAAATTCACCTCCCTTCCCCAGCAGGTCACTGCAGTTATCACAGTGCTTTTAATCTGTAAGACAAGCAATAATAAATAAATAAATAGGCAGCCATAATGCATGCTCGGTATTATTGGCTCATTTGTTAGCGGGGTAATGGGGTAAGTGATCCAGATTCAATGGAACGTCCCCTTCCGTCCTCTCTCTGAAATGAACATGGATAATACTGCCCTTTTAATTGGGGACTTCGCCCTACCATTAGGCAGAGTGAGGCGGCTGCCTCAGGCATGAAAGGACACCAAATTGTTAGATATTTAGGGTGCACTCCGATGAGGCCGCCCTTAAGCCTCTGAACTGGGAGAATTAGGGGCATCCTATGCAGAGTGGGAGGAGCGTGGAGGCAAAGGTCGCCTCCTTGCTCCTCCCATTCTACAAAACTGACAGCCGATTTCAGACATCTAACTGAAGCACTTCAGAGCAGGAAGGGAGGAGGCTGTGGAGCCACCAGGATATGTCGTATCTTGGCAGTGCCAGTCTCCTCCCCTCCCCCCATCTTTTAATGCCCCCTAAACCTCTTCTCCAAGGTCACTCCTACAACCTCAGAGACTCAGCTGGCCCGACACATTCTTTCCGTACCGGTTGTGGCGGGGTGTGTGTGTGCTCCAAGCGCGGATCCCCAGCTCTGAGGTCGGAGCTGTTTTCGAACCTCAGAGCTAGGAATCTGAATTACAGGATCACTCTGTTAATTTATTATTGTTGTATTTTTAGCATTTGCGGGATATTCTGCTCCAGGTGCCAAAAGAATTTGGCCAATGTCGACAGGGGAGGGGGTGACATTTCCTGTTCCACCTTAGATAGCAAAATGTCTCTGACCAGCCCAGCCCTGTTGAGAACAGAAGAGAGGGAGGGAAGGGACCTATCCAACCAGTGACGTGAGACCCACCCCCTTTGGAATTTGGGGCACAAATGCAGGATTACGGCTGTAATATTTAACACTGAAATCATTTTTGCTTAAATTGATCAGCTGCTGGTTGCCACGATGAGTGGCTGAGCGTGTAGCCTTGAAATTAATTTAAAAGCATTTTGTACATCAGGCTGGAAATAGCTCAGCTGCCAAGCCTGCAATCTGTGTCTAGCAGTGCATGTGCTGACAATAAAATTCACTCATATAACCACTTCCTTCAAACTTAGGATGAAGACATTATGCAGCAGTTTTTGATTTAAACTTATCCTGAGGGATTCTGGCTAAGCTGACTTCCTCATTGGTGTCATGTTCAATTATTGTTCTCAAACAATGGTTGAGAGGAAATCTGGACTAGACTCCAAATGCTGAGGAGAACAGCTTGCAGTAGAAATCTCTATTCTCTCCCTATTTTTGCTAAGCCTGGAAATTGTTAATTTTTGTTTTAAAAATCTTTGTGTCTCTTTTTTCTTGCTTCATTTGGCAGGGAAGAGAATGCAGGTTTCTTAAATTTCCTCCTCCTCCTCCTCCTCCTCCTCCTCCTCTTCTTCTTCTTCTTCTTCTTCTTCTTCCTCTTCTAACTATTTGTGCTTCGATGTATTCTGCAGTGGGTACATGATGGAGTGTATGTGGTGAACACAGAGCTGCCTCATCCATTGCAATGAATGGGGAAGCTCTTGAAGTTCTGTGTATGCATCAAGAATAGCTGGATAGGGGTAGATGTCTGATTATCTCCCCCCCACAAAAACACATACACAAACATCTCCACAACCATGGTATTAGAGCCTGATTCTTTCCCTAGTTGTAACTGCAATTGATTTTAAGTGCAGTGTTTTTTAAGGCTGTGTGTGTATCTGTTGTGTAGGACTCTAATCTGTCTGATACTGTGTCTGTGTTCTTTCTGTCTTTCTTTCTTTTAAAAATACTTGTCATCATCAGGCGATCACTCGTGACCGACTAAGATTGTCTTCCGGGATAAAAGGAGGAAATTCTAAAGAAGATTGTGTAGACTCTAGCGATGGGTCCGTAAGTGACTGTGGAGGCCAATTCTAGATCCACACAGCTTCCCACAGTGAGGACACAGGTTACCAGATAGAAGATGGTCCTGTAAAGGATTCATTTGACGTGCTTTTCGCTTAGCACGTTTCTCCCTTTCACCTTGCACTCGGGCTTCTTCAAAGTCCATGGAACCTTTGTGAAAGGCCAACCTCCAGTTAGATCGTTCATGGGCCAGAGCTTCCCAGTTTTCGATGTTTATATTGCATTTTTTTAGATTAGCCTTATGAACATCTTTAAACCTCTTATATTGACCACCGATATTCCGCTTTCCATCCTTGAGTTGGGAGTAAAGTAACTGCTTTGGGAGACGGCAGTCAGGCATTCGAACAACATGACCGGCCCACTGAAGTTGGCGTTGAAGGATCATTTTTTCAATGCTAGTAGTCTTTGCTTCTTCCAGTACACTGACATTTGTTCGCCTATCTTCCCAAGTAATTTGCAGGATTTTCCGGAGGCAACGTTGATGAAACCTTTCAAGGAGGTGGAAGTGACGTTTATAGATAGTCCATGTTTCGCAGGCATTCAATAAAGTTGGTAATACAATGGCTTCATAAACCAGTGTTTTGGTCTTCTTACAAATATCCCGATCCTCGAACACTCTATGTTTCATTCGAGAAAATGCGGCACTTGCGGAGCTCAGACGATGCTGGATTTCACTGTCGATGTTAGCTGTAACAGAAACATAGCTGCCAAGATAGAGAAAATGATCGACATTTTCCAGTATTGTCCTGCCAAGCTGGATAGATGGCATCACCAAAGGATTGGCTTGCACTTGCTGATGAAGCACTTTGGTTTTTTTGATGTTAAGTGAGAGACCAAGTTTTTCGTATGCTTCTGCAAAAGCATTTAGGATAGCTTGGAGATCATCCTCTGAATGTGCGGAGACCACATTATCATCAGCATACTGAAGTTCCACAATGGAGGTTGTAATTACCTTACTTTTTGCTTTCAGCCTGCTGAGATTAAAAAGCTTTCCATCTGTTCGATATATAACTCCCACACCGGTGGGAGGTTTCCCCTTGACAAGATGTAAAACCATGGCGATGAAAATGGCAAATAATGTTGGGGCGATAACACATCCCTGTTTAACACCTGATCCCACTTTAAATGGAGCACCATGAGAGCCGTTGTTGTCCAAAACCGTTGCCGTCATGTTGTCATGGAGAAGTCGCAAGATATTCACAAATTTATTGGGGCATCCAATTTTCATAAGGATAGTCCAGAGAGCTGTACGGTCTACAGTATCAAAGGCCTTAGCCAAATCGATAAATGCCATATAAAGGGGTTGATTTTGCTCCCGGCATTTTTCTTGGAGCTGACGTGCAGTAAAAATCATGTCTACTGTCCCTCTAGAGGGGCGGAAACCATATTGAGTTTCAGGGAGGATCTCTTCTGAAATAGATAGAAGACGGTTTGCGAGAATCCTAGCAAATATTTTACCTGCGGTTGCTAAGAGAGAAATGCCCCGATAGTTTCCACAGTCTGTTCTATCACCCTTCTTAAAGAGGGTGATAATTATGGCATCCCTGAAGTCTTCTGGGATCTCTTCTCTTATCCAGATTTTTTCGATGAGTTTATGAAGATGTTGTACAAGTTCGGGGCCCCCTTCTTTAAAGATTTCAGCAGGAATCCCATCTGGTCCACTAGCTTTGTTGTTCTTCATTTGATTAATGGCTTTTTTTACTTCATCCAAAGTGGGGAGTATTGCAAGTTCCTCTTTAATTTGTTTTTGCGGGATTTGCGAAAAAATCTCATTATCCACCTTAGACTTACGATTTAAAAGGTCATAATAATGCTCTTTCCAACGCAGTGCAATAGACTCTTTGTCTTTTAAGAGTTTGGTGCCATCTTTTGATTGTAAAGGGTTTGTACCATAGGTTTTTGGTCCATAAATGGCCCTTGTGGCCTTAAAAAAGCCCCGTGCATCATGAGATTCTGCAAGTTGTTGAATTTCTTCAGCTTTTTTTTTCCACCAAGCGTTCTTAAGTTCTCTTGTTCTTCTTTGGACCTCAGCCTTTGCGCTAGCGTAGGTTTTTTTCTTGGCAGCGCAGTTAATATCATTTTGCCATATTTGGAAGGCTTTCCTTTTTTGGTCAATTATATATTTAATCTCATTGTCATTTTCATCAAACCAATCCTGATGTTTCTTAGTTTCATATCCAATAGTTTGTTCACAAGCTGCAGTAATGGAGGTTTTCAGCTTAGACCAATGGTCCTCAATGTTGTCAGGAGGTTCCGTAGGTAGATGTTCCTTAAGAAGTGATTGAAGACGAGTTTGCTTAATAGGATCTTGAAGGACTTGGATGTTCATTTTACGCCTTGGTTTCCTTCCTTGAAGCCTACGTTGGGGAGCAATGTTGATAACCATTGTGGACCGGATTAGTCGGTGGTCTGTCCAGCAGTTGTCGGCACTCACCATGGCCCTAGTAAGAAGTACATCGCGGCGATCTCTAACACGGACAATTACATAATCCAGAAGATGCCAGTGCTTTGACCGTGGGTGCTGCCATGATGTTTTAAACTTATTCTTTTGTCGAAAGAGCGTGTTTGTGATAGCGAGATTATGCTCTGCACATATAGACAAAAGTAAGAGTCCGTTCGGGTTGCTATTACCAACTCCGTCTTTTCCAATAGTTTCTGGCCATAAATCAAAGTCACGCCCGACTCTTGCGTTAAAATCACCCAGGAGGATAATTTTATCCTCCTTAGGTATCTCTGACAGGAGAGTGTCCAACTGGCTGTAAAAACTTTCCTTGATGTCATCATCAGCATCTAATGTTGGTGCATAAGCGCTCAAAATAGTTACCTGTTGGTTATTGGCGAGCTTTAATCGAAGAGTTATCAGGCGTTCGTTAATGCCAGTAGGAACTTCTGACAAAGAGTTCACTAGTTCATTTTTGATGGCAAAGCCTACACCATGTATTTGGATGGGTTGGGTTGGAAGACGCCTGTGCGTGAAACTGTTTTATGTGGGGAGATCGGTGCACAACGAATCACCACACAAGCTTGACAGAGTACGGCAGAGATCCAATGGCACGGTTACCCTGACGGTTGGAAAACCATTCTCTGCTGCAGCCTTCATCCGCCTTCACAGCCGTTGTAATTTTTAAAAATACTTGTAGGCCACCTTTAAGGGCAAAAGCCCTCCTGAGGTAGCTTACATAATAAAATCCCATACAATAATTAAACAACGAAAAATAATAATAAAAAACCCATCAGCAATAACAACAAACATTCAGCCCAGACAGTACTAAAACCTAACAGACAATTGCCGCTAAAAACCAACAACAGTTCAATAAAACACAATCAAGTAAAGACCAAAGAAAACAGATGGGTGTCAAGAGCTTTCCTAAAAGCTGACCAAGATGGGTACTTGCAGACTCCAGCTGGCAACCCACTCACTCCAGAGATGTGGGGCTGTTGTAGAAAAGGCACATCACACCCTTGTTCTTGCCAACCTAAGTGCCCTCAAAGGGGACAAGTGAGAAGAGCCTCCATTAATGATCTTAAAGTGCAGACATACATACTGATATAGGTAGAGGTGGTCCTTCAGGAAACTTGGTCCCAGATTATTTATGTCTTTAAAGGTTAAAAGCAGCACTTTAAATTGGGCTCAGAAAACACACCAGTAACCAAAGCAGCTGCTGCAATATAGGTGTCACATGATCTGTATGCCTCACCCCTCACCAACCGTGAGGTGTCTGCTTTCTGC
Organism: Shinisaurus crocodilurus; assembly: GCA_021292165.1. Taxonomy (NCBI): domain Eukaryota; kingdom Metazoa; phylum Chordata; class Lepidosauria; order Squamata; family Shinisauridae; genus Shinisaurus; species Shinisaurus crocodilurus. The sequence goes on along the minus strand of CM037880.1, from coordinate 170,612,230 downwards.
ACCAGCTAAAGTTTCTAGACCAGTGTTCTCCAACCTTGGGTCCCCAGATGTTTTTGGCCTACAACTCCCAGCATGCCCCAGCCAGCGTAGCTGGCTGGGGCATGCTGGGAGTTGTAGGCCAAAAACATCTGGGGACCCAAGGTTGGAGAACACTGGTCTAGACCATCTTTAAAGGCAGCACATTACACTAGTCTAGCCTGGATAACTGAGCATGGGCAACCAAGGCAAAGCCCATCATCTCCGGCCACCAGGACCACCTGAGCTTCTCTAGTACAGAGTCCAGGAGGACATCCAAACTATGCACTTGGTCCTTTAGGGCAGGAGTGGGATCCTCTTTTGGTTGAGGGACAAATTCAATTTGGAGAAGCTGTTGTGATATGTATCACTTTGCCAGCTGCAGCACATTGTTTACACATGGAAGAGACAGAATGGCTGTAAACAGGTTTGTTGTGTCTTACTGGGATCCTTGTGTTTTCGCATGGGAACCTAGACTGTGAGAACAATATGAGCTGGTCACATGGTTTGTATGTTCTGATGACGTGCTAACTTGTTTTCTGTCTGAAGCCATCTTAGAGAGAAGGTGGACTGCTTTCTCTCTTCTTCTTGTTCTTCTTGCTAGACTTTGTTCCTGCAACAATGTAACGTCTTTGCTGAGGTGGAGTGAAGCTCAACTTACTCCACTGGATGTAATGCTTGCTATGCATTTATACTCTGCACATGGACTGTAACTAGGAAATGTATACTCTGTAGAACTTTACTTGCTAAGTGAATAAACAGGTAGAATTAGACCTGTGGTGTTCCAGAGTGTTTCCTGACTCCATGGATTAATCTGCAACGGGGAAGCTGGAAGCAAGTCTGATTACAGGGCAGACTGGGCTGGCCAAAACTGTTACCGAACCAGCACACTGCACGCTGCGCAGGGAGGTGAGATCTGGAAGATCTGTGTGTGGAATTTCAGGCATCTGTTAGCACACAGATAGGATTATAAATCTCCCAACTTGCACAGTTCCAACAGAAGCTCCCTCAGGGGCCACATTCCAGTGGTGGGTGGGGCCAAAGGCAAAAGGGGCAGGGCCAAAACACCAGCATCTTATAGCACAGTGTTCTCCAACCTTGGGTCCCCAGATGTTTTTGGCCTACAACTCCCAGCATGCCCCAGCCAGCGTAGCTGGCTTTGGCATGCTGGGAGTTGTAGGTCAAAAACATCTAGGGACCCAAGGTTGGAGAACACTGTTATAGCATAAAGCTCTTACTGCCAGTAAGTTAGGAGAGGCATTTCAGCCTTTTAAAATGTGGCGGGAAAACTGTCCCAAAAACCCATAAACCACCCAACCATCAGTGGTTGGCGGAAAGGGTGGTGGGTCTAGGGGAAAGGAGTGGGGATTGGGACCATTGGAGGGCTGGATTTGCCCCCCATGCTTGAGGTTCCCCATCCCTGCTTTAGGAGGAGTGCAACTCCTTTTAACCCCATTTGTAAACCTCAATCCACAATACCTTATCACACAATACCTCCTCCATCTTGTCCGGATTAAGTCTCAGTTTCTTCCCCCTGACCCACCCCAGACCCACCTCCAGACACTGGCTCAGCAGTTCCACACCCTCTCTGCTTGGGCCTCAGGCTTCCACTGAATCCAATGCCCATCCCTGGTGTGCACCCCTAATTGTTCTGAAATATGGCTGGGGTGGGAAACTTTCTACAGGGATGCTGAACAGGGCTGACCCAAGACATTTGGCTGCATGAAGCCGAGTCTACATAGTGTTGCCCGCTCCCCACCCCACTGGGATGACCAATACTTTGTTAAACCATCTTGGTGCCCCAGTCAGACACCAATTCGTGCCTTCACCATCTTCCACTCATGCTGTAGCCTGAAGCAAGTTGCTTTATCTCGCTGTGTGTGGCAGGGTTGACCCCAGTGCCACTCCCCCTCAGGAGCTTAACATCTAGACTAGCTCTCAGACACTTTTAAGTTTGTTGGTATTTTAATATAGAACTTAAACATACCTGCACACAGATCTGTTCCCTCAGACATTGACATTCATTCTTCATCGGTTGCCTTTTCTGACCTCAGTCTAGTGAGTCTGTTTGAACAAAGGCTGGGCTGAATTATTCCTTTCAGTCTCTGTCTGTCAACTACTAACACCCCTGTAGATGAAATTCAGCTCGCCAAACCTATACTTTGCAATATTTTTCTTTGTGCCAGCATGTTATTGCTAAAGTGGGAGGCCACATTAATCACGCTTTCTTTCTCTGATGTCCCAATAGGGCATTATCCCCAACAGGGGGATAGGGCATTATAAATTTGTTTAGCCTGGTACAGAAATCAGTTATGATAATGTGCATGTAAGAGATATTAGAGGACTATTTACTGATTATTTTAATTTTATTTGTCATACTACAGTAATATTTTATTTTATATTTGATGTGTGTGTGTGTGTGTGTGTGTGTGTGTGTGTGTATATTCCTAAAACCTTTATTGCTTTGCATTTATATTTGTATACCATCTTTCATTATTAAATCACAAGGAAGTATACAAAATTCATTTAAACAACAATTAAAATAAAATACAAAGATGAAAACAAACAAGCAAGGAATCTACTAAGCAAGGTATTAAAATCAGTAAATGCCCGAGTAAATAGATGTATTTTCAACAGGGGCCAAAACACCATCAAGGATGGTGCCTATTGCACTGTGGGGGGGGGGGTATAGAATCCCAATAGTGGGGTGCCACAACAGAAAAGGCCCTCATGCTGGGAGTGTTAGCCGCTAGTAGTTATTGGGCCTGTTCACACATCATGACAGCCCACGGTGGCTTAATTTACCTATGGGGGCTGTCACATTGTGCTGGGTGCCCGTGGCTTCTCGTGTCATGTGAACGACACGGCAGCAGGGGTTGTTTGAAGAACAACCTTTAAATGACCCTAAAACAAGTCATGGGTTATGTGTGAGGGTTGTCTAACCCTCAAACAACCCCTGCCGCCTGGGTTCACATGACCCAACAAACCACGGCAAGTCAGGCACCCATGGGCGCCATATAAAAATGGCGCCTGTGGCCACCCAGCACAACGCAACAGGCCCCACGGGTAAATTAAGCCATAGTGGGCTGTCACGTTTTGTGAACCAGGTCATTATATACCTTTGAGTCCACGGCAAGCTTTTTCAGGAGTGGACACTGGACACACTACTGCCTCTTTAAGGTGACAAGCACCACTCCCTCATGCAAAGTAGCACTCCTCTTGATCAAGCCCACCCCTGCTTGCTAGTTCCAGCCAAGATGGGCAAGGGTCGACTAAAACTCACCAGGAAATGCTGACCATGACAATGGAGTTATTTGAAACTATTATTTATTTGCACCCGATATTCAGGTCAGGTTTCTCACATCCTGGGAAAAATACTAACTCAAGGGTATGCCTTGCTCTATGTGTTGGGCCGATGACAACCTGAGACAGCCCCATAGTTGTAATGGAAGTCCACACATGGCAGCCTCTGCATGAATGTTGACATCCCCCAGAACCACTGTCCTGGGGTCCTCCAACACCACTCCAGAGACTACCACAGCCAGCTCTAGCAGGGAGGCTGCTGGGCAGACCAGCAGCATCCCCGGTCTGTCTCTTTGGCCCAACACTAGGTACAAACCCTCAAAGCCTGCCCCAGAACAGAGAGGCCTCTTGGCAAGGGACATGATATCCCTATGGACCACTGCAACTACCCACCCCACCCGGTCCTCAAACCTCTACTGGTGCTGCATTGGGTACCTGGGTGGGCACAACTGGGTCAGGTCCACCCCACCCAGCTCATCCACCCAGGTCTTAGTAATACACACAAGGTCATCTTCCTCAGCCATGAATACATGTACTGACCAGGCATTACATAATATATTATTGAGTCTCAATATATTAGTGAGCCTTTTTGGATCTGAGGTTTGTTTGGTCCACAGTATCTCCATTTTTTTATTTTTTATTCTTCATGGAAATGAACTATCAAGTTCATCACAAGCTACAGAACACGAGTTTGTAGAATACTGTGGTCTGCACTGTGTGAGTTGCTCCAATCTCCATGGCCCTATATTTTGATTGGAGGTTTGGCTAGATGGCCTTTTGGGCCCAGTTCACACAGTGAAACAGCCAGTGGTTGTGGCAGAGCAAGTGAGGAGAGTGGGGAGCAGCAAATTTGTTCACTCCCACGCATCCCTGCCAATTCCGTGATGTGCAAAGAGGGTCTATGATTCTGTATTCTCACCGGTCTTTGTCCAGTGCACTAACAGCTGGAAATGCTCTATTATACCCCACCTTTTGATGCAAATGTTTTCAAGGTGCCTTACATCAACCAATAAAATACAACAAGGAGACTGCATTGCATTTTCATTTTTCTTTCTCTAATTTAATTTATATTTTCTACAACTTAAGATGCTAAATTCAGCATTTGCTTCTGTTTTCAATATAATTGTGTTTAGGTTGCAGCTTTTCTTCTTTCTTTTTTTTTAATGATGCAGCGTAAAGTTAAAAATTGCATTAGACGAATATGCATTTTAAAAATACATGATACACTTTGGGAAAACATATTGAGGAGATTTCAGCTTGAGGGGGATGAATGACAGGCTCAATGACCATGCTGAATGAAGCACTTGCAGATGCTAATTTGCAGGAATAGTTTGAAGCATGGAAAACAGTGATTAATGGATTAGGTGATACAATGACCCCTAGATCCTTATTGTTTTAAGCAGCTTGATTACATGTAGCACACAACTTATGACAGTTGCATCAATTTTCTGTCATTTAAAAACTCTATTTTCCTTTCGTTGCTGGCACCAAAAAGGTGTCGTCTCCCGGCAAAGTGGTGGTCCGTGCCTCAAGTGTGCCCTGCCCAATAAACACACCGAGGGGAGAAGGGAAACCAACTTTATTTGAGGCCTCAAGTAGGCGCTAGGAGTCTGGGACTCAAATCAAGAGCCCCGTTTCAAGTTCTTCTTGGATCTTTTATACAGCATGGGATCAGATACAGGTTTGCATCACATACAGTCACATTACATACAGTTGCGTAGAAAAACATTCTTCTTATCATGACCTCTTTCACATACATTCAACGACTTCCTCTGTCTTTCCTTGGTACATACATTTCCTTCTGTTCCTTTCTAAAGTACAACTCTATCTTGTTCTTTCTCTCAGGACAAACATCAGGCTGACGCTTGCATTTCCCCACCCCCTTCCCCCTTCCCCCTTCCCTCCTCCTCCTCGCCCATCCTTTCCCTGTTCCCTTATCAGTGTCCTTCGTACGCACACATTCTTCGCCTCTTCTCGGGCCTCTTCCTCCCTCCCATTTACTGCAGCTGTAAACAAAGCAGCTTGCAAGTTGCAACCTTACTTTTTCTTTCTTACATCTCAATCCACATGCACTTTGCAACTTTAGCAAGCAGTTTCACAGAACAGCAAGAAAGCAGAAAAGAAGAATGCAAGATTCTCTAGTCAGGCCTAACTAAACATTAGAACAGGGGTACAAGTTCGCATGGTCTCCAACACTTTAAGTAAGAATTACAAGGCCAAACATTTTAGTTTAGTTCTCATTATCCAACTTGCTGGCTTCAAGAAAAAACAACTGTATTTCCATTTCGTTACAAATCTATTGGGCTTTATCCACGAATTCTGCACCATGTTATTATAATGATCTGGTCAGTACTTATTCATGACGGTATGTAATGTGGGCAGAGCAATTCTACCACGGAGAATGGAAGAGTGTGTCCTATTCAAAACCCTGCCAGGCTCATGCTGGCAGGGCAGAAGGGATGAGGGAATGCCGTTTTGCTATCCCCCCCTGACTTCTTTGTCATTTTTCTCCCTTCCTCCAAGTTCTCTCCCATTGAGTGCAATGAGAGGGAATGCATCTACAACACCTCCAGAGCTAGTGTAGATTTGCTGGTTTGGAGGCATGCCAGGGCAGGGCTGGCCCAAGACATTTTGCTTCTTGAGGTGAAGAACAAGATCGTTCCCCCTCCCAATCCATGTACAGAAGCCAACTGGGCTGGCAGCTGAATCTTTCTTCAATGCAATGGGGCAGCATCCTTCACCACACCTGAAGGGAACAGGCTAGCTTAGGGTTCATGGGGCAGGCCACAGAGCTCTCTCCTCCAACAGCTGGCTGCAGCCTCCCACCATCTGCTGCCTGAGGAAACTGCCTCACTCTGCTTAATGGTTGGGCCAGCCCTGTGCCAGGGAAATGGGAGACTTTGGATTCTGTGGATCCAAGCCTTCCTTTGATCCTCCCATTGATACACCCAGGGAATGCCCCCTTTGTTTCTTCCAATATTGGGGCTCCAAAGTCAGTGAGGCAGGGGCTGCAGAGGTTCCTGAATCAGCTGGGAGGGGGCTACCAAGTTCAGATCTCCCCCTTCAGGGTCAGACCTGTCCACCCTCAGATAGGGTTTCAGCCTTTTCCCTTTCTTTTTTCAACATATTGCCATTGTTGCAAATGTACATAGACACATGACTCATTATTGATGACAATTCCTATTGGTCATGCACATTTACTCAGAAATAACCCCACTGTATGAAGTACAGGAGTGGGCAACACAGCCCGCAGGCTGAGTGCGGCGCTCATCTTATTTTGCAGCCCTTGTCATGAAATTGCCAATGCCACCCAATTGCAGCAGCAGCAAAAAACAAACATACATACAAACAAACACAAACAAAAAGCAGCACATTTTCCATTTAAAACAAGGCACAAGGGGAGTGTGCACCTTGTTTTAATGCAAAATGGAGCACCCTTGGGGCTTCTGGGAATACGATTTTGCATTAAAATAAGGTCTGCGATCTCGCATGCTTTGTTTTAAATGGAAAATGCTGCTTTTTTGCTGCCGCCAATCTACCAAAATTCAGCACCAATTTGGCAGCACGGCGATTTCGGTGTGTGGGGGGGGAGGGCACTCACCAATGGGTTATGGACAGACACACACACACCAACCCTCAGAAGTTGCCCACCCCTGATTTAGTGGGACATATCCCCATGTAAGTAGGAATATGGGACTCAACATATGGGACTCAAACATATAGGACTCAACCCAGATAATTGTGGTCACAGTACCCATGTGGTGAAGGATCCTCATAGTTCATAATGGATCTCTGATCCCCCACCCATTGGCATGTGTGCATGGGCAGCCAGCTCACACCATGCTGTTACGGGAAATGGGAGGCCAGGGTGCACTTCCCATTTTCCCTTCCACCAACACCCCCCTTTCACTCAAATGCTGAGCTTTTCTTAAATCTGCAAGGAAACGGTGCTTCTGTGCCTTTTATCATAATGATGATGGAGTAAATATGGAGGCATACATATTCAGAGCTCTTTGTATAAATATGCTTGCCAACATTATTATTATTATTATTTACTAACAAGTAAATCATTGACCCCATTTCCTCTCTAATCTGCATGCCTTTCGCCTATCTTTATGAAGTGCATGAATACTTTTCTTTAAAAAGAAAGATCCAGACAAAAATAATTCAAATTATTTTATTTTCTTTCTTAAAGTATGAGAGGATACTGTGGGAAATGGAAATAAGGTAGTCGTTTTGAAATATCCTGGTGCTCCTTTGAGAAACTGTATGTACCAAGATGGCTTGGGGGGGGGGGTGACTTAACAATGTTATTTGAATGTACACATTACAACAAACACCATGTTGCATTTCTGTGATCCCTTACTCTGTTTTTCATTCAATTTGTAAATTTCAAGTCTGAAAAAAAGGCGCTTTAGATCTACATGACAGTGTACACTAAGATATTGCATAGGGAATCTGGGAATTCATGTAAAACTGTGAAAACACAGTGGCTGATGCAAAACCAAAAGGAGAAGAAAGGTAAAAATGTAGTATTTTATGTGACACATAGCTTCTGCTTTACTGGATGGCATACTAGTAGAATATCTATTCAAGATCCACATTGAGCCTGCATATTCTGTGAAGAAAATAAGAACATAAGAAAAACCATGCTGGATCAGACCAAAGGCCTATCTAGTCTGGCATTCTGTTCCCACAGGGGCCAACCAGATGCCTGTGAGAAGCCTACAAGCAGGACAAAACTGAAATATTGCTCTCCCACTTGAGTTCCCCAGCAGCTGGTTTTAAAGAGACATACTGGCTATGATATTGGTGGATATATTGCTGTCATAAATAATAGCCATTGACAACCTTATCCTCCATGAATTTGTCTAATACTATTTTGAAGCAATCTATTCCATTTTGGTGGCCATCACTACATTTTGTGATAGTGAAATTCATAGTTTATGCACAGTGTGAAAAGGTTTGTCTGACCTGAATCCCCCACCATTTAGATGCATTGGATGATCCAGGTTCTAGAGGGGGAGATAAACCTCTTCCTATCTACTTTCTTCACACCTTTTTCCAGCTCCACATTATTCTTTTTTGATGTGTGGTGACCAGAACTGTACATAGTATTCCAAGTGTGGTTCCCTTATACACTTTCTCCACAGTATGCATCATTTTATTTGCGTGGGTAAAGGGGGAAATGAAGAGACGAGACAACAGTTATGGTATAAAATCAGGGCCACATTTATTGAATCGAAGGTCTGCGAAGGGAGAAGTGCGGGATTAACTAAGGCCGGCCCGAAGGCCAGTGGAGCATGCCTGGGCGAAAGCATCCCGAACTCGAGGGTGGCGCGGTGACTCGCCACCCTCGAATTCTGCACTCGGGGTGCTGGGGGATCTACCCAGGATCACCGTCCCCTGGCGCCACGGGACAACCGAGGAGGGTGAGATCGGTAGACCCCAAAGGCAACCCTACCTCTCACAAATTGAGCCACAAGGCATCGACATTTGTGAGGCTCGGGTTCTCGCCAATCACCTTAAAAGGTGCCATGGGATGCACACCACAACCCTAACCCCCACTGCCTATTCACCGCACTTACCGCCTAACCTAAGGCCAATGTGACCGAATTAGCAGGTAACCCAAAATAATAAACCCACCACCGACTCCACAGTATGGAGTAGGCGAAACACGCACGTTGCCCCGAGCCAATTAGGACAACGAGCCAAAATTCCTACTCGGCTCCATAAAAGGCGACCAGAGGAGCCCACACTGCTTCATCGGGAGTGGAGGGAGGGAGCTGCAAAGAAGGAGGCTTGGGGTGGGGTCTCCTGTGCCTAAATACTGCCTCAGGGCCCCACCCCTTATGCCTCACCCCATCAGGCAAACAATTTGCCCGTGCCCTGATTGGAGGTGAAATCACCTCATTCTAGCTCTCGCTCTCCCTTCCCCCCCCGTCGCAAAATCCTCCCCCCCCCACAGGAGCGTGGGGTGCGAAGGGAAATATCGCTATCATGTCCCCTTGACTTGCTTTTTTATAACCTTAAAAGCCACACACATTGTAACCTTTCTTCATAGGGGAGCTGCTCCATTCCCTTGATCATTTCGGTTGCTTTTTTCTGCACTGTTTCCAGGTCTACAATATCCTTTTTGAGGTGCAGTGACCAGAACTGTACACAGTATTCCAAATGTGGTCAACGCACCATAGATTTGCATAAAGGCATTGTGATATTGGCAATCTTATTAATTTCCTGGTGATCCCTACCATGGGATTTATTTTCACAGTAGCCACATATTGGATCAGTGTTTGCTTCAAGCTGTGCACCACCACCACAAAGTCCCTTTCCTGGTCAGTCTCCACAAGCTCAGGCCCCATCAGTGTATTAGATTTTGTGAAGTCAGGGTGTTTTGCCCCAATGTACATCACTTTACACTTGTTTACACACACTAAACCCCATTTGCTATTTTAATGGCCTTCCATTCCACACTTTAGAGATATCCTTTTGAAGCTGTTCACAATCCCTTTCTGATGTATCCACCCAAAATAATTTGGTGCTGTCAGTAGACTTGTTCAGCACAAACCTCACAAACCTGTGAGAGCTGGACTGACCCGGGTTCAAAAGCTCCCCTAGCCAATGACCCTCAGTCCCAGTCACGCATGCGGAAGGAGGAGATAACAGCAGTTAATAAAGATTAAAGAGTTTATTTGTAAGACCCAATTATATGGGATTAAGGCAATCAATGCATCTCTACTCACTACATCATTGCAGACTCCAATCCTATACCCCAGTGGTAAGGCTAGATGAAGTGAAGTCCAAGAACAATACACATGTCGTGTCGAGACGAGAGACAGCAAGTGGAAGAGAGCAAGCAAGCAAGTGAAGCTATCAGCAAGTGTGCTAGCTTTATACCACCTATAAATAGGATATTACTCACCCCAGTTGTATAACCTATTCATCAACATGTTTACCCCAAATCGGTTCAAGGCTGCTGAGTCATGTCACCTCGAGACTATGTCTCGTGACTAGAGACCTTGTATACTTGAACTCAAGTAACACCCACCAGGTCAGGTGATAATCCCGATGTCAGGTGGTAATCTCGTTCTGCCTATGCAAAACCCAACATCCCCCTGCTTTTGCATTTGCGCAGAACGTGGTTATTTACCTCATACAACAGCAACAGCGTTGTTAACATCTGATGCTGTTCCTTCATCTATGGACTTTGATAAAAAAAACTTTTGCAGGAATGACTTTACCTGCCAGAAATTTGAACCACCATCAAATCACTTCTGATGTATCCCTCCTTATGACACAGTTTTATTTGCAAACCCAAAGCGTTGTGTATTGCTATCTGCCTGCAGCATAGCAATCCTGCTTTGGTTTCCTGAAAAAACTGTAATAGGTTTTTCACATCAATCCCAGCATCATTTAAACATTTTTTTTACAATTTAAACTATTAAACAAATGCAATAACTATTCAAGCTTTACAATAGCATAATAGCACAATACATAATACAATGCATTCAGTTCAGCTTCAGTTGAACTCTAACTTTTAGATGATTGTTTCTAACAAAATCAATCAAACAAAGTATGATTATAAAAATAACAAACTTCAGGTGTGTTCTAGTTGTTCTTACTATCACAACCACAACTGGCATTTCTGTGAATCTGTAAGCCACCTGTGCTCTGACTTGTAACTCTTAGTCTGAAGTATGATGTTCTCTCCAGATAACACTCAACTCCTTTTCAGAGCTCTCCAAGCATGTCCTGTTGGTCTAACAGTCTGCCCATTACACTGACAGCAATACCTGGCCTTGTTGCTTGTACAGTAAAGCTCAACAGCCCAATGCTCCTGTGTAGCATTCAAACTGCTTTTCCATCAGCATGTGCTTGAAAATCATCAACTATTTGGAGTCTCTCACTGAGTTAACTATCTCCAAAATTCTCAATCACATCCATGATATTTCTCTGGTTTGTTGCAGTAAGTTACTGCCCTCTTGGTTCTCCCTCAACTTCTATTTACAAATAAACAGTTGATCCACCACCAAGCAGTTTCAATTCAATGAAATTCCAAACCCTGGATCAATTATATCATATTGCTTTTATCTGTCCAGAAAAAACAATAGATCATCCATTTAAACAAAGTACATACAGTCTATGTCCCTGTTCCTCCTGTTTAACAAACATTGATCTGCCTCTCTGTGCAAATCTCAATTCAACAATGTTTGAGTTCAAAACAGAATTCCAGCCTCCAGCTGACTTCTAGCTTTTCTTACAGAAAATTCTCAGACAGTTTTCCATAGACTTCCTCTCATTTAAAATGCTTATGTTCCAATATTTCAATTGTGAAATATTTATACATTTTTTTCCACATTCTTAAACATCAGTCTAACTGTTTCCAAAGCAAATTGTTGTTGCACTCATCTTATGATTATCCTGCTCCTTTTAACCAGAGCAAAATCACAAGTAACCAATCTTGCTATTTGTCATATAACCTTTTTCCAATCTGGTTAGTTTTCACTTAAAAATCTATCTGGTAACAATGAGTTCCATGGACTGCTGTTTCTTTCACCAGCTTCCATGTTTTGTTCTTTATCCAAAGAAATCAACTCAGCTTGCATAGCCTGAAGCTATGGTTTAGCTTCCTTAACAGATATTTTTTTACCTCTTTGAAATTTTGAGTTTCAAATGGCTTTTCCCTGCAAATTCATCCTGATATCTCACAGGTTGTTTGACTCACCTGTTCTTTACCTCTTCAGTTATCAGGTTCCTGTTCCAATGAAATTTGCACCAATGATGAACAATCATTTGTTTAGTCTCCACTAAACCAAATGTGTATCAGTTTGTCAAATTTACCTGACTGTCTTTCAGCAAATGCTTTTCTATTCTGACTCTGAACTTGATGCATCTCCTGCATTAACAGAATTAATTTTGAAAAATGATCTCACATTTTCATTCAGCATTATACTCAACACTTCTAGATAATCTCACTATCCAAGTGTTATTCATGTAAAACACAATATTCTCATTTCTAGAAAATTCTCATGTAAGCTCCCTTACAGATTTCTTCTAACTTTGAGGTGTATGTACCTACATATCAGATCCAAGATCCTGAAATGTTTCTCCAGCTTCTTCCTTCTACACTACTTTCTATAAGGTGTACAGTTCATCACAGAGAACTAAAACTTCTATCATGTACATAATCAAAACATTTAAGAGCTTCTACCCAAACCTCATTATCCAAATTAGTATCACCTCTTCTGAGTGTTTGTTTACTCTTCCACACAATCCATGTGTTCAATACCACATCCTGTTAGAAAGTCATCTAAGTATGCACTGAATTGAACTTCCCCATATCTCAAAAGAAATAGGTAACATGGGTAATATGCTTGTTTCCCATCCAAGCACAAAACACCTTGACTCTGTTCAATACTCCAGCTTTCTATCTAACATGTACACAAACTGTACCTAGTGTATTGATCAATTAACATCATGAAATAACGTGCCTTTCCTCTAAAGACCATCAGAGTATCCACAAGATCACCAAGAACAAATTGAAATGAAATGAACTGGTTTTACAGCTTGCCTTCCAGTTTACCTGTTGAAGCTAGCATCCCTTGTTTATGTGCACAAAATTACCTTTCATGTGATAATTTCAGTTTCCAAATGCTTTCCCCACAACACAGTTTGCATTTTCTTTCACAGGCCTGTGAATCTAAATGATCAAACATTCATGTGATATGCATGCATGTACATGCCATACATATAAGCATTTAACCTTTTTTATAGTTGCATCAGTACAACTTTCCATTTCTTTATTACATCATTACAATATAAAAGAAATAATCCATCTCTTAGCTTTGCCATATAAACATACCTACTAATTCAGTATTTTACATTTTGCTGCAGAAAAAACCACAATATACTCAAGTCATATATACATTCAGTACATTTCCTGACATTTCAGAGCATATATTACACTTTCTTGAATCCAAGTTATCCAAACTTTCAAGAAATACATTTTCAAAAACATGATTGTTAAACTCCTGACCATTTGCATAGTCCTCTTTCTGTTTATTCATGTCCAACACAGAAAGCTTCATTTAAACAATCCACTGTTTCTGCTCAAACAAAATAATGTCCATTTTGTTATGTCCTGGGTTAAAACACGAAGTTTTTCCCATCAGCAGCACCCCTGCTGATTTCAAGCTCCTTTCTTCTGTGATCCCACATGAAGAAAATGAAGAACAGCTTCCCATTTTAAGCACAGCTTGTCTTTGGCTTGGCTTCTGGACGGGTGACATGGGCATAGTTTCCTCGGCAAATAAATGCAAGGGTTGTGAAAGGGTGGCTAGAAGAAAGACTAGCCATAGGCCTTGAGTCCAGAAAGTTCACCCAAATTAGACTGAGGTGATATGGTTTCTTCCCTCAGCCTATTAGGGGCCTGCATTGTGGAGAGGGTGTTAATAATTAGTTAGCAAACAGAATCTTTGAATATGCAGATCCCACTTTGTCAAAATAATAAACATTGTTGCTCAATTAAACCTCTTTACTTCTGAATCTGGGTGTGATGTTCCATTTCTTCTATGCTCTGTTATAGAACAAATGGAGGAGGGGCCTGCCAGGTGGATAAAACTAAGGAGCCAGGCAAGAAAGAGGGCAGAGATTCAGAAAGCTGTGGGTAGCGGAGGAAGAATGGCCCAGTGAAGGTGGCCCAGGAGACTAGGAGGCTGCCCTGTTCGTATCTGAGAGAGACTAGACAGGGGTGTTGAACCTTTCAGCCTGAGGGCCAAATTCTACTTCAGAGAAGATGTTGGGGGCTATGTTACACTGGTCAGTGGGGCTAAAGGCTAAAGGGATGGCCAAAAATACCAGCATGTTTTCACTTAAAGCTCCTATGTGAGTAACAAAGCCTGAGGAGAGGCATTTCCAAATTTTAGAATGGAGCGAAAAACAGTACAGAAGCCAGAAAACCACCAAACCATTGGTGGTTGCGGGGAAGGAGGTGGGGCCAGGAGAAGGCAGCATGGCCTTCTGGGGAACCATGGAGGGACAGCTTGGGACCTGTTCTGCCAAAGGCAGCAGTTCTTTTTAGGATCTAGAGACAATGAGCACACTTATGGGTGAAGGTTCAAAACTTTTCGTAGGGATGTGCACGTACCTGTTGGGGTGCTCTCCAGGTTCTCGGGGTCCGGGAGTACCCCCGCCGCTCGATAACTCTCGCAGCGATAGCGAGGCTCCCAGCAGACCTTCCGGAGCCCGGAAGTGATGCAACGGGTCCCGGCGCTGCGTCTTTCATGTAAATACCATAGAAAACCACCTTAAAATGGCCGCGAATAGCAAATCACGGCTGTTTTAAGGTGGTTTTCTATGGTATTTACATGAAAAACGCAGTGCCAAGGACCCAGAAGTACCTCTCCCCAGCTCCTCTTTGGGGAGTTGTGATGAGCCAGGGACAGGTAAGCGGGGGACGAGCAAGGTGAGTTCGCCCCACTTCCACCCCCCCTCGAGCAATTCACCCATCCCTATAAAAAGCTTTATTAGCAAACCACAGAAAAGAGATTATAGCAGTGAGGTAGATGCAGAGCACAATGCTTATGTCCCTTCTGTTGTCAGGAACCCCTCAAGAAATGACAAGGACGGACTATAGGATTATAGGCTTGGATTATAGGCTTGGATTATAATCTAAACTGCAGAAGAACTCATGGGGCCATAATGCCTACCTCAGATTCATGGTGAGCATGGTGAGCATTATTTCAGGAGGAGTATCTGTTGTTAGCGTTTGAGAATTTGGTGGTATTCCCTAACTATATAGTTTAGTAACTTTGATATGGCTCCTTAGAGGCAAAGCAGTTGCTTTAGTTCAGTCTCACTTTCCATTCTGCTAGTTAGCAGTTTTAGTTATGCCAAGGCAGGAACCAGGAGAAGACTGCACTTGGCTTTAATAAAGTTCTTTTATAGGGATGGGTGAGAAGTTCATTGGGTTCATTCATTTTTTGATAAGAATTTATGAACATTCACACATTTCTTCATATTTGGGATAGAAAGAACTTGAGATTTTAAAAAATACAAATGTGAGATAAAGTGAAATTGATGGATTCATCCGTCCAGAAAGAAGTCTTGGATGAGTGCTTAGCTCTTAAAAGTTTGGGTTTGAATCCCTGTGGAGTTGATTAGGGTCGTCACCTCTTTCTTTTTTTCCCTTCTGACAGGCTTGCCATGTAGCATCTTTCAGAGCTACATGGCAAGCAGGAACAGCATGCTGGGAATAACTGATGCTGCTGAATGGGTGAAAATTTCATTTGGTTTGCTTTTGATAGGAACTTACCGAAATTCACAAACCTATTCAGTAACAGGATGGAAAGAACTTGAGATTTAAATAAAATTGAATGTGGGAGAATCTGAAATTGATAAATTCATCCATCCTTAGTTTTTCATCTCTGTTCTCCTGGACATTTGTGGAATTATTACAATGGGCATGAGGAGTTGCCAAGGTTTGTATTCTGAACCAGAAAAATGTGAACTTCAGTGACTTCTCTAGAAGCAAGGGTCATTCCAGTGAATAAAATTGCCCTAGATTATATTGTATATTTCATGTCAATAGAAATGAAAAGTGTTAGACTTACACAGTGATGACAGCAGAAAAAATAGGACTTGTTTATGGATTCTAATGGACATTCCATTCTTCTCAAGCCACAAGGTGCCTAGACTAGAGGGAACTGTGAAATATCTACCCTGGTTACCACTGTGACAGTTACATTACTGTGAATGTCTTTCATGCCAACAGAAAATATTCTTTGGAGACTGTAATGTCTTAATTTCATAATGCAATACTTTACCATGTGAATAAATCAAAATATCAACATTCCTAATGATGGGTTGCTAAAATGCATATGCCTGACTCCAGCAATCTTCATTTCTAACCATTAATTTATGTTGACTAAAATGCTAATTAAAATGAATACAGCTTGGGTAGCATCTTGAAATGTGACCTTTATTAGCTTCATTATTTGCAGTAAATTTTACACCAAGAAACTTTAATTGCAACCTTGTATCAGGGAGGGTTTCAGCCACGTTGTACTGTCTGTGTGACACATTTGGGGGAACTTTGGTTGATAATAATATTTGGCTCTTATGAGCTATACAATAAATTAATGCAGATGCATTAGCAGTTTTATTAGACTTTAAATATTATAATGACTGTGACCTTTTCCTTGGGTTACAAAGGTTAAATACACAATAAATGTTCATTCTTTTATCCTTTGGCAATCATTGGGCTGGATTGCAGAATACTTTGGAAGCTATCCACAAAAGAGCATGATTGAAATGACTTGTAATGTGGTTATCTACTGTTGCAGTAAATTTTATTGGTTTCATTTTCTGGAAAAGAAGACAGCCAACTGACAACTGTGCCGATTCAGCAGATGATGTAGACACTTTATTTGCTGTTGCCCAGCACTGTGAGTCTGAGAAACTAGGATTCTGTGTAATAATCTAGGAATGGGATTTTTAAATGAATGTTATTCCTTATTATTTCTCCTGAATAATTTCTGATATTTACCATAATACAGTAGACTAGACTTTTTCTTGTATCCAGAATATATTCAGCCCAATCTTCAAAAACTGGTCTGTATCAGTACATTAACCCTATAATCTCAAACTCATCTCATTGGAACTAAGTCTCATTGAATTCAATGAGACTTCTCCTCGGTAAATATGTTTATGATTGCAGCCTAAGGGGTGTTCCTTTTGCACAAGCCAAAATGCTGGTGTTGCCCCCATACTTGTTAGTTCCAGACTAGTGTTGCACAAGCATATCAAGTCAACACAGAGAATAGATCCAAAGTTCTGTCTTCTGCCCCCATTCAAATGGCTGTGTACTAGAAGCTGAAGGAAGTGGCCGAGAAAGAAATGAAGAGGGGAGCAGAGATGAATCTGGATCCTCTGATTGCTACTTTTCCAAAATGAATGCTGGAAGAGGGGGCAAGAATTTAAGATAACAGGTGTAGGAAACATGTCCCATTGCTGTAGTAAGTCCTTAACTACTATAAAGGCCTCTGAATATGGTGGCCAGATGCAAAAGAGGGCAGGGTTCCTGCACCTTAATGACTGTGTAGAAGAGGGAATGTCAGCAGGTTGGAATTCAGATGCCTGCTTAAAGTCCTGTGAACTTTACCTGTGTGCCTGCTACCTGCTACTTTGCTTTTAGCTTCCAGCACACAAAGAGTAAATTCCACCCACAGTCCGACTTATAGCTCTCCTGCTCCTTTGCAGCAATCAGGACAGACACCTTGCTAGTCTAATTGTTTTATTATATTTCATAAAACAATTACAAACTACAAACTACAAATATATACAGACACAGTTCTGAGAGCATAACACTAGACATCTGGAAATTAGAAGAAGAGAGAGGAAGAATCAGAAAGCACAGCAAACATACACACCCAGCTGTGCCAGAGAGTCAATGGGAATCAGGACAGGCATATGACAGTATAGCAACTGTCATATTATGTGACACCCACTTTCTCCTACTAGATGGCCAAGGACATCTAGATATGGAAACAAGGAACACCTGTTCCAAAGACCTTCAGCATTGCAATGCTGAAGTGCCAGCTGATTATGTTTTACTGAAAGTAAGCGCAAGCTTGATAATCCAACAGTAGGCATAGTTCGTAAGGTAAGCTACATTCTTTCCCTGTTCTGCCCTGCCCCTGCCCTCTTCTGCATCTGGTCATCCTGCCTCTGGGTAAGTATTGTGAAGTATAAACTCCTCTTGGCTCACCAAAGGACATAATCAGAAACATGGTGGATAAGACCAAGGGTCCATCTAATCCAGCATTCTGTTCACACAGTGGCCAACCAGCTGCCCACGGGAAACCCACAAGCAGGACATGAGTGCAACAGCACCCTCCTGCCCAGCAGCCGGTGTACATAGGCATACTGCCTCTGATACTGGAGGTAGCATGTAGCCATCAGGACTAGTAGCCATTGATAGCCCTCTCCTCCATGAATTTGTCCAATCCCCTTTAAAAGCCATCCAAATTGGTGGCCATCATTACATCTTCTGGTACTCACAGAAAGGATGAGGAGACCAAATGGAGGCTTAGCCATTATTAAGGATCCACCACAATTTGCTTTAAAAATAGCATGCTTAAAAATTCCCAATAAAATAAAAAATGTTTGTGCTCAGCATGAGATCTTTAGTAGCTGCTTCCCAATGCTCTAGGCCAGCCATCCCCATCTTGGTGCTCTCCAGATGTTTTGGACTACAACCACCATCATCTCTAACCATTGGACATGCTGACTGGGGCTGATGGAAATTTTAATCCAAAAACATATAGAGGACAACACCAGGTCATGCAAGGCTACTCTCCAGGCACCCTGCTTGATCACCTCCCTTGAGCTCCAAGGCAGCAACTCATACAGAGGTTGCAAGCTGCCTGCAAGGCCTCACAAGTAGGGATGGGAAAATAAGAGAACGAAGCTCTATTTCACTGAGGTTCTCCGGTATTCACCTCATTTCCATTCTCAGTTGTGAGCTTTTGCTGTTGTTGAAATGGGAAAAGTGCACATTGTGGTGCACCTTTTTTTAAAGTGTGTGCTCAAATGCACACTTCCTCTCCTTGACTAAAGCATTTTTCCCAAACTGTGCATTTTTAAAAGTCTGCATTTGTCTAATGTATGCTTCTTCTTTTTTTAACACACCCCTGGAAAATGTGCTTGTGTTCGCATTTGGGGGTGCAAATGGGGCAAATTCTTGTTCAAAGCAAATCAAAACAAAATTCTCATACATCCCTACCGGGAGTGGATCAAGCCATGTTTATGCAAGGTATGGAACCTGGATTTGGATTCAATGGGTGCTTTACCAGGTATCAAGGTGGTTTGATAGGAATGAGGGAGATTCTGGCCCTGGAAATATGGGACAGGCTTCAGAGTGCTGTAGAGAATCATGCTGGAATAGAGCCACAAGGAATGATATTAGAAAACAATTGGACCCCAGGTTATTCTTGGAGCTGAGACCCACAAGTGTGAGGGATGCCCAAGAAAAGAAAGAACAACTGTTGCCTAAACTCCAGGGCAGTTATAGAGTTCAAAACAAAGGGTACAAAGGACTTGATGACTCAGATGCCAGACATAGGATGGGTCAAAACAAAGAGAACAATAATTTGGCTCTCTGAATCGAAAAGAAAGCTCAGGGAGGGCCCTTGCCCCGTGATTGATTTACATATAGCCATACACAACAGCACAGTTCAGAATTCAAAACAAAATATATATTTTAGGGTCATGCAAGTTGTATCTGAACCTGTTGACCTGTGTAGGAAGAGACAGAAGTGGGCCAAATTTCCCACCGTGGGTGGCTCTAGATTGGCCAATTCAGAGGAACCCTCATGGGTTTGATGGTTGGCTGGTGGCATGGAAATATGGTAGATATCTCTGTGTTGCTGTAGTTACCGGAAGCAACTCCCTTAATCCAATCAATGGAGGAAGTACATACACACTGGTCCCTGCCCTTCTGCAGCTGTCCAGAGCCTTATCAACATTCCTGGTACCTTTCCATGCTGCTGCTTCCAGAACCAAAATGGATTCTTGAGCCAAAGTGTTATTGTAATACCAATAACACTCAATACACATGTCCAAAAAGCCAGCACATCTGAGCTCCTATGTAACAGAGAAGAAGAGGGCATTGGAAAAGTGATGGAGAACTGGCAATGGTGGTGAAGGTGAGCCTCTATATGAAGCAATATACAAGCTAGGCCCAAATTTGGAATGGCCTGTTATTGGGGAGTGTATTCTGAATTACTACAATTCGAACTTTGCCTCCATCACTATTTAAGTCTTCCCCTACTTCATAGGTAATTGGCTTAGTCAAAGTTGACTGTACTGACTCTATTTATTTATGCCATGGTGGGTTGCAGTGAAGGCAGGAAGACATTTTGAATATTCAACCCCAGGCTGGGGGTTGCCATGGTTTGTTATATCATCCAGACTCAGGCAGCAGGGGTTGTTTGAGGGTTAAACAACCCTCAAATAACCCTACAAGAGACTATGGGTTCTTTGAGGATTGTTTAATTCTCAAACAATCCCTGCTGCCCAGGTTCAAATGACCCGAGAAGCCATGGTTGGGGCTTGAATAGGCAACCAGGCACTCATGGGTCCCATGGCTCATCATGGCTCAAATAAGCCATGGTGAGCTGTGGTGATCATGCAAACCAGGTCTCTGTTAGGATAAGAGTGTTGAGAGGCCGAGTTGAGAGAAATCAGCATGCATATAGGCCTGTGTGCTAGATATAAGGTTCACTAAAGACACCCATGCATCTTTTTGCATGTGTGGGATCACCTTTGCTGGATGAGGGTAAAAGTCTGCAGTATATGTGAGAGTGCATATTATGTGATTATATATCAAAAGTCTTTCATATTGTGGCACACATACACACATGAACTGTCTTCAGTTGCATAAGGAACCAACTCTTCAAAGTGTTCAATTCTGTATTTTTAACTAATCTTTTAATGCATGGCCTTTACTTTACGGATATGTGAAAGAGAAAAGAACGGGAGGAGGATGCATTAATAACAGTGCTAAATCGAATATCCTCAGAAAGCTGCTTACACTAACTTCTTTAGTTTATATCTGAAGAATGAATGAAAGGGCTGTGTGTCACTCAAGGTGTCTAGATTCTTCCTCATAAAATCTGGCAGTGTCTCTGATAGGCTTGATTAAAGATCAGTGGGATGAAGTTATTTTTCAATTTGTCATAAATCTGAACAATAAAAGCCAGTGTATCCTTTAAATCCAAGCATTTAAATTATGGGCCCTTCTTCAGGTTTGCTAAAAATAGGAAGCTTTCTTTTAATTCCATTTGTTTTCTGCAATCCAGGCTAATGCTGTTTGTTAATTTTCAGTCTACGTTCAGAGATGAGCTAGGGATTTTATGAGATGTTGCTGGGTGGCAATTTATCTGCTGTCATTTTGTGCTGATGCTACCTAAATTTATTTCATAACAGAGGGTGACACGTACAGCTTTGTGTTAAACACAAAATAAAGAATTTTCCTTTGGGGGCAGTATATGCTGCTTGGTTTATCATTCAAACAATCACGAATTGTGTCACTGATGGGTCAAAATTTAAATGGTTGGATTGGTAGCCAGGCAAAATTACATTGAAATGTGTAGATTAGCCTCCTAGATTGCAGATATCCTATAAAAAAGTCAGTTTTAAGATAAAAAAAGTTAAGGGATGGTAATCTATAGTTATGGCTGCAGTATGAGACACTACTGAAAATGCTTTTATGGGTGGGGAGGTGCATGCAGAGACTGTAAAGTCTGCAGTCTGCTAATCCTAATCATGGAGATGAGCCTGTTCATGTAGAAAGTCTCCATGTCAGAACCACACATTCCTAGAGGCCATTGCCACTGATGTGAAGACTCATTACGGGCCGGTTCGCACGACCCAGGCTGTGAGCGGGGGAGGCAACAGTGGCTGTCCGCGGGGTCCGGCAGGGCGCCACAGAAGACCTGTGCTCCGCACGCGTGGGCGGACCCCACAGTCCCTGCACCACAGTACAAGCCTCCCAGCGCTAGGGGGCGGGAGCTCGGGATGCCCAGAGGGGCCGTTTGCCCCTACAGGCCGGAGCGGCAGCAGCTCCAGCCGCTCTGGGCTGCCGCCTCTGTGCGACCCCCGTGGGAGGGCCGCCCGCTGTTCACACAGCAGGGTGGCCACACGCGGCAGGGGCTTACCCCTCTACCTCCCATGGTCACTTTGCGTGCGTCCCATGCATGGCCGTCCCAAAGGGGCGCCCCCAGTCGGCGTTCGCACAACACGGGAACTGCGGGGGACTTCTGCTCCCCAAGGTTCCCAGTGTCATGTGAACACGCCCTATGTGTCCAGACTGATCCATGTGGTTAATAATTTGCACGTCTATTGACATGCAAGAATGGATGTCTATACACCTACTTCTGATGCCAGACATTTGTTCCTGGAACCAGGAAGTATTTGTTAAAAGAAAAATAGAAACCTTTTAAATGTATCTTAAAGCATGTTTAAAATCTCATAAACTGGTCAAGTGCATTGTTTATTTATTTATTTATTTGATATGTTTATACCCCATCTTTTAAGATAACTCTTTGCCAGGTGGTTTGCAAAGATGTAGCACAGCAATCCTATGCATTTTTACTCAGAGGTAAGCCTCTCTGTGTTCAATGGGGCGTACTCCTAGGAAAGTCTGCACAGGATTGCCACTTTAAGGACAGTAAAAACATCAGCAATAAAATCAAAATATAACAAAAGAGCCAGTGTGGTGTAGCAGTTAGAGTGCTGGACTGGGACTCAGGAGATCTGGGTTCTAGTCCCCACTCAGCCATGAAGCTCACTGGGTGACTTTGGGCCAGTCACTGACTTTCAGTATAACCTACCCTATAGGGTTATTGTTGTGGGGAGAAAATGGAGAGGAGGAGGACCATGTAAGTCCGCCTTGGGTTCCTTGGTGGAAAAAATAGTGGGATATAAATGTAATAATAAACATAAATTTTAAAAAATGTAAAACAGCATAGCAAAAATAGTATCCTTTAAAATCATGCCAGCACATCCAGGTTAAACCTAACTGACCTGGTTTGCACGATCACTGTGGCTTGTTTAAGCCATGACACATGCCAGGCACCATTTGCCTAGTTACCCACCTGGGCACAGCTAGTCGTGTTGTCTGAAGCCCAGGTGGCATGGCTCGTTGGAGCGGGAAACAACCTTCAATTAATCCATGGGCTGTTGTTGGGTTATTTGAGGTACAATGGCCATGGTGATTGTGTGAACCAGGGCATTGTAAGGGAACAGAACTGTCCTCCATTTTTGTGTTTAGTTTGGTTTTAGGATATTATGGGGTTAAATCTTTTCTTTGTGTGTGCTAAATTAGGGGTGTAGACTTACTTGGTGCTCGCCTCGCCAAGCGCTCAGTGAGCACCACCACAGTGCGTGATCTGTCCCGCGGTGGCAGCTAGCCACCCGGTGGACTTCCAAGCGCCCGGAACTGATGCGACAGGGTCCCGGCGCTGTGCCCAGAAGTGACGAAATGGGACCCCGACACTGCATTTTTCACGTAAGTACCATAGAATACCACCTTAAAACGGCCTGTGAATAGCAAATCGCAGCTGTTTTAAGGTGGTTTTCTATGGCACATACGTGAAAGACGCAGCACCAGGAACCCAGAACTACCTCTCCCCAGCTCTTCTCCGGGGAGATATGCTGAACCGGGGAAAGGTAAGTCAGCGTGGAGCTCGGGGGGGGGGAGTGGGGCATGTTCGCTGAGCTTCCACACCCACCCCCGGATTTCTCATACAACCCTAGCTAGTCAGTTTCAGCCAAAAGGTTAATTGTTTAGAGATCAAAGGTTTAGTTAGAAGGTAGAGGTCAGGAAATTGTGCTCAGAGGAGAAGGAGAATGTAAAGCTCAACAGGTCAGAGGAACAGAGAGCGTAAAGTTTCAACACAGGAAATAGAAACTTTGTTTTCAAAAGTGAACAAGAATCTACCCTCCTGATTAGTTGGAGTTGGGGGAGAGAGAAAAAGCTAATGTTAAGAGATAAAAGACTAAGGCAAAAAAGCAGAGAAAGAGGAGGAGGAGGAAGGAAGGAAAGAAGGAAGAAGGAAGGAAGGGGGAGGGAGGGTGTTAGAGCTACTAGAACTGGAGAGTTTGTTGAGAGAGCTAGACCAATGACAGTAAGATATTGTTTGGAACAGACCTGGATAAAATAGGGACAAAATCTGTTTAGGTTCACTGGAAGCATTTATCCCCAGTTGTTTTTATTACACTATTGCTCATATGTTTTTTTGTCTGTGTCCAGTTTTGAAAACTTCTTCCTATTGACATTTTTCTTTAGTAAAATTTAAGCTTTGTTATTTGAAATTTTGTGGTATCTTTTTTTGAGTACTGATCCCATGTCTAACAGCCAACCTCCAACACAACCTAAAGTAGATACCTGAGACCCATATAGTTTTGAGGCTGGTTTGGTGGAGGCAGCCAGAGAAAGATTTCCCCCTGGTGGCAGCAGAAAAGGCCACAGAAAATGAAGGACAACAGGGAGTGTGGGCACAATATTTTGACTCTTTCCTCTTCCACTCACAGAATATTGCCGGTCCATGAAACTAATCATAAAGCTTAAATTCAGATTAAAACTAATGCATGCATGCAGTGAAGTAAATCTGTGCAAACCTATTCTTAAGTGACACAAATCACAGGTCTTACGTTCCATGAAGTTAAACATTATGTTAAAAGCAGCCCTAAAACCATTATTGTACAATTGGAAAAAGACGTGCTTCCTCTCCTTTAAGATGACAGTATTGCTTTCATACTTCCATTTCCCCAGATGACTCAATCAAATCAATGGGATCAAAAGACTTCACTGAGAATACCTGTGATATGAACATAATTTATAGGACTTTTTGTCCTTGATGTAATTGAATTACATTGTTAATAAAACCTTTCATCCTTTTTCTTTCAGAACTATGAATGCCTGGCCCCTGGACAGTGATGAAGGGGAATATAAAGTCCTTATAAACTAGCAGTGGGATACTCAAGAAAAGAACTAGCTCTGCCTGCTTATTTAAAGTATTACTAGTGGTTTTTAAAATGTGACTGTCCTCACAGTTACACCCATACATCATGGTGCCTCAAGAGAATGACACAGCTGATTACCAAATTATCCTCTGAAAGAAGATGATGGCAAAGTAGAACTTCTTGATAAGCCTGGCTCATGCTGCATTTAAGTAGCACAGACAGGAGTTTATACACACACACACACACACACATCCCCATGGGAAGCTTTGTAGAGCCCCCCCCCCCAATATTTCACTTACTCATGCAGAGAAGTAAATCCTAGAAATGACATAACACACAATGGAGGGCAATGTTGGGTAATGGGTGGACAGCAACTGTCAAGTGAAAAGCACTATACGATGTCATGACATACTTCATATTCTCTTCTCTCTTTGGAGCTGC
The DNA here is from genome assembly GCA_021292165.1 of Shinisaurus crocodilurus. Lineage (NCBI taxonomy): Eukaryota > Metazoa > Chordata > Lepidosauria > Squamata > Shinisauridae > Shinisaurus > Shinisaurus crocodilurus. The sequence continues at coordinate 170,586,943 of CM037880.1, read as the reverse complement.
CCTAAATCTTCAACTTCAATAACAGGGAGTGTTGTAAATCCTCACCCTGCTAGGACATTTTTTGCATGGTGCGGCCTCAGGCAACTCAGGTTCTTTCAGCCTAAGATACCTCACAGAATTTCTTTGAGACTAAAAGCCTGCTCTGATCTGAGCCCCTTGGAGGAAGAGTAATAAGAAATGTTGCCAGAATGTGTAGTTAAGTGATTCAGAACACAAATTCAGTCAGCTCATAAATGTTAGGTGTATTACAAATTGAACATCACTTCCCTGACAAGTCATTCTATAGTCTGGAATGTCAAATGAAATTCTGCCCATGCGCAGAGTGTGCAAAGTCTGTCTTTCATCATCCTGGACCCTAAGCCACAGTTCAGAGCTGAGCCAATGCCCCCAAAGTATTAATTTAAGGCTCAGGCTTACTTGCTTGCTAGCTTCCTTCGTTCCCTTATTTCCATTTTTTCTCACTATGAGAAAGTTCGTAAATACTGAGCCAATTCTGAACTGAGCCAAAGGGAGTTTGCCCATTTCTAAATGTAATTAATATCTTCAGCAAATACTTCTCTACACAGTGCATCGTTAAATTATGGTATTTGCTACCACAAGATGTAGTGATGACCACCAACCTGAATGGCTTTAAAAGAGGATTAGACAGATTTATGGAAGAGAAGGCTATCCATGGCTACTATGAGAGGCAGCCTGCCTGTTCAGTTGCTAGGGAACGTGAACAAGAGAGTGCTATTGTGTTCATGTCCTGCTGCTGGCTTCCCATGGGCATTTGGTTGATCACTGTGAGGCCTTTGGTCTCATCCAGCACAGCTCTTCCTATGTTCTTATGTACTTACAAAACTTAGAGAAATCCAACTTGACACAAAAATAGCTATAGAAAAAACGTCTGAAAACAACCATTTTTACATGGAAAGAAATGTGGAAACGTTATGCTTGTAGAGTCCCTTTTTTGGGGGTGTGTAATTTCTTTCCGCCACTCCCAGCAATGAATGGTCAAAAATAAATAGATTGAAAAATCTGGCACAGTGTTAGTTGTGAATTGCCCAGAGAGCCTTTGGCTATTTGGCGGTATAGAAATGAGATAAATGAAATGATGTGATGGGAAGAATGAAGCTGTGCTAGTTGTTGGCCCCATCTCTTCCCCCATCCACTGTCCGCATGTCTGTAGGAGGGAGCCTGTTCTGTGTGTAGACCACCCCCGTGCCCCACGATTTAGATCCTTGTGCAGTCAGGTCTCTAAATCACAGGGGAGCCCATGCATGTAGAAAGTACGGATGTGTGCGGAGCTCAATTGGGGGGTGGAAGTCCAGCAAACTTGCTGGGCTTGACCCGCCAAGCTCCGCTCGCCCTACCTTTTCCCCAGCTCAACTCATGTTTTCGCGAGCCGAGCCGGGGAAAGCAACTTCCGGTTTCTCTGGTGCTATGTTGTTTACATAGAAAATGGCGTAAGATACATTACAAACGGCCGCAATTTGTGTAACTTGCACAAATCGCGGCCTAATTTGTGCAAATCGCAGCCATTTTAAACGTATTTTATGCTTATTTTTTATGTAAACAACATAGAGCCAGGGACCTGGAAGTCCAGCGAGTGCCTCAGCTGGTGCTTGCGCTCGGCTTGGCGTGCGCGCTGCAAGTCGAGTGGCGGGCGGGTTGCCCACCCCTAAGAGCAGGCTCTGCTCTGCAGAAGTGCCCCACAATGCATAGCCAGTGAGGGGAGGGGCCAATGGGGGGGCAGAAGGAAACAGCCCTGCTCTTTTTCATGTAGAGTCTATATCAGCGGTCCCCAACCTTTTTGGGACCAGGGACCGGGTCCGTGGAATAAATTTTTCCATGAACCGGGGGGGGGGGAGTCGCCCACCACTCACCTGTGGTGCGGCCCGGGTGGCAGCGCTGGAGAACCAGGAAGTGACACAACAGGAGACCTGTCGCGTCACTTCCGGCTTTACCAAAATGCTCGTCGGGGAGGCGAGCAGAGGGACGAGCGGTGTGTGGGGGGGTGCTAGCTGGAGTTCGCGAGCACCCCGAGAGCCAGGACGGGGTGCTTGTTGTGTGCCCGGCCGCCACGCCGTGAGCACCCCCTGGCTCTTGGGGTGCTCGGGAGCTCCAGCAAGCACCCGCCCCCTGCTCGTCCCTCTGCTCGCCTCCCCGATTAGCATTTTGGTAAAACCGGGCACTGTGGTGGCCGGGCGCTGCACAGCCTGGTTCTTAAGAGGCCACGGACCAGTACCGGTCCGTGGCCTGGGGGTTGGGGACCCCTGGTCTATATGATTGCAATTGTGTGGAGGATAACACCTGAAGGGAGCTAATGAGACAAGGAATCCATTTCCAAAGATCTCTTTTTAAAGTCTTCACTTAACATTGACAGTTTTTTTTATCAATTGAAAGCATGTCTAAGACTTCAAGTTCAAACATGCTTTAAGATACATTTAAAAGGTTTCTATTTTTCTTTTAACAAATACTTCCTGGTTCCAGGAAATCATCATCATGTCCAATCACATAACAGCCTGCCTTCAGCCAAGATTTTCTCACCTGATCAGCACACACCTTATCCAGTTTACTAGCAAGAAAAATTGAGTGCCTGCTGAAAAAAATGGTGTGGCCGGGGGGGGGGGGGGAGAAGAAACCAAAGTGCCTGCAAAACAAGGTGGCTGGAAATGACTGAAGTGAGTAAGTCAAGATGTTATCAGGGAGGACAGAAAAATACCCACTTTAATAGCTAATCTGAGTGGAGGGAAATTCATTTGAACCATGAATCATACTATTCACATTGCATGCACCCATCCTTATTTAAATCTGAATCTGCACAGATGTAAATGAAGGAATACATACCAATGAGCAATAGTTGTGGGACATTTTTTTTGTCTAAACATGATTGTGCCTTTAAAGATTCACAAATGCAATAATTAATCAGACTATTTTTGTCTTAGTAAGTAACACTCCGAAAACAGTGCTCATGGTATACTACATTTATGGATGGAAAGAGAATTTCACAAAGTAAGCTTGGCTTATCCATTTCATGCAGTGGCTAAATTTGGATTTGGAAATATACTCTGTAAATGGATTAAAATCTTAATACAAGAAATATGGTTTACCAGTCTGATACTCATCACTGATAATTCCCTTAAACCATAATTTTGAAATTCCTTTTGGGAAGCTGAGAAGATGAGACTTCAGCATCAAGGTCCAGGTTACTCCTTGAGGTTTCCATAACTGTCCAAAATCCCCCCTCCCCATTCCAATCCATTGCCTCAACTCTTACTACCAGAAATGTAGCTATGTTTTTCGTAATTCGGTCAGGCACTTCTGATGACTTACGAAGAAGAAGTGGCATATTAAATCTTGTGACTTTAAGCTAAATGTTGGTACCTTGACACCTTTCTGACCTTCATGTCCATATTCTGGAGCTGCTCTACAGGACAGTTAAGAATTGCCAAAGAATTTATGGCATGAAAATAATAACCTTTAGTTCCTGAACATTAATTCTCCTTTTTCCATTAGACAAAACTGGAGGACAATATAACATAGAGACTGTATGACATGATATTTCTCAATTTATTAATGTTAAGCCATAACAGAAAAAAAGAATAGTCTGTAAGAACTAATTTATGTATGCTAATGTTTAACTATATGAAACTAAGATGATCAGTGCCTGAAACTGTGGGTCCATTCACAGACTTCTCAGTGTATGATGGTCTCTTGAAAAACCTGCAAACTCTGCTATCACTACCACATTCTTTCCACACATATTGGTAATTGCTCAGAATATGATGTTTGTGAGAGAAATCCAAAGGGCAAACCCTGGCTGTAGTGGCTGGCAGTGGCACATATCTGGCTGGACATAGGCAGGGAGGAAGACAGCATGCACAAGTAGTTTCCTGCATTGAGCAGGGGGTTGGACTTGATAGCCTTGTAGGCGCCTTCCAACTCTATGATCTATGAAATCAGTGACCAACACATGTCCAATGGGTGGTCATGGGATCAGGCCATGATGAGGCTGAGTGTAAAGGACAAATCTATATTTAAAATCAGGCAAGTAATAATTATGGTGTTCAAAAGTATGTGCTAATTACTATCAATTCTATCAAATTAGGCCCTCCCACCAACAGCATCAAATCTCCTTAGCAGCTGCCATTTTATTCCCAGAACCCCCCACCACCACCACCACCACCTCCTTGAAATGTCACTATGTGATGATGTAGCATCAGTCAGAGGGGGTTCTGAGAAATAATGGTGGTCACCAAAAGGACCACTAAAGTCATCACTGTGAAACAGGCAAGGTGATGCCAGTGGAAATTATAAGCTGGGATGCAGATTCAGAGCCTGTTTCACCCCAGCCCTCCCAGATTTTCACCCAAAAGGTCTCATTAATGCAAGGCCACACTTTTGAACAACCGAAAATTTGGTCTGGACTTGGGAAGGTTGAGGATGAAAGAAGGGGCAAAACCATTTCACATATTGGGGTGGAGGCCTGTGATTAGGGGCGGTGGTAACAGAGTTCTGCCACTCTGATTGGCTGGTGGTCAGTGTCACCATTCCCTCCCCCCCCACACACACACACAATGCCCTGTTCTAAGTTTGCAACTGATTATTTCAAAACACTGGAATCTTACATTCCATAAAACAAGCAACATTTTAGCCTTGGCTGCAGTAACTGAAAATTTTCATCTCTGGGAAAATTCTGGAGCAGATTATAAAGCAGTCAATCTGCAAGCACTTTGAAAACAATGCAGTGATTAACAGAAGCCAACATGGATTTGTCAAGAACAAATCCTGCCAGGCTAATCTGATCTCATTTTTTGATCGGGTAACCTCCCTTGTGGACTGTGGGAATCATGTAGACATAATATATCTTGACTTCACCAAAGCTTTTGACAAAGTGCCCCATGATATTCTGATTAGCAAACTAGCTAAAAGTGGGCTACATGGAACAACTATCAGGTGGATCCATAGCTGGCTACAGAATTGGACTCAAAGAGTGCTTATCAATGGCACTTTCTCAAACTGGGGAGAGGTAATGAGCAAGGTGGAATAGCTAATACCCTGGAAGACAGAAACAAAATTCAAAGTGATCTTGACAGGCTGGAGCGCTGGGCTGAAAACAATAGAATGATATTTAATAGGGCTAAATGCCAAGTTCTGCACGTAGGAAAAAGAAACCAAATGCAAATGCACAATTACAGGATGGGGGATACTTGGCTCAACAATATTACAAGTGAGAAGGATCTTGGAATAGCTGTAGATCACAAGCTGAATATGAGCCAGCAATGTGATGTGGTTGCAAAAAAGGCAAATGCTATTTTCGGCTGCATTAATAGAAGTATAGCTTCAAAATCATGTGAAGTACTAGTTCCCCTCTACTCAGCACTGACTAGGCCTCATCTTGAGTACTGCATCCAGTTCTGGGCGCCACACTTTAAGAAGGATGTAGACAAACTGGAAAAGGTTCAGAGGAGGACAACAAAGATGATCAGGGGACTGGAAACAAAGCCCTATGAGGAGAGACTGGAGGAACTGGGCAAGTTTAGCCTTCAGAAGAGAAGTGAGGGGAGATATGATTGCATTCTTCAAGTACCTGAAAGGTTGTCACACAGAGGAGGGCCAGGATCTCTTCTCAACCATCCCAGAGTGTAGGACATGGAATAATGGGCTCAAGTTACAGGAAGCCAGATTCTGGCTGAACATCAGGAAAACCTTCCTGACTGTTAGAGCAATATGACAATGGAACCAACTACCTAGGGAGGTCATGGACTCTCCCACTCTACAGGCATTCAAAGTGGCTTACGCTGGCTCAGCTTATCTGAGCGTGGAAAGCTAAGCAGGGTCAGGCCTGGTTATTACTTGGATGGGAGACCCCTCCTCTAGTTTCCTGCATTGAGCAGGGGGTTGGACTCGATAGCCTTGAAGGCTCCTTCCAACTCTATGATCTATGAAATCTATTAAATCTATGAAAGTGTGGCTGGACAACCATCTGTCAGGGCTGCTTTAAATTGGATTCCTTCATTGAGCAGGGGGTTGGACTCGATGGTCTTATAGGCCCCTTCCAACTCGACTATTCTATGATTTTATGCTTCTAATATTTGAAGAATCTCCCGCCTCTTTTCAGACCAGCAACAACAGCAATGGTGGCAGCAGAAAAAAGAGGGTAGATGAGTGACATTTTCCCAGCTACTACCATTGCTATCACTGCTGCTCCAGGCGGGGTCTGGATTTGTGTGCTCTGCCTTGGGCAGAGGAAAGGAGTAATCAGGGGTAAAACTGGAACATGAGGAACACCATCTGCTCTTTCCTCTAAAGGGCTCAGTTTTCTCTTTGTCTTCCTGGAGCTAGCTGCTAGCCACTGCTCACTCTGTGGAGAAAATGCATTCAGAGGAGGAGGAGCTGGAGGTAGTGATGAGTGAGAAATTTGTTCCATCAAGTTTTTTTAATGGATTTACCCAATTTATACCTCCTAGACCCAAATGCAGACTTGAATGCAGTTTGCTGTTGCAAATCTGTACAATTCCCCACCACCAAAGTGTTCTACAATATGTGCACATTTGAAAAATGCACAAAGAAAAATAAGCAAACAAAAAAGTATGCATTTCCAAAATGTCCACAAACCCTCTTTAGTCAATGTGCGCACACATACAAAAATGCACATGTTTAAAAATGCAGACAAAAATGCATACAAATTTCTATACGGAATTTTTTTTAAGAAAAAGAAAAGAAAACCACAAGCTTGTGTGGCAACAGGATGAAATGAGCCGCACAACAATCTCAATGAGACCAATACTGACAGATCCTTCCATCCCCAGCTGGAGGCCATGGATGAACTGGACTCCAAGGTGAAAGGAGGGAAAGGAGAGGGCTAATGGGAGTCCCCTCCGCACTCTGCTTGCAGCATCACGCTGTCCCATTAGCTGTTGGGATTGTGTGGATGGAGAAAGGGGAAGCTGCTGGTAACAATTATGATGCAGCCCATTCTGAGTCAAGTTTTCTTCATGGGTTGTTCGTGATTAACAAGCCATGGCTTGTTAGCTCAGCTGGGTTCAGACAACACGATAACCCACATTTCAACAACAACCCATGGTTCAGTGACAACCTGAACTCAATCCACACTCAACCCTTGAGAGCAGGTTATCTGAACCCAGTCATACAGAAGGGAGGTTATTGTGGTGAAGGTGGGCTAATATTACACCAGCTGAAAGGAGAAGGAATGCACTGCCGGGTGTCACAGCAAAAGTTCTCCATTTGGGTCAGTGTGTTTCATCATCATGCATTATTTATGGACCATGCTAATCTGATGTACTAATGGGTGTTTCCAGACAGCAACAATTTTTTGTTAATGCATGAGGACTAGTAGATGATGTACAATTGCCACAGAGTAGGGCTAACGGTGATATAGCTTTAGACAAAACCACTTATTTTGTTATCAGCTGAAACATGGGGCAGTATCAAGTAAGACACGTGCAAATGTAAATTACTTTGCACTAGTGTAAGGGACCTCTAGCATAACACCAACAGCATTAGTTTAGCTGGTGCAACAGGTTTTCTGGGGAATCCCATCGCACAAGCTAATGCTATTGGCATTGTGCTAGAGCTCCCTTATGCTAGCACAATGCCATTTATGTTAGTACTTGTGTCTTATGGGATACTGCCCATAGTATGAAAGAAGATGCTTACCCAGCAAGCGCTTAGACTGTTATCGCAGAGGCTGCTTGATATTGAGAGACAGGACCTTTTCTCATTAGCGAATAGATCTTGTTCCACCATCGTAAGCGGGGTTACTCCGACATATGGCCTACCAGAGTTATACCTGTCTAATATTCGTGACCCACAAGCTCATAGAGCATTTATGCTGGCAAGGTTTAATATTCTACCTTCAGCGATCTTGCAGGAGAGGTACCAAGGAACTCCATACCAGCAAAGACACTGCCCGTGTATGGATGGGGTACCCGAATCACTGAGGCATGTTCTCCTTCACTGTAAATTTTATACCAAAATAAGGGAAGACTTAATTTTGCCCCTTTTAGGTAGGTTCCGTGACTTGCCTGACAAATGGTTGGTCTCCTTCTGTTTATGTGATCGTAATCCAATTGTCACCTCCTCAGTAACCAACTTTTTTTTAGCTGTTATGAAAAGGAGAGCTTTTATGGTAAAGACTAAATGAGAGATGTTTCCATTCCTTCCAATTTTGTTTTATTATGTGTGATAATAATAGTTTTATTTGTAACTTTGTGGTATTCTGGCTGGGTCATATGACCATAATAATAAAGAACTAGAACTAGATGCTTACCCCAGCTGACTTGACTTGGGATCTGTTTTTTCCTTTTATTTGTGTGCCACTTCTGGGATAAAAATAATACATTAAAACTGGGTGAAAACTAAAATTTGTGGAGCATGGGAATTTCCTGGGGAAAGGTGCCTGATCCTCCACATGATAGGGCAGCTTCTGTATGTTATAGCTCCCACACAGATCTACTACTTATGTAGAAGAATTTCTCAATGGCTTCTACAAAGCTGAAAGCATATTAAGTCTCCAAGTGATTGAGGCAGTAACAACAAGGTTTAAGAGAAAGAGCGGATAGCAGTAATACTAAGAATGAACTTGCGCGTGTATGGGTGAGATAAAGAAGAGTCAGACACAGAGTATATGGTTTCAAATCAGGGCCACATTTATTGAATTGAAGATCTGTGAAGGGCGAAGGGCGGTACTAACCTAGCCCGGCCATTGGCCGGGAAAAAACCAATATTTGGCGAATACATCCTAACTGCACCGGAGGCGGGTTGGTCCTGCCCCCAGGCCAGTTGCCCTCCATGTGGAGCTGGAGGGCCTTACCATCGTTGCCTTACTTTGACGCCTCCAGGCACTCAATGTAGGCGAGAAAGGCAAAACCCCGGCCCAAAGACGTCCCAATCTCCCTCCTGCCAAGCCTCAGAGCATTAGTGAGGGCAGCCTTGGGTAAACGTCAGTCACCTTGAAAGGTGCCACTGGATGATCACCATAACCCTAAGCCATACTGCCTAATCCCGCACTTCACACACACACAGCACCCTCGCAATTTAACAACACACGCACACACAAAAGGAACGATACCACGTGGAAGAGGAATCTGCGAGGACGATGTGGAGTCAGCCGGAAAACAGCAGCAAAAGAGACCGTGGGCGGGAACCCAGGTGCCTAAATAAGCCCTTTCCTGTGTCCCCGTCCTAGTTGAGCCATAGGCTCAGTATCTGTGACCAACCTGACCTGTTACCTGACTCCTCTCTCCTCCCCCACTCGCAAATCTTCTCCCTGGCCCCAGGTGAGTGGCCAGTGGAAGTCTGTTCTGTAACTTCCCTCTTCACAACTTCTCTCTGGGGGAACAGTTCAATCAGTGACTAATATCCTCTGCTTGTTTAGCTCACAGGTAATCTATACTGTCAGGCTTTTAACAACAGAATAATTAGTATATCTGTGAAAGAGGTCCTAGGTTGAACTATAATATACTTCTAAGAGTTGCCACCTCCAAATAATGAACAGAGTGTCCAAAATCAGCTAGGCTTAAAATCAAATGGTATGCAAGAAGTAGGTGGCTGGTGGTTTTCATTAATCAGCAAGAGCTAGGACTTTCCAGAACTAAAATAGAAGTACTCATCAAAGAACAACGTAAATCAGATTATTAATACAATAAATCTCATGCCAAAAATCTAGGGCCTACAGCCATATGAACAGCTGGTCTTTGCACAACTTTGATGCATCTGTTTCAACACATTAGTGTTTCTACTAAGCAATACATCTGAAACCATCCATAGAAATATTGGGATTAGTCTGCCATCCTAATGAAGGTCAATCTGTTAAATCCGAATTAGAACAGAAATGTGACTAGAAAAAGGTTCTCAAATTCTTGTAACTTGAATTTTCTTGTAGAAATTTGAATTTCTTAGAACATTCTGAATTGACTCCATATGACTTGATGCTTTACTTTTCATTGTTGTTGTTCTCTTTCTTCTGAAATTATTCAGACAATTGGATGAAAATAATCTGCTGGCTAGATGGCTATTTTAATGAGTTTCTTGTCAGGATATCTTGATATTTGCAATTGCAAGACAGATTAAAACAATATTCCCCGACATCCGACATGGGTACTAATAAGTAATGATGTATTTTGGGGCTGTAATTTTTGTGAACCATCCAGAGTTCTTTCTGATTTCTCCTGAGAACTCTGATAGTAATAAGCTCACACTGGTCTTCACATTCCACAGACTGACTAGGCCCCATATCCTTCCAAATTATTGCTGACCAGTTTCTGGTTATGAACTAGAAGGCCCATCTTTTGCTTGCGTGGGCGTGAGTGGGACCGAACTTGGTCCGGCTCGCGCCCGCGTGAGTCTCATGCAGGCCTACGGGCCTACCTTTTCCTGCAGCGGCTCACCTCTCCGCGGCGAGCCGCCCGTGCTGCCTGCACCGGTCCCGTCGCGTCACATCCGGCCCCGGAAGTGATACAACGGGACCCTGCGCAGGCACGCTGGACCCCCACGTGCCGTATTGCGCCTGCGCAGGGTCCCCGTCGCATCACTTCCAGGGCCGGATGTGACGCGACGGGACCAGCGCCAGCGCAGCTCGAGCAGTGCGGAGAATGAATGAATGAATGAATTCTTTATTTGCATCAGCCACTGGCCTTAGCATGAAGTAAAATATATAGAAATAGAAAACAAAATTATACTTGACTAAAATTACCTTAGTTGCATTCTTAAAATTTGCACTGAACAAAAATGCCATGATTAATACATAAATACATAGTCCTTTAGAGCTCCGCGCCGCTCAGAAGATCGAGGCGGGGGGGCTGCTCCCGCAGACAGGCGAGCCGTGGAGAGCTGCGAGCCCCCCCCCAGTTTCGTGTATCACCCCTACCACTGTATGACTGACACTGAACCCCGACACTTAGTATCCAGTCTTCACAAAAGGGCTTTGTGGCCCAGGGAAAGGTCCTCTTAGAGGTCCTGCTACAAATGCATCCCGCACCACCTCCATCCCCATTTTTGGAGTAAGTGTGCAGGGTGTGTGTTGAAGCAATTTGGCTCTGATAAATGATTTGGTTGGAGTCTCAGCTTTAAATTGCATCTTTCCCTGGCTTTGCTAGTGGAAAAGATTACAGCTGAGAACCCACCCACCCCTTTTATGCGGCGCGTGGGGGTCCAGCGCGCCTGCGCAGGGTCCCTGTTGTATCACTTCCGGGGCCGGATGTGATGCAACGGGACCGGTGCAGGCAGCGCGGGCGGCTCGCTGCGGAGAGGTGAGCCGCCGCAGGAAAAGGTAGGCCCGTAGGCCTGCATGAGACTCGCGCGGGCGCGAGCCGGACCGAGTTCGGTCCCACTCGCGCCCACGCAAGCAAAAGATGGACCTTCTAGTTCATAACCAGAGTATGAGGATCCCATGTCGGCCCTCTCTTCTAGAAGAAACGATTGACTAGGAATTAAGAAATTCCACAGCTAAGGGAACCTGAAGAATAAGGTGGAGCAGGCTTGTGTAAACTAAAGGCAAATGCAAAAGGCACTTTAAATTGGAGTTGGTGAGTGTTATGAACTCTGGGTAGACCCCTGCCCATAGCCTTGTAACATACAAGGTGTAGCCAGAACACAACCCCCTCTTTACTAGTTTACTAGTTTAGTTTCTCTCCAACCCACTCTCCTACTCCCAATGCTCACCCTGACTTCAAATCCCCCTTTCTTTTCCTACTCCCACAAATTCGGGACTCCACACTACCTAAATCCCTTCCTCATTGTGCTATAATTCCAATCCATCCCTCGTCTTACAGAATGGACTGTTCACACATGTCTGCAGTGCAGCCTTGTTTTGGCTTTCAGGAACTGGCCTTGCTAAGAACATAGCTAATTTCCCCATGCAGAGTACAGTTCTCAAGGAAGGCTTGAAGCTTCAGTGTCATTATTATGCTTGTGTTTACAGTGATGTAGCTCTACCACTGTTAATTGTCCTGAAAATCAGCTTGTGCATTTTAAATTCTTCTCTGTAATCAATAAAGGTGTCAAGTGGCAATTTCCTGAAATCTTGTGTACCTCCTCTTAGCCACAGATGTCTTTGATTAATATCTAAAGGTCCCTGTTGGGTTTAACGAATGTGTGTCCACGAGAACATTAATAAGGGTATACACATGTCTGCACAAAAAGGAGCACACTCAGTAACAACACTTTTTATCCCATCTTCCCTCAGTAGTAAGAACAGAAGAAGAGCCATGCCGGATCAGACCAGGGTCCATCTAGTAGCAGCTTGATTGATACCGGTGCAGTCCAGCACAGCTCTAAGAAAGAAGCTGCTACTGGGAATTAAGGTCATCCCTTTCTCTCTCTCATGTTTCCTAATCATTTTCCCCCTCATAATCTTTCAACTCTTCATGGAAATTCATTGCACTCAATATATTTGGTGCTCAGCTTGCATCCTAACTTCCTTTTGTGAACAGAACAGACAACAGAGTTCACATCCATGGAATGGGTTTTCTTGCCCCCTTCGCTTCGCAGCCCAGAGCATCCACTGAAAATATGCTGCTATGGGTTGAGAAACCCTTCAGAATGGGGGGGGGGATGTGCTGGGGGGGGGGCTACAGTTGAAGGGGGAGTTGGTGGAAATAGCTGCCCTTGCATGAATGGAAGAGCAACTTAGGATCCAACACCCCTCTTCTCTTCCTGAAAGTGAGAGGAGCCACCACAAAGTTGCAAGGTACCAAATGTAAAGGTAGAGGGAAATTTTCTGGGCCTGGGATCCTCAGGTTCCTCGTTGCTGTCCTGCTGTTGGGAATCTAGACTAAGTTTCAGAGCTCCTCCATGTGAGGACTGCTATACTGCAGTGGATTCATGCACTATAAATGCAATTGTTTTGGTTGTGGATTCTATGCCCAAAGAAGACAGAGACCTGGTAGTAGGGACTGAAGCTTTATTGTGCACGTCTCCTGCTGAGCTCGCACAGGCTCCCCCCCTTTTGACCTCTCAACTAGAGGTTAACATCCAGTTCCTTTGCAGGAATGACCTGCTGCCTATCATAACAGTAATGTGCACATAGGTGGCCACATAGAAGGTGTCCATGCTGCCACTCCTCCCCATGCCGCAGTTTCTAGGAATGGAGATGCTGGTATAAAGATGACCTGCAGCAATATGACTTCCTCTCATGGGGCCCAAGTATTCTGACATTACCTCCATGGCATGGTGACCACTGCTGAATGGCTCCTTCCCAGACCATGAAGATAGCACAGGAAAGTGTCCAACTCAAACTACTCCTACCACAAATTGCAAACAACCTTTCCCTTAAGCCTCTCCTCTCCTTCCTCAGGCAGCTTGCTGAATAGCAGCAGGGTGGACTCAAAGAAATGTCCCATTTTGCTGCCTGGGAACATTGGGCACAGGACACAATAACGGCAATGCAAGCAGCACAACACCGGAAATCAGAGCATGGTACTTATACAATGCCTTGACTGAGAGCCACTGCTTCTTGTACAAAGGAAATCCTGCCTTGATCAGCAATAAGGCTCTGTGCTCCAGTATTTTTGGCAGGGATGCTGAAGAGTCTTTGGTCCTGAGTCGAGTCACAAGTCTTTGGACCCGAGTCTCGAGTCGAGTCTCGAGGCTGAGGCCCAAAATGGTGACTCGAGTCTCGAGTCCCGAGTCACTCCCAAAGCAGCGGCCCATGGAGGAAGCGGGAGGGTCTCCGCAAGAGGAAGAAGAGCTGCCATTCCTCCCTCGGAGACCCTCCCGCTCCCTCCATGGGCTGCCGCTGCTGCCACCGCTCGTCTAAGCGCCACTCGAGTCGCTCCGCGCTGCTCGAGTCACCCGCCACCACCTCGCCACCGCCACCCGCACGCCGCTCACCTCACCTCCACTGCATGCCGCCTCACGCCGCCTCCGCCTCACCATGCCGCTGCCCACATGCCGCCGCCGCCGCCCTCACCGCCACTGTCGCACGCCGCCTCACGCTGCCTCACACCGTCGCCGTCGCATGCCGCCTCCCTCACCTCACCTCACCTCCACCGCTGTCGCACGCTGCCTCACACAGTCACCGAAGGCATGCTGCCTTGCCGCACGCACGCATGCCGCCAGCGCCGTCACTCTGTTTTTGGCGCAGGGAACCATGGCAACAGGGCTGTTTAAGCCCTGTTGCCATGGTTCCCCCCGCCAAAAGCAGGGTGACGGCGACGGCGTGCATGTGGTGAGGTGGTGGCGCGCGGGCGGGCAGGCAGCGGCGGCGGCATGAGGCATGAGGCGGCATGTGATGGTGGCGGCGGCGTGCGGTGTGCGGCGGTGGTGAGGTGAGGTGAGCGGCAGCAGGCGGCGGTGGCAGAGTAGGCTCGAGTCCCGAGTCGAGTCTCGAGTCCCATAGAAAATATGGGAGTCCCCATCCATCCCTGATTTTTGGCTGTTCGAAACAGAGCTACTAGACTGCAAAGAGAAGCACTGAATAGTGTAAACATTATTAAAAACGATTAGGTTTTAACATCCTTGGTTATGCATAAAGGTCAGTTTGTTCGTGTCTGCCTCATAAGTAAAATATAATTCCTATACAGTTTCCCCCCCCCCCAACTTATTTGTAGGCCATAATGAATTTGCCCTGGAGCGTCAGGCAATGCAGCTAGATGACACATTTGTTGGAATAATAATTCCTCACAGTGTCATTATCAGGGATAGTCCTTGCACTGTTCATCACCCCATAGGATAACCCATTGTTATTCCTCACACATCCCTAAAGATCTCCTTGCTTCTATAGGATGGTTGTTTCAGAACAATGTAGAGGTCTATAGCCTACTTCTGTGGTTAGCTAACAGAAGCCTGAAATCCGTGAGCTAACCTATGGCTAGCTAACAGGCACTGCCACAGCTTTATCAGTGCTATATTGTAATTGGTGGCAGTTTGACCCAGAATATTTTGCTGGTTGGGCCATGTAAATTGAACTGTTATGCCAGCAACAGCTGTCATCATCATATGCAGCAAAGCAGTATAATGCATAATTGTTTCATGACATGGTTAGGAGAAAGAGGCTGAATGCTGCTTCATACCTAAGAGGCTACCAACAGAAGTGCACATAGATGCAGGGGGAAATTTGTACATCTTAAATGTGAAAATTGTGTCTATTTTTCCCCATATGTGAGCTAAGCAAATACATTCAAGGAGAAAATAATACATTTAAGATTCAGACAGTACCCCCAAATTAATTTAAATTAATTTTATCTTTTTCTAAAGGGAAAAAAAAAGATGTATCCAGTGGTAATCTACCTTTTGGGGAACAGCAACTGGAGAGAATTAAAAAGTAGACTTTGACTGCCTGCCAAGGATATATAAAGCTCACCCTCTAAAGAATTATTAAGTATGCCGTATAAATCTGTAAGGAGTCACCATGGTGTGTGTGTGGTTTGCAAAAGGGGGGGAGAAGAGAAAATAAGTGAGCCTCTTAATGTGATGAAATTAAAGAGCCTGCTAGCTTTCTAGTGCAAAGAGCTGATTATTTTTCTGTCACTTATATGACCTCAGGTAGCAATGCATGATTATTGTAAGAAATTGTAGGTCTTGCAGTGACTTTTAAAAGAGTAGTACAATTTTAACTGGTGTACTAACCAAAAAGGGGAAGAATGCCCTATTCCTGCGCACAAGGTTGTTGTGAGGATAAAATGGAGACGAAGAGGAGGAGCGTTTAAGTTGTCTTGGGTTCCTTGCAAGAAGAAAGAAGGCAGGATATACGTAAATAAAATTTATTTATTTATTTATTTCATTTATACCCCGCTCTTCAGCCAGAAAAGGCTCTCAGAGCGGCTTACACAAATTAATAATAAGACAGTCCCACTTCCTGCCCTCAGGCTCACAATCTAAAAGACATGAACACAAAACATCAAGGAACACTGAATATAGTATTAAAAAAAAAATCTACAGAATATAAGAACAGCAATACAAGTTAAAAAATATTAAAAAACACTAAATATTCAAAAAAAATACAACAGAAATAATTACAGATACCAACAAACAAACAAAAAAAAGGCAGGAGCAGCAGCAGCCTTTGTAGCTGGAGTCAGTCAGGCCCCACCCTCCCTAGCCAGGTGTGATGAGCCAGGGAAGCAGGGGCCAGGTCTTGCAGGACTCACAGCTAGATGGTCTCCAGGCACCTTCAGCAGGAGCAGCAGCAGCCTTTGTAGCTGGAGTCAGTCAGGCCCCACCCTCCCTGGCCAGGTGTGATGAGCCAGGGAAGCAGGGACCAGGTCTTGCAGGACTCATAGCTAGATGGTCTCCCAATAAAAATATAAAATAAAATAAAAATATAAAATATAAAATAAAAATAAAGGTTCACTCAGCTGGGCTCAGAGTGGCTACTACTTACACATTGCCAAAAATGCATCACCAAAAAAAGTGGACAAAGGCTTGCATAAAAATGGACATATGCTAATTTATACGTATAGGTGCAGATAAGGGGTTGGTTCCAGGTTCTGCCTTCCACTCACTGAAGCCCCCCTTCCCGCATACCACAGTTCACCCATTCAGCAGGGTCCCCCAACCCTCTATGTCACATTTTCAGGGGGCTGCTGGTGGTGCTGTGTGGTGGAGGGGGAGGGAAGTCCACTTCCACCAGTCCAGTTGCATATGCCTAAACCTGGGTCCAACCCTTAGAAAAATTTACTGTCGTGTAAATATAAATGCAATGCATCTCACCATAATGGGGAAGGTGGTGACCAATTGACCTGTGTGCCTGTTCAGTCTGCTGGCCAGGAGCTAACTGCTGATGGGCAACTTCGAGGCCGCTTCTCTCCCTTTTTACAGTTCTTTATCTTTAAATTTGCCTTAGACTAGACAGCCCTTCAAATAGAGGATGCATTGAAATGCATGGCTGTTCACTGTAAAATAGGACACATTACCACCCTAAATGGAGTCCTTTAGGCTTGAAATGCAGTTTATAGGTACTGGAGGATTATTTAGAAGCAAGACCTAATTTCTCGACAGGAAATGTCTTCACAGCCATTTCCAGTGAGTGGATCCATCAACGAATCTGCAAACCAAAGGGAATTCTACAGCAGGAGGAAGAAAGCAAGAAAACCACATAGATTTATCATTTAGGCTTTACACAGCTTTGAAAAATAGTATTTTGTCATGGGAGAACCAAACATGAAACATTTTGACCAGTAATTTTGCTGCAGAGTTTGCAATGAACTTTCTTTATAGAATGCTTTCCCATTTCATTCCAGCTTCACCGGCATGACAACTATTGTGCTTTATATGATACTCTGACTTGCAAGGACTCTGCAATAGCCAATGTACAGTTACCCAACATGATGTAGGAGCAGCTCCCCTGTGCCATGATCACACACTGCTCATGTGTATTAAAATATGCATGTATGGGAGAGCCATGAAGGTTGGGGCATCCCCTAACCCCACCCCATTCCTTCATACACACATTTCCATGGGGAAGTGACTGCTACATATCTTAGGGCACATGAGCATAGGCCTTTGTTTCAAATGGAACTGGATACAAAGACATTTCTACTTACTATATTTTTAGTTGCTGAATATTTGTCATCTAATACTTTACCCAAGAGCAAATGCATATTTCTGCATGCTTGTCATGAATGGGCATGTGTCTACCTATTTTTTTTCCCACCCACCATTTTCCTGCTCCAAATCACCCCTCTGCCAGCAGTTCTCATGGGGTTTGGGATGCATGTTTGCCCTTGCAAATACATGTTTTGAATCCCATGGGGGGAAATGTTGCTTGCAGGCAATTTCGAGTGCAGAAACCACCAGTGATGAAAGGGTTAAACACACCTTCCGGCTCCTGCAG
The DNA here is from genome assembly GCA_021292165.1 of Shinisaurus crocodilurus. NCBI lineage: Eukaryota > Metazoa > Chordata > Lepidosauria > Squamata > Shinisauridae > Shinisaurus > Shinisaurus crocodilurus. Next base: position 170,569,161 of record CM037880.1, on the reverse strand, counting down.
CTTTTCCACTCTTAAGTGCTTTGTTGCCAAAGCAGCACTGGTTTTTAAAGAAAGGTGTTGGGGCACTGGTACATGCGTTAGCTCTAGAATACACAACACAGACACCTCTCAGTACCCTCCTGGCTCCTTGCCCCTCCTGATTTTATTTTTAGATTTAAATAATAATAATAATTAAAAGAAAAGAAAGGAAACAATCCTGGGAGACTGGCATGCTGCAAAGCAACGTGCCAGACTCCAGCACTCTCAATGGGTAGTGTCCAATGCTGCTGCTGTGCCTCTGTGATGTTGTGCTAGCAGAACCCACTGCCAGTGCAACTGGAAGCTAGTGCTTCTTAGAGCAACCCTGGAAAAAAGCCCAAACACTTGTTTCCAGCATGGGACAGGTCAGTGGAGCTCCCTTCTGCTTGTTCCATGAGCTGTTCTGTTCTGGAAATGAGTATTTTGGCTTGTTTCCAGTTACTTTAGGAAGTACTGGCTTCCTGTTGTGCCAGAAGTGGGTCCTGCTGGTGCATAGGCAGCAGGGAATACTGCCTGTTATTTCCCAGAATTCCTCTGAATTCATTTTGAAGTGTGCCCAGACCCCAAGAAAAAAGAAAGGTAACTGGGCTGGGGAGCAGCCTGGAGGGCCAGGGGTTGGGGGAAGAATCCTAGGCGGTTAGATGAGAAAGAAGGGGGCAAGGGGGGTGTTTTGCCTGTGCTCTCTGTGTGTCTGCCCCTGTGTGTTTTGCCTAGTTTTGTGTGTGTATATATATATATTGATTTGGTGAGTGTTCGCTGGTTGGCTTGTTTTTGTTCCTTAGTGTGTGTTTTTGGTTGTGTGTGTGTGGTATGGGGTGCTTTCCCTGTCTGTTTCCAGAGGGGTAGCCATGTTTGTCTGTCGCAAGAAAAACAACGAAGAGTCTTGTGACACCTTAAAGACTAGCAAATCTCTGAACCTCATCAGTTTGCCTTTGTGAAATGGGTGTTGGAGCAGGTATTCAGGTTCTTGGGTAATTTACTTTTCTTTTAGCCACATGAGTTTGTCTTCTTAGAAATGGGTGTTGTATGACTGCTGATGCCCATCAAGGCAGCCATTTTGTGAGAGTGCCCACAACACACTTTCAAAATTTGAAAGGTGTCCATCAGCCTCAAAAAGGTTGGAGACCCCTGCATTAGTGCATAATATATATTTTGCCTCATATTCTGATCAGCAGTAGAGCCATCTCCTTGAACATATACCAAATTACATTGGCTGTTTCCATTGCACTCTGAGCATCTGTGCCTGAAAGAGAACATGTAGTTCAAAGGCTTGCTTGCACAATATTTGAAATGATTGGTTGGTCTAATAAAAGGTATTTCATTTGCTCAAGGTTATCTTTGATCTTACATAAATGTAAATGGGTGAGTCAGTTGAAAGCAAGCAGCAATATTTTCAGTCCACCTGAACATTTTTTTTAACCTGTCCTAGTTGCATTTCTTAATGAATATTTAGAATCTCATATAAGAGGATTAATGAGGTGCTGTTGAATTGATTAAATGGCAAACATGAAGAGCTGTATTCAGCATGAGAGGTGTAATTTATGTCAGCAGCCTGACTGGTTAATTTTATTTCTGGAGTAACTTGTTACTTTCATGTCTTTTTATTGACCCTTTTTATGTACTGTACACTGGGAATCTACTACATGCCTGAGTATCTCTTGTTGCTTGGGAAGCATTACAGAAGTGTCTTAAGCTAAACTGCAGTTAGATGAGAAGTAAATTTTGGAATTATCATCATATGTAATCTTAGGCTCATTGATAACAACTGAAGAGTTGAGCAGCTGATTTAAGGAAAGTAGCAGATAGTGTCTACTTGGATCTATAAAAAGGCACAGTAAATTGCCCTACATCCACTGGATCTCCATACTAGCTGCACTCTATCAGGGATTGGTTGAAGAATGCCTTTTGGAGTGCTTCAACCTCCTGTGTTAAACTTTTCCTGAAACAGAGAAGACTGGGTTCAGACAACATGATAACCCACACTCAAGGGTTGAGTATAGGGTGAGTATAAGTTGTCATTGAACCGTGGGTTGTGGTTGAAACATGGGTTATTGTGTTGTCTGAACCCAGCTGAGATAACGAACCATGGTGAATGACCCACATTTCACAACCCAACAACAAACCATGGGTTCTCTTCATGGGTTGTTCGTGGTTAACAACCTTGTTAGCACAGCTCCGTTCAGACAACACAATAACCCACATTTCAACAACAACCCACGGTTCAATGACAACCCACACTCAACCCACACACAACATTTGAGTGTGGGTTATCATGTTGACTCAACCCAGTCAATGAGTGACTATAAGGATCATCCTGTCACTTCATAGGTAGGCGATCACTCGTGACCGAGTAAGATTGTCTTCCAGGATAAAATTACAAAAAGAAAATTATAAAAAGAGGAAATTCTAAAAAAAATTGTGTAGACTCTAGCAATGGGTCCGTAAGTGACTGTGGAGGCCAATTCTAGATCCACACAGCTTCCCGCAGTGAGGACACAGGTTACCAGATGGAAGATGGTCCTGTAAAGGATTCGTTTGATGTGCTTTTCGCTTAGCACGTTTCTCCCTTTCACCTTGCACTCGGGCTTCTTCAAAGTCCATAGAACCTTTGTGAAAGGCCAACCTCCAGTTAGATCGTTCATGGGCCAGAGCTTCCCAGTTCTCAATGTTTATATTGCATTTTTTTAGATTAGCCTTAAGAACATCTTTAAACCTCTTATACTGACCACTGATATTCCGCTTTCCATCCTTGAGTTGGGAATAAAGTAACTGCTTTGGGAGACAGCAGTCAGACATTCAAACAACATGACCGGTCCATTGAAGTTGGCGTAGAAGGATCATTTTTGCAATGCTAGTAGTCGTTGCTTCTTCCACTACACCGATGGGGGAGAGAAGAAAAGAGAGGAGCAAATCATTCAGCACTTGTTTACCAAGCGAAGATTCCTAAATTAGCATCTCAAGATTGTCTCAGGATCAACTTAAATGAGGGTATTTCCCTGTGTTGCCTTGCTGACTACTTTTAGTCAATGTATTTTCTTTATGAAACTGAGATAATAATCCCACAATTGTTATTATAACAACTTATTTGGGGATTTTTTTTTCTTTAAAAAGTGTGGTTCAGGTGCTCTTCCTGTTGCCAAGCTAAAAACAATTTCTTGTGTTTATTTTTTTTACAAGTTTACTAATTATTCATATTTAGAAAGAAAATATATACAAAACAATATCACACACAGTGTGTGTGTGTGTGTGTGTGTGTGTATAGAGTTGTAAATCAAGCCTCCGCCGGGGCAGAACGAGGCCGAGCATGGCCCCGCTCGTGTCCCGGCGAGGCCTTACCTCCTCTTCGGGGCGGCTTGCACACTCCACGGAGAGCCGCCCCAGCCGCCCGATCCGGCGGAGAACCGCCCGCTCTGCTCGATCGGTCCTGTTGCGTCACTTCCGGGACCGGAAATGGCGCGACGGGACCGATCTGCGCCTGCGCAGAGGCCCCGTCGCGTCATTTCCGGTCCCGGAAGTGACACAACAGGACCTCCGAACGCGGTTGGGGATCGTTCGAGCGGCGCGGTGCACCGCTCGAAAAAACAAGGGGGGCAGGGGGGGGAACAGGGCGTGCGGCGTGCCCAGCCTTGTTTTGCCCTCTATGTGTGTGTGTCTTAAAAGTATTACACACTGTATGATGCAGACAGATATTGCCATAAAATAACCAGTATAAGTGCATGCATTCCTATACATGCACTGCATTGACACTGGTCACTTCACTGCAATGTTGTTATGACCTACAGTGAGGCACCAGAGCCTATGGCTTTTTCTTTGGAAAGTCTCTCAATAAATGCCTCCTACGTTAGTAAAATGACAGGTAGGAGCAAACAGAGAGTCCTCACAATGGACTGAGGTCAGAAGTCCTGAGGATCTGTACTGAGACAGGTGCTATTTAACTTACTCATAAAAGATCTGGAGTCGGGAATGCAGTGTGTGTAACCAAGTTTGTGGATAGTAAAACTCCAAATGGACCATGAAAAGCTTCAAAAGGACCATCCCAAACTGGGTGAATTGGCTACAAATAATGAATGAAGTTCAATGTAAAGTGGTGCACATTGGGGCAAGCAAACAAACAAAATGACTCCTGACATGATCATATATATACTTACGGGGTCTGAACTAGTGGTGACTAAGTGGGAAACTCTTTGAAACTCATATTATTTTTTAAAATTAAAAAATAAACAATATGTTGTTTAAGGAACATCTTTAAACAATTATGAATATAACCTTTCATCTATCCTTACAGTATGAATCAACGAATACTGTGTTCTCTTTTGCCAGGGGTAGGAGGAAAGATTTGCTGCCTTGTAAATATAATTTTGCTTGCATCATTCCTCTTTATACAGAAGATGGCAGCAAACAAAAATGATACTTCAGGGCAAAAACCTGTGAATTGTCTGATCTACATTTCTGAAAACCAGTATGACCTATATGTGTGTGTATGTACATATATTTCCATTCTCCATTGTATGCTGTATCCATGCTTTCTTTAGTTTTTGCAAGATACGAAATAACCTACCAGAAGAATATTCTAGCAAAATGTGGGACAATCCAAAGTGTCATGCTTATCAGATATTCTAGGAAAGATATTGCATGGTGACAATTAATTTCTTCCTTACTCTTTAAGGAGTGAAGTGTCAAAGTGTTCTGCCATCACAAATTCTATTCATTTCAATGCAGCACTGAGAAACACGCTACTGTTTTGCTGATCTGACACATGTACATTGAAGAAAATTAATTAAGCAAATACAATATCATAAACTACGGCCTTGGTTATTTTGCATTCCATTCACAATTACTCCTTAGACTGTTTCATGGCCTGCAACAACATACTTTATTAAGGCACAATCCTATGCATGTTAAGACAGAAAAAAGGTCTTCAATTCCCAGCATGCCCCAGCCATGGCAAAACATGCATAGGATTGTGCCCTTAATGATTGAATCTAGAGAACTAAGGATGTTTGCTCAGCAGTGTCTGAGAAGTATGTTGGGGTTATATCCAATGTTATTCTAATTTAATCCTAATTCATTTCAATGGTGCCAGTGCAGTGTAGTGGTGAGAGTGTTGGACTGGGACTCAGGAGATCCGGATTCTAGTCTCCACTCAGCCATGAAGCTTGCTGGGTGACTTTGGGCCAATCACTGACTCTCAGCCTAACCTACCTCACAGGGTTGTTGTGAGGATAAAATGGAGAAGACGAGGATTATGTAAGCCGCCTTGGGTTCATTGCTGTAAAAAAGGTGGGATAGAAATATAAAAAATAAATGGGTCTGCTCTAAGTATGACTAACATTGGATACAATCCTTAGTGTCTGGGACTTGGACTAACAATAAACTTCTATTAAAACCACATTCTGCACATGCACTGACCTCATTTTACCTTCTGACCTGTAAAATGTTTTTTGACAGAAATAATGTTCAATTTAGAGTTGAAATGAAATTGCTCAGGTCCCCCGCCCTGACATTTTCTGAAAATTTTCTTTTTAGGGACTCCCCCACCCTCTCAAGCTGTTCAAGATTTTTGAAGAATAGTCTGCAAAGTGCCCATCCCTTATTGTTGCTGCCTGCAAATAGGGCAGAGAATTTTGAACACAGTAGTGGGCTGTTCTGGATGAAACAGAGGTGTGCAGAACAATCACCACAGGACTGGTTAAACTCAGGTCTCATTTGAGATATTTTTCTTTCTACTTTTTTGGCGGAAGGGGGAGTTTGATCACTGTAGCGATGGTGGGAGGGAGTTTCACAACAAATGTATCCTATTCTGGTGCAACCATCAATCTATTGTGTAGGTTGTAAACTCCTAGTCCTCTAAAACTGGCAAGGTTATAGATTCACAAGTTTGCTTTTGCATATTTGGGGTTGAATGTTCCTTTTGCAGCTAAGCATCTTCCTGGGTAGCTAGTGAGACAGGCAGATGTCCTGTCTCAATTACAACTCACCAGGTACCCTTTTTTTTTTGGCACCAGAAGCAGATGGTGACCTTACACCAATGCCTAAAGAATCCTGGAGTGCAGAAATTGACAGGGCCCATTCTGCAGTCTTGGCACTGTCCATGATGATATCCTATGCCAGGAACTTGCAAGCTTTGGGGGAGCTGCTTGAGTCCCAGCAGTTGGATTTTCAAGACTATAATTATTTTGCATTACTATGTGTAGGATCGGGGATAAGATAAGTAGTTAAGGTGACAGGGAATAAGCTAGAAGCAATAGTCTTGCACACAAAGACTACAGAGCATGTGAACCCTTGTGCAGATGCCCATGTTGAGAGGGAGTCCAGGTGGCAACTGTCAGTGAGTGAACTGCCTCCCCCAAAATGTTGGGTTTCTTAGATAGGGATATTATCCGTGATGTGCTCCACAAATATAGCTGTTTGGGGCTGGTTTCTTATTCACCTTCTTTGGAGAAATAAGAGGGAGGAAATTAATGTTGAGATTCTATATGGATTTATTTGTCAGGATAATCAGAGCTGACGTTCTTATATGGGAGCAGGATCTTATTTGGATAACTATAACCGATTAAAGAGGGAAGGGGCAGGAGTTGGCATTGTATGCCATAAAGGTAGGGCAGTATTGCCTTCATGGCAGGCCTGGTTTCAGGGGGCCTCTGTTTATACATGGGCTGGAGACCAGCCAGGTGAGTGAACATTTGCTGGTTCAGCTCTCAAGGAATGCAACAGGACCAGTGTTACCTCTGCTGTATGAATAGGTGAGACAGGAACAGTATTATTTATTATTTGGAGCATTTTTATGCTGCTCCTCAGGCAAAAAGGCTCCCAGACCGGCATACAGATAATTATAATAATAGAAAGTAGAGTTGGAAGGGGCCTATAAGGTCATTAAGTCCAACCCCCAAGTTGTGGCGGCCCCCAAGTTATGGAACTCCCTCCCTAGTGACCTTCGCCATGCCCCTTCTATGATGAGCTTCCGCCGCGCATTAAAAACATGGTATTTCAGCCGGGAATATGGGGTGGGTTAGGGTTTAAAAAATTTTTTTTATACTGTTTTAATTATGTATGTCTGTTTTATTGTTGAAATCTACATCGCCCAGGGTGGCTGGGTGGCCGGCCAGATGGGCGATTTAAAAATTTAATAAATAAATAATAATAATAACAACCCCCTGCTCAATGCAGGAATCCAAGTGAAAGCATCCCTGACATGGACTGATTAGACTAGAGAGTCCATGCCCACAGGCTTACCATCTAAAAAGACACAACATGCAAGGGAAAAGTAATGGGGAGGGAAGAGGGGAGGAAAAGAATTCTTTCAGCAGGCTAGTGGAATGGCCCTGCTCTCTGCCTCATCTCCCTCAGCTCAGCCTGCTACCTTACATAGATCATTACCTAGATCATGGAGGTAACAGTTAAGGGAGGAGGAGACTTCATAAAGGAGGCCTTTCCCAGGTGTGAGTCATCCATCTTGCTAAGAACAGTCCTGACAAAATATCTGGTCTCCTATGAACAAGCTAGGTTAAAAAATCAGGGGTGGGCAACAGGCACACCCCATGTGGCCCCAACTCCCCCATTGCCCCTTGCCACCCTTTTTTTCCTTTTTTTAAAAAGGGGGAAAGTTGCAAAAAAAGCTAAATTTGTGCATTCTTAGCCTCTGTAGCAGCTATGGAGACTGAGAATTGACCACTTTTGCATGTCTTCTCCCTTTTTAAAAAAGGGGCTCATGGTGGGTCTGGGGGGGGGGGGAATTGGCCTCTAGATTTGCCAAACTTGCCCACCCCTATAAAGGATTTGGAACACATTCAGCAGTTAATTCCTGGAATTAGACTAAGTTGGCTAGAAATGGTCTCTAAAAAGGTATGGAGACGTTTGGCCGGTTCATACGACACAGAAACCATGGGGGAGCAGACGCCCCCCACGGTTCCCATGTCGTGTGAACGCAGGCCGGGGGCGCCCCTGTGGGACAGCCACGTGCGCGAAGCACGCAAAGTGACCATGGGCGGTAGAGGGGTAAGCTCCTACCGCGCGTGGCGACCCTGCCGTGCGAACAGCAGGCGGCCGTCCTGCGGGGACAGCACAGAGGCAGCAGCCCAGAGCAGCCAAAGCTGTGGCTGCTCCAGCCTGTAGGGGCAAATGGCCCCTCTGGGCATCCTGAGCCCCCGCCCCCTAGTACCAGGAGGCCCGCACTGTGGTGCGGGGACTGCCGGCTCCACCGGGGTCTGCCCACGTGCGCGGGGTGCAGGTCATCTGCAGCGCCCCACCGGACCCCGCAGATGGCCCCGTGGTGCCTCCCCCACTCACCGCCTGGGTCATACGAACCTGGCCTGGTCAGTCAGTAAACCCTGTTGGATAGGCCCAAAAGGAAAGCAGACAGAATTCTTGTTGGGCAAGAGGTTCTGTAATTAAGCAGCTGAGAGTAGCTTTCATGAAGCTCTGTTTAAGGGTGATGGTATCCACCTGAGGATGGGTGTGATCATTTTAAAAGGTAAGCAGCAGTTGGGATTTGGGATTTTTGAAAAAACTTTTGAGGGGGAAAGAAGGGTGTAAAGCTCAGCTGATTCCTTTCTTTGACAGAAGGACCTCGGCAAAGGATGTAGGAGAATAAAATACCAGCACTAAGGCAAGAAGTGGGGGTGGGGGGTCTAGCAGGGCAGTTCAGCTGAGCGGAAGTCTCATAAGGCTGGAACAGCTAAAGAGTAGCATTGTCGTGTATGGTGGTGAAAGTAGAACTAACAAGGTAACATGTGGCTACCGTGGGAAACCTATGTCACACCTATGTCTCCCCACAAAGAGAATGGGTCAGTTTATAAGGTGCAGCTAAAGAGTGAGCTGTCATGCCAGGGGGACATATTGGCTGGCTTGTCCATCCCACGTCTCCCTGGGCATCTCAACAGAAAGTGTTAAAACAACTCTAATAGTTTGCATATGTCATATTCCTTTAAAGCTGTGGCCTCTTTTAATCCCAGCTACTGGTATCCACTTCATTTCCTACCCCCTGAAATTATTTATGATTTCTAATTTTCTAATAGTGCAATTTCTTCAAGCTATTAAGCACTCTATTAATGTGAGAGCTTGAGAAATGTTTCACAGCCAATATAATAGGCATCATATAATTTGTAGACAGTTCAGTGAAACATTTTACACAAAGGAAACATGTTACTGGGGTGCAATTAAATTCCATGGTTATAGGATGCTTGGAGACAATCAGATATATAAATTAAGTACACTTTAAAATACATCACTGGAACAGAATGAGAACAGGAAGGAACAAGTGCTACAAATATATCAGCAAATTTAATTCTTCAACTGACGCAAGCTGAGGTCAATAGACATCGGATATTTGATGGGGTGCATCTTCCTGCAATGGTATTCTTTCATGACCCACTTCAAATAAAACCACTGAAGAAATACTGGTAAATGTCATTTGTTGACTAGTACTTTTCAGTTGCTTGATTATACCAAAGAGAAATACTTCAAAAATGTAAGCATGACAGAAACACTTATAAGCAAATCTGGGTAGTATAATAATCCAAAGTAGAGCCAACATTCTGCTCTCTTTGTGTGGGTAGCAGAGAGATGGCTAATATTGCTTAGTAAAACTAATTGGTCTCATAGCAATAGAATTCATAAAAAGAGTAACCTACTCACAAACCATTGCCATGTGTCGAGCTATAAGGCCTAGCTTTATCAACAGCAAGAGCAAACATGCTCCCTTAAGCGTAATTCAAAAGTCTGTTTCTTTTTATAGTAACATTTGTACAAAACACTTTTCTCCTCCAGAGATGACCAAAGAGCTTAACAACAATAATAGAAACAATATAAAAACAGCCCAACTTTAGAATATAAGGAACATATCAAACTATGGCCACTGTGGAATATCTTCCTCCAATTTGTCAAACCATTCACAAAAGGTGAATTGGGGGAAGACATTTTGTCAATTGGGGTGGAGGGGAAAACAATCAAAATGGTTCTGATAGGGGATGGGAAGGCTGCCACTGAATTTCAACTTAGTTGTGCCCTGTGGCACGGAGCAGCAGCGGTGTCTTCCAATCCCCCTTTTCCTTGTCTTTGCCATGAGGGTGCAGTGGGAGCGAGATGTACTTCGCTAGCCAGCACACCAGCAAGAACATCCGTACCCACCCACTACTGTTGGCATTCATTTTGTAATGAATGGAGCTCATAGGTTCAATTTTCATTCAATTTTTCATTAATTATGAAATGGACACACACCCCTAAATGTCAAAAAGTATGAGGCGTCTGGGTTGGACTGGCCATCATAAATACTAGAAGTAGGATGGCCATGCATCCTACTTTACAGAGGAGAGTCCTCTTCTTGAAAGTGTTCTCTGTGTGAAGGATTGTCTGGTCCAAGTCTGGTTTAAAGACAAAGAACCATAAGGAGGAAGTAGCAAGGTCTTGAACTTGCCCCTCATTTCCTCTTTGGGGGGGGGTGTAAATGGACATTGAAAATGAGGTTCTGGGCAGTATCCAACAGGGCACTTATGCCCCCACCAATTGGAGGAGACTCTCCAAGAGTTCAAGGTGTAAGACCCAGCAAGGACCAGATAGAAAAAATATTCCAAGTAGAAAGTGAAGAAAATGTTTTAAAAATGAAAAAGCCTAAGCTTCACCAGTGAATAAAATAAAACAGAGGGCAGAAACTAAATACTGGTGTGTGTGTGTGTGTGTGTGTGTGGCAAATAGTTTCAAAGTCAGGAAAAAGACATATTCAGAAAAAGGGAGGACCCTTCTTCTCTCAAAAGGCAAACACCTCTTGAGGCCAAAAAGCCCCCCCCCCAGCAAACAAAATCTGCTAACAAAGCTCAGAATTGAGCAACAAGTAAAGAATAAACAAGGAAGAGAGAAACAAAGGTGAGTTCCTTTAAGTGAGCTTTTCTATACGAGGCTGTTAATCCACTGTATCTACTTTTGGTTTTGTCACAGAATTGAGATCTGAGCTCCACACAAAGAGCTTTTCCTTTCCTGTTTTTCCACTTCATAACCTCTAGGTGGTGCTGTGCTATAACAGAATAATGCACATACACAAATAGGAAGAAACTTTTTTTCCTGCTTTCACACATAATACTTCATTTTCCCAGCTCTAAAGATGACCAGGAAAGTGCTCTTAAAAAACAGAAGTGAAACTGGAGGATCACAACATCATCTAAGAACCTGTAAACAAACATGAGTTGTTGTGATGAGTGTACCTCATTTAGAAAAGCTCTAACAACAGGCTGCACTTTCTTCTTGATCCTTTGACACCCTAACCCTTCAATTTCTCTGCTTTTTAATTGGCCCTTTTCCCTAATTGCAAACTGGAAAATTTGGTTCTGGATTGGTGAATGACATGTTGGGTGGGGTGGGGGTTAGAAACCTGTAGGGAAAGTTTTTTAGGGCTTGATGTAACCCTAAGCCTTATCAGGGTACAGGGAAACACTCCAAACTCATGAAGCTGCTAGTCACAGAGAGTAGGAAGCATAACTTCTCATTGAGAAGGTAACTGGTCCATTGTTCCGCAGCTTGACCACAGCTTTGTCAGCATGACTGACAAATTTCAGACTCCAGGCCTGCTTGTGAACCAAAGTTTTACTCCCATTCTATTCCATGACCATGACTTCCTTATAAGCCCTTTGTTCACAGCACCTGAAACCAAAAGGGACCTGAATAACAGACAACCTAATTAGTAGTCTATCCTCCTGTCTTGGTCTGATCAATAAAGCAGTCCCTTCTAGTTGTTGCACATCAGGTTTTAAGTTAGAACTACTGGCCTCAGTCAGGAACCTTGAGATGAAGAACACACCCTTCAGATCTAGATTCAGGTACAGTGGCCAACAGCCCCTACTTAGCCCTAATAATAGCTTCCTCTTCATCCTTCTCAGCTGGTGGATGTGTAAATACACAGATTTTTACAAGAACTTTTTCCTCTGAATGAAAGTTGCCTAGAAAGGCTGCTCTTGACTTAACAGTACTGGTAAAAGTACTGGGAATAATGGCAAAAAAAGGTGTTGACTGGAGTAGAAGCAAGCTTGTAGGAAATTGATACTACATTGAGGGAAACTTGACACTGCTTTAAGAACTTGAGTTTTCACTTCACAGTGGGTTGAATTTTTAATTATGCCAACCTTGTTGCTACATTTGTGCAGGTAATGATCTATGTAAAGCAGTTGGGACATCTTGCCTCAAGTCCTTAGTATCTATTTTGGTTTCTGCAGATAATTATATTGTTGCCTAGAATTAATAGAACATTTTCTCACTTAATTGAAACAGTGCAGAATATCACTATGTAGCACTAGTTTCATTAAAGATGGGTTTGGACTCTGCCAGTTTGCTTTTGTAAACTCAGCGTGATTTGGTTTTTACTAAGAACTTTCATTAAGGTCACATCTGTTTCTCATTTCTTTTCTTTCTTTTCTTTTTTGTAAAACATCACCTTGCCGTTTAAAATTGGCTCGCAGTTGTTGATAATGTAATTTTTGAGTTAGTCCCGGTAGCTTCATTTTGGTTTTGTAGAAGCTAAAATGCATGGGTTTGTCTCCCCAACCAAGTAGATGTGTTCCATTCTAATTTGAGTTGTGGATATATAAGCTTTCCACATACCAGTAGAATTTGATGTAGGGGACTTGCAAACAAGCAATCACTAATGTATATGCAGAAGTGGCATGGTCCTGTGAGGGAATTATATTACAGTAATACCTTGGATTGCAAGTAACTTGGTCTGAGAGCGTTTTGCAAGACAAGCAATTTTTAAAATAAATTTTGACTTGATAAACAAGCGACGTCTTGCAATACAAGTAGTGTAGGGATGTAACCGCTCACCTCGAGCGGGCTGAAATTAGCCCCTCTCACGCCCACCAGAGACTTTGATATAAGAGTGTTTTGGATTACAAGCACGGTTCCGGAACGAATTATGCTTGCAATCCAAGGTATTACTGTATATGGCTCTGTGAATATTTGAATAGTGTTTTGTTTGTTTTTTACACAAGTTAGGAGACATTTTGTAACATTCAGGACTCTTTCAAAATGAGTAACAAACACTTAACGTGCACCAGGCTGGCTCCAGAGTTGACGGGGTCAAAGTCTGAGGTAAAATACTGTTAAAATGTATTGTTAATATAAAAATAAGAGTGTTTTTTTAAAGGTAATACCATTACCTACCCACTTGTTGTAAACAGTAACAGAGGTAAAATATTGGTTCTAGCTGAAGTCTAACTGCTATTTTGTATACGGAGGGAATGATCCGTAGTTTGGATTCCCAGCTCTGAGGTTGGAGATGGACCTCGGGGCTGGAAATTGGAGCTCTGCCTGCCCCCACTTCCTCACAGCCAGTGTGGAAAGAACCATGCCGTCTGCTCTGCAAGGTTGGGAAACCGATGTTGAAGAGGGGTTAAAGGGGGTGTTTGGGGGAGGAGAGGAGACTGGAGTTGCCAGGATAAGAGGTATCCTGAAGCTGCTCCAGCCTCTTCCCCTCCCCTTCCAAGCCACCATCTAGTGAAAATGTACAGTGGGAGAAGCAGGGAGGCAAAGATCACCTCCACCATTCCTCCCATTCTGTATTGGATGAGCGTAAACCTCTGAGTTCAAAAGGCTTATGCTCATCTTGATAAGATTATGCCCTAAGTTAAGTTTACTGTGGGCCAGCCTATAGCTGTCAGTTGGTACAAAAAAGAAAGCTGTTACAACCTTAGTGGTTCATAGTTTCACCTGTCAGCTTGTATATTAGACAGGAGGATTCAAAATGTTATTTATTGATTTGAAATTATTTTCTTGGCTGCCTTTAATGGTAGAACCCTCTCAGGCTAAGTTCTGATAGATCATTTATGAACATTCTATTGGCTCACATAGTTATAAGCTATTAGCTCGCAGATATTGAGGTAATAATAATAATTATGGTCCATTGACCTGCACAATTGACAATGCTGAATGTCAATACTGGCAATTGCAATGTTTGTTAGTATCTAGGTTTGGCCCTGCCACTTTTACAGCTTTCATACCTCCCTCACTATTGGAAGCACTTATTGAGGCCGATCAGGCAAATTGACCTATGACCCATTGAGGTAATTGTAAATCATTGGTCAGAAGGTCCTGACAAACTATATAAAGAGAGCAGTGTAGGGATGAGTATAATTTTGTTCTAGTTCATTTTTAGTTCTTTTTTGGAATTTACTAAAATTTCCAAATGGCTCCATATTCAAGATGAAAAGAACTTAAGATTAAAAAGAAATGAATATGGGAGAAACTTAAGCTGACTGATTCATCCATCCAGGCCCTGGAGTTTGAGTGCTCAGCTTTTAAAGGCCTGGGTCTGAATCCTTGGGTATTTAACTATATTAGAGCTGAATTATGGCTGCCAGCCACCTCTTCTTTCTGCTAGGCTCTTCATTTCTAACAGGTATATGACAGGCAGGTACAGCACGGTCATCTCCATGGTCTTCTCTAGGATGCTATAAAGACTGTAAGACACAAATGTTAAGTTCTACGTAGAACAAGAAAAGTAACATCTGAAATAACATTGAAAGAAGTCCTTAATGTCCATCCACAAATAACCACACCATAGTCAGATTTGCCTATGGGACATTCCCACTGAGGGCAAATTAAATCAATGTTTGGCCCTCAGTCCTCTAAATTGGTATGAAGAGGAGAGGGGACATTTCCTATTACCAAGGCAACCATGCCACACTGGCAAGTCAGGAAGTATCAGGGTAGTTGTGTCAGTAATCAGGGCATGTCCACAAGGCTTCCAACTACTTTTGAGCCCCCTGAAAAATAAATGAAAATGTGGAGCTTTTCCGGGGTACAAGATATTCAATCTCTCATTTTAGCTCAGTCCTATTAATCATCCATCAAGCTACATGTGACAAAGAAATGAACACATATGAAATCAAAGAGTCATGTTAAAATGCCTCAGGTGCTGAGAGATTATGCTCTGTGTGAGGAAAAGAATCCAAATGTGTATTAAGTAGGGTTTTGCAAGCAGTGGTGAAATGCAATCGTTGTTCGATCCTGAAGGTATATGGTATAGATTATGATAATGAAGAGGAAAGAAATATTAATTTATACTGACAGTAGTTAACACTAAAAAGTGTGGTATGGGAATTAGGATGTTGACAGCAGCAAGCTTGTAGAATTGATATATAGCAATTGCAGCCTTTATATACCAGCTGTTAAACACCTGGGACCAAGCTAATTTCCAACCACTTTATGGCTATCAAGGAGGATATGGATAAGCAGACTAAGATTTCTGCCTACTGAGGCTAGTAGCTGGAAGTTCTTACCTGATATGCACTGAAGGCTTTCACCTTCACCTTGTCCTATCTTCATCACCATCTTTGGTCTAGAGTTTGCATTCCTCATCCTGCTGTACAACTAGGTTGTCAAGTTGCCAGTCAACAGTGATATGGTATTCCACCATCAGACATACAGTGAGCCAGAATATAGATGTTCTTTAGGGAAATTCTCAACTGGTGGGTGCTGATGATGAGTTGTCATCCTCTATTTTGTGGGCTAAATATAACATGCCAGATATGTTCTTTTAAGGAAATGAATGGTACATTCATCTGGAGGTTTCCTCAAAAGATAAGCTGAGGCTTCAGTTCATTTTTCCCAAAGGAAGAAAACTGAAACAAAAGCATAGCAGTTTCCCCAAAGGAGTTATCTTTTTCCAGATGAAGCATTAGAGGTCTTCTGAAGCTAAACTAGCACCCATTTGCATAGAGAAAATGAGAGAGGGAGAGAGAGAGAAAAGTAGGGAGAATTAATATCTGCTTCACACCCTATTGCGTTTACTTAGCAATTATGTTTGCCACAACTAGCCTAGGCAAAGATGTATCTCCACTTTATGTCTTTGCTGGAGGAAGATTGGTGCAGCTGGGGGGGGGGGGACACATCTGTTGCATCAGATTTGAAGTGGCTCTAACACTTGAAATATATAGAAGATCCCACATTTATTTGAATGGGGGGCTCATCTGTGAATGACCCTGTAGGGAAAATAATTTTTATTCCCTTTTCTACTATCATACAGACTAAGATAATGACAAGCAAAGAAGGGAGATCGGATTTAAGGAAACCCTCTAAATGGTACTGGTGTCATTGATGCATCTGGTGGAGAAGAGACACCAAGGGGAACCATCAGCCACAGCAGAAGTAGAGGTAATTTTTTCAGAAGCTTTTTTGAGGTGTGGGTGAGAAGAAATGGTCTTCTTCTCCTTACAACAGTGGTGTAAAGCATCTCCTTGTGGGAACATAGTGAGGGCCAGGGGACATCCCATTCACACATATCCATTCACCCTTATTGATCCATCCACACTCCCCACCCCTTCACACAAATCCATATAACCACATACACACACACTCATTTTAGCCTCCCCTCTCCCATGATTCCTCCCTCTATCAGCAACTCAAATAAAAATCAAATAAAATCAAATAAAAATCAGCAAATAAAATAAAAATAAAAATCATGATTCTCTTCCATTGACAGCTAGCTTTGTTTCCATGCTGTACATTGAGACAGGTTTCCTCTTAATAGCCAGAAACATAGCAAACTGCTGATGGAGGAAGAAAATGATCTCTTCCTCCATTGACAACTCACTTTGGGGTGGAGTTAAGGAGGAGGGAAGGGAAGGGAAGGGGCAAGGCTGGAGATGACAGGCTGCATGCTGGATGAGATCCTGCCCCAGGTGATGTCCTGATAGAGCACATTCCCTAAGGTAACATAGTGAGTTCATAGCAGAGGCGACATCCACGACTTCCTGGTTCATAGTTCAGTCTCTTAGACAGTACCGTACTACAAACACCTCCCCAAGGTCTCTATGACAAGGGAAAAGGTATTTAATAAAATATGCCATCTTTCTGCAATACTATTCACTAGTAATTATTCACAGTGTGATGTCTGCTACTTACTGAATCTAAGATACATTGGCTTCTTTCCAATATATTGGCCTTTCTAATATATTGACAGACATTGAATTGGAACTAGATTTAATCATATTTAGGGTAGACCCACTGAAATCCATGGCACTGAAGTTAGAATAACCAGGGATGGGGACTCGGACTCCAGGACTCGACTCGTGAGTCGGACTGGTCCCCCCTCTGACTTGAGTCACAATATTTTTAATGGGACTTGAGACTCGACTCAGGACTCGAGTCCCAATATTTTTAATGGGACTCGAGACTCGACTCGGGACTCGAGACCAAGGACTCGTGTTCCAAAATCGTGTTCCTGAAATGCAACATGGATAGGTTTTAGGAAGTACAGCAAGTTTATTTTTTAAAATCATTTCCCTAAAATGCAACCTTTCAGACATTTTGGGTTTGGCTACCTCTGCCTGCCTGTTTGGGGTTCCCTGCCTCCTCTATCTGCCTGGTCTCTTCTTAACCAGTTCCACAGTTTGAATTGTCCAAGACAAAGGCCTCTGCCTGCCTGTTTTGGGGTTCCCTGCCTCCTCTGCCTGTCTGGTTATTTTGGGTTTGTCTGCCTGGTCTGTTCTTGGACTCGGACTCGAGACTCGAGACTCGGACTCGAGACTCAGGGTCCAAAGACTTGTGACTCGACTCGTGACTTGAAACCAAGGACTCTTCAACATCTCTGGAACTAACTTGTCCCATTGATTTCAATAGATCTACTCTAAATATGAGTAAATCTGGGGCCAATCCTTGGTGGTTATTTCATTAACAAACTGAACAGTAAATCTCTATCATGATCACACCCTGCAAATGGAACAGATGCCATGAATACTCACAAGTATTTAGCATGCAGGTCAGGATGGGGTACCACCACTGCTATCACTTCTTCTATAATGCCTATCATAATCAGGCATTATAGAAGTGTGGCCCATACAGTTGGTTTCTAGTCTATGAGTTACTCAGCTTCATTCAGGGATCATTCTGACTAATTCTAATTGCTCATGTGATTAGCACTTGAACAGGGAAGGCAACTAGTAGAGGAGTACTTTTGGTGTGGATGCATTCCTAATTCAGAATTGAAGCAGGCCACTTTGGAGAGATTTGGGATTTGTCCAAAATGAAACAGGGGTTCCCCAAAATGATGGTCTGAAGACTCTGAACCACATCTGTGCCCTCCTGAAGCTTCAGTCGCAACTGGGAGATCCAAAGGCAAACAAAACACAGACTGCATGAGTATAAGATTCAGCTTACAGGATGAAATGCTTGGATTTACCTCCTCCTGAACCAGTACCTCTGATCTGTTTGGGTGCATGTAATACCAAACAGAGCTTTCTTTCAGACTCAGCTGGCTTTCCCCAGCAACAAGTCTGTTCCTTTCAAGTAGTCCAGAATCTATATTCAAAACATTTACTACAGACACAGTACAGCTCAAATCCACAAATTGATTAAGCCAATAGAGCTGCATTTAAGCAAATGTAAGCCATTTGTGGATCATGCTGAAAATGCCACGTACATATCAGACACTGACATTTATTGAACCTTATTGGAATTTGTATTTTGAGGTTTAAATAAACAATTACAATGAAAAGACTAATCTCTGGAAGAAGATATTATTATTCTTTTATTTAACCAATACAAAGTTAATCTTTTTGTAATGCTTCAGGTTTTATTCACAGTATTACACTGAAAACATTTCAAGAATGATCTCTTTAAAAAAAAAAGCAATTAAGGCTGAAATCACATAACGCCTAGGAATAAGTCCCATTGAACTCAGGTGGACTTACTTCTGAGTAGACAGAAACAAGATTGCTTCTTCAGTCTTAATAATATGAAATAATATTTCAGAACAAAATTGCATCTTTTGAGAAATACTTTTGACCTGTGCCTCCTTCCAACTGACAATCAAAATTCCAAGGTCAAACACAGAAAGTTGCTTCTTGCATAAAGTTTTGTCTCACTTAATAGCATACTTATATCTAGAAAAATACACATTCCCATATTGAAGGGAAACCATAAAAATGACCACACCTTCAGCTTCAAACATACAGTATGCCTACCCAACTACTACGCAAGAAGTCACACACATTAATTTTAATCAAATACACTTATGTATCCTAGGGAAATACACTCTTTTCAGCTTCCTTAAAAATGTTTATATATGCATTTTTCTACTCATAAGCCAAGGCAAGCATCATATGAGAGGCCTCCAATTATAAGGGCACAATCCTATGATGATGACTGTAAACCCTGGGACTCAGAGGCTTATAGTTATCCAATGCACGGTGGGAGGAGCAGCGGATGCAATCTTCACCTCCCCGTCCTCCCACCCTGCATTTTCCACTAGATGTAGACGGGCATTTTTGCCCATCTTGCTGGAGCATCATGGAGTGGGAGGGAAGGAGACTGGAGAGGTGCCAGGATACCTTGTAGCCTAGCCTCTCCAGTCTCTTCACCTCCCCAACCCCCCAAAACACACCCTTCTCCCCTTCTCTGGGGTGACTTTCCCAAACTTGGAGAGCAGCCACAACAGTTCCTTCCACACCAGCTGTGAGGGGGCCAGGGCGCACGCGCAGAACTCTGATTCCCAGCTCCAACCTTGGATCTGGGAATCCAAACTGTCCTATGGCCCCTCAGATGCTGTCTAGGCCGTACAATTGCTCCCTAAAACAGCCTAACATCAAAGAGCTCTTCTGTCCTTAGTTTTCAAGTAGGTAATATAATACATGTTCCAAATCAATAGTTATTCAAGATTCCCATAGAATAGGGAAAGGGAAAATCACGTGTGAAACTGCTAAATGAAGAAGTTCAATTCTATCACCTGTGGCCTGAATCAAGATTAAGGATTGGATCCAGACTTAGTTATGCATAGAATAGACCCACTAAATCAATGGGACTTATGTTAGTAATGACTAACTTATCCCATTAATTTCAATGGGTCTGCTCTAACCATGACTAAGTCTGGATTCAACCCTATGGGGTTTTATCACACTACAGGTGTTAATTAACTTATCAGTACCAGGATGTTTATAAATAGCACTTTGTGAATGATCATTGTTTCTAAGCTTTAACTGTAATTATCACTGTATCTAAAAAAAAAAAAATTCTGTTTCTTTCCCCTCTAACCTCACTACTGGTCGTCGTCGTCCCCCCCTTCTCCATATCCCCATGTACACAAGTCTACATATCTGCCAACTCAGGATGACATATCATGCATCTGATGAAGTGCTCTGTAGTCCATGAAAGCTTATGCTAAAATAAATTTATTATTCTTTAAGGTGCCCCAAGACTCTTTGTTGTCTTTGCTGCACCAGATTAACCTGGAGATCCCTCTGGAAATTGCCCCATAACATTATTATTCACAGCCCAACAGTTCAAGATACCATAGTAATAGAGGCAAACTTTGTCTCATCTCTCATTTTAATAGCACCTCCAGAGGTTCTCTTATTTTCGCTATTGACATCATTGCCCTGGAACACACTGTCATTGTGGCTGGATCATTACCTCATGAGTACATAGATATCTGCCCTCCTGTGTCTCTCATCCTCATAGACTCATTTGAGACAGTGGAGGCTGGTGGCTCCAATGTCAGTGGAGTGCTGTATCCATGCCTGGCTCCAGTCTGAACTTTAAAGGAGCGATCCATGGTGCTGAACCTGTTTGGGTGGTTTACAGTTCAGCACCATGGATAGCTCCTTAAAATTTCAGACTGAGACTCAGAGTGGATACACCACCCCACTGACATTGGAGCCACCAGCCTCCACTGCATTCAGCAAAGTAAATTTTAAAACTCTAAGGGATATGGCCACATATATTGACAGACACTCTTTTGCTTGCCTTTCTTCTAAGCTGCAACTTGGAATTTGAATGTCAAAATTTCAGAACTTGAAAGGACAAAGGAGTATCTTCCATCTTGTCAACTTTTGTGATCCAAAGACACAATCCTATGCATGTTTAGACAGAAAAACATCCTACAACTCCCAGAATGCTGGGAGTTGTAGGACATTTTGGTCTAAACATGCGTAGGGTTGCACCCTAAATCTCCTTGCCATCTTATTTAATGCATCTCTGGCCTTAAACTAATTTTATGGTAAGAACTTATTTGTGGTATGAGTAAAAAGTGGACTTCCACATGCTTTATGACAAGTTTCATTTGTCTTTCTGAATGCTCCACTTTTCACATCAGAACAGCAATTAGC
This sequence comes from Shinisaurus crocodilurus, assembly GCA_021292165.1. Lineage (NCBI taxonomy): Eukaryota > Metazoa > Chordata > Lepidosauria > Squamata > Shinisauridae > Shinisaurus > Shinisaurus crocodilurus. Next base: position 170,548,063 of record CM037880.1, on the reverse strand, counting down.
TGGACTCGCCAGTAAGGATGCTGTCTTTCAGACAGCCTTCTCCACTCTTGATCTCCTGTCATTTTAGATAATTTAAATGTATCTGATTAATGTCCTTATCTGACTTTTCTGAAATGTCCAGAGTTTGATAGCTCATTGTGTGTGCTTAGTCCTACAAAAATTCAGGCAACCAGAAATATCCCAAGCCACTCTGCTACAGCACTCCGTCTTAAAAAAAAACCTTCCTGCTAGAAGGCAATTGAGAAGGAAGATGTCTTTTTGTTATGAAAAGTCTGAAGGCTTATGAACCACACACCATATTTAGTGCCATAAACTCCCCTGAATTCTTTGGTGAATTGTTTTCATATATATTGCCACAAGACCATGCCACAGAGACTACTGTCTTTGTAAGCTTCATTAAGCACACACACACACACACACTGACTGGGTTTGCATGACACAACAAGCAACTGTTATTTCTTACCATTGCTTGTTCACCATGTTGTGCGAACCCAGTGGTGACCAACCAGTGTGACTTATTGTGGTTGTCAACCATGATAAGACACAATGCTCTGTTCTAGGGTTTGCTTGTACCACGATTGCTGGATGACATGACCCATTGTGGTATAAGCCCTAGAACAAGCAAGCCTCTTGGCAAGAACAGTTGTTGCCAGTCTTGCAAAGCGGCTAGCCTCAGACGTAGCTGACAGCTGCCCCCCAAATGCCCAAACACAACAAGGAGGCAGCAGTCAGAGGCTTCTCTGGATTGGGCACCCCTGCCTCCTTCCGCCTCCTGCCTGAGAGTAGACCTGCTCTCCACTGCTGCTCCATGAACAGCGGCAGAGAGTGGAACTGGCACCCCCGCCTCCTGCCTGAGAGTAGACCTCTCAAGGAGGAGGAGGCGAGACGAGAGGCTCCCCCCCTCCCCGTTGCACTTCAGGGCATGAGCCATGTTTGTGCAATGGGGAATCTTTGACAGGGATGGGGACTCGGACTCCAGGACTCGACTCGTGAGTTGGACTGAGTCCCCCCTCTGACTCGAGTCAGACTCGAGTCCCAATATTTTTAATGGGACTCGAGACTCGACTCGGGACTCGAAACCAAGGACTCGTGTTCCAAAATCGTGTTCCTCAAGTGCAACATGGATAGGTTTTAGGAAGTACAGCAAGTTTATTTTTTAAAATCATTTCCCTAAAATGTAACCTTTCAGACATTTTGGGTTTGGCTGCCTCTGCCTGCCTGTTTGGGGTTCCCAGCCTCCTCTGCCTGCCTGGTCTCTTCTTGACCAGTTCAACAGTTGAATTGTCCAAGACAAAGGCCTCTGCCTGCCTGCTTTGGGGTTCCCTGCCTCCTCTGCCTGCCTAGTTATTTTGGGTTTTTCTGCCATGGTCTGTTCTTGCCAAAATCAGTTGCAGAGTTTTGAAATAAAAAGGCACACTTGTGCCTAGAATTTATTTAAGCCACACATCTGAAATAGCCTTATTTTGTTGGGAAAAAAACCCCATTGATTTTAATAGGGACTCGTGGAGTCAGCTTTGCGAGTGACTCGTGACTCGTGACTCACCATTTTGGACCAAGGACTTGGACTCGGACTCGAGACTCGGGTCCAAAGACTTGTGACTCAACTCGTGACTCAAAACCAAGGACTTTTCAACATCCCTGATCTTTGATAGCTGCAGCAAGCTGAAATTGGCTTGCAATAGTGGCTGTCAAAGAGAGGAGCCTCATTCCTCCCCGTGGTGTCCCCTGGGATACTGCTGGGAGGAATGAGGGGGAAGAGGGGAAGGGAGGGGGTGAAGGAACCACAATAAGCCCGATCATCTCTCGGGCTAATTGTGGTTGCTTCACGGGTTCCAACATTGTGCGAACCTGCCTTATAACTCAAAAGTTTAAGATAGTCCCATGACCAAGCCCAAATCTGTGTCTGATTCAGGGGCAAATCAGCACCATTGGAGATGAAGGTCGGCCACACACTTCTGCATTTAAAAAAAAGATTTAAAATGTCATTGGTGTGCAATGAGAAAGTGTTGCAATTAAGCATTCTGTATGTATTTTTCCTTTCTGTTGTGCACAACTAATGCAGGAAAAGAAAGTGATGATGATGATGATGATGATGATGATGATGATGATGATGCAGAGAAGGTTGCTTCTGAGTAAACTTAGTTAGGAATTTGCTTTAAGGCAGCAATCCTCGCTCAATAGGATCATCTCCCACCCTCCCCCAATGTACTATGAGCAGGGATGTGGTTGCAGAAAGGCTGGAGGAGGGAGTTGGGCACTTTCAGTGCTAACATGTATGATGCTGATGTTGACAGCAAGTTGCAGAACTCAGCTTGGGCTTAGCTAGGTGGCCACCATTCAGTAGGTGAGCCACTATGGCATGCAATGGAAACACCTGCTGCTTATCCTTTTCTAGCCCAACTTAGTGAGTTATTCCTCTCAGATTTTTGTTGTTCACTGAGGGTGGGGGTTAGGGAGAATAGTTTGTTAAGAGAGAAAGCCCTTATGTTGCAGTCATGCATGGACTTTGAAGTGATCACTTTGTGGTCTGATCTTCCCTCTCTGGGGTGCAGAGGAGTGATGTAGACCCCAGGGGTCTGGACTGGGCAAGAAAAATGGTAAATAGTGATGCAGTGGTTAGAGTGTTGGACTGGACCTCAGAGATCCAGGTCCTAGTCCCCACTCAACCATGAAGCTCACTGGGTGACTTTGGGCAAGTCGCTGACTCTCAGACTAGCCTACCTCACAAGGTTGTTGTGAGGGTAAAATGGAAAGGAAGAAGACCATGTAAGTTGCCTTGGGGTCCTTGCAAGAAGAAAAAATGCTGGGATATAAATAATAAATAAATAAGGTAGTCTGTGTAGAATTAGAGATCATGAGGGAGCAATATTACCACATCCTGACAGCCATTTCTGGGTTGAGCTATATTCAGCAGATGGCATCTATTTGTCTGAGCCAGGTAATGACATCTTTCTTTCTGATCTGCAGAAGGGCCTGAGGGATATTATCCTTGGCAGGTGGGGGAAGAGCTCCTAGACAGAGGCTTATTGCTCTCTTGCAGCAGGGATGTGTGGGAATTATCAGGTAACAACAATGTTTTGTGAGCACCCTGAGGCTTATGGTGAATGGTGATTCATGACTTACTGCTGAGGGCTGTGGGACTTATTAGCAGGATACAGATCACCTTTGGGGCTGACAAGTCTCACCTGCTCAGAGTTGTGGGGGCCCGAGAGGCGGTGACTCGAGAAGGCACAAGACCTAGCAGGCTGGGTACCTGCACACGATGATCACCGTCATTCACTTCTGCAGATCTTGCCATAAGTTTAAATATATGTGGGCCACGTTCAACCCAGGAACTTATATCTCACCAATTTTCTTCCTGCCAGCTCACTTTTGCCTTTGAGATGGGTATGGATATTAGGGGATTGCAATGGGAAATAGAACACTATACAAAGTGCTATATTCTGCCTCCAGCATACCAGCAGAATTGGGGCATACCAGCCATGGGACAGGGCGGATTGATGATGGCCTTGGATGCACTGGATGCAAAGCCCACTTGCTCCTCCAGCCGGCTCCAGGAGCTGGCCCAGCTTGCAAAAACATCTGCTTGACCTGTTTTTGAAAGAAAAGGAGAAAACAACGACAACAACAAACAAACCTTGCCTGCTTCCCACTCTCCACCAGGAGGGCTTTGGGACTGGCGGATCATCAGCCACCCCCTCACATAGGATCGCTCTGCCCAAACTGAATAGAAAATGAAAAAAGTACAAGATAAAAGGAGCTGAAAAGGAAAGCTGCTAAAAGTAAAAGTGTTAGAAAGGTAAATGTGTGTGTGTGTGGGGGGGAGACACAAATGAGTGTGGAACAAGAAAGAGAAGCAGGGCTAGGGGAATCATAACTGATTGATTGTAGCACAAAATCAATCATTCAGGACTGTAGATTTCACTGATGGCAATTTACATAACAAGTAACTTAAGTACCAGATGTAACCTATGGGGTTTGTCATTAGATTCTTCTCACTGTTCATAAATCTTCATGGGCATAATAATGCAACCCTCCCGAGCCAATAATGTATTATCTAAACCACAAGCGTCTTTCTACTTTGTTGGCGCTGGCAGGTATTCACTCCCTGTCCCTTTAAAAACTGTATGCCATGCAAGGAAACAACAGATGAGTTATTTCCAGGCAAGGATATGCAGAAATAGGGAATGCTACTCCTGTTGATTTTATGCAGCTGTTAAAGGCAAAGATCCTCTGTCCATGGAAGAGGCAGTAACCACAGTTCACATTAATCCTATTAACTAAATCGGGATGGGCAAGCTGTTGCTCTCCAGATTTTTTGACCTACAACTCCCATCATCCCTTGCCATTGGCTATTCTGGCTAGGGCTGATGGGAACTGCAGGCCAAAACATCTGCAGAATCACAAGTTGCCCACCCTGAAAGAATCAACATTTTTGTCTATGTGCTGAAAAGATGAAGTTTGGTGACACTGATCAAAAAGATGGAGGTGTGCAGACAAATCCTGAATCCAAACCAAATCGGGCTGCTTTGGGGAGATAGAGGAGATGTCCATACTCCATAGACCTCCTGCTGTTGTTCTGCATCAACTGGTATCCATCATAACTAATACCAATTTATATACATTGAACCTCCTGCTAAAGGCAAGCCACCTTGTCACAACAACCCCCACCCTGCCGAAAAACACTTTTTGAGCAAAACAATGCACAGTGTAATCCCTCCTCCACTTCTTGGGAAGTGGTGTCAAGAGAGGAGAGGACAACAGGATGTGGTAACTGCCATCTCAACTCCTTTCAAGTGGTAACTGCCATCTCAAAGGAGGCAGTGTTACCAAATGGCAATACACCAAAGTGGAAGGGAGCTTTTCTCTGCAAGTGAAAAGTTTCACAAAATGGGTGTCATGTCCCAGCTCTGCACTAGTTTTCCACTTAGAACAAATTTAGCTATTGAATCCTATATAAATAACCTACCTGGGTTTTCAGAAAACTGTTTCTGAAACAGCTATAGGACACTAAATAATATTGCTTGTCCCTTCCCCTGGTGCTATGGGTGGGGCAGCTTTGCACCTAGTAAGAGAGAGGGTGAGAACAGTGTCAACAGTTGGCCAGATGAGTCTTGTGCAGGCTGCCCAATAGACAGGAAATGCTCTGCTTTCAATAATAGGCAAGAAGCACAGCTCCTCACTACACCCTCCTGGAAGGTAGCCTGTTGCTTTGGGCTGAGTAGGTTTTTTTTTTTTAACCTTCATCCAGTATTGGCCTTGGGACCCCCGCCCCCCACTCTGCACAGTGGGATTAGAGAAGTGGAACATAGGGAGTTCCCTTATACCAAGTCAGACCATTGGGCCATCTAGTTAAGCATTGTCTACACCAGGGCCGGCGCTACCGCTAGGCCAACTAGGCTGTTGCCTAGGGCGCGTAGCGGAAGAGGGCGCAGAACGCTGCGCTCCTCTTCGCTGCCGGCGCGCTCCTGCCCTGCCCGCCCGCCCGTCTCACCGAGAAAGCCAGGTCAGTGCGGGGGATTGCGCCCGGAGTAGTGGGGGGGCCGAGCCTGGGCGCCTCCCCCCCACCTTGCCTCGCCTCCGCGCCGCCTCCCACCTCGCCTCGCTTCGCCTCTGCGCCGCCTCCCCCCCTCGCCTTGCTTCGCCTCTCCTCCGCGCCGCCTCCCCCCGACACCTACCTTCTCCGCGCTGTTTCCAGAGCCCCACCCGCGCTCTGTTTTGGCGGGAAGAACCAGGGCAACAGGGCTTAAACAGCCCTGTTGCTCTGGTTTCCCCCGGCCAAAAACAGAGCGCGGGGGTCCCTTTTTGGAGGAGGTGTGGGAAGGTAGGTGTGGGGTGGCAGCGGCAGCGGCAGCGTGCGGGGGGGTCCGGTGGTGGCGGGGGGGGCGGGAGGTTGCAGAGCAGGGCTGCTTTCCGGAGCCCCCCCACGGCACGAGAGGGGGGGCGCTAAATATAATTTAGCCTAGGGCGCCAAACTGCCCTGCACCGGTCCTGGTCTACACTGACCAGCAGTAGCTCTCTAAGGTTTTCAGATAGAGTCTTTCCCAATCCTCCCTACAGATGCCAGGGATTGAACCGGGGACCTTTTACGTTCAAAGCATGTGTTCTGCCACTGAGCTACAACCCTTCCTCAAAGGAATTGCCTAACAGGCTGAGAGTGTTAAATAGGTAAATAGCATAAAATCACTTGTTCACAGTTTGCAGGAACAGTGCAGGTAAGGAGGCATTCAGAAACAGAGAAGGTTAGTGAGCACTGTGAAGGGTGAGGGTGCTGTCCTACATTTACCTAGTAGATTCCAGGGGCCAGAGAATTCCTCCCTCACCCCACCTAAGGCATGCTTGCCTTGTCCACCAAAAGCATCTAGGCAGCATGAGATAGTAGCAACTTACATTAGTCTCCCTCAACACATCATAGGATGTGTGGCAGTGAGGAGTAATTATGGTGACTGTTACTAAGGCTCAGAGCTAGAGCAGAACTTGCCCAGATGTGGGTAAGATGTGAGCAGAGTTTTAGCATCTCCAGTTACATCTCAAGGAGTTGCCCACATCATGGAAGGTTTAGCTAAAATGTTTATTCCATTGCAGATCCTTTTAAGGCTCTTAATACAATAGTGTCCCTCGTTAAACCCCAAGGTGTTTTCTTGCCTCCTTATTCCTGAACAGAGATGCAATGAGCTATTGTTTGTCAACATCAAATGTGGAGACTTGTGTCATCATTCAGTTAATTTTGGGGTTTCTGAAGAAGAAAGTAATGGTAGCCCTGTTCCACTTGCTTCCCAGTCCGTTGGAAAACCTTTTCAGGGGCCACACAGGGAAGCACCTAAGTGTTAATGTTAACACTAATCTGAGTTGCTGCTGTTAGTAATTTCTCAGTAGAAAGGAAGGGGAGATGGAATTTAAAATGTGCACAAGAATAAAGATGTAATAGCCCAGTGTGTTCAAATATATTCTTCCTCAGGGCCACTTAGAGGTACAGTGCTGTGTCCTCAACCACTGGTCACAGCACAGTTTAGAACAGTCTTGGAAGGATAATTTCAAAAGGGATTAGGCTTTTAAATCTTGGGCAGTATCCAATGGTGTCATTCCACAAATGCAAATAGCACTAGTGGAGCGCCACCAAATCTTTCCTTTGCACAAGCACTTGCACATTATGTGCTTGCATAAATGCAACTTTAGTTGGATTCTCCTCTTGCACATAGTTTGGAACCTAGTTTCCACTAGTGCAACATCATGTGTGCTAGCAGAATGTCAGTGTTGTATACTGCCCCTTTAGTCCTATGGACCTTTGCGGTTTTATCTCTCCCACCACCACCACCTTCTGGTATTGGTGCCTTCCCTCCTTCTAGTACCTAATAATTCCTGAGGTCTCAATGAAAATACAGCTCAGACTTGAATGTCATCTGGGACCAATTTTCCTTTGTATGAAAATACAAAGGCGTGTTTCTTAGTATAAAGCAAGCAAAGTATAAAAACACGATGCCTTTCTGATTTTATCATAATTTTTCTTTTAAGGGCATTTCTACATCCCCGAAAATGCAAATTAGATTCTGGATAAAATGATTTCAAGTGCATCTATTATTAAATAAAAACACAATCTAATAAAAACTCTGGACTTCAGCCTAAAAATGTAGGTTGTTATGGCACTAACCTTGTCAGTCCTTGAATCGACAGTCCAACTAACTACATCAGTAGAAAAGTGAAAGAGACACTGATAGACTATCTCTACAGCAGCACCACAAAGTAGAAATAATTATACATCAAGATAATATTTTAGATTATTTTTCTTACAGATTTTACGTGTAAATGATGAAAAAGTAGTGAGATGTAAAAATCCTTGGAATAAATATGGGGAGAAAATCTGTTATTTGAAAAAAAATTCTGCAGTTCTAACCTACCTCACAGGGTTGTTGTGAGGATAAAATGGAGAGGAGGATTATGTAAGCCGCCTTGAGTTCCTTGCAGGAAAAAAGGCGGGGTATAAATGTAATAAACAAATAAATAAATTCCATATTGCAGCACTAGAAACAGGGCCAAGTGACATCATTTGTGTTGTTTGGCCTTGTGTGGTTGTTTACTTAAAAAATAACATGTGCAATGTGGAGGGGGGGCAGCTGGATCAGGACCATGGTGGGAGAGGAGGTGGCCTTTAATCCTTTGTCCTTTTAACCCTTTGGCACCAATTTCCCTCTACTGCAAATAGCAAGTTCAAGAGAGATTATTCCAGTCGGGACAATGGTGGGAGCAAAGGATTAAAGCCCCCCTCCCCCTGCACCATGGTTCCAGTCTGGCTCTGACCCCCACCCACACAGCACTTATTTATTTCTAAAATATAGTGCGCATTAGGGTTAAAGACATGAGTAAAGTCATGTCTGGCTTAACCCCTAAGATTCTGATTAACTCTTGAGGTGGAAAGTTAGGCAGGCAAGATCTCCTGGAGCCTCTCAAGTGCTATTTCTAATGGCTGCAGCAAGTACCAATAGTCATGATACAGTAGTTGTGGCAGCAGGATCCAACCAGGATTCATTAATTTATAACAGCAATCCTATGCCTAGTTACCTAGGATAAGGCCCATTGAACATAGTAGAAATTACTGCTGAGTAAACATGCAAAGGATTGCAGTGCTAATATTAATTGTCATCATCTGTTGCATGCCATGTTTACACCGGGAAAGAAGGGTAGAGTATAAATGGAATTGATTGATTGGCTGATTAGATAATTCTGCTGCTATACGTTTCTAGCCAACCATTTGCTGCATTCAGTCCTCCTATGCAAAATTAGATGCTAGAAAAGAGATTTGTAAAAAGTGGAAAGAAGAAGGGTGGCTTGATGGTTTTCTGAGTTGATTGATTGACTTTGAATCAATTCTGCCAGTTGAAAACTGATAAATCATGTGTGTGTGTGTGTTGTATTTGGGAGTTTAGTGCTGCACTAACTTAGATGGAATCTCATAATTGACTATTCAGCAACTCCAATTAATTTTGTAGGAACATAAAGCAAATGTTTTGGCTATCATTACACAGATCACATTTTGGGTAATTAAGTCCATGCGCCCAAACTTATATTTAATTTAATTTTTTAGAGCAGTAATTGTACTTCTCAAAAAACAGTTTATGGATTATGTACCTGTTGCAGTGCAATAGACAGAAACTAAACAGCTGACATGGCAAGAGTGAGAGGAGAGTTTTATGAATACTGTCAGTTATGGTAGTGAAAGACCAAACAACAGATTTAAAAAGACAGTTTGATCTCTCCAGGAAGTTCCATGATTAGGAAGGCTTTATTGATGGCAGCTGTTAATGGCACATGGCTGCTCTTAGACTCTGAAGTCCCAGCTGTTAATCTAGACGGAGATTATTGAACACGGGTATTTGCAAAATGTCAAGGTGTAACTCTAGTACTCAATATGTCAAATGACACCACTTTTCATTGTAGCTGTTTTTGAATAAACCCTTGCATATAAAACTTAATTGATAGCTTCAATTCCTGTTGTCAGCGTTTTGATGCATGTCCCAGATCTAATCTTCCTAGCCTTTTCTTTTCCTATTTCCAATAAGCTATGTTTACAAGGCCTATAAAAGAGCACTGAAATATTTGAAACCCACACACTTCTGCCTTAAAAATGGCAAACATGCAATATTTATTCAGTAATCCTTAACATATTTTAAGTCCAGTTTTATTTTAAAAAAACCAACATCATGAACTTGAGCACCTCAATCCAGCAGTGATATATGTGTACATAAAGCAGACTTCTACTCACACATCTCCTACTGGACTGACTGAGCAAACTATGCACATGAAAAATTGTTGTACTGTATGCATAATTCTCAGGGCCAGGTTTGTGAATCAGGGCTACGCATATGGGGAAGGATCCAATGGTATCTGTGCGCTAGCACTATTGACATTGCACTACTGATGTTCCTGGGGAGCCCTTCACGCTAGCAAGCACTACTGACATTGTGCAAACAGCTTCTGCTAGTGCAACATCAATAGCACTAGCAGAGTGCCCTTAAAAACCAAGGTAAACAACCTGAAAATGGTCAAGAAAAACAAATCGCAGCCGTTTTAAGGTGGTTTTCCATGGTATGCTGAGGATTCAAAGAAGAATCCAAGTGGGTACTCGTCCCCACTTGGTGATACAGTCCTACCAGGGTTAAACCTTCTAAAGCTGACTCACAGTTTTGCCACCATTTATAAATTAAAAATAGAGAGAATCTGAGACATTTCCAGGATCATACCCAAGCCAGGACTCAGACAGTCAGGCTTGCCCTGGGATAGTTGGCGGTTATTCTTTACGAGTGTGTTAGACTGTGCTGTGAAGACATTCTAGGACCTAAAATCAGATGTGACCAACCTGTTGCATGTTAATGGTTGTAATTCAACTATCATTAAAAATGTGGAAGAGTTATGGGGTCCAGCAACAGGCTCAGGGGGAACAGAAAGCAGAAAACAGGAGGCAGCCAGCTGTCACTTGCATAATAAATGATCCCTTTTTTCCTAGCCACGTTTTTTTTTCATGTGAACTCTAATTTCATCTGGAGTATTTATCTCTTCCACTGCTATGGACCATAAAATAGCTTTTCAATGCTGTTAGTATACACTTACCACTATGCTACATCAGCACTTTCAAAAGCAGTGATTTTGCTTAAAAAACAGCACCCACTGCCATAAGAGCTGTTTACCAAACTCAAACCTGATCCATGTAATAGACTCTTAAAATAACTGCTACTATATGGAAATGATTAAAGAAATTGAAAGAACCATCTCCCTAATACTTAACACAATAATTTTTTGACCAGACTCGTGGAAGATTAATTATTGTTACTTCTGTATGCTTAGAGATTTTTTGCCTTCTCCCATTAATGTATTTACATTTATATCCTGTCCTATCCTGAAAACTCATAGCAGGTAGATGAAAGGTACGAGATCAAATTTCTAATTATAATCAAATAATCCCTATTGACCTAGCCTCTTAATACCAAATGGCAAATCAAAAAGAAGAGCCTTGCATACTGGCTCAGGAAAATCTTAATTTCAAAGGATTTCTACACTTGGCAGTGGTCACCTTTCTTCGTATCTTTACCGTTCCATCACAATTCACCTCTAGAGTTGATCTTGATCAATAATGGTTACATCGGCAGCTAGAGAATGATGTGGTCTGTTACATACACAGGGCTCAGGCTCTTTATGGCTTTATGTCAAATGAGAAATACTGAATTATTTAATTGTTAACAGTGCATTCCTATGCATATTTACTCAGAAGTAACAAGTTTTCAACCATATATATATAAATGATGTGATGCATGTTAAAGCAGAGTAAAGTATGTCTTGGTTTGATAGGAAAGTAAGTACTGCAAATATTTCAATGTTCCCCCCAAAATTCTGTTTTAATATTGTTAGGGTGCAATGCAATCCAGTCCTCCGAACTCAGAGGATTATACAGGCATCCTATTACAGGGCAGGAGGAGTGCAGAGGCAAAGGTTGCCTTCTCACTCCTCCCGCTCTCTAAAGCAGCTAGACGGCTGATTTCATGTGCTACCAGGATACGTTGTACCTTGGTGGAGCTAGTCTCCTCCTCTCCCTGTCCCCCAGAATGCCCCCTAAACCCCTTCTCCAAGGTCGCTCTTACTACTTCAGACACACAGTCAGTGTGGTTCTTTCCATGCTGGCTGCGAGCGGGGGGCGGGATGACAATGACTCCGTGAGTGCAGATCTCCAGCTCTGTGGTTGGAGCTATTTTTTTACCTTGGAGCTGGGAATCTGAACGATCCTATGGCCCTCTAGATACTATCTAGGGGCCATAGGATTGCTCTGTTAGGGAAAAAGGGGGGGAAACCTTCTTTTTTTTTTTTCTTTTAACCTCCATGGCTTTTAAATGTTCTGGAAAAATGACATCTCTACACCCTGTGATTCAGAGCCCTGTTATGAAACAACATACTGTGGAGGTGATATATCAGTTGAAGTACCATCTCCTTTGTTCAGTTGTCACTATTGCTCATTTTGTATTTGAGAACAGCTTGTTACATGGTGTGGTGTCATGTGTACTGGAACATAGTTCTCTAGCTCATTTTTAGTGACAAGAGTAACCCATGTTTGAACTCTATTTTGGAATCCTCATGCCAGAATCAGGTTCCCCAAAGACAGAAGAAACTTTAGTGACAAAGGGACCTGCTGGGGATCATCATAATACCAACTAAGGAACCATGACATCCAGAAGCTACACTTTACCAAATACCAAATGAAAACAGATTCTAGGGAAATGGGAAGCACTGCTCTGTGACTAAAAAAAAGAGAGAGGAAACTGCCTTAAAATGTCACCTTCATACAATGGAAACTTCCTTTTTTTTTAATTTTTTTTAATGAACTTGGTGCTAGTGCTACCATGAGCAGAAAATTCCTTGGACATTATTTCTCAATCTGTTTGTGCTCGACATCACAGAAGTCCCCTATAGAATATGTTATATGTATGTAAGGGCACTTGTGTCGTGAGATGCCTTGGAGATTATTTGACTGAAAGTTGGGGTATAAACACATAAAGTAAGTACCATTTAAAATAGTAGAATTTATTTCTGAGTGGCCTGGTTCACATATGAGCACCCAGGGATTTTTAAATCCTGGTTTGTCGTGAACAAGCCAGTGTGCTAGCTCACACTGCTCAGTTGCTCTCGTTTGGCTCCTGCCACCAGGAGCAGCAAAACAACCCAGGAACACTCCATCCCTGGGTTCTTTAGTGTGTTTAGGAACCCATTCCTTGGAAGAGAGCCAGTGTGGCGTAGTGGTGAGAGTGTTGGACTGGGACTCGGGAGATCTGGGTTCTAGTCCCCACTCAGCCATGAAGTAGTAGTAGTAGGCGATCACTCGTGAGATAGGAGGAAATTAAAAAAAAAATGTGTAGACTCTAGCAATGGGTCCGTAAGTGACTGTGGAGGCCAATTCTAGATCCACACAGCTTCCCACAGTGAGGACACAGGTTACCAGATGGAAGATGGTCCTGTAAAGGATTCGTTTGACATGCTTTTCGCTTAGCACGTTTATCCCTTTCGCCTTCAGCCATGAAACTCACTGAGTGACTTTGGGCCAGTCACTGACTCTCAGCCTAACCTACCTCACAGGGTTGTTGTGAGGATAAAATGGAGAGGAGGAGGAGGAGGAGGAGGAGGAGGAGGATTATGTAAGCCGCCTTGGGTTCCTTGCAGGAAAAAAGGTGGGGTATAAATTAAATGAATAAATAAATAAATATCCTCTCACATGAGAATTTGCCTCCAGGGGGGCTTATTGTAGCAGGAGATTCGATCATTAGACACATAGACAGCTGGGTTTGTGATGGACGTGATGAAGACTGTATGGTAAATTGCCTGCCTGGTGTGAAGGTTGTGGATATCACACACAGTCTAGATAGCTTTGAAGATAGTGCCCAGGTGGAGTCAGTGGTCATAGTCTATGTTGGTAACAATGACATGATGAAATGTAATCATGACATCCTGGAGGCCAAATTTAAGTTGCTAGGTAGGAGATTAAAATCCAGGACCACCAAGGTGCCTTTCTCTGAAATGCTACCTGTTCCACATGCAGGGCCAGCTAGACAGGCGAAGCTGAGGAGTCTCAATGTGCGGATGTGACAGTGCTGTAGGGAGGAGGGGTTCAGATGTGTTAGGCACTGGGAGCATTTTGGGACAAGCTGGGCTTGTACAAGAGGGACAGGCTCCACTTGAACCAGAATGGAACCAGACTGCTACCACTTAACATTAAAAAAGGTGGCAGAGCAGCTTTTAAACTGAACCCTGAGGGAAAGGAGCTGCAAAGTATCCATTTTGGGTTGAATCATCCCTAGGGAATGAAAATGGGAAATGTTTCCAAAATGGAGATGGGGAGGAAATGGGTCATGAGCATATGGTGAAACATGATAGCCCAGAGAGCTTCAGCTATCGGGTGGTATAGAAATGTAATAAATGAATAGCTAATAAAAGAGGCCTAGGTGCCATATTAATTCATTTATTTGATTTGTACCCCACCTTTCTACCAAAAATGGCACTCAAAGCAGCTGAAGATGCTGCAGAAGATGCACACGCCAGAGACATCTGGACAGAGACACCATGTATAGGTATTTGTGTGCTAATGCTAGAAGCCTCCAAGCCAAAATGAGATTGCTGGGAGTGTCTGGTTTTAAAGGAGAACCTAGATATAGTAGGCATAATGGAAACCTGGATGAATGGAGAGAACCAGTGGGATACAGTCATCTCTCGATATAAGCTCTATAAGGAGGACAGGGAAGGGCATACTGGAGGAGATTTTCTCTGTAGGTCTAAGAGGGCATAGTGTCCAGCAGACTTGAAAACCTAAAAGGGGCAGACTCCTCCACAGAAGCACTGTGGGTGATAATACCAGGCTCCAAAACTAATTTAGTACTAGGAACATACTATCATCCCCCAGACCAGAACACTCAGGGTGATCTTGGGATGGAAAATAAAACAGGGAGGCCTCCAAATGCGGAATTGTTGTAATGATGGGTGACTTCAATTACCCCCACATTGACTGGATAGATGCATGTTCCAGACTCATGACAAAGAGGTTAAATTTCTCAATGTCCTAACTGACTGTGCCCTAGAACAGTTGATCATGGAACTGACCAGAAGAAAGGCAACCCTGGATTTAATCCTAAGTGGTGTTGCCCAGGACCTACTACAAGATATAAACATTGTTAAACCATTTGGAAACAGTGACTACAGTGTTATCATATTTACTATATATTTAAGGGGAAGATTGCCAAGGAAGCCAACACAGTTGCATTTGACTTCAAAAGAGGAAACTTCTCTAAAATGAGAGAACTGGTAAAAAGGAAGTTGAAAGGGGGAAACAAGGGGGTTAACTTAAATCCCTTCAAAATGCTTGGAGGTTACTCAAAACAAAAGAGAATAAAAGGAAGCACAAACTTGCACAAATGAGATACAAGCAGACAATAAGAGATGCCAAAAGAAAAAGAAAAAGCATTTTGAGGAGCATATCACCAACAATATCAAGGCCAACAATAAAGAATTCTTTAAGTATGTCAAAAGCATGAAACCAGCTAGGGAGGCATTGGACCATTGGCTGACAATGGAGTTAAAGGAGTACTAAAGGAGGAAAAGGATATTACGAAGAAGCTGGTTGAATTCTTTTCATCTGCCTTCACTGCAGAAGATATAGGACAGATACTTGTGCCTGAAGTGATGTTTTCAGGAAGGGAGTCTGAGGAACTGAGGCAAACGGTGACAAAAGATGAAGTTTTCAACCTTATTGTCAAATTGAGAGCTAATAAATCACCAGGCCCAGACAGTATCCATCCTAGAGTACTTAAAGCACTCAAATGTGAAACTGCAGATCTTCTAACAAAAATATGTAATGTGTCCCTAAGCCTCTGTACAAGAGAACTGGAGAATGGCCGATGTAACATCAATTTTTAAGAAGGGAATCAGGGCGGATTCTGGACATTAAAGGCCAATTAGCATAACATCTGTTCCAGGTAAATTGATTGAAAGCATTGTTAAAGATAAAATTAGTAAGCATAAGGACAAACCCTGCTGAAAAAGAATCAACATGGATGGCTTCCACAAAGGTAAGTCCTATCTCACTAACCTTTTAGCATTATTTGAGAGTGGCAATAAACATGTGGACAAGGATTATCCGGTAGACATTGTTTACTTGGACTTCCAAAAGGCTTTTGATGAATTCCCTCACCAAAGACTCCCGAGCAAACTTAGCAGTCATGGAATAAGTTCCTCTTATGGATCAATAAGGCAAAGAGTAGGAATAAATGGTAAATTCTCCCAGTGGAAGGATGTAAGCAGTGGGGTCCCACAGGGATCTGTACTGGGACCAATGCTTTTAACATAAGAAGAGCCCTGCTGCATCAGACCAAGGGTCTATCTAGTCCAGCATTCTGTTCACACAGTGGCCAGCCACCTGTGGACAGCTCAGTGAAATTGTTGACCCATTTCCCCATGGGGTGGGCAAAACTGTGGGTTCTTTATATTGTGTTGGAGACTTTTTGTTGTCGAGGCTCTTTCCACTGAGTTTTGACAAAGCCCAAGCCTGATATATGGATAGAGAGATAGATAGATGAGAGCTATTGTTTCGGAAAGTATTGCTTTAAATAGTATGTTTTAATTTGCCCATTTAAAAATGTTTTAAATGTGTTATAATTGTCTTAGTATTTTGATTATATAAGGTGGATAATTGCTCTTGGTCTACGTAGGCAGGGCAGGCTTCAGGTCTTAAAAAGTGGATTAAAAAAAAAAGTGTAAATACTGCAGCTGTTTCCCTTCATCTATCATTAGAATGTTTCCAACTTGTCCCTTAAATTCCATAGAAATTAGGAGACATTCTGGCAAATTAAATAAAGAGAGACTGCTGGGGTGTTCTTTAGATCCCCAAATTGTTATCAGTTGGAGTGACCTCATTTTCTAAATACTCTGCGTGCTCCAAATAAAGAGGCCACTGCAGCTACAGAGCGTTGCCAAGTGTGTGTTCATTCTGTTTCTTAATACAATAAAGCTCCTGTGCAAAGCATTTTTAACAAAATATGAATGGTTAGTTGGGATAAATCACCCTCAGTGGCAATGCTGGCTACAAAATCTTTTAAGCTAATGATTAGACCCAGGCAAATGACCTCATCTCCCCATTATTTGTTAATTAGAAGGCAAGCTAGTGAAGCCAGAATAAAAGCTTTGATAATAAACCCTGCAGTAGGTGAAGCCCGCTGTTGTAGAGAGACAGGCAAGCCAAAAATTTAGATTCATTCAACTTTACATATAGGTTGTAAAATGAAACTTATTTTAACATCAGATCAGCTTCAAAATTATGGTTTTCCTAGTGCACTTAGATCACATCTATCAAGAAACATTTATTTATTTCATTTATATACCGCCCAATAGCCGAAACTCTCTGGGTGGGTCACAAAAATTCACAAAAACACTGGCTTCCCTGTGGCCCTGCTTGCCTCTCTCGTCTCCCAGGCTGGGTGGGGGGAAACAGTCCAACTGGAGCTGGCCCTGATATTCCCTCTGTCTGCTCCTGCCTCCTCCTCTCCTTCTACTTCTAGATTGTAGTTAAAATCTTCCTTAATTAAGAGCTAGTTTGGACAGGTACATGATTCTTAACCATAGGTGTCACATTACTACCAAGTACTTGTGCTCAAATATGGCATCAGTTGTCAGGCACCATTTCAGGATTCAGTGTACATGTGTTGGGGAGCTGGAAGACTTTCACACACTCAAGCCCAAACTTGACATGATATTGGGTTGGATCCAGGCACAGTCACACTTAGAGTAGACCCATTTAAATCAATGGGACTCAAGTCAGTCTGACTAATTAAATTCCATTGATTTCAGTGGGATTGCTTGGATCCATTGTTTGGCCTGAGTGGCTAATGTTTTTTTAGCTGGTGTGTGTGTGTGTTTGGGGGGGGGGTTGAGCCCATTCAGGACTATGGTGTGGAAGCAGGGGGGTGTTAAAGCTTTGCCCCTGCTGCAGTCCTATCAGAATCACCTGCCCCCAGTGACTGCTCTTCACAATGGGATGAAGGTTTCCATTGGTTTCAATGAGAGACAGAGTTTTCCTCCTATTACAGATAGCAGGTACACTGGAGGAGAGGTGATTCTGATTGGGATTGCAGCAGGGACAAAAGATCAAAGCCCCCATTTTCCAAACCACAGTCCTGATCTCACACACACACCCCGCCCCCAGCAAAATGTACGACAAGGCCAAACCATATGACACATATCGTGTCTTGTTTGGCCCTGAGTATGAAAGGCCAGAGATACAGGTGTTCCTGAAGCATGCCATGATCACATGTGCTCAAACTACTGGGAGGATGATTGAGGGATTTGACTCTTAGCCTACCATGAGATCACTGACATCAATTATTCTATTACTGTGGCACTGTGTACTGTTCAGTTCCTTGACTTTAGCTCTGTTTATCATGGCTAACTTACTTTACTTACTTTAGCAATGGTTGCCTATCCTCAAATGCTTTTCACAGACTTCATTGTTTTGCCAAGGCTCTTTCCCTCCTCTTTTTCTTAGGCACCCTTCAACCAAAATATATAATGATTTTCTACTGGTTCCAAAATACCATTTACATGTGTGTGTGCGTGTGTGTGTGCGCGCGCGCGCGCGTGCGTACACACACACACACACACACCTCACATGAAGATATGTAGCCCACATACAGATCCACATATCTATCTGGGTCCTTTACATGTGGACCTTCTGCTAATTTCGGATCAGGTATGAACTGTGCATTCAACCATACTAGAGATTATTTGTTCAACAACATGCTTCTAATAGAAACATCCTCCACATAGACACACACACAAAAAAAACTGGTACTAAAGCCCTCTGACATCATTCTAGAAGCATGAAGGTTGCTACGATCGATACAATAATTTCATCAGGAGTGCCAAGGAAATACAGTACATTGCAATTAATCTGTGGAGAGTGGTGATTTCAGAATGACCACTTCCCCCAAAAGTGCAGTACGATATGGCACCCTTGATCTTTCCCCATAATTCTCCACATCTATCTCCCTTACCCAGGGTTTCATTTGATCAAGGGCTCGCTAAGGATGAGTGCTGTAGCCTACTATTAATGCAGGGCTTAACCCTGGAATGTGTGGTAAAATCACAAAGAAAACATTGCCTTTGATAACTTGCAGGATACTTTTCCTTCACAACTGTCGAGACCACCTCTCTTTCCCCAGAGTAAAGCAAAGAAACTGTTCTTCTAATCAACTGACACTTATTATGTAAAACTGCAAACAAATGAAACTGGTTTTAGATTACAGATTACAGCATTTTGCAGATCTCAGTAACAAAAGAAACAAGCTGTGTTAGAACTCTATAGAATCAATTCATCAATGCAACATGACCAGATTGAAATTTGATTCCAGACTAATTAGGATTGACTAATGCCCTCCCCAGTAAAAGGTATTTCAAAACCAGGCCTTCAAGGCTTTCCCCTTAGTTTGCAATTAGAACACCTTATTACTCTTTGCTGCTCTTCTCTCCTTGACATCTCACCCTTGGATCTGTCATGCCCATTTCCCACTGCTCCTCCTCCTCCTCAGAAAAGCTCTGGTTTCCCATGGTTTCAGGAACACCTTGACTTTCTACTCCCTTATCTCCAGATCCTCTGTCCTTGGCTCTTCATTCTCCACTCCCCCCCCCCCACTCTTCTCCTCTGAATCAGAATCTATCCCCATGTCCCTATGAAGCTCTTCTGCAGAACTCATGGGCCCAATCCCCACAACAACATGCATAGGAGGGAGGCAGCTCTCTTTTAGAATTAAACATTGCACTGATTTATATACCTGTGCTACTAGCTGCACTACCATTTCCATTTTCTGAAAGACTGCATCAGCATATTTTTTCATTTGTCTCCACACAATCCTTGCTTTATCCCATTGAATCTGGGCTTGCTAGCTATGTTCACGGATATGGATTGGTTTCTCTGTCCCATTTCTCCCCTTACTACAATGAAACAAGAGTAAATGGTTGTGCTACCGTGTCCAGCTCTATGGATTAGTGGCACATGTATGGAGCCATTCTCAGCCTCACATCTGTCCCAGAGCTTGGCTGGGTTTGACTGACAATGTGGCAGCTCCTAGCACCAGGCCATAAAGCATTTATATGGCAATTACACATCTAGAATGGGCAATTATGTCTACATCAATTTCATCAAGACTTTTAATATTAGCGTTATGACCATGGTGGATTCTAGAGAAGGGCTGCATAGCATGTTCTTGCATTTCTATTTTCAGTTTGCAAATAATACTTCTGAAAAGCAGAAACATTTGAAAAGCAGAAACGTTTTCCGTAAAAACAACAACACTAAATTGTGGGAATGCTGATCTTTTTCATGTTTGCTGCCATTGTTTCCCCACTCTGCTGCAAGTTTTATATTTTATGGTTTTGATTGTTACTGATATTTTTATTTTTTGCTTGTATGGGAATGGTATTTTAATGCTGTTTTAGATGTGGTGTGTGTATGTGTACACATGCGCGTGAGTAGAGGAGGCTCTCCCCTTCAGAAAGTCACCCTCCATACATAGAGGGCAATGGAAATGCCCTCTGCACATGGAAATGGAGACAGGACTGGTGCACTTTCCCTCCTTGCATGTTTACTTTATTGGCATTCTGAACACCTGAACAGGGTTTTTGTCACCAATCAGATTTGGTTATGTGTTTGCATCACGAAGCCAATTTAGGATGCATTGTCCACATTTTAAATAGGAATACACTTTCTCTCCCTTTCAACACCATCTTTAAAAAATGCCTCAAAAGGGGGGGGGGGGATGACTTTTCAACACTGCCAAAAACATTAACAAAAAAGGTGTCCCCTCTTTCACTCTGCCCTATTGTAGAACAGCATTGTTTTTATTTATTTATTCATTTATTATTATTGCTGACATGGCACAGTCAAAACTCAAAGCACTGTATCAAGCTTTGCTTATTATATATTTTATCTTTTCTTTCTTCTCCTGCATTGGACAGGAATATAACAATTGATACCATGCTGAGAAATGTTGTGTTCTTTTGAGAAATAAATGTTCTGTTCCCAAATCTACTTGAAGTTCAGTGGATAAGCTTGAACAAAAAAAGCAAGTGGATTGTTGTTTTGTTGGTGATAGGATTCTTCTTCTTTTTTAATCCAGAACTGATGTCTTCATTTCCTCCCTATCAATTACTTGCCCCATCATAAAGCTTCACTATGCTAAATGGAGAGGGTTTTGCTGCTTACTGACAACTCTGCAGGGGTATGCTTTCTCTTTTGTTTATTTCTCTTGGAGAAAAGCCTATTTTTCTGTCTCTTTGAGTGATTAAAACTGTCTTTTCAATGCAGCCCTATGGGCCATTTTCAGCATAGAACAATGCAATGAATAAAATTAATCAAAGTGGTAACAAAGGATCAGAGTTCTTTTCACCAAGTGTCATTTCTACAAACATTGTTATGAATTCTTCTAATATAAATGGATGCATGGTATCCAAGGGAAGCATATAAACATTCTTGAGAGAGAGAGAGAGAGAGAGAGAGAGAGAGATGGTTTAAGGGCTTCTTATTATTAAGCTGCCTTTTACATTTCAAGCTGAATTTAGCACCAAATAGATGAGTTGTCCAGCCTAACAAAAATAGGCCATTTTTATGCTACCCCAAATGTTACAGCTTAACGCTTCCATTGCAGTAACAAAATATGGCTGCTGCTTTTACCACTTTAGAGGGGTAAACATTACCTAGAGAGCAGTTGGAAGTAATATACCAGGGTAACTTCATCCTGATCACTTGCTTATTCATATGTGACATTTGCCCGACCAATGAACAAGTTATGCAATAAAATCCTGCTGCTGCTCCAATCCAGCTAGGGGGCACTGTGTGGTGATTTCATATGTGTATTTTACCTTTAAGGGAGCTGGGATTATACCCAACTGAAGGAAGGCAGCCTATAAAAGCAAATAGGAAGCAGCAAAGGAGAGTCTGTTTAGTTCTAGGTGTAGCTGCTAGCAGGGATGGGGACTCGGACTCGAGGACTCGACTCGTGAGTTGGACTGAGTCCCCCCCCCTGACTCGACTCGGACTCGAGTCCCAACATTTTTAATGGGACTCGAGACTCGACTCGGGACTCGAGACCAAGGACTCTTCAACATCCCTGGGCTGTGCCAGAAGGAGTGGAGAGGAGCGCAATCACCGGTGAAGAGCGCATGGAAGCGAGGTGTGCCGCTGCTCGGCCACTATGGACGGCTACCAGGAGTGCAGCCCCAACAGTGTGTCAAGATTTATTTTGATTGGTGTGTTGCGTACTTGGGAGAGGCAGAAGAAGGGCCTGAGATTACTCTGTGTGGCTGCTCTGAGTGTGTTTCTGGTTCCAGCAAGTTCATCACCAGTGGAGCGGGTGATCAGTGAGGGTGGAATTGTGATGAGATCTCACCGTTCCAGAATGGGGGCCAAACATTTAGAAAAAATCATGTTCCTCAAATGCAACATGGATAAGTTTTAGGAAGTACAGCAAGTTTATTTTTTAACATCATTTTTCTAAAATGCAACCTTTCAGACATTTTGGGTTTGGCTGCCTCTGCCTGCCTGTCTGGGGTTCCCAGCCTCCTCTGCCTGCCTGGTCTCTTCTTGACCAGTTCCACAGTTTGAATTGTCCAAGACAAACGCCTCTGCCTGCCTGCTTTTGGGTTCCCTGCCTCCTCTGCCTGCCTGGTTGTTTTGGGTTTTTCTGCCTGGTCTGTTCTTGCCAAAATCAGTTGCAGAGTTTTGAAATAAAAAGGCACACCTGTGCCTAGAATTTATTTAAACCACACATCTGAAGTAGCCTTATTTTGTTGGGAAAAACCCCCATTGATTTTAATAGGGACTCGTGGAGTTCAGCTTTCGGGAGTGACTCGTGACTTGTGACTCGTGAGTCACCCATTTTGACCAAGACTCGGACTTTGGACTCGAGACTCGGGTCCAAAGACCGTGACTCGACTCGTGACTCAAGACCAAGGACTCTTCAACATCCCTGGCTGCTAGTTCTGCTGCCCTTGTTAGCTATATATATTTTTTAAATAAAGGCTTACTTGCCCTCACTCATAGGATTCAACACACTGCACACTCAGGCTTCTGGGCGTGTATCCATACAGTAGTTACATGGGGAACTGTAGTATACAACTAATGCTGCACAGATAGTTCTTCTCTCTGATCCAGCAGCAGGGGCTCTTAGCTCTTAAGAACAGTGTTCCATTCTTAAGAGCTAAAATTCCAGCACCTGCAGTGTGCAGAAGCAGGAGCTGGATCCAATCCCTCTGCTTCCCCTTTCCCATTAAATGGCTCATCAGTGGAATTTTAGCTTTTTCTCTCTATCTCTCTTCTTCTTTTTTTTTTTTTAAAGGGCTTTCATTCTGCCAGCCCCCACTGTTCTATAGGGTCAGGGTATAAAATGGTAAGATACAAAACATGCAGAGCTGAATAGCAGAATGTATACAAATTCTATAAAGCAAAACTCTAATTAAAAAAAACATGATAAAGAAAAGCCTACCTCTTTCCTTTATTCTTAATCCCTGTGTCTGTGGCCTAAATCCAACATACCATTAGGAGAAGAAAATGCTGTGTTAGTGGAGCTCCACTGCCTTTTCCTGTTGCTCAAACAGTTGTGCAAGCATCAGAGGGCCACTTTGTAAATCTAAGATCTACAAACCGGATACACAAGCAGAACTTTACTTGGATTCTCCCATTGTGCATAGTTCAGAACTTGGTTTCCGCTAGCACAACATCATTTGCACCGGGGTGGAGCAAGATACTGAAAAGATCTGGGGCTCAGGCCCATAGGACCAAACCCCCTCCCCACAAATTTGCATATACTAATTTACACATACTCTAAAATCTGTAAAGGACCCTGTCTCCTAAGGACACCCCTATTTATAAAAAGGGATGTATGGACAGGGGAGAGTAGGGCATCTGATTTAAGAAAAAAACCTCAGGCAGAAAGATTCAAGGGGGGGGGGTTAGCAGTAAAGCACATATGGGCAAAAAGCCAGCTAGTCCAGGGGGATCACATGCAGCAGAGATCATCAAGACCCCTGTAACCTTTATTTCAGCAAGTGTGCATGGACAGCAGGGTGGTGGGGCAGATGGCCTCCCAGAGATTTGGGGCTCCAAATGAAAGATTTGGGGCTCCAGCCCTAGTGGGCCACCCCCCCTCTGATTTGCACTAGAGGAATGGCACCACTGGATACAACCTTTAAAAAAGCAAATAACCTATGCAAAACTAACACAGCAAGTGAAGTGCTTGAAATTAGCCAGATCAATTTATTTGTCCACTTCTGAATCTGTATAATGGAAGTGATCGACTGTCCTCTAATATGAAGAAACAATGGGCAAATCAATAGTAAAGGATTCAGATCCCAACCTATCACATTCAGAGCTCAATCCTATGCATGTTTAGACATGTTTAGACATGCTGGCTGGGTAATGCTGGGAGTTGTAGGACTTTTTTCGTCTAAACATGCATAGGTAGTGGTGGGCGACCCACCCGCCACCCAACTCGCTGGGCACTCAGTGAGTGCCTGCTGCTGCACCTGCCGAGCCGGGCCTAAAGCGAGCGCCAGCTGAGCCACTCGCTGGACTTCTGGGCTCCAGCAGAGCGCTTTTTACGTAGAAAATGGTGTAGGATCCGTTAAGAGCAGCCACGATTTGCGTAACTTGCACAAATCTCAGCCGTTTTTAACGTATCTTATGCCATTTTCTACATAAAAAATGCTCCGTCAGGAACCCAGAAGTCGCTTCCCCAGCTCGGCTCGGGAGAATGTGAGTCGATCGGGGAAGCAGGTAGGTGAGACGGAGTTCGGGGGGTCGAGCCCGGCAAGTTTGCCGGACTTCCACCCCCTGAACGAAATCCTCAGACATCCCTATCATAGGATTACATACTTATTCTACATAGGCATTCCCTGTTAGAATTAATATTTATACCTGTCCCTAAAAAATGTATGTTCTCTGTCAGTTTAGACATTAATTTCATGTACCTCTTCAGCACAGTTCACAAGAGCTGGAAAGCCAAACTGTGTCAAGGAATAAAGAGAATGAAACCCAGGGTTCTTGGCACTTCCTTTTTAAAATCAGGCCAACACGAGGATCCTGTGGGCTTGTTTATGATGTGAATAGTTAGTATGTGGATAGATTTGTATAACCAAATTCTCTTTGAATTTTGCTTTATTTAAAATCCAGTTACTGCCTGCCAATGTAGTTACTGCCTGCCAGTGTGAATAGCACTTGAGATATGCCATTGGTCTCAAAGCTCTCTTGGCTTCCCTTGAAAGGCCTCCAGTGTGGAGGAACCATCAAAAATCATATTAGAACATGTCTTGTTAGCAACTCTAGAATCCATTTGTGTGTGTGGGGGGGGAGGATTTTGAAAAGGTGACTGGTTATCTGAATGAACAGGTATAGTCAAATGACAAGACTCATCCCACCTTTCAAAGAAACCTTCAAATATTCACATGATCAGCAACCACACACACACATATATATAAATACTCAACAGGGTGGCTTCACCACTTTACTCACAAGTCAAAATAATTGCGTAAATTAATCCTGTGACAGTGAGCTGTGGCATGGGTTGCTGAGGATACTCTGAAAGGCAAGAGAAAACCAACTACTTCTCACTCCCTTTGATATTAAGCCTGCTTTTGCTTTTCATTCTGAGAAACAGGTCGCCTAGGGAAGCCACTTTGCTGCTCCTTAGTGCCATCAGTCTTCTCACTCACTTCAGCCTGCTACTTATTTGATTATTGTCCATTGTTCTATCTGGCCCTACTTTGCTAGTTTCTGGATGCTCTGGCATTGAGATCCTGACAGTAAGAGGCTTATAAGAAATAAGGAAGTTGGGGTGGAGCCTGTCATAAATCTGCGTACTCGCCCATTCCCTTCAGGTGGTCTCCTCCTTACTCCCTAGAGCACACTGGACCCAGTGCTAGGGATGGGGAAGAAATTTGATCAGTTCACATTTTAATTTACCTAATTTTGCACTTGTGTTTGAACCACTATGTGAACCAAAACTCCCAGCACAATCCTATGGCCACTAGACAGTGTCTAGAAGTCCATTGGATTTTTCAGATTCCCAGCTATGAGGTCAGAAAATCGCTCCAACCTCGTAGCTAGCTAGAGATCTGCACTCAGATCCCCTCCCCCCCTCACAGCTGCACAGAAAGAACTGTAAGACTGACCTTGGAAAAGGGCTTTGGGGGTCATTCAGGGGGTGAGGGGATAAGACCAGCACCGCCAAGATATGACATATCCTGGCAGCACCTTAGCCTCCTTCCCTCCCACTCTGAAGTGCCACACTTAGCCAAAATCAGCCATCTAAATGCTTTGCAGAGCGAGAGGAGTGTGGAGGCAACCTTTGCCTCTCTGCGCTCCTCCCACCCTCCATAGGATGCCTGTAATCCTCTGAGTTTGGAGGGTTACGGGCATCCCCATAGGATCTCATCCTCAGTTATCTTCTGAAATTCGCACTTCTATGAATTCTGCAACTGAAGCTCTCTGCTCGCAAAATGCATATTTTAGGGGAAATAATGTTCAAAGTACAGGTTTTAGACCCACTTGGGAGTGTACCTCTAACTTTCAAATGTAAAATAATCCAAAATTGCCATAGGCATATTACCAGTCGTAGAGATGTGCATACAAGCAAAACTGAAGTTCATCCAAGTTTTCCAAATTCTACTTCAAAGCTTGTTCTGTTTCGTGTCCATATCTAATTGTAACCTGTGCTTTTTTTCTTTTCACATGGAAATTTGTGCATATTTTTGTGTGTATTTTTCCAAATGTACACATCAGTTGTGCAATTCTTTGAAAAGTATGCATTCTTCTCCCATTGATTAAAGTGTGCATTTTTTAAAAATGCACATTGTTTTATGTGCATTTTGCAAATGCACACATGCTGTGAAACACTTTTTTGGTCCTCGAATCACATTACAAGCTCAGACTTTGACTCCAGATTTGGTCGAGAAGGTACAAACCGGCTAAATCGTGATTAAAAAATGAACTGAAATGAATTTCTCATGCATCACTAATGTGGGACTTAGCTATGTAACCTGGCCTAACCGCATGGGCAGAAAATATAGACATGATCCAGAGCGAGATGTAGAAACAACCAGGGAAGAAATGTAAATCAAAGTAATGCATAAAAAGGGGTTCAGCGACAGTCACACCTTAAACATTCCGATAGCCTAAGCAGTGGAACCTCAGGGACAATTTAATGTGTAAAAAACCATACGATGTCCTGAATCAGTCTTCAAAAAGCTGTTTAAGAGTATATAGTGACTCACTATCTAGATGTAGCTTAAACATTTGCAAGACATTCCATGATTTCCCAAGGTCTTGGGAAAAAGTCAGCTTTTGTTTGCCATGTAGAATAACTCTGTATGGTGCTCAGTTGTTTGGCAGTAGTCTGCTGGATTTCAATCCTTATATCCACAAAATACTATATACCAAATTATCCCCCTAAGCAATATGGGCACACATAGCTATTGGAAAACTGTAGAGCAATTTCTGTCTGTTTTATACTAATTGCTAGCTCTAGAGCATATTTTATGTATCTTCAGTCCTTTTTTAAAAAATGATTTTTTTAGCTTTCAGTAAAAAAAAAGCCTTTTCAAGATCTGCACATTTAACATAACATGTTGCTATAAATTGCTTTTGGTTGCCATCCTATGCACACTTACCTGGGAATAAGCCCCGCTGAACACAGAGGGACTTACTCCTCAGTAAACATGCATAAGATAGCATAGTTTATCTCTGTTTTAAAATGATTGAGTTGATGTGTTCTTGAATGTTGCTAGCTTCTGCTAGAGATTTAATTTGAACGTTTCACTCTATTGTAGTTGTCTGCCAGTCATTCCTTTTCATAAAATATTTGCTTTTCCTGATAATGATTGATGAAATGTGTATTGTCTGTGGATTTTCAGTGATTCTTTCTATTTAAACAAAACAAAACAAAATGAATGTGGGTTTTTTTAATATCTCCATTTTAAACCAGATGACCGGCCAGATGGGCGATTAACAAATATAATAAATAAATAAATAGTAAAATAAAACCAGAAAATGAAAAATAATAGAAGTTTTAAAGTGCACCTTTGAGACTATCATAAATGAGAGAAGACGTGCCTTTTTAAAAGCATAACAATAAAAATGAATGTATGAACCTGGAACAATAAATTATTCAGGTGCAATGTTTAAGAAAAATAATGGCTATTTTAATTAACAAGGCATCATCTGGGATACTGCTGCATTGGAGAATAATTTCAAGAAGGTTTAATTCTTCCTATTTTGTTTTATGAATAAATGCATTCGGTTTATATTTTGGCATATTTAGTATCTCTTACATATTATCTTTGTTGGGGGGAAATTGCAGGAATGCTATACCTTACTTTAAAACTTCTGCAATCTGTACAAATGGAAAACAGAACCAAAAGTCATTCACAAATCAGACACAGAAAATGAACTCAGGAATAAGTTCTGAATAATAATACACCAGTGTGGCGTAGTGGTTAGAGTGTTTGACTGGGACTCTGGAGATCCGGGTTCTAGTCCCCGCTCGGCCATGAAACTCACTGGGTGACTTTGGGTCAGTCACTGACTCTCAGCCTAACCTACCTCACAGGGTTGTTGTGAGGATAAAATGGAGAGGAGGAGGAGGATTATGTAAGCCGCCTTGGGTTCCTTGCAGGAAAAAAGGTGGGCTATAAATATAATAAATAAATAAATCACACCTTTTTCTAAAATGTAACCATTTTCAACTATCAATATGACCAGGCAGTTGTGGGGATGGGTAAGAATTTAACTTTGTTTTGTTTTTGATAAGAATTTACCAACTTTCACAAATATCTTCACATTTAGGATAGAAAGAACTTGAGACAATAATACTAATACTAATGGTGGGAGAAACCAAAATCGACAGACTATCTATCCAGGCCCAGGGCTTCCAGGGCTGAGCTCTTAAAACCCTGGGTTTGTATCCTTTTGTAGTAAACCATGTTAGTCCTGAATTTGGTTTGCCACCTCTTTTTTCTGACAGGCTCTTCATCTTTAACAGTTATATGACAAGGCAGGTACATCATGGTTTTTTCCATCCTTGGATCAGCTGTACCTATTGAATTTGGCCAGTGCAGATGCGTGAGAATTCTCAGTTCATGTTTGATAAGAATTTACCAAAATTCACAAATTTCTTCATATTTGCAATGGAAAGGACTTGGGCTTTTAATAATTCAAATGCAGGAGAGAAGCAAAAGTAACAGATTCATTCTCCCCACACACACACACACACACACACACTTTTTTTGGTATTGTCTTCACACTGAGGGAGGAGGAAGAGGAAGACATAGCAACAACATTCCTCCAAAATTACTTGCGAAGATCCAGTTCAATGCTCAGTCACAAAGTGCCAAAAATGATTATGGACTATGTGGCTTTCCTACCCATATCTTGTTTCATACACATTGGATAATATAATCCACAAATGTCAGTTTACCTGCCATTTTGTGGCAGAGATGGGGTGGCACAATACCAAAGGGATATATTAGTGTGGATTCAGAGCTTGTGTGAGCGGAAGCTACTTGTGCAATGGGCTTTCCCACCGTCCTCCCTACAGAATCCCCGTGCACACCTCCAAAGCCGCTCCTGAGGATCAGGAGATCTTCAGGAAAGGCCTGGGAGCTGGGATGTGGTGCAGGAGGCTGCAGTGGGGAGGAGGAATGGGAGAAAATTGGCTGGAAGCAGCTTACAGGAGCTTAAGGCTGTAATCTTACACACACACACACACACACACACACACACACAAACTCATTTGGGAGTAAGTCCTATTGAAGTTAATGGGACTTACATCTGAGTAGATGTGCATAGATTTGCACAGCAAGCCTGCCAGAAACCAGACTAAGATAATAAGCACAACTTGCTCCATTAACAGCAAATTTCAAATTAGTCCAAAATTTGGCATGAGAACAGAGGTCTTGATAGCATGAGATGGTCAAGGACCTGACACCTTCCATCCCCCACCTCCGCCCCAGGACATCTGTTTCTCCTCATATCAGAGTTGATTGGAAGTTTTTCAACACTTAGCAGGAGTGAAAAGAAGCTCTTTTCCTTCCTGGGCCTGATTAAGCAGCAGGGCTCTATATACTTGTGCTACATTGTCACCAATGACAGCTTCCCTTCCAGGGCAAATCACAGTTTTAGGGCGGGAGGTGACTTTCAGCAGGAATGCAGCATGGGGGGGAGGGGATTAAACACCCATGCGCCATGTTCTCAGTCCTGATTGGACCTCTCTGCACATACCATCACAAAAAATAAAAAGCAAAAGCAGATACGTGAAAAGCATTCATTTGGCCCCCAGTGAGTCAGATATCCAACCTAATTGACGGGATGGGGAAATCCTACTCTGCCCTGACTGACCAGCTAATACTGCACTGCAACTCAGGAAGGATGGCTGGATGCCAAGCTAATTTTACAAATCTGACTGGGAGGCAGGCTCCTCAGCTTTAAATAGCCAGCCGGTACCCTCCTCCCATTGGCCGCACTGCATGCAGCTGAGTGCCTGGCCCCTGATGCTTGGCCCCATCTCCTCTCTCCCTCCCCCCTCCCTCCCCCCCCCTCTCTCTCTCACACACACACACACACACACACACAACGGCCACTCAAAATGCCTCACTGCATCCTCCTCCTCCTGGGGGACAGCAGGTGAAGTGACTTTCTCTTGATTCGCTGGAAAATTTAGCTGAAAGCAATAAGAAAATCTATAAAGGCAGATGAAAATATTACAGATGGGTGGGGGAAACAAAATGGGAAATAACTGGCTAGGAAGTAGCACTACTGCAAAGGGGCCTTGAGGCAGCTGCTATAATTGATCACAACAAATTAAATATGAGCTAGAATGGGATGCTATTGCCAAAAGTCAAATCCCATTGCAGATTATCCTTGAGGGGGGGTAATTAATCTAAAACCTTTACAAAACACCCTTGCCAGCTAGGATCATGCTGTGCTTCCATCTAGTTCTTCATATAATAAAGAGTATCCTCAAGGTCGGCAAGTGGAACTCAAACACAATTAGTCATTTGGCTTTTAAAATATGTCATTTTTCCTATTGGATACATTTTGCTATGCAGCTGAGATAGGTGTTGAGTTTTCTTTTCTGAAATTAAGTAACTGGATTATTTTATTTATAGATAGATAGATAAATAAATAACTGGATTTTGATCCAAAGCTGCTTGACTGAGGGGAACAGGAAACATAAAACTATTTTTTTCCTGGTTTTGGAGTAATTTAGCATGTAGGCAAAAGTAATCCACAGAGGCTCTTTTAGTCCAGAACCCCAGAGGAACAGGACTGATGAATGAGAACAAAATCTGAACATCTCCATGGAATGCACGGAACAGATCAAGACCCATTTGTGGGAATTTGATCCCACTTCTGTCACTGCATATGGGGAACTTGCTCCCCGCATTGCCACCACCCATGGGAGGGCCCCTCACCCATTGGTAACATCCACCACCTGTGGGCTAAATTATCCCATCTATGGGGTTTCTTATTTTTAGCAGTGTTTCTATTTCAGGAACTTCCTGCCACTATAACATAGAAGCTGACCCTTTTCCACGGCTGACCCTTTTTTACTGCCACCAATTTTCTTAGAACATTTTCAAACCTCCTAGTAGCTTGGTATAAGAAGCTTAGGTGTGAGATGGGCACCACCACTAAAGAGGACATAAGGGAATAGAGTGTTGTTAAAATTATAGGTCTAGAATTCTTAAATGTACGTACTTAAAATATCCTTGGTTACCATACCTAACTTCCCTGATAATAATAAGCTCACCATAGGATTCCCCCCAGGTCCAGTTTACCTAAACGCCAGGCCAGCCAGTCCCTCACAACCAGGAATGGATGCTGTACAGCAGTTTTCCTCTGCCTTCAGCCCCTCCTGTTGCTTCTGGGATGATGGTACTGTGTTTCAAGGATCACTTGCTGAAGCTTGCTCTGGTCAGAACGCTAATGGAATCCCCCTGCTGCTGGTGGTCTCTCTGCTGCCTGCCTGAAGTGTCACCACCTCATAGGCTGGCCTCCTGCTCTGCACAGCCACCCCCGGCCACTCCAGATTCCAGGTCTCCCTCTAGAAGAGTTCTCTCAGACTAGCTTTCTCTTTTCCTAGCTCTCTGTGCACAACTCCCCTCAGCTAACTACCAGTAACCTGAACTCCCTGTCACCCACCTTCCAACTGGCTCTGACTCCGACGTCTCCCTGCCCCTTAAAAACAAACAAGCAAACAAACAATTCCTGGCCAATCATGTTCCCCATGGAACTCCCAGCTGCCAATCATCTTTGTTGATCAATGAAAACAAAGGTAACTTCTCCCCCTAAACATTTTAAACAGCCTAAAGCCTGCCTTCATAAGCCGTGGTAAAAAAAGGCAACCACAACTGCAACCACAGCAACAAAGCTACGCCTGTCGCCTACTCAGTTACATTATAATATCACAGAGGTCACACAAAGTTTTTAAATATATCAAAATATGGACCGTTCTATACAAAGCATTTCTCCATATGCTGTATATATAGCTGTTTCACATGTTTTCCCATCCGTATAGTAGCACCACAGTCTCCGTACAAGAACAAATATCATGCTTCTGACATCTCATAACCAGAAGCACTACCTCACATTTCAGTAGGCAGGGGGCTATATTCACAGCAAGGTTCAATATGTCAGCCAGCTCCAATGCTGTGTACTTTTACCCCCATTGCAGGGGGATGTCAGGGGAATGGGAGGTCTTTGGATCCATGAAGTGCAAAGCCTCCCCAGATCCACCCTGGCACACAGCCCAGAATACCCCCTTTTCCCATTACCAACACTGGCACACCAGTGACAGAGGGACAATGGTAACAGTGGTTTCCATGCCAGCCAAAGAGGCTTGTGAGAGTGGATCTACCTCTCTGTCTAGGGGAGCATCATCCTATTGTCTCCACAGGGACCACTGGACTGCAGCCTTAATGTATAATAGTATATATTTATCACTGGCATATGAGGCCTATTACATCTAATAGGTACTAGCTTAGATAAGATCTAACCTAGTACCCATTAGACATAATATGCCTCACATGCCAGTGATAAATTTATATCACTGCTATGTTTATCATTCAACTACAGGTAATACCAGAAAATATGATTTTTTCTAATTTCTTTTGCTGTGGAAAATCCTGAATATCCTTTTGAACCTTTAAATGTTGGTAATAATAATACCAACAATGGAAATGCCAAGATAATATTAGAGTTAGCCTGCATGTATTTGCATCTGCAGAAGAGCTCAGAGATTCTTTCCACAATAGTACAAGCATAGATATCATTAAATGCATTGAAATGAGCATCCTAAACATCTTGGCTAATAAACAGTGAAAATGTATTTCTAAGTACCATGTTCAGATTGCATCTATGCAGCAAAACTACTAGACCTTATCAGATCTATTATTGCTTCAGGGCTATAGCCAAAGATGGTTTACTGGTGTCTTGAGAAAAGGTACTCAACCCTGGGTAGCTGTAAGTCAAAAATACTTCAGTGATTAAAGGCCAGTTTACTTTAAAGTAACATTAGAGCCACCATACAAAGTTGTCTTTAACACTGAAATCCTAATGTCTACATTTCTGTGTGGCTTTAATGTAAGCCCAATTGAGTTTAATGGGACTTACTCCCAGGTAGGTGTGTATAGGATTGCACCATAAATCACTCTTTGTGTTCTCCATTATCACAATGTATATTATTCATGTGCTTAACCCAGGCAGGTCATACTAATAATGCAACTATAAACCTTTATATAAATGTAAGAGATCTATCAAATTGATTTAAAGCTAAATATAGACCCTTATACAAAGCCTTTGAACCTTTTCACACTTCCACCACATGTGAGTGAGTTCTCCTTTTCTATTATTAATACAACCAACCATTTATTTTGCTTGCCTTGGGTATTTTACAAATTTTCCAAAGGGTCACATTTTTATTTTTAATTTGTCAAGATATCCTACTTTTCCACTAAAATTAGTGCTCAAGGTGGCTAACAATAACATACAAATAAAATAACAAAGCTATAATATTCTTTTTATCTTTTTTTGTTCACTGATCTGGAATCTGTTTAGATGTGCAGTGGTGTGTGTGTGTGTGTGTGTGTATATATATATATATATATATATTATACCACTGCACATCTAAACAGATTCCAGAGCAGTGAACAAAAAAAGATAAAAAGAATATTATAGCTTTGTTATTTTATTTGTGTGTGTGTGTGTGTATGTATGTATATATATATATATATATATAATAAATGAATCAAACATTAACCCAACTCATCACATCATTGTGTTAACACTGTGGATTAAATCCAATGCTACTCCTATTTAGAGTAGACCCATTAAAATGAATGTATTGACATTTTGTGGCAAACTGCAGCCCATGGGCCACGTGTTGCCCACCCCTAATTTATGCCATTGGCAAAAGAGTAATAAAATTTTGAAATACCTTTCCCCCTAATTTATTAATTTTTCAAGTTCAGTTAATGCCCTAGTCACAAAATTAAATGCCTACTTTATATGGCATACCTTTATTTCCCTTACAAAGACAAGTAAATGAAATACCTGTCTTTATTGGCCAAGATCTGGAGACCAATGCTTCCAGTTTGGGAATGGTTATTTTCCTTTACCAGTTTCAGCCCTTTGTACCATGCAGAATTCCACTATGTAGTAGGGATGTATAAGGGTTTCATTTTAATTTGTTTTCTACTCTAATTTGCCCCATTTGTACCTCCAAACATGAATACAGGAGTGAGTGCATTTTGGAGGGCGAGGGGAAGCTCACATGTTCCTGAACATGTGTTTTGGGTTGTTGTGAGGATACAATGGAGAGGAGGAAGAGGACTATGTAAGCCGCCTTGGGTTCCTTGCAGGGAAAAAAGGTGGGGTATAAATATAATAAATAAATAAATAAATAAATAAAAGCAGCATTTTCATGCTGAGCAGTGCAATCCAATGAGGCTGCCTGTAACATGGAGGATTACAGGCATCCTGTGCATGGCAGGAGGAGCATGGAGGTGAAAGTGACCTTGGTGTGTCTCCTCTCCCGCCATGCAAAACACTTAGATGGCCGATATTGGCCGTTTAAGTGTGACGCCTCGGAGCGCAAGGAGAGGAGGCTGAGATGCCACCAGGATACTGCTTATGCTGGCGGAACCTGTCTGCTCCCTCCACACCCCCAAAAGCCCATCTCTGAGGTCGCTTTGTGACCTTGGAGCCACGTAGTGATGTCACCGATCCTGCAGCAGCCTGTTTAAAATTTTTTCGATCTAGGTAGATTCTCCTTCTCCCTGTTCACAGACCTGACACTCGATACCAAATTGAGCTGCGAATCAGAAAGATATTTTGCTCGAGGCTGGAGAGAGAGGTCCCTTCTAAATCTGAATATCACAGACCTTAGCAAGCCCCCTGTGCTTCAGCAAGAAGTTCTCACACAAAGAAATTTAGTAACAGTGATTGAAATGCAAAAAGCTAATGACTGTCAGCAGGTGGTAAAACCTCCTGTTTAAGAGAAATGCTAATTTGAGAACAACAGTCTTTACATTCCTACTTAGAATAAAAAAGTATTTTTTGTTATAGATTTTGTGTTATAGATTTTATAGGCATGTGCTAATTGATTTTAAGGTAACTTTTTTTCTAGTTCTAACTGACTGAAAGGGAAGCCTGCAGTGCTCAGTATTATTTTATTTCTAACTCTAGTCTGAGAGGGAGAAGCCTCCACCAGAGAGAGACTCCAGCCAGACTGGCAGTGTTTTTTACATATGTATAGAGAGAGACTGCTTTGAATCTCAAATGCAAATAGAGGCACTATGCATTGCATATGCAAGCTGTTTTTTGAATCTCAAAGAAAAAAGCTGTATTACAGGTTATTTACAGCTCTGGCTCTAAGAGAGCTCGAAGATCTCTTTGTGATGGGAATGATCTTCATTTTAGTTCACAATGGCTGAGGTTACTTGAAGAAGAAAAAAAATCGCGATTTTTTTTTAGCACATTCGGTTCTTTCCACGCTGGCTGTGAGGGTGGTGGGAGGGTGCTCCAAGTTCGGAGTCCCAGCTCCAGTCTCAGAGCAAGTTTCCAAGGTTGGAGCTGGGACTCTGAATTATCCTATGGCTGTCTAGATTCTAGCAGCCATAGGACTGCACCTATCTACAGGCGGCAAACGTGCTTCTGAGTGCACACTTCCAAAAAATGCCATCAAAATGAGAGTAAGGCAATCAAAGCTTCAAGGTGGAGTTTGGAAAATCTCTATGAGCTGTAACATTGTTGATTCTTCCATCCCTTCTTTGTAGCAGGATCACCTGACTTTCAGGAGCCACTTGGAAAAGGCTATGAGAAGCTACGCTGTGAGCTGTGAGGGGTGCTGGAAAAATCCCATTGTAGTGTGGACCTTTTGGATCACAACCATAGATAGCAGCCAGGCTTCCTCATGCTAACCCTTGGAAAGCACCTTCTCAATCTTCAAATAAAGGTGTGGTTATTAGAAGATTGGAGAGATTGTGCAACCAATACAATACAATAAATAATTATCAGAAATTGAAAACTGGTCATTCACTATTATAACAATTGAAGTTAATTGAATGTCAGGCTTAGGGAGGGGTTGTTTTTGTTGTTGTTGTTGTGTTTTAGTGCCTCAATTTGAAATTTTATTTATTTATTTATTTATTTATTTTGATTTATATCTTACTCTACCCATGGGCTCAGAGCTGCTTACAGCAGATTTTTTATAAAGGTTAATAGTTCTGTCACAGCCTCAGGAAATCAGATGGTTTGGCAATTACATTAAACAAGATTAACTTTGCATGATATAAGTGGTAGTTGACATTTTTCGAAATGATTCAGTTATGCATACTGCACCTCTTATTTTTATTGTACTTATAAATTCATTAATACATTTCTTCTTTCTTTTATTTAAATATATTTTATACTGCCTGTCATGTAAAACATTATATTAAAACTATAATATAAAAAATATAGTAAAAAGTCCCTCTTCCTGTTTGTCAACAGATGGACATCAGTGGGATGTGGCACAACCAGCAAGGCCTCTGAAGATGATTGCAGTAGCCAGCAAGGTATATACAGGAGACAACATTCTCTTAGGTATCCTTGTCCCAATTTGTTTAGGGTCTTATAGGTTAATACCAAAATTTTAAACTGTTGTCCAGTAGCAGACTGGTAGTCAGAGCAGTTCTTTCAACAAACATGTTATATATGGCAGCGACTAGACACATCATAATAATCCCACTGCTGCATGCAACATTTAAGATCATACAATAATATCTATATGGTATAATTTACTAGAGTAATTTCTAAATGTAGAGGTAGATATAAATCTTAGATAAGCATATGTTATTACAGTCATGCCTTGGATTACAAGTAACTTGGTTTGCAAACATTTTGCAAGACAAGCAAATTTTTAAATATTTATTTTTTAAAAATTGACTTGATATACAAGCAACGTCTTGCAATACAAGTACTGTAGTATGGCTTAAATTAAAAATCTCTGTACAAATTTTTTTGGGGGGATTTCAGTTTTGATATACAAATGTTTTGGATTACAAGCACGTTTCTGGAATGAATTATAATCTCAATCCAAGGCATGACTGTATGTGCATATATTTTATATTATCCCCCTTTTTCATGATTTTATTTTTTAAAGTAGTCACTGCAATCCTTTCTTTTCAGATGTTTGTGGTAGTATGAAGAAACTTGTATAAACATCAGAGCTCACCAGCCACTGTATGTAAACAGTTTATCATGTGATAAAGCCCACCATTTTGAGCTTCTATTTATTTATTATATTTATAGCGCACCTTTTTTCCTGCAAGGAACCCAAGGCGGCTTACATAATGCTCCTCCTCCACTTCCATTTTATCCTCACAACAACCCTGTGAGGTAGGTTAGGTTGAGAGTCAGTGACTGGCCCAAAGTCACCCAGTGAGTTGCATGGCCGAGCAAGGACTAGAACCCAGATCTCCTAAGCCCCAGTCCAACACTCTCACCACTACACTACACTGGTGTATAAACTAGGGCTCTGCACATAATCGCGTCTCGAACCCGAATCACTCTGCATACTCCACACCCAAGCAGGGAGTGGATGCACCACAGAAAAAGAGGCTGTGGAACAAAAATAGCCCCAGACAACTCACATAAGTAAGCCAAGTCACACAAGGGAGTTATTGTAACTACTACCTTAGGGATTTATGTTTAACTATCTTTACTTAGAATAAGACCCAAGCAAACACACATAGGGCAGCAGCTGTGGTTTCATACTGGGGCGGGGTGTGTGTCTTTGTGTGGGCATGGCTATGGGACTATCATGAAAAGCTCCTGCACACTTCCAAATTTACCACTATACCACCTGCTACACAGATTTGAAAAGGAGTGATGGGATGAAGTCTTGACACAATAGGACCGTAGTAAGGAGAGTGGAGGTGACTGATATCTGACACTTTTTGGATCCAGGTTTTATACAGTCATTTCTTTAGAATATAGTCATAGCACAGATACAGAAGTCTAGAATTATTCTTTATTTTTGAAGTTTTGATTTTGCAACCTCTGCTCTCTACTTTGCCTAAAAGGCCGTAGATGACAACACGGGGGTGTATATTGAATTTTGTTACCAAGTCAGAGTAGCTGACAGAAGATGGAAAGGGAATGCAAGGATCTCATGCTGTTGGCCAAATATTTGTTATTGTCTTTCATTAAAGAAGCTGAGGGAGTATGCACCAGCTGGAGTTGTAATGACAGTGGAAGATTCTTCAGTTGGCTAAAGTCATTACCCATCTGTTGTCATGTGGCTTCTGTTATTACTACTAGTGGGACCATGATGTAGGTTGTGTACCACACCTGGCTGGCATTGTATGTGAATCCTCAGTCTTCTAAACTGTCCACTCCAGACCAAAGGAAAGTCCTTTGTTATACATTATTACAAGTGAACCCACAATTGTAGACTTGGCATCACTTTTTGAAACAGTGTGGTGTATAAAATGCCAGCTAACTGCTTCCCAGTCTCAATCTGGCTGCCATCCAGTGCTACTACTTTACTGAGGGTGTTACCGGAAGGAAAGGGAAGAATTTCTTCCTGGAGTTTCCCCCTGCCAGTAATTATTCTGGTTTCTAATGGATCTGCTGTTAGTGGGGCCAAGAATTGT
Organism: Shinisaurus crocodilurus; assembly: GCA_021292165.1. NCBI lineage: Eukaryota > Metazoa > Chordata > Lepidosauria > Squamata > Shinisauridae > Shinisaurus > Shinisaurus crocodilurus. The sequence goes on along the minus strand of CM037880.1, from coordinate 170,509,306 downwards.
TCTTGAGAACTATGAGAAGCTGGAAGGGTTGAATGTTGAATGTCTCAGCTATTCACCATCCACTGTGGAAAAATGTTACTTTTTTGGCCCATATATTATCCCCCCCCCTCCAAAATGTTTCTTGTCTGCTTCAAATATTACTTTGTGCTCAAAACAGCCATGTTTCTTCCTTGCAGTAGGCTCAGGGTTTGCTTGTTTCCCCTACTAGGCTGGCATATATGAAATAAGGACGGTATGCATCACAGCTATTTCTCTGAGAAAGGTTAATAGTGTGCTGATTAAGCAGAGGTGGTTTTCTTGGTTATGTCTCAGTACAACATTCTGCTGCCATAAGTTGGCCTCATTAGATGTTTTGGAGAAGCACTGTTCTATTGTTTTAGCTTCTTTAACTCCCTCAACCAGCAAAAGGTTATGCTAGAGTTCACGATGATTATTTTAATTCAACTGCAAATGACAAGATTCACTTCAGAAAAGTGTGAAGGGTTTGTTTCATATATATATATTTTCTCTGGCCTGGGAATTAAATAATATGCTTAGACGGGAATGTAGTGTGGGCTATTAGGGACCCTGCACTGACAGCCTTGTACCAGAAGAATATCATATTCTAACAGCAATCAAGTCCTTGCACGTAGTTATTTAATTAAATCACAGGGATCAAACTGGCATTTAGCTTGTCAGAAGGGAATTACCTGGCACAAAATGGAGAACCAAAGAACTGAAAAAGGAGATATAGTTCATCATCCCAAAGCATCAAACATTTTCATCTGCCCCAACATCTGCAACCCAAGTGGCCTTTTCTGCTACTACTCTGGAAGCAATCTAGATTTTATACCTTATTGAGAAAAGGAGGGAAGTTCTTTAAAAATCTTCCAATAATACAGTTTCACAGGGATCCCACCACGAGATCATTGCATCACCTTAGCAGCCTTCACACATTATACACACGAATGGGCTCCGCATGATTAAGAGAAGCAGGGTCACTTTGGTATTTCCACTCCTGATAGAGAGCAGAAAAGGAATTAGGATGAATGAACTGGTGAAAATAAATAATTTTCAAAAGCTCTAATAAAATGATTTCATCTATACAAGTACAGGTATTCACACATTTCTCTTTCCCTGGAACACGCGCAGCTACGGGCGGAGAAAATTTTGCGGGTGGGGGGAATGAGGGAGAGACACACACACAGGCCCTGCAGCCCCACCCTCAGCCTATTTTTCCTTCCGCAGCTCACCTGAAGAGACTCACCTGACTCCTCTCGCTGCAACCCAAATGCACGTGGTGATGGTTTGCTGGGGAGGAGTGGGGTTATGGTAGAGGGAGCTGCGGGGATTTAGACTTTCAGCATCCCAGTCCATATTTCAGGTGCCTTTCTGCAGTTCTTCTGCCCTTCATTGGTCAGAGAGGGGTGAGTGTATGGGGCAGTGCACCAGCGCCCATGGGTGCCTGGACTTGGGCCTTCAGCCCACACATTGTTAGTGACATGGCCCAGTCAGGCCTTCCGTCGCTTTCTTCCCTCTCCTCTCCCTTCGGCTCCTCGTTTGCAGCCTCAGCGGCTGCTCAGGGGCCAGGGGTCTGTGCCGGGGCCTAGGCAGGGGCAGCGGGCAGAGGCTCCCTTGGTGGGGTGCACCACGGTGGTGCGGCTTGGGTGGCTCCCTCCCGCCCCCTTTCCCGGCCGCTTCTGGTGCCGGCCCTGCGCCCGCTCGGTCAGTGGCGGGCCTGTTGGCTTGATAGCACCTGTTTGGGCTACTTTGCCTCACCTCTTCACTCACAGCGGGGGATGGGGGTCACTTGGGGGGCAGGGGCGGCTTGAGCCCCCATCTGCCTTGGCAGTCACGCCGTGGCAGCTTGGCATGGGTGACTGCCTCGCCCCCCCTTTCCCCCCACAGCTTTGCGCTGCAGCCCCACACCTAGGTTGGTGGAAGTGGGCCTGACAGTGCAGCTTTGGCGGGTCTCTCATGCATCTTCTTAGGGGGCTGCAGCAGCCACAGCAGCTGGTGGCAGTGCCACGGTGGCGTGGCCTAGGGGACTGCCTTCCCCGATGCTTTTGGCCACTGGCTCCGCACCCATCTTGGTGGCAAGGGGCTTGGTGGCCTGGTTTGGCGACTTTGCATCGCCTCTTCTGTTCTGTGGAGGCTTTAGCTGCTGCCTCACTCCTAGGGATGTTACTTTTGGCTCGCTCGGGCTGAGTGGGACCAAACTCGGCCCGGCTTACGCCCGCCTACCTGAGGCAGGGCGACGGCTCGGCTCTCCGTGACGAGCCACTTGCGCCGGCCATGCTGGTCCCGTCGCGTCACTTCCAGCACGGTGAAATGACGCGACGGGACCCTGCTCCGGCACGCTGGACCCCTGCGCTATGTTTTTGGTGGGGGAAACCAGGGCAACAGGGCTGTTTAAGCCCTGTTGTTGTTGCTGTTGTTGTTGTTGTTATTTATATTTATTTATCGCCCATCTGGCCGGCAACCAGCCACCCTGGGCGATGTACGTAGAATAAAAACAATAAAATACATTTAAAACAATATAAAAATTTTAAAATCTTAACCCACTCCATATTCCCTGCCTGAATAACCAGGTTTTTAATGAGCGACGGAAGCTCAGCAGAGAGGGGGCATGGCGGAGGTTACTCAGGAGAGAGTTCCACAGTACGGGGGCCGCCACAGAAAAGGCCTTCTTCCTCATCCCCACCAGTCTAGCTGCTCTGGCTGAAGGGACAAGGAGAAGGCCATCCGTGGCAGATCTTGTTGACCGGCCCAATTGGTGTTGCTAGAGACGCTCCTTGAGATAGACTGGACCGGAGCCGTATAGGGTTTTGAAGGTCAAAACCAACACCTTGAATTCGGCTCGGCAAGCAACTGGTAGCCAGTGCAAATCCTTCAGCACTGGCATGATGTGATCCCGCCGGCGGCTGCCTTTAACCAGGCGAGCCACCGCGTTCTGTACCAGCTGTAGCTTCCAAACCGTCTTTAAGGGTAACCCCACATAGAGCGCATTACAGTAGTCTAGGCGAGAGGAGACCAAGGCATGAACCACTGATGGGAGCAGGTGATTAGGAAGGTAGGGGCGTAGCTGCCGTATCAGCTGAAGTTGATACAGCGCCGCCCGGCTCACAGCTGCCACCTGAGCCTCCATGGACAGCTGGGAGTCTAGAATGACCCCCAAGCTGTGGACCTGGTCCTTCAGGGGGAGATGTACCCCATTCAGCACCAGGTCAACATCCCCTAACCTCCCCTTGTCCCCCACCAGAAGTACCTCGGTCTTGTCGGGGTTCAGTTTCAGCATGTTCCTTCCCATCCAGCCAGCCACTGCCTCCAGGCACTTGGAGAGGGTCTCAATGGCCAACCTCGGTGAGGACTTGAAACAGAGGTAGAGCTGCGTGTCATCCGCATACTGATGACACCGCACCCCAAACTTCCTGATGATAGCTCCCAGCGGCTTGAGGTAGATGTTGAATAACATCGGGGAGAGGATGGAACCCTGTGGCACTCCACAAGTGAGCAGCCGAGGGTCCGAAGCCTCCTCCCCGAGAACTACCCTCTGATACCTTCCAGAGAGGAAGGACCGGAACCACTGCAATACAGTGCCTCCCAAGCCCAAGCCCTCCAGGCGGTCCAGGAGGATACCGTGGTCAACGGTATCAAAAGCCGCTGAGAGATTGAGGAGGACTAGAAAGGAGCATTTGCCCCTATCCAAAGCCCTCCTCATATCATCCACCAAGGCGACCAAGGCCGTCTCCATCCCATGTCCAGACCTGAAGCCCGACTGGCACGGATCTAAATAATCGGCTTCATCCAAGTGTGCCTTCAACTGAGCACCCAACCACCTGTTGCCCTGGTTCCCCCGCCAAAAACATAGCGTGGGGGTCCAGCGCGCTGGAAGTGACGCGATGGGAGACTGAGCAGCTCGGCGGGCTGCCAGCAGCTCGAGCAGCGCGAAGAATGCTTCACGCCACTCAGAAGATTCGAGCATGGGGGGCCACCGCCGCGGAGAGCCAAGCTGGCGGAGAACCGAGCCCCCCAAAAGGTTCGTGATACATCCCTACGTCCTGGTCAGTGTGACTAGGTGTGGGGGGGGTTGAGGGGGCACTCTGGGGGGCAGAGGAGGAGCTGGGAGAGCTTGGGGTGTGGGCACCAGCCAGGGCTCGGCCTGCATGCCCCGAGGCGTGATGAGGCAAACAACGTAGCGCCGGAACCTGAAAGTCACTTTCCCCCGCTCAGCTTGCGAGAACGTGAGTTGAGCTAGGGAAAAGGTAGGGCGAGCATAGCTCGGGGGGGTTAAGCCCAGTGAGTCTCCTGGACTTCCACCCCCCAATCGAGCTCCACGCACATCCCTATAAAAAGTGCCAAAAGAAAAGAACTGCTAAGAGAAGACATTTCATTTTGTAATAAAACTATCAGGAAGGTACTAAAACATACTTCAAGTCTTCAACTCGATGGCTGAGCATGTCTCACAAACTAGAAAGAGTCCTAAGTATCTGGGATGGCCTTATTTATTTTGTATCCCACTATGATGATGACAGTGAGTCTGGCCCATCAAAATGTCACAAAATAGGAGGAACAGAAGTGTCATCTGAAACCTGTGAGAGAAGACTGGCAAATATATTCAAAGTATCCACCCACAAACTGTATGTTCTGTTTCTGCATGCAGTTACACCTCATTTTGAAGCATTTAATATCTTGCTTCAGCGTGAAGAACCCATGATCCACAACCTTCCTGCCTTGGTGAATCTGTATCAGGAGCTTTTGGGTTGCTTCATCAAATCAGCAGTCATGTGTGAAAACAAGGATGAATTATTATCTATTGATATCACCAAAGAAGATTTTCAGAAGACAGAACATGCATGACTTGTTTATAGGGTTTGCTGTATCACAGCTAATAAAGAAATAGGGCCTTGAGGGATCTCCTGAGGTTGCAAAGTTCCACGCTGAGGTGAGCAGATTTTATCAGAAGACTCTGGAATATATGAAGAAAAAATTCCCACTTGATGATCCTATATTGAAGGCTGCAGTTGTATTTGATCCCCTAGGAAGAGAAAATAAAAGCTTCTCTTTGACTGAGACTCTTTTGGCTCAGTTCCCTGATGTCTTACCAGAGGGCAGAGAAAATGATCTTTGTATGGAGTTTATGCTCTATCAAAGCTACACAGATCTACCTGTCACGTCCCCTGAGGAAGAAAGGATCGATCAGTTTTGGCATCAGGTTTCAAAGCTGCAGGATCCAGCTACTGGGCAACCACAGTTTAGGTTGCTCTCTCAACTGGCCAAATATGTCTTCCTCATCCCACACACAGCAATGCTTTTTGTGAAGGCATTGCATGTTCATAAAGAACACAAGTGAGGTTCGAAGCTCTTTAGGAAAGTCAGTAGAAGGACATGTATCAACTGGAGCATATGCAGAGCACAGAGGAATAAGAAATAGTCTCTGTGCAGATGGCAGCAAAAATCAATCTATTTAAGAGTTCCAAACGCACAGACTGGTCGCCAACCAGTGATCTGATCCATAAAGCAAAATATGCTACATACAGAAGCTTGATGGCAAGAAAAGAGCAAACTTCTCAACAAAATTAAGTTGAAAAGGGGGATTAGCTGTGCTCATGTTATGGCCTTCAATAGTAGCATAAATGTTCTCTAAGGAAAGTTTTGTTTAAAAACTCCAGTTGAAAGTGGAAACAATAGTGCTGAAGAGCAATTGTTTGTTTGGTTACATGACTGTTTGTTTGTAGTGAAGACTTTTCACCCATGTTGAATTTATTTATTTATTTATTTTATAATAATGTTTATTTTTATAATAATGTATACACACAGAGAGAGAGAAAGAGAGAGAGAGAGAGAGAGTTAGTTATATTTATTGATTTAGGGTTTTCTTTTTCCCTCAGGCTTCCCTAAATGCAGTACATAAATTCAAAGATTTCTGTGCTTAAAATACTGCAGTTTTGTGGGTTTCCTCAAATAAATTTTGTACTTGACCATGCCCTTTGGTTGCCTGTCCATACCCTTGGCCACACCCTTATGTTGCCTGGCCACACCCTCTTGTTCACACCTTCATGTTGCTTAACCATACCTCTTACAAATTCACATGTGTGTCCCTATTTTCATCTGTGAAATCTTGGAGGGTATGTCTAATGCCTGACTGAATGGCTAGCTTATTAAAAATAAGAAATAAGCATGTTTACAAAGAATATGCTTATTCAGTGCTTAACTGGGATTCATTCATACCTAGCATTTTAAAATCCAACAAGAGGGTTTTCTTCTGACATTTACCTTCTGTCTTAATCTTTTACCTCCAGTACTATTTGAACATACCTTCCTTAACATCACAATCCAATGTGGCTGCCTGTAGCCCTCCAAACGCTGAGGATTCCTGGGCACCCTATCAAGGGCGGAAGGAGTGTGGAAGCGAAGGTCACCTCCATGCTCATCCTGCCCTGGGAAACACTTAGACAGCCAATTTCAACCGTCTAAGTCTTTTGCCCCAGCATGAAAGGAGGGAGGGGCTGAGGTGCCACCAGATACTACATATCATGGTGGAGCCTCTCTCTCCTCCCCTGCCTACCCCCCACCCCAGAATGCCCACAAACCTCCAGCTCTGAGGTTGGTCATCCAACCTCGGAAGCCACAGCCGGGACAATTCTTTCCATGCCAGCTGTGAGGGCGGAGGGAGGGTGCTCCAAGGTCAGAGTCGCAACTTCGACCTCAGAGCACATTTCCAAGGTCAGAGCTGGGACTCTGACCTTTCCTATGGCCATCTAGACTCTTTCTAGTGGCCATAGGATTGCACCCTAAATAATAGCTATATTCTGCCTTGTATGTCCACATGCATAGTTCACAGTGTGTGTGTGTGGGGGGGTGTAGCTGCCCCATACTCCTGTGCATCGTTTCTGCCAAAGCATCATGGGCATTTGTTCTCTAGCCAACTATTTTTCCATCCCCCTTCTGCCAGTATAAATCAAACCCTGTTATACACTTTAAATAGTACATTTCAGAGTCTCAGGCAGGTAGCTATTATAAAGCACAAAATACTGCTCACAAAATAATTAAAAGTTTTCACACTAATTAATAGCAGGAATTTAGTCCACTTTACACCTTTTAGGTGGAGGCTGTAGCTTAATGGGAATTCTAGGTTGCTGATCTGAAGAGTTCATGAGATGCTGCTTCAACGTTTGGGAAATAGTTATCCTTTTGCATGGAAAGGTTCATACAGACTCGTTGCATTGATGCACAGCGCCAGACAAGAAACACAAAATGCACTCTGACAGAACAACACAACATCTTTTTGACCCCATTTATCATCAGTAAGTGCAACTCTATTGTATTAGAAACATGGGGGTAAATTGAATGGTATACTCATCCACTGTGCTGAATTTTTATGAAAACGAAAACATGAGAGGATTACAAATATGTTCGTAATGTTGTTGTTTTCCTGTTTTAAAGAATATGACATTCCTAGACCAAAATATCACTACTTTCCCAATAACAAAATATACAGTGGTTATTGACTTTTGCGCTTGATGTGTTTGTTTTCAGACTCATGCCAGGCAGCTTGCATGCAGAAATCCTTATTTATAATACTGAAGTGTTGGGCATAGCTATTCACAGCTTGTTTTCAAATATTTCTTGTTTGCTTCTGTTAGAATGAAGCCTGAGGATTTAATTAGGTGAATTTGATAACAAATTGTTATTTTCCATTGTTCATGATCTTGGATGACTGGTAGCTGTTAGTGCTTACACAGACTATGGTGACATTTATATGGTGTTATAACGGTTCACTCTAGACTATATTGCATTTCTTGAAAAAGTTCTGCTTGAACACATTTTGCTGCTTTTGTCATGACTTCCTTAATGTATTGGCTGTTGTTATGTTTTTCTCCCTTTAACCAGGAATAGAAACATAGAGAAACAAGTGGGACCGCAACAAAATGGTGCGGTGTGGACTGATCCTGCTTATTGTTGCAGTCAGTCATGCATGCCCTCCTCCATTTCCCCTCTCACCTGGTGTTTTGGTCCCCCCCCCTCCAACAGTTAATCAGTATTCAGTAGCCACTAAGGACACTCAGTACTCATTGGGCTGTTTCGGGGTTTTTTTCCCCAGTTAGTCCCCCCCCCAAAAATATTTTTTTTGTATTTCTGCAAACTTTGGCCATCCCACAAGCCTGCAGATGCCTCTCCTCTTGTGTGTGGTTGGTGCCAATTTTACTACATAAGTGTTGGCACTCACACATGCATTAGAAATAAAGAGAGATTTAATGTCAAAGTATTTCCTACATCAATGTAACAAATATGGTAATCAAAAGTTGTATATAATTGTTTCTATAAAACAAACATCATCATCATTCATCATCATCATCATCATCATCATCATCATCTGCATACTGCTCCACATCTAAGTAGATTCCAGAGCGGTGAACAATAAAAAGATAAAAACAGATAAAACAGACAAAAACAATACATTGAAAACAAAGTAATATTACAGTGGTGGTTGGACAGCAGAGAAGGCTTTCCAGAACAAGGAGGTCTTCAGCAGGCGCCGAAAGCAGCACAATGTTGGAGCTTGCCTGACCTCCAGAGGCAGGGAGTTCCACAGAAATCGAGCCACCACACTGAAGGCTCTTCTCCTGGTGGACTCCAATCAGGCCAATGGTCCATGAGGAACCACCAGGAGAATGCCATCTGATGACCTCAGTGACCGGGCAGGTTGGTATGGAAGGAGGCGCTCTCTCAGGTAACCTGGTCCCAAAACTGTTAAAGCAGTTGCTTGTAACCTTTTACCTGCTTTAGTGCCTCACAGGATTCTTGTTGTTCTGATCTCTTAATACCTCAGAACTTTTAATGAGTTTAATCCTCCATATATTCAACTGCATGGAGAATGCTGTTATTTTATCTAAATTTGCTTTCCACACAGCTGCTAGGTCAGTACTAACCAGGAAAGAGCTCTAGGGGTCATGGTGAACAGCTCAATAAAAACATCGACCCATTGTGCAGCCACTCTGAAAATGCAAATTCCATGCTAGGGATTGTTACTGGAAATTGCCAGTATTATAACCCCCTTATACAAATCAATGGTTCAGTCACACTTGGAATACTGTGAACAGTTCTGGTGGTCACCTCTCAAAAAGGTTCTAGTAAGGCCGTAAAAAAAGTGAAGAAAGGGGTAACCCAAATGATCAGGTGGAGCACCTTCTTTATGAGGCAACAGCTTGGCACTTTGGTACCTAAATAATCACCTCCTCTTTAAGATCATCAAGGGAGGCCCTTCTCTCAACTGGAATTTTGGGAGGATGACTGCACAAGAGAGAGCATGATGCTGAGTTGGTTTTTAGCATCTGTTTATACTGGCTGGGGTAGTTGCTTTGTATCAGGCTCCCGGACAGATCCCTGTATCTTTGAGCCTTGAGCAATATCATGGCTGTTAGAGTGGGTTTTGGTTATTCCCGTTTAAGTAATATCTATCCAGCTGTATTCGAGAGGGGATAATTGGTTCCATGTGCGTATGGGCTTTTTGTTAATTAGGCAGGTACTTTGCTTTTCCCTGGGCCCGGTTAAATAGACGGGGTGCATAGAATCAGGGCTGCCTCTCCACATAAGCAAGCCTTGGAGGCTGGAAACCCTATGTGGGAATTGCCTGTGCCAAAGTTATGGTAGCACAGTAAGTGTGTAGGTTGTTTTGTTTCAATGCTTGCTTTGTTTTCCCTCTCGTTGTATCTTGTTTTATTTTTAATAAACACTGTTTTGGAATCTAGATCAGGCTGATTCCTGGTCAACTCTGAGGAGGAGGGAGCACTAAAGCAGGGAGAACTTGCCACGCTTGCCCCCCAAGCTCTGTGCGATTTACCTTTCCCTGGCTCGGCACAAGTCCCTGCGAGAGGAGCTGGGGAAAGGTACTTCCAGGTCCCCGGCGCTTCACATCCGGGTCCCTGGCTCTGCATTTTTAATGTAAAAACCAAGGTAAGCCACTTTAAAACGGCCGCGATTTGTTATTCATGGCCATTTTAAGGTAGTTTACCTTGGCTTTTACATAAAAAACGCAGTGCCGGGGACCCGGACGTGACGCGACGGGGACCCGGAAGTCCGCTGAATGCCACGGAACAGATTGCACGATGGGAGTGCTCGGCGAGTGCCTGGAGAGTCGGGCTGCAGTGAGTTTGCCCACCCCTACAAAATAAAACCTAACACAGAGGACCTTCTTCATTGCCCCCCCCCCCCAGTCATGGAATGCTCTCCCTTCTGAGGTTTGCCTGGTGTCCACATTGACATATTTTCAGTGCCAGGAAAAGACTTTTAAAATTTCCCCCAGGCATTTAACAGTTTTACTCTTTAAGAGCGTAATCCTATGGATTGATAGACAGAGGGATCCAAGATTGGAGCCCTCCATCTGTCCTATACCTTGCTGGCAAGAGCCAGGCAGGGAGGAAGGAATGGCGAAAGCAGTTTTGCCTTCCCATTGGTCCTTTAAAAACAAATTTGGCTAGACGGGGCCCTTACTGCTGCTGGGCAAGGACAGCAATGGAGAGGCTGTGGGATCCTGTGGATCTGCCCCCCATCCTACCCCCCTTTTTGACCTCTCTGAGATGAGCAGCTGCTGCGGTGCTTTCTGTGATGGCGAGGGGAGGGGAAATAGGCCAGATGTTGGATTCCCCCCTCCTGAGGCCATAGGAGTGTCTACAGCCTCAGGAGAGGGAATCTGACATTTCCTATGCTCCCTGGGACACTCTCTTAATGTTAGTAATATTTTAATTCAGCTGATGTTACTGAAGGTTTTAGCCTATTTTAATGTCTCAGCCCTATGTGATTGCTGTCATGTCTGTTGTGTTGTAGTAATTCATATTGGTTTAGTAGTTTGTGCTGCTTTTTTACTTGTTGATTTTAGTGTTTACTTTGATTTATACACACAGTTCGTTTTATTTCATTTTTTTACTTATTGCTTTGTTGCCCTGAGAGCATTTTTGCTATAGGGCAACTCATACATATGCCATGAATAAATAAATAAATAAACTTTACACTGTGTCTGTGTTGTGTGTGATCTTCAACTTTCAAAAATTAGTGAGACTCTTATATGGGAGATAAAGCAAAATGCCACATTTATTGAATACAAGGATAGAAATCAAAGAACTCTCATGCATGGATTCACACATACAATACTTTGCAGGGAAGGGTGATGGTTACCAAGAACATTGCTTTGGTTCTGCCAGGTGGCCAGCCTGCGAACCCGAAGGAGATATTGTGTGTGTGTGTGTGTGTGTGTGAGAGAGAGAGAGAGAGAGAGAGAGAGAGATGGAAGTGGGGCTGGTAGCTTGATGAGTCATGTCTCTCCCAGAAGATGCAGAGGAGATGCCCAAAGATGCTGCCTCTTTTCTCCAAGTCTTTATGCTCCTTTTCTAGCTACCAGGTCAGTGGTTCAAGCCTCCTCCTTTCACACTCTCAGTTCTCTTGACCACAGGCTGTCAATGCATGGTCAGGGAGATGCCAGCTCTGTAATACAGGTGGTCTCTGTGCATTATGGTCTTGGGGTGTGCTTCCAGAGTTTGCACAGGCTTGTGTCATCTGGCTCAGTGCTGGTCTTGGTCTGGGCTCTGGAGGAATGGAGGCATCATCATCTTGGGGAAATGCAATTGTTCTTTAGCCAATTTCTTATCACCCATTTTTTTCTGGTAACCCATCACTGGCTAAACCAAAGTGCTCTTAATTATTTGATTGCGAAATCATTCTTTCTTGAATCGTGAGGAAATTGATTTGGCTTTCAGCACAGATAGATCAGTTCCTTATATCATGCCATGTTCACACATCACTTTTGTTCATACTAGTGCACTCCCAGTCAGGGATGGCCAAGAAGACTGCTTGCATTGCCAAAAAAAATAAAAAAATGTACTGGGTGAATTGGCCCATGTTAGTTTTCACTACTGTAGAACCTTAAAAACTATTAAAGCAAACTGACTACTAAAGAAAAAAAGGGAGGAAGCATAATACACAGTGGAACTCTTAGGAGAGAGGGTGTGTGTTTGTGCCTCACCAATAGAATAATCAACAAATATGTTGGCGGTGCATGAAGATTTGCTGAGGGGAATGAGATGAGAGAGCCGGTCTAGCTGCTGAAATCCAATATGCAACGGGGAAAAGGGTATTCTGTATTCTCCAGTTGTTCCACTTTGTCTGTGAGCAAGCAAGCTAGCAAAATAAGCTGGCTAATATGCACAAAAGGCAGCAAACTAATTTGCCAGTTCTTTTGATATTTTCTAAAGAATTATTCACCCCCTCCAAGTCCAGTCGTACATTATTGCATCAAAGCACTAAGGAGATTAAGGGCAACATTTATCCCTAGTGTAACAAAACTATATATTCAGTTTTAATGACAAGCATGAAACATTCACAAAAATGGAAAAAACACAGATTACTTTAAGATCTCCTTTATCAGACCAATTTGTTGGTCTACTAGGTACAATCATTTCAAATTAACCTGAAAGTGAGCCAGTTCATTACTTAGTACATTTGCAAGAATGTTATCTGTTGGGTTGTAGAATCCCAGTTTTGAGGCACTTTCCCCACATTCATTACCAACACAAAGTAGGTATTATTCATATAGAGTGGGTTCCCAATTAGCTATGTCAGTGGCAGAAATATAATGGAAGCAGAATACACCAGCGTGGATCTAAAGTAGTATACAGTCATGCCTTGGATTGAGAGCATAATTCGTTCCAGAAACGTGCTTCTAATCCAAAACACTCTTATATCAAAATGAAATCCCCCCCAAAAAAATTGTACAGAGATTTTTAATTTAAGTCATACTACAGTACTTGTATTGCAAGACGTTGCTTGTATATCAAGTAAAAAATTAATTAATTAATTAATTAAAAATTAAAAATGTGCTTGTCTTGCAAAACGCTCTCAAACCAAGTTACTTGCAATCCAAGGTATTACTGTATGAGGTTTCCACTTCCCTTTTGTAAGCAACTGCTACATCCATGAAAAGACAGACCCTCACAAAGTTCAGGGGACCTTCCAAAACAGCTTGGCAGGGGAGTAAGGGGCAATTGGGGGCAACTCACTGGTCAAGCCTCTTTAAACTTATTCTGATAGTATTTCAAAGGGAAAGGACACGCTACGCTATTCCCTAGCCCAGCCTTCCCCAACCTGGTGCCTTCCAGATGTTTTGGACCATAGCTCCTAGCATTCCTGACCATTGGCCATGCTGGTGGGGGCTGATAGGAGTTGAAGTCCAAAACATCTAGCGGGCACCAGGTTGGGGCAGGCTGCCCTAAAAACATGACGAGGTATGTGAACATTTTATTATGACTGCCATGAATATCTATTTCATGGGCACCATGATGAGCAACGTACTTCCCCTTAGTAATGCCTGGAAAAGTTTTGATGCTTTTTTCAAGGCTCTAATTTGTTTTGGATTTTGTTGTGGTTTCTTAGTATATGAAGGGATGGGTGCTATCCACACTGCATGGGTGCTCATATTATTAGAGTGCTGGACTGGGACTCGGGTCGGGAGATCCGGGTTCTAGTCCCTGCTCGGCCATGAAGCTCACTGGGTGACTTTGGGCCAGTCACTGACTTTCAGCCTAACCTACCTCACAGGGTTGTTGTGAGGATAAAATGGAGAGGAGGAGGAGGAGGAGGATTATGTAAGCCACCTTGAGTTCCTGGCAGGAAAAAAGGTGGGGTATAAATATAATAATAAATAAAATAATAATAAAAAAACAAGCATAAGGCTATTTCTCTCCCTCTCAGCTTTATCCTACCATTGAACACACACACCCCTTTAAAAACATTTCCCTTAAGTGTGAAATTGAATGTTTTTAATCTGGTCTAATCAATTTCAGCACTAACAATTTATATGAGAATGAGGAAGTGAGTGGGTAGGAATTAGGAAATGGAACCAACATGTTTTCCCCCTCCAGTGAAGTTTCCCCAATAATGCTTGTACAATTGTCAAGCTAGCAGCGTAAGATTAGGGTGAGTGCCACATTGGTCCTCCAAAATCATCATCTGTACACAGCCGAAGAGGCATCTCTATGGCTTATATATAATGCTATTCTTCATAGAGCTAGATTTTCCACAGTGTAGTATTGCTAGCTTGTATGCTCTCAGTATAATCCATCATGGATAATTAAACAATTATCTTTGCTTTGATCTCTTTAGAAAGAGCTCTTGTCCTGAACATTCATGCCTGCCATATAGCTGGATACTAAATGGAATGTTAAATAACTGCTACACAGACAACAGTATGAGACTATTTGCCAGGATTTTCAAAAAAAAGTGATCTGGCAAAATCTTCCAATATTATGCATGTGATAAAGAAAGACCCAAAGAAAGCAGAGATAATTCATTTTCAACCTCAGCATTATCCCTGTTATACTCAGGCTGCAAAAAGACATCATGGCAGAAACTGGGCTTCCAAAAGGCAGGAATCGATCCCTTGTCTTGATAAGGGGGTGTCACTGGTAACATTTCATAAAATGTGTGATATAAGGTCGTCATCACCCTGCAAGTTTCCTCATCCCATAAAAATGGCAGCCAATACAGTGAAGAAGAGAAGAGAGGAAATTTGCATGGCATTTACCTCATGTCTTTTGTATCACTAGAAGATGATATGGTGACAAGGGAAGGACCATGGCTCAGTTGGAGAGCACCTGCTTTGAATGCAAAAGGGTCCAGCTCCAGGTTCATTCCCTGGCATCACCAGGTAGGGCTGGCAAAGATTCCGGCCTGCAGTTGCCAAACAACCTGCATGAAACTCCACAACACATTTTGAAACGTTGAAAGCCAAGCATGTTGTTCTATGAACAGGCTAAATGTCAAACTACTGTTATTTCTCTCCGTTCGAGCGGAGTACAGGGCTACAATGTCCTTGCCCTTTATTTCCTCTGTCTCATCTGAACAAATGATTATGTGGTATCTATTCACTTCAGTGCTAGGCATTATCTGGAGAAAAAGCTGACTTGGCCGTCAGTTGTTCTGCAGAGCGAAGCCTTGAGATTAATGCTGACTGGGGCCAGACTCATCTATTGTGGCATGGGAGTTGCTACGGCAGGCTTGGATCCTGTGCTATTCGAGTAACATCTATAGAGGAACTATGAGAGACAGACCAATGGATTCTTTCTCACACTTCACTAAAAAAGAAGTATGGATCATTCTGAACCTCACATTTATTTCTAAGTTTCCATCTCATTTCCACGTGGGCAGGTGCTTGCAAGAAGATGGGGGGGTGGCCCCTCCCCTCCCCCAGGGGCCCAGCAGTAAGCAGACTCTAGTAATGTCAGCTGCTCCCCAAAGGAGAGTGGCCATCCCATCCCCCTGGCCTCTCAGACTGGACTAGAAAAGTGGAGGAATCCCTCAGGAGAAAAGTGGAGAAAAAAATACAGAACAAGGAAGGATACCCCAGGAAACAATATGTACAGTGCAGGGAGAAGTAAATAGGGATCTAGATACACCAGGGATGGGGACTCAGACTCCAGCGTAGAGTTGTATAAATGAGCCTCGCCGGGCAAAACGGAGGCCGAAATTGGCCCCGCTCACGCCCGGCGAGGCCTTACCTTTTTCTTCGGGGCGGCTCACCTCTGCATGGCTGAGCCGCCCATGCGGCTCGCTCCGGTCCCGTCGCGTCACTTCCGGGACCGGAAATGACGTGAAATGATGCGACAGGCGCGTTCTGCGCCTGCGCAGGGTCCCAGTCCCGTCATTTCCGGTCCTGGAAGTGACGCGACGGGACTGGAGAAGGTGGATCAAGCTCAGAAGATCGGGTCGGGGTGCGTGCCCCTGCGGAGAATTGAGTCGGGGGTGTGGAGAGCCCCCGACTCAGGTTTGGATGCATCGCTAACTCCAGGACTTAACTCGTGAGTCGGACTGAGTCCCCCCTCTGACTCGAGTCCCAATATTTTTAATGGGACTCGAGACTCGACTCAGGACTCGAGACTAAGGACTCGTCAGCACCCCTGCTTGACACCACCTGCAGGTGCTATCTGGACCTAGTTGCAGTAACAAGCCATGGCTTGTTAACCATGAATAATCGATGAAGAGAACCCATGGTTTGTTGTTGGGTTGTGAACTGTGCGTTGTTCGCCATGGTTTGTTATCTCGACTGGGTTCAGACAACATGATAAACCATGTTTCAGCAACAACCCACACTCACCCCTTGAGTGTGGCTTATTGTGTTGCCTGAACCTAGTCAATATGGCTGCCTCACATGCCGGAGACAATTGGGGGCTAATGGAGAAGAAAGAATCAATTTGTGCTAGGGAGAGTAGAGTGAATTTTTCAGGGGCATCGTGTCTCCAGAGATGTGCCCTATGCACCTAAATGATTGATAATTTCACTTCCAGTACCTCAGAACATTCAGACTTTAATACAGAATACAAACACACACACACACACACACACACACACACATGGTTATGTATATACACCAAAAATATTGGTATATCCCACTTTAGTACAAACCCAGAGCATGCTATCAACTTGTTCATATAAATGTCAGGGATGCTTTGACTTGGGTTCCTGCATTGAGCAGGGGGTTGGACTCGATGGCCTTGTAGGCCCCTTCCAACTCTACTATTCTATGATTCTATGACTTTTGGCTTTGTTTAACAGCAGACTATAGCTGCAGAAGTGTGAAAACTGCATGTGTTGAGAATGTGCATCAATAAGTGTCCCTGTGGAGGTATACCCTTAATTTTGGTGGCTGCAGAAGATCAGCGATAACAAAGAGGCAACCGCTGCAGTGAAAGAAAAGGTCCTAGCTGAACTCCAGCAGTACTGCAGCACACTGAAAAAACCCAAGCAGGGCTCTTGTCATCTAGGGATGGAACACGAACCTGTCGGGGGCTCGCCTCTCTGCCGGCTCGCCTCTCCGCGGTAGCGGCCCCCCGCCTTGATCTTCTGAGCGGCACAGAGCAGTTCTCCGCACCGCTCGAGCCGCTGGTGCTGGTCCCGTCGCGTCACATCCGGCCCTGGAAGTGATGTGACGGGGACCCTGTGCAGGCGCAATACGGCGCACAGGGATCCAGCGCACCTGCACAGGGTCCCGTCCCGTCACTTCTGGGGCCGGATGTGACGTGACGGGACCGGCGCGGGTGGCTTGCCACAGAGAGGCGAGCCGTCGCTGGACAAGGTAGGCCCATAGGCCCACACGAGCCCCACGCGGACGTGAGCGGGGCCAATTTTGGCGGGGCGAACGGTTACATCCCTAACACTCACTTGGTCTTCCGGCACTGAGGCAGTCCAAGGCACTCCACAGACAAAGGCCTGCGCTTCAGCCTCTCTCTTTGCATACTGCAAGCCCATCACCACCAACACAAGCTCGGTCTCTGACTCTGCACTACTGGACTTTGGCGCAGAAATGCGGTCCTATAGTGCCCTGGTCTTTGCGCAATGCAGTGAGGGTAGCCCTGTGGATGTCTTGAAGTTTTGGGAGAGGCAGCGGAAGGACCTGAGTTTACTCTATGCGGCTGCTCTGAGTGTGCTTCTGGTTCCAGCAAGTTCATCACCAGTGGAGCGGGTGTTCAGTGAGGGTGGAATTGTGATGAGACCTCACCGTTCCAGAATGGGGGCCAAACATTTAGAAAAAATCATGTTCCTCACATGCAACATGGATAAGTTTTAGGAAGTACAGCAAGTTTATTTTTTAAAATCATTTTCCTAAAATGCAACCTTTCAGACATTTTGGGTTTGGCTGCCTCTGCCTGCCTGTTTGGGGTTCCCAGCTTCCTCTGCCTGCCTGGTTATTTTGGGTTTGTCTGCCTGGTCCTGTTCTTGCCAAAAACAGTTGCAGAGTTTTGAAATAAAAAGGCACACTTGTGCCTAGGATTTATTTAAGCCACACATCTGAAGTAGCCTTATTTTGTTGGGGGAAACCCCCATTGATTTTAATAGGGACTCGTGGAGTCAGCTTTGGGAGTGACTCGTGACTCGTGACTCGTGACTCATGACTCATGACTCGTGAGTCACCATTTTGGACCTCGGACTCGAGACTCAGGTCCAAAAACTCGTGACTCAACTCGTGACTCGAGACCAAGGACTCTTCAACATCCCTGAGATACACCAAATCTAGGCCCAGCCCAAGGTGGGTCACATGGGTGGAATGTCCTCCCCTTGGTCACAGAAAACAGGAATACATGGTAAGTAACAGAATTAAAAAGTCAATGCACCATACCCTGTGCTGCAAAACTAACGCTCAGTTGAGGGGAGAGGGTAAAAATCTCATGGCACCTATTTTTCATTTCCCCACCAAAGAATGTAAAAACATATGAACTTGGGGATTGTTTTGCTGGACCAGACCAAGGTCTATCTAATCAGGTATGCTGTTTCCAACAGGGTCCAGTGGAGAACCTCTGGAGTAGGGCCATCCAAAGATGATTTGCTGCCTAAAGTGAAGGATGATGGTATCCTCCCCTGCTTGCCCCTTCCATGTACAGAGAGCCAGTGTGGCGTAGTGGTGAGAATGCTGGACTGGGACTCGGGGGATCCGGGTTCTAGTCCCGGCTCGGCCATGAAACTCACTGGGTGACTTTGGGCCAGTCACTGACTCTCAGCCTAACCTACCTCACAGGGTTGTTGTGAGGATAAGATGGAGTGGAGGAGGAGGATTATGTAAGCCGCCTTGGGTTCCTTGCAGGAAAAAAGGTGGGATATAAATATAATAAATAAATAAATAAATAAATAAAATAAACTACACTGGCATCTGATCTTACTTCAGTGCTGTCTGTCTCCATTAAACCTAAGGGAAGCGCTTGTCTGAGTGTGGAAAGCTAAGCAGGGTCAGGCCTAGTCATTACTTGGATGGGAGACCCCTCCTCTAGTTTCCTGCATTGAGCAGGGGGTTGGACTCGATAGCCCTGTAGGCCCCTTCCAACTCTATGATCTATGAAATCTATAAGATAACTTAGGGGGCGCAGGACAGGCTGTGTGGTGCACATGCTGCTCTGTCCTCTAGTGCCTCACCATGCACCAGCCTCTGCTGCTTGAGGTGGCTGCCTCACTCTGCCTAATGGTAGCGCCAGCCCTCCACTGGAAGGTCACATACAGGACTTGAAGGTCATGACCCTACCCCCCCCCTTGTGATTTGTCCTCAGTACATCACTTTTCAAAATGGAGCTTCCACTTCTAGGTCATAGCCATTGATACACCTATCTTTCATGGGTCCGAGTTGTAATTTATGCTGGTGGTTATTTACACATCTTCTGGTTGGGAATTCCGTAAGTTATGCATTGCTAGTAGAAGTATGCAAGAGGAATCTGCAACAGTGCTCTTGTTCAGGATTCTAACCACTCTGTCCCACTTCCCCTCCCTATCCAACCCATTTCTCTGTGTGTTTTTCCTTCAGCAGTCAGTCAGCATTCTGTGGCCTCTGAGCATGCTCAGACTCCACAGTGATTTGGGAGGGTTCTCTCCCTTAGGTCTTTTTCCACCAGAAGTTTTATACTTCTGCAAATCTTGGGGTTCACCCAAGCATGCTCACCCTCTTGCGTGTGTGCAGTTCTGTTTTTGCTATTAAAGACTGGCACTTGGAGAACTGAGATCACTATTAATATGTACGCACCTTTTGCCTATCCTTCACCAGTCATCTCATTCAAGGTACTTCTGTTCTGCAGGTAGAGATGGGTGACCAAGGTCTTCAGCCTAACTCTGACAGCTCTGACTTTTAGGTTTGGTGAGCAGGAGATAAGAAGACAGGGCAGTCCAGATTTTGGGGAAATATAGCACTTACATACACAGGAGAAGACTCAACTATTAATTTCCAGTGCATGCAGACACACGCATTATATACTCAGATGCAAAAGAAGCAGTTAAAAAATTATTTTATTTTCTGTTTTCGTGTATGTTTGATTACAAATCAAGGAAAACAAACCAAACAGAAGGAAGGGTTTTATTAGTGGTACATTAATGAGCTTAAACAGCTAGATGGCTTGTGAGTCACAAAACACTACAAACAGTCACAAACATAATTAAAAATGAAATAAATATTTAGATTGTTTGCTCTGGACTTTCAAACTTCAGTATTTATAAAATATATAATGCTTTATATTACATTTGCTCTGCCATTTCCCCCAACCACAAATTAAAACTCATGAGACGTTACCAACACACAAAGCAATGAGAATAAGCCAAAAATCAGACATTTTTAAGGTAAGGGGAAAACACAGCTGAGATGATTTTATTATTCTCTGTCAAGATAGTGCATCTTCTGCAAAAATAGTCATTTTTCCCAACCAATATATACATATTTTACTTAGAGATATTTATATCATAAAGCAATTGTAAAATATATGGTAAAATATAGAAATAAATTTGATCTTCATTTTGTTCAGTAGTGTCTGAGGGCTTATCACTTGAAAAACACTGTTGGTAGATGACAAGTTTGGAACATTAGGAGGGAGCTCAACACTTAAAATCAAGCATATTTCTAAGGTCATAGATAAATATTGTAAGCATGACAACTTTAGGCCATCTATTGCTCGAATTATTTAGATACATGTTCTGGCGGAAATCCTGTGCATGCATTTTTGTGCATGCGAGTCCATGGAATTCAGTAGGAGTTACCGTATGCACAGGTAAACCTGCCCAACCTTGGTGCTCTGGTCAAGATCACCATATGTTCTGTGGTGCATGATTTGGCTGCTACAGTCATGTCAAAAGGACAAAAGCAGATACCAATAGAAACATACGCACAGTCTCTGCACATGCAGGATTGTGCACAGAGAAATGAATCTTGTAGATGTGGGATCTCTGTGTTTACACTGGAGTTCATGCACCTGTTAGTGTCACCGGACTGCTGGGGAGCATGTATCTGGAATCCAAATGGATAAAAGCATTTAATAATAAATATGTAGGTCTGATGAAATCTACAGTAATTTCGAATGAGGTTTTGTTTTTGAAGAATGGTCAATTAAAAAAATATATAGCAAATTCTTTTCCATGGAAACTAGAGTACCGTAAATATTTGTTACTTCCTAGAATGATTCATGTCAGCCTTTAAATGCATGCACAAGGTTATCCATATACAAGGAAGTCCTTAGAACACATCCCTAAAGTTAATCATGTGTTCAAACGCCCTAGGATGATGACCCCCCCCCTCACATGTTTTAAAGGACACCTATCTCTGCTAGGTGCTCTCTCAGTGCACAGAGTTTTTAACCAGATAGAATACCCCAAAGGTAAATAATAGTCTTTCATAATAGTGGCAAAGAATATAGCTTCGAAAGTTGACTGCTAGTACAGAATGGTGTCAGAAGACAGACTTGGTATTGAAAAGGATTACTGGCTTGACCACTGCACAAAAGGGGGCATCACATGATTACTGGAAAGTGAGGCTGTGCTCAGCATCAGGCATGCTTCTGCTTCTGCTTCCAGACATCCATGTGTTAATGCGATCAGAATACCAGCACAATTGGCTATCCCAATCATGTGGAAGTTTACTCACAAGCATCTGGCCACACACAGGTCATTGCCAATGACCATGCTAATGTGTGGATGTCTCGGGGTGGATCAGCAGCAGGCCATGTGCTGGGCGTGGGGCCAGGAGTACCACCCTGCTCCCTAGTAATCATGTGATGTGTTTTTTCTTTAACGGATTCATATGGGGAGAAATACAAGTACCGGTATTATTACTAATAATTATTATTATATTCTTAAAATTTCTTAGATGCCTTTCTTAAAAAAAAAGAAGAAAAAAGTCAGATGCCTGACTCCAGGCATCTTGCAAAAAAATAATAATAATTAAAATATACAAAAAATGTAAACAATTTAAACAGCTAAAAACAGTTAACAATAAAATACCACAGCCTGATAACACAACGAAATTAGGAAGTCCATCATATGCTGTCAAATGCTTGGGAACAGAGTAATGTTTTAACCTGCTACAAAAAAAGATGACAATGTTGGTGCCAGGAGGATCCCACTAGAGAGAGCATCCCACAGTTGGGGGCTACCACCAAAAGGCCCTCTTCCTTGTTGCCATCATCTGAACCACCCTCGGAGGAGGCCAACAGTGGAGGCCCTCATATGTTCTAAAGTGGAACATGTACATAGGTGTTCATCCAAGGCTACTTATCTTGACATACGGTAATTTGGAAATGCTATACCCACTTCTCCCCTTATTTTTAGCCTTTTCAATTAAGTAGCAAAACATCTTTAGGCACTGATTCAGCCTTTCCCAACCTGGTTTCTTCTAGATGTGTTGAACTACAACACAGTATGACTGGCTGAGGATGCTGGAAGTGTAGTAGTAACACATCTGGAGGGCGCCAGGTTGGGGAAGGCTGCACTGATTCCTTTCACTCCTCTGAGTTGCTTGTTAAGCAACATAACTTACATCCATGAACCACGCTGAATATGAATGGCTATGAAAAGTTCAAGGCAGACTACAGTTCCTACCACAAGCTATACTAAAGCACACTCAAGTATTTGATCTGTACTTCATGAAACAGTATTTATTGCAATAAAGCCTTGAATCTTCAGAGCAGAAAATACAATATGTGGTTTATATGAGTGCCTCTCGAAATGGAAGATTTAGCATTTAAATCCTACATCCTACCCACCCCATTGATACCTAATGATGTGATGGCAAAATCATTCCCACTGCAAGTTGAAAAAGCTATTCTCTTCTATGAAAGAATATTCTCTTCTCTCCTTCAAATCAAGCTGGGATCGAAAGGCTGCATAGGCACCATGGCTTTTCAGTCCCTTCCCATCGCATAACAACTTTGTCAGCTCTTGCATCTTCCCACTCCCCTGAAAAACTACGCATGAGGACTGGGGGACCCTCTGGAGCAGCATATGATGCAGCCTGGACAGCTGTTGAGGGAAGACAACCCATCCCCCACCATCTCCCAGTGCAGCAGTGAACAGAGCCTAGCCGATCCCAGTCTTAGTGTCCATTTGCAATTTTGACTGGTAATTTCAACTATAAAATACAGATCTGTAACTTATCAAGAAGCATGTCCCATTGTACAGAAAGGATGCTCATCTTTGTTTATCTTTCCAGTATATTAGTCCCAAGATATTCATATTCCATATTTTCATTATGTGAAACTGATTAAAATTTAGTGCTTTCACGTGGAACATTGTTGAAAGTGGCTGCAGTCCCATAGTCATGGGACACGCATACATACACACACACACACACACACACACACACACCCATCTATGTCCAGCTTTCTGCTTTCCTCTCTAGGACAGTTAAATATAAAGAAGGATATCAGGTGTGTGTGGGTAGGGGGCTTCTGTACATTTAACTGTGGCACAGTAAATGGAGTTTTAGGGTGCAATCCTATACAAGTTTAGACAGAAAAAAATCCTACAACTACCAGCCAAGATGGCTGGCTCGTGAGTGGCTCGGGCATACTGGGAGTTGTAGGGCTTTTTTTCTGCCTAAACATGCATAGGATTGCACCCTTAATAGTTGTAGCATCTCATGTAGGCTTGAAATAGATGTAGCATCTTATGTGCTTGCGGAAATTTCCTTTTCAATACAATGTTTAAAGGTACAGGAGACCTGTCTTCCTTTGCAACCAAAGGCTCTCTTTCTGTCTGTGTTCTAAACACACACACACACACACACACGGCAGTGATGTCACAGCTGCAACTCACCTTAAGTCAGGGTGCAACTCACTAATTGAAGACCAAAGTCCCTGAGTGTGGACACGCTCAGGGCTTTCCTATAGCATTCCCTGTCAACAGATGGTACAAGCGTGCAAATCATCGAACTGATTTCCACCCCTTTCTAAGTATAAAACAAGATTGGCCACAAAGCATGAGCCAGGATACACTGAGAGCTGCTGCTGCCTGGGAACACTAGAGAGGAAGTCACAAGCATTAGCACAGCTGTGGTCCACGTAGACCTCAGGATTGCAGTTAGATTCCCATATCAATGTAATGTATCCAATGTAATAACAAAATAAAATGTATCCAATGTAATAATAAAATAAAAAAATGCCTATTATTGCACAGCTATTTGTATAGATGAGCCCAGAATTTAGCTCAGTTTTGTACTCATTTACTGTCTATGTAAAGATCAGAATCATTAACGTGATGTATTAAGCATTGCCATACTGATAGCTGAATAATACCACATTCGTGGTATTTTAAGGATAATATGGACAGCACAATGTAAACGATATATGAGAGCAAGACACTCAATATTCTGTCATAGCATTTTGCAATAGATAAATAGCTGTTTGGATAAAAGGAGGGCAATTATCATGCTTAACTCACTTGAACTGGGCAGTGCCATATTGCTGGAAGAGCGCATGCTTTGCCTACAAGTCTCTGGCTCAATGCCCATCAGCTCCAGCTAAAAGGATCTCTGGTAACAAGGCTCTGCCCAAGGCCTTGGAATGGCTGCTACCTGGACGCATGGTCTGACTCAGTGTGAGGCAACCTCATATGAGCTACCCTCTCTCTCTCTCTCTCTCTCTCTCTCTCTCTGTGCGCACGCGCACGCGCGCACACACACACACACACACAATTTTTATTAAGTATAGCTGCATCTTCATTTTTATAGTAGTTTCTAAACCAAACATGACCAATTAAAATAATACAAATCGATGATGATGATGATGATGATGATGATGATGATGATGATGATGATGGGGTACTTGGCTGCCATAGGCAGGTACAAATGAGGCAGTTCTATCAATGCCAGGCATGTCGCACAAACATGGTACCACACTGTAGTGACGATTGTACGAGAAATATGACTACACAAGTCATCTCCTAATTATACATCAGGCCCATCTGCAATATATGTTATTGTATGGCCTATTACATAATTTCAATAATCTTTGCTTTTAACTTCACAAAGGAGACACTTTAGAACATATAGAAAGTAAAACCCACACAGTTCTATTGGTTGCCGCTATGAGAAATTAATTGTATGGGGATTACTGTAATTGTGTAGGATATGAAGACTGATAATTTTAAGGCACAATCATGATAATTCCCATTAATGAGTGTTAATCCTTACATCAACCACAAAGTGAGCCATTGGCTTAACTATTCTTAAATGCATGAGAATTAAAAGCAATCATGCTCAGAGCTGTACTTGGCTTATCACTGTTCCTACTGAAGTCAGTGGGTAAGATTTTGTTTTCAACCCTCTGTTCTAATTACAACAGTTCAGTTCTTTTTTGTGCCAAATAATTCAGCTTGTTACCATGCTCTCAGACATATTACTCTGAATTTGTAATTGTATACAACATATAGTGGATTCACAAAATGGATTTGATGCACTAATTTGAACCCAACACAGTGGCTTGTTTGCACAGAATAGTAAGCCAGCATTCTAGTGAATCTCTGTAATGGTGCATGCAGCTCATTCAATCCAACTTGTGCAAACAGTTAACAAACTATCAATTATTTGTGTAGCTGCATGTTGTCTGAACTTGGGGTCCTGGCTTCTTGCTCCCTTTACAACTCAGGATTGTAAACCATGTTTTTTTTACTTGGCTTATGAATCCTGGCATGTTTGGAAGCATCAAGATAGGATCCTGGATTTGGACAACATGCTAAACAAGCCATTTCTTGATTGTTTTGCTACTCACACTAGCAGGAGGAGCTAAATGGAGTGAATCAGCGGTATGTGCTAGAATCCTGGTTTATGCAAGCATGGCTAATGTGATTGTATGTGAGGGGGCAGGGGAGGGAATTGGTCTTTTGGATGCTTTGATATAAACTATGGATTTTAAAATATTAGAGAATCTATTACCGAATTCTAAAATTGTCGTATGTGGCCCCTAGTGGGGGAAATGTGGCCCGACCCCTGGACATTGCCCACCCTGATGTAGTGGGACAGGTCCCAGGAGTCCACTTGTCTGGCAACCCAAAAATTTTATCTTGTGTGAACTGGGAATTTTTTTGCATATGTTGTATTGATTCAATGATATGAATGATTCTGCCCACCCACAAAAAAGTGTAATAGGGTCATTCAAATCAGGTGGCAAATTAGGTGACAAATCAGGTGACTTTGGCTCACACAGGTAATCATTAACATGGTGCCCAACATACATCCTCCTTCTACCACACAAAGGATATTGATTGAGGCCCCAAAGGAGGTTACAGTATATGTGTTCTATGAACAATACCTTCCCCCCAATTCTGGCAAACCATTTTTGAAACTTCTCAAGCAGTTTGTGATTTGGTGTGGGGAAAAGATGGTGGTTTTTTAAGTGAAAAATTCCATTGGGCTAGCACATCCCGCCTTGATTTATAAATATCTCTTCCTGAATGCTATTAAGTTCCAAATATAGTCATGTTTGCAAGTAGTGAAAAATCCTTAGGGATATTTTGGACCACCTAACATTAAAAAATAGTTTATTTAGTATTCCTTTTCTTTCTTAAGAATTGGAAACTTACTAGTATGTATTTCCCTCAATTTCACTCAAACTAATTTCAGCAATAACTAGAAATAATGGGATATATCAGTACAAAAACAATATTAAACAGCAGCAACAGCCATCCTGCAATATAATGTATAGGGCTGCATCTATATATTAGAAGAAAATGTTGGGTTACAGGCTTCCATTTAAGATAGTATTGGTATGTATTGAACACATATTATTATTTAATTTTATTTAATCAATTCATATACTGCTTACCATATCAAAAGACATCTCTAAGCAGTTTACAACAACAGATCTTATACCTGTCCATGTATGTTGATATGTGCATTAATACACAGAGGTCCTGTGTGTTTGTTCAAGGGCTTCTACATGGACATTGGGACTTTGGGGTTTTAAAACTTACATAAATAGCACTTGAGTGAAGCTTCTTGCAGTAAATCATGGAGAGGGGGTGGGGGTGGGGGAGAAGAGTGATTGGGAGGGAGAGGGAGAAGCCAACATTTTGGGAATTTTTTTTTAAAAAAAGACTCCCTGTGCCATGGACAGATCTTAGATCCATGTTGAAGACACTCGAGAACAATCTGTACAGCTGGGCTCACTTAATTGCGTTGATTTGAATCTGGCTTATGCACACTTCATTGTGCAATGGATTGTGCCCAGTGAAAAACTAAGCTTATTTGAGAAAAAATATATTTCATAATAGCTCTTTGGAACCTTATATATAATCAAAATTTTGAGATTCATCTCTACATTCATCATAAAATGCAATCCCTAAAAAGGTATGTGAAGTACATAACCCCTTTCAGACCATTTTTTACATGTGTACAATCAGTGCACATGGGAAGGGTGGTGTCACAGTGGCAGGCTCTCCCAATGTACATGTGTTCACTGTACTGTCTGAAAGGACCTCTCTGCTTACAACTGTATCCATACAGAGGACAGTTCTCTGCGTGTTGGGAAATCCTGCTTTTCCAGGTTTCTCAAACACTTTGGGTTGGATCCAGGACATGCCTTCTGCAAGAGGAAGGGACCTTCCATGACAGGAAGGGCTTTGCTCATGGAAGGTCCCTCTGTCTGATTTTTGGGGTCCCCCCCATACACACACTACACCTCATCCCATTCAGCAGGGTCTCCAGACTCTCTGTGTAGCTGTAGCATGGAGAGGCTGCTGTGGGAAGGAGCAGGCGGGGAAGTCCATTTCTGCCAGTGCAATCGATCCAGCTTAGACCTGGATCCAATCCACAAAGAAAAGCCTTATGCATGTATGGAGTACATCAAAATGAATGTATGAGAGCAGAGACTGTTGTCCTCATACATATAATATCCCAAAAGGTCTTCCCTAATGCACTAGTTTTATAACACACAATATTGGGGTGAGATTAATTCCATCTTGGTGTTTTTTTTTCAGAACTGTCCAAGTTTTACTGCAAAAATTGTGATTGGAAAGATGTTCCATTTAACTTGAAAAAAAATCTTGCTTTTTGTAAGGTCATTTTTAACAGCTGTTAATTAAATTACAAAAGAGTAAATGAGTCCCATTTCTTGGTTTCCTGTTGGTAATATGCAAATGAGATCTAAAAATAAAGCCTTGTGCAACCTTTATTGTGCCTGTAACAAAATATCATACTTGGGATTTGAGAACAAAGTCTGGTAGATTCAAAGATACTTCTCCATAAAATTGAATAATAAAAAGACACAATTAAATAGGTTTGACATTGCTTTGTAATTAACTTATAATTAAAACCATTCTGAATTTTAACAGATTTTTACTAAGAAAAAAGAATCTGTATCTAGAAAGAAAAAGTTTTGTGGGTTTAAGGCCATGATTCTCAAGCTTCTGTGTAGTTCTATTAGCTCAATGGAAATACCCCAGAGTAATGACCTAGGTCTCACAAAAAGCAGATGAGATAGTAAACTTGTGTCTAGACCTGCCTTTCCCAACCTTCCCTCCAGATGCTTTGCACTACAACTCCCAGGATTCCTGGCTATTGGCCATGCTGGCTGGGGCTGATGGGTGTTGAAGTCCAAAACATCTGGAGGGCACCAGGTTGGGGAAGGCTAGCCTAGACTTCAGACTGCAGGTGAGGGTGTACCACAACGAAGTGCTTCCTTATAGAAAACATCCATACAGAGAAAACAAGCATGTCAGGGGGGAGGCGATGCTACAACCATTCACCTTGACAACTAGTTTTCTATCTGTAAGGTGTTGTTGTTTTGGATGGAGGAGCACTGAATTTTGTGAGCCCCAACTGCAGTCTGAAGTGGTACGGGATTTCCATCTCATCTGCTTTTCGTGAGAACAAGGTCTAACTAGCTTAAGTATTATAGGCTTCAACAGCAGATGGCTTCATTATGCTTATATTTCCTTTTAAAAAAAACCTGTTGGCCTAATATGGCTATATTTTTATCATTACAATAATAGGATGAAAGCAAAATTAAGGATGAGCATGATTCTATGTCAAAAGGGCACAGATATGGATTTGCAACAGTACTTAAGGTGCTTTCTTTTCTATGGAGATATAATAGCATTTTCTCACGGTCACTTCATTGCTGCTACCCGCTGTATGCCTCTTGCTTGGCATTATTTCATTTATAGTCTAACAAGAAGACCTTACTTCAGATCCAGAGCTCAGTATGTTGTCATATAAAAACATCTGGAGACAAGAAAATGACAGTTCTCTGTCTTTTATTATGGAGACTTGAAAATTGTATTAAATACTTAAGTGCAGCGTTGTGTGTCAGTCGTTCATTTTTTGTTTCTTTTGCTTCTAATGTCATTCAAAGCACAATGAGATCATTCTAAAAACATTCATCCACTCCAGGGTTTTCTGCTCGGATTGGGTCCTGATGCCTTGTAAAATTGTAATCTCATTTATGATCCCATGTGACCACACTCTGCTGAAAACTGCCACTTGTCTCTTGAGTCCATTCTCAGGCTTGCTATTCTCCAAGGATCTAGTCTGATGAATATTATACATAGTCTTATAAACTCCTGGAAAGTGGCAAGTGCAGAAATGGGAGATATCAAGTCGTATACTTTAGCTTGCTACTGCCAGAAGACGTAGCAACAGCAGCAGGAGCAGCAGCAGGAGCAGAAGTTGTGGCTTGACTGCCGACATAGAGTGGGTCCAAACACGCCACTTTGGCAGCAAAGAATGAGTGGATACAATGCAGGACTGCAAAGAGATTGGAAAATTCCAACTCCTGAAAGGTAAAGCAAAGAGATCAAATGTGAGAGGCAAGCCCATTTATCCATCATAACACAACAAATCTAGCACAACACTGTAGAGACAAACCAACAGAGTCTTAACAGAATCATGGACAGATGGTCATAATATGTCCAATTCTCTTTTTTTTTTCCACTGTGGAAGCCATTTCTTGGCCTATGATAAAGCACCTGCTTTGGATAACATATACTCAGATTACTGAGTTGCATGCAACTATAACTTTCTACAATTAGTAGGAATGTGTAACCATGAATACTAGAAACTAAGTCAAGGAATGGCAGGGAAGAGAAAACTTGCCAAGGAAGTGGAAAGCGGGAGGCAAGCAAAAACTAGAAAGAAAGCCAACTTAACTGTTTCTGGATTTGTACTAGGGCTGGTCAGAAACTTTATAGTTGTGTTTAAGGTGCAGGGTTTAAATCAATGTTTTGATATAAGGTATACATTAGGGATGTGCATCAGATTTGCTTGAAGTCTGAGCTGAATTGGGCCCCACTGGACCACTTCTGATGCTTTCCCAGGTAAAGCAAGCTTCCCTCTGAAGTAGGGATGTGCGCGGAGCTCGATTGGGGGTGTTGAAGTCCGGTGAACTCGCTGGGCTCAACCCCTTGAGATCCGCTTGCCCTACCTTTTCCATGACTCGACTCATGTTCTTGTGAGCCAAGCAGGGGAAAGCGACTTCTGGATTCCAGCACTACATTGTTTACATGGAAAATGGCCAAATTTGGGCAAATTATAGCCAAATTTGCACAAATTATGGCTGAATTTATGCAAATTATGGCTGTAATTTACACAAATTTGGCCATTTTCTACATGAACAGCATAGAGCTGGCAGGGCCGGTGCTACCATTAGGCCAACTAGGCAGCTGCCTAGGGCACAGGGCTAAAGGGGGCACCAGAAATAGGGAGGGAGGGCTCAAGTGGGAAGGGGGGGCGCTAAATATCTGATCTTGCCTAGGGCACAAAACTGCCTTGCACCGGCCCTGAGAGCTGGGGACTCAAAAGTCTGGCGAGTGCCTCAGCTGGTGCTCGCACTCGACTCGGGTTGTGCACTGAAAATCAAGTTACTCAGCAGGCAGAGGTGTTCACATACCTGTGGGGGGGCTCGCCTCTCCGCCACCTGTGATTCTCCGCGGCGGCGGCCCCAACACCTCGTTCTTCTGAGCGGTGCGGAGCGTCTTCCGCGCTGCTCGAGCTGCCGCCGACTGGTGCGCCGGTCCTGTCGTGTCACTTCTGGTGTGGCGGAAGTGACGCGACGGGACCCTGCTCCAGCACGCTGGACCCCCGCGCTGTGTTTTTGGCGGGGGAAACCAGGGAAACAGGGCTGTCTAAACATGCATAGGATTGCACCCTAAGTAGCCTAATGTAAGCCACTTAGGGTCTCAGCACCTCAGCTGCAATATGGGGATAATAATACTGGCATAGTCTACAGGATTGTTGTGAAGATTACTTTTAGATAAACAGACCATCTTATGTGGGTGCCCGTAACCCTCCAAACTTGGAGAGTTATGGACATCCAGTTGAAGGTGGGAGGAGTGCAGCTAAGCTGGCTGAGGCAATGCAGGGAGTTGTAGGCCGTTTTTCCTGTCTAAGCCTGCATAGGATTGCACCTGGAATCAAGGCTGCACTGATTCGAACCAGAAACTCACACATAGCACTCTCTGCCATTATACCACACTGGCTCTCAACAGCATAATTCACTGTGGTAGAGAGTTCTTTAGTATTGCACAGAAAATTATAACTACGATGAATGGAGATGCTTCCATTATACTCCCAGTTCCATTATACTCCCATGCTTTCTAACATTGACATGAGACCACTGAGGGCATGGTCTTTTTTTTTTTTTTTTTTTTGTCATCAAGAAACTGCTGACAAAAAATCAGACACAGGTGAGGTGGTGGCATCCTTCAGTATACATCTGAAATCAGTGATGCTGGGTGAGGATAGATCAATCTAAACAAAATCCAGATAAGACAGAAGTTATAATGGTGGGGGGGGGGGGATTAGCAGGACAGGTTAGCAGAGGAAATGCCTGTTCTAGATAGGGCCATGCTTTGCTGAAAGGATCAGGCTTGCAGCTTGGGGGTATGTTTGTAGCATTGCTCCTGGAATTTCACATAGCCACTGGGGATTGAAATCCTCTGATCAGCTTCATCTGATATGCCAGCTGCGCCTACTACTAGAAGAGCTTTTCTAGATGAGGCTGTTACCCCACTGTATCTACTTCCGATTTTGTTGCAGAATTAAGATCAGATCTCTACACAAGGAATTTTTCCTTTCCTGCCTTTCCATACTTTCGGCTACATAACCTCTAGGTGGCACTGTGGAACAGTGGAACAACACTATTGAACTAGTGGGGGCTTGCACTTTGTTTCGGGATGACACCCCCCCCCCCGCATTTTCCGAAACTCCACCCCCTCCCTGCAAAAGTGCTCTTTAAAAACATAAGTGAAACTGGAGGGTCACAACATCATCCAAAGCACCTGTAAGCAACCATGAGTGAGGAATGATGAGCGCACAATAAAAGCCTCATGTAGAAAAGCCTGAAGACAGAGACATGACCATTGTCATTCATCTTGTGGTGACTTTTAGATTATATTACTGTAAAACTCTCTAAGTGGGGTTTGCCCTTGAAAATGGTCCAGAATCTTCAGGTACTACAGAACTGTTAATAGGTCTGCATAATCATATTTCACTTTAAAAGACCTCTGCACTGGTTACCAATTTGTTTCTGGGTTCAATTCAAAGTGCTGGTTCTAACCTTATAAATTCCTAAACTACCTGGGTCCTGATTACGGTATCTCAAGAAGCATCTCCTCCCCTATGTAATCCCCACGGCAACATTCAAGATCTACTAACAAGGCCTCGCTTAAAGTTCCATCTTGCACAGCGCCTACCTTGAGCTGCATTAGAAGCACGGGCTCTCCCATGGCATCCCCCTTGTTGTCTTTTTGAAGTCAAGTTAAAACCAGTTTCCCTGAGCTTTTGGTAACTGGTGTTTTTTCTGCTCCGCTGTTTTGAGCTTGTAGTTTTATTTAGTCTTATTAGTAGTGCTTTGAATTGGGTTTTTATATATATATATAGTGAAGGGCAGAGTAATCCTATGCCCCTAGAAAGCATCTAGAGGGCCATAGGATTTTTCAGATTCCCAGATCCAAGGTCAGAAAGGTCCGACCTTCGATCTGAGGATCCGCACTCAGATTCCCCTCCCCCCTTGCAGCTGGTGTGGAAAGAACCATGCTGGCTGCTCTGTGAGGTCATGAGCTCGGAGAAGGGCTTTGGGGGTCATTCTGGGGGTCAGCCTCCTTCCCCCCCCCAATGCAAAGCACCACAGTTAGATGGCCAAAATTGGCCATCTAACTGTGGTGCTTTGGTGGGTGGAATTGGCCATCTAGATGCTTTGCAGAATGGGAGGATCGTGGAGGCAACCTTCACCTCCATGCTCCTCCCGCTCTGCATAGGATCTGCATAGGATGCCCATAATCCTCCGAATTCATAGGGCTGCAGGCATCCCCCACACTGTAGACTCACATTGAAAAAAGTATTTAAAATATTTAGAATAATCACCTGTAAAGCATCTTAGTGTTTTGAGTTACCAGAGTGCTAGATAGATGACATGCCAATTTGATTGGTCTAACCTTTGCCTAGTAGGATATAACTACCGTAAATAAAATGGGAAGCCCACACAGGCTTAACAAAAAGGAATGGAGATTTCCCTACCCCCTCCCACCTCACTCCCAGAGCTGGCTACTTTGTTTTATCTTCTATAAAGCTGAGAACAAAATAGAAACACTCTATTTGCTAAATATGGAGACTGCAAAGAGTTAAATGTTCACTGGGACATTTTCTGAGTCAAGTTTGAATCATCCCCATTTTCCAAAAAGAAATGACAATTTAAAAGGCTAACTACTATATCTTATTTTTAGTTCTGTTCAGAAACAGAGCTGTAGAAAGCAATACAAAGTTTTAAAAAATCCATATCCTAACAATCCAAGGGTGAGAACTTCACAGACTAAGCAATTAAGCAATAGCTCTTGCATTTTTTCCCTAAAGCACTTGATAACTCATAATTAAGGCTGCATTGTAAACAATCTAAAAATGTAATTAACTTGTGTTTTTAACTAAAAATAGGAGACCAATGAGTCTGACATTCTGGAGAAACATTTCACATTTCCTCTTGATTTCCACTAGTGTGTATTTTGATTGTACTAGCTTTGATTTTGACTAATAGTCAAGAGTAGCTCATGCCCAGGATAAGGACATAGGTCCTTCTACACTACGATACCACACACAAGATAATGGCAAAATTGTTTCAGGTTGCTCCTTGCCACTAATTGACAGAGCACTTACAGTTAACTAAAGCATAGCTTAAGGATGTGTGAGGATTTCGTTCAGGGTGTGGAAATCGGGCAGACTAACTGGGCTTGACCCCCCCCCCCAAACTGTGTCCTGCTTACTTCTTCCCCGGCTCGACTCGCATTCTCCCAAGTTGAGCTGGAGAAGTGACTTCCAGGTTCCTGGTGTGATGCTGTTTATGTAGAAAATGCCTTAAGATATGCCTAAAGCAGCTGCAATTTACATAATTTGCAGCCACTTTTGACGTATCTTAAGTCATTTTCTACGTAAACAGTGGCCCGCCGGGAACCCAAAAGTCCAGCGAACGGCACGGTGCACACCAGCTTTCAGCCCAGCTCGGTGGGTACAGCAGCAGTGTTCGCCGAGCCGGAAGCAGGGTTGGGTCTTGGCGCATCACTCGCCCCTACATAGCACTCATCACAGATGTGGATTTCTTAATGGTTTTGTACCAACTAAAACCTAATTCCTAGTTCATCCTTTATTTTCGGGGTAATACTAGTGGAGGCTGGTGGCTCCAACGCCAGTGGGGCAGTGTATCCACTCCAGGTTGTCGTCTGAACTTTTAGGTAGCTATCCATGGTGCTGAACTGACTTTGGGGTTGGGGTTGGGTCCAGCGCCATGGATAGCTCCTGGATAGCTGACATTGGAGCCACCAGCCTCCACTGGTAAGAACCAATGACAAATGAAACAGATGAGCCCACCCCTTCTAAGTATAACTGAAAATCAACTTCGAGCCACGGTTTTCAACTAAGTAAATCTGAGCATCCAGCAAGAGGAGGGCAGGGGAGGATGGAGCATGCAAAGCTGTAGCAGACTTCTGATCTGCCAGACCTTGGTTTGGAACAGAGCTGTCGAACAACCTTCAGCCCGAGGTCTGAATTCAATTTTGGAGATGCTCTCGGGGGCCGCATTCCAGCGCTGGCTGAGACCGAAGACAAAAGGGGTGAGGCCAAAAATGCCAGCATATTTTAGCTTAAAGCTCTTACTGCCAGTAACTAGGCTTAGGAGAGGCATTTCAACTTTTAGAATGGGGTGGGAGCGAGGAAAAGATGAGAAACCACAGCATGATCAATGGTCAGGGGAAAGGGGGTGAGTGAGGCCATGGGAAGGGGGCCTGGCCTTCTGGGGAAACCAGAGGGAAGGATTGGGACCCCAGGCAGACCAGATTTGACCCCTGAGGACTGAGCTTCAGCACCCCTTGTTTGCAGGATCAGAAATGTTGCCTGTGAACCAATGCGATTTCTTTCTCGAACAAAAATTTCTCTGAATCACTTTATGGAATGTTTTGTGGCACAACTTCATTATGGACCAGCGATACCAAGTGAGACCAAACTTCTCTCAGGAGTGTACCTTAGCCAGGAACGGTGCAGGGCTGTTTGGCGCCCTAGGCCAAATTATATTAGGCGCCCCCCCTCGTGCCGTGGGGGGGGGCTCCAGAGCAAAGCGCCCTGCTCTGCAACACCCCCGCGTGCGTGCTCGACCGCGCGCCGTCCGCCCCACCTACCTTCCACCGCCCCCGCTGCGGTGCTGCTGCCGCGCCTCCTCCTCCGACCGATGGGACGAAGGTAGGTAGATGGTTGGGCGCGGGCGCGCGGGGGGGGGTGGTGCGGCGCGGCGGCAGCGGCCGGCAAGCGGGCGGGAGGCGCGGCGGAGCGGGCAGGCAGGGCAGGAGCGCGCCGGAGGCGAGGAAGGGGCGCAAAGTTTGCGCCCTCTTCCGCCACGCGCCCTAGGCAGCCGCCTGGGTCTGCCTAGCGGTAGCCCCGGCCCTGACCTTAGCAAGATCTGCAATATCATTAAGGACATTAATACTTACTTTAGGGCAGCCTTCCCCCACCTGGTGTCCTCCAGATGTTTTGGATTCCCATCAGCCCCTGCCAGCATGGCCAATCATCAGGAATGCTGGGAGTCCAAAACATCTGGAATGCACCAGGTTGAGGGAGGATGTTTTAGAGTAATTTTATGTTGTCCAGATTTTAACTGAAGCTTTGTGTCTTATGCAAGCAAACCTGATTGATAGGCTAAGTGCACACAAGAAAGATTTAAAAGCATGGGTTTCTCATCTGTCAGGATCTATATATTTTTTTTCTGTCATCATGCATCTTACAATAGAGAAAGATTGCTAGACAGCTCCTGACATAGCCAGGTTCATGTTACAGCTACCAGCAGATAAAATATTCTGTCAGTGGCTTTATGTCAACCATACATATATGTACAATGCAGCTGAATATGTATTTGCTCTTATAGAGGTAAGGTCTTATAGAAAATGTAAAATGCCCCAGCAGGTTTCTTTGTGTGCACCTGAGACACATACCCAAACACATTTACAGGGAATAGACTTAAACGCAAATATTTTGTGTGGGAATAACACAAGATGTCACATGTAATTTATCCTTGACTCAAAGTTAGTCACTTCATGTGTTATGAGGAAGCACCAAGAGAGGATGCATGAGTTGGACTTTCTCTTTTTTGTTCTCCTGAGTAACTTTGAAAGGGAGGATTTCCACATCTCCCCTTTGAAGAGATCTATGAGCTGGCCGCACCTCTGAGGCATCACAATTTGAGGGTTTGCAAGTAGGGGCAGGCGATCTGCTGGGATCCAACCTGCCTCTGGCTTGGCGGATGCTGATGCTGCGCCTGCCGAGCCGGGCCAACAGCTGGTGCATGCCGCACCGCTCGCCAGACTTTCAGGTTCCCGGCGGGCCACTGCTTACGTAGAAGATGCCTGATGATACATCAGAAGTGGCCACAATTTGTGGGTTCATGGAATAATAAGTGAATCTGGGACAATGGGAAGGAAGAGATTTCTCATTCTGATTATCGAGTAAGAAAAATTATTGTTACCTATATTTGCTGTAGAAGAAAATCGGAAGTCTATTTTGTTTTGTTAATTGTTATATGTTTGATATTATGTGTTTGTTTGACATAGAAATAAAATTAAAAAACAAAAGTTGAAAAAAGAAGTGGCCACAATTTGCACAAATTACGGCCACTTTAGGTGCATCTTAAGGCATTTTCTATGTAAGCAGCCCACCAGGAACCCGGAAGTCACTTCCCTCGCTCGACTCAGGGAAAACATGAGTCGAGTCGGGGAAGAGGTAAGTGGGATGGAGTTTCGGGGGCGGGGAGGTCAAGCCTGGCTAGTCTGCTGGATTTCCACCCCACCCCACCCCGAATGAAATCCTTGCACATCCCTATTTGAAAGTTATCACAGCAGCACACAAAAAAAGGAAAGTTCTTCATAAATGCAGAAGCCTAGGGCTTTAGGTTAACACGGGGGGGGGGGGGTGTTGTTGTTGTTGGAGAAATGGATTCAAATGAGTTCAGATTTCTATGAATCTGACCTGTGGATTTCTGAGTTGTGTGGACTTATGGACTGGTTTGTGTTTTTGGTTTTTTTACTTTGGGGGGGGGGATTTATGCAAATTTGCACTTGCACTAATAAACACCTGTGCAAATAGAGTGAAATTCTCATACATCCCTAAAAAAAATGTGCAAGTGGAACGAAAGATGCTGACAATCCACAAAATACAGATAGAACAGATTTAACAAAATCTGCACATCTCCAGTTAACACACTGCACAAAGTAAATAGCCTTCACTTTCTTGCCCATTCCCCCGGAATATTACATGAATAACCACACACAGATTTACTAGTATTTCTCAGCACCACCACTGCTCCATTCCTGGCATTTCAAGCTTTTTAAAATATGTTTGAAACGGAGTTGCCTTCCACCAGCTTTCCCCCCTCTCCAGCTGAGCTTTGTTGATAAAAGATTAGGAACCTGAAAGAAGGAAGGTCTCATTTGCCCTTTCCCACTGTACCTAAATTCCGTGTCAGCACAGCCTACTGTGACCAGCTGGTTGAGAAAAAGAAATGCTCTGCGATGTGGAATAAAATGAAACAAATGTGCTACATCATTTCACCTGGGTAGTTCAGTATTCACAGCATATGTAAGGCTCTGCCAAAGCACCAAGTCGAAATGCATGCCTAATGAACTTCTGAATCATCCCTAACCACAAATTATTTCTCTGTAGCAGACAGTGAATTACAATCACAGGGCCCTTTGCAAGAGCTATCATGGCTTACGTTACCTTGCATTAGAGGCACACCATTCATAGACCCTGGGGAAGGGGGGAGCGTTCTTCAAGCTAAATATGCCTACTGGTGGTTTTATCCTCAGCAGATGCAAGTCAGCGGATGCATACAATAAAATACTGAAATACTCTATCTGTTCAATCACTCAAGGGTCACTTAAGTAGTCAATATGCCAGTCTCATTCATTATGAGGTTTTTAATTATGTATAAATGGTGCATTTTTATTATGTCCTTTACTGCCCTGCGCTCCCTTGGAATGAAGGGACGTATATTATCAATAATAATAATAATAATAATAATAACAACAACAACCAGAACAAGCTAGGAACTTGCTGAAGTAACTGTTACACCTCTGTTAGTTCTTGTGCATGTACCTATGTATGCATGTGTGGATGTGTACAATTTTTACACTTCCAGTTACACAGACAGACTGGCCATGGACAATGACTTATAGGGAAGTGGGAGAGGAAAAAGATGAAGACTCCTGTGTTGTCCACGCTGCTATCAACAACAATATTTTGTACACATCCTAAACTGGTTGCTCTCTGTGAAACAAAGTAATCCACTTCCTTTGGGTACTTCTGGCTTTATAGATATGACTAGGGTAGGCACATCCATGCACCTCATTTTCTTGTGCTTCAGAACTCCTAGCCACTACAGCAGATTACAATTCTCAGTAAGTGTGGGGATTGGGGGGTTGGGGGCGGGGAGTCCATGTTTGTGGTTAGACAACTGCACTATGACCCCAGCCTGAAAACATTTAAAATCTGAAAGTCTTTATAAGCACTTACTTTTATAAATATGAGGTAGAGAATTCAGACCACAAAGCATCTGGAATACTCTGTACAGGTGTGGATGCCCCATCTCAAAACAGGGATCAAAAAAGGGGATCATAAAGCTGTTTGTAATCCACCCAGAGAACCTTCGTTATTGGGCGCATTTAAATATAATGAATGAATAAAATAAATAAAAGGTGCAGAAAAGGGCAACCAAAATTATCAGGGGGTTGGAGTATTTTGCCCACTAGGAAAGGTTATAGTGTTAGAGGGGCTAGTTTAGAAAAAGATGACAAAGGGGGACACAGTAGAGATTTATAAAAGTATATATAGTGTGGAGAAAATGTAGAGCGAAAGAAGATTTCTCGTTCTCTAATATTACCATTCAGGTTCAGACTCTGAAATTGGTAGTAGATTCAGGATAGACAAAAGAAGATACTTCTTGACACTACACATAATTTATGGAATCACTGCCACAAGATCTGGTGCTGGCCACTAGTTTACACAGTTCTAATGAGGTTTTAAACAAATTAATGGAGGAGCTGTGGCATGATGGGAGTTGTAGGCCTTTTTTTCTGTCTAAATTTGCATAGGATTGTGTCCTTACTGGCTATGACTCATGATGGCTATATGGAACCTATGATTGCCAGCAGCTGCTGGAAAACAACAGCAGCTGAGGGCTACTCTGTCTTCGAGCCCTCCTTGTGGGCTTCTTGGAGACATCAGGTTGGTCACTGTGGGAGACAGGATGTTCTACAAGATGGACCTTTGATCTGATCCAGTACAGTTCTTCTTACTACTTAAGGAGCCAGTCCCAAATCAAAGAAAAATACAAACATTTGTTGATATTTTTTTTACATATAAAAATAATTACATAAGCTAAAGCTGAAACTAATTTTATAGCAACCAATGATGTACACCTCAGGGCATGCCATTTTGTATTTTGGTAAGACAGGCAAGACACATACTGTATAAAGCACAGTTTTATATATATAAAAATTAAGTAACAATGCCATAAAAGGTTTTTTTAACACTTCTGAAAAATATAGACTCCAGTGGTGATCGCCTTGGAAAACAAACCAACTTGACTTTGATGAATAGATGTTATTTTACATCTTCAGGCAGCAAGTGGATAGCTTGGTTTTCTTTTTTAAAACATCAGTTGTATTCCCTCTATATACCTCTGTTTTTCCAGAATACAGGCAATTTACTCAAAACACAACAGGCTGCTGAGGGATGTATAAACAACAGCTGAATAATTATGATCTCTAGGAAATTAGACAGAAGGACAGTAGATAACAAGCAAGTTAAAATTCACATTAGTTTGGTGAATGGTATTTTATATTCTTAATCACCCACTTGCATACATGGTAGCAAGGGAAATATAGTCCCTAAGCTAATATTTGAATATTGCTCAAACAATATTTCCAAATCCCTCCCTAACATCTAGCTTGCTCATGGAAAATACACTTCCACAAGCAAGACATGTATGCTGGGGGTGCAGAAATCCTTGTTGATCGATGTTGCATCTTCTATGCGAAAGGTTCTCCAATATTACAGTGTTCACAAGAATTGACCTGTTGGGTAAATTAATGTTCACTCGTATCTCCTCCTTCCCCACTCCCCTCTCAGTTAGGCACAATGGATGTTCACATCCAGACATACTACTGTACCAGTTCTGGGTGCTGCATAGAAGACTGTAGACAAATTGGAAGGATTAGAACAGCTTCAGAGGAGGGCAATGAAGATAGGCAGGAGAATAGAAAACAAGTCCTATGAGGAAAGGTTGAAGGAACTAGGTGTGTTGAGGCTGAAGAAGAGAAGACTGAGGGGGACATGATATCACTCTTCAAATATCTGATGGGCTGTTGCACAGAAGAGGGCAAAGACTTGTTCTCTGCTGCCCCAGAGGGCAGGACTAGATGTAATGGACTTAAATTACAGGAGTTTAGGATTTCAGCTGCACATTAGGAGGAACTTCTTAACTGTACAAGCAGTTAGAAAATTAGACAACTGATTACCTCAGGGGTCCCCAACATGGCGCCTGCAGAGACCTCTAATGGTGCCTGCAAAGCTCTCCACTCCCTGCCCCCTTCAAAAGTTATTTTTAATTTTTTAAAAAACTTGAAAAAGATAGGGTGCCAAGTTCTCCTTCCTGTTCCTGAACCTGCCGCTGATCAGCTGCTTCAGTGGGCAGGATGAGAAAGAAAGAGTTGCTTCCTGGCCTGCCCACTCTTCTTCCATTCACACAGACCTTTCCCCTTTGCTGTCTCTTTATCTCTCCACTCTCAGCCTCTAGCCTTGCTATTTCTCTCCACTCAACCCCTTTCTTCACTATTTCTCTCCCTTCCCTGCCCCTAGCCTTCTTCTTTCCCTCTCTTCCCTAGCCCCGACACTTGCTCTTTCTCTCCCACTCACCCCTTTATCTTCCTGCTTCTCTCCACTCCCAGTCTATAGCCTTGCTATTTCTCCCCCCCACCTCTTTCCCTCACTGTTTCTTCCCCTTCATAGTCTCTAGCCTCACTTGTTCTCTCACCTCTACCCCTTTGCCTTGATATCCCCCCCCTTCCCAGCCTCTAGCCTCGCTAGTTCTCCCCTCCCCCCTCTTTTGACTATCCAGCCCCCACAGCAGCCATTATATAACTAACCACATCCTCCATGGAAGTCTTTTTTGTGATGGTTCCCACAGCAGTTTCTCAAATTCCCAAATGTGCCAATGGGTCCAAAAAGTGTGGGGACCCTTGAATGACCAGGTTTGGTTGGGGGTGGGATCCCTCACTAAAGGTCTTGAAGAAGAGGCTGGACAGCCATCTGTTGGGGATGCTCAGCTTCTGGATTTCCTGCATAGAGAAGATGGCCTCCAAGGACATCCTCCAACTCTCTCTATAATATATTTTATATACTGCCTCCCCATCTACTGATGGTACACAGGCTGGTTCAAATTATTTAAAAAATATGCTATACAATACAATGCTATACAATCACATTAGAACCATTTAAATTTGAAGGAAATAGGTGTAGAAAAGAGAAGATATAGGACCTAACTCTAGATCTTCTAAAAGCACCTAGACAACACAAAGGTGGAGGGGAGAAAACTATTTTTAAGGTGAGACAGTCACCTTAAAAAGATGAGAAATGGACTTCCACATTAAGGAGAGACCCCTTCCCAAGATTCAACAATTTGTTGAATGAAGGCTGTCCTAATATTGGCTCCCGCAGCCCCGCCCCATTTACCTGACGTGATACCTGCGTGCTCAGGTATGTCTCTCTTCCTTCCCCCACAGCTGCAAAATTCTCCCCGCCCACAGCTGCGCGTGTTCCGGGGGAAGGGCCTTGTCTCTTAGTTTTACGTAATTATTTTTGAGCCTGGCCAAGTAGCTTTCTATGCAGCTCTGCTTGAGTTTCTTTCTAGTTCTCAGACAAAATAAAAGCAGAACTGAGTGTTCATCTTATTATTTAAGAACTATAATAGTCCCACATCTTGTACTCTTTCCGCACCCCCAGATTGTTTTGTTTCTGACTTGCTCTAATGTCCTTCTGACAAGGCAGAAAAGATTGAGTGCTTGTTTTTACCTTTGCTTCAATCTGCTTAGTATCTGGATTTTGGAACAAAAATTTGATTTTGCTCTTGCCATCATCTGAAGACCCCTTAAGCTGGGAAAACTTGTACCGCCATAGTACAGCCTAAAGGAAACAAAAGATACACAGACGCATTAACACATAAAATAGAAGCAAAATAGAAGGTTATAATTTTTAACCTACCAAATTATAGATATAGATATATATGCAGTATTCTCTGGTCTGAAGTCTCTTTGATCATAAAGCTGCATTACATTTTGACAGTGTCTGGTTCAGAGCAGTCAGACTGCATTTGATTTGTGAAAAGTTCTTTGAAATCCTTTTAGCTTTACCTGACTCTGGTTAACAACAAAGAAAGAAAGAAAGAAAGAAAGAGAACATAGAAGGAGAAAATCCCAATGTACACTATGTCAAAAAGGTGGCAAATAAGCCAGGTTCCATCTCCTGAGCAACTTTTCCTGCAGAATACTTGATTTTCCCGCTGTGAAGTTAGTCTTCTGATAACTGCCATTTTGTAACTGTTTGCAAAATGAGCCAAATGGAGCAGAGTTTTCTAACAACTTGCTGTCTGAGGAAAAAGCATAGGAATGTCATCTGGTGGTTTAATACTTTCTTCCTTCCACCCATCGCCATCCAACT
This sequence comes from Shinisaurus crocodilurus, assembly GCA_021292165.1. NCBI lineage: Eukaryota > Metazoa > Chordata > Lepidosauria > Squamata > Shinisauridae > Shinisaurus > Shinisaurus crocodilurus. The sequence continues at coordinate 170,466,309 of CM037880.1, read as the reverse complement.
CCACATCTGTGATCCATAGCTCTTATATGGCCGTTTCTGAGCACAACAGACACCCCTATCACTATCAGTTTGCATGGGGCACTTGCCACCCTACTGTTGATAACTGGAGGAACCATTTGTGCACACAAGAGTTACATCACTGGATTGAGACCCACACTTTTAAATGGGGGCGTGTACCAAATGCATGCCTTGAAAGTGCATCTACAGATCCCGCCACCAAAGTCAGATGTAAAGAAGGACCGCTACACTTGCTGGATGAGACATTCAAACTGTTTACAGCAAACCTGCGAGGGGTGTCTCACTGAGCTGTGCACATTCCACTGACTGTGTGCCTGGAGCCTATATGATGACAACTGTACATGAATAGGCAGGGCCGGCGCTACCGTTAGGCCAACTAGGCTGTTGCCTAGGGCGCATAGCGGAAGAGGGCGCAGAAACGCTGCGTTCCTCTTCGCTGCCGGCACGCTCCTGCCCCGCCCCCGCCTCACCGACAAAGCCAGGTCAGTGTGGGGGATTGCGCCCGGAGTAGTGGTGGGGCTGAGCCTGGGTGCCTCCCCCCCGCCCCGCCTCCCCTGCCCCGCGCTGCCTCCCCCCCCACACCTACCTTCTCCGCGCTGTTTCCGGAGCCCCGCCCGCGCTCTGTTTTGGCAGGAGGAACCAGGGCAACAGAGCTTAAACAGCCCTGTTGTCCTGGTTTCCCCCGGCCAAAAACAGAGCGTGGGGGTCCCATCGCATCACTTCCTTTTCAGAGGAGGCGGGGGAAGGTAGGTGGGGGGGTGGCGGCGGCGTGCGGCGTGCGTCCGGTGGCGGCGGCGGCGTGAGGGTGGTCCGGTGGCGGCGTCGGCGTGCGGGGGTGTGTCCAGTGGCGGCGTGTGGGGGGGGGTCCGGTGGTGGCGGCGGCGGCATGCGGGGGGGTCCGGTGGCAGCGGTGGCGGCATGCGGAGGGGGGTCCGGTGGCGGCGGTGGCGGGGGGAGGTTTGCAGAGCAGGGCTGCTTTGCTCCGGAGCCCCCCCCACGGCATGAGAGGGGGGGCACTAAATATAATTTAGCCTAGGGCGCCAAACTGCCCTGCACCGGTCCTGTGAATAGGGTTCTCAAAGGATCAGGATGGGGCATACCACCATGAGCCTGCTGCACTCTCCATGCATGTTCAATGTACAAGGTTTGAATGTCTGCATAGGGCTATTGCTAACTTGCTACCAACCAAAACACATCTTTCTCTCATCACACATACTCTTTTGTATTAGAGTTAGTTTTCTGGACCTTTTTGTTAACAAGGGTAGGCAAATTCTTTGGCTCACTGCACCATTTTCACTCCTCCTCCCAGTCCATTTGGTCAAATTGCCTGGAATGGGTAAGACCAGGACTGGGGCAATGGAGTCACAAAAGTATTGCTGCATCATAAGTGAGCCACACAAAATGGATGGAGCTATGGGTTGACAGTGCTTGTCCTTCTGGGAAGTGGCAGCTCTGTGAGCTGTAACCACCAAGGCAAGAGGACCTATCAGTGGATACATGTTCATCATATAGTCAATGTACAATAGCCTAGCCTTTCATCCCAGGTGTGAGAATTCGTTCTTCAAATTCCCTCATTGGATTCACCCTTTTTAAAAACAACAACAACAACAACAACAACAACAACACCCTAATATAAAATTATAAAACATCTTATAATTTAAGTCCATGTATGCAGGAGCTTTGCTGGCTACAAATAATGCATAGGGATCTTTGGGCTGTAACTTAAAAGTTACAAAGTTTCCCATAGATATCATTAGTTTGCTTTATATGTCTATATATCTATATCTATCCATAAATATATATCCAGTACCAGGCAAACAAAGGCATTTTATTTTCCCAGGTTTTTTTTTAAAAAGCAAACAAACTCTTTTGAACACTTGGGACAGTGTGTTCTATTCTGCTGTGTTTTTAGTTATTACATTTAACTTGCTGTTCTTATCATTATTATACATTATGATTGTTTGTAATTATTCTATATTTTTCCATTTTAATGTGAACCACTCTCAAAGCACAGTTGCGCTTAAGGTACTGGTGCACGGTTGAAATTTAGCAAGCCAGAAAACTTTTCTACACATGAGCATAGAAAAAGAGTAATAGAAATAGGATGGTGCGATTCTTTATTTCCTTCAGGTCACTATTAACCCCCCAATATGAAGGAGCAGATACTGAGGGTGAGAGATTTTACTGAAGTAGAAGTGTATAAAATTGCCATGCTGAGACAGGCCATCTGGTCCAGCATTCTGTCTCTAGCAGTGGACACATGCCTAAGGGAATCTTACAAGCAGGGCAAGATGGTGATACCCATCCCCTGCAGGTACTCTGAAGGAACAAGTGCCCACTGAGAGGGCTCCATGAGCTAATCTCATATTTTCAGCCGGTGGCAATGACACCATCCCATTTCAGGGCATTTCTGATGTTAATTAAGCATTTTAAGCATTTTATTTTGCTTTGCTTCTGCCTATAAATCTACCTCTATCTATGCATTCCATTGCAATGATGATACATCTAACACCTTTCCACTGTCAGATTTATTTATTTATTTTTGGACCCACATGCAAAGCCAGACGACATAGCAGGTGAGGGTATTTTTAATTGTTAAATGTGTGGTCGGAAACATTTGAGATATAAACAGCCAGCCTGTTTATATCTCTCCCGGTTCAATATAGTGGAGCAGCATTGCTCTATTACAGTGTTCCCCAACCTTGGGTCCCCAGATGTTTTTGGCCTACAACTCCCAGTATGCCCCAGCCAGCTGTAGGCCATGAGTTGTAGGCCAAAAACATCTGGGGACCCAAGGTTGGAGAACACTACTCTATTAGATTGAACAGGGAGAGATATAAGGCTGTAGGGACAAAATCCAAGGCTGGATCTCATGTCCCAGTGGTCCTCTGCAGTGGGTGGGCTTCTCCCTCCCACAAGGAGTCATGGTGCAATACTTTGTAACTCTGTGGTTTTAACCAAAATGAGCAGAGCTCAAAATTGTGTCTTGGTCTTATCATTCCAGACAACACTCTCTTTGTGGGGTGATAAGGAGCTTCTGGTGGTTGATATGCTGGTGTGATTGGAAGACTGGGAGTGGCCAAAAGCTGGAAAGGTGGATGCAGGATCCAAGAAAGGGGTGGGAGTTGGTGTATGTAGTGTAGCTTACTGAACAAAACAACTGCATGACCTTGTTGTGAGGATCACTGACTTGGAGGAGAGTGGTGACAAGGTCCAGCTTGGCCTATTCTGGCCTCAGTGATACAATGAAGCAGCATGGAGACCCAGCATTACCAACTTCCGGTGAACATACCAATGCACCGCCTCCTATGGGCGTATTGGGTACTCCATTATAAGAATGCATGGAGTCCAGCAGGCAATGTTGCCAGGAGGTATGCATAGTCTTTTCCCGCCCTCAAGTGCAGCTACCGTAAGTCTCATTGGGTTTCCTTGATACTTTGGTAGCCAGTCCAACCAGTGACAGCTTTTACAACATGCAACCAGGTATGGTAGGGCTGTGCAGCCATGCCCCACAGGAGGTAGAGAGATAGCGATGAAGATGAGGTATTGTATGTTTACAAGGGAATGTGTACCAGAAGAATCCCCTGCCTGCACATGTGCCTGCACAGACGTAAAGATCTTCATTGGAAATTCTTCTCTGAATGGCAGTGCTGAGTGAGGTGGTTGCCAGGGATAGGGTCTTCTCAATAGTGCCACCATGATTATGGAATGCTCTCCTCAGAGAGGCTTACCCGGTATCTACCTTGATGCCTTGTGGTGCCAAGGGAAGACTATTTTAGACCTAGGGAAGACCATTTTATTTTCCTAGATTTTTAAATCTGTTTTAGCTTCTAAATTGACTTTTATTTCCACCAAGTAAATTTTTTGCTTCATTTATATGTCTATCATTGTTATTGCCTTTATTCTATATCGGTATTATATTTTTAAAGCTTGTTTTTTATATTGTTTATGTAAGCTGCTCTGGAAACTTTGTTGAAGGAAGAGCTATAAAGCCTTGAAACAAATAGATAGATAAATATAGTATATCAGATGGGAGCAGAGGAAAACAAAGCATAAAACTGCTACAACTGTGAAATGTTGGCCATCCTGGCTCCAGCAAGTAGCATGTGGTTAGAAGAGAAGGCTTGCACATTGATCTAATGAGCCCGTTCTTCTTTCTCCCTCTCCAGCCTTTCTATAGTCTTTTAATTCATATTTACCAGTCCAGATTCCAGCATACATGCAATATTTCATTTGATGTGTAAATAAGACCAAGAACTACCTCTCAGCAACATGTAAATAATGAGTCAAAGTATTTAGGAGCTGGCAGTATGCACTAATCAGGAGATAACTTTTAATTTGACATTTCATAGCACTGCCGGATGAACCGTTACTATTACTCCATGATAGGATACTTGAACTTTCTACCTAATTTGTTGATACTCACTGGCCTGGTTTGGACATAAACTATGGTTTATTTTTATGTGAATGAGCCTCTCCTCCTCCAGCACAACTGCGAGGAGTAGTTCAGAATTTTTAGTTTCTGTTTTCAAATTAACCAGTTTATCATTATGTCCGAAGTTTAAACTGTGGTTAATCTTAACTATGGTGGAGGGCAGCGTTCTCCAGCTTGGTGCTGTAGTGATGTTTTGGACTCCTATTCCCATCAGCCACAACCAGTATGGCCAATGATTAGGAATGCTGGAAATTGTAATCCAAAACAACTGAAGGTTTTGGAAACTAGAGGTTTACAATAGGAAGTTTGGTGTAGGAGAACATGGCAACTTCATAAGCCACAATTTGAAGTTGGTTTGCTTCAATAGACCATAGTTAAAATGAACCAAAGTTTGTCTGGATTTGGACAAGCTGCGGTTAATCAAAAATGGAAGTGAAAGCTTCTGATCTCCTTATGGCCATGTCAGAGGAGGAGAGGGTGGGGGGAGAGCTGATGAGCTGCATGAGGCTATTGTTGTGCTTGTTAGAACCATCTTCTGTTCCTTTCTGTGCTTTGTTTTTATTAAAGGAGACATCTAGTTACCATGAAAATCTCTAAAAGCATCACCATCACTCTTATTATTCTTGCTACTGTGTCATACAAATTCACATTTCCAAACTGGGATTCCATACTATGAAGGCTTAATAACCCCTTTTTCATTCACTTTTGCAACAAAGCTTTTCTGTTTAGCAGTGTCTGGAATTACCATACTTGGAAATATGCAACACATCACCCATCATTTTGTGCCGCTTTATTCCAAGAAGAAAAATAGCCTAGGTGTTTGTAATCTGCCCAGAGAACATTAGTTATTGGACAGATTAGAAATGTAATAAAAATAAATAAATAAATAAATAAAATAGGTGCTTTATGCCTTGTTTGGCAGAACTGATGTAATTTTAATTAAAAGCTTCAAGTTTAGCTTCAATGCCAATTAATAATGACTCAATTTTAGAAAATATGGAGGCTGCTAAAGCAATTTGGCTTCTAGAGCTGATGAAATTCAGAAAATGAGAATATCCCTGCTGGATCAGAAGGAGCCATCCAGTCTAGCATCCTCCTTCTAGAAGAGCCCAGCAAGATGCCTTCAGGAATCCCACTGAGAATGGTATGGATCCCTGGCGCTGCATTTTTTACATAAACATCAGGGGAAAACACCTTAAAACTGCCGCAAATAGCAAATCGCAGCCGTTTTAAGGTTGTTTTCCATGGTATTTACATAAAAAAACACAGCGCCAGGGACCCAGAAGTAACGCACCGGGCACCCGGAAGTCCACCGAGTGCCTCGCTGCTGCCGTAAGATGGATCGTGCGGTGGGGGCGCCTGCTGAGCACCCGACGAAACGGGGAAAGGGGAATTCATCCATCCCTAGCAAAGATTCTAATTTTTTAAGACTCTGGGGAACTGAGCAGTTCCTGAGCTAATCTACACAGAACACCTCAGAGAGATGTTGAATCTATGAACTTCTCTGGCCAACCTTGGGGAAGTTCCCTCACCAGACTAAGCAAAATCTTGAGCTGATTCCCTTATATACACTCTAAAGCTTCTATTCCATTCCATGTGACTGGCGACAACCCCACCTTCATCCTGCCCCCCAGCCTAGCTACTATCACATGGACTGGGAGTGGGGCTTACAAAGAGGTATATAAAGAGATTGCTCAGTTGTTTCCGGAAACATTTCAAGCTTGGCCAGACAAGCTCAGAGGTTGCTCAACTCATCTGCTACCAAGACTCTGGCACCTCCCTGAACTGTGCCCTCTGCCCTTATTTCCAGAAATTTTTCTGGAGCCTTAACAAATTGTCTTTGTGGACTTTTGAACTGCTCTGAGCTGTGATTTGTGTACAGGATTTGTGTGAAACTCTTTCCATTTTTGTTCACTTTGCTGTTCCACAAAGGCTTTCCCTCATTGAAAATGCAAATCTGGATATGAAAATTGAAACTCTCAAAACCTCCAGCTCTTAAAACCATGGCCAACCCTCTCATGATGCAGGCTGAGGCACCTGCATCGGGTGACCGAGCAGGAGAGTGGCAAATTGCACCACTCCCTGCCTGCCCAGAAGGACCTGCCACTGCCCTGCTGCCTCCAGTGGGTGCTTTGGAGAGCCCTGCCAGCTGCTATCCTGCCGTGGCATTTTCTGCAGCGAGAGAGCAGCTGGAGGGGCTCTCTAGAGCAGCCGGCCACCCTCTGTTTACCTTGTTGCCCGGAGAGCCATGTGGCCAGAAGAAGCAGCTGTGTGGGTCTCGTGAGAGCTCACCCTGCATCATGGGACCAGAGCAAGCTCTCACCTCTCGTGAGAGCCCCACAGTGGCAGCAGTAGCAGCAAAGGTAACGGCGGTGCGATGCAGCAGCGCATGCTCTCTCCTGCCTCAGGCGGCAAGAGAGCTTGCGCCAGGGCTGGTTAACCCCTGTCCCCCGTGGACACATCCATAAAGACAGAATACAGGCAGTAGTATACAGTTAGTTCCAAACCAAATTTATTCTTCAGGTCAGGTAAATACTTTTGGGGAAATTATCTGCAGTGTTCTCTGAGTAGACCCGAGGCATGTTTCTGGGGGTGGGGGTGGATCAATGGAAGGCACCCACTGACTTCAGTGAAGTATAGATCAGGCTTGCAGTAATCATGATAATGTAAGAGCTGATGGTATGTCATGGGCCTGTCAAAACAAATTACTTGCTTCAGGTGAGTGAGCAAAGTAGGATTTTATAAGGCTAGAGAAAATATTACAAGGACTGAGTCTGAATCTAATGGTTTCTGTCTGCTAGGCAGCTGATATTTCTCTCCGATAGTGTTGCCAGTTGGAATATGTTTTCGATGGTTGTGTTTGGTTTCTTCTGTTACAAAAATATAAATACGAAGCCTTGACTATGTTAATAGTCTTTGTTAATGCAGTTTAATATCTGTTGGATTATATTAGACAAAACTGTGCTACAAGAGATTTAAGAGGAAGGAAGCACAGTAAAAGGAAAATAAGGCTGTGTTTTGTTTTGTTTTTGTTACCCACACTGCAAAATTACAGTCCTGACATTTGACCAATGTGGACTGTGATTTTTTTTAATAACTAGATTATGAAACAATCTACTGAAAGCAATCTATAAGTAGAAACCTATTTCTGCTCATGCCATTTGTTCTGTTTGCAAGCAGGAAGCAGGGGCTAGTCCAGGCACCTTCTTTTGAAGGCCTAACTGGTGATCAGCATTGTTGGAGCAGATAAAGTAATTCAAGAGCATAACAGTGGACACAAGTCTTCCTTGAATTCCCTGGATCAGGGCCACCACTTAATATAATTCAATATAATTCACTTAATATAACTCAAAAGCAATTTCTTTTTAAAAGCACCCTTTCTCCTCTTTGTTTGTGTTAGAAGTTTGTAGTGATGGGCAAATCCACCTCCAGTGGCCAATCTGATGAGTAGGGTGCAGGACATGTCACTGGAGGCGGAGCCATGGGGAGGTCACCAGAGGCGGAGCCAAGAGGGTCACTGGAAGCAGAGCCAAGGGGGAGCAGTCTTCTGAATTTCCAGCAGGCAGCAACCCATACCACAGAAAGGGAAAACTGAGGCACATGAACTTTAGGATTGTATGTGCAAGAGGCTTCCGGTGAAGTTTAAAATGGAGATCTGACGCTTCCTTGAAATCGGGGGGAGACCGACACAGCGTGAAATCCAGTCAAGAGGCTATCCTAGCTGGGTATTCTCCCCGGAATAAGAGGATGATCTAAGAGTGATTCCCAGCATATCTCTAAATGCTTTCTCTGTGAGTTTCACAGTGGTTCGAGCGGCTGTAGATTCTCTCGGGGAGGGGTAGAGAGTGGGAGAGCCCATCATCGCTCGCCGTCGTGTCTGGAGTTCTTTTTTTAAGAACCTGAAGATTGACAACTCCATTTCTTAAAGATTTATTGCCAATTAGCAACAAAGAAAATTTTATCCACAATCAGGATTAAATACCCTTTTCTTGGGAATATTAAAAAGAAAATAAGTTTCAAAAACTGCATAATCAGAAGATCAACAAATGTGCCTTGAAATTAGAAAGAAAGAGGTATTGTAACTCCTTTTACTTTGGATTTTGGAAATGTATAAAGCAGTATTAATAGGCTGCTAAATTATACTGCGTCACAGACAAGATGGCTACTTATGATGTACTGCGGGATCTGGCCGGAGAACTTGTGTTGTTGTTTGAAGAATTTAGAAAAAACCTGCTGGGGAATGTACAAATAAATCAAAAATTCCAGGAGACTACAAAGGGTGACCGATTTGTGAAGTTTGAGCAGAACGGGGAGGACGAGGCGAAGATTGATATACTGGATGAGATAACAACTGCATCTTCAAAGAGAGACAGAAAGAAAGGGGGGGTTGCCATTGAATCAAGCAAGAAGTCATTCACAAAGAACTGGGAAGGTGACGGCTGCCGGGCTATCTGGAGGAAGCCAGATATGGGGGGGGGGAGTTATTTGTGGAACATGAGCCGGAAAAAGATGTATAATGTGAACACTGTGTTTGATCGGGGAAAAGGGTTTGTTGACTTTTGGATGGGATAAGTGGTTTGACCCATGTTATGAAAAAATTGTTTGCTGATTATTGGACGGAAAAAATGGTTTGACTTATATTATGATGATTGCTGACTAATGGTGGAAGGGGGAAGTTCTTATGAAAGAAGTAAGAAGGTTCAGTTTCCCAAATGGATTGGTGAGAGAAATCCAAGTGGGAGAAATTTAAAGGAACATGCATAAATCTGAACATAAGGGGGGTGGGTGAGAGGAACCCCTTTGAGAGACAGGAGAACTTCTCCAGAGTGAGGTGGCTTTTTTTTTGTACTTTTCATTAATGTGGTGGCTTGGATCTTGAAGGGGACATAATTAGGATTAGAAAAAAGATTAGTTGCTGAGTAAAATAAGAATAAGGATTAATATTGAATTAGAATCTGAATAATAATTGGTTATTGGTAAAAATGTATTGAGTCTGGACGAAATTTAGTACTGACAATGATTAATGGAAAGGAACTAACTAAATGTGGATTAAAATCTAGGTTGTGAAGTAATGTGAAAATGTGAAATTAATACTATTATTATTATTATGGATTAATATCTATGTTTAGGAGTAAAGTGCTGTAGGATTTCAAGGCTTTGTGAATTTGTGAAGTTGATAAATAAGAGAGGGGAAACTTATATATATACATATTGGTTTAAGAAAAAAAAAAGAAAGCAACTTTTACAATGATCATATAGAAGATTTGATATAGTTGGTTGTGGAAAAATTGGGAAGTCCTTTTTAGTTCAATGTTGTTTGGTCTTGGTAATGTATGTTTGTTTGGTTTTTGTTTTGTTCTGTTTTCTGTATTTTGTTTTTATGGATTTTAAAATTCAAATTAAAAAATTTCCCAGGAAAAAAAAAAGGATTGTATGTGCAAGGGAGGAAGTGGGGAAATCACACAGCCACACAAAAGCACTCCTTTGGGCCCAGATTCTCCTGTTCCAGCAACAACTCCCATTCCAAAGAGAATCAAGTGACTTGAAGATGCACAGTGCACAGTGGGCGGGGGGGGATGTGGGAATTCACACAACCATACAAAGTCATTATGCTGCTGTTGCTAATGATGATGTCCTATGGAGATATCCTCAGGGCCAGATTAAAGCCATGATGGGCCCTGGGGCTAGCCATCTGTAGTGGGAGCCCTACTCTGCCCCCCCCCCCCGATACTGAACTCACATATGACAGATGTGCAAACACACACACTCAACAATGTATAATAATAACGCAAACAAACAAACAAAAATCACTACATATGTTAGTAGAAATCATCTTCCGTGATTTCCGGGAAGCAAAAGACTAATATCTCTTCTAAGGTAGAATAATCCAATACAAACACAAGCTTCCCCTTTCACTGCATACAGACACAGAAAACATAAACACACATTGAAGCACCAATTGAAGGACACCAATTGAAGGACATTGGTCCCAGGGCATGGTCTGAGGGCACATGAGGCAGCCACCACGCTGAAGCTAAGCAGGTCTGGGTCTGGTCAGTGCTTGGAGGGGAGACCACCTGGGAACCGCATGTAGCCACCTTTAGTTCCATGACAGAAGAAAGGTAGGATGTAAATGTAAGTGTATAAACAAACAAACAAACAAGCTCTCTCTCTCTCTCTCTCTCTCTCTCTCTCTCTCACACACACACACACACACACACACAAACACATATACACACACACACAAGAATGACCCACCGCCTCATTCAGTGAAAACAGCCAAACAGGACACATATGCATATACAGCCAGTGCTGGTCCAGGACATTTTGCTTCCTGAGAAGGACCAGCAAATGCCTCCCATTTCTCACTGGATGATCTGGGCCAGTCACTAGCTCTCAACCTAACCAACCTCACAGGATTGTTGTGAAGCTAAAAATGAGGAGATCTTTAGTTTCTGGCGGAAATGCAAAGCATAAATATGAGAGACAGTGTAGTGTAGTGATTAGAGTGTTGGACTGGGACTCGGGAGATCCGGGTTCTAGTGCCCACCTGGCCATGAAGCTCACTGGGTGACTTTGGGCCAGTCACTGACTCTCAGCCTCACCTACCTCACTGGGTTGTCGTGAGGATAAAATCAAGAGGAGAAGGACCCTGTAAGCTGCCTTGGGCTCCTTGCAAGAGAAAAAAAAGGCAGAATATAAATGTAATAATAATAAATTAAATTAAGTAAATAATTCTATACTAGAAAAACAATTGTCTTACACTATGTTCATAAGCCTCCCTAGCAACTGTGTATTGCATTGCTGTGCCCATCTGTGAATTGCATTACTGTGTGTTCCCATATTAAACATTCAAAATTTAAAAAACAAAACAAAACATCCTCTTGCTTGTCATACAGCCCAACAATGCACCTCCATCTTCCGTATGAACATCAGCTCAAGGAAACTATATTAACTGCAAAAACAACCAAGTGTCACTTCAAAGACTAAAAATGTATTCTGGCATAAGCTTTCATAGACAATAGCCCACTTAATCACATCATGGAGTATTATGGCTTTTTTCAGGATTCTATACTGTACATATAGTGGTGAGGAACTGTAAACAGCGAGGTCAGAAGGAAATTAAAAGCAGGAAAGTATTTAATGAAGGAAAATGCCCTTCTTTTCATTAAATACTTCAGAGCCGTCACCACCACCACCCCGATAACAATAATAGTAGTAATAATTCTCCACACAAAAGCACTCCTTTGGGGCCACTATTTTTTGTTCCAGAAACAACCCACATTGCAGAGATGAACAAGTGACTTTAAAATAATGAGTGCCAACTGTGTGGGTACTGTAGGGGTGGTGGGGGAATCACAAGCCCACAAAAAAGTACTTCTTCGGATCTACATTATTCTACTCCAGGAGCAACCCCCCTTGCACAAAGAATCAAGTGACTTTAAGATCATGAGTGGGGAGGGGGAAAGCACAGAGCCACACGTCATCATGTCTCCTCCTCCTCCTCCTCCTCCTCCTCCTCCTCCTCCTCCTCCTCCCTCACTAAGGGTTGTTGGAGAAATCTACAATCAAAGGATTTTGGATTTCTGTGACTCCGACTGGCAGATGACCGGTTTTTCCCAAGTCACATGGATTCCGTGGACTTGCATACCATTGTTTTTACTTTCCGTAATTTTACGCAAATGCAGTTGTTGAAAAATACACACACACATACACAAAAGACCATCTGAAAATGTGCATTTCCCCCATGCACATTCTGAGGGGATTTGTGCATTTTTGAAAGTGCGAATTTGCACAAGTGTGCAAATGTGTATGCATGCACTTGAGCGAAATCCAATTCCCTCAATGAGCGGATGATGGAATAAAAAGTGCCTGAAAATCCGCAAAATGCAGATGGAACTGATTTAATAAAATCCGTACATTCCTGCTTGGTACACAGCAGCAAGTTCTCAGAACACCCCCAAAATCCACCCCTTTGCATATCCACCACAAACATCCCTCAAATCTGCATGCCTGCTCAGACGTAACAGTGGCGAGAAGTAGCACAATAGAAAAATCCAGCTTGCATGTATACTGCAAACACAATGCAGAAAGAAATAAGGGCATACATTTCCTTTATTATGGAAATAATGCACGCACAGTCGCACACACACACACTCTCTTTCGCTAATGCACCTTCTCACACACACACTTCCTCACTCTCTCCTCCTCTTAAAAACAATTTAAAAACCCAAAATGTTCAGTCGGTGCTCCACCTCCGACAGTTCTCCTATCTCTGCCTCTGTCAGCCACATTCTTGCTCCGCAGCTAGGAGACCAGATGATCTACTGCAGCTGTGCACCTGTCAAAGGGCCCCACAGCACCACCCAATAGCCTGGGTTACCAGCTCCTCCTCCTTTTGCATAGGCAGAGAGAGCTTCTATAGTTGTTTATTTGAAGTGGTAAGGGATTATTTACTCGATAGTGCCCTACACACAGACACTCCCACGTTGCCTCTCTCATTGCAGGGGAACAACCTGAGCATGTGCGATTGACGCACATGCTCATTTTGCAAACTGAAGCCCCTGCTAGGTTCCAGCAGGAAGAGAATGGCCACCGATGTGACAGAACAGAGAAGCAGCCTTCCAAGCAAAGCAACGACAATGTCTCTGACAGGTTTTTGTTGGGGGGGGGGAAGTCCTCCAGGGGGGCAGTTTGCTGCACTCCCCCCCCCCCCGCAGGTCAATTGCCAATGCCACTGACCACCTGGGTTAAATTTGTAATCAGGCAAACTGAGTGATGTCCCCACACCAAAATTGGACCCTGTCATGTTCTGGATGACATCACAGGGAGGGCAACACCTAATCCTCCTCCCCTCAAGCCCCCAAATCCCCTTATCTTGTGGCAGCAACTGCTGGTCCAGCAGGGCAATAGGAAGGACTAAATTTCCAGGAGCTGCTGGGACTTGGGCTGCTGCTGAAGTCTTCCTAGGTGTCAGGGATGAACGGGAAGGAGAAGAGAGGAAAGACCTCCCCACTCCTTTCCTGCAGCCAGAGCAGGCAGGAGCAAATTGCCACCAGGAGAGAAAATAAGGGAGTTCTTTTCTGGTTCAAATTAAAAATCTAGGCCAGAAAAGAGATCAGAGGGTATAATGTTCATTGTATTTATATCAAAAGTGAGTACTGAGTTGCCAAAATCCACATACTGAACTAAAGAATTATGGATTTCGGCAACATTGCTAAAGGTTTTTCCTTTCGTGTGTTTGCATTCTTTAGCAAATATGCGTTCAGGTGTAAATTTCCCATGATGCTCAGAAAAACAAGGAGAAACATGGAGCTAGGAGAAGGATGGGGCCGAAGAAAAGGATCTAATGGTGTCCTCCATCTCAAAAGCAAGTTACAGAAATAAGTCCTGTAGAACTATTTTCAGAAATTTAGTAAGCATTTGATAGAAGAAAATAAATAGTTGGGACAGACTTCCAACAATGGCTTAACTCTACGTTTCAAAGCCAAGGTAGATAATGAATGCCATATAGATCACTTCTCAAGAGCTTACCTTTGTTACAGCATCAAAGCATACAAAGCCCATGCCAAAGTCTATGGTAAGCCCCATCAGATGACTCTCCAGAACACAGGCGTATGTCTTGCACTAGGAAAGATGGGGAAAACAATGCATGTTAATTAGCACAGTAGCCGAATGTACAAAAAGTTAGCAAAACAATAGCTGTAGTGGTGGTGGTGGTGGTGGGGAGTCTGGATGGTATTTATGTGCCACAAAATGTCCACAAATGAATATGTGAAAAATTAACCTATTATAGACTTACATATTCTATAGACCCTGTAAGTAGGTATGTGCAAAGAATCCATTTTGGGGGTGACAATCTGATGGATTTTCCCGACTTGGCCCTCTGGATTCCGTTCCATTTCCCCCACGCTGGTACTGACTCGATCTGACGCGAGTCGAGCCAGCACATGGATTTCCACTTTTAAAATGGGCTGCAATTTGTGTGAGTTGATTGAGGGGGAAAAAAAGCTCAGGAAATTTGTGCAAATTGCGTAGCCTGAAACTTCTGCAAGTTTTGGGCTCCACAATTTGAGCAAATTTCCTGAGCTTAAAGAAAAAGACTCACACAAATCACAGCCCGCTTTAAAAGCAAAAGAAATCGTATATTGTATGCATAATATTGGTGGGAAGAAAGAGGGTGGGGGAGACTAAAAGCACAGCCCCATTTGCACAAATCATGGGAGCTAAAAAATAATAAATTAAAATTAAAATTAAAAATGTGTCTATTTGATGTGTACAAATCATGTAACCGTAGCGGAAAACCATAGTGCTGATGCTGAGCTAGCCGAAATGGACAATGACAAGTTCTTTGTGAAGTAGGGAATATGGTGATCTAAGGAGGGAGGATGAATCTGACAAGGATATTTACCAAGGGAGTATGCTGTGCCCGGGGTTATGCAACGGACTTGCAAATGTGATAAAATATTTTAAAAAACAGCACAAACCCATTTATGTAAATTTAAACATTCAGACCCCATTTGCACAACAGACCCAATTTGTGCAAATCACCAATTGCACAAATGGCACTACAAATATGCAGATATTGGTTCTCAATGTGAACTATTTCACACACATTTCCAGAACCCCCTCCCCCTCAAAAAATCTGGCACAGCCCATTTCCGAATGCTGGACTGGAAACGCTGTGGAAGTCCATCGGGCTCAAAAGAAAAGGATTTCTCAGCGTCATACATCCCTATCTGTAACTATTGGTTTCTCCTTCCAAATATGTTTTTAGCTAATTATGATATATATTTTGTTACATTTATACAGTGAAAGTTAACTAGGTCACTTGAGTGAGTGTATGCCAAAGTAAGGAGAAAAACTTGAGTTTTGCTTGGATTTGTAAAGCATAGCTGGGGGTGTGCGGGAGATCCTTGCTGTATGTTGAAGACCAAAGAAGTGGCAGAGCTTCTTCAGTGTAGGAGCTAAAGGCCTTTCCCCACTTGCTAAGGCATTGCTTTCAAGGATAAATGCATTACATGCTGTGCTCAAATAAAACCTAACAGGGGAAAGTTGTAGAAGTCTCAAAAGATATTACTGGGTCTTATGTAACGATGGACTATGGTTCTAGTCACCACAGTTATTAGGATTTTGCAGGGATTTTGTAGATAATTTACTGATTGGCTTGAGGATTACTGTTGCTTAAAATCAGAGAAAACTTTTAAGATCACTTCCATTGCAATTTGGCTAAATTCTATGGGTTAAAGTCAGACTTAGTCCAACTTAAATCAATGGGACTTATATGAGCCTGCTCTAAGTATAATTAGGTCTGGATCCATATATGGTTGAATAAAGAAACAAGCAGTGTAGCAGATTATTAAAAAAAAAATACAAGCTGGAATTTCATTTTATTTTCATTTTAATTATATTTCTATACCACCCGATAGCCAAAGCTCTCCGGGCAGTTTACAGAGATTAAAAACCTTAAAAATACAATAACTGTACATAGTATAAAAACAGTTTACATACAAGCATGTAAACAGACACTCATACATACACACACTGGAGAATCCACTGGGCCAAGCAATATTCCCCAAGCTGACCATCCAAGTAGGAGCAGAACCACTGCAATGCAGTGCCTCTTTCTCCCAACTCAGACAATTGTCCCATAAGGATACCAGGGTTCATAATATCAAAAGCCACTGAGAGATCAAGGAGAATCAACACGGTCACACTCTCCCTATCTGTGTTTGCTGACATAGGTCATCATACAGGGTGACCAAGGCTGTTCCCATGCCAAAACCTGGCCTGAACCCCGACTGAAATGGATCCAGATAATCGGTCTCATTCAAGAGCACCTGGAGCTGGTTGGTAACCACCTGCCGAGGAAAGGAACATTTGCCACCTGCCTGAAGTTATTAAGATTTTTCAGGCCCAGGGAGAGTTTCTTCAGGAGTGGTCTCACCACCGCCTCTTTCAGGTGGCCCAGGACACTCCTTCTCACATGGAGGCATTGATCACCTCCCTGGCCCAGCTGGCTGTTCCCTCCCTGCCAGTTTTGATAAGCCAAGAGGGGCAAGGATCCAATATAGAACTGGTTGCACAAACATGTCCAAGCACCTGTCAACGTCTTGGAGCTGTACCAACTGAAACTCATTCAAGAAAACAGGACAAGGCTGCACTCTGAAAACCTCACCAGATTCACCTGCTACAACACTGGAGTCTAAGTCCAAATGTATGCAGGAGATTTTATCTTGGAGGTGCCTAGCAAGTGTATTACAGTAGGCCTCAGGTGGATCTACAGCATCCCTAGGGCCAGCACCTGTAGACCCTGAAAAGATCTGCTGGGCAGCACAAAGAGGATTTAATAGAGGCAGTGAGTGAGATATTGTTTCTTTGCCACCCTCACTGCCCCTGAATATACATGATCACACCAGTATTCGATTGTATCCACTAGGAGTTTTTCTGCAGCTGCACTCAAGCTGTCTTTTTTGTGTCATTGCTCTAAGTTCTGGAGTAAACCACAGAGCCATATGAGCTCTACTGCAATCAGGAGCAATCATGTCAGCCACCCAGATTATTTCTGCATTCCACAGATGTGGTATCTGTATGAAGTATGAACTGCATTCTATTTTTAGGCATATATGGAAAACATTTTTGATGTCAAGACTCGATAGTATCCCCATGTTCAGTCAATGCTGATATTACATCTTTATCTTAAACAAGTTGATAGATGAATTGTATTTAGTACTGAGCATATATTGCTTAAATAATGTTTTACGGGTGCAGGGATTTCTACTAGCCTTCTCTTTGATATATACATTGTTGAAATATGAACAACAAATAAAAAAGAGAGTTGATCACAGAAATACTCAGGACGCTGCTTAGTAGATCAAACAACTCTTGTGCAAGAGTTGAGCTCCGCCTATGGGTGGTCAGATACAGTACTGAGAAACTAAAGGGAACATTCCGTTGTGATCAGTATATGTTCTGCCATAAAAAAATTTTTTTATTGTGATGGCAATAGGAGCAGGAGCCTATTAAAAGCAGTAGCAAGAATAATACGCTATTGAACCAGCCCAAGAAGCCACTCAGGATCTGAGATGATATTGCTATAAAATTCACTTACGGTAGTTGCCTTGGATCCCATTTTATTTTTTTATTTAAACCATTTATATTATCCTTCAGCAAATTTGATTCCAGGACTGTTTACAAAAATTGACCCAGGATCATGGGTGTGTGTGTCCGATTTCTGCTGATATTCACAATTCCCCCCCCTCCAAGCCTGCAGCCCCCTGCAATACATTGTGTGCCATTCTGGAGGGTCTCCTGACCCTCAGGAGCAGCTTCACCAGGGAACATGGGCTACATTGAGAAGTGGGGGGGGGGGCAGAAAGGTCCCAGTGTGCATGTAGATGTTTCCATCCAAGCCTTTTCTTCAAAGATCAGGTACTCTGTGATCATTTATAAGTAACTAGTGAATGGACTAGCTTCACATGGGCTGGAATAGCCCTTAGTCTGATACAGTGAAGCCTTCAAGCAAACTTATACAGCTGTCAGAGTTGGACACAAGGTGCCTACCCCCCCGCCCCATCTGAGTGAAGCCATGCCTGTTGGCACCCCTAGGTACAGCCTCTGTCATGGTGCATCTCTGTAGCCCCCTGAGGGAGGGGTCTGTCCTCTCCCTTCCCCTTGGGGGTGGCTGCCCAAGAGCAGGGGGAGGGGCAGGCACATAACTCTGTCCCTCAGCCTACTAATCTCCTCTGGTTTCAAACTGTATGGACTGCAAACCCATATGCTGGTTAGGGAAGTCGTCCCTAGTTTACTTTACGGCAGGCTTCATCCACCTGGACACATGCAAATTAATTAATAGTATGCATTCCAAGTTTCAGGTGTCTAAGTTTCAGTTTTGGCGCTTTGGGACTGACAGATGGACACACACACACACACACACACACACACACACACACCACCACCACCACCATCATCTTTTATTATTATAGAAAGAAGAGAACCTCTTTTGTATGCAGTTTCTGTGTACCATTACTTTAATGTTGAATAAATGTATTTTCTTGAAAATGGGTAGATAAATGGAAACTTAGAATGATCAGTTATTAGCTTTCAATGCAATTGCTCTTCAAAGGAGACAGGGAATAGGAAGGTCCTTAGATTCCTAGAATTGTCTTTGTACTATAACCATAGTGGGACTTGGTCCTATTTTGGACTTCAAACTAACTCTAACTAGTAGGCATGCATGTATTATTTTCTTCATAATTTAGAATACAGTTGAAATATTTGTTCAATTCCTGCACCCCAAAACAATTTATCCAAGTACAAGTGTCGAGAAATGTGTTGGTATTGGCAAATTATCCAGCTTCCATTGCCACCGTGGTTAATATAGAACTTCTTACCATGCATTTCTGAGAAATGTTTGACATTTATTTATTTATTTATTTATTTATATACCCCACCTTTTTTCCTGCAGGGAACCCAAGATGGCTTACATAATCCTCCTCCTCCACTCCTCCATTTTATCCTCACAACAACCCTGTGAGGTAGGTTAGACATTCTAAAGAACTCTCTATTTTTAGTTTCGCTACCCTTACCTCACACCCAAAGTGTGACTTTTTGGATTGTGTCAATAAAACAAAATGGTACATCACTGAGATTCAATTAGTGACAAATTTCATTATCAAATTGAGCTCCCTGTTTGACAGTTGGCTCCTGGTACGAAATGACAAACTAGCAATGGTCAATGTAAATTGTGAATTTTCTGGACAAAATATCATGGTCAAAATGTGAAGCACAGATGTTCTTGAAAAGCCCAACCTACTCACAAGGGAAACACTTATGGGATATGTTACCTTTTCAGATTAAAGTCAGAGGCAAATCTCTTAAGGTCTTTGTAAGACTGCCAAAGACCTTAGCCAAGATATAGTAGAGCAATGTCTCACAGAATTTTTTCATATGAAATCTTTATTTAAAGAGAAACTGCTGAACAAAAATTTTTAATAATAATCACTAATGGATTTGTCTAGTGCTCCTATAAATTAAAATTTAGGTTTCTATTTGCCGAGAAACAAAATTAATACCATATTTTTCCCAATTTGCTTTTGAGTCAATGCCCAAAATACTATAATTCACAATGAATGTGATCTAAAAAACAACAGCCCACACCACCAAATCCTAGAGTTGCTTGCCTGTAACTTTTGTTCTTCACTGCAGAGAAATATATGAGAATATACCTGCACAGCTCACAGATGAGAAAGCTCTGGAAGATTGGGTATGCTGACTCCCTCCCATTCCACCCTTATGCAATAGCAGTCTCCGTATGGCCAAGGGCCAAACACATCCCATAAGTGTTTCCCTTGTGAGTAGGTTGGGCTTTTCAAGAACATCTGTGCTTCACATTTTGACCATGATATTTTGTCCAGAAAATTCACAATTTACATTGACCATTGCTAGTTTGTCATTTCGTACCAGGAGCCAACTGTCAAACAGGGAGCTCAATTTGATAATGAAATTTGTCACTAATTGAATCTCAGTGATGTACCATTTTGTTTTATTGACACAATCCAAAAAGTCACACTTTGGG
Organism: Shinisaurus crocodilurus; assembly: GCA_021292165.1. NCBI lineage: Eukaryota > Metazoa > Chordata > Lepidosauria > Squamata > Shinisauridae > Shinisaurus > Shinisaurus crocodilurus. The sequence goes on along the minus strand of CM037880.1, from coordinate 170,446,279 downwards.
TGTGAGGTAAGGGTAGCGAAACTAAAGGGAAGGAGGAAGGCCAGGCACCCTCGGGAGAAATGTTCATGGTGGCAAGAACCTGTTTCTGCATTATATATCGGAGACATTGAGCTCATAGTTCCTAAGATCTTTTTGTAAGACTTCAGCAAAACTTCCAAGTTTTAACAATGTAATTCTCTTTGAGGCATGTGGTGCAGAAATTGCAAGGTTTGGACTCAATTTTTACTCACACAGTTACAACACTTTTTGAAGATTGCTCTATTCAGCACCAGGGCAAGTGAGCCAAAACTTAAGGAAAATTTTTGAACAGAGCTCTCTAAGAAGTCCCTTCCAGCTGCTTTTTTTTTTTTTTTTTTGCATACTAAGAAAGGAAACTGAGCAGGAAGATGCTGACTCCAGCCCCTCACCACATACAGGGATTATGACTGTGCATGGCTGAGTGGGACAGAGTCATTGAGCTTTTCACAGTTGTATATGGATTCTTTAGACAATGTCATGGAGCCAGAGGCAGCATCTGACACCCTCCAGTTTTGCTTCTGTTTGTAAATAGCACTTTCCGCAAGTTTTTTTAAAGCAGGGGAAATGGGGTGTTATTTCTAATGGCAAAAGAAAATGTGATTTCCTTTTGCATATTTGCACTATTCTGCTATACCACAGTGCCACCTAGAGGTTATGTAGTGGAAAAGTAGGAAAGGAAACACTCTTTCTGTGATGAAAGCACAAGTATATGTAGCGGATTAACACCTTTGCGTAGAAAAGCCCAATGTTGCTGATGTTCTAAAGCTTTCTAGAATGCTCCACTTGTGGTCTGTCTGCACAGATACATTCCCATATGTGGAACTGAAGAGAGCTCCCCGAGAAGAACAAACCCATTTAGGCACTGAGATGGACATTGAATAGACTAGTTTTCAGGATTACAAAATTTTATTTAAGAAGTGACCTTCACATCTTTTAGGGTGGTAACTTGTAAAGAGAAATGCAAGTTGCAAAATATGCATCACTTGCTCAGTTCTCCTTCCTATAAAACCAAAGGGTTACTAAAACTGTGAGGTGTCTTTTCCACACAGATCTTTGGAAGAGTCATGTCTTGAAATAAGTGTCATTCATTATTTCCTGCACACATGTGAAAGTTTGGAATAAAGGGCAACTCTTTCAGAGCCAGTGTGGCGTAGTGGTGAGAGTGTTGGACTGGGACTTGAGAGATCCGGGTTCTAGTCCCTGCTTGGCCATGAAACTCACTGGGTGACTTTGGGCCAGTCACTGACTCTCAGCCTGACCTACCTCGCAGGGTTGTTGTGGGGACAAAATGGAGAGGAGGAGGATTATGTAAGCTGCCTTGAGTTCCTTGCAGGAAAAAAGGCGGGGTATAAATATAATAAATAAATAAATAAATAAATCATCCTAGCCAACCCATATTTAGGTACACATGTTGGCAAAGGCATAAAATAGAAGGATTAAAGGTTCACTTCCCCTTCTGATAAGGAATTGTATCATCCCAAACTAGCAGGGGAGGGACAAAATGGGAGAGGAACAGTAGAAGTGTGGGCCATCGTGATCTGGAGAGACCGTTCAATTCTTGCTCCTGCCTGCCCCCCGCCCCCATGGCTGCTGTCTTTCAAATGATTCTGTTCAATCCCATGGCAATCACAAGGATTTGGTGGGATTACAAGAAGAAGTAAGGCATGATCATCCTGCTGCAGTTGTGGCTGGCGGTGTTCCATCACAATAAAGAGATTGGGGGAAAAGTTTCATGGTGTTGCAAAAAGTTCCAAGTTTCATATTATTTCCCTCCCTCTCTCTCTCTCTCTCTCTCTCTCTCTCTCTCTGAAGTTTGGTTTCAACAGAAATAAAGAATAATGCTTAAAATAATATGTAAGATATGAATATGCAAACTTTCCAGTAAACATAATAAGAGAGAAATATATATTTTCAGTGCACAGGTGGGTTGAGGAACATTCTACTGATGCAAATAAAAACAAAATAGTCAGTGGAATGTGGCACAGTCAGTTGTACTTGTGACTCAAGTACTTTTCAAATCTCACCATGTTCGTGTAAGTTTGATTAATATTTATGATATTAAACAATAATATGTTTGATAAGCATCAATATTTAATTTTATTAACTCATGCAAATAAACAATTGCTTCCTCTTCATATCTTCATGCTATACCAGTGATTGTGGCATGGTTATCATGTATCAGGAAAGAGAGTCTCTTAGCTCTTCTCAATCCCTCATGCGTTTCACTCGGGGCTGTGAAAGTTCATTGTTATGGTGAGGGATGTATGGATTTTGTTAAATCCATTCCGCCTGCGTTTCATGGATTGTCAGCCGCCTTTTGTTCTGCCATCTGCTCATTGACAGAAACGGATTTTTGTTTATCCAGAATTTCATTCTATTTGTGCTAGTGCGCATTGATGCAAATCCCCCCAACAGTGAAAAACTGGTCCACAAGTCTGCGGAATCTGCATGACTTGGAAAAAGTTGCAGAATCAGCAGGTTGGATCCACAGAAATCCAAACTCACTTTGCTCCAGGCCTGTGGCTCACGCTGGCTCAGCTTGTCTGAGCGTGGAAAGCTAAGCAGGGTCAGGCCTGGTTATTACTTGGATGGGAGACCCCGCCTCTAGTTTCCTGCATTGAGCAGGGGGTTGGACTCGATGGCCTTATAGGCCCCTTCCAACTCTATGATCTATGAATTTCTTGCGGATTTCTCCGATCTCCCTAGTTATGGTACATATCTTCATAAATGAACTTGGATCTCTGCCTGAATTTTCTGGATGAAATAAACTGCTCTGGTACCTGCTATGGCACCTTCTGCTGGAGAAGCAATGTGGGTTGCTTTAACGTGGGTTGCACAGCTGCTGCCGCTGCTGCTGCTGATTGCACCATTGATACACGTGATACAAATTGTTCTCTCCAGTGAGGGAAGAACCATCTGTATGAGGATCACTGGGAGAGGGAGTGGAGAGCCTTCTGTACCAGGAAGGGTTGGGGGAGGGGAGAAGACTCTTCACTTCTTCCTCAAGTGATCCTCATACAGATCACTCTTTCTTTCCCCGCCGCTGCTAGCAGAAAGCAAAGAGAGATCTTTTCCATGATCACTGGGGTTTGTGAATGTATGTGTGTCCACATGTGCAGCCCCCTGACCCAGCACCACATGATGCGGCCCTCGGGGCACCCCTGCTTTAACGTACGTGGCCGCTGATTATGGGAAAGTACCCTGGGACTGAAGGAAAGTCCTGCTCTAAACGCACTGGCCCATCCATCCCAATGCTCCAATTTAGCAGTTCAATACCTCTGTGAGTGCTAGATTTGCTCCATCAATCACTCTACCTAAGGGTCATTCTCCTGCTTTCTTCAGCTACAAAACTATCAGCATCAAGCAGAACTCCTAGCAGGAAATATTGAAAGGTTAAAGATTATAATGGGCCTTGAGCAGTTGTCACAAATGGGTAAAGAGAGATTAATGTGCACCAGAGGTTAAAGTGGAAAAAAGGTCAGTTTCCAGCCTCTTGCTCCTTGGCTCCTAATCGGAGGGTTTTATTTCACCTATAGTTTCTCTGCTCATTTTAATTAATCCCTCTGACTGTGAACCTGGAGAGAATAAAATGAAGAATACTGCCCAAGGGAGTGCATAATGTCAAAGTTCTTAAAGCTTCAGTTTAAACCTTAAAAACCTAACACCTGCCATAAAAAAAAGAATGAATCATTTGCTTTTGATTTGATTTCACACACTGAAAAACATAAAAAACCTTTTCAAAATGAAGGTTTCCCGTATAACAGGCAACTCAATATTTAATTTCTCACTTCCACTATGCTCTGAAAGCAGAGAATCTTAAAACTGGCTCCGTGAATAATTCAGTTGCTCTTGTTCAAAAACAGAGCCAGAAGCATTATGATTCTCAGGCCCAAGAAGGTCCTGCAGTACACTGTAGTTTAGCCGGAGATGTTAAACCGTGGAAAGAATGATGCGCTGTAAAGCTCATCCCAGCCCATTTCTGAAATAGAAAAGGCTTGGAGACACTTGGTCTGAATTCTACCTTTAAAAATTCAATGTCAGTACAAAGAAATGCATGTAATCTTTACTTGGGTAATTTAAATACTCCTTGATCTTTTTTCTTTTCTTTTTTTGATGTAAAGAGCTACAACATAGGTGTAGCAGTGGGATTCCCCCCCCCCCCAAGTTCACAATACAGATGCAAAGTAGGAAAAACTAACAGTCACACAGACATTATGATCAAAATGTATTTCTTTAAAAGCTGCAGAGCTATAAATCCTACTACGTAATTTTGGTGAGACTCACTACCTACAAATCTCATTGATTTCAGTGGCCCTCGCTATAAATGAAAGTCAGGGTGACTTGGCAAGAAGCTGTGTGAGATATGTAGGATTTGTATTTTTCATATTAAGGATACATAACCCAATCATTGCTCATATCATAATTGGATCACAAGTTGCAACCCACATTTACAATCACCTTCTCCTTTTTTTTGAGGTTCTAATTTCCTTGATTTTTTATTTCTTTTTTGGTGCATGCATGTTTTGGCATTGCCAGCTGGGAATTGTATTGTGGGGGTGGGGGAAGGCAGGGCATTTCCTGGGTAACCATGCAATGTTCTCTTTCATTCTGCACATGGAATGCCAGGAGGATTGGGTCCATGTGAACCATCCACCCCCCAGCCATTCATAGCTCCCCTTAGCTTTGCTCCTCTGCCAGGGTGCTTGGCTTGGCCAGAAGGATCGGATCAGTGGGAAACTCCCCACCACTCAAGACAAGAGAAGAGAACCCACCCAGAAACTTTAAAACACACATACCATAAAGAATCTATCCACTGAATAAAGACATACTTGTCATAGGACTGACTGAAATCACTTCACACGCAAGTGTAGAAGAAATAGTCAAGATGCCTTGGAAAGGATATACCGGTAACATTAAAAAAAAAAAAAAGGGTAAGTCTAGCAAAACTTTTTTGTTTGTTTGTTTCCAAACATTACTGTACACAACACCCTCATGCATCTTCCAGCGATGTGCATTTATATGACACAAGGTGCTTCCAGATGGGGGGCTCCTAGAGTTAACAATCAGAAGGCTTTGGTCAGCTCTTCTGTCTTTTTTTTCCTTAATGGATTTTCTGCAGCAAGTGAAAAGACAGAAGTTCGGGGGGGGGGGACACATGGGAGGGTTACGAGTAGGAGACAACAATGTCTGGACCCCCCCCCCCCATAAAATGTTGTGCATGAGGCAGGGTTGTTAAGGCCCCAATAACTTGGGTAAGTGAGGATTCAGGAGAAAGGAGCAGCCTTCAACAACCAGCCAGAGCTGCAGCACAGGTCATGACTGAAAGTTTGAATGGAAAGACAGACATGAATGGGCAATGGATGGAAGCTTGCAATGATTAGATTAAAATGCACATAGCCCAAAGGCACAGGAGGATTCTCCTGAAAAGAAATAACTTTTCCCTCCAGGGGCAGACTCAACCAGACTTCAACTAATCATGTAGGCAGGCTAAACTCCTCATGTAAGACAGGCTAACTCATCAGGTAGGCAGCCCAACAAAAGGTTTTCCTTATGTGTTTGAAACACAAAGAGTAGGGCCATCAGCAGAGAGTAAGAGCAGTAAGGGGACAGAGACTGCCCCAGCTGCTCTCATATCTCCAAGAAGGCAGGAGAAAGGGTATAAAAATCCAAGAGTTTTAGCAATAGTGTGTTCGGAGCCGGCTGAGAGAGAGATATGTCCAAGCTGGACTTGGCACGCAGACCTCTTGAGCGCCTTCAGCCTCCACCAGAGCGACAGCTGAAATTCACTGCAGGAAGCCTCAGTGGACAGGTAGTAACTTCTTTCTATCCCACTTGATGGAAGCCTTTCTTCCACCCCTTCTTCTATTTAGGCTGGTAAGGCCAAAAGGGACTCTGTTTCCTCTCCAGAATATAGAGTGTGTTTGAACTATAGCGTAAGCATATTTTGCTGCCTGAAATCACTGAGTTTGCTTTAGGAACAAGTAAGATGCTGTAGCAACTCTATATTTCCTCTTTATTAAAACAACCCTTTTGTTTCTGGAATCTCTCTCTGTGTGGATGTTAGTTTAAGTGTAAATGGGCAAAGCGCATACTCCACCCAGCAGGGCACAGTTTTACCTCAGCCAAAGATCCCAACCCTTTCAAAGAGTGTGTGGTTAGTCTCTCTCTCTCTCTTCAGAGGGAATCTAACACCCAAATTATCTGTCATAACAGGGTGATGGCACCATAAAAACTTATGGGAGCACCAACAGATGCATTCCCTGCCCTTGAGGCATGTGCGTCTTTCCCAAGATTCTAAGAAGTTGAAAAAGCAACCAAGTTCTGTCTGCGCATGCGTGAACTGCACCAGCTGACCTTGCCTGATGGGAGGGGCTGTGGCCCAGTGGTAGAAAATGGTACAATGTAAGAAAAACATCAATATTTAGAATTAAATAGAAAGAGTTTGCTTTCCAACTCTTCCTACAGAAACCCAGCAAAAGGAGCCTGTGGATCCTATCGGTATCTTTGTGTCTCAACCACATAGAAGATTTAAATAGTGTTTCCCATTCCCAGGCATATTTGCCTCCAGTAGGTTTTTCTGCCCCTCTACGGCATTTGTTTCAAAACTAGTCCCTGTGTCATCATCTGTCCTAATATCGCCTTTCATTTATCACCCCATAAAATGCCAATTCCATGACTAGTTGTTCCTCGGGACCACATCCCCTTTCATTCATTATTTATTATTTTGCTGTTGTTGTACCCTTTCCTACAATGACCTCAGACCAGCTATTTTGCTCCACAACATTCCTGTGAGGTAGGCTATGCTGATAGTGACTATTTATTTATTTATAAATACTCAATGATATGCAGTGAACTTCATGGATAATCTGGGGATTTCAACAAGAGTTTCCCAGATATAAAACTCACCACCCATTACACTGTACTATTCCAGAATGTCATTCACTACTCCCTCTCAGCAGTTAATATTTTCAGTTTCATAGTAACATCTAACAAAAATTAACAAAAGTCTGCAATTCAACACAGCTAGTTGCACAATTCCTTTTTTTTTGGGTTTGGTTGAGAACATCAAACAAGTAAACCTCTCTCATTAGTACTTTCAAGGCTTGAAGTGCAAGAACCAAAGCAGACCTCCTGTGTGTGTGGTTTTTTTAAATGAGGTTTCTTGATGAAAAGATCACTAACGTCTAACAACTTGTCACAAATTTTACTTTTTTAAAAAAAAAAAAGCCCTTCACAATGTACTACTACTAATGTCTATCACATAATAATGCTGCAAAATAAAGTCAGTATAGCAGATTTCTTACCTGTATCCGTTCTACTTCTAAAAAAGTTGCTGACTGGAAGGCCTTTTCCCATAGTATGAGGTCACATTCTAATTCCACAGAAAAGTAGAGATCCTCTCCTGTTTCAGATTGGACACCAAAGCAGTGTTTTCGCCGATCCAGTAGATCACTGTCCTGATGAAAACCTGGAGTTATATAATCTTGCATACATCAATTAATATTTCTTACAGTACAGACCCACATGTTAGATGTAGAACAAAGTACCTATGCAGAACAAAGAACCTTGTAATTTTTATATGCCCTGCTTTAGCTTCAGTTTCAACATCTGAATGAAATTGAAACAAAAAGACAATTAACAGATTTTCCTTTAAGCAACAGAGTATAGTTTGACCTCAAGGATCCACAGCTTGAACTCTTAATAAGCTAGCTAGTTCCCAATGCTACAATAAACTGTAAAGTTCTAAAAATGCTTCTAAAATGTTTCATATATTCTGTGTACTTATGCACAGGACAGAATCATACACCAATGATTTCTGAACTGTTCTGAATACACCATAAGCACTTTCTGTTAAGACCAAGGATAAAGAAAAGAAACAAATTATTTAAATAGCTCTCCCATTCTCGATCTTTCTGCTATTAGCAGGGAGTATATCTATAACTATATCTATATCTATCTATCTATCGATCGATCAATCGACAGACAGACAGATATGTATGTTTGTAATCTGTCATCAGGGCTTTGTGGTCTTTTAGGATGGTATCCTAAATCTAGGTCCTCTCTAGACAGGCTATTTTTCACAAGTGGTGCTGTAATTAGTTTTTATGATTTTTTTCTGGTTCTGCAAATTAAATGAAGGAAATTACACTGAGTAGAAACTACATATAATTTATTATTTTTATTTATTATATTTATACCCCACCTTTTTTCCTGCAAGGAACCAAGGCGGCTTACATAATCCTCCTTTCCATTTTATCCTCACAACAACCCTGTGAGGTAGGTTAGGCTGAGAGTCAGTGACTGGCCCAAAGTCACCCAGTGAGTTTCACGGCCAAGCGGGGACTAGAACCCGGATCTCCCGAGTCCCAGTCCAACACTCTCACCACTACACCACACTGGCTTTATAACTTAAAATTGCTCTCCTTCACTGTCTATATTGCACCACTAACATTCACAAGTGATATATTCCAGAATGGCATTTTGAGAATCACATGGGGAAATGTTCTCTTTCCCACTCCACAGAGGAGTGGGGGAGGAAACACTAGGCACTCTGTTTGTTCCATTGCATCCACAGGACCCACTGCTAGTGCAACGGGGAGTTAGTGCATCCCATTCCCAAAGCAACCCCAGAAACTAGCAGAAGTGCTTGTATCTGGACCAAGACAGTTCAGCAGAACTCTCTTCCGAGAGATCCGCTGACAGTTTAAGAAACACTAACTCCATGTTGCACTGGTGGTGGGTGCCCACTGGTATGCAGGCAGAACAGGTTATGACCAATTATTACTCTGATAATTCAGCAACACCTCTCCCTCTATTTGACTCCTCTCCCTAAACTATGAACACTCCCAAGCTCCTGTTTCTTTGTATAACCAGCCTCCAGGATTCCTTGTTCTTGATACTTAGCTCCACATCCATGGATTTCTTTTGAGCTGGACTACTCCCTAGGGATAATTTTGCATCACTCTCCATCTGCATTACCCTCTGGATTTAGCATTTTTTATTTACCTCCTCTTAGTACTGATGCATTTGTTTCCTGGCATTCTTCTGGCTTGCATTTCCAGAATATGTCAAGACAACTGCAATGATGGTGTGCAGGCATGCAAGAAGTGCTGTTTCACTACCTTTGAAATCTTGTGAGAAACTCTCATCAGAGAACCTACGTACCTGGAGTGCTTTTTTAAAAAAATAAAAAATAAAATAAAAATCTTGGATTCTAAAAAAATGAAAGCATTATGATGTGTACCAGCACTGGTGTACATACATGACCATTTGAAAAATAGAAATAAAAATGGAAAATGATCTTTGCCTTGGCAGTCTTGGCGGGCTGGGAAACAAAGGTTATCAGCTGCTAGCAGCTTGGCATGGAATGATCATTGCCTCTACTGTGAAATGGACAGGATGGGGGGCGGGGGAGGAATTTGTCAGAATTTGTTTTTAAATTAACTACTACTGTGCACACCAGGAATTATGAACACAGATGCCCCTTTGAACAAAAGCAGCTCCCTTTTGCCTTGGCATGTTGGCTGGGGACCATCACAGCCATCCATGCTGGGAGTTGTAGGCCAAAAACATCTGGGGACCCAAGGTTGGAGAACACCGGTTTAAGAGCACAGGAAGCAGCAGCCTGACAAGCCCCGAGGGAGGAAGTCCTGGCTAAGTCCTCTAGGGGGCTTTCCAGGAAGCTCAAACAGTCAGAGAGGTTGCAAGGACAGAATGGGGAAAAAAATGGGAGAAGAAAGCACACATGAACCCCTCAGCCACCTCCTTACAGTGAACACTGAAGTCCTGCGCCCTAAAAAAATTCTGCAAAATTCTCAAAATCCCAGTGAACGAGGCAGAAAAATGTCTGCCTCTTTGGTAGGGAAATGGAGAGGTTGTGCAAGGGCAGTGGGTTTTCAGTACAATACTAACGCCGGGCGGGCATACAAAAAATAGGCACTACTGTGAGTCTGTTACTTGTTTTTCTCTCACAGATGGAACTGACATAGATTCCATATATCATAGAGTTGGAAGGAGCCTACAAGGCTATCGAGTCCAACCCCCTGCTCAATGCAGGAAACTAGAGGAGGGGTCTCCCATCCAAGTAATAACCAGGCCTGACCCTGCTTAGCTTTCCACACTCAGACAAGCTGAGCCAGCGTGAGCCACATGTATGTTAGTTTTGCAAAACTCTTTCTAAAGAAAATAAAAATAAACATTTTATTGCACAGGTCTTGCTCAGAGGGCCTCTATTTCAACATAGTGACATTTCTATTTTTAAAAAATTTTAAATTAAAGAAATAGATCAAGCATTAGAAGTACGTTTGCAGCCTTACAGCTTGATCTCACACAATGCTGTTGAGTACAATGGGACCTCTTCCCTGCTTTCCAAGCTCAGAGAAGCCTTGGGAGAAGGAAAAGGACTTGCTTTGCAGGATCTGAAATGGCTCTGCAACCAGAAATGCACAGAAAGCAATAAAGGAGGAACATCCCCAACACATAATCCACCTTCCCCACAGAGAACTCTTCCCACTGTGCCTCAATCATGCATTTTCCAGTCCACTCAGACTGAAAAATTGCATGGCTATTCTGCTCTTCCCCTCTATATCAGGTTTTTCTTTTTCTTTTCTTTTTTGTAGTTAGAAAAAAGATAAATGTAGGTGGGAAAACACAGGTTGATTACAAGTGGATCACACAACATTATCTGGATCCTCCATAAATTTCCATGAATGAGGCATGTTGATGGCAAAATATAAACCTCATCTGGAAGCACTCCCAATACAAACATTTTTAATGACATACTTTTGCTTCTTCTCCACAAGTCAATATGTATAGCCTTCCTTCTTTCCATTATGGAACATTTTATAGGGATGTACAGATATTGTAAAATCTGTTCCGTCTACATTTTGCGGATTGTCAGGCGCTTTTTGTTCTGTGTTCTGCTCATGGATAGAATTGGATTTTGCACAAAGACATGTGTATGCATTCGCACTCCCGCAAATGCACAAATACCCTCCCAAATATGCAAATATCCAAAAAAATGCATATCCTCACACTTTAGCCTATGGGGGAAATGTGCATTTTTGGTTGGTGGGGTTTTTTCCCGTATTTTTCTATGACTAAATTTGTGTAAATTTACAGAAAACAAAAAACCGGTCTGCAAGTCTGCGGAATCTGCTTGACTCAGGAAAAGCTGTTCTGCTGCAAAATCCACAGGTTGGATTCTTAGAAATTTGAACTCATTTCAGTCCATTGCAGATTTCTCTGACATCCCTAGGTGGCACACACAGGGTTCCCACTCAGTCTCCCATCCAGGCACTGACCAGACCCAATCCTGGTTAGATTCAGCAAGGCTGTACCTCCAGGACATGACCTGGGATCTGTTTCTACTTCTCATGGGGAGAGGAATAGAGTAAGAATGGCACTGAAGTCCTGCCCACTGACCAATGGAAACCCTACTGAGCATTCCCTCTGGCTTTGAGATTTCACCAGGGGTGCCCACATACTTTCAAGCCTTTCTTCACAGTTCTATTGGTTAGAAACCTGCCCCCCCCCCCTTTTTAAAGGTGGTATTTTTAGGACTGAATTCTCAGCTGGCATTAGACTACAGAATAGGCAAGCCCTGCTTTCAAACTCCTGTATCCATACTGTGTATTCTGTGATGCCATGCGAGTATGCTGAAAGATCACGAAGTGTGATGCAGAGTGCAGAAGAATTGAGCTTCTTGTCTTTTGGGGGTAGAACTGTAAGAGACTGGAGACCACCTGTTCTAAACAGAGTTTGTTCTGTGGCTCCACTCCCTTCTTGTAGAGCACTGGGCTCAGGGCAGGCAAGCACAAGGGGCTGTTAGATCATTCTACATGTTGACACAATGCAGCTATCTGAATGCTCAATGGTAATGATTTTGTAATGATTCTCCACACAGTAACACAATCCTGTAGACACTGCTGTTGGCTCTCTCCCCTATCGTCTGGTGCTAGGTAAGCTTCAGAAGAGAATTGTTATTGCTTCATGTCCCGTTTGCCCCCTCAACCAATTGGTGTGAGATTTGCCTTTATAGAAGTTCCATTATTGTTTTCAGTTAAGCAGAGAGGTATCGGCATTAGTAATTGTTGATTGTTGCTTAAATGACTATTGTCAAGGGGAGCCAAGGGGATGGAAAGAGAGAGAGAGAGAGAGAGAGAGAGAGAACTAAATGAGGGAAAGGGATGAGAATGGGAACAAGAAATTTGAAAGCACATTGCATTGAACTGGGGGGGAAATGCCAGAGGGAGAAACGGGAGCAAATCTAGGATAAAAGGATGCCTATGTCTTCTACAATACATGGGCATGATGCAGAGAGACTGGGTTGGTACTAATCATTGCCTTGAGTCCAACTATCTATGTGATAAGAATTACTTATGCACACAGCATATCCAGGCTCAGGGCCTTATCATGCCTAAACGACACTGACTAGATGTTGTTGCAACATTGAATCCTGGGAGACAATATTAAATTAAGATTGAAAGGACTATGTTCCTGAAAAATTGCTTCATAGTTTAATGACAAATTAGCAGTTTCAAATTTAGTATAACTGGCAAACACTTCCTGCAGATATCAGTACTATTCATTTGTTACCATAATGTTGTGATAAAGCAGAATTTATTTTCCTATCACCAGATGCCTCAGTGTAGTAATGCTGGGCAAATGACGATTTCCAATCCAGCTCCTGATGAAAAACATTAGCCAAATAGACATTTCTGCATATATAATCCCAGAAATAATGCATTGTGAAATGCTGTTGTTATGTATGTACACACACACACACACACACACACACCTTTTTAAAATTATTTGTTATTACTCATTTGCTGCTTGGCATTTAAATCTGTACATTTAAAATATATTATTATATTGCAAACTTTCATTTATTATGTTTGCATAAAATCTAAAATCACAGATGGCAAGAGAAAATAAAAATAAAATCAGAATAGTTGCATTTTCACACTTGATACTATTTTTAAAAAAACCTTTCGGCCGACAGTATATCACATCAGAGTATTGTTAATATAAAAAGCAAAAGGGACAGATTTAAGATGGAATACATATTCTGATCAAGGAGGCTCATTTATTCAGATTACAAATGTGGGAACATGCAATTAAGATTTCTAGAGACATCTATTAAAGTGCCGTAAATCCACAGTTCAATGCAAGTTGTGATATCATAAACAAACTTTCCACTAATCTTTGGGAATACATTAAATAAAACCGGGTAAGAAAGGATCCAATGGTTCATCTGTTCTATAACAACAGGGTCAGCTCCAAGCTGGAGAAGGTCCTCAGCAGCACAGGTCTTTCTGATGGTCCCCCTTGTATTCTCCCCTCCATTAGCCCTGGCAGGCTTACTTCGTAGCAGTGGGCAGCGACGGCACTCTGATGAGTGCCTGGGTAGTTTGGAGCCATCATTTAAATTCCCTTCAATTCCCCAGAGCACCTCTGATGAAGTGCTGCTCTGGCAGGGCCGGATTAAGCTAGGGGCTGTTGGAGCGGAAGCTCCAGGCCCCCTACACAAAGTAGGCCCACAGGGACGCGCCCGTCCCCAGCTTCTCTCCTCCACATTCACCGTTTCCTTTCGTGGCCGCTCGTCCCGCTTGTTGCACGCCTTTTCCTATCCAGGATCCCCCCCCTTTACCCCTCCTCGAAGCTCCGCTTCCAAACCTCTTGGATGGCGTGTGTCCTAGTCCTCCTCCTCCCAAACCTTCGTTTGGTTTCCTGAGCGATCATCAGCCCCGCACCCCGATCTCCCAGCGCCGCTTGCCTAGCTCCCTTCTCCCCGGCTCACCCGGACGCGGGTCTCCAAGCAGCTGGCTTCTTCGCCAATCCGTCAGCGCACGTCTCCCGCCTGAGCCGCCCCCTTCCTGGAGAGGGTGGGAGGCTGGGAAGAACTGAGAGGGCGTCCAGTGAAAGAAGGAAGTCCTTTCCTGTTTACCCAGGGGAGGGGGGAGAAGGAAACTTGGGGACGTCGCGGCCGGAGAAACCAGGGCCTAAATAATGTCAGAAACCAGAAGGAACCCTCCCCGCTCGGCTAACTTCCCCGACCCGGTGCCCTTCGGACTACAGTTCCCATCATCCTTACAGCCCAACACGTCAGGGCTACAAGGGACCACCGCCAGATCAGTTTGGTTGGGGGAAGGCCAGACGGTTCCCGCCGCGACGGGTGCCTTTCAGGCAAAAATTCAACAGGTAAAGTTTTACCCTAATGAGTGGGGTTTGACTCTTCGCATCCTGGTCCTCCCTTTTAGGGATAAGGTTGCGATGCTGCATCAAATGCATTGTTTGGGGTCATATATCTTGGGATGCAGTCCTATTCCCCCCAATTTATTTAAGAACATAAGATCAGACCATCTAGTCCGGCATTCTTTTCAAATAGTGGCCAACCAGCTGCCCACGGGAGACCCACAAGCAGGACAGGAGTGCAACAGCACCCTCCTGCCCATGTTCCCCAGCAGCTGGTGTACATATCCATACTGCCTCTGCTACTGGGGGAAGCACATAGCCAACCAGGACTAGTAGCCACTGATGGCCTTCTCCATGAATTTGTCCATGAATTTACTTGTCTGAAGTAGTTTTATGCTGCTCCTCAGACAAAAAGGGTTTCAGAGCAGCTTACATATGATCAATCAAATAAGACCTATTAATTTAATCGGTGTGATTGTGCAACTCTATCCCCCCCCCTTTCTTTTTTTTTTAAGAAAAAGAAAGCCCACAGTTTAGTGGTAATGGAAATACTCAAGAGACTGAGACTTACTACTTCGTGGGATTGCCAATGTCTGTCTTTTGGAAGGGCTCTTGTGACTTCTAACAGTTTCACAACATGCAGAAATCCATGTTGTGAGAGCCAGTGCAGCGTAATGGATAGAGAGATCTGGGTTCTAGTTCCCACTTGGCCATGAAGCTCACTTGGGTGACTTGGGGCCGGTCACCGACTCTCAGTCTAATTTTCAAAATGTACCAATCTTCCACTGCAAATCAAGACATTCATGGGAGTCAAGAAACACAAATGTACAAGTTTATGATTGCACAATCTCTAGTCGGTGCATTTCCAAATACATTTGTGACCCTCCGCATGTATTTGTGTTTAATGGTCAGCAACTGCAGTGGTGAGCGTTCATTTTCAGCATTAAAACGTGTGAAAAATGAACTAAGGTCTTCCATGGGTCAGGAGCGTTTAAATGCGCTCTCTCTGTTGTGCATTGAAAGTGGTTTGCTGAACGAGCTTAATCTTGATTCTACAATTGAGGAATTTGCAAGTAAAAAAGGAAGAAAAGTTAATGTGTAGTTTTATTTTCATCTACCAGCTTGATTCATTTAGTTTAAATGCAGGTTAGAGTTCAGTGAATAACCTGTTTGTGTGTTTAAAACTAGTGGTTGCTATTTATTTCAAGAGTTACTCTCTGCACCATAATCATAACGCAGGCTGTATTGATTATGATGCTTTAATAATAATAATAATAATAATAATAATAATAAACTTAAAAACAATTTTTATGACCAAATCATGTTATTGATTTATTTATTTAAAAGGTGTGTGAATGTCATTTATAACGGTTTTATAGTAACAAGCTATTGTTACAAAAAAAAAATTTTCATATGTTCTGTTTGGCACTTTAATGGATTAAATATTTAATTTGTTTAATATAAAATTGCGTCTCATTGTATTTATTTCATAAAAGGCCCACCAAAATCTCAGCACCAGGCCATTGCTTTAATTGCCGTGCTCTGGGGAAATGTGGGAAAATAAAATGGCTTTTCTGGGCTGCCATTTTAATTTCTGACAATGTCCTGGAGTGATGTTACATTTGGGGTGCTCTGGGCATAGTCGAATATTTAAGTGGTGGCTCCAAACTGTCCTGGTACTCATTGGAGCACTGCAAAAAGGGGGAGATGGCAGGACAAGTGTCATCCATGCCAGGTTCTAGACACTGCCAGAGGTTGTTGGGTGCTAACAGTGGCCCTGAGAGATGCAGCAGTTCCATCCTGCTTGGAAACCAGGCCCTCCGAGCTAAGAGAATCCTTCTCTCTTATCTCAGATGCATATGGAGAGTCTGTGGAATAATTGTGACTGTTCAGTGCTCAAGTTATCTGATTCATGCTCTATGGCCCTCTTCTTATTTTACAGAATTCCCTCGGACACTGAATACAAAATTCCAGAGTTACATCCTGGCCCACATGAAATCCTAACCCAAGATTATATCCATTATTCTGGAACTGTTCAGACAGACCATTAATCTACACCAACTTGCTTTCAGGGGTTATTTTGTTTGCAGCAGTTAAGGTAAGGTCTAGGCTCTGCTTGTTGAACACAGCTGTGTGTGTGTGTGTGTGTGTGTGTGTGCGCGCGCGCACACACACACACACACACACACATTATATCCCTCCTTCCCCTCTTTTCAGTGAAGCTATACTTGTATTCTACATACCTTGAGTATTTTGTACATGATTTCATACACAGAAAATGTTCTTTCAGCTCGAGTCCAGTCCCACGTAGTAACCTTGGGTGTAATTGCACAAAATATAAATGCACTGATTTTTAATCTAATTATATATTAGATATAATATATATATATATATATATATATATTTGGAAAGTAATAGCACATTTTGATATACAGTATAGGCAACCATTTTGCCGTTACTTCTGAGACATCCTCATATTTTAATAGATTGGGTCTATTTTTCCGAAGAATACCTGTACACATGATGATGAAAAAATTAAAATCTGCATTTTGACAGCTGGAAAAGAACCCAACACATCATGAAGGTTTTGTGGGCAGGGCAGAGTCTCCAAGCCAGCATGGCCCTTCTAGCATGCTTGGTTCTTAGAGCAGTGCATAATGCTCCATTCACAGAAGATACCTCTGGCATGATGTTCAGTGATCCTCTTTCTCCTCTCAGCCTCCCACACCCCACCCCACCCCATTCAGAAGGATCCTCTGACCCTCAGGAAAGGCTTTTCAGGGGCTCAGAGGAACTACTGGGGGAGAAGAGGGTGGGAAAGTCACCTTTTTACCCACCCCCTTCTATCAGTGTATCATCATAGATTTCATAGATCACAGAGTTGGAAGGAGCCTACAAGGCCATCGAGTCCAACCCCCTGCTCAATGCAGGAAACTATCTCTGCTTCCAAGCCTGTATGTGTGAACAAAAGGAATAGATCATGGCATCTCTCCAACCTCATTCTTTTGTTGCTCAAGTGGAAACAAAACTGCACACTAGATAAAAAATTCAATTGAGAACATTTTTGTTTGGAAGCAACTTCTCTCTGATAGTACTGAAAAAGCTCTAATATTTCCTCATGCTCACAGCAATTATAAGCTGGAAAACTGACCTCATTGCAGCACAAACAGCACAAAGGTTTTCTTGCTTGTTAACTTTCCCAAACACAGCTGTGTAAGGGCCAAAGTGTTTCTAAGTTTATCCCAGTATTGGGAATGGACAGGATTTGTTGTCAGATCAGATCCCTTCTTCCCATAGCTGTTTTATGTCTATAAACCATTATTTCCAATTGATACCTTCCCTGGTACAATGCTGACTGTAATGTCTAGGATTAACATAAAACCTGTACATCAATGGCATAAAATATTGGAAATTGTAATATTGCCTGCTTAAATCAACGAGGTAATGTAACCACTAGTTAGAGTGGGAGGAAAGGGTTAATTGAACAATCCCCAGGGTGCATGTTTTGTAACCTCTCCTCCCTGTTTCTGGCCTCTCTTTGGCCAGCTCCCTCTCTCTGCCTCTCCAACCTGATGGACACACAGTCTGAGCTGGCTTCCAGCCAGTGATCTCCAGTGAAGCAGACTCTTAACACCAAGTCTCTAATCTGCCTATATGCATCCTGCATATATGAATAAATGGACTGTAAGTAAAACTAATAAATATCTTTATTAGTTTTAAACCTTGTGAGGACAATCCGTTTCCTTTTAAGAGCCTTTTTAGCAGGGTTTAACAACCCACGTGGTGATAACCAGTTTCAATAACCAGGCTGTGCATAAGGGGGGAAACTCTGCTTCGGCCTAACCAGTATAGGACCGACTCCTTCCCGTATCCTCCAACATAAAAAAACATCTACATGTTTAAGGGGCAAACACTACCTTGTAATTATACTTACTGGAGGTGCTATAAATTTATAAAGTGAAGAACCCCTCAATGCTAGAAACTTTGGTGTATACATTCGGTCCTGAAGAGAATCTTGCTCCCGTTCTTCTGTCCAGCCCATGTAGACTATCTGGCAGAAAAATCAACAGTTTTGACAAACTCTACACATATACCTCTTAAATAAAAGACATACAGTGGTGAAAATACATCATATCTAACAGCCTGTTAGTACAATTATCAACTGAAAATTCATGGGGCAATTGGACCTTGTGAACATCCTCAACCGTGCATATAATGTGTGACTCAAAGTTTATGAGCATACAAAGACATATCACAGCATACATGCCCCCCCATGGTTTATCACATAAAGAATTTCCAGCCTGTAAACAGAGCTTTGTTAGCAAAAAAGCATGACTAATTACAGCTCTTTGTTAACTAAATATCTTCGTAACTTTACAAAATAAAAACATGATCAGCTTGAAATAAATTTTTACTTTCTTCCCTAACAGGAAAAGAACACATTTGTTTACTTTGAAAGATTCAACAAAAATGGTGGTGCAACAAATATGCTTAGGCTAGATTCAAGCAGCATGTTGCTCATGTCATGATTACAATGTTTATGTGGCAGCTTTGTTACAGGAAATTGCTATTGTGTTTTATTGAGAGAGATGATCCAGTTTTCCAAATGCCACTCATAAAGCTGTCAAATCATAACACCCCATTATGGGTTCACTCAGCCTCTTGTGAGCATGGTAATTTCTAAGCAGGGCATAAACCCAGAGACCTTGGATTGATGTGTGACCCAGGTATCACACATTTTTGTCTGCTTTTGAGTCTTTTTGGAAGTAAAAGAAAGAAAATTTCACTACATCTGTACATTGCATTCACTGGCAACAGAGTACCTGGAAAATACAGGGTGTCGTTTCTTTATAATGCCCCTGATTAAGGTCTTAATTGATTAAGATCTTAATTGAAGAAATTTAGAAATTATGTTTTGTGCACCTAGAGGTTTCCCTTCTTCTGCTTCCTACTCAGTTCAGCATCATCATATGCTGCAATGGAGCAGGCAAGAAGAGTTGTGTGATCTATAGGAAAACTGTCTCCTATACCTTCTCTCCTGTATGAACTGCTGGTTATAGTTCCTATTGGAAATTGGGAACAGACTGGAATTTAGTTAGAATACTGTACACCAGGGGTGGGCTACATGCAACCTGCATGCAGACCCCAGCCTTTTATTGCGGCCCCAAAGTTGTTGCTACCAAATTCCAGTGGTGTGGTTATGGTGGCAGCCCAAAAGCAGCATTTTCAGTTCAAAACAAGACCTGCAAAGAGTGTACACCTTGTTTTAATGCACATTTGTGGCCCCCTGGGGCTTCTGGGAGCACAATTACACTTTTTAAAAAGGCACGTGCTCCCTGCTCACCTTGTTTTAAAGTGAAAATGTTGCCCCTACTGAATTACTGCCAAAATTCAGCAGCAATTGGGGGGCAGGTATTGTCACCCCTACCCCGATCCTCTGAAGTTGCCCAGCCTGCTGTACACCCTGTTGAACTGGCACAAGTGGTTTTATACCTGGTGCTGAGATCCTCTGACTATTAGTGATGGGAAACTTCACAATCCATACTGAGGCAACATGGTTAGAGGAGGCAACTCAGAGCCTCACAGCTGCTCTGAGATTGTCCCCAATTGTATCAGCCCCAAGACATGTAGCAAGACAGATGCTGGATGTATTCTTCTGCACTGGCCTTGAGGCTGGGGAGATTGTTCTAACCACTTTACTAGGGGCAGATCATTAACTGGTGAAGGTATTGATTGCCAGAAGGGGCCTAACTTAAATTGTACTGAGTTCACTTATTGTGAAAAGGACTGCCAACCGGTCCTTTACTCAGGACCAAAGATCAAAGGTGCAAAACTGCCAGCCTTAGCTCTGCCGTCTTGACTTGATTCTCTCAGGGCCTTGCCCTTGTCTGTACGCTGGATTTAGCACTGAACTACAGAGGAACCACACATTCCATGTGGGGTAAAACCAGGAAAGTTTATTTAAGGTAAACAGATTACAACAAAAGGTGGGAAATGAGGGAAGGAGACAAGGTGGGAGACACTTTGGTATACACAATAGAGCTATAAAACAACAAAGCTAGTTCCTTTACTATATCACTACCCTGGCCTTACTCTCTTTACCTGGGGGTTGTTTGGTCCTCTTCAGGGCTTGCCTCAGCAAAAGCCCTCCTCCCACAAAAGCGTGCAGACAACAACAACCAAAACCAAATGCTACTGCAGGCAGTATAGATTCTTTCCCCCCTCCTTTCAGTAGCCCAGGTGTCTTTGGCCAATCAGGATTAACTTCATCTGGCTCAGGCAGGTGAGGGCAGTGGCGTAGCGTGGGTTGTCAGCACCCGGGGCAAGGCAAGTAATTTGCGCCCCCTAACCCAAAATCTGTCTCGGTGCACACTCCGGAGCCACAGAATGCCTTTTATGAGCCGCGTCTTCCGCCAGCCCAGCAGCCGAGCCGCAACGCCTGCCCAGCCTTGGCTGCAAATCCCCCCCCCCGGCGACTTAAGCCCTTGCTCGAGTGCCGGGGGGCTTTCTGCAGCGCCACTGAAGCCGACTTCCCCGCAGCATCCATGTGCGGCCATTGCTCCTCTCCTCCGGAGGCGGGGAAGCGCCCCCCCAAGGCCCCTTTGACTTCTGCCATCCCAATCGGGCGCAGCGACCTGCACGGCCGTCGGGAGCGCTCGCAGCAGCCGCGGGAGAGTTCGTGGTCATGAAGAGAGCCGAGGTCAGATCTTCACCTCTTGGGGGCTGCACCTGACCGAGAGCAGCGCCGCCGGCACCGAGGCGAGCGCGCGTGCGTGCGGCAAAGCGCGGCCCCGGTGGAGCGGGCTGCTGCCGCCGCTGGACACCTGAATGGCCGGCCCTTGGCGTGGGGCTGGCGGGAGCTGGGCACGAGCAGGGCGGCCCACGGGGCGCGGGGGGGGAGAGGGAGGCCTCGCGTTCGACCGCCTTCCAAGTTGGGTCTCTGTGGAGCCAGCCCTGCCCCGTGTCCCCCCGCCACGGCCGCGCCGCCTCCCCGTAAGAGGATGGTCCGCCGCGGGCAGGGGCAGAGAGCTGCGATTGCGAGCGCACCCCCCCAGATGTTGCGCCCGGTGCGGCCGGCCCCCCCTGCACCCCGCACGCTACGCCTCTGGGTGAGGGGGGGGCTCATGACTAGAGGGCTTGGGCCACATTTGCATGCGAATGGCTGTGGCGAGACTCTGTGGTGTCAGGAGCCATCATAGAACTATGTACCTTTTGCATCTCCCAGCCCCCAGCTGGGATTATACTTGTTTACGCATGAGGAGGGGTGTGTGTGTGTGTGTGTGTGTGTGGTGCAGGAAACTGAGGCTTTTTCTCCACACTTATTGTCAGGATCAGAGCAGATAGAGCTCTGCAGCTCCATGTGGTGGTCGCCTTGGAAACAATAGGCCAGTCTGCAGTACTTCCTCGCAGGGTTCAATCCCGGACCGATAGGCATTCCCAGGTGCATTAACACACACCAGCTGGGAGCTGTGGGAGGCCCTATTCTTCCTCTTCTCTCAAGCCTTTGCCACAGCAACAAAAGCCAATGTGTTGTATATAGCCGGTTCCTGTCTCCAGCAGCCAACCTCGATCCTCGCGTTTGACCTGTGTCCGCTCTTGACCAACTCTTCTAGCCTCTGGCCCTTCTCTGCCTGATCTCTGTTTGCTGACTGGACTTGCCTCCTGCCTCTGGCCCCCACCTTGCTTGATATGTGTTTCGACCTCTGCCTGTCTTCTGCTCGTCTCCCCTGGCCTGCTCCCACCTCCATCATCTCTTGGCCCCGGCATTCCAGCCCAGTACCCTTGCTGCCCACGACCCGGAGCTGATACTTATCATCTTCACAGAGGCAAAGGGGTGGAGGACCAATTTGGATGGTCTACCCCTGAAGATGTTTAGACCCACACTAGTTTCTATAATGTCTTTGAGAAGTTTCCTACTAAGACTGCTGTCTGTCCTGTTGAAGTACTAGTCTATTTCTAGAACAGGAAGATTTACATAATGGCTCATACACTGTTTCTCCTTCAGGCTTGAGCCTTTGAGATTCTGAACGACCAGATCCCATAAATAAAGTTAACCAGGCATGAGTGAGAATTGGGGATATATAATTTGTTAGTAAGAAATTTTGTTCATTTAGCAGATTTTCTCCCTGAAAGACTTGATAATATTTCATAACGCTTCTTTTATTGTCATTCATTGAACAGGATAAAACCATTTGTTCTGTGTAGATGCACTGATATTTCATACTGGACTCTCCCCCCACCCCCAGTACTAAAGCAGTCATGAAATTTAAAAGCAATTGTGCTTTGAGATATTGTTCCCTCGTCTTTCTACATCATAAGTACGGATTGGATTGATTTTACAGACAGCCCTTTCTTTTATTAAAGATTTATTAACATTAAAAGGGCATGTCTGATTCAGACTGCATAACGGCTGTCAAATTGTTAATGCAAAAGGCTATGAGTGCAATCCTATGCATGCCTAGACTGAAAAAAGTCCTATAGCTCCCTTCATTCCCCAGCCAGCATGGTTGGCTGGGGAATGCTGGGAGTTGTAGGACTTTTTTCAGTCTAGGCATGCATAGGATTGCATCCTAAAGGTACCAGCAGCAATATTCAAGACCATCTCTTGCTGCATTGTAAGGTAGGAATTTGATCCAGGGAGTGGGGGCAACTGATCCTATAGATTTACTTCTGCTCTTGCTGTCGCTGCACAGTAAGGGGCTTACCTTGTGGCAGCTTAAAGTGCAATCCTCACCTTGACAACTGGTCTGCCCACCTACCTAAAAACCACTTTACTATTAAAAGAAACAGGAGTCTGATAAACAGCTCGCAGGATGCTACATAAGAGGGAGTCTCGAGGTTGAAAAAGCCATGTTATGCAATGAAAAGGGGAGGGAAAGTAGCTGCTGCTCCCTTGTCCTCACCTTTGAAGCACTCCCTGTGGTCTTCATTGCCCTGTACAGTCTGGGATCTGGGTGCTTATTGAGAAACTCTTGTTGTTTGCCACTGTGTCTATCTGTTTTGTTTCACATCTTTGCACCTCTCTTTCGTTGTGCTTCAATTTCTTTAGTTGTGCCTGTCTCTGTCTTGCTGAAGCTTCCAGTCCCTCTGGACCAGTGGGCTGGGTTTTGTGAGCCACATGGGAAGCAACCCTGCTTCTAACAGCTTTTCTTTTTCTCACTAGTATTGTAAACGTTGTAACTATCTTCTGAACTCTAGTAGTGGCCAAAACTGTACACGGTTCTCCAAAACAGACCTTAACTGGTACAATGACAGTATTACCAGTTCTTGGGCAGGACCGGTGCAAGGCAGTTTGGTGCCCTAGGCAAGATCAGATATTTAGCACCCCCCCTTCCCACTTGAGAGCACTGTATTTTTTCCCAAGGCGTTTCTGGCGCCCCCTTTAGCCCTGCACCCTAGGCAGCTGCCTAGTTGGCCTAATGGTAGCACCGGCCCTGTTCTTGGGGATGCTGCTGCTTTTTTTTTTAACAGAGTTTGCAGCATTGGTGAGTCATGTTTGGTTTGCCATCTATTAAAATCCTAAAATACTTTCTCTATAATATTTCTGCCTGTCCTGTGATCCACCATGCTATACCTAGGTATTTGGATTACCCAAACCACTAGTGCAGGGATGGGGAACTTCTAACCCATGAGGTTTTCTTGTGCAGCCTGGCAGCTTCTTCCCCACCCTTCCCCCCTCTGCCATGGAGTGGAAAGCTCTTATCTCTGATCAGCAGCTGATTGGAGATAAGCATTTCTCCCTACTTAGCACTCAAAAAGGCTCCCTTTCTCATGGCTTAGCTGCTGATGAGATATAAGCCTTTTCTACTGGGGCAGAGGTGGTAGGTTAGGTGAGGAAGCTGTTGAGTGAGTTAGTCCTGCTTACTTGCAAGTAGTCATCCAGAGGCTTGCCCTGCTTACTTGTGAGTAGCCATGCTTCCTGCTATAAGTTGGAAACAATGCAATGGGTTGGTAGATTCTTCAGCCCCAACCACTTTTGCCTTTGACTGAATCTGCCTTTGGCCCCACTGTCTTCACCTTTGGCCCCATCCATCACTCGAATGTGGTCCTCGAGAGTTTCTCTGAAATAAAATTTGTCCCTCAGGCTGAAAATGTTTGTCACTCCTGTGCTAGTAAAATATTTATCTGTCAGTAGTATAATAAATATCTTCACTGTGTTATTAAAGTGAATAGCTTACTCCTTAACTCATTAATAATGATGTTAAGTAGTACTGGAGCCAGAAATGACAGGTACAAGACTGTACAAAATACCTCTTTCCTGTCAGATATCCATCATGTCTCAATCTTGTTTCCTTGTCATGGTAACTTCTGCTTTGTGGGCACATGACAAATGGATTAGGAGATGGTATGCCTGTTGCTGCACATGAAGAGGCCATCCCTCCCCAAGATGTGATCATTACTCTCACATGACAGCACCAATCACTTGTTAAGAGGGCAGGAGTGGGAATGGGGGAGTTCATATTGATCCTGGATGTGTCTTCCCTCCTCCCTCAGCCTTACAGGTGCCTTATACTGTTACACAAGCAATGACCTGGTTCACATGACATGACAGCCCATCACGGGTAACTAGCCATGGTAGGTTCTTGTGTCATCCAAACCTAGGCCGCTTCCCACAGGGTGGCTTGTTTCCCCCCCCCCCCCCCAAGAAGCCACCTTGGGAACCCATGAGCTGTTGTAGGGGTTTTTTAACCCACCCGAATGACCAATTTCACCATGGGTTGCAGTAAGCAGTGCGTGAGGTGTTCGGCAAGAGTAGCAAAAACAAACTGTTGCCGGCACTAAAAACAACAAGAAACAAACAAACAAACAAACAAAAAACCTTGCAACTCTTAGCAATCTCACCCATGCTGCTGCCAGTCACAGCCCCTCCAAAGTGCTCAAGCAGCACACTGGAGGGGTTGTCACTTGTTGGCCACCTCTTTAAAAAAAAGGGGGGGGAATTGTGTCCCAGATGTGTGCAATTTTTTTCATAATTTTTGAAAATATTTTTGGTCGGACTTGCACAACTGCACAGGTGCACAGTTCCATGGGTCTGAAAACGGGAAGCTTCACCTGGGCAATGTCCTGGGGGGTTCCTGCTGTCAAAGTGTAGCAGGTACCAACCCTGGACATTGACCCAGAGAGGCTCCAAATAGGGTTGATTGGGCTTTTAAATATATATATATATATATATATATATATATTGTTTAACCGACAGCTGTCAAATAAAAGAAAAGCTGTGAGTGATCTCTGCTCATGAAAGGGGGTAGGCAACATTTCCCCCATTTGCAGTGAAATCCTCAGGGTTTTGAGTGCCCTCCCCCCCCACAAAGGTCCCAGTGCCCCCAACTTTTCCACCCATTCCCGAGACCATTCCCGAGTGTACCCCCTCTTTTCACTAATGCTTGCTTTTGACAGCTGTCAAAAGTAGGGGTTGCTTTGAAAATGGGGATTTAGGCAGGACTAGACAGGGTAGTTTGGACAGGGAAGTAGTATACATATGAAATCCATATATTTCCCTGTCCAATCTACCCTGTCTAAATCCCTGTTTTCAAAGAACCCCCCACCCCAGGAGGGATGCATTTTTCCATCTTCCCGAGCACCTAGAGTGTTGGGAACGGGTGGAAAAGTTAGGGGCACTGGGGCCTATTGAGGGGGGAGACTCAAAACCTGATGATCTCACTGCAAAGGTGCGGAGAATGTTGCCTACCCCCATTCGCGAGCAAAAGTACACTCACGGCTTTGCTTTGACTTGACAGCTCACATTTTGATAGCTGTCAGGAAAGCAAAATTAAAAAACCCCAACAGGGCCCAACAACCCAATTTGGAGCCTCTCTAGGTCAATGACACTTTGACAGCAGGAACCCCCCAGGACACTGTCCAGGCAAGCTTTCCCATTTTTTGGAACTCTGCACCTGTGCAGTTGCACAAGTCAGACTAAATGAAGAAGAAAAAATTACCAAAAGAATTTGCGCACATTTGGGGTGCGTTTTTTTAAGAGGTGGCCAACCAGTGACAGCCCCTCCGATGTGCTGCTTGGGCACTTTGGAGGGGCTGTCACTGGCTGTCAGTTTGGAGACTGCTGCTTGCGATCTTCTGGGGAAAAAAGTGTAAAGGGGAAAAAGCCACGCCAAGTGAAAAAAGGCTTGCAATTGCAGCAGGGAGAGGAGACAAGGCAGCTTCAGCTAGGGATGGGCGCCGGCCGAGCCCGGCATTTAACTCGTGGGGTGCTCAGCGAGTGCCCCTGCTGCGTGAGCTGAGCCAAGCCTCCAGCAAGTGCTGGCTGAGACACTCACTGGACTTCCGGGTCCCGGGCTCTACGCCATTTACGTAGAAATTGGCATAGTATACGTTAAAAACAGCCACAATTTGCATAAATTGTGGCCATTTTTAATGAATACTATGTCATTTTCTACATAAACAACATATATTACACCATTTTCCATGTAGAAAATGTAGTGCCCGGAAGCAGCTTTCCCTGGCTCATCTCGCGAGAGCACGACGTGGCGAGCCGAGCCAGGGAAAGGTAAGTCGAGCAGAGTTCAGGGGGGTCAAGCCCAGTGAGGTCGCTGAGCTTCCACCCCCCCTGCCGAGCTCCACGGACATCCCTAGCTTCAGCCACCAAGTCCCCGGGATACTGTCTGGAGGACTGAGGGGCAAGGAGTGGGAGAACAATTCACAGTGAGCCTGATCATCTGTTGGGCGCATGGTGGGTTGTTCAGCAAACAAACAACCCACCGTGTCTTATTCCCAGGGTGGGTTAGTGTGTTGTGCGAACCCACCCAATATAAGTAAGCATTGTATGAGAAGACAGTCCTGCCTACTTTTGGTAGGACCAAGCTACATGAAGAAACCTGTTTCTCCACATACTTTTTTTCTTTATTTCAATATATACTACAGGTCTATAATTAAGTTAACACATTTAGAAGTATTCCAAAAATAAATACAATTTATTGGTTTGGACTGAGTATTCCTGAAGCCGTGAAAACATTTATCACACTAAACAAGTCACAGTGCAGAATTAAAATTAGTGTGCTAGCCATTTGTAGGTAGGAAATGTTCAATTGGTTTTATTTACATTTATTTAACTTTATGTTTTAAACTCTGTACATGGTGAAGACTTCTGCCAATGAATACATTGCATTTTAGTACTTTCTTGTAACGATGTTTTTAACACTTTTACTTTTTGCCAAGTAAATTGAGAAAAAGATATATGAAACACCAAAGCAGTGGTCCTGATATGTTTCATCATGACTAAGACTGCAATCCTATATATACATGCTTACTGAGTGGGACTTATTTATGATAAGGCATGTATTGGACATCAATGGGACTTGATCATGACTATTGGGCTGGGCTGATGCCTAATAATGAAAAACTGGAAGTGACATTGATCATAATTCCTTGAACCTGCACTTGTGTCTGGTTTGGAAGCGGCGGCTAGCAGCAGAATGCAGTAGGGAGGGTGCTCAGTGGGACACCCAGCCGTGTTCACGTAACACCTGTGTTGAAAGAACTGCACTGGCTGCCTATTCGCTGCTCAAGGTTATGTTGTTGACATACAAAGCCCTAAACAACTTGGGACCAGAATACCTAGCAGATTGCCTTCCCCTATATATAACCAGCCAACCATTAAGATCTTCAGAGGAGGCCTTGCTGGTTATTCCATGACGAACCGCATGTCACCATGGAATATCTTGAAGGCAAGCCTTCTTGGTGGTATTTATTTATTTATTTGTTTATTTATTATATTTATACCCCGCCTTTTTTCCTGCAAGGAACCCAAGGTGGCTTACATAATCCTCCTCCTCCCCCTCCTCCCTGTTTTATCCTCACAACAACCCTGTGAGGTAGGTTAGGCTGAGAGTCAGGGACTGGCCCAAAGTCACCCAGTGAGTTTCATGGCCGAGCGGGGACTAGAACCCGGATTTCCCGAGTCCCAGTCCAACACTCTCACCACTATGCTACACCACTAGCACTAGCACTCACCCTCTGGAAAACCCTCCCCTGTTTAGTTCTGGAGGCAGAAGACGTGATATGTCTCAAAGACTCCCTGAAAATGCAGTTCTGGGTCACCCAGACCTTCTCTGGCTTGTAAATAATTGCAATTGATCATATGCTGCTCCATCTTACTGCTTTTTATGTTGTTCTGTATTGTTGTTGTAGTTTTTAAATGGTTTTTAATAGTGTATTTTAAATGTATTGATTTTGTTGTAGTTGAAATTGTTTTAATATTGTATTTAAATGTGATTTTTAATATTGGTACGTGAACTACCTGGATATTTATTTCATGTTTCCTGGGATTTAACAGAGTACATTAAGGAAGCATCATTAATCTCCTTTCTGCTAATAACTAATTCACTCTTTTAAATTCACTTTGGTGACAAAATGCAGACACTCCCAATGAAGACAATTTGTCAGACAATTTGCTGTGAAGTAAATTGCTTTCAGAAAGAGTAAAATACCTTTTATCTTAAAGTACAATTAATTAAGGGCACCATACTTGTTTGGATGCAATCTACAAGTCAATGGCAAACTTTCCATTGATTTTAATGCATCTGGTTCTTCAAGTGAAATGTCAGTAATAGTATTCTCTGGCCAAGAGTTACAATGTGTGATGGTAATCTGCTGGAAGTATACCGAACACTTATCAAGTTCAAAGTAGACCAATTACCGAATAATTATACTGCACATAGTACTTTGGGGGGGGGGGGAATGTAAACTTCAGAACTAGAAACAGTGTTGAGCTTCAAACAAATATATAATATAAACCAAACAATTGGTATTCCTTGATTTTCTTATAGTTCTGTCTGGGAAAAAAAGTGTGCTAGAATATTTAAAAATGCTATCAGATCAGCCCTACAGTAAAACGTATCAGATTTGGATCAAAATGTTGCCTTGTTTGTACTACTTTTAATGTATAAAGGAATATTTTGATCACACTTGAAGGCATAAATTGTGTCAGGTATTATGACAATGTGTGTGTGTGTTCTCAACCAATACTGAAATTCCTATACATATGAGTGTCCATATGAGGTGATATATTTCTCGTTTTCTACCAGCCAATATTTTCACTGTCTTTTGAATTATGGATATTTCACATTTACCTGCCATATAACTCATCTGCATAGTAGCTTAGGGGCATCCCTTTGTAATTCCATTGGGCTGTTAGACTTATCACTGGAATTATCACATTGTGCTTCCTTCAAGAGAATGTTGTAGTTTGCTCAAGGGCCTGGAAAAACATTTGTTGACAGCTTCAACAGAGCTGTTCTCCACACATTCTTTGATATTAGAGTTTCCTATATGTTTTGACCAAGGATTTACCATGTGTCGGGGTGTTGCACACTGCAGCTCATTTCCCCCTGAAAATCCACAGCAAAATGTTCTTCGCTATATAAAAAAAAATCATTGCAGTGCAAGACAAATTGAACTGGGACTGCACAGAAGTCCAGAAGACTTAGTAGGCTTGGATTAACTTATTAATGTTGGGGCAGTGGGGATAAAACATGCTTCTGGATGTTTGATTTCCTGTGGAACTATCTTACTGCCATGGCTAATATCTGGGCAGCCAAATGCAACCCCAAACAGCTTGTTATTAATTTACACTGAGGCACTACAAAGTAGCTGAGGATCAAGGAAGGCTTATTTATTTCTAAATAACTCCCCTTATCTCCTGGTCTCTCAACAAGTCATTTTGTTGCTGCTATTTAGTGTCTCTGGGCATTCTTTGATCTTGATTTGTTGCTGTACTGCCTGCATTCTGGTTTCTGAAGCTGGTCCATAAACCATCCTAGTTTATGACTCTAGACTAGATACTACCTTCAACTGTATCTTCAGCAGTACATTTTGAGAATGTCTATTTATCAAGGGTAATTATTATTCACAAGCTTTCAAATAATGCTTAGAACTCCTTGTTTCAGGAAGCTAAAAAGTGTAGGTCTGGTCAGTGCCTCGGTGGAAGTGCCTGTGTATCCCATGTGTGCTGCCTTGAGTTCCATGATAGACAAAAGGCAGGACATAAACGTATTAAATAAATAAATAATCGATCTCAGGCAAATCGGCCTTAAGGCAATAAGGATATAAAAGTGTTGCAACTATATGCTGATAAATTAAAATAAAAACCCAATCCATTGATTATGCATCTTGTTTTACCACACTCCAAATATTTTAGTGTTGGGGTTGTGTAAAAAAATATATCACACAACACCCCCCCCTCTAAGAACACAAACATCACAATTAATCAAACTTGATAATGTATAATTATAAGATAAAATTGCCTGTATAAATTGTCTTTTTAAAGAGAAATCAATGCCTATAATTGAAAGGGGACATAAGGAATATAATTCCATTTTCAAACCTTGAAGTAACATGCATGCATTGCACACACACATGACTATAGCATATATAGAAATTACAATTTACAAATATTTTCAAATGTCATTCCTTCATATAATCACCATCGGAGCCTGAGAAACGGTGGGTTTCCCAAAGCCACCCAGCACTATCAAAGAACATTGTAACAATAACAATCTGAGCCAATGAAATTATTTTATGAAATCATCCTTTGGACCTGTGATCATGAGTTTTATTTTAAAAAAATAATAATCCCTGCTTTCCTTAATATAACCTAAAGCAGCTTTAACAAAAAAATCATAAAATACATAAAGCACAATGGCTGGGTTCAGACAACATGATAACCCACACTCAAGTGTGAGTTTTCATTGAAATATGGGCTGTTGTTGAAACATGGGTTAAGTTGTCTGAACCCAGCTACACTAACAAACCATGGTATGTTAACCATGAACAACCCACAGTTCACAACTCAACAACAAACCAGGGTTGTTCGTGGTTAACAAATCATGGTTTGTTAGGTTCAGATAACATGATACCACACGTTTCAACAACAACCAATGGTTCATCAACAACCCACGCTCAACCCATACTCAAGCCTTGAGTGTGGGTTATTGTGTTATCTGAAAATAGTAAAAACAATTCAAATTACTAACATCAATTCCATACATTAAAACCAAAAGCAAGTTAAAACAATTCAGCATAAAAATTGGGAGACAGAATTTTAACCTATACTAAAATTCTTAGATTTTTTGTATTGGTCAAATAAAATGTGTGCGTGTGGGAAGAAGTCTTAGTAGCTTGTCTAAAGCTCAAAAGCGGTAGGGGTAACTAAACCCCTCTAGGGAGGGAGTTCCACAGCCTGGGTGCTACAACAGAAAACGTGCTGTCTCATCTCAACCAATTGTTCTTTCGAAGTGGTGGACATATAGCAGAGCTTCCAATGTTCAATGTAGTGCATGGACAGAATCATATGGGAAGTGGTGGTCCTTCAAATATCCTGGGACCAAACCATTTAGGGCTTTATAGATGAGATCACTTAAAATTTCACCATGGAAACAAACTGGAAGCCAGTGCAGATTGCAACAAAATGGGGGTGATATAATCAGCAAAGTGGGTTCAGAAATCAATCTGGCTGCTGTATTTTGCACCAGCTGAAGATTTTGACTGCTTTTCAGAGGCAGCCCCGTGTACTGTTTTACAATAAATCAGTCTGTATGTGACCCGGGCATGTTTGATAGTTGCTAGAGCTGCTTTAGGCAGGAAGGAGTATCGTGGGCACAGCAGCTGAAGCCATGCAAAAGTAGTCCTAGCCACAGGTGCACCTGAGCATCCAGGAGTAAGGTCATGTCCAGAAGCACTGCTAAGCTGTGGACCTGGTCTTTCAATGGGAGTACATCTCAGTCCAGAACAGAACATATCCCCACTCCTGGTTCAGCTCTCTTACTGACCAACAGCATGTTTAGGTTAAGTCTCAGTTTACCCTCATGATGGCCTCATCCAATCCATTACTGTACTCAGATACATGTTCAAAATGTCCACTGCTACTTTTGCATCAGACAAGAAGGAAAGACTGAGCTGGATATCATTGGCATGTTAATGACAGATACCCCCAAATCCATGCATAATCTCCCCCAGTGGTTTCATGTACATGCTAAATAGCATGGGGGACAAGAGAGAGCCCAGAAGATCCACATAGGCTAACCGCCAAGTGGTTGAGGAGGAATCCCTAAGCACCACCATGTGGGATCTGCCAGTCAGATAGGGTGAGAGTGCCCCCAGCTCCCATCCCAGACATATGCCTTACAAAGACCATGGTTAATGGTATTGAAAACCACGGAGTGCTCCAGCAGAGCCAATGGGGATGCATTCCCTCAGTCCAGTTCCCAGAGAAGGTCATCAACTAAAGTGATCAAACAGTCTCATTTGTGAAACTGGACCTGAACCCAAACTGAAAAGGATCCAATAATCAATTTCATAAAGAAGTCTGGAGTTGAGAAGATGCCATCATTGACTGGTATGTCTTTCTGATAACATTCTCTGACTCTTAGGGATTCATATGAACATGGATTAGAAGACCTAACCTAGCCAAGCCAAACCAAACCCACTGTCAATTCATATAATTATTTCATGAATAAAACTAATGCCAAAGTGGGCACTAGACTGGTTATCCCATCAAGAGAGCAAGAATTGACATTGTTATTCATGTCTTTCAGGATGCTGAATATCTTCATGCTCATTGCTATTCACTTTTTTGTGAAATCACATTTTTATGAGTAAATAAATACATTTAGTATTGCTACTCAAGCAATCTGTCCTTTTGTTTTCTATTGGGGAGGGTCTAGACTAGAACCCCTCCATGTGCGAGTATTTGTGGCAGTATTTCTTTGAAATGCAATAGTTTCATTTTCATTGAGGCACATGCTAATGAATATGGCACAGTATTCACCATATTTATATTGCAATTGCATGCCACACAAAATGGCATAGTGTTCTAATTGTGGGAGAAGTAGGCGGAAATTGAAAGGTCACTTAAATGCGGAAGAAGCGGAAGGGATGAGCTGTGCCTCTGGTTTCTTCTTTCTCTCTCTGACTCAGCTGACAGAATGCACACCTGTGATGGTGTGAAGCAACAGAGGTTTAAAAATAACAATTCGGAGCTCCACTCCACCATATGTGTGCAGTCAAAAGTGTGCACACACAGAAATTACAGTGGAGGAGGAGGAAATGGGTGTGTGTGTGTGTGTGTGTGTGTGTGTGGGAGGGGGATGCTCTTGCATGGCAGCGCCCAGTACCACTGCTCCTTGCTGCTGCCATCCGCCCCCTGTCTCCTCCTCCTCCTCCTCCTCCTCCTCCTCCTCCTCCTGTTTCCTGTATTCCCCCCCCCCCGGTGATGGTAGTGACAAGGGGGCGTTTTGCTAGGCAGCCATGCAAAAGCAAAAGAGAAAGGAAGAGGGCATGGGGGGGGACAACTCCCATTCTTTGCAGATGCAGAGATGTGCATGAAGAAGGTGCCCCCCAAAAACCCTTAATTGGTGGATTTCATCTACCATCGAGGATAGCAGCAAATGGTGGACAAGACCTACTTCCTCCCCTGCAGAGCCACAGACTACCCACCCCCACCAAGGGACTGGCTATTGCCAATGTTCTGCAGGTGAAGCCACTCCCACCAGGGCAGGCAATGAAACCACCACAACAATAGCACACACACACACAGCACATAGTCTGCAAGTAAATCACAAGCTGCCCCCAAATCATTATAAAAGCAGTCTCAGAAATTCCAGGATATAAAAGCAGAAACAGCATGAGAAAAATGGAATAGTGTGTGTGTCATGTGCCATGCCAGTAGGCCAGGCATTACAATGATGGGAAAAAAAACTTCTCATGTACATCAGCCCTTTTGTTACATTTGGGAGGATTTCATCTTGACTGAAAGAAGCTCACTGTGGTACTCACTTTGAGTTTGAGAATGCTCACTTTAGAGGCAGCATGTGAAAAAACTTACAAAAAGCCATTTCTTCAAGATAGGAAGTGGCTTGCTAAAGCTGTCTTACACCAAGTCAGACCATTGGTCCATCTACCTCAGTATTGTCTACACTGATTGGAAGTAGTTCTCCAGGATTTCAGAGAGATCTCATCTCTGTTGTTCCCTCCAGAGACCTTACAAGGGCATTCTCCTACTTCCTTAAGTTAAGTTTGGACGACACGACAAGCAAAAAACCATAACAGACAACAGTTGCTTGTCGTGCTGTCTGAACCCAGGTTGTTGTGAGTCACAATGGTCTGTTTTGTCCTCAGAAACAATGATAAGAAACCACAGTTTGTTCTTACAATGATTGTTTGTTGTGTCTTCCAAACCAGGGAGAGCTGTTTTATCATTGGTGGTTCAAGAATCCTACAGAGTTGCATGACAAGAGCGGCAAAACAAGCAGCTGCTCAAGTCATCTGATCTCTATTTCTGATGTCTGCCCAGCAATGCACATGCTGCTGCTTGCTTCCCGTTTAATTGTAGGATGCTTTTGACTTTTACAATCAGAATACCAAAAACTGTATTTTTCTTTCAAAATAAAGTATGCTTTTAGTAGAAGAAGAGTAGATTACAATTGGAGAATGTGGAAGAGGGGGAGGGGTGTAGTTGGGTAAGATTTCATAGGCTTCATGGGTCATAGAGTTGGAAGGAGCCTACAAGGCTATCGAGTCCAACCCCCTGCTCAGTGCAGGAAACTAGAGGAGGGGTCTCCCATCCAAGTAATAACCAGGCTTGACCCTGCTTAGCTTTCCAAGCTCAGACAAGCTGAGCCAGCATAAGCCACAAGCTTGAAAAATGAAGTCAAGGCTAAACTGTGGCTGCAGGAGCAAGAAAAGCTTTGGGGCAGGGAAGGTGTGGAAAAGATCTAGTTCAGACTTGTAACACAGGTGGGAGGCAGGATAGATGGGAGAACTGCTAGAGAAAGCAAGTTCTCTGCTATGCGCGGATGCGAGGGGGGGGAGAAGTAAAAGAGCTGCAGTGCTAAGCAGGGCTAGGCATGGAGGGGGGGGAGGTGTAAATAATGTTCCCCTGTCTCCTAGCCAAGATGGGAGCGAAGGCGGGAGGGAGAGGGGAGAGTGAGAGTGGCTTCGGTGCCAGGCAGTGCAGAGAACAGAGGGAGGGGGGCAAGGATCAAAAGCCGCTGCATGGACAAGGGCTGCCAGGCAGTGTGGGGGAGGGTGTATAATGTGTTTATAATCATCACCTGTATGGTAGACCAGGTGGGAACAAAGGCGGGAGGGAGAAGGGGGAGCGTAAAAGGTGTTTGTGATGGGCAGTGAGGTTGGGAGTGCTGGCTGGGTTAGGAGAAAGTCAAGCCTCAGTTCATACTAGAGGTGCCAGGAACGGGGTGTGGGTGGGTGGGTAGATGGGGGGAATGCTGCTCTGCGGTGATGGAAACAGCCAGGCGAAAGCAGGGAAAGTGACAAGCAGAGAATCATGAGGCAACATACACAGGCATGTTTTCCCCAATGGGAACAGACAACAAAAGGGATATGGATCAGCTACAGGGAGGTAGAGAAAGGGTTAAAGATTCTTGCAGGAGGAGGGAGTGGGGAGCACTCAGCGGACCAATCACAAACAGGCTGCCTACACAGAGAGGGAGTGATGGCCCCTGGGACGCATGCCTGGAGGTGGTGGGAGGACTGGGTGGGAACAAAGGCACAATGATGACCAGAAACAATGATCCTCTGTCAGACCCATCATTGTAAGTTACCACCAATCATGGAAACTTACAGAGATAGCTTGTTGTGTCATGTGAACCCACCCATGCTGTGCTTCTCTGTATTTAGGGAAATGGTGCTAGTTTCTTGGCCACCTCTAACAAACAGATAGCAGCCTATTCCCTGGCAGAATAGAGACAGCTGGGGTTACAGTGGGGAAAGGTTCCGCTAGCACTTGGGCCAAATTCAAGCCACCCCCACACCACAGACACACAATGAGTTGTGCTGATTTCTCACCAACTCTTTTAAAAAGTTAGATATATTCTTGGCAACATCTGGCAGTTGAACATTCCCTAATATTTTTCTTCCTGAAAAGTACAGAACTGTTCCTTTCAAAAAATATATGTCATGACTCCAGACAGAAGATGTGAAAGATAGATGAGCCTAGCATACACTGGATGTAAAATAAGTTAGTGTTGGTATTTAAGGGTAGAAGATGAATGGAAGGGCAGCTGTAGACTTTGAAAGAAAGCTGTTGCAATATCATTTGCAGCTTAAAATATATTGTCTCATCTGTCTATGTGTCTTAGCCTCTATTTAGAGCAACACTGAGAGAGTGGTGTGTGTGTGTGTGTGTGTGTGTGTGTATAGCAATGTGACTTTCATCTGACTTTCTCACAATCTTTCATCCACACTCACACAAAAAACTAACATTAACTTATCACAATACAAGAAGGGCCTCTATTTATTTGAATAAGTCAAAGTGCTTAAGCTGCAAGCTGAATTTCACTGGAGTGCAGCAAAAACGCCCTCAGATGACTAAGGCTATGAGAGAAGGAAATGGCCAGCTAAAACAGATGAACATGAAGAGATAGAGCCAGGAGTCCTGTCCCAACTCGCCTATTTTTCCAAAAGGTGTAGGGAAGAGACATGGTATAAGCAAGGCAATGGCTTGGTAACACAGGGAAAGTCAGGCCTGGAAGTACATTGGGATCACCTGGTAGATCTCTGGTTGGTTTGCAATAGACTGGCAAAGGTCTGCCTCCCAATTATGAAGCAATAGTGAGAAAAAAAGTATTCCCTGCCTTCCCTCAAATTAGGCTGTTGAAATGAAGGACGCTGCAGAGAGAGATGGGCGGGGGAGTGGATATTTTTTGAAGGAAGATGAAATGTGAGCTCAGTTCTGGAGCTGAAAACAAAGTTCCCTGGCTGAGAAAGTACTCAGGCACCCTGTTCCTTAATGCTATGTGTATACCTTTTGCACAGGGTTCCATCTGGTGGATCTTAGGATTCTAGCTAAATACAAGCCTGGCGTGAACCCCTGGGGTAAGAGAAGTCCAGCAGAGATTTGCTTAAATCTTTTGCAGCCCAATTTTAAGCACACCTTTAGTCACCTTTCTCTTTAAAAAAAGACCCAAGGCGACTTACAACAACATGATTAAAACCTACAAAATATAAAATAGCTAAAAACAATTTTCACTAAAACTACCAAAACAACTAAAACTCCAGATGAACTTCATGTCTGTAAAGCCTGGCACTGCTTCTACTATATAAACTGGGAATTGTGGGGCACAATTTGCACAAGGGAAGCGTCAGGCAGAAACCTCCCCCTGCCTGCTTTCTCCTCCCCAATAACTCCTTCATTTCAGCTGCTTTTTCCTCCAGCCCAGGTTCCTGACCCATTCAAATGCCATCCCCGTCCATGTTTTGTGTTCAGCCTTTGCACAAAAAATAAGGGGAAACCGATAAATGGAACCCTGAGCAAGTTTACTCAGAAAGGTGCAAAAAAGAAGTGGGGGCAGCCAAAATGATCAGGAGGCCTGCTGGATTAGAGTGATTGGGGCTTTTCATTTTAGAAAAAAAAAAGAGTAAGGGCAGGGGAACATGATCAAAGTTTATACCATTATGCATAGTATGGAGAAAGTATGAAAAAAGAAGCTTTTTTTACTGGGGTCATCCAATTGGTAGGAGATTCAGGACAGGCAAAATGAAGCACTACTTCACACAGCACATAACTAAGGTATGGAATTGACTGCCACAAGATGCTTTGATGGCCACTGGCTTTAAAAGTGGATTAGACAAATTAATGCAGGATAAAGCTATCAATGGCTACTATGATGGCTATTTGCAAACCCCAGGAACAGAGGCAGTATTCCTCCCAGTATCAGTTGCTTGGCAGTAATGGGAGAGGGCTAATGCCTTCATCTCCTGCTTGTGGGCTTCCCAGAGGCATCTAGTTGGCCACTGTGGTCTAGTATGACCATTGGTCTGATCCCATAAGGCACTTCTTATGTTCATTGTGGATTATTCTCAGGTAATTGTGCACAGGATTGCAGCCAAAGTCATCGACAAACTCAGAGAACTGCATTTTATCCTCACAATAACTTTGTGGGCAGCATCAGGAGGAGAGATCGTGACTGGCAATTCAAGGCACTGCAGTGATCTTGAAAGCTAATTACACTCAGGATCACAGCTCAAAACAAACTCCAAAAAGATTCATTAAAATCCCCAGGTGTAATAAATGTAATTTAATTTAGACTGTTTTCAAAACCTGCTGAACAATGGACATGAGGCAACTGAGGTTAAATCCCATTGCTTGCTATGAAAGAGTAAAACATATGCTTAAATTGAACAAATGGGATTTCAAAGTTCTTAACTTCAACAGGATCATGAATGACATGCACCTCATCCTTCTTCCTATACACCAGCAGCCCAAAACTGGCTCTAACATTTGGCCTTGTAGTGAAAAATGTAAGAGTCCAATCTTACGCATGGTTATGGCAGGAGTAAAGTTCAATGGAATTAACTTCCAAGTAAGTGTGCATAAGGTTACAGCTTGCTGAAGACACTACTGCTTCTCCGCAATGACCGTTGAAGAAACCAACCAGTCATTTCTTCCAACACAGCAGTGCCTGAGGTTCCATTGGAATCCAGATTGCTCCTGAACTATTCCATTGGTCATATCCCTTCACCCCACCCCACATGGAGACTGAACTGGAGACTGACAGCATTTTTCTTCAGGAAATTATTTTATGATGATGATGATGATGATGATTATGATGATGATGAAATAATAATAATAATAATAATAATAATAATAACAACAACAACAACAACAACACCAATAATAACAATATGAAGCTGAGTAAAATTGGAAGTATAAAAAGAGGACAGTCCTCCTGGTGCTGCTGTTGTCTCCTCCATCCTTGGTTCTTCCTATTGCCCAGATCAGTTTTCTTAAACTTGGTGCCTTTCAGATGTTTTAGACTTCAGCTCCCATCAGCCCCAGACAGCATAACCAACCATCAGGAATGCTGGAAGACGTAGTCCAAAACATCTGGAGGGCATTATCAGGTTGGTGAAGGCTGGCGCAGATTTTGACACAAATTCTATGGCTAACACAACCTATACGGAAGGAAGCTGTTGTTCCCAGCTAGCCAGTCAAAGCAAAAGGGAACTATTTTGTTCAAAAGAGCATGCATGTCTAATGCTGGCATGTATAATAGTATTTTAGCAGCAGCAGCAGCAGCAGCAGCAGCAGCAGCAACAAACTGGCAGCTATGAAACTGACGAAACGTTTCCCCTCCCACTTCAGTTTCACAGAGAGGGGATCCTCTGAAGGCAGAGGGCCAGCAGCTGACTGCATCCCTTCCCTAGTCAGCTAAGGGAAACAGGAGTCCCCACCACTTCAAAAAAGGGGGGGGCATGTATGCATTCCACAGCAAATCCACATATTAATAGCTCACATTTTTAAAATCCCTAAAGTAAGATCTCAGAAAAAGCACTGTTTGGGCACACAAGTTCCTGCGAGATTTTCAAGCAAGATTTCAAGGATGGTAAAAGAGCCTTTTTCCAGCAATCAGACCATGCATGCACACTACCATTTACTTGGCCTCACATTTCCAAAATGCAAGCTGCAAGAATG
The DNA here is from genome assembly GCA_021292165.1 of Shinisaurus crocodilurus. Lineage (NCBI taxonomy): Eukaryota > Metazoa > Chordata > Lepidosauria > Squamata > Shinisauridae > Shinisaurus > Shinisaurus crocodilurus. Next base: position 170,406,618 of record CM037880.1, on the reverse strand, counting down.
GCAAAAAGCAAATGCATCAGTGCTGCTCTGCAGTGCTGTAGAAGTAAATGGGAACCTCTAAATGGGGGGGGGGGGATTTGGAAGGTTGGAAATTAAGCAGCATGCCCATGTCTGGTATCTATACTTGAGGACAGAAATTATCTTAAGAAAGGCCCTTAGGAGTGCAGAACACTTTGCAATACTTGCCTCAGTCACCTTTGATCACAATTATTTCTGTTCTTAAGTGAGAAATATATCCTAGTTTTATTGCTAGATGTAAATCCAATCTTAGCAGTCTAGAAATACAGAGAGGCTGTGGAACAAAGCCTGCAGGATCAGGAGGTTCAAAGACTATAACCTCTATAAGCCAGATGAAGCTATAGATGGATGTGCACCATATTTCACAAACTGATCAATAACTAAGACTTTAAATTGCATTGATCTGGGGCTCTGATAGTTTCTCTTTCCCTGAGCTCCCACAATAAACAGCATGACTGTTGTGTTAGACTATATATTTGGAGGTTTGGAGCAGTAGGCTGAATGTATTCATTATTACTTGACAGGTCTTCAATACTCTAATATAATGAGAAAGTAGAATAATGCCAGATCCCCTGCAAATTATATTAAGAATCTGAAAATTATTTTTATTCACTAACAGATGCTGAAAGCTTAAACATAAGTATCTAAAATAAGTCTAAAATAAGTATCAAATTCAGTATAGCTGAATTTCTAACCCTGATGTCAAGATTTTTTAAAATAAAAAACCAGCACCGATACTGGGGGACATATATTGTATGGCTTTACAGATATATGGCTCAAAGAACACTATTTACATGATGGTTTTATCCTGGCAAAATGACCCCTGGACTAATTTCCTTCTTTGATATGTTGAAACTTTTCATCTTAGAGGAATGAAGAAGAGGCTGAAATGCAGTTTCATCAATCAGTCCAGTACCCTATGAATGCTCCAAAATGACCAGTAAATGTGTGTTTCTGAAATATCCTGGAAAGTGGAAATTATTATTTTTTGTTTCTCTGTTCAGGAATTGTTCTTATGACCCTGGCATAACAACCCTGGCATATTTGAGTCTTGATTGTGAAAAAACTGTCCCAAATCCTTTTGAGGATGATCACGCTCATTATACTGGGCAGTATCCAACAGGGCAGTTACACAAGCAGCTCCTCGTGCCTATTCTGTTGTGTTTACAAGACCCACCACTTGCACAAAGGAGATTTGCTTGCTATAGGAAGTCCCAAAATGAGTGGAAATGCTCATTTCTGGATCAGGACAGGTCAGTGGAGCTTTCTTATGTGAGCTTCGCTGACCTGCCCCATTCCAGAAATGAGCATTTTACATTTGTTTCTGGTTGCTCCCGGAAGTGCTACATCTCCATTGCGCAAGTGGTGGGCCTTTCTTGCAGAACGGAATGACTGGCGGTGCAGTGGAATCAGCAGGGGCGCACAGTGCCCCATTGGACACTGCTCATTATCACTCCCATGATAAAGATTGGGAGTATCCTGGTTACACCCAGACTAGACTACCATAACATCCTCTATGTGGGACTGTCTTTAAAGATGGTTCAGAAGCTTCAGCTTGTGCAAAATGGAGCCATATAGTTGCTTGCAGCAGTTAGTTGATCAGAGCATATATCACTGATCCTGGAGTGGCTACGCTGGAGATTACCTTTAAACCCCTAAACGGTTTGTGACCAGATTATTTGAAGTTCACCTACACCTGAATAAACCTGCCCAAGACCTAAGATTGGCCGAAGAGGCCCTGCTCAAGAGCCTACCGGTAAGGTCCATCAGGTCAGCAGGCATAAGGCAAAGGGGCTTTTCTGTGGTGGCCCCATCACTCTGGAACTCTCACTGACTGCTTTAAATGGGCTCTAAATTCCTGGTTGTTTACAGAGGCTTTTAATTGATTCATTTCAGGCTGGCCCATGCTTTTTAATTGTAATTTTTAATTAATTACTGCTTTGTGAACTGCTGACTTGTTGACTGAATTGTTTGATGCTTGTTTTTATTGTGTATTTGTATTTGTGGAGAAAGCCCAACTGTAAAAGGAACACACAACACACAACGCACGCACACATTTCCCTACCAAGCTCTGTCTGCATAAACCTCTCCACAGGGGGTGGGAGGGGAACTGGAGGTGCTGGCTCCGCCAGACGAAACCTGCAGACCAACAAAGAAGTTCTTGGTCGGAATCCACAAAGGAGAGTTGTGGACCATCAAGAAGACAGGGCAGCCACTATGAGCTGTAAAGCACACCCCGGACCAGGAGACGTCATCTTTTCCCGGGCAGGCATAAGCCCACCTGCCACACAGGGGGCAGGGATAAGCCCACCTGACAGGCAGGGGGCGGGAGAGTGGGAAAAGGTGGGGTAGAAAACCCCCGTGCACATCTTCTGGGAGTTGTTGGGAACACGGGTCGCTTCGGCAAGTTCATCCCCAGTGGTGGCTGGGATAAGCTGTTCTCTTCCCCGGATCAGGCGGATCCAGAGCCAGGCATGAAACTGACCAGCGCAGAGTCTCTGGTCTAAGGTAACTGACTTTCCTCAATACGCTAACCTGGGAACCCATTCATTGATAAAACTCGGAGATCACGTCAGGTCATGTTGACGTTGTAGCATACCTAGAAAGCTATTAGTTCTGCTCCATTTAACTTGTAATAAATAAAAGCCTTATATGGTCATACAAAGGCTCTGGAGTTTCCTTTTGCAGCGCAAACCTCCTAGTCAATTTCAATCGCTTGTACGGGCTGTAGCTCAGTGCCGGTTAACCCGTTAAGCGCCGAACTCACGCAGAGGACCCGGGTGCTGGTCCTCCACAGTATTTTATTCTTATTTTAACTTCATCTGCTTCTCCTCCTCCTCCTCCTCCTCCTCCTCCTCCTCCTCCTCCTCATCATCATCATCATCATCATTTGTGTGGCTCTATAACCCTGAAAGGCACTATACAAACACTTATAAGTAAGTAAGGCACAGCACAATCCTATGAGGCTGCCTGTAACCCACTGAACTTGGAGAATTACAGGCATCCTATTGAAGGTGGGAGGAACGCGGAGGATAGGATATCCTCTGCACTTCTTCCACCCTCAAAAACATCTAGATGGCCGATTTTGGCTGTCTGGATGTTTCCCCCCCTCCTCCAGAGGAGGAGAGGCTGAGGCACCACCTGGATTCCTTGGAATCCTGCAGAGCCTCACCCCTGCCCTCCCCCAGGAACATCACCCCCCCCCTGAGGGAACCGAGCATGGTCTTCTGTGCTCGGTTTCCCTCCAGCAAGGAAGAAACCACACTGCTACAAGGTGGGGGTGGGGGTGCTCCAAGGTGCTGCAACCTCGTAAGGGATGAGGTCGCAATGGTGTTGACATCATATCCTATGTCCCTCCAGAGAAAGTTGGAGGGACATAGGATTGCGCCCTAAGTGACTAAATAAACCAACATGTAATTTGCCAGACTGTTAAATGGAAGTAGATATAGGTGGAGCTGCTAGGTTTCACTTTGAAATTCACAAAACCAGACTGTTCCTTTGGCTTTTCACCAAACTTTCAGACCTTAATTTTCCTCAGATTCTGGAACCTGGTTTTAGCATCAGAACTCAGTGGCATCCAGCAGTTTTGGCAATTTCATAGGCCATGCCATACATGTACAGAATCATCCTGAAATGGCATGGTACAACCGTGCCATTGTCCACATTGCACCACATGGGGTCATTCTTGATACCTTCAGACCTGTAATAGAACCCCACCAGATTTTGTTGAGTTATAGGTACAGTTCGGCATGGTTCTGCCATAACTAGAACTAGTAAGCAGTGAAAAATAGGAGGAGGATGCACAGTGAAAAAATAGGAAGATGACGTACAAATCCAGACAAATTGAACTTGGCCTCTCACCAACCCACACAAAATGACTAGGAATTCTTTGGTGTTCCAGTTTCAACTGTTGAAGTGTGGGTTTGCTTTTGGGGCATTTGTGACAGTTCATGTGCCTCTCTACAACTCATTGTAGATAAGGCTGAGCATTTCTGAAAGATGAATTTCTGAGTTTCGGCAGCAAGGGCCAAACTAGATGTGAAGTTAAATGCATCATACCTGAATGTACCATTTGCATTGGGAGGAAATTGCCTATTGGCAGGATAGTCTCATTTGCCAATAAGAAACATGAAATTGAGCCTAATGTCTCCTTTTTTCTACCTTGAATCTCCAGCAGCTCTCTTAATTACTTTCCACGTCCTCCACAACATTACAGCATGCATGCATGCTAACATACACGGTAAGCATTCAAGTGGGCCATCTGTTGGAAAACCCACTTGCCAGATATGACTTTAAACATCCAGTTAACATACTGGATATCAGGATCATGCCCTGATTCTACATGTGTTTTTAAGATGAATAAAGGGAAGATTAATAAAGGAATGTGCTGTCATGTGCAGTGTGCCTAAAAGCTTCCATTTGCCACATGCATGGGAAACAGCCCAGAAAGACACCAAGAAAGGAATACTTTCTCAAAACAGGAGAACCATAAAGAACCACAGATTGAAGAAATAAGGCTTCTCAGAAGAATCTAAAGAGGTAATGAAATTATTACATATGTATTTCATTTTTTGTTCTTCTACAGCTCCTATCTTTCCTTAAATAAGACCAAGTAAACATGTAATAACAAAAAGAATTCTATGCTTAATATACAAAAATAATCAATGCTTAGTCTCACAGACAGCTGACAGTGCAATATGCAGGAATTATCACAGCATAATTGACACCCTAGTGTGCACTTCTGCTTAATTTAACAGCAAGAATCCAGCTCCCCTATGTGTTTTTATACACACTTAGCAATAGCTGTTTCAACCTAGTGCCTTCCTCTACACAATGAGCCTGATCATTGTGTTCTTTGACAACAGATGGTGATAGCGCAAATATATTCTTGGATGTAAAAGTTCAATAACTGTCAGTCAAGAGATGCTGAGTTGAGATTTTGGAGGAGAACCGGCTATGGAAGATTAAAATAATTTTAACAGTGGAGGCTGGTGGCCAATCTGACTGGTGGGGCAGAGGGCAGGTCAGCAGAGGCCGAGCCAGCTGGTCACAACAGGTGGAGCCAAGGAGGTCAGCTGAGGCAGAGCAGTCTTTGAATCCACAACAGCCAACAACCCATACCACAGAAAGGGAAAACTGAGCAACATGAACATGCAAAGGAAGGGGATGGGGGAATCTCACAGCCACACTTCGGACCCACATTCTGTTCCAGCAACAATTCCCATTCCACAGAGAATCAAGTGACTTTAAGATCATACATGCGCAGTGTGGGGACTGCAGAGAAGTCTTACAACCATACAAGATCATGATACTGCCACCTCGGAGCCACATAGCCAGGGCCAGATCAAGGCACAATATTCTGCCCTCCCCCAGCCCCCACTGGTGGGCCGTGACTGTTTCCATATGGAGTCAATATCCCAAAGGAGAAGGAATTGTATGTATTATATAAATGATATATGCACACACACAAGAGAGATATACACACATATAGGGATGTGATAGGAATCTGATAGACACGCTTCCTTTGGGATAATGGACTGCATACGGGGCAGACATTTTAATTACTGTGTATCTGGTCTCAATATATGGCTGAAATCCTAATAATAGGAGTTTATTTAAGAGCATTCCAGCTCTCAGCATAACAGTCTGCTTAATCTTATCACTTTGTAAAGCGTTATGATAAAAGTAATGTCTTCTTGGAGGTTATTATTTTGCAATGAATATATCTGTGTGTCTCCAGTTCCCACATATACGTCTATCAGTCAGATGGACATTGTTAGGCCAGACTAATGAGGGAGTCCAAAAAGATGTTCCAAGCTGATCAGAAAACCACTGTTAGCAAAGGGTGAAGTACAGCAGGAAGTTATATCCTATTGAAGAAACCTATTGAAATGAAATGGTATTGCACAAGAATCTCCATTTATTTTAATGGGACTTTAGAGAAGAACTTTGTATTGGATTGTACCCTTTGTTCAGTCCAGTTCAGAGGTCAGGGAAGGCAGCCAGCTATATAACTCCCCCAAGTCATGACAAACCCATGAAGAAACTTGAGCATCTTTCTGTCATAGCCCCCAACCCCAGGGCCCTGCAATACCCCAAGGAAGACTCAGAAGATGATGGGACACAGGCTGCTCTACCCATGGAAGAATCTTCGGTACTTTTTCCCATGCCCTCAGGCCAGAGGACGTGACCCTACCACCATCCTTGGATTCAGAAGAGGAGTCCCCAACAACACCTCCATCTGTCTGGCCTTGCTGAAACCAACAGATACCAAATCAGGAAAGAACCCTTTAAGAACCACAACCAATCCTTTCAGGGACAAGGGGCCAACTATAGTACAGGCCTTGTCAGACTACATTCAGGCTCCATTTCTCTGCTGAGACATCACTGTATAGGTGCAATAGGGAGCAGCAGGGCCGGCGCTACCACTAGGCCAACTAGGCGGCCGCCTAGGGCGCGCGGCCGAAGAGGGCGCGGAAACCCTGCGCTCCTCTTCGCTGCCGCTGCGCAGCCCCCGCCAGGCCTCCGCCTCCCCCACCCTCCTGCCCTGCCGCCGCGCCGCCGCGCCTCCACCCGCTCGCTCGCTCGCACGCCCGCCCGCCGCCTGCGCCTCCACCCGCCCTCCGCCCTCCCGCTCGCTCGCTGCCGCTGCGCCTCCCACCGCCATCGCCACCCCCCAACCCCCCCGTCACCCCCAACCCCCCGTCACCTACCTTCGTCGCGGGCAAAAAACAGCGCGGGGGGTCCCGTCGCGTCGCGCGTCACTTTAGGAGCAGCAGCCGCAGCAGCAGCCGCAGCCGCCGCTGCAGCCAGGGCGGGGGGGGGGGGAAGGTAGGTGCAGGTTTTTTTTTTTTTTTGCTTTGGAGAGGGGGGGGCGCTAAATAGGTTTTCGCCTGGGGCGCCAAACTGCCCTGCACCGGTCCTGGGGAGCAGAGATCCAGCCACCAAGGCTCACTGGGAGCTTCCATGGTCTTGACTTCCCTGACCACTGCTTAAAGTAACTTGACCTGACTTGACCTGCCTTTGCCTGACCCCATGTGACTTGGCCTGCCCAGAAGAGACTTGGCCTGACTGTGTCCATTTCTCCTGCAAGCCTGAAGTGTAATGAAGGGCAATTACATTCCTGAAATAGCTGGTGCCTTTGCAGGTAGGCCAGATTCCCTGCTTGGTTCTTGCTGGGTGCACAACCCAAGGGCCAGTTGGGGACTGCACATATATGTGCACACACACAAATATGCACACACACTTTCCCTCACGTACATACATAAAGTCTCCCCATGTACATACACTCTTCCCCTCACACATACACACACACAAACACGTGCCCTTGAACAACATCCATCCTCCTCAGCCAGCCCTTCCTTTTCCATGTATTTCTGAAGTGTGCACTCTTGCAGCTGTAGCACTCAGAGGGTCATAAAGCCCTGTGGTAGCTGCTGCCAGAACATCTCCTAAAATACATTCCGGCCTCCATCACTCAAACATTCTGGCCCTCTGACTGCTTGTTCCTAAAGCCTCTTCCCAGAAGCAGGCCATCTGAGTGCTGGTTTCTAGAGTGTCCTCCTGGAAGCAGGAAGTTGTGAACAAAAATCTGACTAAATTGGTAATTTCAGTGGCGTGGAGGCCATGGAGGGCCACATGCAACCTGCAGAAGATGGGCTGGATTCTTTGCCCAACCAAGATTGGATGCTTGGAGAGGATTGTGTTGTTGATATGTTTATTCTTAAGAAAATGCTTACATAAACCTGGGTAACTTTTTAAATTCACAACCACTTGGTACTGTTTCCATCTCTCTCAGGTGCTGACATTTTCTGTCACTGATAAACAGCTGCTCAGCAGTGATGAATTCCAGGAAAATGAAGCACACCTGTGCTTCTTGTCCTAACTTGGCAGGCCAAATATAGAAGCCCTCATATGTCACCTTGACATTTTCTAATGGAACCTCCTTCCTCTGAAAGTGATGGAAATTTCCCCTTTTCCTTGGCCTTTCCATTTAGAATTGTATGTTTCTAGATTGCAAGCTACTCGTTGCAGGATAGTAATTGGTAGTGGATGGTTTTTTGGGTTGTGTTTGTGATGATTTCAAGCATTTACAGTAATACCTTGGATTGCAAGTAACTTGGTTTGAGAGCGTTTTGCAAGACAAGCAAATTTTTAAATATTTATTTAATATATTTTTTACTTGATATACAAGCGACATCTTGCAATACAAGTTCTGTAGTACGGCTTAAATTAAAAATCTCTGTACAATTTTTTTGGGGGGGATTTCGTTTTGATATAAGAGTGTTTTGGATTACAAGCACGTTTCCGGAACGAATTATGCTCTCAATCCAAGGCATGACTGTATAATATTATTTAGCATTGTAATAAGAATTTATGTATGTAGTTATTTTACTAAACTGTTTCTGATTCTAGGTTTAAACAAACATTTTTCCTCAGTTGGTGATGAGTTGTTTTTTAAAAGGAATAAACAGAAGTATTTATTACTAAGTTTGAACATTCATGTTATACAATGGATGACAAGATCATGTAAAAGTAGCATAGAACAAGCTTTTTATGTGGGCAGTGACTTTTTAAAATGCTGGGAACAACATTTTCGGTTATAAACAACTTTTCTTCAGGGTTAGATTTTTATTTTTATTTTAAAAAATACATATTTATTACATTTATGACCCACCTTTCCTCAAAAGAGCTCAAGCCCTCCACTCCCATCGTTTTATCCTCACAACAACCCTGTGTGGTAGGTTAAGCTAAGCACTGGTGACTGGCTCAGGGTCACTCAATGAGCTTCATGGCTGAGTGGGGATTTGAACTTGTATTCCACCCAATCCTAGTCTGACTCTCTAACCACTACTGCACAGTGGATGCTACAGACACACATATAGCTCCCTCTGCATAATATGTACCTCATCTTGTGACATCTTGAGGCCTGGCATTGCCCCAGTGCAACATCTTTGCATGCAGAAAATCATCGAGATAATTTATTTTGCATGAGGAAGACTGTTTCACATAAACAGTCGTTTTTGGGGAGAAAGCTATCGTCCCCCAGACCAGAAAGCACAGGGTGATCTTGCGATGGAAAACGAAATCAAGGAGGCCTCCAAACGAGGAAGTGTTGTAATGATGGGTGACTTCAATTACCCCCACACTGACTGGATAAATACATGTTCCAGTCACAATAAAGAGGCTAAATTTCTCGATGTCCTAAATGACTGTGCCCTAGAACAGTTGGTCATAGAACCGATCAGAGGAGAGTCAACCCTGGAGAGGCAAGCCGCCGACGGTACAAGGTAGGCTCGACCGAGCCTCGTGCGGGTGTGAGTGGGCTGATTTTGGTCCGCTACGCCACTCGAGGCTCGACGGCACATCGCTAATTAGAGTTCACCTTTTTCACAGCAGCTGCACACTGGGTCGACGTTTTCATCGATCTGTCCAACACAACCCCGAGATCTCTTTCTTGGTCAGTCACTGCTAGCTCAGATCTTATCAGATTATACTTTAACCTGGAATTTTTCACCCCGACATGCATTACTTTACACTTGCTTATATTGAATCATATTGGCCATCTTGAAGCCCATTCAAATTAGCCCGCTCACGCCCGCACAAGGCTCGGTCGAGCCTACCTTGTACCGTCGGCAGCTCGACTCTCCGCGGTGAGCCTCCCGAGCCACCCGCGCTGCCCGCTCCGGTCCCGTCGCATCACTTCTGGCACCAGAAATGATGCGATGGGACCCTGCGCAGGTGCGCTGGAGCCCCGTGCCACGTACTGCGCCTGCGCAGGGTTCTGTCGCGTCATTTCCAGTGCCGGAAGTGACGCGACCGGAGAGGGCAGCTCGAGCGGCGCGGAGAACTGCTACACGCTGCTTGTGGGGGCCCGCCGCCACAGAGAGTCGAGGCGGGGGTGAGGTGCCCAACCAAGGTTCGATTACAAGGCATAATTAAGAGAGGAATTGAAAATAAAACTGCCAAGATCATACTGCCCTTATACAAATCTATAGTGTGACCGCACTTAGAATACTGTGTACAGTTCTGGTCACCACACCTAAAAAAGGACATTGTAGAGCTGGAAAATGTGCAGAAAAGGGCAACTAAATACTAAAATGATCAAGGGGCTGGAGCAACTCCCCTATGAGGAAAGGTTAAGGTAGCTGGGATTGTTTAGCTTAGAAAAAAGGCAAGTAAGCGGAGACATGATAGAGGTGTATAAAATTATGCATGGTGTGGAGAGTGGACAGGGAGACATTTTTCTACCTTTCTCATAATACTAGAACCCGGGGTCATCCCATGAAACTGATTGGTGGGAGATTCAGGACAGATAAAAGGAAGTACTTCTTCACACAGCGCGTAGTTAAACTATGGAATTCACTTCCACAAGATGTGGTGATGGCCACCAATTTGGAGGGCTTTAAAAGGGGATTGGACAAATTCATGGACGAGAAGGCCATTGGTGGCTACTAGTCCTAATTGGCTATGTGCTTCCTCCAGTACCAGAGGCCTATGTACACCAGTTGCTGGGGAACAAGGGCAGAAAAGTGCTGTTGCATTCATGTCCTGCTTGTGGGATCCCATGGGCAGCTGGTTGGCCACTGTGTAAACAGAATGCTGGACTAGATGGACTCTTGGTCTGATCCAGCATGGCTTTTATGTTCTTAACCTGTAGATCTCAACCATATACTGTAATTTATGGATGCCAGAGAAATGTTTATGGATTATATGGTTTCTCTCATTCTTTTGTTCTTCCTCTAATTCACTCTGGTTTAACTAGGATAATTTCTAAACTTAATTCTGGAATTAGAGCTTGTGCAGTTTTCTGAAGTGTTCAGTTCATTTGTATCTTTTCCTCCCATGTGCCAATACGTGCACAGCAATACTGTCAAAAAGAAAAGAGAGCCAGTGTGGCATAGTGGTGAGAGTGCTGGACTGGGACTCGGGAGATCTGGGTTCTAGTCCCCCGCTTGGCCATGAAACTCACTGGGTGACTTTGGGCCAGTCACTGACTCTCAGCCTAACCTACCTCACAGGGTTGTTGTGAGGATAAGATGGAGAGGAGGATTATTATGTAAGCCACTTTGGGCTCCTTGCAGGAAAAAAGGCGGGGTATAAATATAATAATTTTTTTAAAAAAATTCTACTTTGTGACCACATCCAGATTCTGTTAGTATGGTGCTTTACTACTGAACACATGCTTTAGTAAAGCACCATACAAAAAAGAAACTTGATAGAACCATGTTTGCAATCATACCAGCGTCACACTTTTGTGGTGTTTTATCAACGTACATCAGTAAAACATACCGGTACTAGAAAAACCTTCAAATAATCATGCACTCAGTTATTTTGGATTGTTGTTGTTTTGCAGGATTTTATCAATGCACATGAAGGAATTGAACGCTGAAGCTAATTATGCATGCACAGCACTCTCTACAAAACTTGGAAAGTAAAACAACAAACAATGGGGAATTCCTAATGCATTGGTTGTATGCTGGAAACACCACCAGATAATTTAGAAATCCAAAATCCAGAGTGAAATATAGAAGCCAGCCTGTATATGGGTATCTCTAGCCCCCTTTACATGTTAATCATGTGAATGGTGCCCACTCATTGAAAGGGGCAATGAAGCTGCACCAGTGGCCTTGCCACTGAGGTCACAGGGTTCCCCAGCCCTAACCTCTGACATTCCCATGTTGAAAGTGGGATTCTGTTCCTGACTCCCAGCTGAGCAGGAGCACAACAGGAGAGAGGCTCCAGCTGTTTTTGGGGCTGTGATAAGGCAAGCAGGCTCCCAGAGAGCGAGCGAACAGAGCGAGCGAACAGGGAGAGAAAACAGGAGTTTGGCAGCGGAGGTCGGCAGCGGAGGTCAAGGGGGAGGTCCCTAAAAAAAAAAAAAAAAAAAAATCTAGGAAGACAGAAACCGAGCACTATGGAAGGAAAGGACTCAGCAGTGGTGGTGACCTGCAAGGGGTGTGCTATGTTTGTTTTCCTGCCGGAGATCGACATGGCCTACACGTGCAACAAGTGCAAGCTGGTCACGCTGTTGGAAGAAAAGGTCAGAGGACTGGAGCAGCAAGTGTCAACCCTCAGGAGCATAAGAGAAAGCGAGGAGTTCTTAGACAGAACGGTGGATCTACAGCACCAAAGCACAGTACAGGAGCCAGAAGGGCAACGGCAGGATGAGGCGGAGTCGGAGACTGCTGAGGCAAGGGAAAATAACGCAGGGGGAACTCCCTGGAAAAGGGTGACTGTTAGGAGCACAAGAACTACAAGACACTCTGCGCCTGTGGAAGCAGTGGAGCTATGGAACCGCTTCCATGTACTTGAGGACGAGAGCAGAGGACAGCCTGCAGAGGACGGATTACCGGGCACCCAACGTGATAGCGAGCAAGAGGCTGAGGGTCAGTCGAGTGGAGGCAATCAAACCAAGGCCTACAGCAAGAGGAAGAGAAGAGTACTCATAGTGGGAGACTCCCTCCTGCGGGGGATCGAAGCCAAAGTATGTCGCGAAGACCCATGGACTCGCCAGGTGTGCTGTCTCCCCGGAGCACGGATTAAGGATGTGTCAGAGCAGCTGCCGAGGCTCATGCAGCCCACCGACACATACCCCTTTCTTCTCTTCCACGTGGGTACAAATGATACTGCCAAGCGGAGTTACAAAGAAATCACGGCAGACTTTGAAGAGCTGGGAAGGGAACTCAAGAACTTCGGGGCCCAGATAGTTTTCTCATCCATCCTTCCAGTACTTGGAAGAGGCATAGAAAGGGAAAGAAAAATACTCCGAGTGAATGACTGGCTACGAAGGTGGAGCCGACGTGAGGGATTTGGATTCTGGGACCACGGGCTACACTTCCTGGAAGATGGACTGCTGGCAAAGGATGGGTTGCACCTCACAAGGACTGGGAAGAATGTGTTTGGACACAGCATGAGGAACTTAATCAGGAGGGCTTTAAACTGAATCCAACAGGGGAGGGAGACATAAACTCGGGGGTACCAATGGAAGAAGGCCTCTATGCCACAATGGAGAGAACAGCTCCAGCGGTGCCCATTGATAGTCTACCACAAAATGTAGGGGGAAAGTCGGACTATAAAGCACATAGTCTTCGATGTCTTTATACTAATGCCCAGAGTATGGGCAACAAACAAGACGAACTTGAACTCTTGATACATGAGGGCAAGTACGACTTGATAGGGATAACTGAAACCTGGTGGGATGACTCCCATGACTGGAATACAGCAATTGAAGGGTATAACTTGTTCAAAAGGAACAGAAGCAACAGAAAGGGAGGTGGAGTTGCACTGTATGTTAAAAATACGTATCTCTGCACAGAGATACAGGAAGAGGAGCTTGGCAGCCCCATTGAGAGCATCTGGGTTAAAATAAAGGGGGCAAAGAATAAAACGAACATGGCGGTTGGAGTCTACTACCGACCACCCAATCAAGGAGAAGACGAGGATGGAACTTTTGAAAAACAAATTGCCATTGTTTCAAGGAGGCACGATGTGGTAGTAATGGGAGACTTCAATTTCCCTGATATCTGTTGGGAGACTTTTTCAGCCAAACATGGCCCCTCCAAGAAATTCCTGAGCTGTGCTGCTGATAACTTCCTCCTACAGGAAGTGGAGGAAGGAACTAGAGGATCGGCTATCCTTGACCTGATTCTAACCAACAGAGACGAGTTAGTGGATAAAGTGGCAGTTTCGGGAACTCTGGGGGAAAGTGACCATGTTATACTTGAGTTCTTGATTCTAATGGAAGCAAAAGCTGAGTGTAGCCAAACACGTACCCTGGATTTTAGGAAAGCCAATTTTAACAAACTCAGAACAATGATTAGTAAGATCCCATGGCAAGTGACTCTCACGAGAAAGGGAGCCCAGGAGGGGTGGGAGTTTTTAAAAAAGGAAATTTTAAAGGCACAATTGCAAACAATTCCCAAAAGGAAAAAAGGCAGAGGGCAACAGAAGAAGCCAATGTGGCTTCACAATAAACTCAAAGACGACCTGAAAACAAAAAAGGACACGTATAGGAAGTGGAAGGAAGGACAGGCTACAAGTGAAGAGTACAGGCAGGTAGCACAGAACTGCAGGAATAGTGTCAGGAAGGCTAAAGCTGAGAATGAGCTAAGGTTAGCGAGGAATGCTAAAAGCAACAAAAAAGCTTTCTTCAGATACATGCACAGTAAAAGACAGAAGAAAGAACTGGTGGTTCAACTACGCAATGAGGATGGCAAATTGATAACAGAAGACAAAGAAAAGGCAGAAGTGTTCAATTCCTACTTCGGCTCGGTCTTCTCCCAAAAGAGGGTCTATGACCCCCCTGGCAAACCTGAAGTGCAGACTGAAGGGGCAGGATTGCAGCTTGAGATTAATAGGCAAATGGTCAAGGAGCACCTGATTACTCTGAACGAGTTTAAATCTCCAGGGCCTGATGAGCTGCATCCTAGAGTAATAAAGGAACTGGCAGAAGAACTCTCAGAACCACTGTCTATTATCTTTGAGAAATCATGGAGGACAGGTGAAGTGCCAGACGACTGGAGGAGGGCAAATGTTGTTCCCATCTTCAAAAAGGGCAAGAAGGAGGAACCTGGGAACTATAGGCCAGTCAGTCTGACATCAATCCCCGGGAAGATTTTTGAGCAGATTATAAAGAAGTCAGTCTGCAAGCACCTTGAAAACAATGCAGTGATTACTAGAAGCCAGCATGGATTTGTCAAGAACAAATCCTGTCAGACTAATCTGATCTCATTTTTTGATCGGGTAACCTCCCTTGTGGACTGTGGGAATGCTGTGGACATTATATATCTGGACTTCAGCAAAGCTTTCGACAAAGTGCCTCATGATATCCTGATTAGTAAGCTAGCTAAGAGTGGGCTAGATGGAACAACTATCAGGTGGATCCACAATTGGCTAAAGAATCGGACTCAAAGAGTGCTTATCAATGGTTCCTTCTCAAACTGGGGAGAGGTAACGAGCGGGGTACCACAGGGCTCGGTCCTGGGCCCGGTGCTCTTCAACATTTTTATTAATGACTTGGATCAGGAGGTACGGGGAATGCTTATCAAATTTGCAGATGACACAAAGTTGGGTGGAACAGCTAATACTCTGGAAGACAGAAACAAAATTCAAAGTGACCTCGATAGGCTGGAGCGCTGGGCCGAAAACAACAGAATGAAATTTAATAGGGATAAATGCCAAGTGCTGCACCTAGGGAGAGGAAACCAAATGCAGAGTTACAGAATGGGGGACACTTGGCTCAACAATACTACAAGTGAGAAGGATCTTGGAATTGTGGTAGATCACAAACTGAATATGAGCCAGCAATGCGATGTGGCTGCAAAGAAGGCAAATGCAATTTTGGGCTGTATTAATAGAAGTATAGCTTCCAAATCGCGGGAAGTGATAATTCCCCTTTACTCGGCACTGGTTAGGCCTCATCTTGAGTACTGCGTCCAGTTCTGGGCACCACACTTTCAGAAGGATGTAAACTGGAGAGGGTTCAGAGGAGGGCAACAAAGATGATAAAGGGACTGGAAACAAGGCCCTATGAGGAGAGACTGAAAGAACTGGGCATGTTTAGCCTTCAGAAGAGGAGACTGAGGGGAGATATGATCGCACTCTTCCAGTATTTGAAGGGATGTCACACAGAGGAGGGCAAAGATCTCTTCTCGATCATCCCAGTTTGCAGGACACGGAATAATGGGCTCAAGTTACAGGAACCTAGATTCCACCTAAACATCAGGAAAAATTTCCTGACTGTCAGAGCAATAAGACAATGGAATCAACTACCTAGGGAGGTTGTGGGCTCTCCCACTCTGGAGGCATTCAAGGTGCAGCTGGACAGCCATCTGTCAGGGATGCTTTGACCTAGATTCCTGCATTGAGCAGGGGGTTGGACTCGATGGCCTTGTAGGCCCCTTCCAACTCTACTTTTCTATGATTCTATGATTCTATGTATGAGCTGGGGAAGCCCATGTGCATACCCCACTATAAACATAGGCTTCTCTGGCTCAGGTGTCCATGCTCAATGCATGGAATCCAGTACAACACCCTGAGGTCACAAGGCTCCCCAGCGTCCAGTATTCATGTGTTGAGCTGGTCATCGGAGATGGGGAAGTCTAAACTTGTGTGGATGTCTGGGACGGTCCCGAGGAGCCATGTGACCTCAGGTAGGGGCCAACAGCATGGTCCTGCTTCCCTTTTCAATGGGTGGACCTCGTCACTTGACTAACATGAAGATTCTATCAACTGAACAACTAAAGCTGTATGGAAAACACAAATCTACATCAACCAATTTTTAATAAATATAACCTAAAATGTGTGTGTATGTGTGTGTGTATGAGAGACACAGAGAGAGAAACAAATACAGAAGAGTTATTTACTAAATCACTAGGATTTGGTTAATACATAGCCACCAAATCTACAAAATAAATAAATAAATTACAACCCATTTTGATTATTTCACCAGACATAGAACACTTGTAAATTAAGTTTTCAAAACACATTTTTCTCTCTTACCTGCTGGTTTACTGGGAAATTCCTGTTGATTTTTTTAATCTATAAAAGTGAATACAAAAATCAGTCAGTATGGTTTATTCAACCATAAAACTTAGTCATAAGATATGTCAATTGTCACTGTGATCTATTTCCTTTCTGAAATTCTTCAGTGGATCTCCTACTGAATGATACTTGCTCAGTTAATTTTGTCCAGATTTTAAAGGAGTTCACACTCCTGAATTCTGAACCAAAATTTGAATGTGGTCGTCATCAAAACTTTGTATCCCTGAGTGTTGTGCAAACCACTACTTTACTGAAATGTTACTTCAGTTAACCTAATTTTATCTATAGATTTAATTTTGTGGGGCAGCATGTATGTATTCTTTTAAATCTGGAAGCATCTCATAATTTGTACTGCAAACATCAACTAGAAGAAAATGTGGCACAGTACAGTATCCAAGTGTGACCGGCTGCTTGCATAAAGAAGCTCCATCAATCTGCCTTCTTCCAGAGACAAGCATTTATGCTCATTCTGGGGCCAGCCCCTGGAAGCCCTAAATTGCCATTGCATTGCACATGCAGTGTGGGGCACTTGTGGAAGCTGCCTGGGTGTGAACTGAAAGTGGTGGTGGGCCCTGCACGTGGACGGGCAGAATTAAACACTGCCCATGGGCCAGATGCAGATTTAGTCATACTTAGAGTAGACCCATTGAAATAAATGGGACTAGCTATGACTAACTTTAAGTTTAGGAACCATAAGCACAGATGAAGAAGTAATAATGGATGATTGTTGGATGTATAATCTGGTTTCACATGTATCAATTCTTAATTAACACATTTACATTTTATATCATCATTAATGAAGCTCACCCTAGCTCTAATGAATAAGGATAACCTTCAGTATTTTTGATTTTGAGTTTTTAATTGCTGAGCATTTGTATATCTTGTTGTGATGCTTTGTATTTGTATTGTCTTGGATTTTTGGATTTGGTAAGTGGTCTATAAATTGATCTAATCATGATCATAATCATCCTCATTCTTTAGGACGGCCCTACTTGGATGAGACTTTACAAACAATTTGTTTTAAATCCAGCCTAAAAGTGTTTTTCAAAGGAAAATGAAGAAAATGTAATGCAAACATTAAAGGATACTTCAAACATATTTGATATAGTCTACAAGGCTCCCAAATCCTAAAATAACATTTATACACAATTCAGTGTCACTGGCACAATTTTTTTCTACAAGGCTCCCAAATCCTAAAATAACATTTATACACAATTCAGTGTCACTGGCACAATTTTTTGACAGCATAGTCTGAATAAATAATAATAAATAAATAAATAACAGAATGCATAATATTATTTCTATTTCCTCCAGTGCTTATTCATCTAATTTACATCCATACAAAGGCCTCTTGGGAGGATCACAAGATCAGGTTATTTTAGTGACTTCATACCTACATGAAGACAAAACATCACATCTCTAGACTGTACAATGATGTCAGAAATTTATAAAATGTAGGACACAGCATATTTAACAACATAAATTTTACTGCCCTATATTATTTAATTTAAAAATATAACATCAATCTAACCTAAGATATAAATACATCACTGAAGACTCTAATAGCCACAAAAACGAAACCTTAGCCATTTATTTTCTGGACAACTTCTCAAAATATATTTTGTACTCAGGTAAGGACACCCAAGTACAAAATACATAATATCAACTTGAGTCTAAAGGCTTTACACATGTTTCAAATGCCGTTCTTCCTTTCAAAATATACAGAAGTGACAATTAGAAAGAGATCAGATCCCCACTTGAGAGTATTTTGAAGAGAAACCCTGCATTTAACATGAGTGCACCTTTTACATGTAATACAATACCAGTGCATTTGGTTAGCTGTACCCAAGAAATATCTCATGATAAGTACATCTCAGAAACCTTCCCATATACGTATACACAAACCTATATCCATTGGGCTCCTTACAGTGACATGAATTATAAAATACTTTACATTGCAGCAACATAAACAGGTTTTTGATATCAGTGCATTAGTGTCTGCCTGGATTGTGGAGCTCGTGCCAAGAAGATAGCTTACTGATTGATTGAATAAGGTCATATAAAGGGTTCCCATGAAAATAGCAGCCCCCCGACCTACCCCCATGTGAACAAAGATTTACACTCCAACCAACAAATTACTAATGGAACTCAGGAGCATTCTGAGAAGGCCCTGTATAGATGGAGAAACACTTTCATGAACCCATACATGGAGAAACAGAAAATGTCAAACACTTTTTGCAGCAGTATCAGATGTGACAAAGTATCTGTGATGATCTCCCCAAGATGTGCCAAGAATGCTAGCAACCTCACCAGCTGCAAACAAATGAAAGGCTACAGAGGAACTGGAAAGAGATTTCCACTCTCTTAGTCTCAACTCTCAAGGCTTATCTCACTTGTCGGTAAAATGAGCTTGCATTTAACAAGATACAGTTTGACCAAGGACTCCACCAAGAATAACAAGAACTCAGATGGTTCCATTTGGATAAATGAATGAAATCTTTTGATGAAGGCAGGAGGGTGACTGGGGGAAAATACAGAGATACTAGGGCTACATGCCAACCGAACATATTCTAACTAAATTATACCTAATATGATTTCCACTTGTAATTTTTAAAATTAGCATATATACAGAAGCTCATGTAATCTGCATGCTTTGTAACAGGGTATTGTTAATACCTACTTATTTATCTGGCATTCACCTAATCATGCTGCATTTAACACTGGGGTACTATCTAGTTAGATGCAATGGAGGCATGGCCCACATGTTAGAATGCAGGTTGTGCTGGAATGTTATGAAGTGGGGTGGTAATTTGAAGCACAGGCATTGCAGACAGACAGGGTTCATAGATTTCATAGATCATAGAGTTGGGAGGAGCCTACAAGGCCATTGAGTCCAACCCCCTGCTCAGTGAAGGAAACTGAGGAGGGGTCTCCCTCTCCCATCCAAGTAATAACCAGGCTTGACCCTGCTTAGCTTTCCACGCTCAGACAAGCTGAGGCAGCATAAGCCACAGGTTCTGAATCCTTCCCATGCCTACATTTTCCCTCTGAAATTGCCTCTCCTTAGCCATTTTTCTCCAAATAGACTTTACTTCCAAGTCTGCAAAGTGGCCTTCTTTTTCCGTGTGTGTGTGTGTGTGAATGTGTGAGAAAAAGAAATGTTCTCAGAAAATTGTCTTCTGAGAAATTTTAGTTCAGCTTTACTTTGAACTAAACAGTTTATTAATGCTGTTACAAACAGTTTTAAAGCATAAATGTTTTCAGGTCTCCAAAAATATTTTTTAAAATGCTCCACCCCTATGCACATGCCATCATCATCAGGCTAATCAAGCTTCAGCTGTTAAGTACAGCTCACCATAGACTAAAAAGTAAAAAAAAGGAAAGAAAGAAGTAGTATGTGAATATCATGAAAATTATTGCAATGAATATCTTGCAGCAGGTTTTAACTGGCTTCTTGTTTTCTTTTTTTAAACAAGTCCCCAAGGTCCACCAGCCAAAGCCAGTCACAAAATGGTGGCTCAGAGGAAATGGAACCAGCTACAAAATGGCAGCTCCCACCAACTACAATAAATCATGCTTGCTACTTAAAATTTACCTTTGTTTTTGATGCCTGTAACATAAAATTGTAAAATTCCAACTGACAAGCTGCTTTTGGAAACCATGGATTGGATCCAGAGTAAGTTAGTTGCACTTATGTCCTATGAAATCAATGTGAAAAATTAGTGATGACTAAGTGATGTCCCAGTGATTCAACTAACTTCGACTGGATCCCACCCCATGTCTTTACATCTACATATAACAGATCCTTCAGGGAATACCATTTTGCATAAAGTACCACATTAAGGAAATAGAGGTTGTGAATTGGTGGATTGTGCACCCAAATTACTTTGATCTGTTTCTGTAAACTGTAAAATAATTCTGTAATGATTAAGAATCATTTCCCATGATGGATTTATTTAGATTTCCCCCTCTTACTATAAATGTAGGTCCAACAATGTCCTTATAATGCTGCCTATTACTTGCAAGCCTAGCCACAGATCTGGCAACTATAGAATATACCCTAAGCAATATCAACTATAATACTTTGACAAATGATAAATATTTTTTACAGTTATTTGTCTGACTATTCATACAATCGATTCTGCCTGGGAACTTGAAAGCCACTATAAACGAAGAGATTTCCAGTTCCACAGAGAAATGTAACCAACCCCCATTTACTGTCTAGATAGGCACTAAACATTTATTTCCATAGTCCATTTCTCTACAGCCAAGGACTGTACAATGGTCTGAATTTTACTTTAAAGGTGTCATTTTCAAACATTCCAGAGTACAAGTTTTCTTCATTTCAGAAAAGTAGGCATAGCTATACTTTTTTTGGTTTAAATAACTATACAGTAAACATGAGAAAATAACAATAGAGTAATTGCTCCACTAGCAAAATATTCATATATCTTATGACAGAAACCAGGTGAAATGGTTTCATTTGCCAGCATGACAGTGCCAATCCATGATGCTGTGTTCTTGCAATGATCTGCTGTGTCAAATTGCAGCATTGGCTAACGGCCAGTGTACTGCATAGGACAGTGTTCTCCAACCTTGGGTCCCCAGATTTTTTTGGCCTACAACTCCCAGCATGGGGATTTCAATGCAGAAACAGGATTTCATTAATTTCATTTATTTCATTTCTATACCGCCCCACAGCTGAAGCTCTCTGGGCGGTTCACAATAATGTATACATAAAAACAACAATAAAAGCATACAAAATAGTTTAAAAGATTAAAAACCAAATTTAAAAACACAGTTTAAAATAACAATCCAAAAACTAATAAAACTGAGCCTACAGGTGACAATCCGCCCACCCCTGTGCTATTCTGAGCGCTTAACTATTAAATGCCTTGGCATAGAGGGAAGCCTTAACCTGGCGCCGAAAAGATAGTAAGGTTGGCGCCAGGCGGGTCTCAGTGGAGAGTTTGTTCCATAATTGGGGGGCTACCACCGAGAAGGCCCTCCTCCTTGTTGCCACCAACCAAGTCTCTCTTGGAGGTGGCAGTTGGAGGAGGGGCCCAGATGTTGAGCGTAGTGTCTGGGTAGATTGTGGTTGGGAGAGACGTTCCGTCAGGTATTGTGGTCCTAAGCCGTGTAGAGCTTTATAGGTTAAAACCAGCACCTTGAATTCGGCCCGGAAACATATTGGCAGCCAGTGCAAACGGGCCAGAACCGGTGTAATGTGCTCGGACCTTCCAGTCCCCGCAATAAGCCTGGCTGCCACATTTTGCACAAGCTGCAGCTTCCGAACAGTCTTCAAAGGCAGCCCCACGTAGAGTGCATTGCAGTAGTCTAGTTTAGAGATCACCAGAGCGTAGATTACTGAGACCAGGCTATCCCTGTCCAGATAGGGGCATAGCTGGGCCACCAGCAGAAGCTGGTAGAAGGCACTCCTTGCCACTGAGGCCACTTGAGCCTCAAGTGACAAAGATGGCTCCAGAGCACACTCAAGCTACAAACATGCTCCTTCAAGGGGAGTGCAACCCCATCCAGAACAGGTTGAACACCCTCCATCCGGTCAAAGGAACCACCCACTAATAGCATCTCAGTCTTGTCTGGATTGAGCCTCAGTTTGTTAGGCCTCATCTAGTCCATTGTCACAGCCAGGCACCGGTTCAGCACATCCACAGCCTCACCTGCTGAAGATGAAAAGGAGAAATAGAGCTGCGTGTCATCAGCGTACTGATGGCAACGCACTCCAAAACTCCGGATGACCCCACTCAGTGGATGTAGATATTAAATAGCATGGGGGATAAGACAGACCCCGGAGGAACCATGTACTGGAGATTCCACGGGGCTGAGCAGCATTCCCCAAGCACCACCCTCTGGAGCCGGCCATCCAAGTAGGAGCGGAACCACTGCAATGCAGTGCCCCCCACCCCCAACTCAGACAGCCGCTCCAGAAGGATACCATGGTCGATGGTATCGAAAGCCGCCGAGAGATCCAGCAGTATCAACAGGGTCGCACTCCCCCTGTCTCTCTCCCGACATAGGTCATCATAAAGGGCGACCAAAGCTGTTTCCATGCCAAAACCAGGCCTGAACCCCGACTGAAATGGATCCATATAATCAGTCTCATCCAAGAGCACCTGGAGCTGGTTGGCCACCACCCACTCAAGGACCTTGCCCAGGAAAGGAACATTCGCCACCGGCCTAAAGTTGTTAAGATCTTCCGGGTCCAGAGAGGGTTTCTTCGGGAGTGGTCTCACCACCGCCTGTTTCAGGTGGCATGGGACCACTCCCTCTCGCAAGGAGGCATTGATCACCTCTCTGGCCCAGCTGGCCATTCCCTGCCTGCTAGTTTTTATAAGCCAAGAGGGGCAAGGATCCAGAACAGACGTGGTTGCACGAACCCCTCCAAGCACCTTGTCAACATCCTCGAGCTGTACCAACTGAAACTCATCCAAAATAACTAGACCAGGCTGTGCTCCGAGTACCTCTCCTGATTCTACTGCTATAACATTGGAGTCTAAGTCCCTGCGGATGCAAGAGATTTTTTCCTGGAAGTGCCTAGCGAATATATCACAGCTGGGCATCAGATGGGTCGATGATGTCCCTGGGGCCAGCGTATAACAGGCCCCAGATGACCCTAAAGAGCTCCGCTTGGGTGGCAGAGAGATGTTTGGATAGAAGCAGTGAGATGTTGTCTCTTCGCCACCTTCACTGCCTCTAGGTATACCTGGCTATAGGCACATACCAGGGCTCGATTGCATCCACTAGGAGTTTTCCTCCACCTGCACTCAAGCCATCTCCTGTTTTGCTTCATCACTCTCAGCTCCGGGGTATACCACGGAGCCGTATGAGCTCTACTACAGAGAGGGCGCTCAGGAGCGATCATATCAACCGCCCGGGTCATCTCTCTATTCCAGAGATCAACCAGGGATTCGACAGGACCGCCAGCCATATCAGCCGGAAACCCCCCAAGGGCCCTCTGGAAACCATCCGGATCCATCAGCCTCCGGGGGCGGACCATCTTAATAGGTCCCCCACCCTTGCAGAGGGGGAAAGCTGCCGTTAGCCTAAATCTCAGCAGGTAGTGATCTGACCACGACAAGGGGACCGATTCAAAGTCCCCCACCTTCAGATCACCATCTCCATGCCCAGGCTGAAAAAAAACAGGTCTAGAGTGTGCCCTGCTACATGTGTTGGGCCGATGACATGTTGGGACAGTCCCATGGTTGTCATGGAGTCCATGAATTCCTGAGCCACACCAGACAAGGTGCCCTCAGCATGGATGTTAACATCCCCCAGGACCAACAGCCTGGGGGACCTCAGCATCGCCAGAGAGACCACCTCCGTCAGCTCAGCCAGGGAGTCTGTTGAGCAGCGGAGTGGGCGGTACACCAACAGAATCCCTAATCTGTCCCGCTGGCCCAACACAAGGTGCAAACACTCCAGACCAGTAGTCAGACGGACAGGGAGCCTGGAGAGAGAGATATAATTCCTATAGACCACGGCAACCCCCCCTCCCCGGCCCTCAGGTCTACCCTGAGTACCCCGGTGGGCAAAGCTGGGAGAGACTAACTCCTCCCTGTTCTCCCACCCAGGTCTCGGTAATGCATGCCACATTGGCCGCCTCATCCACTATTAAGTCGTGGATGAGGGAGGTTTCATTTTGCACCGATCTGGCATTTAGAAGCAGCATCCGGAGACCCGAGGGCAGGCTGATAGGGCAACCACCAAACCTGCGGGTGCGAGGAGGGCCGGAACACGGCACAGCCGTTAAGTGTCTGGGCCGTGTTCCCCTTACCTGGCTAGTCCTCCTCCCAACGCCATATCTCCCTCTACCTGTCACTACACTAATCGGGGGGCCCACAGAACCCCCCACTTGACCCCATAACTCCCCTTCCAAGGCACATGCTCAGGCCCTAGACAGGGGGGAAAAAAGCAATCCCCTGCACCAAGGGCACCGAAGCAACAAATAGCAGTGTTAAGGGGGTGGGGCCCTTGCCCTTGTGGCACCCCGAAGTGGCTCCCCCCCAAGGGGCGACCCCCTTTGGTGTCATCCCCTTCGGGGGCATCGCCACTGGGGTGTCGCCGCCCCGCTCCGGGCCGACAGATAAAGGCCTTCGGAGCATCCAGCAAGCCCAGGTGGCAGGCGTCTTAATCAGGCAGGCAGGCCTGGGGGAGTTGCCCTCCTCCTGCTGGCAGTGGAGCTTCTCCCAGGAGAGGGGCCCAATCCAGCCAGCAGCAGCGTCAGCCAAGACAGAAGGCCGATGAGGCTGGTAAAGCAGGCAGCTGGCAGGATGGTAGAAAGGCTGGCAGGATGGGAAAAAGGCAGCCCAGGTCTTCTCACCTTCCTCTCCTGAGAGTGACCACGTCCAGACGTTGGTGTCGGCTGCTGCAGACTTCAGTCATTACTGAGTCCTGCTCTGGGCTGGCAGATAAAGGCCTGTGGAGCATCCAGCAAGCCCAGGATGAAACAAACTTAAGGTTGGGAAAATGAGTGAAACCAGACAGGACAAATTGTTCCATCTCGACTGCTGTATCCTACACTGCCGGTCCGGTTATAGCAGTGTTCTCCAGTGTTATAGCAGTGTTCTCCAACCTTGGGTCCCCAGATGGGGCATGCTGGGAATTGTAGGCCAAAAACATCTGGGGACCCAAGGTTGGAGAACACTGGCATAGGACATGACATTGCACGTGACATAGGCACGAGACATTGCACATCTCATCCAAATGCTTGTGAGTTCAGCAACTCAGAAGATGTGACAGTTAATTTTCACATCAGGGAATACATTCATTACAGATTTCCAATATTAAATATTTTTATTTTTAAGCCAAGTTTTTTTTTGTATTATAGTAACAATATTTCCTGTAGCGTTTCATCTTCATCAGAGCTTTAATGGCATCAGTTGAAATAAATTCCCTTTGATGAGAATAAATTCAACATAGGTTTTGCTGTACTATTACATGTACATGCTTATTGTATAAAAATCTTAATTGGATGGAGTTTTCTTCACAAAAATGCAATAAAAAGATTTTAAAAGGGGGCATAATAATAAAAATCGATGGACTAAATCCAATATTATACAAGTAGCCTCTGCTCGCACAATAGGAGTTTCCCCTTACCTAGGGATCTGTGAGGAATCTGCTCTGTCGAACCCTGTTCCCTTACTTTCATGAAATTCTTCCCTCCCTGCAAAAGAGGCATTTTTTTCCCCCTGGCTCTTCCATAGGGAGGGGGAGAATTTCAATGAAATTTCTCATTGGGATGGAGGGGCAGGGGTTCAGATGACCTTGTAAGCGAAGGAAGTGGACAAGGGATCTTCTGTCTGTTTTTTTAATTCTCAAAATGCCCTGCGTGCTGTTGCAGATTTGTGGGGCTCTTCACACCAAGGCTTTCAGCTTCCTGGAATGCCCAGGGAGACCACATGATGTTCGAAGCCTCTGTTCTAAGTGCCCTGTCCTGCTGCAAGGAAGAATGGAGCTTTTACAGCTTTGGGGCGGGGGAGAGCTTTCTGGGAAGTGTTGCCAGGCTACACGCTGTGTGAAGAGCTCTGCCATTCTGCGACAGTGTGCAGGGGAATTTTGAGAGTTAAAAAACAGAAAGAAGATCCCTTGGCCACCTCCTACACTTACAAGGTAAACAGAACCCTTGCCCCTCCAGCCCAATGAGACATTTCACCACAATTCTTCCCCTCCCCAGCTTCTTTCGTTGGAGTCTTAATTTCACCCCCTACCCCACATGGATTGTCCAAAAAGACAGCCTCAATCGGCACAGCACTAAAAAGGCTGCCTGAAGAAAAGTGTCCCGCAGCTACAGTGGCTACCTGTAAAATTATAACTGATTATAACTTTACGACGATCTTTTCCTTTTTCTTTAATGTGGCAATTGTTTTCAAGTGCCCTTGAAAATATCACACTGCTATTTTTGGTCAATACTGAAATGTGGTAATCCTTATTTATCAGGCTGTGTGGCATCTGCAGGTGATGAGATGATCAATTTCTTTCTGTAGCAGTTCGAAAGCCTCTCCAGCACTGGGCCAGCCACCACTCACCCTTATAGCATTGATAAACTAAATCAGGAATCTGGAATTCTCATCACAACAGCTCATGCTGTGAAGTGGCTGACAGTCCCTAAAGTGTTGCTGAAAAGGCAGCCTGGCATTTTGGCAGAGGAGACATTTTAAAATTGACTTATTTTTCCTCTTCACTCCCCATGGTTACTTGGATCCCCTCAGTAGCCTGTTTCCATCATATTTGTTTTTCACTGATAACACTTTCTACACTACTTAACTGTAACAAGAATGGTAATTATTCCCAAAAATCAACCAACTACGATTCTGAGTTTTAGCACATCCAGGCAGTACTCCTCCCCCCCCCAAGGGGCCATCCAGTGATTTAAGTACACTGTTTTGGACTATCAAGGAAACTTCAAGTCATCATCATCATCATCATAATCATCAGGCGATCACTCGTGACCGAGTAAGATTGTCTTCCAGGATAAAAGGAGGAAATTCTAAAGAAGATTGTGTAGACTCTAGCGATGGGTCCGTAAGTGGCTGTGGAGGCCAATTCTAGATCCACACAGCTTCCCACAGTGAGGACACAGGTTACCAGATGGAAGATGGTCCTGTAAAGGATTCATTTGACGTGCTGTTCGCTTAGCACATTTCTCCCTTTCACCTTGCACTCGGGCTTCTTCAAAGTCCATGGAACCTTTGTGAAAGGCCAACCTCCATTTAGATCGTTCATGGGCCAGAGCTTCCCAGTTTTCGATGTTTATATTGCATTTTTTTAGATTAGCCTTATGAACATCTTTAATTTCTTTAACCTCTTATATTGACCACCGATATTCCGCTTTCCATCCTTGAGTTGGGAATAAAGTAACTGCTTTGGGAGATGGCAGTCAGGCATTCGAACAACATGACCGGTCCACTGAAGTTGGCGTTGAAGGATCATTTTTTCAACTGCTAGTAGTCTTTGCTTCTTCCAGTACACTGACATTTGTTCACCTATCTTCCCAAGTAATTCGCAGGATTTTCCAGAGGCAACGTTGATAAAATCTTTCAAGGAGGTGGAAGTGACGTTTATAGATAGTCCATGTTTCTCAGGCATACAATAAAGTTGGTAATACAATGGTTTCATAAACCAGTGTTTTGGTCTTCTTACAAATATCCCGATCCTCGAACACTCTATGTTTCATTCGAGAAAACGTGGCACTTGCGGAGCTCAAACGATGCTGGATTTCACTGTCGATGTTAGCTGTAACAGAAAGATAGCTGCCAAGATAGAGAAAATGATCGACATTTTCCAGTATTGTCCCGCCAAGCTGGATAGATGGCATCACCAAAGGGTTAGCCTGCACTTGCTGATGAAGCACTTTGGTTTTTTTGATGTTAAGTGAGAGACCAAGTTTTTTGTATGCTTCTGCAAAAGCATTTAGGATAGTTTGGAGATCATCCTCTGAATGTGCGGAGACCACATTACCATCAGCATACTGAAGTTCCACAATGGAGGTTGTAATTACCTTACTTTTTGCTTTCAGCCTGCTGAGATTAAAAAGCTTTCCATCTGTTTGATATATAAGTTCCACACCAGTGGGAAGTTTCCCCTTGACAAGATGTAAAATCATGGCGATGAAAATAGCAAATAATGTTGGGGCAATAACACATCCCTGTTTAACACCTGATCCTACTTTAAATGGAGCACCATGAGAGCCGTTGTTGTCCAAAACCGTTGCCATCATGTCATGGAGAAGTCGCAAGATATTCACAAATTTATTGGGGCATCCAATTTTCATAAGGATAGTCCAGAGAGCTGTATGGTCTACAGTATCAAAGGCCTTAGCCAAATCGATAAATGCCATATAAAGGGGTTGATTTTGCTCCCAGCATTTTTCTTGGAGCTGATGTGCAGTAAAAATCATGTCTACTGTCCCTCTAGAGGGGCAGAAACCATATTGTGTTTCAGGGAGGATCTCTTCTGAATTAGATACAAGACGGTTTGTGAGAATCCTAGCAAATATTTTACCTGCGGTAGCTAAGAGAGAAATGCCCCGATAGTTTCCACAGTCTGTTCTATCACCCTTCTTATAGAAGGTGATAATTATGGCATCCCTGAAGTCTTCTGGGATCTCTTCTCTTATCCAGATTTTTTCGATGAGTTTATAAAGATGTTGTACAAGTTCGGGGGCCCCTTCTTTAAAGATTTCAGCAGGAATCCCATCTGGTCCACTACTTTATTATTCTTCATTTAAGTACTACACTGTTTTGGACTATCAAGGAAACTTCAAGTATCACTACAAATATGACTGGAAAAAATCTCACATAGAATTAAGATAACTCTTCTTTTTCACAGTAATGACACTGACTTACAATCAGCTCCCTTTTCTTAAGCCCAAATGGTTGAGATGTAAAGCAGTTCTGTCCTGAGAAATGATGAGTTACAAATTGACAACAAAAATGCTCCTCACTAAACAGGGCCAGCTCTCCCATGAGCAGGGTGAGACCCTTGTCACAGATCAGGGCCAGGGCCACACACACCCCCATGCGACTTTGCTTGCATCACTATTGGGCTGCCCGATGCCTTTTTGCCTGGCTGGCATCGCCACCTGCCACAGCAAGTATCTCCATATCTCCCTGGCTGACCAGCACCACCATCTCTGCCTGCCCTCCATGGAGCACTGCCCCCTGCCTGCCTCACACATTGCCATGTCTTCTGCTGGCCCTGGCTCCAAGGATGTGTTGCATGAAAAATCCTGGGATTAATAATTTAGAGCCACATAAACGATGACATTTAACATCAACTGACATTGATTGCATTGCATTAATTCTGAGGCTAATTATAAACTCCACTGATGCACTTGCTCTTTCACAGAGGGAAATAATAATAATAATAATAATAATAATAATAATAATAATAATAATAATAATAATAATAAAAAACCCTGACATATACAAAAATATATGGGTTTTTAAAAATCCCCTACCAACTGCAAGTATAATTTAAAAATAAGAATTTGAGGAACACACTCAAAAATCCCACTGCATAAATTACACATACCAGCCAGTGTCCCCAGTCTGTTGAAACATCTATCATTACACCACCATAATGAGAGTACAATAACTGCTACTGGTACATTCATGAAGAACCAGCTGCATATTAACAGTACAAACAGCCTGGATAGTTCCATAGATGATCTACTAGGCTGATCAACTGCATATCTGTTTACATTTCATCTTCTGAAATTGCTTTTCCTTTCACTTCTAGGAGAGCTTATGTTTCTCTATACAAATAATTTATCAACTTTGTGTGCTTCACCTTAAGGGCATTTCAGATTTACTATTTTTAATCCACCCACAAGTCATTTCCTTGACTGAGGTATGTGGGTTCTTCAGATGTGAACCTAATCAGAACGCGGTGCAGTAGTGGAGACGCCCAATGTGCCTAATCAGAATTTGATGATCTCACTTACCAGTCATGTCATGGCAAGCGGGGAGCCAGGCTCTGGCAAGTGAGATGAGCCCAAGACTTCCAATGAACCTGGAGTGAAAGAGGATAGGGGATGAATCCCACTCCTCTCCAGCACCAAGGTTCTGCTGGGTGCAAATGCAGAGCCATAACAAACCTTTGACTTCCTTCTCAAGCTCTGAGATGGAGATGGGAGGCAGAGACCCATGGGCTTGACCCTGCATCTCTTAGATGCTCCCACCTGTGTAGCAGCAGAGCAGACTGACATGCCTTCACCTCTTCCAGCTTGAAGTAGAGAGGACAGGCAGCAGAGGTGTGTTCTTTTCTCTCCGCACCCGATGGACACTCCAAACATGAAGTGTCCATTGGGTCAGAGGCAGAGCAAGCTGACGTGACTACACCTCTCTATTCCAGGTCCAAGCTAGCGGGAGGAGGTTAAAGTGGATAGGCTTGTGAGATCAGAGCACCCACCAGCCAATGCAACCAATGCACCTGTGCCTTTCTCTCCTAGTTTCAAACTAGAGGGAGGCCGAGGAGGTGGAAGTGCATGGGCTTATACTGTGCCCAGTCAAAGCGCACATTGGATGCATAGGCAGAACAAGCCTCTTCCACCCTCCAGCTCTGAACTACTGGAAGGAGCTCATTTTCTGCCTCTTTCCAGCACCAAGTGTAGAACTAGAGAGAGGAACAGGACACTTCCCCCTGACCTTGTGCTGCATTTCAGAAACATAGCACAAAGTCAGGGACAAGACCCTGCTGCTTGTGGGAGGGGTGCCCTGGCAATAACCTAGCTTTGGTTGGCTAGTAAGGCCAGCCAAAATTTGTTGACCCCTGTGCCCAATGCATCTACACTGGGCGAAATAATTAAATTGGGAGAATAATCACAGATGGCCTGCGGTTGCATGAAGTTTGGCACTTAAAAATGATTACATGGATGGAAATCTCACTGAATTCAATAGTACTTGCTTTCTTTTAAATATATTTAGGATTTCAGTCTAAATAAGGATGAAAAAAAATAGGCAAACCTATGCACATTTGTGCAACTTTTTAAATGGCCACAGAATTTAGGGTTACCATGGTGCAGGATTTTACTCAGAAAGTATGTTAGATGTGCTTAAACCATTTTTAAATGCATTTGAAAGTTTTGTTGTTTTTAAGTGCCATTTGCAGATTTGTTAGCCATCTTGAAAAATGTAGAAATAAAAAATCTGAAAAGCAAAGTCATTCCGTTGACTAACATTATTTTTAGAAGGAATCTTAACATGAAAGTGGAAGTAAGCAGTAAGGCAGGAGATGGGGGAGCCCCACCCCCACTTAATTTAATCTGGCCCCCAGACCTTTACAGGGAGTTCTTTCCCCTGAGGGGGGTGGTTGGGCACCACCACAAGAAGGTGCTCTAAGTACTTTCCAGCAGTGGTGCCCAACCTATGGAGAAAGCACTGGCAGGCTCTCCTTGCACACACATTCAGTATGGAAGAAAGTAGCTGCAGAACCATCTCTGAACAAGATTCCCAGCATCAACTTTCTGACTGTATAGTTCAATTTCATGAATGCACATAGCTATCAAAGAAAGAGCAGCACCTATTTAAACTGGGAATTTAACTTGCTCTCTTTTTAAATGAACACATTTGACCTGGGAGATTGAACTGTTTAAGACAAGCCCTGCTGTGTTTTGCTTTTGTTGTTGTTGTTGTTGTTGTTGTTTTAGGTTCAGGCTAGTGTGGCTTGAGACTGAGTTCAAGGATAATTTTGTGCTTAATTATTGACCGAATGTGAAACATTAGTGCTACCTCATGCTGACTTGATATCTCCCAGCCTGTGTTCGTTTGCAGTAGTCCAGACTCTGCTTTGCATGCTGCAGTTAATGGAGCTGAGTTGGTTGGTTCTTCCCTTATTGTGAGGTTATGAAATTAAACTAAGTATAATAGAAAATTATAGAATATGGGGATAGAAAATTATATCTATATACCGGTAATCATTGCTTCCAACATCAAAGAGTCTTGTGGCACCTTAAAATAAACAAATTTAGTATGGGATAAGCTTTCATGGACTAGAGTCCACTTCATCCAGATTCATCACAATCATCGCTTTCAATTGGTGTACATTCACACTGGGCCTCATGCCAGTCAAAATACTACATACCTCATGCCATGTGTGAGGATCTTGTCACCATATAAAATTGGCATAATTGTCTTCATGGAGCACAGTTTACACTAGATCAGTGATCAGTACAGAAGCACTGGTAGCATCTCCAGTGTTCATCAAGGTGGCTACTTTAGGACCCAACATTAGTGCAAAAACTCTTTGTGCATGCTCACGCTGGCACTGGAACCTTAGCACATCCTGAAATTGGCTGTGGATATGCAATGGTATGTAAGAGTAGAACCTTAGCAAGTAGTAGAGAAAGGCAACATCCCTCTGATACAAGCCACTCATTGTTTCTGATCTCCGGAACCCACCCTAAAGTTATGGCGATTATTGCCACCCCATTCAACCCCTGCCACTGTCTCTCCTCCTAATCCAACAGCAGCTATTTCAAGTTACTCACCCCTCTGCCTACTTGCACAGAGGTTCTTGCCAGGCTAGATAAAAGTACCACTATAGGAACCTTTGCTGTTAACATCTCAGAAAGTCAACAGAAGCTTCTGAAGCCATTCAGCTGAACAGTGAAGAAGAGGTGAGGATAAATTCCACCCCATCCTTAATAGATTTGGCTTATCAGATTGTTTTCTGGCCATCTTTGTGTAGCAAAGATCAAAGAGCTACTAACCTAAAGCAGCATTAACTGGGGCCAGAATCCCTTGCTGTGACTTTGCAGCAAGCTACAGGTATTACCTGATGCAAGCTAAGCTGTAATTTATAGAGCTTAACCCTTGATCAACTGGACTATGAGGTTTTCAAGCAACACCTTTCATACCTGCTGAGGCTCTTCTTATCATATTTTATCCTGATTTGCTTTCTCTGAACATCTCAATGGCATGAAGAATCCATCTCCACATCTCAGTGAGCTTATACTTATTTCAGATAAATTGGCACCACAGCCAAGAGCAAATAAGGATGCAATTCAAATACAGATCATCAGATATGCTGTATTTTAGCTTGTTTGAATGTTTGCAGAAATCCCCATAACTGTTTGGCATTCTGACACTGCATGTCAGGTGAACCTGCAATCATGTGGTGACCCAAGCTAAGTTATCTTATACTGAAGTGGTACAAAAATTGTTAACCTCAACAGTATGTATGCATGCCAATAATGATCTTGTTAAAGTTAGATGAATCACAGACATTTGAAATCACATCCTCTTGTTGTAAAACATCAACACAGCTATATTTCCTTGCAACTGTGTGGCTAAATGCCCTTTTTGTCCTTAAATGTTCCTATATAGATGAATGCTCAATTCCTGCTTTATGCTGTCAGATATTTAATTCTTAACTGCCATCTAACATTTAAAGGACATCATGACTTGATTACAGATCAATTCCCCATCAGACCAAAAGACATTACGCAAGCTTGGGGACCAAGTTACAGACAAATAGCTGGTAATTTCATTCCGACAGGCCATTAACTATGAGCATTTAAGCTTTATGACATTTCACAATGAATACCATAAAGGAAGCACTAGCCATCTCTCTCTTATTGCCCAGTCACATAAGATACTGCATTGGCAGTGGCACATGGGATCAAGCACAAGAATCTAGTCCTGGGGTGAGGGAACAATCCCCTGGCGCAGCTATAAGAACCCAACTCTGGCTCCACCTCATTGTCTGATGTTGGCTATGAGGTGCATTCTGGCTATGAAATATTCTGGGTGAGGATAGAGGAGAGCCTTCCCGCCGTTGCCTTATATGGCCTCAAATAGCTTTCACACAACATTGCAAAGGGCAGCACAAGTTACCAGGCATAGTTTGGGTTGGGTGCCATTACCCACATCACTGCAGCTTAAGCCAGTCCATACAATTGGGTTGTTGGTACCAAAATGGATTGCTCTCCCCCATTTATTTATCTTTTTTGCAGACTGGACTACAGAGTGCTTGCGCTATATTATATGAGCTTATATTACATTATACGTCAGGGGTGGGGAACCTCAGGCCCAGGGGCCAAATCTGGCCCTCCTGGGGTCCCAATCCAGCCCTCCAGGGTTCCCAGATGGCCATGCCCCTTTCCCCTGGCCCCTCACCTTTCCCCCAACCACCAATCCTTTGGTGGTTTCCCAGCGTTTGTACAGTCCCCCCCCCCCGGCCATTCTAAAACATTGAAATGCCTCTCCTAAGGCTTAGTTACTGGCAGTAGGAGCTTTAAGCTAAACTATGCTGGTTTTATTTTATTTTATTTTTTGTATTTTGGCCCCACCCCTTTTACCTTTGGCCTTTCTGCCTTTGGTGTGGACACACCACTGGAATGCAGCCCTGAGAGCTTCCCTGAAGTTGAATTTGGCTTTCGAGCGGAAAGAAGTTCCCCATCCCTGGCGTCCGTTATCATTTTGCAAGAACATGCCAAGTAGTGGCAATGTGATGAGCATCACCATTTCAGCTGGCAGTTATAACTATGGTGTTAATCAGAGACAATTTAAATTTGCATCCAACTGTAAGAAAACCACTAGTCTAAATACCAAAAATAGTCTAGAGCAGTGATGGCGAACCTTTTTGAGCCCGAGTGCCCAAACTGCAACACAAAACCAACTTATTTATTTCAAATTGCCTTAAATTTGGCAGGAAGGAGGAGGGGGCACTAGCTAATCGTGCCCCGCTCTGTCTCAGGGCATGGCTCTTCACCGGGTGCGCAAAGATTCAGGCGCGCGCACGCTGTGCTTCTGAGCTGTCTGTTCAGTTAGAAGGAGGGCTGGGTGCCTGCGCAGTCCGCTTCTGGGGGTGGAGATGTTGGAGTGTGCCTGCCTGTGGAGGCCAGCGAGGAATGAGTGGAGAGGAGTTACTATGGAAACCCGACGCTGTATGCAGAAGGGGACGGTCTTTTCGCGATCTGGTGACCAATGGCTAACAAAATAGTCTAGAGCACAAGCTAAAATTAGTAATATAAAATAGTTTAGAGTCAGCACAAAGGTTAGTAATACTCCTGTTTGTCATGGCTGTAGTGAGATGTATAGCTTTATGCAGTGCCATCAAGAGGAATAACTAGTGATGGAATTGGCTTGTATGGCATGGAACTTTACAGATGGCAGACAGATGCATGCCTGTCATATTTCCAACACATGGAATTTCCAGTATTTACACCAGCTGAAATGATTTGTAACTGGATATAGTGTATAATGGCAAATTGCTATGATACAATAAAGTTGTTGTTGTTGTAACTGGATATAAATCTCCACGAGTTACACAGTTCCTCAGTGTGTTCCAAGGATTGGGAATGAAATTAATTTTAGATGCATGTGGAGGATATTGCAGATTAAAGATCTCAATATGCTATTTATTTATTTATTTATTATATTATATTTTTGAATTGCCCATCTGAGCCAGTGTGGCGTAGTGGTGAGAGTGTTGGACTGGGACTCGGGAGATCTGGGTTCTAGTCCCCGCTCAGCCATGAAACTCACTGGGTGACTTTAGGCCAGTCACTGACTCTCAGCCTAACCCACCTCACAGGGTTGTTGTGAGGAGAAAATGGAGAGGAGGATTATGTAAGCCGCCTTGAGTTCCTTGCAGGAAAAAGGTGGGGTATAAATATAATAAATAAATAAATAAATAAATCTGGCCAGTCATCCGGCCACTCTGATCTGAGCGATGTACAGTCCAAACTAAACCAAAGTAGGGCAAATAATACTTTGGTAGAATTCAATTTCATTTCATTTGCCCATCTGAGCCAGTGTGGCGTACACACAGAGTGGATGGGAACATATACATAGAATAATACCAGTCAGGAACTCCAACTAGGTGTAGTTTAGAGTGAGATGGAGGGCTGCATTAATATAATTTAAAAAACAAAAACAAAACAACAAGCCCAAGATTATAGCTAGAGCAGTGGTTGGCAACCCGGCACCCATGAGGACCCCTGGGTGTGCTGCCAGATGCCCTTTGGATTTCCTCTTCCCACTGCCACTGCTGCTGCTGATTTCTTCCCCTGTATTTCCTCGTACAGGCCTGTGGCTCATGCTGGCTCAGCTTGTCTGAGCGTGGAAAGCTAAGCAGGGTCAGGCCTGGTTATTACTTGGATGGGAGACCCCCTCCTCTAGTTTCCTGCACTGAGCAGGGGGTTGGACTCGATCGATAGCCTTGTAGGCCTCTTCCAACTCTATGACATGAAATCTATGAAATCTACACCACCACCACTGATTTCCTCCCACCACCACTGCCACTGATAATTTCCTCCCACCACCACCCTAACAAGGATGGAGTAACAGGAAGAGGTAGGATGTGGTGGTACACATACCTGTGGTAGTAGTGGCAACAGGGGGAAGGAGGAGGAAATTTTGGATGGGGGAGAGGAGGAAGGTGAGCACAGCAGATGGTGGTGGCAAGGGGGAAGAGTGGAAATCTCAGGTGGGGGGAGGAAGGAGAGGGCGGCAGCAGTGGGGAGATGGAGAAGGAAATCTCCAGCGGAGGGAGGAGGGGAAAGCGGCGGTGGCAGTGGAGGAAAGAAATACTGAGAGGAGTGGGGAGGAAGAAGAAGACATCCAGGTGATGGCAGCAGGGAGGGGGGAAATCAGGAAGGCAAGGGCGGGGGAAGGTGTGCCCCCCTGACAGCAATTGGTGGTGGTGCCCGTGGACACTTTTTCAAAATGTCATATGTATGTGCCTGCAACTCAAAAAGGTTGCCTACCCCTTGATCTCGAGAATAAAACCAGTACCAAAGAAATGTTTCACATGATTTATTCAGTCTAAGATTCAGGCTTTTGAATCTGGGGCACGACCTACTGTGACAGAGGTCAAGAAGGGAGGTGGGTTGGGAGAAGGACTGCCCCAGAGATTGAGGTTAGGTGGGTTTGGGGGAAATGAGAGGAAGAATAGTAGCTATGAGCTTTTCTACACAAGGCATTTATTGTGCACTCACGATTCCTTATTCATGGTTCTTTATGGGTTCTTTAGATTACATCCTCCAGTTTCACTTCTGTTTTTCAGAGCACTTTCCCTTTTTTAAAAAAAATTCAGAATGGGGAAAATGGTGTATTATATTGGAACCAGGAAAATTGTGCTGTTTCTCCTTGTGTATTTGAGCTATAGCACAGCACCACCTAGAGGTTATGTAGCAGAAAAGCAGGAAAGGAAGAGCTCCTTGTGTAGAGCTCAGATCTCAAAGCTGCAATGAAACCAAAAGTAGATACAGCGATTAGCGAGTGGGACTGCAGAGTCTGAAGAGTACTGAGACTGCTCCCACTTGGAGCACCTTCTAGAATCAGTCCAGTATTCTAAATTGTACTTTGCAAATCAAGAAAAAACATGGAAATCCAAAATGTAAAATGTCATGCTCCATTTCAAAGAACATGTTTCATACTGACATGTTCTCCTATGCCTACATATCCTAGAAGAACTATGCCTGATCTTGCCTTATTTCCAGCTCTGTTTTCCTGAATCTGGTTGGTATCATGAAAAAAGAAAACAATACTGACAGTCATGAAATGGACTATATAGCCATGGGAAAATTAGTTTTCCTTTCAACATGCTTTCAACAAATCTGAGTTGATGATAGGCTTGAGTCGACTTCTCTGGGGAAGCTTCAAGCATAGTTTATGCACAGATAATTCTATGCTTAAACCCATGAGCCTTTACGACAGTTGGGATCAAATGTAACTGGAAAATCTGATGAACTACTCAAACACATACTTACATTGTGCTTTGTGAGGTTGGAAATATTCGTTGCTATCGCTTGCAGCCAGTCGATACAGTCTTCAGGAGAGAGACACTGAATTATTCCACTGCAAATGCCATCCACAGCAATTACTTGGAATGCATTTTGCCTATAGAAACATCATAATAGATCAGTTCAGGAGAGAAGTACATCTACTCCAACATTACCAACTTAATAATATTTGTAGAAACGCTTCAAAATCATCCCCCACACCCCAATAAAATTCAGCCATTGAACTCTTTCTATTTTATGACTCATTCCTCTCTATATTTAGCTTTTGTATGTGGCACATCTCCAGATAAGTCTTGGCAAAACCCGCAGAACCAACTAAACACAGATTGCTCACACTGGGCGATTTTCTTAAGGCACAAAGCTTGTGAACAGAGTAGTCTGGCAGACTGCAGGAGCCACAATTTGTGGTCTGTTATGCTTTTCAGCAGTTTTTGAATATTTTGACCATACCGGATCTGGATTACTGTCATCCTTGTTACCCTTGGGGAATTTCATATTTTCAGTATGGCTTCCATGGTATCCACCACCACCACAACAAAAGAGAGCCATAATTTAACTTCTACAAGAACTAGGATAATAATTTGTGTGGTTAAGTGGAAGGTTGGGGGGAACAACGAGTTGATTTCTTTGTTCATTTCTGCAACATCCCAGCAAATGAATTCCTCATTAAACAAGAAGGAAATATGGTTGGTAAGGAGTATGTTTGCATTTCTATTTTAAATGTTACATTTGTATTTATTTTTTTAATGTAAACTGCCCTGGGAACTTGACTGAAGGGTGATATAAAAGCACCTATAATAAATAAACACATTTGAACACCATGCATCAATGAACTAAAAAAAATCATTTAATACATTGAAAAGCATTGAGATATTGACAAATGCACACAACTGGTGGCACAAAGCAACTAAAATAGTAGTGCAATCCTATACATGTCTACTCAGAAGTAAGCCCCGTTAAATTCAATAAGCATTACTCTCAGGCAAGTGGTGGACACATCACAATGCATTGTTACGCTGAGCTTCTTATGATTCTCTTTCTTGAAGCTCTTCTAATTCTATCCTGCAGCCATGACAAGACATATGTGGATCATGTAGCTGCTGGAGCAACACAGTGTGGTATCTTAAAATCACTACTGCTGTGTGGCCACAAGCTCTCACATGTCCCTTCCCTTCAAAAAAGAAAAAGAAAAAAGTTGATGAACTTTATGTCACTTTACTGCATTGTCAATGACCTGAATCTATTTCTAGAGTCCATCATCTGGCTGCCAGATTTATTTAGATCTATCCTCGCAAAGTGTGGTGTATAATGGTTAGGCATATTGCACTGGTTGCTGGTCAGTTTCTGGGACCTATTCAAAGTGTCGCTGCTGTCCTTTATGGCACAATCCTATGTCCCTCCAATCTTGTCGGGGGGGGGGGCATAGGAATTGCCACAGAAGGCACTGCGACCTTGCAAATCCCTTCCAAGGTCGCAGTGCCTCGGAGTGGCCCCCCCACCTCCCAGCCAGTGTGGTTCTTTCTGCACTGGAAGGAAACCGCAGGGAACTGAGCATGGAAGACTGTGCTTGGTTCCCCCTTGGGGAGGTGTTCCTGGGGGCGGGGAGGGTGAGGCTCCACTGGATTCTGAGGAATCCAGGCAGTGCCTCAGCCTCTCCTCCTCACGAGGAGTGGGAACACATCTAAACACTAAACAGCCAAAATCGGCTGTCTAGATGTTTTTGATGGCAGAAGGAGCACGGAGGATATCCTATCCTCTGCACTCCTCCCTCCCTCAATTGGATGCCCGTAATCCTCCAAGTTCAGAGGGTTACAGGCAGCCTCACAGGATTGTGCTGCCCAAGTCTTAAATGGCTAAAGACTAGTCTACCTGAATTTTCCCATATGTCCCTGCCAGATTGCTAAGATCATCTTTGGAGGGTCTTCTCTGGGTGCTGCTGTCCACAATGGCACAGTGGGTGGCTATCAGGGAAAGAGCCTTCTCTGTAGTGGTCCCCTGTCTCTGGAATGCCCTTCCCAGGCAGATCTGTGTGGTTATAGAATCATAATAGAGTTGGAAGGGGCCTATAAGACAATCAAATCCAACCCCCTGCTCAATACAGGAATCCAAGTCAAAGCATCCCTGACAGATGGCTGTCCAGCTGTACCTTAAATGCCTCCAGTGTGGGAGAGCCCACTACCTCCCTAGGTAGTTGGTTCCATTGTCATCTTGCTCTAACAGTCAGGAAATTTTCCCTGATGTCCAGGTGGAATATGGCTTCCTGTAACTTGAGCCCATTATTCCATGTCCTGCAATATGGGATGATCGAGAAGAGATCCTGGCCTTCTTCTGTGTGACATAGTGTGACAACCTTTCAAGTACTAGAAGAGTGCTATCATATCTCCCCTCAGTCTCCTCTTCTGAAGACTAAACATGCCCAGTTCTTTCAGTGTCTCGTCATAGGGCTTTGTTTCCAGTCCCCTGATCATCTTTGTTGCCCTCCTCTGAGCCCTCTCCAGTTTGTCTACATCTTTCTTAAAGTGTGGTGCCCAGAACTGGATGCAGTACTCAAGATGAGGCCTAACCAGTGCTGAGTAGAGGGGAACTAGTACACTTCAGGTGTACTTCTACTAATGCAGCCCAAAATAGCATTTGCCTTTTTTGCAGCCACATCACATATTCAGCTTGTGATCTACAACAATTCCAAGATCCTTCTCACTTGTAGTATTGTTGAGCCAAGTATCCCACATCCTGGAACTGTGCATTTGGTTTCTTTTTCCTAGGTGCAGTACTTGACATTTATCCCTATTAAATTTCATTCTGT
The DNA here is from genome assembly GCA_021292165.1 of Shinisaurus crocodilurus. Taxonomy (NCBI): domain Eukaryota; kingdom Metazoa; phylum Chordata; class Lepidosauria; order Squamata; family Shinisauridae; genus Shinisaurus; species Shinisaurus crocodilurus. Next base: position 170,365,981 of record CM037880.1, on the reverse strand, counting down.
TGTTTTCAGCCCAGTGAAGTGGTGTCTTCACCATATACATTTAGATGCCAGGTTAAGACCGTCCTCTTTAAATAGGCTTTTAACCTTTAACCTGATGCTTTGATTATTAATTGTACTACTGGCTCCTCCATGTTTTTAATATTCGTTAACATTTTCAATGTTTAATATGGTATTATCTTGATACCTACATTTTATTGTTATTTTTGTTGTTATGTTGTTGTTTTGCTGTTATGATTGTAAACCACCCCGATGGCATTTGCCTGTTGGGCAGTATACAAACCTAACAAATAAATAAATAAATAAAGGTTAGCAGTATTTTTAATATATTTCTACTACATGAAGTTCAAATGTGAGTAATACCACATTTTCACCCTTGGGGAAATTGATACATCCAAGATGGCAGCTACTGTGTGTATTTATCATTTATTTATTTGCTATCTATCCCAGCTTTACACACACACACACACACACACACACAAAATGGCACTAAAGGAGGCTAGCAATAAAATCCAGAATAACAAAATCTGGATAATTTAGTCCTAGCATAAAAATAAATAAATTAAAAACAATTTAAAACACAATAATAAAAGAAACAGTCAAAACAGGAGAATACGGTACTGTGTTCCTACAAAATGAAGGACAATAATTTAGTCTGTTTCAATGAAGCATTTGGGGCTCAGGGAGGCCACTTTTGCAGTCTCTTAACATGTGTGGGAAAAAGATATGTTGACTAAGTGGATACATTGCTTGAATATGGCTCATAGTGCCAATATTTATTCTAGAGACTATCACCTTGTTTCTATTATTTTGCAAAGATGAAATGAAGTAATACAGGCCTGTGGCTTACGCTGGCTCAGCTTGTCTGAGTGTGGAAAGCTAAGAAGGGTCAGGCCTGGTTATTACTTGGATGGGAGACCCCTCCTCTAGTTTCCTGCATTGAGCAGGGGGTTGGACTCGATAGCCTTGTAGGCTCCTTCCAACTCTATGATCTATGAATCTATGAATCTATGATGTGGCTTTGCATTCACACTATTCACAATCATGAGACACCTCACATACAGCCCTGCAGTTTGAAGTAGTAGTGTCCAGGAACAGTTTTTCCATGTGACAAGATGTTTACATAGACTGGTCTATAAGGGAGAGTACAGCCTACTACATACATGCACATACAGGGCAAAATCCAACTTCTGCTTACGAGAAGCAGAAGTTCTCATCCTCTCCTACCCCAAATTTGCTCTGGAGGGTCCCAGGGCATGCAGGAAGAGGGGGAATCACCCCTCCGTGTTCTGATTAGGGAAGCAGTTCCATCGGCAGAAGGACTTACTGGGGTACTACCCAGAGAGTTCCATGTGGCCATCTGAACCCTGAGAGTGGTATGTTGTGCCTTAGGTGGATATACCATTGGCTGAAAAACCTAGGGATGCTTGAGCAATTTGATCTTTGTGAAATCTAAATCAAACTGATTTCATCTGCACCTTCTGGGCTAATGTACAGTTCTAAAATTGGTTCTCCAGTGGCTTTTGCACTTTACAAATGCTCCAGTGCAGTTCTCAGCTCAAAAAACCATCAAAATGTTTTTGTTTTTTTAAATGTGTACTTTGAGTGAAAATAGGTTTAGAAATGTATATTTAAATGTATATTTAAATGCAATTTTGTGTGTGGATATAAAGTGTTGGGTGGGGGGGGATGAGAGAGAACTGAGTTACAGGTGAACATATGCAAAAGTGACACAGAGACACAGACCAGGAAGAGACTGATTTGTCCAGCCCTAGAAAAACACAATTCAAATAATAACTACTGAGAATTTTCAGGTATAGTATACATATTTTAAAAAGACAAATGTAAGAAATTATTTACAATACAAATAATAAAAATGTCATTTTGTACTTTTTCTATAACAAAAATTAAACACATCTTTGTGATAAAATAGATCATAAGAAATAGATCAGAAAAGACAATAAGCATTCTCTCTCCCTACCCCCTGCCATACTCCACCCCAATGCACTGACTAAAGCATAATGTTCATATTGGCTGCTCTACTAAATTATAGATTTTCCCCCCAAAGGTGATCCGCTTCAAAAATTACTTAGGGGAAGGTTTGGAGAACTCAGAATTGATCCACATAACTTTAATGATTTTCATGTTGCACTTTCTCAACATTTGGACATAAACTAAACAAAATGAAAGTGTGTGACGCATCCATCGATATAACAGGAGGCCATCCAAGCATTCTGTGTCAGTGCTGTTCTGTACATCTACATTGTCTGCTGTAATGCACTGTGGACTGATTTACTGCCTTCAAATGACAGGTAATTATGAAGCCTGCAGAAAATCTTTGGATGCTGAAGCTCTAAGGGGCCAATTTCTTCAGCTAATAGTCTTTTTGGCACCAGGCCTAAAGAAAGTTCATGAGTTTGAGTTGCTTAAGAGTCACAAGAACAGGACAGTATTTCATGACCTAAACCCAACTCTGCGTTTGTCGGACTGGACATTGTGGAACAAGCCCATTCTTTCATGGTGAATTTATGGCTCAGAGTTAGGCATAGGAAATTAAGATATTGTAACAACTCTTCAATTCAAAGTCCATCTGCTATCCCTAACAGCTGGACCACACTTAAGACATATACATTCCTGACATCACCAGATAACTGATCAGCAAACACATTTAGTTTTTTAAAATTTAAGAGCATAAGAAGAGCCATGCTGGATCAGACCAAGGGTCCATCTATTCCAGCACTCTGTTCACACAGTGGCCAGCCAGCTGCCCATGGGATCCCACAAGCAGGACATGAGTGCAACAGCACCTTCCTGCCCATGTTCCCCAGCCTCTGATACTAGAGTAAGCATATAGCCAATCAGGACTAGTAGCCATTGATAGCCTTTTCCTCCATGAATTTGTCCAATCCCCTTTTAAAGCCCTCCAAACTGGTGGCCATCACTATATCTTGTGAAAGTGAATGCCATAGTGTAACTATGTGCTGTGTGAATAAGTACTTCCTTTTATCTGTCCTGAATCTCCCACCGATCAGCTTCATGGGATGACCCTGGGTTCTAGTATTATGAGAGAGGGAGAAAAATGTATCCTGTCCACTTTCTCCACACCAGGCATGATTTTGTACACCTCTATCATTTCTCCCCTTACTCGCCTTTTCTCTAAGCTAAACAATCCCAGCTGCCTTCTAGGCTCCTTCCAACTCTATGAACTATGAATTTATATTATTATTATTATTTACATTTATTAATATGAAACTATGAAACTACTGAGAGCCAGTGTGGCGTAGTGGTTAGAGTGTTGGACTGGGACTCGGGAGATCTGGGTTCTAGTCCCCGCTCGGCCATGAAACTCACTGGGTGACCTTGGGCCAGTCACTGACTCTCAGCCTAACCTACCTCACAGGGTTGTTGTGAGGATAAAATGGAGAGGAGGAGCAGGAGGATTATGTAAGCCACCTTGGGTTCCTTTCAGGAAAAAAGGTGGGGTATAAATATAATAATAAATAAATAATAATACTGTAACCTTTCCTCATAGGGGAGTTGCTCCAGTCCCTTGATAACTGTACAATATCCTTTTTTTTACCAGTGGTGACCAGAAATGTACACAGTATTCTAAGTGTGGTCACACCATAGATTTGTATAAGGGCAGTATGATCTTGGCAGTTTTATTTTCAATTCCTTTCCTAATGATGCCGAACATGGAGTTTAGCTTTTTCACAGCAGCTGCACACTGGGTCAACATTTTCATCAAGCTTCGTATTTAAAATTTCTTTTAACGCAAAGAATATATGCCCTGGTCTATGTGGATCTCATGCAAGGATGTCTAACCTCCAGCCTGGGGGCCAAATCCAGCCCTCTGGGATTCCCCCAAATGGCCACATGCTTCCCCAGACGCCACCGTTTCCCTTGACCACCAATCATTCCGTGGTTTCCCAAGATTTGTGCAGGTTCCCTCCCCCATTCTAAAACATTGAAATGGTTAGTTATTGGTACAAAGTGCTTGAAGCTAAAATATGCTGGTATCTTTTATATTTTGGGCCCACCCCTCTTGCCTTCAGCCCTGCCCATCACTGGAATACAGCTCCCGAGAGCTTCTCTGAAATGCAATTTGGCCCTTGTGCTGAAAGAAATGGTCTAGCGCAGTTTGCATTAGGTGTAACAATCCTCCCACTTCTCCCTTAGCACAGGCACTATGGGGTAGAAGATGGTTGCTCAGATTATGGGGCAAGTATTTATTATTTCTTTATGACATTTCTATTCCTCCCTTCACTCGATCAGATTTCAAGGTGGTGTTCATCTTCATTGTATTAGGATTGTAGATTATTTATTTATTTTTTCAATCCTAACACAATAAACAATAATATTAACAAGCATGACAAAAGACAGCAGATTAATTTTTCAAGGCACAGTAAGAGATTATGCAGATTAAAACACCGGTGTAAATAAAAGTGAAATGCACTGAAAAGACTGTAAAGAAGGCACCCCGGTTAGGAATGTTCGCAGAACTCGATTGGGTGGTGGAAGTGGGGAAAACTCGCCCCACTCGACCCCCCTGAGCTCTGCGCAACTTACCGTTCCCCGGCTCGGCACAACTCCGCAGAGAGGAGCTGGGGAAAGCTACTTCCAGGTCCCCGGTGCTTCACATCCGGGTCCCCAGTGCTGCATTTTTAATGTAAAAACCAAGGTAACCCACCTGAAAACAACTGCAATTTGCTATTTGCAGCAGTTTTAAGGTAGTTTACCTTGGTTTTTACGTAAAAAACACAGCGCCGGGGACCCAGAAGTGACACGATGGGGACCCGGAAGTCCATTGAGAGCCTCTCCGAGCACCGCGGGATAGATCGTGTGGCGGGGGTGCTCGGTGAATGCCCAGTTAGTTGGGTGGTGGGCAGTTCGCCCACCCTAAGTCCCCGGTGCACTTTTTTAATGGAACTGTTATTGGAAATTTGTAGGTTGAGAGAGAGATGAGCATAAGGATTTCTGATTTCCCTGGCCATTAGCAGTGCCACATCAACATGGACTGGTTTGAATTTGGCCCATACTCCCTTACCTTCCTTCCTGAGACAACAAAAAGCAGCACCCCACCCCACCCCACCCCACCCACCTAGTCACTGAGATCAGAGTACAGTAGAAGACTGGCTGTTTGCATATGGACAATTTAGTGCTTCTGCTTCCCCGAGCTGATGAGGAAAAGCCTATGGTTGACTGAGGCAAGACCTTCTTCCTGATATTTTAGCTTCCTATGAGCAAGTACATTTGGATGTGGAGCACTTTTAAGCAAGCAATCACTCCACATGCTTTATAAGGATTGTGTGAAGTCATGTGAGAAGTCCAGGTCATATCACATTTCTTGTTGAAATCTCTCTGTCATATTCTTTGGCTCATTCCACAATTTAAGAAAGTGGAAATAGACAACATGTTCCACCTGAGCACAAATAGATATTTAAAATTACAGTTAGCTAATAAGTAATATCTGTAGAGATTGGGCCCACTCTTCCTACAGAGGAGGATCTAGGAACAGATTCTGAGGAAGAAGGGGAGGAGGAGTTGGGGGGGGAGGCACCTGAATCTTCAAGGCCAGGAGCCTTGGAGATAAACTCTGAAGGCAGGGAGGATCAATCGTTGTCAAATTTAATGGGAAAGCAGCAGTCTGAGCTCTCTGATCTGGAGGAGGGTGAATCAAGCATCATTAACCCCTGGGTCAGCTAAGGAGGATGGACCAACTGAGGAATGTCAGGTGCTCCAAGAGATTGGCCTTTAAGAATAAGGAACCGCCTTAGGGGTGAGGGTGTGGGTAATTTGAGTCTGGAAGGGAGGAGAAGTTCCCAGTTTGGAATCAACTGCTCAGCAATAGGGCAATCTTCCTTAATGGCTAGTATTCTAACTAAGCTTGTCTCCTTTGTGACTGACTCTGCAAATCACTTCTTTTGTAATTCTAAGCCAGTTTGCTAGGCTGGCCTCTGTGCTAATAAAGCTTTTCTGTTAGAAGCCAGTGTGTGGATCTTCTTGGAAGGAGGAGGGGGGAAGTATGGTCTCGACAATATCATTCTACTTAATACTACTTAAAGTAGCAGCTTCTTCTTTTAGGTAATAATTTCTCTGCTTCTCTGATATCCAGAATCTCAGAGAAAGTTATTGTACCTCAGAGTATTAATTCTATTCTATTCTATCACTAAAATGTGTTTGATAGGCCCAGCTGCATCCTTTCCTCATTAAAATGTTTTACTTTCTGGAATAATGGTAAGAAATGAATGGAGTGGCTGGTGTGACTTATCCTTCTCAGACCATTCAGTCCAAAGCATACAACTGACATACTCTTGCATACGGAGAACATATCTCATATCTACTTACCTGCACATATCTGATCCTGGGAGATATTGGGAAAATCGGGAGTGAAGGAGTGGGATTAATCGGAGATCACACCACCTCTTCTCCCACCTAAGCCCTGGAGATGTTGGCCATGAAGAACATGAAAGTGTGTCCTGAAAAAGATTGCAAACACCTTTGATGTTTTGGCTTTACCATCAACATTCACAATAAATGGAGATTCCTTCTCTTTCATTATTGTTGCCTATTTAAGCTGACTGGATTTTCCTTTTTACTACACTGATATTTTGTCAAGTGGTATCATCTGGTGTTTAGGATGCTAGTGCCTTGCCAGCTTTCCATTGTATTTTTTTTCAAAGGGAACTGAGGACGAAGAACTTGCTGGTATCTCACAGTAGCATGGTTAACAAATGCTATTATCATAAACAGACTCTACTTAGAAAATTATAGAGTTGGTACTGCAAGCCAACGAATTCAAGGAAATTGAGTTCTGGAAGCTGTATGGCCAATTGGCCATGCAAAGCCATACAAATCTGTCCAAGTTGTCCTAACATGTGATGGCATTCAATATGTTGTAGCACAAGTCTCTCATTACACAAGTACAGCTGACATGGTAGAACAGATTCAGGCTATTAATCAGTATTTTTAAAGAGGAAATTATTTGAATAATATGAAATTCCTTTAATATTATAATTTTATACTGAGCCAACTCTGCAGTGGCAGCTGCACACAGTCAGGTCAAACCCAAAGGAGCCAAGAACAAAAAGGACCTGCAGAAAAGCCCCAGAAGAATAAAATAGTTTTCACTTAGCACATGCAAGATAAAAGCTATGGTACCAATCAGACCTCTCTGGATAGGATATCCCAAGAAAGAGTGCCCTTTTCCAGTCACCTCCTGCTTAACCTCTGAAAGGTGAGGGCTTCAAGAGCGAAGTCCCTGAAAATTACCTGAATGAACATGCTTGTTTGTATGGAAAAAGACAGACCTTCAGGTACTAGGAAAGGGTACCATGCCCATATATTGCAGAGTGTTGGAGGGGGTTGCTTACTATGTGTCTTCCATGTGGTCACTGCCAGTGAAAGCTGGCTCAGTCATAGAAACAGGGCTATGAGCATACTTTGTCCCCTCTGCAACTCCCAAGTGCAGCACTTTTCTTTTTCCCTCATAAGCGTTCATGGCAGCAAATGGGAGAAAGTAACGGGATGTGCAGCAAATTATATTGATTTTGACTAAACGGGTTGGGAACTGTATGGCTTAATACAAGCAAGGAAATATGTTGGTCTGGCTTTGGTGTTGTATTCCAGAATATTCTATGAACTTTGCCATTGTTTCATGTTATGCTCAAATCTCTGACTTCAGGCCTACTGGCAAATCTGTCCTGGAAGTTCTCAAATGTTCACTGGCCTTATGTCAAGACAGTTCAGCTGTTATGACTTGGGAAAGCCCAGAGCACGAAAACACACTGACCTTCTCTTCATCCTCAGAAACTGACTGATAGAGACTTGAGGATTGGATGACATCCCAGAAAGATAGGAGGAGTTAACTGCTGGTAAAAATAGCTATAGTAAGGGGCAGGTTGAGAATATAGAAATGGGGGAGTGAGTGCTCAAATTTATGGAGTTGTTGCATCAGATATACAGTTGTAAGAAGAGAATAGGCCTAGTTATTGAGACGAAGGAAGCTTTCTTGCTATATGCATTTGAAATAAAAAGAAACAGAGAAATATAAAGAAAAGGAGAATCTTTATAAGCTTACTAGAAAAAAAAATTCTTTTCCAGTATTTAATGCTGTTTTTACACTGGAGCTAACGTTTATTTATTTGTAGATATAATATAAAGACCTTAATTATTCCTAATGAATCCATAACCTAAATTTGTCATAGGTGAAAAATGTGATATTATAAGGACAATCCCTAGCTGAGGAACTTGCACCTGCCAGATGTTGTTGGACTACAACTCCCATCAGCCCAAGTCAGGATGGCCAATGGTCAAGAATAATGGGAATTATATTCCAACAATATCTGGAGGGCCACAGGTTCCCCAGCCCTGACCTAGAAGGAAGAGAGAAGAGATTCCTGGATCAGTTCCTAAATTCTAAGTGGCTATATAATAATCTTCCTAAAAAGAGAAAATCTTACCAGATACATGACAGATGCACTCATGGAGATCTTTGGGATGAGGCTGAACCTGCCTCTGGTGAATCCACTGGCATGGTGATGGGAAGGTATGACCATTTCAACTGTGTCCCAGTTCAAAACTATTTACTTTGTCCCACTGAATGCAATGGGAGCCAATAAGGGCTGTTTCAGCCTCCCATCTGCATACTCCACCCCTTCTTATGCATATTCCCATCCTGAATGCTGTCTCTTTGTGTGAAGCTCAAGCATGCCAGACCCTTGGGCTTTAAGAGTGCAATAAAAAGAATATTCAGAATTGGATATTTGCCAGATGCTCATTGTTATGATGGGAAGGATGTGTAATGCAGGAAGGCTTTTTTATTGCAAAGACCACAGGGGAGGGTAGAATTAATCTCTGAGGGATCCCTGTAAACTAGGTAAGGGAAGGTGGGTTTCATTCAGTGCTTTCTGTTTCCCTCATAGGAGTAAATGGACACCATTCATTCAGGTAGGAAAAAGTGAAGGGGTACATTTGGGGACATCATTGTGGTAAGGATTAAATCTGTCCCCTGTCCTATTGACCTCAGCCACTGAGAATCAAGTCAGCTCCTAGTTTCATAGTTCCATCCTGTATTCTGTACTCATATGCTCTTTTTGTGTAAGACTCAGGACCGGTGCAAGGCAGTTTGGTGCCCTAGGCAAGATCAGATATTTAGCGCCCCCCTTCCCACTTGAGAGCGCTGTATTTTTTTTCAAGGTGTTTCTGGCACCCCTTTTAGCCCTGCGCCCTAGGCAGCTGCCTAGTTGGCCTAATGGTAGCACCGGCCCTGGTAAGACTCCTTCACTATCGTTGGCAATGAAACTGCAAAGCACTTCATTCGTGCACAAAGCTCTGTCCCACATCACTGGTAATGGGAAATACTAGCACTTGGAAGTCTGGATTGTATCCTCCATTTTTATCTATGAACTGCCCTAAAAATTTCTTAATATTTTCATTTCTCCTGATACTAATGTGGGAAACAGACAACCCTGCAGAAAGAAAAACAATCACCACCACCATACCAAAATATCCTGACATATCCTGACATTTGAAAAAACATTTTCATTTCAACCATTTTCTTCGGAGATCAGCAGACATGAAGTGGAAAAAATATTACAACGGTCTTGGGAAAAGCTATTAGTGAAGTATTCCTAGCCTGCAAAGAAGAAAGTAGTGTCAAAATATTTTTGATTGAATCTTTCTAGCCAGTTCTGGAGGCAGGGTACTACAGAATAATGCTGCAACATTTCAGGTGTTTATTTGAGCCTCTGGGTCTGTCAGCACCTATGATGTATTGCTAAATGACAATCAGAAGAAGCAAAACTCCATACAACACAGGAACTTATTTTTGTTTCCAAATTGTTCAATGGTTTGGTGAAATAATTTCTTGAGGACCTAGTTCAGGCCTGGATGCTATTGGAAAGTTGAATGGTGCAGGAAGAAAAATATACCGTAGTTGAAATTAAGTGAGTGTTCAGTCATGGAATTTGGATTGCAAACCAAAACAGAGATAGGGAAACAAACAGCCCTCTACCCCACACCTAATATAGAATTGATCTGAGTGCGAGAAGATAAATCAGTTTAATAGATAACTGTTAGATGTCCAAAATCAATCCTTTTTTTAAAAAAAGTGGATCAACTCTAAATCAAAGAATTAGGCTCTGGCATGCTCCCCATAACACCACCAAGAACATGCTGGTACCTGTCCCCTCCCAAACCAGATGGGAGCCTCACACCCCACCAACATTTTACTTTGCATTATTTACTGGAGGAAAGGGTCCTGTGATGATTTTGGTTCTATTTAAAGGGGAAATACCTACTGAGGTTCGTATATAGCAGTGTTCTCCAACCTCGGGTCCCCAGATGTTTTTGGCCTACAACTCCCAACATGCCTGCATGCTGGGAGTTGTAGGCCAAAAACATCTGGGGACCCAAGGTTGGAGAACACTGGTATATAGTGTGCCTGATTGACAGCTGGAGTGAATGATGTATGATTGACAGCTGGAGTGAATGGAATCTTCAGATGGAGCTTGTGTGTGATTGGCTGGGGAATGAGTGACTGGATTTAAAAAAAAACAACAGGGGGAGAGGGCAGTTGGAGAGGGGGGGGTTAGACTTGGAAGGAGGGAGGTAAGGAGATAGGAAGGTACGGTATTAGAGAGGGGTATGCTAGAAGAGTGAAAAAGTGCTATATCCAGAAAAACATTAATTTATCTGTTGTTGCCTGAAACTTATAATTGATCCCTAAATCCCTTATGTTCCCTGACCCTGATTTCCTACCTGTGTTCCCAAAATATATCTTGGGTGTGTGTATTGATAGATAAGGCTTTAGTTAACCCCACATGCCTCGCAAGGGTCACAGGCTACTTAGGGGGTTGGTGGCAGCACAATAGGTGGGAAGAATAAGTAAAGAAAGAGCAGCATCTATTGAGTTTACCAGGCTGGGTGGCAGGAAATCCCTGGCAATGGTAGCCATCCCAATAGCAGTGTGGTGATAGGCACTGGCTATCTGGGAGGTGGACCTGGGTTGTAGGGCAGATCCTGAGGGGAGACAGGTGTCCTTGGTCACTAGGTGAGGTGGCAACTAGATGAGGGGTGGTCATCGCAGGTCCCATCCAGGTTGGGGTGGGGCAAAAAATTCATTATGTGCTTGGTGTTCGAGGCATCCAGGCAGCATTAGCATTGTAATTCCCCAAAGATCCAAATTTATTTTATTTTTTTGAAAAAAAATATAGGCCACCTTTAAGGGCCAAACCCCCTCATGCTTCAGATGCCTTGCACAGTAGCTAGTCCCTGCTAAACCCACCACTCAGTCACCTGAGGGGAGACCCAAAGTTGTGCGGTGAGGGTCACTCTAAGCTCTCTGGGCTCCTAGTGCATCTCTGATCAAGTCACACTGAGGCCTAGAGGCCTTTAAAAAATTGTTGTCCTCATTTTTAAAGTCCACAGACTTCATATAGATTCTGAAATGGAACCAAAATAATTTCACTGGGCAGGTCTAGTCTGAGTGCAGATTTATTTATTTATTTATATATTTATGAATCGCCCATCTGGCCAGACATCCGGCCACTCTGAGCGATGTACAGTCCAATAAAATACAAGAGGGGGGGAACACACACACACACACACACACACAGAGAGTATAAAACACAATTAAAAACAGTACAAAACTTAAAAATCCTAACCCACCCCATATTCCCGCCTGAAAAGCCACGTTTTTAATGCACGGCAGAAGCTAATCAAGGAAGGGGCATGGCGGAGGTCACTGGGGAGAGAGTTCCATAAATTGGGGTCTGCCACAGAAAAGGCCCTCCTCCTAGCAGGGATGGGGACTCGGACTCGAGGACTCGACTCGTGAGTCGGACTGAGTCCCCCCTCTGACTCGTCTCGGACTCAAGTCCCAATATTTTTAATGGGACTCGAGACTCGACTCGGGACTAGAGACCAAGGACTAGTCAACATCCCTGGGCTGTTGACGAGTCTTCTGGCTGTGCCAGAAGGAGCGTGATCACCGGTGAAGAGCGCATGGAAGCGAGGAGCGCTGCTGCTCGGCCACTATGGACAGCTACCAGGAGCGCAGCCCCAACAATGTGTTGAGATTTATTTTGATTGATGTGTTGTGGGGGGTTGGGGTTGGGTTAGGGTCAGACATTTTGGGTTTGGCTGCCTCTGCCTGCCTGTTTGGGGTTCCCAGCCTCCTCTGCCTGCCTGGTTATTTTGGGTTTGTCTGCCTGGTCTGTTCTTGCCAAAATCAGTTGCAGAGTTTTGAAATAAAAAGGCACACTTGTGCCTAGAATTTATTTAAGCCACACATCTGAAGTAGCCTTATTTTGTTGGGGAGAAACCCCATTGATTTTAATAGGGACTCGTGGAGTCAGTTTTGGGAGTGACTCAGGACTCGTGACTCGTGAGTCACCATTTTGGACGAAGGACTCGGACTCGGACTCGAGACTCGGGTCCAAAGACTCGTGACTCGACTCGTGACTCGAGACCAAGGACTCTTCAACCTCCCTGCCTCCTAGTCCCCACCAGCCTGGTTTCACTGGCTGATGGGACAGGGAGAAGGCCGTCCATGGCAGATCTTGTTGAGCGGCCTACTTGATGTTGCTGGAGGTGCTCCTTGCTGTATTTATTCCATTATTAAGCCAGAAGCTTTCATCTTGTTTTCTCCACCTATAGCTGCTTCATGGGGAAAGTATACTCTGTTTATACCATATCTATGATAGAAGTTGGTGTACTCTGAACATAAACATTTAGACTGCAATCCTACAGATGCTTACCTGGGAGTAAGTCCCACTGAACTCAATGGGACTTAATTTTGAGTAGACATGTACCAGACTGCACTGATAAAGCTCTAGCCATTTGTCGTTTCATTACATACGTTCAGCACTGCACAGTTATCACAACAGAATCAGTGCAATAAAAGATATTTCAAACATTACTCTTAAATGGAGTAGCTGTCAGCTTCAGCTCTTCTAATGTACAATGCAGACATGCTTTTAGATTGTGCATACTTCTCAGTCAACAGCTCTGCGTGGAACATTTTCAGCTTTTTGACAGTTTTTTTAAAAAAACCTCTTACCGTATTATTGGGATGGTAGTTAAGATGTAAACCACTGTCACAGAGAGGTGATGATGTGCCACTACTCTGATCACTAGGAATGCCTAATAAAAATATAAATGCATATAAAGGAGTATCATGGCCTGCTGAGCTACAAACACGTCATAGTCAAACATGACCCCTTTTTTGGCATGGTTAGAACTCAGCCATACACGTAAAGCACAGCTGTTGTCTCTGCTCCACCGGGTGGTTTAACTCACACTGTGCTGAAACCTTTTTCCACATTTTTTTCAACCATTCTCATTCAGTTGCATAGAGAAAAGAAATTGCTTTAAAAAAAAATGTCCAGAAGAGAATTTCAGAGAAGATCTCCTAGGTGGGATTCTTGTGCTTATCTACATCTGTGCTGGCTGTCCTGTCTTTCCTTGTACAGTCATCTCTCCAGCAGCCTACCTGGCTTCCTACATTAAAGCCAAAGGGAGGACATCATGATGTAACTCCTCCACAGGGCTTTTTCAGATCAGGAAGTATGGGCATCCAGGGAGGCTACAGAGTGATGGAGAGATGTGTAATAGAAAGAAAACAGACCCCATAGCACCCTCAGGCACCTCACAATGATGCAGTAAACTCAAAGCCACCATGAAAAGGATTTTAAAAACAAATCTTAATGGGTCCTGGAAATGAAGCAGAAAATCATAAACCTCTTTCATATGGAAGAAAACTTTAAGGAAATTGGAGGACAGATTTTGTCAAAGCACTAAGCTCCACCTCTTCCCTAGTGCTGGACGTAACACTACCCCCCTCATACACACTACAGGACTTGCACAGAAGAAATGGTGTTATCAGCATCTGCATTAGATACAAGATGCATCCATAATCACCACTCAGAAATTTAATGTTTAGGAGACCCTGGGGAAGGTGCTGAACCCAAGAATGATCGGAGCCAGTGTGGCATAGTGGTGAGAGTGTTGGACTGGGACCCCGGAGATCCGGGTTCTAGTTCCCACTTGGCCATGAAACTCACTGGGTGACTTTGGGCCAGTCACTGACTCTCAGCCTAACCTACCTCACAGGGTTGTTGTGAGGATAAAATGGAGAGGAGGAGGAGGATTATGTAAGCAGCCTTGGGTTCCTTGCAAGAGGAAAAAAGGCAGGGTATAAATATAATAAATAAATAAATAAATAAATGACAACTAGAGCTGAGCCAAAATGTCTCAAGAACCATGCACTTAATCTAAAATGGAAGAGGAAGCTTCCAATCTACCCTTCATGGCCATCATGGAGAAGAGGGAAGGGGGCAGCGCATGCGCACAAGGCTTGCTGTGGCTTTTCTTTGTAACACTAAACCATGGGCTAGTATTACATCTGAATACAGCTACTATGACTGAGGTTGTTGAGATGTTATTCTTTGCTGGGTATGACATGTGATGACAAGGAATTTGTACAAAAATAGAATACTAATACAATTTTGATTAGCGGAAGTATTTAATTATGTTCCCTTTTCTAGGGTCAGTTCAGTTATCAGAAACACTACAAAAACATATTTCAAGTGATTATTATTTGGGAGGACATATCATGGAAGTGAGTACTTTTATCATGAAATGTATGACTTGCAAGTATTCAAAGAGCAGTGTTAAGAAGTTTCTGGTTCCTTCTACTGAAAAAAAGTCATATGCCTTAAGTATCATTATATTTACAATTAAGAAAATATTGTACACAATTAATGTGGTAATCCAAGGGTACGGTCTTTTTCCTACGTAGTCCTGTGGTTGTAAGAGGAGCAGGAGTGGGAACTCTATTTTTGAAAGGAGTAACCAATGATAGTAAATTGCTTTGACAATATCAAATGAATATAAAAGATCCTCCTCATTAGTGTAAATGAATGAGCAACTGTTGTGACGATAGGAATAAAAGTATATTTCCAACACGTAAATCAACATTTCGGAAACAAATGGATACAATACATCGGGAATTACCTAATTGAGTTCAGGCTATTCAAATTAATTTCAAATGCATATTTCTACAAGCAAGGTCACTGCATTTTTACTAATAAAAAAGGAGGGACCGTAGAAAATATCTGAACTGGGCAACTATAACATGCAGACATAGCCATGCTGTAGCTGAGACCATGCACCAACACCTTCAAGGTGCAACCCGAGGCATGTTTAGAAAAAAAGTCCTATAACTCCTAGCATGCCCCAGCCAGGATGGGGCATGCTGGGAGTTGTAGGATGTTTTTCTGTCTAAACATGCATAGGATTGTGCACATAATTTATTTAAAAGAAAAGAAAAGAGGAAAACAGCAGTCTCCCTGTTTCTGCTTTTTCCCAGTGAGACTAATCAACTTGAATAGTTGAACTAATACAAATACGGATAACTGCGGACTCTATTAATCTTTGGTTAAATGAATCTATCTGTTAAAGCCCATGAATGCAATTCAAACTGAAATGTCCTCAAGATACATACACTTATTCTCAGTTGCCAAGTTGGGGGGGGGGGAGGCAACACTCTCTTCCACCTCCCTGCCATTGTGTGTTAAATGAATGATGAAATATGAATACTCTGGACAAATTATTGTTAAGTCAAATAACTTTAATAGCACTCAAAGCAAGTTGTAATCAATTGAGAGCATAGCGCTATTTCTAAAGCAATGATTAAAACGGAATGCTAATATAGTGTCAGAGATAGTGAGACGTTCAGACTGAAACTGCATTCTCAGGGGGAAACCTACTGCTAATAGCGGTGGCTGCATGGATTTGGAAACTACAAAAGGAAGGTGGGGGGATTCTTCCCCCTACACACACACACACACACACACACCAACTGAATGTTTGAATGCATCATGTGAACTGACTGACAAGCAGAAATTCAAGGTTGGGATAGGCTTAAAAAGTAATAATGCAAGTTAGCCCAGAGTCTCCAGTGAATGACAAAGATTTACTTCCTTAAAATGATCATTAGTGCTTACATGCACAATCCTCATTGAGGGGCAGTTTGAGAAATGCAGGTGCTCTTTTGAGAAAGGACACAGTTAGGGTCACCTCTTCTCCAGCATTCCGAAGAACTTGGACCTGAGGATTAAATTAAAATAGTAGATGTAACACACACAGACACAGAAACACACACACTTATGATCTACCCTTTGCTCACAGTTCCTCTGCTGCTTATTGCACAAATATTAAAAGAAAGGGACAACAATAGGAACATTTGTGTTTTTTTAAGTTTGAAAACTAGGCTTCTTTGCTCTCTCTTCCAGTATCCTTAAACCTCTTCACTGAAAACAGACAAAATATCTTGATGACTACTCAGTCCAACATTTCCTTTACAAAACAGGACTTCAGTGTGCAGAGATTTATTTAGACTGGCGATTTGGTAAGAAGTGGGACTGAATTTGAGATCTAGCAAACACTGAGCCAATATCAGCAAAGGTGTGAGAAACCTAGATCACCGGATACTGGAACTGTCTCCATCTCCAAGCAGAACACATAAACCTCCCAACCTGGGTGCAAAACAAAGCAAGTCAACCTTGGTGCTGAGACCAGTGAGAGGAGAGAATACACTGTTACTGTATGCCACATAGCCGCCCCATCTTTAAACTGGTACACCAATGAGGTTGTGGGAGCCTCACTTAACAGGATGAACCGATACATCAACTGTCTCAGTTCTATAGATTAGCATTCTAAAAACTTGCTGATTTCCAGGGGAAAGAAAAGCAGGACACCTATTCTGATTTGCATGAGCAGTCATTTCCCCCTTACTTGAATGAGGAAAAAGGATTTCTAACATTTGGCAACTCAACATGGAGTTGCCCTGCATCAAAAACTTAAATGTGTGAAAGGTTACATCTTTCTAGTCCCACAGAGATAAACAAACAGTGCTCTTGCCTCTCGCCTTAAACTAAGTGTGGAGGAAGGGGGGGCTGGCTGGCCCGCCAGACCCCCACTCTTTCCTACTTCAAAGGAACCAAGACCCCCTGAGATCTCAAGATACCAGACTGCCAGCCTCAGCTGTCTGCAATCCTACTTGGATCTCTGTTTAGGGACTCGCCTTCAATTCTGTAACCTGGATTTAGGTACTGAACTCACACAGTACTACAAAACCCATGTGGGGTAAAAGCAGGACAAGGTTTATTCTGGTAGCATTTAAACAACAAGATTAGGGGAAATGAGAGAAGCACACAAAATAAAGAGAGAGACACTTTAGTACACAGTAAAGCTGCACAGTAAAGATTCCTTAAGATCTCTCAGGCACACACCTGTTACCTGAGGGTGTTCTCTTCAAGGGTTAAATCCAGCACAGCCCTGCTGCCCGAGGAGGAACTACTCCATCTACCGCAGGTCCAAGATGGGTAAAACTCCCACAAGGCTTGCCTTTACTAGAGCCCTCAGTCCAGCTAATTTTACCAGGAGCTGCCTGGGGTCGGTTCCTGAGGGGCCCCCCCTAAAGGCTTGGGCCCCTCGCTGGCGCGCTGCCATGGCTCCAACCAGGCACACTACCAAAAAGACTAAGACAAAGACACAAAGGCTACACATGGGGAAATATACCTTTTCTCCCCCTCCCCTCCTCTGCTGCTTCTTAGCCAATCACCATGCACCTCACCTGGCCAGGCAGGGGGAAGGGAACTCATGACTCATGGCTTGAACTATTTACATATGAAAAGCCTAGGCCAGCTTCTCTAGGCATTTAGGCGCCACCCATTCCATCCGAGGCTTTCGTTTCCTCCCAGCCCCCACTTGGTTTACACATGAGGAGGTGTGTGTGTGTGTGTGTGTGTGTGTGTGTGTGTGTGTGTGTTCCTGCATGCATGCAGGAACCCCCAAAAGCTCCACACTAAGAAACTGAATTTTCATCACTCTGTGACTTATAAGCAATGTTTGTTTGTTTTTTACTGTTACGTGAATTACCCTTGAGAGTCACTTCATCCAGATTATCAAAACTATTCTCACTAGTGTAAGAGCCAAACAGTCCATCAAAAATGAATTGACTGTCTCTGTGCTACCCTCACAGATATGGGCAAATGTTTCACAGTAATTTGACATAGTGTGAGTCATATAGACTTTGCTGAGCATTTCTTCCTGAAAATGGGACACACTGATGATCACAGAAAATATCAAAGGTTATATTACTTAGGGGTTATACCAAGTAGTATACAACAGTAGTAAAAGACAAAGGTAGTAAAAAGAACCATGGGAATGTTAAAATAACTTAGGCAAGTCATTAAAGGCTGGTTAGAAAGAGCCTCCTCGCCTTCTCTGCTCTGTTCTCACTCAGACTGAAAAGGTGGAGAGGCACTTTCTGCACTTGCAAGGATAGGCTGGAGAAATTCAGATGAATTCCTTGAGCAGAGGACCTACATTTTTAGCAGTCAGAGACAGTAGCACAGTCAGACACTTGTCCTTTTTTATTATTATTATTATTATTAAAAAAAACCTCTTTCTTATTAAACAGTTTTTGCCAATGTTTTCCCATGATGGTAATGATCCTCCTCTCCGTCAGGGGCCATCTTGCCTGACAATGTGTCTGAAGAAGGATGCTACATGTGCAAAACTGTGTGTGTGTGTGTGGGGGGGGGTTCAAGCTGTTTAAAGCAAGCAAGAAAGGGAAGCCCCAAAGTTATGACAAGTACTCCATTCATTCCCCAGACCCTTTTAATCTCTCCTGCCACTTTTATGAATATGCAAAAAAATAAATAAATCCTGAGAATGTTCAGCCCAGCCCTAGTATACACAACGGATTTAAAAATCAATACTGTGTAATACTTTTGACATTTCAAATCAGTTTAGAATTTCACCCAATCCTTTAGTTTAAAGGATTAAAAATGAAAAATGGTCCTAATTTAACACAATGCTTCTTTAAAAAAATTGCCACTGAATAGATATCTACCATGTTCTCAGTCTACTTCACACATCTGCTGAAGCAGGCAAGCAGATGCCGAGAAAAGCTTGTGGCTCACTATATAAAAGAGCACAATGCAATGTTTGCTTTTGCTGTGACATACCTTGAAATATGCAGCTCCTCTGGTAAATAAATGCATATTGGTGGAGTCTGGTTGATGTGATGCACATCACCTTGTATTTAAGGTAATGGGGCTTGGAGCACAGAAACGCTTTAGACTTCTATGCCTTACATCCCTTAGTAGGTCAGCGTTGGCTGCTACCATTTCCAGCTTCTGCTTACCATTTGGTCTGAGTCTTGGTCATGTCCTTCCTTCCTACTCACCTACATTAAAGTCTAGGCCTCTGGGAACACACACACCCATTTGATATTTGCTCAGAAGGAAGCTAGTGAGAGGCAGGGAGGTTGAAGAGTCCTTGGTCTCGAGTCACGAGTCTTTGGACCCGAGTCTCGAGTCCGAGTCCTTGGTCCAAAATTGTGACTCACGAGTCACGAGTCACGAGTCACTCCCCAAGCTGACTCCACGAGTCCCTATTAAAATCAATGGTTTTTTTCCCCAACAAAATAAGGCTACTTCAGATGTGTGGTTTAAATAAATTCTAGGCACAAGTGTGCCTTTTTATTTCAAAACTCTGCAACTGATTTTGGCAAGAATAGACCAGGCAGAAAAACCCAAAATAACCAGGCAGGCAGAGGAGGCAGGGAACCCCAAAGCAGGCAGGCAGAGGCCTTTGTCTTGGACAATTCAACTGTTGAACTGGTCAAGAAGAGACCAGGCAGGCAGAGGAGGCTGGGAACCCCAGACAGGCAGGCAGAGGCAGCCAAACCCAAAATGTCTGAAAGGTTGCATTTGAGAAAAATGATTTTAAAAAATAAATTTGCTGTACTTCCTAAAACTTATCCATGTTGCATTTGAGGAACATGATTTTTTCTAAATGTTTGGCCCCCATTCTGGAATGGTGAGATCTCATCACAATTCCACCCTCACTGAACACCCGCTCCACTGGTGATGAACTTGCTGGAACCAGAAACACACTCAGAGCAGCCACACAGAGTAATCTCAGGTCCCTCTTCTGCCTCTCCCAAGTATGCAACACATCAATCAAAATAAATCTTGACACACTGTTGGGGCTGCACTCCTGGTAGCCGTCCATAGTGGGCGAGCAGCGGCACACCTCGCTTACATGCGCTCTTCGCCAGCAATCACGCTCCTCTCCACTCCTTCTGGCACAGCCCAGGGATGTTGAAGAGTCCTTGGTCTCAAGTCCCGAGTCGAGTCTCGAGTCCCATTAAAAATATTGGGACTCGAGTCCGAGTCGAGTCAGAGGGGGGACTCAGTCCGACTCACGAGTCGAGTCCTCGAGTCCGAGTCCACATCCCTGGTGAGAGGATCATCTCCACAACGTGCTGAGGGATGCTTATAATTCAGCATTGTGTACAAAAGGTATTTATTATTTATTTAATATATTTATTCACCGCCCATCAGCCAAAAGGCTCCCTGGGCGGTTTACAAAACAAAGCAACACAAAAATATCAACAAAAATAATATAAAAACACAAACATATTAAAATATAACATGATAAAAACAAGCAGCCAAAATAAATTCAATCCAGAGGTACAGTGGTGATAATAAAAAGAAGAAAAAAACCAGGGGGAAGGCAATATTAATCAAAGACAAAAGAGAGAAAAAACTCCCAAGTGCCAATAGAGATCTTTGTGTATTTTTATTTGTGCCTGATGCGTTTCGGCCTAAGCCTTTTTCAAGGGCGCTTATTTTCTAATATCAATCAGGAGATTGATGAAGCTGTTTCTCTCGAACAATATTAGAAAATAAGTGCCCTTGAAAAAGGCTTAGGCTGAAATGCGTCGGGCACAAATAAAAATACACAAAGATCTCTATTGGCACTTGGAGTTTTCTCTCTCTCTTTTGTCTTTGGATAATAAAAGGAATAAAATCAACCATTAAAATATTGGGCAAATAAAAAGGTCTTCACCTGGCACCTGAAAGAATAGAGAGCCAGTGTGGCGTAGTGGTGAGAGTGTTGGACTGGGACTCGGGAGATCCGGGTTCTAGTCCCCGCTCCGCCATGAAACTCACTGGGTGACTTTGGGCCAGTTACGGACTCTCAGTCTAACCTTCCTCACAGGGTTGTTGTGAGGATAAAATGGAGAGGAGGAGGAGGATTACATAAGCCGCCTTGGGTTCCTTGCAGGAAAAAAGGCGGGGTATAAATATAAAATAAATAAATAATAAATAAAGGGTAGGCGCCAGGCGCACCTCCTTGGGCAGCTGATTCATTGATGTGTGTGGCTCACATAAGTTGAGGATGATTCACATAGATTTCATAGATTATAGAGTTGGAAGGAGCCTACAAGGCTATCGAGTCCAACCCCCTGCTCAATGCAGGAAACTAGAGGAGGGGTCTCCCATCCAAGTAATAACCAGGCCTGACCCTGCTTAGCTTTCCACACTCAGACAAGCTGAGCCAGCGTAAGCCACAGGCCTGTATCTGTTTAAAAAGGCAGGGTATAAATATAAATAAATAAATAAAGGGTAGGCGCCAGGTACACCTCCTTGGGCAGCTGATTCCATCGATGTGTGTGGCTCACATAAGTTGAGGATGATTCACATCTGTTTAAATTGCTGCCTCCCTTTTCCAGTCACTGCTGTGCAATGGCTTTGGAAATTCTGAACAAGCAAGGAAGGACAAGTGGGTTGAGCTCCTCCTTCCCATGCTTTTAGAACATCCAAAGCTACTCTGTGGGAAAAGATCAAATAAACAGGTACAGCTCTCAAGCAACATGAATTTTGGAACCAGGCAGATTCCATGCCAACTACAAAACGTACAGCGAGAAGCAGCCCGGCTACCTTATAGGTCAACCGTTTCATCTTCTCTCTCCTTAACATGGAGCTCCCAGGTTTGCTTCAGCTGATGAAGCTCAGAATGTGCATGGAATTATTTGTAATAAGCCAGAGCGGTAGCAGAGAAAACAGTGCCTGGACACAGTCCTGGATGTCCCTTGCCCAAACATATAATCACTGCAGCAGCACTGCCATCCTTGCATTTTTATTTTTATTTTATTTTAAAGAAAGCAGCAATTTAAACACCTGTGAATCATTCTCAATTGGTGTGAGTCACATCGACTGATGTGCAAAAGGTTAAGTTAGAAGCATTTATTCCATTGTCTAGGAGAGAGACAGAATCAAGTTACTCACAAAAGCAACTGTCACCAATGCAACTGTTCAACAAGATCTGCCACGGATGGCCTTCTCCTTATCCCATCAGCCAGAGCAGCCAGGCTGGTGGGGACTAGGAAGAGGGCCTTTTCTGTGGCGGCCCCCACATTATGGAACTCCCTCCCTAGTGACCTTCGCCCCCTCCGTGATGAGCTTCCACCATGCATTAAAAACATGGCTGTTCAGGCGGGAATATGGGGTGGGTTAGGATTTTAAAAGAATTTTTTAAATACTGTTTTAATTATCATATTTTATTGTATTGTTTTATTGTATCATTTTAATTGTACATCGCCCAGGGTGGCCGGGTGACCGGCCAGATGGGCGATTAATAAATATAATAAATAAATAAAGTGCCATGATCTTATTTATTTCTGGAGAAATGCTTGGAAGTGAAAAGAAGGATGCTTAGGGACATAGGAAGCTGCCTTATACTGAGGCAGACCATTGGATCATCTAGCCCAGTATTGTCGACACTGACTGGCAGCAGCTCTTCAGGGTTTCCAGTCCTACCTGAAGATGTCGGGGAATGAACCTGGGACCCTCTGCATGCAAAACGTGTGCTCTACCACTGAGCCATGACCTTGAAGAATACGATTCACATCCAAACTCAACCACTTGGCTTTGATATGATCTGAGGCTGGAGCCCTCCACCTCCCTGGAATCCCAAATGAACTGAAAGACTAGGCAAGTATACTACTGAAGAACATATTATACAGATCTCTACAAGTAAGTAAACTCAAATCAGCATCCTGTCAGTCCTCAACCTACTGTGGACTTCAGCCAGATGGCCAATGGTCAGGAATCCTGGTGGTTGTAGATCAAAACATCTGACAGGCACCAGGTTGGGGGAGGCTGGTCTATAGTCCAACCAGGTGGTGGAGGATAATAAAGCAGCTTCTACTCATTCCACCATGAGAAGGAGTCACGGTGGCCCCAGGAAACTCTAGGGAAAATGTCTGACCCACACAATTGACAGGGAAATGCTCTCTGGTCCCATGGAAGACCTGCTGACTCCAACTTCTTCCTCTAATACAGCCTTCCCCAGCCTTGTGTCCTCCACAGGTTTTGCACTTCAACTCCCATCAGCCCTAGCCAGCATGGCCAATGGTCAGGAATGCTGGGAGTTGTAGTCCAAAACATCTGGTGGGCACCAGGTTGGAGAAGGCTGTTCAAGTACCTCTTCATTACTCCCCTAGCTGACTCCCTCCACTGTTTTGAGGCTGATGCTGTCTTATAATTCAGTCCAAGGCCAACTGCACATGCCCTGCCTCCACACCAGGGCCAGGCAGATGTTCTTCCAGCTTCTGGGTCTGCCCAATGACACCCAGAGATGACACTTCCAAGCACCACCAGCTGCACTGAGCAAGCAGAAACATGAAGCCGGGGTGCAACACATAGAATAATAGAATCATAGAAAAGTAGAGTTGGAAGGGGCCTACAAGGCCATCGAGTCCAACCCCCTGCTCAATGCAGGAATCTAGGTCAAAGCATCTCTGACAGATGTCTGTCCAGCTGCACCTTGAATGCCTCCAGAGTGGGAGAGCCCACAACCTCCCTAGGTAGTTGATTCCATTGTCTTATTGCTCTGACAGTCAGGAAATTTTTCCTGATGTTTAGGTGGAATCTAGGTTCCTGTAACTTGAGCCCATTATTCCGTGTCCTGCAAACTGGGATGATCGAGAAGAGATCCTTGCCCTCCTCTGTGTGACATCCCTTCAAATACTGGAAGAGTGCGATCATATCTCCCCTCAGTCTCCTCTTCTGAAGGCTAAACATGCCCAGTTCTTTCAGTCTCTCCTCATAGGGCCTTGTTTCCAGTCCCTTTATCATCCTTGTTGCCCTCCTCTGAACCCTCTCCAGTTTGTCTATGTCCTTCTTAAAGTGAGGTGCCCAGAACTGGACGCAGTACTCAAGATGAGGCCTAACCAGTGCCGAGTAAAGGGGAATTATCACTTCCCGCGATTTGGAAGCTATACTTCTATTAATACAGTCCAAAATTGCATTTGCCTTCTTTGCAGCCACATCGCATTGCTGGCTCATATTCAGTTTGTGATCTACCACAATTCCAAGATCCTTCTCACTTGTAGTATTGTTGAGCCAAGTGTCCCCCATTCTGTAACTCTGCATTTGGTTTCCTCTCCCTAGGTGCAGCACTTGGCATTTATCCCTATTAAATTTCATTCTGTTGTTTTCGGCCCAGCGCTCCAGCCTATCGAGGTCACTTTGAATTTTGTTTCTGTCTTCCAGAGTATTAGCTGTTCCACCCAACTTTGTGTCATCTGCAAATTTGATAAGCATTCCCTGTACCTCCTGATCCAAGTCATTAATAAAAATGTTGAAGAGCACCGGGCCCAGGACCGAGCCCTGCGGTACCCCGCTCGTTACCTCTCCCCAGTTTGAGAAGGAACCATTGATAAGCACTCTTTGAGTCCGATTCTGTAGCCAATTGTGGATCCACCTGATAGTTGTTCCATCTAGCTCACTCTTAGCTAGCTTACTAATCAGGATATCATGAGGCACTTTGTCGAAAGCTTTGCTGAAGTCCAGATATATAATGTCCACAGCATTCCCACAGTCCACAAGGGAGGTTACCCGATCAAAAAATGAGATCAGATTAGTCTGACAGGATTTGTTCTTGACAAATCCATGCTGGCTTCTAGTAATCACTGCATTGTTTTCAAGGTGCTTGCAGACTGACTTCTTTATAATCTGCTCAAAAATCTTCCCGGGGATTGATGTCAGACTGACTGGCCTATAGTTCCCAGGTTCCTCCTTCTTGCCCTTTTTGAAGATGACTAGCAGGGATGTTGAAGAGTCCTTGGTCTCGAGTCATGAGTCGAGTCACGAGTCTTTGGACCCAAGTCTTGAGTCCGAGTCCTTGGTCCAAAATGGTGACTCATGAGTCACGAGTCACTCCCAAAGCTGACTCCACGAGTTCCTATTAAAATCAATGGGGGGTTTTCCCAACAAAATAAGGCTACTTCAGATGTGTGGCTTAAATAAATTCTAGGCACAAGTGTGCCTTTTTATTTCAAAACTCTGCAACTGATTTTGACAAGAGCAGACCAGGCAGCCAAACCCAAAATAACCAGGCAGGCAGAGAAGGCAGGGAACCCCAAAGCAGGAAGGCAGAGGCAGCCAAACCCAAAATGTCTGAAAGGTTGCATTTTAGGAAAATGATTTTAAAGAATAAAATCACACTTCTCTCCACTCCTTCTGGCACAGCCCAGGGATGTTGAAGAGTCCTTGGTCTCGAGTCGAGTCTCGAGTCCCATTAAAAATATTGGGACTTGAGTGGGACTCGAGTCATAGGGGGGACTCAGTCCGACTCATGAGTCGAGTCCTGAAGTCCGAGTCCCCATCCCTGCTATCTGGCTACACTTCATCAAGTCATAAAGTGACAAATCAGTATGAGAAGTCTCCTAGAACTAAAATACCAGATGCAAATCTTTCAGCCAGTTCTTTAATATTTTAAATACCATGTGCTTTAGAATGCTACATATGTACATTATAACTGAAATCATAACAGAGGCAGACCTGTGTTTACTGATTTAAATATAGCATACTTTTATTATTTAAAATTTGATAGTTGGACCTCAGACCAAAATAAAAAAGCATACAAGTAAGAATAAAAGCTTTGCAAAATAAAAGACTGGAAATGCTAGCACAGTTTTTTCATGATTTCTTCTATGTAATGCTTGTAATGTCAGACAGGGAAGCACTGCTCTAATCAGGCAACTTACTTTATTTGTATTCTGAAGCCATCCACCATAACTCACAGCTCTGAATCGCTGAATAATCTGTCCAGAGCCTTCCGTATCTCCAATAGTAGCTCCTTTAATTATTTATAGAAATGGCAGGAGGCACAAAGCACTATGGACAGAGTAGTCTAATTTGCACACGTGTGATGCAAGAGGCTGGATTGTGCTTCAGCTCCTCATAAGTCCTGATACTCTATTTGTGCTGAACAATCTGTTTGTCCAGCAGCAAACAAACAAACAAAAACATTGTGATGTGGAAGGTTGTTTACACTGTGTGGGTGAGTATGAAAGAATTCTGATTGAAAATTTGCCTATTAACAAAAATCCACCATGAACATTTTGGTTCAAGGGGCTGACACTGGTTATAGTAGTTTCACATATACAAGGGAGAAAATTTTAAATCCTTTGTATTAATTTTTGTGGCTCAGTTCATAAACACCAGGGACAATGAAGGGATTCACGTGATAGAGGAGGGGCCTGGGTACCCCTCTCCCCATGCAGATAACAGCACTTTTGAGTCAAGACTCCATGTGATCACATGATCATATGGAGGCAAACATATTCATGCAACCTTCCGCTACATTTCTTTGAGAGGGAAGGATGACACCACCAGCACCCTCCTGAATGAGAGGGCACAGAAGAGACACCTGCCTAGGTGGACTGCTAGTGAGCTTTACCATTGTGCTTCCTGTCTGCTCCCTGTGGCTGCTCCAGGGAGACTTTCTGTGGCCAGAGAACAGCTGTCTCTTCATAGGTCAAGACCCCTCACCCCACACTCTCCCTGGGAGATCTTCTGCAACCTCGCAAGCAATTGCATCAGCTTCCTGTGGCTGGTGCATAAAAGCTGGGCAGCCTGGGGCGGGGCGGCCACTGGCAGGGCTACCACTGAAGGGGCAGCACAAAAGGGCAGAGCCACTTTGGGAGTAAATGAAGGCATGGGCCATTCAGTCAGTTGGACAGAGGGGAGGAGGGAAGGGATTGTACAGCTGCCTTCTTGCATATACATAGTATTATTAGATATACACTTATTGCCTGTTTGGGGGGGGGAGATGTGTTTTTAAAAGGCACAGAAAGGTGGAGGGGTACAGGGAGTGGGCATTGAAACAATAGAGGGCAGAGGAAGATATGGTGGTGAGAGGCAGCTGGGTCATTATGGGGCTGGGGAACACAACAAGCTGTTGGTTGCTCCCAACCTGTCTCCCATATCAGAGAGCCTGAGGCGCCCTGGTGACTGTCCCCCTTGGACTGAAGGTACTGCTGCTGAATGCCAGGTTGGTGAATGGGAAAACAACAGTCACCCAGGAAATGATCCTGGATGAGTGCACCAACCTACCTGTATCATGGAGATTTGATTGGATGAGACTGAGGCTGAGGCAGTAGATCTCTACCAACTTTGCCCACCTCGGTTATCCATGTTGCAGCAGGAAACACCTGGGGGCCAGGGAGATGGAGTCACAGTGGTCTGTTGTGATTCTGTCCTTCTGTCCAGGTGCCCCACCATGCAGCCTTCCAGTTTTGAATGTGTGTATCTGAAGGTGGATGTTCAGGACAGAATAAGGATTCTGTTGGCGTCCTGCCTGCCCCACTGCTCAACAGTCTCCATTCCTGAGTAAGCTGAGGTGGTCTTGAGGTTGGTGCCAAAGTCTTTTTGTGCTGGGGGACATCAACATACATGCTGAGGCCACCTTGTCAGGAGTGGCTCAAGAATTCATGGCCTCCATGCACCATGGGTCTGTCGCAATTAGTATTTGGCCTTACTCATTCAGCAGGGCATACTTTGGATCTGATTTTCTGTGTACGGGGCAATGAAGGTGATCTAGGGGTGGAGGAACTTTATATAGTTTCATTGCTATAGACAATGATAGTTATATGGTTCCATTGTCCATTGTCATAGACAGATCACTACCTGGTGTGTTTTAGACTTGCTGGGACTTGGTGCCTCTACAGGGGTGGGTGGCCAATTAAGATGAACTGCCCGAGGAGACTGGTGGATCTGGATGGCTTTCTGATGGCTCTTGGGGATTGCAGGTGATTCTGTCAAAGCCCTGGTTGACCTCTGGAATGGAGAAATGGCCCAGACAGTTGACACGATCACTCCACAATCCCATGGAGTCGAGCCAAACAAGTCCCCCTGGTTTTCCAGGGTGCTGCAGGTGATGAAACAAATGGGACATCAATGAAAGCAACGTTGGTGGGAAAATCAGAATGAGTTTGATCAAACACGGGGTAGAGCTCATTTCAAAGTCTACTCCATGGCAATGAGGATGGCAAAGAAATTGTACTTCTCCATCACCATTGCATCTGGTAGAAGTCACCCAGGGAAGCTGTTTTGGGTAGACAGAGGCCTGTTATGCCTTATGTCCACAAGAAGAAGAGGTGGACCACTGTGACCAAGTTGCATGACACTTTGCAGATAAAATTGATTGTATCTGTGCTGAGCTGGATGCCATAGTTGATACAGGTCTGGTGGATGTAACTTTTGCTCCTGCTTGTCCAGTTACAAGCCAGGGGATGTGGACGGGTTCCTTCAGAAGTGAGGCTTCTGTGCTGGACCTTGCCCTTCCTGGCTTAAAAAAACAGCTGGGGGTGAGACTGGCTGAGTGGGTAAGGGTAGTGGTGAATGCTTCTTTACAGCAAGGTGTGATTCTGCCTTGCCTAAAGGAGGTGGTGGTAAGACCTTTGTTTAAAACAAAACAACTCTCCCTGAACCCTACTGTATTGGATAATTTCCAGCCTGCCACCCATATTGCATTCTTGGGCAAGGTGCTGGAGCATGTGGTGGCTTCTCAGCTCCAGGGATTTCTGGAAGAGATGTGTTTCAATCTGGCTTCAGACATGGCTATGGGACAGAGACTTCTTTGTTCACCTTGGTGGATGATCTACATCGGGAACTGGACAGGGGGAATGTGTCCCTCTTAGTTCTGCTGGACCTTTTGGTGGTTTTTGATACTATCGACCATGGTATCCTTCTGAGCCATCTGTCTGAGGTGGGACTGGGAGGCACTGTTATATGATGGTTCCGGTCCTTCATGGAGGGGTAATCCCAGAAGGTGGTGCTGGGGGATTCTTATTCAACGCCATGGCCATTGGCCTGTGGTGCCCCTCAAGGTTCCATTTCCCCCTATGCTATTTAACTTGTACATGAAACTGCTGAGAGAGATTGTCCAGAGTTTGGGGGTTTGGTGCCACCAGTATGGTGATGACACCCAACTCTCTTTACTTCCCATCTAAATCAAAGGAAGCTGCTCTGGTTCTAAATCAGTGTGTGAAGCTGGTAATGGAATGGATGAGGGCAAGCAAATTGAAGCTTAATCCAGACAAGACAGAGATGCTTTTGGCAGGCAAAAGACAGATCTGGGAATAGGATTCAACCTGTGCTGGATGGGCTTACACTCCCACTGAAGACTCAGGCTCACAGTTTGGGTGTACTCTTGGACTCAGCCCTGAACCTGGATGCCCAGGTCTTGGTGGTAGCCAGGAGTATGTTTGCACAGCTGAGGCTAGTGCACCAACTGCGCCCACTCCTAAAGATGTCTGATCTGGCCAATGGCCATGGTCATGCATGCCTTCGTTACATCCTGTTTGGACTACTGTAATACACTGTGCATGGGGTTGCCTTTGAAAACTGCTCAGAAACTTCAGCTGGTCCAGAATGCTGTGGCCAGACTGTTGACAAGGGTTAGTTGCAGAGAACACATGACTCCTTTAGCTTCACCGGCTACAGGTCTGTTGCTGGGCAGAATTCAAAAGTGCAAGTACTGACCTATAAAGCCCTGTACAGCTTTATAAGTACAGACCAGGCTACCTGAAAGACTGCCTTTTCCCATTTGAGCCTGCCTGGTTGTTAAGATTTTCTGGAGACACCCTTCTTTCAAGGCCCCCACTGCCTTCAGTGGTGTGTTTGGTGGCACTCCAAGAGAGGGCCTTTTCAATGGCCACTCCCAGGCTGTGTAACTCCCTCCCAAGGCAGGCTAGGTTTGCTCCCTCTCTGCTCTCCTTCCCTTCCACTGGCAGGCAAAGTCAACAAGAGGCCTTTGGCCTATAAGTAGGTGTGTTGGGTGCTGGGTTTTTTTTAATTCTGTAATTGTTTTATTGTATTTTATATATCGTTTTATTGCTTTAAACAATTCTAGTTGTACTCGTAAGCTGTCTTGAGTACCATTTTCTGGTAGAAAGGTGTGGTACTAATCAAATCAAACAAATAGTAAGGATTGCATTCACAAATGACATTAATTGCATGATGGTGGGGAAGGGCCTGAACTACCCCTCAACCATTTCTGCACTATGCAAAGTACATTCACCTGCTCAGCTCTGCACAAAAATGAAGCTATAGATCACTAGTCCCACGCCACTAGATCTCAAAGTCTTGAGCCTGCTTTGAAGGCTGCTCCAGAATCCATCTTCAGTGCCCAGTCAGCCCCTGCAATACAGGCTAAGAGCTAGTAGCTATGTTGTTTCTACCTTTTGTTTTAACTGCCAAGAGCTCTTGATCTGCTATTTTTTTCAGTTTGAAGATCAAAGGACTTTGGAAGAGCTCTCCCCTTTGTCTCTGACTGGCTGGCAGGTAACAATGTGGCCCTGGTACTTAATGGGGGAGAGGAGAAGCCCCTGCGAGCTGGTTGAATAGCCTATCCCTAATCTAGGAAGAGGTGAATTTTCAGGTGAATATGGTGACCACAATCCCAAAATGAACAGTTGTGCATGAGCGACTAATTTGTTTCAGTAAGAAAGAGAGACAGTATGTGTGTGTGTGTGAAGTGTAATGGACATCACTCAAGATCTGTTGGTGCCTCCTAGCTAGGGATGTCAGAGAAATTTGCAACAGATTCAAATGAGTTCATGGACTTGCAGACTGTTTTTTCACTTTGGGGGGCAGGATTTGGGCTAATCTGCATTAACTAACACATCTGTTAACTAATGTGGATTAGTGCATTAGCGCAAATGGAATGAAATTCTGGTAAAAAGGAATTGGCAGCTAAATTTTGTTCTCCTGTTGTTGGCATTCAATTTCTAATTGGGAGCAAAGGGTCTAACTATCTAAAAGCTGTTCATGTTTATAAGCCTCAGGTTCATTCACACAGGCCCGTATGAATGCTCTGTCATCTGCCATGCCAGACAGGAGATTCCATAAGGAT
Source organism: Shinisaurus crocodilurus (assembly GCA_021292165.1). Lineage (NCBI taxonomy): Eukaryota > Metazoa > Chordata > Lepidosauria > Squamata > Shinisauridae > Shinisaurus > Shinisaurus crocodilurus. The sequence goes on along the minus strand of CM037880.1, from coordinate 170,334,913 downwards.
TCTTCATTGCAACCTTGTTGGCCCTGCAGTTAAGGGGAATTAGAGACTGTAATGCATGTTTTATCATATTGCAATTTCTATCGGGATATTAGGAGAGAACTAATTACGCCTTTATTACCTAAGTTTCCTGGCAGAGACAATCTGTTTTATGTATCTTACTGTTTAGCCGACACCATTCCTGTAGTCACTGGAAAAGTTGCTATGTTTTTTTCAGTTGCAGTTGAGAGCTCAGTTAACCTGTTTTTTATTTGCTCAGCATGGATGGTATGCTGATCTATATGTGTTTGTTTGTATGTATACTCTGTTGCTCTATATGTTTTGCGAATATATCTTGTACACCTTTCTATTTCAACATGGTCCTGGACTTCAATAGATAGATTTGGATTTGGTTTTTAAAAAATTGGATTCAGTCAATGAGTGGAGGACAGAATGGAAGTCATCTGACAATCCACAAAACACAGACAGAATGGATTTAACAAAATCTATACACCCCTATCCTACAAATACCCATCTGTTTTCCATAAGTTTGAGAGAAAAGGGTTTTTTTTGCTGTTATTCTGGCCAGTCTAGGGATGTGTGAGGAATCTGTTTGTGGGGTGCAAATTCATTCCTCGGTTCGGCCCCCCCAGATTCCGGTTCACTGCCCACGTGCTGGCGCCGACTTGCCACAGCATGAGTCGAGCTTTTTTCGCGGACTTCCACCTGTAAGGCAGACCGTGATTTGCGTATTTTTTCAAACCGCCAATGCGATTTGCACAAAACAGCACTGAGAAAGTACATGGTTTTAGTGTGACTTGCACGACTTGTGCAAATTGCGCTAGAGCCATGTGGTTTTCAGGTCCCGAACACAAATTGCACAAATCATGTTAAAACCATGTGCTTTCCCGGTGCCATCTTTGTGCAAATTCTGGTCCCAAGTGGTTTAGGGTTTGAAAAAATACGCAAATCGCGGTCTGCCTTACAGGTGGAAGTCCATGAAAAAAGATCGACTCGGCCCACTTCCGATCATCGGATATGAAGTGGACAGGAAATCCAGCAAGCTCAAACGAGCCAGATTTCCCTATTTTGTTACATCTGTACTGGCCAGTTTTTAGATTCTATGGGAGAGATCCAGAGAACTGCTTAGGTTCATGCAACGTTTTACTCGATTTTTTTTTTAAACAGCAGATACCCATGTAACTAGCTGTGATGCTCCCCTCACTTCCAAAAGTGGTTTGCCTTATGGCATGGCTAGAATGGCGCTGGTTATGAAGTCCCTTTGGGCTCAGGGAACTAGTGTCTGGATTCTTTGGATCACGGCCTATATGTGAGCACCCTTAAAATAGTTAACAGAGTTGTCAACCAGGAGACTCAGCACATATTACAGAACACTCTACGATGTGGGGTATACTCAAAATAGGTTTCCTTAGATTTACTTCTGTTGCACAGCTTTATTTATAAATCACTGTCAAAAATAATTATAAAGTGCACTTTTGCATCCTCAAAATATTCTCAGGAGGTAGTAACTAAATGGATAGAACAAAATCTTTTTAGAACTTGAATGAACTTTTACTGGCTCCCCCACACTCCCAGCACTAGCTTAGCTCTCCACTCCAGAACCCTGGCATAAAGCAAAATCTTTTGACAAATCTGTTTTTGAAGTGATGCTTTTGATCAATACTTGTAGCTATCTCAGCTTAGTATGTAGGCTGTTCAGCCTCCAATCTCTGTTGAGAAAGATATTTCTGTACTGCAGTGAATGCTTCCAATGACAAAAATTAGTCCGTCACCTGCAAACCGTGCAAAAATTTGTGTCCCTGCCTACTTTAGCCCATCCACATAATGATAGCCTTTCAGACACAGATGAATAATTGCACTGCATCCGCCATGCGTAGATTGTGAAGCCTGTGAAAGTAATGCTTGCTTTCTCTCGCACAATTTTTTTTGCAATCAATTATGCCACCATTTCAGCAATACATGGAACAACATAGACATATTTTTAGCCCCATTCCTCTTTGGCAAAACAGTGAAAATGTACTGAATCGTGGCCTAAGATAGATGTTACTTTTCTAACAAGGACAGCAATGCATGCGTATGATTATTAATTTTTTCCTTAATCAAGGAATTGCACTAGGTTTCAATTTACTATCGCTATTGTTTTGGTACAGTACAACATTTTCAAATTATTTAAAGAAATTGCTTATAAGAAGTTTAGGGCAATATATGGGGTTGTAGCTAATGGTATCTGTCCACCAGTGCAATGGACACCGCTGGTGGAATTGTAGGGATGTAACTGTTTACCCCGCACGGGCGTAGTGGGCCAAAATCGGCCCCGCTCACATCCGTGCGGGCCTAAACGGGCCTAACTTGTCCAGCAGCGGCTCGCCTCTCTGTGGCGAGCCGCCCGCGCCACCCACGTGCCCGCGCCACCCACGTGCCCGCGCCACCCACGCTGGTTCCATCGCGTCACATCCAGCCCCGGAAGTGACGCGACGGGACCCTGTGCAGGCATGCTGGACCCCCACGTGCCGTATTGTGCGTGCGCAGGGTCCCCGTCACGTCACTTCCGGGGCCGGATGTGATGCGACGGGACCAGTGCCAGTGGCTCGAGCAGTGCGGAGAACTGCTCCGCGCCGCTCAGAAGATCGAGGTGGGGGGGGCCCCGCTGCCACGGAGAGGCGAGCTGACAGCTTCCTCAACACATTTCAAATCAGCTTTAGTGGTTTGGGGAACCCTCCCAAACAGATTTGAGAGTACAAGGGTGTGGGGGAGAAGAAAGTGCAAGTGGAAGTCCACTCAAATGTAATTCAATGGAGACCAGAATTTGGAACAGAACAAGAGTAGTTTGCATTCTCTCCAAGGGTAGAATTTCTTCTTTAAATTTTGTCTTCCCTAGTAACTCATAAATCTGAAATACCTGTCACCGAAAAACATCAAGCAGAAAAAGTTGCCAATAGCCACTGATCCCAGGATTGGTTGCTAGGTGTGTTTGCACTATGACGAGTGCCTTTAAGCCCTTATTATATGTAGTTGCTGGCTGGCTACCTGGTAAGGCATATTTTAAAATATCTTCACTAATTGAAAATGTGGGATTCTGGAAAAATGTGCTAACTGCCAGATGCCTGCATGGTTACAATTGTAATGTGGTGAGAATGTAAACAGCTACCATGATGCAAATAGTCAACTGAATCTATCCCAACTCAGTATAACTAGTTCTAAAATTCTATAATAGAAGTTAATTTTAGTTCAAAAAAACAAATTATGCTGTCACCAAGTTGCACTACAGAAGCTATTCATACTACAGTAACATCTTTTGCTGATGAGTTTCATATCATTACATTCTCAACTGGAGAACTGCTCAAGCTACCTTTTATGAAACTACTACTTTTAGGTCAATTCATATAGCAGGTGTGTTTGTGTCATATATATATATATATATATATATATATATATCAAAGCTGTTTATATGTAGCCAGCTTTTGAGAGTCAGTTCACCACTCACTGTGTTCTCTTGTCGCCATAAGCTCAGCAAGTTCTAATTTAGACTTTTAATAATATCCCAGCTGGCGGGACATAGGGTCAATCCATTAATATCTACATGGCTTTCTTCCATAAAATGGCTGACAGACTCATTGTTGACATACAGATATCAAAACATCAGCATCAGACTATATTATGCTAGCTGCTGAGAAGGAAGAGATGGGTCATCAGAAAGACACCATATGCTTGTTTGTAAAAGCAAAATGAAAACACAAGACCTCAGTTGTGTGGAAATTATGTTTGGAATGCACCAAGACTAAATAGCACTGAAAAATTCATAAGGTCCATTTTCTTTTCCTTAGTTGTTGAGAGGCAAAGACCAAAAAACATGTAAATAACTTTTAGGTGTAATTCTCCTCCTCCTCCTCTTCTTATTTCCTAAATTTCATAGATTCTAGAGTTGGAAGGGGCCTACAAGGCCATCGAGTCCAACCCCCTGCTCAATGCAGGAAACTAGAGGAGGGGTCTCCTATCCAAGTAATAACCAGGCCTGACACTGCTTAACTTTCCACGCTCAATCATCATCATCATCATCATCATCATCATCATCATCATCATCATCATGGCATTATTTCCATTAAAAGATTGTCAAATTTCTGTAGCAGCTGAAGTGGGATGAATCATGACTCCATAAATAGGAGTAATATTCCCTTGTGACAACTCTTTGCTGACACTGCTCCTGGTTCTGCTGACAAGATGCTGGACTCCCTCTGACAACAATAGTGTAAATATGTATAGATCTGATGTGCAGAACAGAACATCTGAAAAGAAACAACACCACTAAAAAAAATTCCCAATCCATACACATCATCTTTTCAAGAGGACAGTCCAGATTATGATAAAACTAGGTTAAATCAAGTTTATTTCACACGCTCCAACTCCTGATAGTTTGTACCATATAAATTGCACAGGGAGAGGTGTTGATGTACTACCTTTTTGTTCAATCCAGAAGGCTTTCTCTATTAAGGGGCATGTCTCTATTATTTCCCTTGGGATTCAAATCAAGGGATGAACTAGACAAAATATCAAGAGGTCTGTGATCAGATTTTCCACAGTTGTTGTTTTATATGTTTAATAACAGCCAGGTAGGAGCAAATTTTATCAGGCCAATGGCACACACAGGATAAACCTTTCCCAGTGTGTGGGGCAAATAGTTTCAGAAAGAGTATTTTCATGGGACAGTAAAAGGGTTAACTCAGCTCTTTCCAGTTCCTTGGTTCCAGTCAGACTCACCCTCTTTCCCCTGTGACTCTATTACACTTTTTAAAAAGAGTAGGAGTTCTATGAATGGATTTCCTGATATGTCTAATTGCACCCTCAAATTTCGGTTCAGATCCTGTTTCAGTTAGAGACTTCTAAATGAAGGCATAAAATTCCTGTTGGGATGGTGTTGGTGTTTGGTTTTCCACTTCTATTTCTTCACTCTTGGGGCCAAACTAAATATTCTTCAACTCATGCACAGCAGAGCTAAGTATGATTGGCATATTTACTTCAGTATAATTGTGCACAGCTCAATGGAGACTTTCTTCATTTTTAACCTCCTACCCAGGACTGTGTGTAAATTTTGAGATGAAAACAAGGTGCTTAAATCCCCTCCTCCCAGAGCACCATGGTCCCAATCCGAATCTGGGCTGTGCATGCTTACACTGAAGTAAATAAGCCAAGCACAAAGAGCTCTGCTATGTGTGATTTGATGAACATTTAGTTTGGCCCTTGGGTAATGGGTACTCAGGCCTCAGATCCCTGGAAACAGACTTTAAACCCTTATAATCCTGTAACTACAAATAGGGATCCTACTCTCAAGTGAGGTGCGAGGGTATATCTCTTCTTATAGTTTGAAATTGAATCCCATAATATGATTTTCCTTATAGTAAATCTTTGTTGCATTTTACTACATTACTGTGCCTATGGATTTTACCCTCTGCACCAATCTACACAAACATTTTGTCTTACTATACACTAAGTGTGAACAACTTCTTTGATTTTATATGAACATGGAAATATACACAAATGCCTAGAAGTTGGGGTGGTGGCAGAAATTACAACTGTTAATGTATTTTATTTTATTTGCGATGTCACCAGGAACCAGCTGAGGCTTCAAAGTCTATCTGGCCAAAAGCTACTTGGCCCTGGATCTTCCACAGGGTGCTTCCAGATGGAGGGCTCCTAGCACTAATGATCAGAACGCAGTGTGCAGCAATTCTGTCTTTTTTTCCTTAACAGATTTCCTGCAGTTAGAAAAATGATGCAAGAAGCTGTGGGTAAATATGGGAGGGCTGCAAGTGGAAGACGATGATATATGCCACCCCCCCCCCCCGTAAAATACTGTGAATGAGGTAGGGCAATGGTGCTATAAAAGCTTCATCTAGAAGCACCCGTACTGTTCACAACAGTGAAGAAAGACTAAATAGAGCTTGTGCTAGTCATCTTTCCTTTTTGAATTGATCAAAAAAGATCGTACTGTGTCAGTGGAATCTGGGTCACAAGGAAAACAGTTGGTTGCCGACACAACAAAACTACTGCATGGTAATTAATTCTAGCTGTCCTTTCTCATGTCAGGCTCAGAAGAGAACTGGTCAAAGACTTACCAAACACAGCTGGCATAAAATAACATAGTGAAAAAGAGAAAATCACCAATTGCCTATTTGCATTCTTCTAAGCAATCACAATTTGACCCTCCCTTTGAGAAAATAGGCACTTAGCAATATAATGGAGCCGGAGTAGGGAGCGTTGGCTGCTTTTTAAACAGCTAAAATGTTTTATTGTTTGTAAAAACTTTTGGCTGAAAGGCCAGTGCATACAAGGAACACCACCAAAGGTAAAAAGGAGCATAAGCTGGACTATCTCTTATGAGATGAAGGCAGCAGGAGGTTCACAGTATTGGCACAGACACAAAATAACCTCCCCTGACTTCACAGTCCTGCTTGTCAGTTGCAAAAGGGCCCCAACCTTTTCACAATGCTTCCGGTGGGGTTCGGGAAACATTGTGAAAAGGTTGGGCCCCTTTTGCAACTGACAAACAGGGCTTTGAACAGGGTGAGATGATTCCCGCATTGTGCAGGTGGAAAGGAATGTGTTCCCACATTGCCTAGGCAATGCTCCCTCTTGTCCAGTGCTCTGCTGTGAGGGTCCCCAATTGCCTAAAGAATGTGTCCCCTCTCTTGTCACAATGTGCTGTAGCAGTTTCATTGCCCACAGTGCTGGAACAAGACAGCGTCACTTGGGTGCACTCATCCTCTTCACAATCAGCCAAACTGATTGGCTATATAGCGACATGACATTTTGTTTACCACATGATAATTGATTGGCTAGGATCAGCAGTGGGGGAAAAGATAAAATGAAACTACAAGAAGAGGAGCAAAGAAGAGGGAACATTATTACCTCTGACAGCCATGAAAAAACAAAATAAGATGTGGAGAGAAAGCCTGACTGGACACATACCCCACTCCACCACCTGCATAATCTCTGCCTGGGGCAGAGAGGTTCAGTTCCGAGCAGACATTTACATCTAGCCACATTTGCATTTACCTCAATGGGACACATCTGCATTTACCCCAATGGTTCCCCTCCAGCAGTCTCAAAGAGCTGCCAAGTACCCTCAAGCACCCGAGGGGCGCCGTGACACCCTTGCTGAGCAGAACCAGTCCAGCCTGTCATCAGAAGAGAAGGTGGGGGTGAGAGAACGGGGCGAGGGAGGAGGTAAAAGGAACAACCAAGCCCCACCGAGGTTGTTGGGAGCAAGGTGCAGGACTGCACAGAACAGGTCTTCAGCTACGGCCAAGTCCAGGACTCACAACCCCAAGCCGAACGCTTGGTAACCTGCTATAAGTCTGCATGATTTACTGAGAGTATTTATTTATTTATTTATTTATTTATTATATTTATACCCCACCTTTTTTCCTGCAAGGAACCCAAGGCAGCTTACATAATCCTCCTCCTCCCCATTTTTATTTTATCCTCACAACAACCCTGTGAGGTCGGTTAGGCTGAGAGTCGGTGACTGGCCCAAAGTCACCCAGTGAGTTTCATGGCCGAGCGGGGACTAGAACCCGGATCTCCCGAGTCCCAGTCCAAGTCCAACACTCTCACCACTGCACCACACTGGCTCTCACTGGCTCACATTACTCCTCAGTAGTCAGGAGTAGCTTACAGTGTTAGTTTAGTTAGCTCAGGTTCTCTGATGTAACATAGTATACTGTCTGTGCCTTTACAAGCCTCATTTAGCCTGTTTGTGTATTGGGGCTTTATGCTTCGCTGATTTTTATAGACTGTTTCTATTTACTGTGAATTCCTTATCTGCCTGACCCGTGTCGCTCAATTAAACGTGTTATAAACAATAACTGTTTGACTGTAGCCGGCTCTGATTCAGTGTCTCTCAACGCAGTTGCCCTCAGTTAACCTGGGAACCGCATGAGGGAGTTTTTTTACCTTGCTGGTTAACCTGTTAACTCCCGAACTCATGCAATAGGACCGGCGGCGGTCCTTCACAAAGAGGTTTCTGATTTTTTTACAGGCAACATTTTGTTCCTAAAAAAAATCACTATTGATCATTTGTCTCAGCCTTAATTTCAGAAGACCACCAGCAAAATTTGCAAACAGTCAGTCTGAACAATTATGTGCTTATGTTAAATATAATATATGTTTCATTTCCTACATGTTTTCAGCATAACACACAAAGCGGGTGGCTGTGTACCTGTGTAAGTATGAATTTACTTTGTTACTCATGAGAGATGCATTAATCAACTCCAGTACTTGATGCCTTTCATTACTTGCCCAGCTGTAACTGTCTCAGGGACCTGGAAGTATGATCCTATTACCAACATGGACACTTCTGGTTTAAAAATAGGAGGACCAATAGAACTCTGTGTGTGTGTGTGTGTGTGTGTGTGTGTGTGTGTGTGTGTGTTGGTTCTACCTGATGGCTACAGAGAAGACAGGTGCACTGTTCCAGGCTGGATAACCGAAACAGCCATGCAGATAATGCCCTCAACTTTTGGTTTATGGAAACATACCAGTTTTGAGAACTTAGCCAAACAATGAAGAAAGGCATCTGTTTGAAGTACCGTATTTATATTTTGCTCTTCCTGTGCTATTTCTGTTGTGTTCTTTTGTATAATGAACTTCCTTTATTAATAGGAGTTTTGTCTGTGGGTATCAGTTTTGCACAAAAGTGACTGTTTAGAGTGGTTGGTTAAATGCTTCCTCAAAAAGGACCTATAGTTAAGACTCTGTCCAAGATTGCTCGTCTGCCTGATAATAGGAACAATTAAGGGCCAAACTAGACATGATGGGTTTTGCTTTATTAATTATTATCTCTATGGGATGGCCCTGAATACTGGGGAAGTGGTCCTCTGGAAGAAGGTTCTAATTTCCTTCCAAGTTCTTTCCCCAATCTAAATTGCCTCTCCCCAACACAAAAAAGGCTGCCATTAGCTCCACAGTGGGAAGAGACTTGTATTGGAGAAAAGGTAAAATGGGTGAAGAAATGCAGGTAAACACTCTGCCCCAGAGCACCAATGCTAATCAGTAACCCCCCATGCCACCAACCCTATGGGATATCCTAATGGTGAATCTCCAGCTTTGTGTTTAGTTGGGCCCTAAGAAATATTCTTTGCCAACAAGAAGTAAAGATAATGCGCATGTGTGGACTGAATGCTTTTCTCTCAAGCAAATACAGCAGGGAGTTTCAAGGCATTAAAAAGTTTTGTTTTTGATTTTTAAAAACCTGTTACATTTGGTACTCATTAAAATGCACATGGTATTTTCACACTGCCATCAATTTATAGGCTTGGGGAAAGCTCATATTCTGTGAAGCAGTGAAAACAACAGCTTGTTCCTATATACAGCACCTTTCATTTAACATACACTCATTAGATATGGGTCAAAACTCCCTTGGTCAGGAAAATTAAGACCGAGAGAGGATGAGAGGGCTTGTCTTTGCTCACATCAAATATTGTGAGCACAGCAGTATGTTTATAATTAGGCCCTTGTTTATCCTCCTTCAGTGCACTTTTCTTTGATCTCACAAACAACACAGCTCTGGAATGCTTCAAAAACAAGGAAAAAGTGCATGCTCCTCTAGAATGGGGCAGATGTAGACAGAGGGGGCACCTGGGCCTCTCTGTCCCCCCACCCCCACCAACTCTGTGGTGCTTTAAAAGCTGCAGAAGTTGCTTGCAGGGAATTGTCACAGGAGCATCTTCTTCCACTTGGGATCATAGGGGTTGGACTACAATCCCCATCATCCCTAGAGGAAAATGTCTATGGCTGAGATCAGGCAGAAGATGCTGCTGCAGTGTCAGTGTGCCACAAGCACTTTCTGCAGCTTTCAAAGAATCACGGGGGAAGGGGGAACAGCCCGGGTGAGCCTCTTCGCTCTTCCATCTAATAAGGTGACCTGATTGGAGCTACTAGGGCCTGCTAACCCACCCTCGACCCCAAAGTATGCTTTTTCCCTATGGGAACCATGATGGGCTGGGCAGGGGGGATCGGGGGCCCTTGTTTGGCCCAGATTAGCATCAAATTACATGCAAGGACTTTCAGTATTTTATTTATTTATTATATTTATACCCCACCTTTTTTCCTGCAAGGAACCCAAGGTGGCTTACATTCTCCTCCTCCTCCTCCTCCTCTCCATTTTATCCTCACAACAACCCTGTGAGGTAGGTTAGGCTGAGAGTCAGTGACTGGCCCAAAGTCACCCAGTGAGTTTCATGGCCGAGTGGGGACTAGAACCCAGATCTCCCGAGTCCCAGTCCAACACTCTCACCACTACGCCACACTGGCTCTCAATATTTGACTGGGTCACTCAAGGAGGGCAAATTCATTTTGGGTTGAGCATCCCTCTGCTCACCCATCCCTATGAGTTTACTGTAAGATACACATGCCAGATGTAAAGCACTTCTGGAGAGGAACAGTAGCAACCGTTGTGAATCTATGGCCAAGCACAGAGGAGTCCGAGCAGTGAACAGTGGAACATCCAAAAATGTGAAACTCTGGTGGTGGGAGAGATTGTCAATGAAGCATCAAAGCTATGTAGGATAGGAGAAGAATAGCTACCAGTACCACATTCAAATGCTGCAGGATCTTGCAATGGAGGAGTGAAGAGCCCCATTGTAATACTCTGCCTAGGGTGTCATATTGCTTAAAGCTAGCCATGATGGTCTTTTTGCTCAGGAACCTCCTGACCTAGTTAAGTTTCTAGTTACAATTAGTTTAGATTCTTTTCTATTTACATAGATCTGCTTGGCTGTGGTTATTTGCAAAATGAGTTATCTATAAACATTTTTTGTCAAAGGTTTGTAACTAACTACCCACTTTACAAATATGTCAAAAAGATATAGCTAACCCTTCTCCAGGTGAAAAAATATATATAACCAGGGCTAGCTGTGCAATTTTGCAAATCATAACAGAAAATAATTATTAATCCTAGGAAGCATAATCAGGTTAACAAGGGAGCCAGCATAATTCAGCTTTCATTTCATATCCTGCTTCATTGGCTCTGAACACAGACACAGTAGCATGGCAGCATAGCACCACCGCACTCTGAAAAACATGAGAAGCCCCAATAACTCATTTCACACCCACTGAATGATTACGGGCATTAGCTTAACTACTGACTAAACTAATCTGATCACTGTTGGAACAGCAAGGCTTGATGACACAGTAAATAAAAATTGTAGCCTCCGTATTACAAGAAAACACCCAGCAAAGGATTAAGCTCCTTTGGCAAACAAACCACATAATGGAAGTTGATGAGCCATATACTGTATAAAGTAAGTAAAAAACTAGAAGTGAAGTAAAGCTCCAAGAAATAGGATTAGAAAAACAACTCAATAGTTTATTGAACATCATATAATACAATACTATATTGAACATCATATAATACAGTACAATAATATAGTACTATACTATCAAGAAAAAACAGAAAAGTTTGTTTAGGAAGCCATGAGCTCCTTTGCATTTGTATCCAATACAAAGGGTTGGATCCAGGATCTGCCTACTATAAGAGGAAGGGTTCTACTCGCAGAAGGTCCCCCTGCCTGAGTTTTGGGGGTCCCACACACCACAGCTCACCCCATTTAGCAGGCTCCCCTGACTCTGTGTAGCATTTTATATGTTTGTTTGCTTTTATTTACAAAATGTATATCCCACTTTACATCCAGCAAGATTCCCAATAGGTGAACAGAAAAAAGAGAGTCAAAACACAGAATAAAAACATTTAAATTCAAACTATGCCTTTAAAACACATGGCTGGTCAATCAGGGAACGCTTTTTTAAAATAAAAATATATCTTCAGCAGGCGCAGAAAACAGCAGCACTGCCCCCTGCCGGACATCAGTACAATGAAGCCAGCACACTGAAGGCTCTACTCCACATGGACTCCACATGGACTGCAGGTCCATATGGGACCTCCAGGAGCGCCTCATCTGATGACCTCAGTGACTGGGAAGGCTGGTCAAAAATCAAGGGAGAAGGAAAAAATCTTGGTCCCAAGTGGCTTAGGGTTTTATATACCAATGACAAAAACTTAAACTTGGCCCGGTAGCAAATAGGCAGCCAGTGCAGTTCCCTTAGCTATGGTGTTACATCTGAAAAGCTCCTGCATTCTGAACTAGCTGCAGCTTCCAGACCAGACCAACCTTAAGGACAGCTTCACATAGGGCATGTTGCCATGATCCGGTCTTGAGTTTACTAGCGCCTGTGCACTGTGGCCAAACTATCCCTGTCCGAGAGAGGCTGTAGCTGGCATACCAGCTGAAGCTGGCAGAAGGCACTCTGAGCTGCTGTAGCCACTTGGGCTCCAGTGACAAACATGGATCCAGGAATACCTCCATACTATGGACCTGATCTTTCAGAGGGCAACCCCATCCATACTTGGGAACCACTTACCTACAGGGCCTCCATCTTGCCACAATTCACGGTCAGTTTATTGGCCCTCATCCAGTCCAGGCATTGATCCAAGACTTGCACTGAGTCCAGGCATTGATCCAAGACTTGCACGCCCTCACCTGATTCAGATGTCACAGGGAGATAGAGCTATGTATCATCAGCATACTGATGGCACTTGGCTCCCTGTCCCCAAATGACCGGACCCAGCAACTTCATATAGATGTTAAACCATATTGGGGACAAGATGGTACCATGCAGAAACTCATAACTCAATTGCGAAGAAGCCAAGGAATAGTCACCCAACATTACCCTCTGAAATAAACCCTGAAGATAGGGCCGGAACCACTGTACCACAGTGCCTCCAATGCCCAACCTGCAGAGCTGGTCCAGGAGGATACCATGGTCAATGGTATCAAAATCTGATGAGAGTCTGAGGCAAAGGGTTAAAGCCCCTCTATCCTCCAAATCAGGGTTCTGATTCTTATTGGGGGAGGGGGCTTGCACTTGCAGCTAACCTTTTCAAAACTGTTCACACCTGAAGCTTGCTTTTCCCCCTACTCCCTCCCCAGCCATTTTTTCCCCTTCATTGTCATGTCTATAAGCCACTCTGGGAGACATTTTGGCTAAAGATGCTTCAAATAAATAAATAAATAAATAAATTGCTAATTGCATGAAGGCCATCTCATCTAGTTTGGCCCTTAGAGTTCCTTCTTCTAAGAATTACAGAATATTACTCTTTTCAGGTAGAAAATTACAATTCATATGAAGACAAAGGACAAAGAAGAGACAGAGAAGATAGAAAATATATTCTCCATACACATACTTGTATTCCACTGCAACTTTGGGTTTGTGAGTCAAACCCAAAGGAAAGGATTACATTGGGGAAAAAAGGAGCAGCTTATTTTTAAAGTGAGATCTGCAGGAGAAAACAGAAGTCCCTACTCTCCACAAAATATTTTCAACCCACTGGAACAATTAGCAAGCTATATCAAAGAAGTGGTCTTAAGCCTTCTTCACCCATTACTCACATGGAGGTCTCTCACCTGTAGATGCAGAAGTGTGGCCATGCTGCTGGCCCCAACCCTGATGTCACACGGCTGGCTGATGCAGCATGGAGCCCCTATGTGTGAGCAACTTCTCACATCTTGGGGTTTCTCTTCAGACGTCTATGTTCTATGCATGGTGTGGGGTCAGCAGCACAGCCCTGCTTCGTACACACGTGGTAGCCCTCCACACTATTAACACATGAAGGGGGCTCTACTTATTTCATCAGGCATGATAGAAAAGCTGAAAGGAGGTGGATAAAGCACATGGAAATACCTACAAATCCTAAGAAATAAATGCTTTCTTCTACTGTAACATGACTGAGGTCAGCAAAGCTAACCAGTGGAGAAGATACATTATCTAAAGGATGGCTCATTGAGCAACCTCAGAGGAAAAGACTTATCTACTTACAGAGCATAATGATGAACAGTGTAATAGAAACACAGTGATGTCCATTTACTTTTTTAAAAAACCAGAATGGTTTAGAAAAGGGAGTATAAGCTCACCACTTCTTCATGCCTGCATTTTCTTACATTAATTCCATTAATCTGTTAAGGAAGATATAATAATATTTTGAGCATAGGTATCATTCAAGTTAGGTTTTGTGTTACACTAGGAACAAAACCTGACAAAAGAGAGTGTGTTTACCTACCTGTAGAATTGCATCTCCTATAAACAGCAAGCCTGAGAGTTCCGCTGAGAGAGAGAGAGAAAGAGAATGTGTGTATGAGAGAGAGAAAGAGGACATGTTTTCCATTTCATCCTTCTCAATATTTTCCTTTGGTAGCATCAGCAGGGCATGAATGAAACAAGGAGAAATAGTAGACAAAAAGAAGAAAACTCATTACAGGTTTCCCCAATTTTATATTTTCTGAAAAAATATATATATATATTTTAAAAAACATTGAGACGTGATATTTCTTCTTTGCAGAACATACTTTCAGTCTCAAAATGTAAAGAATAATTATCATTTGAAAATGCAGTACTGTAGGTCTCTTTCTATATAGAGTGTCAGGATTCAGGTCTGCAGTGGGTCATGAAAGGATGAGCCGAGGGATGCCCAGTAGTGTCTCAGGTGGGGATGGATGAATCAATCTATTTCCAGTCTGTGTCACTTTCCATCCTGTCTCCACATCTGCATTCTTAAAAGAATTCACATGAAATTTTGCATTTAAATGTGCATCTCTGGATGTATTTTCTCTCAAAATACATATTTCTAAATGCATTTCTCTCAAAATGTGCATTTTAAATGCATTTTGGTACTTTTTATGGCAAAAGAACTGAATCTCAACATCTGGAGTAGTGCAAACTCTACTGGATAACTTTGTACCAATCCACACATTAGTCTGGAACAGGGCCAGGCAACTTGTGGCCCTCCAGATGTTTAACCCTACAACTCCCATCATCCCATAGGCAATGGTGAGGGATGATGGGAGCTGTAGGCCAAAACGTCTGGAGGGCCACAAGTTTCCTTCCCCTGGCCTGGGAGGTACAGATCAGAGTTTGTTTCAGAATTTTCAAAGAGTGAATTCCTCAAGTATCAGCCTAATTTCTACCACACTGTTCTAGCCAAAGGAGAGAACTGCTATGAGATCTACTCTTACTGACTACAATTCACTTTCCCCTTATTCCTCCTTTTTGCCCCATCCTCAAATTTACAGGAGCCTGATCTAATATGCACATAGCATATCCTGGCTGCTAGGTGCTTCAGTACACATATGGAGCTCCATGGGCAGTATCCAGTGCTGCCACTCTGCCTGCATAATTGACATAGCACTAGCTTAAGCGACCTCTTCAGCAATGTCAATACTGTATGCTGGTGCAACGGGTTTCCCAGGGAATCCTGTCACAGCAGCTAATGCTATTGGCATTGCTCTACAGATCCCTTATGCTAGTGTTATGTCAATGCTGTAAGTGGAACAGAAGCATTGAATACTGTCCCGTGAAAGCAGAAGTTTCTCATTCGCTTGGGAAATGTTTGACATGCTGCATATCTACCACAACTACCGTACTTGGTATGGAAAATAAAAATCTATGCTGCACGTAGTTTCAGTGGTAATAACTAAGCTTGCATTTGAGAGGGTTTTAAATCACGTGAGACTAAAATTAACAAAGGGAAGTCTATTTATTATTAACAGTGCAATCCAATTTGGCTGCCCATAACCCTCCAAACTTGGAGGATTATGGACATCCTATGGAGGGCACAAGGAGTGCAGAGGTGAAGCCCGCCTCCACACTCCTCCCACCCTACAAAAGACATAGGGTGCAATCCTCTGCATGTTTACAGAGAAAATTCCTACAACTCCCAGCATGCCCCAGTCAGCTATGGTGGTTGGAGAATGCTGGGAGTTGCAGGACCTTTTTTTGTCTAAACATGCATAGGATTGCACCCTTAGATGGCCAATTTCAGCCATCTAAGTCTTTTGCCTTGGAGCACAAGGAGGGGAGACTGAGGCACCACTAGGAGACTATGTTTGCTGGTGGAGCCTTACTCCTCCCCCTCCTCATCCCCTGGAATGCCCAGAGAATGCCATCTCCAAGGTCAGTCTTTTGACCTTGGAGCCTCAGCTAGCGTGGTTCTTCCCATGCCAGCTGCAAGGGTGGAGTGAGCGCACTCCAAAGTCAGAGTCCCAGCTCCGATCTCGGATACGTTTCCAAGGTTGGAGTGGAGACTCCGACTCTGTCTAGACTCTGTTTAGCAGTCATAGGATTGTGCCCTAATTCATTTAAATGTTTATTTTATCCCACAGCCAAAAAGACTCCCAAAGCGGTTTACATAAGATTTTTTTAAAAAGCATCTGCCCAGAGCTTTACAATGTAAGAGACAGGACACAGAAGGAAAAATGAATGTCACTCAAATTTATTATTTAAATTTATTATTTAAATTCCATTTAGTATTAATGGAAAAGAATCTATGAAGTCATCCCAAAATATATACCTGGAAATATTGTATTTAATCTTTGGGGCAAACAGTCTGGCATAGAAACATACCTCGTTGCTCTTTGGAAATTTTGGAAACAACCACCGGAATATTATGCTCTGCTCCTCCCTGTGAGATGAAAATAATCATATTTCACTGAGATGAAAAAAACGTATAAATATTATTACATTTCTTTGAAGTTTTTACTTCATTTTTTAACTTTCAAGGGAAACACTGTCTGTTCCAGCATTCCTTTTAATAATAAGCATACCAATGCAATCAACTCTATTGTTAAGGAGGAAAAAACATGTTGGCAGCATCAACAGATCAGGACATGAAAAGAACAATGAGAAGCTGTTGATAAAAGAAAGCAAACTCACTGCAGACACCCCAAGATTCTCCACACATTACAATAGCAAGACCACTGTATAAAAAGGAAAATGGCCACAGTTCTGAAATAGAGGCCACAGCGTGATCATTTTCTTGTCACTCAGACAAAGAACAGAGAAACAAAAGCATACAATAGGAAGCAAGACCTTTGGATATCAGATTAAAGGGAATGTGAAGGTTTTCTTTTGTTACTTTTGGGTTCTCTTTTTCCATTTTACATGCATAAAAATCCATAAGAAAATGAATAAGAAATCTGGAACAAAAGAAAGTGAGAATTCTAAGATAGATAACAACAGGTGCTCCATAAAGGAAATATAATAAGTGAAAAACAAAATAAGCTGAACTTAGATCTCTTCTTTTTTAAACAGTGCATTTATACATCTTGCCGCACCCCCTTCAAAAAAGACCCCTTTGAATGTATAAATAAGGTTACTTTAGAAGCAGACTCAAATCTCTATACCTGTTTGCCCTTTCCATACCAAGGTTGCACTTTTCAATTCACATGATTACTTTACCAGTTTTGTCTTGCAACTTTGTGTGCCAAGAAGTACACCGATTGCTTGCTTGCTCATATTGCAACATCACTACATGTCACCATCACGGAGGGCTCTTAGGAAAACTCATCACTTAAGGGATGGCAGACTGAGGCATCACAAAAATGATACATAAGAACAGATCTAAAAGTAGCTTTGGGTGTATTCAAGCAATGATTTTTCTCCCAATGTCCTTTGGCTTTTTCAGTTTCTATATGTAGAAACAGAACTACCCTGTTCAAAGGAGTCCAATCGATACTACAGCCAACACTCATAAGCTAAGCTAGATAGTTTACATCTTTTCCAATAGCACTTGGCTGTGGAATCTATTGTGTTGCAGATTAACTACTCCTGTGTTGAACTAGTTTCAACTTACTGGTAAAGCATGGTAACTGCATGTTTGGAGAGGTGGGTATTATTTGATTGAACAAAAGGACTCTCCCTTCATAGATCAAGGAGTTAAGTTTTGGAACCTCAGAGACACACAGAATCTTAGAAATGGAAACCTGGATCAGGTAGAAGCCCTAAGTAAGAGTGAAGATGGAGGAGTCAGATAGCAACTTGAGAACAGATATAGAGACACTGCTACTAATTTGGGATGCTAGGTCTTGACAGAGACCACTAGGAGGAATAGAGATATATGAGAATTTTGTTTCAGTTCACAAAACACTTGAAAATGCCCCATTCACAATCCCAAACACAAATGCAAATGAGAGCACATGTTCTTCAAAAATGTTCACAAATTCCCAAACTTGCATTTACATTCACAAAATGTACACTTGGAAAATGCACAACTTTCTCAAATGGCACAACTTTCCCCATTCAAACAAACTGAAAAACAGGTAACAAACAAGAACGGGAGCAAGCCAAAATGAGCTTTGAAGTAAAGTTCAGAGAATTTCAGCAAGCTTGAGCTTCCCTGATTCTCCCAGTCAGATACAAACACAGTCCAAGAAGCAGAGACAAGCAGGGCTCCAAAGGTCAGTAGCACAAAGGTTCAGACATAGAGCAAAGTCAGAGAAACAAGGATTCAAGGCAGCAGAAGTTGAGGTAAGGAGGTGTTCTTCCAGCAGCCAGTAAGTCTCCACTGGGAGCTTATATCGTGGGCTTCTTTCGTACTTCCTTCCTTGGAGCAGTTGAGAGGAAACAACTGAGCAGAGTGGGGACTGACTCACTGAGATAAAACACCTAACCCTCTGCCTCATCTACTACCTGCCATCAGGAATGCCTTTTTGTTCTTTCTTTTTTCTTGAGCTCGGTTTGCTTTTCTTGTTTGGTTGTTGCAGCATGCTCATGCTGCTGAGTACTTGGAGCTGGGGACTGTGCTGTGGATAGATTGGGCTAGAAACTCACCTGTGACTGAACCAGCTCTGGGAAGAGACTCATAAAGACCAGCCCTGCCGTGGGTGGCAGGGTCGACCTTGAAGGGGTGACACCAAAGGGGGCTGCCCCTTTGGATTGCCACCTTGGGGAGTCATGTGGGCAGGGGCATCCCCCCCATTGGCAGAGAACAGGAATGTTACCATGTTTCTGTGTGAGAGACAGGCCTGTGATCCTGACCTAGGGTGAGAGCCTGGGTGGTGGAAGTTGTGGCATGTGTGGGTTCCTGCCCTGAGTGGGAGTCAAGGGAGAAAGGAAGATAGGAATATACATTAACATCTTTCATCTGACATGGGGTGGGATGTAATCATCCATGTCAGTCTAATCTATTTAATTGCCCTAATCTGTCTTTGTTGGCCAGTTGGTTTACATCTATTGGCCGGCAGAATTATTACTGCTTGCCCTGTGGCACTTAAACATTTCCCCCTTTCTTTCCCCCTCATTTCTTTCTTTTCTTCTTTCTCTTTTTCTTCTCCCTTCCCTCCTTGCTATTTTCTGGGGGAAAGAGTGGTTAAAAGCCAGAATGTGTCAGGTTGGGAAGGAGGGTGATATTGAGATATAGGCTAACTCTACAACAGTTGACATGGGTAAGGGATGGTATGGTATGATGGGGAGGAAATATCATCAGAGTGGTGGGGGACCCAGATGGCTACAAGCCATTTCCCTCTCTGATCCCCTCCCCATCCTGCAGGTTCCTGGTGGACTGGCTACTGCACCCCCTGGCCTGGTTGTGGTGCTGGTAAATGCCAGGTCAATTTGTAACAAGACCTCACTCAACCATGATATGATCGTGGATGAGGGAGCAGACCTGGCATGCTTCGCAGAGACCTGGTGGGTGAGCTGGGTGATGTAGACATGACCCAGCTTTGCCTACCTGGTTATTCAGTGCAGCACCAACCCAGGCTGGAGGGTTGGGGTCGGGGGAGTCATCACGGTCCATAAAAGCACAATCTCACTCACTAGGAAACCACCCTGGGACAGGCTATGAGGGCCTGTATGTTGAGTTGGGCCAAAGAGACAGATTGGGAATACTATTTCCTTTTCATCAATTTCCTAACCAATGGCAATATAAGAGAGCAGCATGTTAATTTGTTTCCTAAATCACATTATATAAGGTTATTTTTTGGGAACCATCTATTAATGCTGTTTTACATTCATGGACAATAAAACCTGACATTTCTTCACTGTTGTCTTATAGTGATAAAGGACTTTGTTTAGAAGAAAGGAAAAAAGATGTTTATTGCTTTATATAGTGCTTCAGAGTGAAGGTATGCCATTCAAATTATTATTATTATTATTATTATTATTATTATTATTAATAATAATAATAATAATATTTATTTATCGTCCATCTGGCCGGCAACCGGCCACCCTGGGCGATGTACATAGAATAAAAACAATAAAATACATTTAAAACAATATAAAAATTTTAAAATCTTAACCCACCCCATATTCCCGCCTGAACAACCAGGTTTTTAATTAGCGACGGAAGCTCAGCAGAGAGGGGGCATGGCGGAGGTTACTTGGGAGAGAGTTCCAGAGTACGGGGGCCGCCACAGAAAAGGCCCTCTTCCTCGTCCCCACCAGTCTAGCTGCTCTGGCTGAAGGGATAAGGAGAAGGCCATCCGTGGCAGATCTTGTTGAGCGGCCCAATTGGTGTTGCTGGAGACGCTCCTTGAGATATTCAAAATTCTCTTCCTTTCTTTTTAAGTTTTCTAAGATTTTTAAAGACAGATACATGGAGAGAACATACATGTAGAGTAATAGTAATAGTAATAGTTCCACACCTATAACAAAATAAATACACTGCAGAAACATTACCATTTTCACTCTTAACAAGCAACTGTAAAATTAATGCAGAATTATTGATGGCTGTGCTGTGTGCCTGCCACTGTAATTTAGTCTTTGTTAATAAGCACTTAAAATTAAAGTGCCACGGAACAAAAGATCAGAGTGTGCAGCTGATTATCCTTTATATGTATATATCAAACCTTATAAGCACATACTGCATCTCAATGGGATGCTGCCTCCGCTTGCTTTCCATTAACTATGGAAACAAGAGCTTGGACTGATTGCCTATTGTAAAGGTAAACAAACCCTTAATGAAACCTTTCAGGACTAGGGATGTGTAAATCAGCAAAACTTGAACTCATCAAGGTTCTCCCATTTCCACCTTGAAGCTCATTGTGTCTGTATCAGACTGTGAGCTTCTTCTTTGTTCTTTTCACACAGACTTTATAGGGATGGTCTGGGATGGGAGAACCAGGGATGCTCAAGCTGAATTAAATTCTCCAAGCTTTACTTCAAAGCTCAGTTCAGTTTGCTTCCAGTTCTTATTTGAGACCTGTTTTCTGGTTCTTTCAAATGGGAAAAATGTCCGTTTTTCAAAAGCTGTGCACTTTGTGACTGCAAGTTTGGGAATTTGTGAGCATTTTGGGCAAACATGCACTCCCATTCATGTTTGAGGTTTTGAACAAGGCATTTCCAAGTGATTTGCAAACTGAAATGAAATTCTTATACATGTATGGATTTTCTCCCATTGATTAAATTGTGTTTGAGCACATTTTTCAAAACTGCACATTTTTTCACATGCATTTTTAAAATGCATTTTTCAAATTCTTTTTTTTTTTTGTTCCACAGAATTCAACTACAAGCTTGGAAATAGACGTTTGAACACAAGCTGCATTTTGGTCTGCATTCAGTTCTGGGAAGTGTGAACTGGGTAAATTATGGTTAAAAACGAACTAAAATTAATTTCTTATGCACACATCCCTATCAGGACTCACTGAAATTGCAAGTTACAATACAGTCAACCACCTTTTGATCTCATTAGACATATTCTCTACAAGATAAAAAAACATTTCTAATACAATATATAAAAAAAATGGAAAAACACTACCTTTATACTTAATCCAAATCCTCCTACAGTTTGTCTTCTAATTGTTACAGTTCTTTCCTGAAAAGGTAAACCAGGCTCAGTTTGATTTAGATTAAATATTTCCTATGAAAATATACATAATCACACCTGAATTGGCTGCTCTTGGTCTGCGGACTATATCTTTGTGTTGGAGTTCTAGTTATTTATTTTTAAAGAGATCAGTTATTTCTGTTTTTCTGACTGTAAGGTGACAATTTTAGGTGCACCATCATCAAAACAATGCAATAGCAAAATATATACAATTATATTTTAAGAAGTGCCAATCTGAGTTACCACATGAAAATCCTTTGACTCTTTGTAAGTAAATATGCAGAATGCCAGAGTGACCCATCTATCTGAAATAGCACAAAGATACTCCTGCAGTCAGTTTTAGTACCTTATGTTTGTGTTATCAGAAAGGACTCCCTCTCACATGTTTCTGTGCATAGTGCAAATCCATCCTCATTTGTGTAGTGATATCTCGTATCAAATACCTAAATTCTTTTTTAAAAAAAAATTAGGTGAGCCACAACAGCCACATCATTTATATGTAGAAAATGCAAAACGGTCAATGCATAAAACAATACTACCTGTCTAATACTTCCAAGTGTATATTCTGAACACTAAAGTATTATTGAGTCCCCCAAATCATAGAGTAAGTTCTCTGAACTTGGGGTTGCTTGCAAAATGGCTGCCTCCAGAGTTTAGCAGGTCCTCAAGCAATGGACTATCTATTGACTCTCTTTCCCCCATCCCATTGAATACTGTGTACCAGTCTGAGCCAGATACTGCAGCTTATTCATCACCCTGAACTCCCCCCAATTCTTTGCTGATGCTCTTATGACATTGTTTAGTCTTGTGTGCATGTTGGAACACAAAATGGTGGTATCCAACAGCAATTTTGAGGGTTCTGGTCTAATGTGATCCTTCTGCCAGTGCAGAGACACCACAGATGTCCACTCAAGCTGACTATTGATGCTGAGCCTAGGACTGATTATGCAGGCAAGAAAGCAAAATCTATAGAATGGCTCAAGTTCTTCATTCCCATGGGAAAAAGTAAAATCCAGCATTTTAAAACAATTTGCAATAAAGGCCATGACACTGGGTGATCCAGCCCTCGCTGACAGGAATCTATGGAAGTGCAACAGAAGGAGGAAGTGTACTGCATCACCATAGGAGTCCTTGCAATATATAAGCCCTCTCTCAACACACACACACACACACACACACCACACTCACCATAACTACAAGGAGTATGTATGTGGATACACCCCCCTCTCCCCAAAGTTCCATCATATGCATGACCAGTAAAAAAACCCACAACAACCCTAGATGAGTTTAGGCAGATAGAATCTCCAGAGTGGGGTCATCAGGGGCAGGCAATAGGTTTAGCCCCACCCCAATGGTATTCCTGAGTGGACTGCTTTACTTTCTCCATGCAAGTGAATGGTTGCCATTCATTCCTATGGGAGGAAAGGAAAGTACTGTACTTGGACACACTATTACATCGTAGATAATTTACTCCAAATACTCAGACAAGGTATCCTTTAAGAGCAGGGACACACAATGTATATCCATATGACAAGAACTGTGCTAGAATCCAATAAAAGTGAGAGTAGTTAAGTTCAACTGGACATGTCTAATCAGCACTAGACAATTACTTAAACTGTGTGCAACAAAAATAGTTGATGCTTTGTATAAAGGGTCTTTCATAGCTAGGACAAGCCTATCATTTTAGGGTCTCATCTTAATGCCTTAAACAAATGTACTGGCAAAAAATATAAATCTTATCAACAAAATTATATAAATTAGGTAATGAGTTCTTTGTTTAATCTGCCCATAACATACAGCCAGGCTAACAAAGTGGAACACATCGTTTGTTATCTTCTACAATAATATTCTGATAATATAGGCTATAACAATGTACAGAAAATTAAAAATATTATCCCGGTATGCCAAGGTATTCTTTATTTATTACATTTCTATACCATTCAATAGCCAAAGCTCTCTGGCGGTTTACAAAAGATCAAAACCTTTAAAATACAATATAAAACATAATATAAAAACCATTTACAAAACAATTTTGAAACACTCAACAATTTAAAAACCCCCAGGACCAGTTAAAACCTTATTGTACACTGTCAAATTATTTAAATGACAACAAGAATATTAGGGAAATGCAACTGGGGAATGATGAATCCTTTGAAAAAATAAAATCATATATGGTCTGGTAAAATGGCATGGCTCTATAGTTGATTGATATTAAGCAAGTCTTAGATTCTTCTCTGGTAGAGTCAGTGGAGACTCAGCACCGTTCTAATGTTAGGCACTGAAACAGAAGGAACAGCTCCCAGCACTTTTTTACAGCATTCTAAGGCCAATGAAAGCAACAGGAATGAGATTCATAAATTCACAGATCATAGAGTTGGAAGGGGCCTACAAGGCCATCGAGTCCAACCCCCTGCTCAGTGCAGGAGGGGGTCTCCCATCCAAGTAATCACCAGGCCTGACCCTGCTTAGCTTTCCACGCTGCTAAAATCACACATTGCTGTTTCCTTATAAGGTATACTGCAAGACTTCTTCTTCTTTGATGCTGAAATTACCACTAGCATACCCGCTATTAATTTTACCCAGGCTTGAATCTGCAGCAAATATTGAAGGATGGACACTAAGGGCCGGTTCGCACGACCCAGGCTGTGGGCGGGGGAGGCACCACGGGGCAATCTGCGGGGTCCGGCGGGGCGCTGCAGACGACTTGTGCCCCGCACATGTGGGCGGACCCCGCAGTCCCCGCACCGCAGTGTGGGCCTCCCGGCGCTAGGGGGCAGGGCCCCGGGATGCCCAGAGGGGCCGTTTGCCCCTACAGGCTGGAGCGGCGGCCGCTCCGGCCACTCTGGGCAGCCGCCTCTGTGAGGACCCCGCGGGACAGCCACCCACTGTTTGCACGGCACAGTGGCCACGCGCGGTAGGGGCTTACCCCTCTACCGACAGGGTCACTTTGCGTGCGTCCCATGCGCGGCCCTCCCGCGGGGGCACCCCCGGTCGGCATTCACACGACACGGGAACTGCAGGGGACTTGGAATTCAACTTGGAATTTTCAAGGCAGTACATTATGCAAGGCATTTTGTTATACATTTTCCTAATGAAGGGCTCTAGGGCAAGGGTGGTGAGGCCCATTAAGTGAGCACCGAGGGTCCAACCTTTATTTATTTATTTATTTATTTATTTATTATATTTTTGAATCGCCCATCTGGCCAGTCATCCGGCCACTCTGAGTGATGTACAGTCCAATAAAATACACGAAAAAAGAGAGAGTGTAAAACACAATTAAAAACAGTACAAAACCCACCCCATATTCCCACCTGAAAAGCCACGTTTTTTATGCACAGCAGAAGCTAATCAAGGAAGGGGCATGGCGGAGGTCACTGGGGAGAGAGTTCCATAAATTGGGGGCTGCCACAGAAAAGGCCCTCCTCCTAGTCCCCACCAGCCTGGTTTCTCTGGCTGATGGGACAGGGAGAAGGCCATCCGTGGCAGATCTTGTTGAGTGGCCTACTTGATGTTGCTGGAGACGCTCCTTGAGATAAACTGGACCGAAGCCGTACAGGGTTTTAAAGGTCAACGCCAACACCTTGAATTCGGCTCGGCAAGCAACTGGTAGCCAGTGCAACTCTTTGAGCACTGGAGTGATGTGATCACGCCGGCGGCAGCCTTTAACCAGGCGAGCTGCTGCATTCTGTACCAGCTGCAACTTCCGAACCGTCTTCCAGGGTAACCCCACGTAGAGTGCATTATAGTAGTCTAGGCGAGAGGAGACCAAGGCATGAACCTCTGATGGGAGCAGATGATTAGGAAGGTAGGGGCGCAGCTGCCGTATCAGATGGAGCTGATACA
Organism: Shinisaurus crocodilurus; assembly: GCA_021292165.1. Taxonomy (NCBI): domain Eukaryota; kingdom Metazoa; phylum Chordata; class Lepidosauria; order Squamata; family Shinisauridae; genus Shinisaurus; species Shinisaurus crocodilurus. The sequence goes on along the minus strand of CM037880.1, from coordinate 170,309,424 downwards.
GCGCCACCCAGCTCACAGCTGACACTTGAGCCTCCATGGACAGCTGGGAGTCTAGAATGACTCCCAAGCTGCGGACCTGGTCCTTCAGGGGTAGATGTACCCCATTCAGGACCAGGTCAACATCCCCTAACCTTCCCTTGTCTCCCATCAGAAGTACCTCGGTCTTGTCAGGTTCAGGTTCAGCATGTTCCGTCCCATCCAGCCACCCACTGCCTCCAGGCACTTGGACAGGGTTTCAACAGCCAACCTTGGTGAGGACTTGAAGGAGAGGTAGAGCTGCGTGCCATCCGCATATTGATGACAGCGCACCCCAAACCTCCTGATGATAGCTCCCAGCAGCTTTAGGTAGATGTTAAATAACATTGGGGAGAGGATGGAACCCTGCAACCACAAGTGAGTGGCCGAGGGTCCGAAGCCTCCTCCCCAAGAACTACCCTCTGGTACCTTCCTGAGAGGAAGGACCGGAACTACTGCAATACAGTGCCTCCCACGCCCAACCCCTCCAGGCGGTGTAGGAGGATACCGTGGTCAATGGTATCAAAAGCTGCTGAGAGATCAAGGAGGACTAGAAAAGAGCATTTGCCCCTATCCAAAGCCCTCCTCATATCATCCACCAAGGCGACCAAGGCCGTTTCCGTCCCATGTCCAGGCCTGAAGCCTGACTGGCATAGATCTAAATAATCGGCTTCATCCAAATGCGCTTTCAACTGAGCCCCCAGCACTCGCTCAATCACCTTGCCCAGAAATGGCAAATTGGAGACTGGGCAAAAGTTGTTCAAATCTTGGGGATCTAAGAAGGTCTTCTTTAGAAGCGGTCTTATTACTGCCTCCTTAAGGGCTGATAGCATCACTCCCTCCTCGAGGGAGGCATGCACTACCGCCCTGATCTCCCCACCCAGTTTCTCCCTGCAGCTCATAACAAGCCAGCAGGACGGGCAAGGATCAAGTAAGCAGGTGAGGTGGTCAGCTTAACAGATGAAAGCACCTTGTCCACTCCACCAGAAGGAAGAAGCTGGAACCGATTCCACAAAACCGGACTGCCACTGGCCTCCTCCCGTTCACCCACTGTGTCCACGATGCACGGAATCCCACTCCTAATCCGATCGATTTTATCTGCAAAGTGCTTTGCTAAAGCCTCACAGGAGGCTTTAAACTGTTCCATCGGATTCGGAGCAACTGGACCGACCAGGCTCCGGACCACTTGGAACAGCCTCCTGGGGCAGCACTCCACAGACGCGATGGAGGCAGCATAGAAATTCTTCTTTGCTGCCTTCACCGCCAGCTGGTAGGCTGAAGATGCAGCTCTTCAGAGTGGGATTTACGCCATCGGCGCTCTAGCCTTCTCATCTCCCGCTTCAGCGCGCAGCGATGGAGTAAACCAAGGTGCCGTGAGAGCTATGTTCAGGTGAAGAGGGCGCTTCGGGGCCACTCGGTCTAATGCCCTGGTGATTGCAGCATTCCAGTCATCCACCAGGGTCTCGACTGAGCTACCGTTTGCATGCTCCAGTTCCCCAAGCGCGTTCAGGAATCCAACCGGATCCATAAGACACCTGGGGTGGACCATCCTAATAGGTCCTTCACCCCTGCAGAGGGGTTGTGGCACCAAGAAATCCAGCTCTACCAGAAAGTGATCTGACCATGACAAGGGGTGGTGTATATATCCCCGATTTCCAGATCATTTCCTCCTTCTCCGGAAACAAAAACCAAGTCCAGCGCATAACCGGCTACATGGGTAGGTTAGTTGATACAGGATACAGTTCCCAGGAAGCCATGGTCTCCATGAAGTCCCATGATGGCAACCTCTGAATGTATGTTGAAGTCCCCCAGCACCAATAGCCTGGGGGACCACACACACACATCAGAGACCACCTCTAGCACCTCAGCCAGGGAGTCTGATGTGCAGTGGGGTGGACGGTACATGAGCAGAATCCCCAGACTGCCCTTTGGACCCAACCTCCAGTACATGCACTCGATAAACTTGGTCTCCCGGAGAGGGAGTCTGGTAAGGACCAAGGGCTCCCGGTAGGTAACAGCCACTCCCACTCCCCGACCTCCAGTCCTCGGTTGCTGGGCAGCATACGTAAACCCAGGCGGACACAAGGCCCCAAGAGTTGGAGCAGCGGCCCTGTCCAGTCAGGTTTCCGTAATACATGCCAGCAGGTCCGCACCTTCATCCAGGATTAAGTCATGGATTAAAGATGTTTTTTGGGTAACAGACCTGGCATTACACAATAGCAAATGCAAGGCAGAGGAAGGAGACACACATCCCCCAGTTATCCCTTGGCTCTGAGCAGGCCCAGAACAAGGGATAGATATTAAGCATCTATCCCTTGTTCCCATTACTCGGTGTGGCCTGCCCCTAGCGCTCTGCCAGCACCTGCCGCTCAACATAGGTACACTTTGCCCCCCAGAACTCCCCCCACTATCTCCATTAGATAAACACATGCCCCCTTGCTTCCGCCGATCAAGCGGGAACCCACCCCCACACCTCCCTTGCCCTAACAATCAGGGTGAAGGGCCCCCGCCCTCGTGCCACCCCCGAAGTGGCTCCCCTAAAGAGGCGACCCCCGGACCGGCAGATGAAGGCCTGCGGAGTGTCAGGCAAGCCAGGTGGCAGGTGCTACCAATCAGGCAGGCTGGGGGGGGGTGTTGCCCTCTTCCTGATGGCACCAGAGCTTCCTCCCAGGAAGGAGCCCCAATCCAGCCAGCAAACAGCGTCAGCTGAGGCAAGCAGGTGGACCAGATGGTAAGGCGGCTGGCTGGATGGTAGAGAGGCTGGCGGGATGGTACAGCCAGCCCATGTCTCCTCACCATCTTCCCCTGAGAGGGTCCACGCCTGGTGTTGGTGGTTGCAGGCGTCAGTTGGAACTGGGCCCCACTCCGGGCAGGCATATAAAGGCCTGCGGAGTGTCACGCAAGCTTTTGATAGAAATCCATTCCCACATTTATATCCATGCGTGCCGCTCTTCATTTTAAAGAGGATTAGACAAATTCATGAAAGATAAAGCTATCATCAACGGCTATATGCAACCTCCAGGCAGCAGTATGCCCCTGGGGATCAACAACAGGAGAGTGCTAGTGTGCTCATGTCCTTCTTGTGGGCACGGCATTCCAAAAACATCTACTTGGCCTCCATGGGGAACAGGATGCTAGACTAGGTAAGTATTTGCTTTGATCTAGCAAGGCTCTTCTGTTTCTGTTCTTACATATGGCTTCCAAAGTGACTCCGGCTGAAAGTCCTATTTTGCTCCCAACTTCCTCCATTATAAATCTGTGCTCTCTTCCTATTCTATCACTTTATCTTCTGCTAAATTAGTTTCTCATCCACAATGGCTTTGCTACATTTACAGTGCAATCCTATTTCTACTCAGAAGTAAGCCCACTTGAATTCAACGGGATTTACTCCCTGGTAAGTCTGCAGCCTCAATTCTTTTCTTTGACATTCCATCAGTCCCTTCCATTTTACTTCAAGATACACTCTTGACTATTTGTTTTTCATTGGCATCTTTTTCTATCATTGTTTTCTTCCTTGTTTTTTCTTCTCTATTTTCATCTTCTGTATCTTATTCTTCTTTTTCACATAGTTCATGCTCAGCTATTAATATGAATCGTGTTGTTGTTGTTTTGTGCTAAACCCACAATCTCTCCTATTGACTTTCTCCCATTTTGGTTTCCTGTTCAGGTTCAGTCTCCACCTTTTTATCTTTACTTAACCAACTTTTAAATCTCTGTCATCTTGTTCTGTTCAATTTGTTCTTAAGCAAGCCATAGTTTCTCCTATCATGTTTGGATATAATGGTTATTATCCCATTACTCTACTCTCAGTCCTACAAATACAAAGGCCTGTGGCTCATGCTGGCTCAGCTTGTCTGAGCGTGGAAAGCTAAGCAGGGTCAGGCCTGGTTATTACTTGGATGGGAGACCCCTCCTCTAGTTTCCTGCATTGAGCAGGGGGGTTGGACTCAATGGCCTTGTAGGCCCCTTCCAACTCTATAATCTATGAAATGCTCCTTATGTTTCTTTTTATTCCCAATGTCTCATTTTTCCTCTAACTCACTCTCTTCTTGATACGTTTCAAGTCTGCTTTCCATCCTCTTCTTCACTTGTCAGTGCTGGGCCATGAGCAGTAGTCTGAGATGAGCCAGGAGACATGGAACAAGCCGGAAGTCAGGAGGACTGAGGAGCAAGTCAAGAGCAAGAAGCATGCCAGAAGTCAGGACCAAAAGACACACCAGAGCTCAGGAGACTTTGGGAGCAATCCTATCATGATGCCCATAAGCCCCCAAACCCGGAGGCTTACAGGCATCCTATGTAGAGTGGGAGGAGCGGCCGCCCTGCATTATCCAATAGACAAGCTTTTTTGACCATCTAGCTGGAAAATCTCAGAGGGGGAGGATACCCTGTATTCTGGCCTCTCCAGTCTCCTCCCCTCCCTGCCCACTGGAACGCCCCCTTTCTCCCCTCTCCGAGGTCGCTTTCCCAATCTTGGAGATCAGACAATGCGGTTCTTTCCATGCTGCTGTGAGGGGGCAGGGAAGGGGGGGGGTGAAGGTCTGATTCCCAGCTCCGAGGTCAGAGTGCTGTCTCCAACCTTGGATCTGGGAATCAGAACTATCCTATGGCTCCTCAGACACTGTCTAGGGGCCATAGGATTGTTCTGTTTGTTGCTCAAGAAGACTACCTGACTTATGCACTTGAGATCCAATAATGATGTTAAGCATTTTTGTAAGGTTCCATATCCATTATGAATTCAATATGGGATGTGCTTTTCAAATATATACAGGAAAGACACATCTTGGAAATGCTGAAAGGAAGCATGGACATTTTGATATGAAGATCACAAGTATAGGGACGATATCAATTATCAAGGCTGATAGCATGTTAAAGGAGAAAGATAGTAAGTACAGTGAAAGCGGGATGGGAGGAAGTAGGATTAATCTAGAAAGTATTTGTTACTCTAATCTTGGTCGCACTGAGGATCAGGGGTGGGGGCTTAGCATCAGTTCTATTAGCCACTTCATGTGGACTACTAACTGATGACATGGTCGTGGATTATGAAATTAACAGCTCCAGAGGACAATAATTACAGGCATTTATTTGCTCTTTGATCACTCAGTTGTCTTTGAAGATTTAGCAACTGCAAATGAAGGCGCTATGTGAATGCTCACAAGGAACATTCACTGCATTGATCTCCAAAATGGTTGTATGATTTACAAAATCAATTTCCAACCAAAATGGTTGTATGATTTATACTGCATCAAAATAACAACAGGTTTTGCCATATACAGTAATACCTTGGATTGCAAGTAACTTGGTTTGAGAGCGTTTTGCAAGACAAGCAAATTTTTAAATATTTATTTAATATTTTTTTTACTTGATATACAAGCGACGTCTTGCAATACAAGTACTGTAGTACAGCTTAAATTAAAAATCTCTGTACAAATTTTATTTGGGGGATTTCGTTTTGATATAAGAATGTTTTGGATTACAAGCACGTTTCCGGAATGAGTTATGCTCTCAATCCAAGGCATGACTGTAGCTATATTTCACAGCTCTTTCTGGACCTTAGTGTATTGTTTCAAGCAATCGTGCCACTTTTATTTATGCATTTATTTGTTTTTGTTCCTGTTTTACATATGTTGGCAACCCACAATGAAAGGAAAGAGATGGACTGTGAAAGTTCAATGTGCATAATAACCACTTTGGACACCACAGAAGAAAATGATACTTACACCAGAATAAAAAGGTTCGCCAGACACACAGATCACGTCTTGTTCTTGAATCGTCAAAATGTCTTTGGCTAAGTGCAGTCGCACTTTGAAAGGCTCCTGGTTACCATCCTGCAGCAAACAAATCCCTGTCTTTGTCTTCAAAGGATGAAGAGAGAAAAAGGTTTCCTTAGTTTCCAAGCTGCATACTGATTGTTCATGTATAGGTTCAAAAAGATTTTTTTTCTTTTTTAGTTATTAAACTTGAATGTTCAGTAAAGCATTAATAGAGGATAGTACATTTCAATAGATCTCTCAGCTTATCGGCTGAAATTCCTATGGTTATCAGAAGTAAACAGAAACATTGAAACAATTATATGGAAAAACTGATCAGTAGTAACATTTTAGTGGCTCGAAGACTGATCCAGTTAATAACATCTACCCACATATCTATACATGGGTAAAAGATAATGAGCCCTGCTAACAATCTAATAGACACTTAGTTTTAGCATCGTCATAAGGAAATATCCCCCTTTACAAGATCAAGACATATATTTCAGTATTCAGCATCACAGTACATATGGGTTCAACCTTGCATATGACTTAATACAGGGTGTCACCGAGGCGCCTATGTTAATCTTACAGCCTCTGATTAATCTAATTAGAAGTATTAGGATTACTCATGAGCCAGGAGCTTAACTGGGATCACAGCAGAGAACTGAAACATCATGAAGGATTCCAGTCATCCTCCTTTATGGTTATAATCCAATAGCTCCTCTATGTATGGAAACAAATTCATTCCAAGTGCTTTTCAGATCATAGCTTGTGTCTGTGGACTTGATTAACTAAAGGGTGTCTAAATCCAGCTGGTCAATCTGGAAAGGAAGATTCCAAGCAAGGGCAAGAGATGTACCCTGACAATTTGAAATGGATGATAGAGGTCATAGACTAACTAATGCCCCTAAAGCCTATCTTATAATGCCAAGAGGATTGTATCCCTTCTAACTGTTGGTTTCAACAAGGACACTCAGCTAATTATTACACTCTGGCACTTTCCTCCCTTGCACTGGAGTTCACATGCTCATTAGACATCCTGAACAGGCATCTGCATTGCAGATACTTGTCCTGTCCTAAGATCTCTGGCTTCAACCCTTTCCCCTCTCAGTAAATCTCAGATTCTTGAGCCCTGAAGGATATTGATGCTAGCACTTACCCATTCATTCCTGCCAATGAATTTCCAAGACTTTTCTGCCCATTACTACAGCTACTTAGACCCCTCCCCCCCCCCCGTCTAGCATCATTCCTTCAGTTTCTCCAGCCATTCCTATGTGGCACAAAACACATGTACCAGTTAATTTCCATCCTGCTGATCAAGTACAATCCCTGGGGTTTGGCTTCTCAAGCAAGAAATAGCCAGCATTAGAGTTAGAAATCTCTGGAGGAGAGAGAGAGAGAAGAAGCCAACTGTGAAAGTGTCCAAGGGAAGCCAGTAGGTCATCAAGCCAGGGGACAGATGGAGTAAGCGATGGTTGACTCATATCTCTAATCATATACAAATCTATGGCACGACCACACTTAGAATACTGTGTATACTTCTGGACACTGCACATTAAAAAAGGATAATGTAGCATTGGAAAAAGTGCAGAAAAGGGCAACTAAAATGATCAAGGGGCTGCAGCAACTCCCCTATGAGGAAAGGTTACAACATCTGGGATTGTTTAGCTTAGAAAAGAGATGAGTAAGGAGAGACATGATAGAGGTGTACAAAATTATGCATGATGTGGAGAAAGTGGACAGGGAGACATTTTTCTCCCTCTCTCATAATACTAGAACCCAAAGGGAAGCTGATTGGTGGGAGATTCAGGACAGATAAAAGGAAGTACTTCTTCACACAGCTGTGGAATTCACTACCACAAGATGTAGTGATAGCCACCAATTTGGATGATTTTAAAAGGGGACTGGACAAATTCCTGGAAGAGAAGGCTATCAATGGCTACTAGTCATGATCAGTGATCACTATATGCTCTCCAGTATCAGAGGCAGTATGCCTATGTAAACCACTTGCTGGGAAACTTGGGCAGGAGGGTGCTGTCGCACATGTCCTGTCTGTGGGTTTCCCGTAGGGAGCTGGTTGGCCACTGTGTGAACAGATTGCTGGACTAGATGGACCCTCGCTCTGATCCAGCATGGCTCTTCTTATGTTCTTTTGTTCTTATCTAGACTCTGATGCCCCTTCTACTACATATAGCTAATGTCTCAGCTATTTGGGGAAAATATAGACATCCTTGAGCCCCAGCAAGATTATGTCTGGCTGTGGGATTCATCCCTGGTATCTCGGGCATGCTTCCAATGCTGGAAATCTACAACTGACTTCAGGCTCTTCACTCCACTTTTGAAGCTCAAGCAGATGAGTCAAGTAGTGCTCCAATGCATACTGAGTTGTACTGAAAATGTATTTCTTTGAGTTTCAACTCTCTGATTTATGGAATAAAGGACATCCACAGTGCTTGAAATATCAGATATGGGGACGGGATGAAGAAAAGGAATGCTGGAAGGACTGCGTAACAGCTACATTTTCATGCTATTTGTATAACTTCTCTCAACCATGCAAGGTTTAGAGGGTAGAGGGAACACCTACGTATTCATACCTAGGAGCATCTCAATAGCTCCTAATTAATTTGAGGGCTGCCTGAGGTAAAATTATTTTTGAGAATTGTTAAATTGTTTATATAGTCATTTTGCTTTACTTGACTACACACTTCTGACTTGGTTGATTACCCTATAAAATCTCCCAAGAAGCTTTATGAAGAGAGCTGGGGGCAAGAATTAAGCAGCACATAGCTATACAGTAGACATAATTAAGCATCACAATGAAATTAAAATAGAAGTCAGCACTGTGATGCACGTGGGCAGAGTTTATTCACAGTTTGAATAAGGAAGTCAAGCAAAAGAAAAGCAGACTATTCATGGCCAAGGAGTGACTGTTTGCACATGTGCAGAAAAATCTAATTTACCTGAACACTCTAAAATGTAACAAAGCCCTGGACGTATTTGCTTTACAGATGCTGCTGCACAATATATCTTTAAATTAAATCTTCAGTTAAATTACATCCCTTCCTTTCCTACTTGAAGACAGCACTGATACACATAAATAGGTCAGCCTTTAAGAACTGAAAGGCAGCTAATTAATTTCGGATCTAATAAAGCCAAGTAAACACATGCTTATCTGAAATATGTTCTGTTTCATGTTTTGAGTTACATTTTATTTACCAGAATGCTCAGCTTCTGAAAAGCTCAGAGATAAAGATAGTAGGGAAGCCTGGGGACAATACTTAGGGCCCACCATTCCAATAGTTATCTGCTTCATGGGGTAGGCCAAAAGCAGCTCAGCCCAGGGTTTGTGTCTCCTCTTGCCTTCTGCATTAACTTAATTCAATCAATCAATCTATCAATCAATCAATTCATTGCAGTCAATACACCCCAAAAATAAATAGATTCTCTCACACACACACACACACCTACCTACCTCTTGAACTCATTACCCTCTAAGGATTTCTGCATCCAGATCCTGACCAGCCCCCTTCAATAGATGCATTGAAGGGAAAACTTTATCAGGTGTTGGTTTTGCTTCTCATAGTACTACAGTACTGGGAAAAACTGTACTTGACAGATTCCCCCCCCCCCCATCTCTATACTCCTAAAGGTACATGTGATTCTCAAAGTGGGACTGACTTCCTTTGCCTCCCTTTTTCCTGCCAAAAACACACTGCATCCCCAGCCCCTGGGCTCTGTGTTTATCCCTAGACCCAGTGTCTCTTTTCAACTCATTATGGCAGGATGGGACTTCTGAGTAGACATGTGTAAGATTGGGCTGTCAGGCCTGTCATTCACTTTACTAGTTCACTATTTTTCATGTTGTGCTTAAAGACCATAATCCATTTTCTTCCAATAGCAAAGAAATATTTTCTATTATTGTGCAAATTTAATATACTACCATCTAACTCCTTAAGGTAAAGCCCACTCAGATTAAATATTCATTTAATATTTGCCGGCCAGATGGTTGCTGGCCAGATGGGCGATTAATAAATGTAAATAAATAAAAAATTTTGCTGTGGGTTAGTGATAATGATTTCATTGTTCATGTGTTTGTGTTTAACAACATTTTTATATGTCCTACCACCAAATTCTTAATGACAAATACAATCTGGAAAGTGCAGGAAATTGTAGGATGTTTGGATACAGAGGACCACTAAATCAAATTTAGAAAGACATGAACAGGAGACTGAGGAACACAGCCTTTGTAGATTCATAGTCCAAAGGCCAACATTGGAATGGCAGAGTGGGTGCGGGGGAGATAAACAAATGCACATGTATGCATACAAGCCATTTTCATGGTCATTGCTTGCTCAGAAATTGTTACAATTGGAGATATGATATTGGATGTGGTGAACCTGTGCTAAAGAAATTTTTGTTGAACGTTTGATAGTATTATGGTCCTGGAATGTTTGGGAAGAATTCTTCCCCCAAATCAGATTATCTGGCAACTACATTATTGCCCTCCCTAAAACAGCTCATTTAATTGTTCCAACTAATATTTATCATAAAAATATATAGAACACAATAGTCCTATGTGTGTGTTTTAAGTTACAAAGATTTGAAATTACCTCTTCACATGCAGTCCTGAAATCCATGTGCTATGGCACCAAGAGATATTTGTCTAAAAGAGAAAAAAAGGGTTTATTATAACCAAGAAATATTAGCTATCAAAACAGTAAAACGAACTGTATAAACTAAGCAGAGAAATTGCAATATGCAGATGCTGTAAGAGAGGGAATGATAAAGATCTTGAGAGTGCCTCTATGAGCGAAGGGTAGCAAAGAGGCACCCAGCTTTGAAGAAGTATGCTAGATAGTTTCATCAAATATGAAACAAGCTGAATTTGTTTCCAAGTATTTCAAACATATCAATCATTCAAATTATTTTTGGCTGGTGACATCACCACAATTCAATAGTCCTTGGTTTTGAATACAAATCCCACTGACTCATGCTACTTACTTTTCAAAGAAAGGTGAGCAGAAGAGATGCAAAAGTCCAGGGGGAAATAAATGAAAGACAGTGCGGGGAAGGCTTGGGCTGTCCCAAACCATTGTGGAGAGGTCAGAAAGGGTGAATGAAACCCGATGCTGCAGTAATTTGGAAGGATTTCAAGGCACTTTAGAGGTTGGAGAGAACTTACATTCGATGTCTGTGAGTCAGTGGCAGCACCTTCTCTTTGCTTTTTACTCCCCCCCCCCAACCTTTTAAAACAGGTTTTATTTCCACAGGAAAGCATAGGAGACAGCAATCTTTTTCAATCCAAGGCCATTCTCACCCACAATGCATTTGAAGAAGGAAGAACATCATGACCTAGCATCCTTTATGGTGCACTATGGGGGGGGGGCATGGCTGCCTTCACTGTTGCTTCTTTACAATGTGTACAGGCATCCCACTGTTGCTGTATGTAGCTGCAGAGGTGGGTTGGGATTGTATTGCTTCTTCATAATGCTAATTGAGGAGATGTTTCTACATACAAATGATAAAAATGTCCTCTTCTTTAATACAATGTTTATGGTGTATTATAAGCTGCCAGGGATGTTGAAGAGTCCTTGGTTTCAAGTCACTGAGTCTTTGGACCCGAGTCTCGAGTCCGAGTCCTTGGTCCAAAATGGTGACTCACGAGTTACGAGTCACGAGTCACTCCCAAAGCTGACTCCACAAGTCCCTATTAAAATCAATGGGGGGTTTTCCCAACAAAATAAGGCTATCTCAGATGTGTGGCTTAAATAAATTCTAGGCACAAGTGTGCCTTTTTATTTCAAAACTATGCAACTGATTTTGGCAAGAACAGACCAGGCAGACAAACCCAAAATAACCAGACAGGCAGAGGAGGCAGGGAACCCCAAAGCAGGCAGGCAGAGGCCTTTGTCTTGGACAATTCAAACTGTGGAACTAGTTAAGAAGAGACCAGGCAGGCAGAGGAGGCTGGGAACCCCAAACAGGCAGGCAGAGGAAGCCAAACCCAAAATGTCTGAAAGGTTGCATTTTAGGAAAATGATTTTAAAAAATAAAACTTGCTGTACTTCCTAAAACCTATCCATGTTGCATTTGAGGAACACGATTTTGGAACACGAGTCCTTGGTCTCGAGTCCCGAGTCGAGTCTCGAGTCCCATTAAAAATATTGGGACTCGAGTCTGACTTGAGTCAGAGGGGGGACTCAGTCCAACTCACGAGTCGAGTCCTGGAGTCCAAGTCCCCATCCCTGTAAGCTGCCTTGAATTCCTAGGAGTAAAGGTGGGGGTATAAATGTTATAAATACATAAATGTGTTGAACAAAACAAAACAAAACAAAACTCTATTTTCCCAACTCCATAAACTGAGATATTTTTAGTACCTTAAGTATAGCAGCTTGCTATAGCAGCAGCTGGGAGGAAGTTTTCTCTCCCTCTTGTTCCTTGTTCTCTTTTTGGCTGCCTGGAATGCTGTTATGAAAACATTGTAGATGCTGGGAGCCCTAGTAAGTATAAATTTCCCATGTTGCTTGATGTTAGTATGAAGTAAATCTAGGGCCCTTGGAAAAATACAGTTCCCAGAGCTCCTGGTATCTGGGATACTGCTGTACCAGTGTTCTAGGTACCAGAGAGCAAGATGATGAGAGAGAAAGAAGAGGAGGCAGTAAAAGATGGAGACAGACCTCTCTCCCTCTGCAACAGCAGCTGTCACCAGAGTCAGCATTTTTAAATGTTTTATAACATTTGCCCTTGATGTTGCTCATTAGTGGGCAAAAACTATTCGATATATTTATTTAAGTTTTATGAGCCTGTCCCTGTAAATTAGCCTATATTTCATATGTGTTTTATATATAGGCTGTTGCCTAATCTTATCTGTATATTTAATTTTGCTGTGGTGCCCCTGACACGAATAAATAAATAATAAATAATAATGTTTTATAAAAGAAACTAGTATATTTAATGTTTTATTTATTTATTACAGCAATATTTTAATGATTTCCTGTAAGGTCCCTGCTTTTAATAGTCTGCCTAATGTAATGCCCTCCTTTTTATCCCTAATTTTAAAGCCATAGGCATGTATACATTTTGTTCCACTGGAACGGGAAGATTTTACCCAAATGTATTTTCTCTCTAGAAGCAAGCACAAATCATTTATCAGAGCAACCTGCTTTTGTTCTAAAAAACGTTTAAGAGCTAGAATACCTGAAATTACTGAACTGTAAAAGTACTGGCCCAGTGAACACTGACATTATTTGGAAAATGGGCTCCTACTCACAATGCATTCCCCCCCAAAGTACACATGTTTTCCAGGCATTTAGCTTCTGTTGCTTAGAGAGGATAATGTTGATTGAGGGGGAGTTTCATCAGAGGCTAATGATAATACCTGTGTTATATACAAGCTTTCCTGGAAAATACTGCTATTGCAATAGAGTAAATTATTTTCAAGCCCAGACACACTGGACCTCTGACAAAAAGTCTGTTGCCTCCGTCAATCACTCTACAACTGTATGAACTGGAAAACAATTACCGGTATGTCCACAAACACTTTGTAAGTATCTTCTTAATCTGGTGCCCATACATGTTGCATTTGGTAACACAGAATCACAAAGGTAATATTTACAGGGATTATATAGTGTAAATAAACACAACAACCACTCTTTGGTCAGGAAAGTGATAAAATATGCAACCAACAACAAAAATATGTAAAAAAAACAACAACGCCCCACCCTCATTTACTTGCTCACATAACATTAAATATATGCAACCATTTCCAACATGTTTGAGAACTGATTGGGCATCCAAAGGCAGAATTAAAAGCAGGAATGGTGATGGGGAGACTCAGGTTTCCTTCTCACTTCCTTGTTGTTGGACAAATGATAATTAGGGGAGGTTAGGGGAGGTGTGGTGAACTGAAAGCTTGTTTTTGGGAAAGACAATGGTAGACACAAATCCCAACTTCATCACTATTTCGACAATTTCCTCTTTTGAGGATCAGGGAGGGCTCTTTCTCCCTCTTGGACAGACTATGTGGTGATTTTACAACTAACACCTCATATATTTGGGCTATGCTTGGACAGGGACTACTCAAATATCCAAATGTTTATATTTGTTTCTTGGTAAATTTTTTATTTCATTTCATACAAACACAAAAACACATATATAGCAAACAATATACACAATTTAAAAAGGACTTCCAATCTTCTCCACAGCTTAAGCAACCACAGTTATTCTTACAACATTTTCTGTTAACAAAACCTCACCTTCAGTTACGGCAAACCAAAAACAAAACAACATTTTAATCCAATTTAAAATCCCATTATTAAGTATATTAAGAATCCCTCTCTAGTATAATACATTTACTCCTTGTTTCTATCTATCAATCTATCTATCCATAAACCACTTCACTTTTAATTTTAAAGATATCTTTTTTTTTAATAGAGAAAAATTTGAAAGTTAAAAAGTAAATAATAGCTGACAAAACAACAGAAGCACATAAGTCATCATTCTACTTGTAAAAAAAAACAAAAAAAAACAGCAACAACAGCAACAAAAAACCCCAAAAAACAAAAACAGAATGAACAACCTTCCCCTTCAATATATCAAATACTCCACACAAGGTTAAAAAGACATTTTTAAGTAAATATTTCAAAACAGACCTAATATGCTTATAAGTCCATACAAATCATATAGGCAATCCCTTTATCTGAATAATTCAATAAACAACAACCTTTTATCTTTTCCCAGCCAAAACAAATTCAGATTTTTATAAAAGCTTCCCTCTGTCAAATGGGCAGTCCCTACATTCCAGATTCTGAACAGAAAACAAAGCAAGCCTACTCTGGGGATCTTGCTCACCGGCTTCATGAATTTTCTGCACAGGCACATTCAGTCCAATCCAAATTTCAGAGCCTCTGTAAATCTCAGCATTCGCCATCTTGAGTTTTAAAAACTGCATCATAACTTGTCTCCAAGCATTCTCCTTATACAGATTCAGTCCAGTTAACACTTCAACGTCTCTGTGAATTTCTGGAAAGTCTCCAACATCCTTAATTGCTTCTTTCTCCTCCTGTATAGTGTCCAATTCCCGTCTTATCTTGAGTTTTAAAAACTGCGTCATAACTTTTCTCTGAGCCTTCTCCTTAAACAGATTCATTCCAGTTAACACTTCAACGTCTCTGTGAATTTCTGGAAAGTCTCCAACATCCTTAATTACTTCTTTCTCCTCCTGTGTAGTGTCCAATTCCCGTCTTTTTTTTGTTAAGTCTACTTCAAAGTTTACATCCCAACCTTGGATTCTTCTTTCCAGTTTATTTAGAATATTGTTTTCCAACTTTTTCCAGAGCAACATAAATGCTGAAGTCATACTGCCCTTGTACTTCCAAAATTCCACTGCACATAAAAGAATTATAACCCTCCTTCCAATTTACACTTCTTATCTTCTTTGCCTCCCAGATATACCCGCATTCAACTTACAGTTAATTATAATTCCCACTGTGCTGTAGAAAGATTCCAAATCGGCCAGTCCAGATATAATCCATCATTTTGGAAGTGAACACGTCCGCCTCTAACGATCGGTGAAAGCCGATCTCCTGAATACGGCGCCGTTTTCCCCCACCTCAGGTTACAGCCACAATCTGTCCGCCGCAAGGCAAACAGAAAGCAGTCTATAGCCCTTACGAGATATTTTGGGGGTAACCTCAAATCTTAGCTTCTTATCAGAAGTAGATTCCCCAGTCAGAATTTCTCTGGCCAGGAACGCTGTATCAGTTAAACTTCAAGACTCCATGTTCACCCGGAAGTCCCAAATGTTTATATTTGTGTAGCAAAAATCCTTCAAAACCCAGAACATTCCTACTGTTTTGGCAATGGAACCAAGGCTGAAGGCAGCTTGCTGATTGCTGGCAACAGGCTGTAAAAGAGTATTACAGCCAATGTATAGGAGTTACAGTAATACCTTGGATTGCAAGTAACTTGGTCTGAGAGCGTTTTGCAAGACAAGCAAATTTTTTAAAAAAATTTTGACTTGATAAACGAGCAAGGTCTTGCAAGACAAGTAGTCACTACTGGTGACTACTTGTGACTTGTAAATTTAAAAAATGTAGTTAGGTGTTAGTCCTTGGTTTTGAATACAAATCCCACTGACTCATACTACTTACTTTTCAAAGAAAGGTGAGCAGAAGAGATGCAAAAGTCCAGGGGGGAAATAAATGACAGTGCGGGGAAAGCTTGGGCCGTCCCAAACCATTGTGGAGAGGTCAGAAAGGGTGAATGAAACCCGATGCTGCAGTAATTTGGAAATCGGCCCCGCTCACGCCACTTTGATATAAGAATGTTTTGGATTACAAACATGGTTCCGGACCGAATTATGCTTGCAATCCAAGGTATTACTGTATACTTATACATTGTGACTACCTTCTATGTCTACTTCATGTATCTCTTGCCTATGAAATGATGTGCCATAAAATAAAAAGCCTTAAGGTAACATAGGAGTAGTATGAAAAACTCATTTTCTTGCCTTGACTAACTCAGCTAGCTAGCCTAACACTACACAGCACTTGCAGCAAGAATGGGTAGAAGTTTCTTTCTCAAGGTCATGATGAGCACAGTTAATCATCTCAGATTAATAACACCTGATTCATATCTTATTTATTAAGAATAAGAGAGTGATCCTATGGCCCATAGACCTCATCTAGGGGGGCACAGGATAATTTGGATTCCTAGCTCCGAGGTCAGAGTCAGTGCTCCAACCTCGGAGCTAGGAATCCATGCTCTGATCCCCCTCCCTACCCCTCGCAGCTAGTGCTGAAAGAGCCATGCCATCTGCCTCTCTGAGGTTGTAGCCAAAACAGCATCATCCATGCACAAGAGGGAGGTATCACCAGGCTCTGCGAAATCTCAAGGTTTGCAGAAGTACCAAATTTTTAAATCCTAAAAGAGAGATCCCCATAAACAGCCCAATGAATACTGAACATGCTCAGTGGTCTTAAAATGCTGCCTGCCTATTGTAGGGGTAAAAATGGAAAACAGGGAGAGAGAAGATGGAATGGAGCATCTGGGAAGAGGGCATGGCTGGCTGGCCAGCCAGCTGGCACCCTGATCAGTAATACTCCACACTGCAACATTTGTTGCAGACTTCTACCTTTGTAGCTCTGTTTTTGCCATATGATGGGAAAAACTTTCCTTACAAGGCTCTTAAGGAGTTATTTTTAGGACTGGTGAATGGGGTGCTATGGAATGGTTTGTTCTAACCCAATTTCAGTTTGGGGCAGGTTTAGGAACATTGGTACATTGTATAGTTCTAAACCCTACGCAGGAGTTCGCCTGTTCATGTGTAGGGCAAAACTGTGTAGGAGGACGTGGCCTTACATAAGCCCTGCCTCCCATTCTGTGCATGCCTGGCTTCTGTTCTGTGTAGATGCAGAAGTCTGTATAGGGCTCTGTATCAGGGTTCCCAATCACAGCACCCCTCTAAGCACATTCTCACTGAACACACTTAGAGAGCCCTATACAGGTTTAGGAACATGTTGGCAGCATTTGCAGGAATGGGGATGCAACTAGAAACTCCAAATTAAGAAATAATGAACTATTCTCAGTCTCTTCCTGTCTTGCAACTGACAGGAACTCAAAAGTTCAAGAGGAGCAAACTCATTTAACCCATCTCAGATGGCATATTCAAGCAAAACAACACATGATGGGCAGCTTGGCAATGCAACCTGACACCCCCTTGATGGAGGAAGCATTTATTCAATACTGCAAAAACATTTTTGAATGCATGATTAAAGCATTCTCATTCTAAAGGGAAATTAATGGCTACATTCTAATAGAAGGACAACAGGAGCTCTTGGAGACAAAAGCATTTTACTGCATTTAAGATAACATTGGACTGTATCCAGACTTGCCCTTCCACAAACAGAAGGGCCCCTTTTGTTCATGGAGGGAACTGGGAAATTATCCACATATTTCTAAGTTTTCTCTACCCTCATCTAAGATCAATATATACCACCCATTATGAACCTAGACATTTATGCCCTGTGTTAGATGTATATTCTTAATGTAAAAGTATGCAAGTTGTTGAACTTAATTTCTACTGACAGGATAGATATGTGAACAGGCCAGTGAAGGTACAGTTTATGGATAGAATATCCATTTCTGTGGTTTGAAAGCATCTGTTGTCACACAAAATAGGGGGAAATGTCAGAGGATACCATTATACAAAAGGCCTGTGACGGTGACATGCTAAGTTAGAACAAGCAACAATGGCATCTAACAAATGATAACCCCTACATGTTAATGCCAGGAACAAATAAAATTCAATGTAAGTTAAAAATGTCAAAATGTTGACCAGAAGAAGAGATCAAGCATGAGACCAGAGAATGTATATGGAACATCATTATAAAGCTGTCATCTTCCAGGATCTGAAAAGCCTGTCACAAAAGGAATTATTAAAACATAAGCTGCAGTAGGAACAAATATATAATGGGAGTGGTGGCAGCCTCACAAGCCTATTTTTAGCAGTTGTTGTTTGTGTAGTCCAGAGAAGTGACCAGCATCAGTGTTAGTGACAGCAGGGGCATCAGGGAATGTTAGGACAGCACAAAATACACAGCAAAGATGTTACATTTAAATTTTACAAAAATATGTAAAGATGTACAAAACATCCTAAGAATAGGGGGTGCTGTTCCTCTAGATTCTGCATGAAATCAATAGCTTTTTGTAGTTTGAGTGAAGACCAAAACATCCATAGAGTAAAGCATATCTGGAGCTTCTCAGTAATCACCCAATGATACAACTTGATAGGACCAAATAATAATCTGAGCCAGCCCTCTGCTCCAAGGCAGAACTATCCACACACACGTCCTCCAAAGGTCAACCCATACAATCCAGATCACCGTGTGCAACAAGCAGAGATCAGGGAAACTGATGAAAAATACTGGTGGAGGGGAAGCTTGAAAATCATGAGTGTCACTGCCAAATTGAACCATGGGGAAAAATCTTTCCCTGATCCAAATATGATGTGATCAGTCAGAAGTCAAACAGATGCAAAACCCATGTTTTCCACCAGTTCAAATTTCTCTTTTATTATTCTTTCTCTACTTTCGAAGTTCATGCCATTCATTTTCTTGCTCCTTTTAATTTGCAGATTGCCGTGATTTTTCACCTTTCTGCTCTGACAGAGTCCTATTTATCTGTTATTGTATTTAACACATTTCTATATCACCCTTCAATTAAAAAATTTCCAGAGCTATTTACAGTAGCTCATAAAACACAAATATTGGCTTCTCTTTTCCCCCTCTTCTCCCTGCTCTTACACTTGCTGAGTGTAATAGCTATATTGTTAACTCAAATTCTGAATCTGCTGATCTGCATTTTCTCCTTTCCTAGATTTTTTTTTTACTTTAGCCAGCTCATTTTGTTTATCATACTTGATCATTTCTCTTGATGTAGTATATATAATGTCGATACTGTTCCATTCTATGTTTTAATGAAATTGTTCTTTTTAATATCTTGCACTTCTCTTCCACAAGCTTTCAGATCTTTTCAAGATCTTAATTCTTTAGAGACTGATGTGTTCTCAGCTTCCCTTCTTCCTAAACCTTTTATTCTCTCATCTTGCAATCCAGATTCTGCTGCCTCTTTTTGTTTTATACATTATCATAAATTAGATCCCATTTAGCGGTGGCTCAAGATATTTTTCTGATTGAGTCAAGGGACAAGATGGTCTCTCATTCCATTTACAAAAACTGACTGAATTGGCAGATGAATCGGTCTTCAACACTGATAATGGGACAGTACCCTCAACTGCACCTGAAGGGAGCAGGCTAACTTAGGAGGTGCAGAACAGACCACATGACACACTGGTCTCTCCTCCAACATCTTGCTGCCATCTCCCAGCACCTGCCACCTGAAGTGACTGTTTTACTCTACCTAATGGTAGGGCCGGTCCTGATCCATTTTCCTTCATTCCACTTCTCAACATTAGTCATTTCTCATCTTATTTCAGTTTTGGTTCTTTGTCAAAGCACTGAATATCTCACTCTGTCGTTTTTGTTACATGTTTTTTTTCTCTTATTTGTCTTTATTTTCTCCAAAGCACTCCTAGTTCCCTCATCCTATTCAATCTTCTCTCTCTCTTGTCCTCAATCCTACTTTCATTTCTCTTCTTTGTCTTCCTCATCCTCTGCCATTTCCTTCATTATTTTTTCTTGATCGTTTTGCCCAATGTTTGCCAAACTGACAAAATTTCAGTTAGTTATTCCTCATTACCCTTCTCCTACCCTCTGGAGGCAATATTCCTCCTACCATCTTCCTGGACTTTATTCCTCCCTCCTTTTCCAAATTTCTCCAGTTTCTGCCTCTCATGTGGCTTCTCTTCTTTTTTCAATTAAATGCACTATTTTGATGCTTTCTTCCTTGGTCCCTCCTTTCATTAATTAGTAATCTTCTTACTAAACCTCCACTCCCTTGTGCTAATTCTCATCTCCTGATCTCTCTCTTGTGGCTTCTTTTGCATGGAACTCTCCCTGTTTAGAAATTTGGCTGAGCAATTCTATGTGCTGCTTTCAGCCATTAATAAGAAGTAATATTTTCTCTCTTGCATTTCCTTCTTGATGTTCATTTTATTTCTGTACCCTGTCCAGTATATTAGGTGATTTTATAAATAATAAATGATAATGATGATGACTTTGCAAATGTAAAGGGAACCATCATTGTATCTTTGTCAGTTACAGAAAATATCTATGAAAATATACTAATGCAATTGAATCTTTGCTCATTTCTATCCAACATGTACCAAGTTAAGCACTTCTTCCCCATTATGCTGTATGAATACTGACTCAAACTGGACAGCTGCTTAGATTATATTTGGATGCTTTAAGTGGGCTCTTCATAAAGTTGTGTTCATTGTTTTTTAACAATTAATTTGTAATTATCTTGATGCACTCCCTCCAACACATAGCTGATTTCTGTTCTAGCTCTGTATTTCTGTTATAAAATGGGACACGGAATATCACTGGTTGTATTTAAATGAATACTGAACATCTGTCCTTTATTTAAAAGCAAAAGAAGAACAAAAAAAACAGCTTTAATTATTATTCATCAAGGATCCCCCCACTCCACAAATCAGGGAAATGATAATTTCCCTACCAGCATTCTTATCATATCCAAAGGCCAAACACTAACCACACAAGCTGTTCTTGGGAAGGAAAAACAATTTCATGACAAACTGTAACATACCACTTGAAGACTTGACAAAGCAGTGCAGCAAGGAAAACTGGTAGCCATCCACAGCCTCTCTCAATCATGATTCTTCTTGATCCTTTATGGACAAGTTGAAAAGAGCAGAAGAACCAGGATGCATCTGTTAAACATATAGGATGGTGAGGGGGAGCACAGTAGAAGCCATCAATGCTTTGCATGTTGAAAGAAAGTAATACTTAACTTCCATTGTGTATATGGTAGGGAGGGGAAGAGATGTGAATCTGAATGCACCCATGGTTATAGCAAGAAATAATTGGTCTATATTGATGTACAAGGTCTAAAATGTCCTTTTCAGGATCTAGATATACAAAAGGGAGTGTTTTTGTTATAGTCTAATTGTCGTCATCATCATCATCATCATCATCATCATCATCATCATCATCATCATCTTCCACCTAAAGCACTAAACACAGTACCAAAAAGAATCAGACTACTTGCTTCTTCCAAAAGAGCTGAGAAATCTGTTAGGGCATATCATAATAAGCAAATGCCCAACCTAGCCAGCCACATTCTACCAGTACCCATTTCCCAGAAAGTTTCATGTCAGCAGTTCAGAAGAGCAATGTTAAACAGTTTGCAAAGGATTTCTGGGTAACACAACTGTGGTTAAATCAACTGCAGCACTTCACTCAGCAACTGCCTATCTTACCCAAGTAAGTATCATCCAGTGGCATCATTAGGGCAAGACTTTAGGGCAGAAATCCAGAGGCCCCATTCAGCAGAATGGGTAGGAGCACCCCCAAATGCAACAGAGCCGGCTTATCACATTTTGAAGTGAATTATTACACATTGCTATTTCAAGAGGTGAGCCCCCCATAAGACCATTAAGTCTAGAGTTTATAATTACCTAACTGCACTACTGTCACTGACCCCTCATCTACTACCTCTTGAGCTACCTCTATTCCTGCCCTTGCACCTAGTTTGGAAGCTGCAGCCAGTGCAGACTGTAGCAGCTAAGTTGTTCAAGGGGCACCCAGCCATTTGCACTTGCTGCCTATTATCTACCAAGCCACATTCAAGGTTCTGATGTTAATATCCAAAGCCCGAAATAATTCAAGACCAGGATACCTAGCAGACTGCTTTCCCCTATATGCTGCCCAGCCAACCCATAAGATCTCCAAAGGAGGCCTTGTTAGCTGTTACACAACCAACAGAATGTTGCCATGTAACATCTGGAAAACAGGTCATCTCAATCACTGGGAGTTGCAGTTCAACACATTTAGGGGGGATGTGTTGGGGAAAGCTGCCATAGATTTTGTAGGAATTGGGCCCACTCTTCCTGCAGCAGAGGACCTGGAAACGACGTGATCACATCACTCCGGTGCTCAAGGAGCTGCACTGGCTACCAGTTGTTTGCCAAGCTGAATTCAAGGTGTTGGTTTTGAACTTTAAAACCCTACACGGCTCCGGTCCAGTTTATCTCAAGGAGCGTCTCCAGCAACATCAAGTAGGCCACTCAACAAGATCGGCTACGGATGGCCTTCTCCTTGTCCCATCAGCCAGAGCAGCCAGGCTGGTGGGGATTAGGAAGAGGGTAGGGATGTACGCTCTCGCCTTGCGCGAGCATAGCGGGCTGAAATCGGCCGCGCTCACGCCCGTGCGGGCCTACCTCTTTCCAGTGGTGGCTCGCCTCTTCGCGGCGAGCCACCGGTGCCGCCTGCGTGGGTCCCGTCGCATCACTTCCGGCATGCCGGAAATGACGTGACGGGACCCTGCGCTGGCGCGCTGGACCCCCATGCTACGTTATTTGCGGGGAAACCAGGGCAACAGGGCTGCCGTGCCGGAAGTGACAGTGACAGGACCCATGCGGGCGGCGGCGGCTCAAGCAGCGTGGAGAACAGCTCCGTGCCGCTCAGAAGATCTAGGTGGGGGGGCCGCCTCCACGGAGAGGAGAGGCCGCGGAGAGGCGCCCCCCCTGGTTCAGGTAAGATCTCTAGAAGAGGGCCTTTTCTGTGATGGCCCCCAGAGACTGTGGAACTCTCTCCCCAGTGACCTCCGCCATGCCCCCTCCTTGATGAGCTTCCGCTGTTCATTAAAAACATGGCTTTTCAGGTGGGACTATGGGGTGGGTTAGGATTTTAACATTTTATATGGTTTTGTGTATTTTATTCTGTTTTGTTTCATTGTATGTTGTACATCACCCAGAGTGGCCGGTTACCGGCTAGATGGACGATCTAGAAATACAATAAATAAATTAAATAAATAAATAAAGGTGGCACCTGGCTCTCCAAGGCCTGAGGAGGAAAGGGTGGTGTCAAATTCCGTGGGAAAGCAGGCTGAGCTCTCTGATGGGGAGGGGGGTGTAGAAGGCAACTCAGGAGGAGGGAACAGCTGACAAGTATCAGGCGCTCAGCAAAACTGGCTCTTAAGTATAAGGACCCACCTTAGGGGGTGGGGTGGCTGTTTGACTGTGTGGAGGGGAACTCCTCAGTTTATAATCAACTTCTCAGCTTCAGGGCGAACTTCCTAAATGGCTATAATTCTAATTAGCATGTCGCTGGTGATTGACTCTGCTAATCACATCACTCCTTTTGTAATTCAAAGCCAGAGTGTTAGGCTGGCCTGAATAAAGCTTTTCCATTAGAAGCCTATGTGTAAATTTCTTCTCTGGAAGGAGGAGAGGGGGAGATTTATGGATAGATTTATGTAAAGGTATATTACTGCCCTTTATATTTCACACACAATACAACTTATGGAAATGAGGGTCTCCAACACAGATGTGTGTTTTTTTTAAAAAGGGCTAAGGAAATTTATGGAAAATAACTACTAATAGGTCTATCAGCCATTGTAACTAATTGATAGGTCTATCAGCCATAATAACTAAATAGAACCTCCACATTCAGATGCAGTATACTTTTGAATACTAGCTGGTAGGGACATACAATGGTGGAGAACTCCATGCATGACCCCCTTGTGGACTTCCTTCAGACATCTGAACAACCACTGTCAGATGTTGGTCTAAGTGGGCAATTGATCTAATCCAGCAGGGCTCTTATGATGTTCTTAATATTAATTACCATTAATAAAGTACATTGACTACTTGCAGAAAAATGTCTCTTTTATCCTAGCATATTCTTGAGACTTAAAATATTAAGTAGAAGTACAAGTGACAGTAATTGTTGGAGGGGTGTTAAAAAGAGAGGACATAATTAACACAGAGTAATGAATAAATGAAAATCTAGCACGAAAACTTACTATTTCCAACAGGCGTAGTGAGGTAGCAGCAGCAAAGGTAACACAGAGAACTCCTTTCTCCATGTGTGTTTGGTGGCTTTTGTTCAGTATCTCTAGTCTATTAGCAGAATCTCCTCTAAAGAAACTGGTTTAGTTGCCCCTGAAGAAGAACTCCAAAATGTGTTGAGCCCCAATAAACCACTTCCTCTGCACTTTTGAAATCTCATCATTGTCTCCTAATCTGGAAGGAGACCATTATAGCTAGCTTTGGAAAGAACAAATCTAGGTAAAAACAACCCCACACCTAGAATATGGGCTAGAGTGGTCTATAGGACCGTAGAAATTTATCCTCAAATTTAGGGATCCTAGTAGTTTTTCCCTATCTACCACTTTAGACATTTACCACATTAACACCCACCATATTTACATTCCATTTTTAATACATTGCATAGAATTCAAAATAGCAGCAGAAATATTGCAGTAGTGAGGCGGCTGTGATGATGATGAGCAACAGGCAGAAGCTCCAAAATCTGGACTCAATGAACATGCTTTGTGAACATATGTGAGAATTCAGATTCAAGGCCAAACTTGGGCCAATTTTGATTTCTACCCAAAGTTGGATGAGTATTGAAGTTCCTATATCATTTATGTAATACGGTATATAAATAGTGTAGTATTAGTAAGCTATTTGTTCGGCAGGGGGAGTGAAAATAATTGCTGACCATTTATTTGTATCTTTATCACAAATAAATTTGGCTGATTTGTCATTTCTGTTGCTCTTGGATTTACCGTAATTTATATTTTACTTTAAATATGCTTTAACTGGCTGCTATTTTTATTCACTCTGTGGTTTTGTTTTGTTTTTTTGTTCATAGTTTGATATTATTTGCTATGTTATTTTTTCATTGTAGATTTTACTGTTAAAATCTACAGCTTGGCCGTATTTTACGGAAAGCCAAGAAAATGTACGGTAGTTTAAAAATAGCATTTAAATACATCATTTGCTGTTTTTTAATAGGTATGGCAACAATAGTACTAGAAATAAGGTATTTCAGACTGAGAGAACAATGCTCACTTCCTCTTTATTCAGCATGTTGAGGCCTCTCATAACTTAATATTTTCTTGATGTTTTTATTTATTTATTGGAGGAAAGCTGTGAATTTAATTTCCTGTCAGGCAATATTTCAGAGCTGCAGGCCTCATCTATTCTACATGAAAGAAAACCATAGGGTTGGGTAGTGGCTTTCCTGGGCATTTAGTCTTGGAGTCTGATAGTTAGTAGACTGCCATGTCAAGCAGTTCCCTTGTCAACTATAAAGCTTTGAAGTAAATGAAAGGATTTTCTCCTCTTTACTTATGCTACTATATGCTTCACTTACATGCAGTGAGGTCTGATACCATGTAGTAATTCCATCACATCACTGGTGCTAAATATGCAAAGAGGTGGGGGATGTTTATTATACACTCAGATTCAAGTGATATAATTAAATACATCACCCAAACAAACTAGTTATGGGAACCGATTTTATTTTTTTCATTCAGAAGGCTTCTGCTTATATACCCAATGATTTAATTTCAACTAATTTAGACCAGGAAGCTCTTAACCATTTCATTAGTCAGAGAACATACCACAAAGGGATGTCAGAATTCTATAGGACGCACAGAAATCTCTGACAGATTTAGTAAGCCCCCACAATGTATTCAGTCTTAAGAGACACATAAGAAAGACAGTTCCTGCTTTGAGGAACAGGCAGTTTAAAGGCGCTGATCTCAATTCACTTTGCAGAGGTAGACTGCTGGGCTTCCATGGAACTCGGAGCTTTTGGACGGAAAGATTTCAACACATGCAGTGAACTGCAAAATGTTAGCATACAGAGAAGGAAAAAGTCCACTGATATACCCAGAAAAAGATTTAACAAATGTGTTTAAAAGGACATGTTTAGATACCCCCCAAATAGGCAAAAGAACATTCTGCACTTTTTAAAATAAAGCACTTGAAGCCCTGTTATTTTACAGGGTACTTTAAGGGCTCTTCTGCCAGTTCCCGACACTGTAACCATCTTTCTCATCCCCTTCCATTTACAGGTGTGTGTTTTGTTTTGTTTTACACGATGGCATGGATTGACTCCGATTCAAACTTGCACAAGTGGAAGGCCACTTGCACAGTGGGGCTTTCTTGCCCTTCCTCCCCTACTACTGCTTCTGCCCTCCCCAAAATCCATCCCATACAGTTCCAAAACAATGTCGGGTGGGGAGCAGGGGGCTGCAATGGGAGCGGGTGGGGAACAGTGATAACGATTCAATGATTTTACCTGGAGGTAGTCATGTCAAACAGGCCATGAACGTCACATTCCACCATCTAAGTTTGGCTTTTTTTGGATATGAATAAATCCATTTATTTCAGTGGGTTTAGGCATAGCTAGCTAACTTTGCACAGGATAGAGCTGTTCATTGAATCTTACATATTGGTTTTCATCTGGGGTTAGACAGTCTACATTTCAAACCAACTAGGCTGGAATACTTGGATTTAAAGATAGTTCACAAGACCAAACAGGCATGATAAGAATGTAGGTGAAGTAATTATTTGCAAGGTTTCATCATGCCGTAAAGTGTTTGTGCTATTGCATCACATGCTATTGTGATATTGTTGATACCCCAAACTGCATGCAACAACAAAAGTATGGTAAAATGCAGACTGTGGACTATGTTGGGAAGAGTATATGTAGTGAAGCAATCAAATGACCACTATATGTTGAACTCTGTATAGGAATATAGGAAGCTGCCTTATACTGAGCAAGATAATTTTATTTATTTATTTATTTATTATATTTATAACCCGCCTTTTTTCCTGCAAGGAACCCAAGGCGGCTTACATAATCCTCCTCCTCCTCCTCCTCTCCATTTTATCCTCACAACAACCTTGTGAGGTAGGTTAGGCTGAGAGTCAGTGACTGGCCCAAAGTCACCCAGTGAGTTTCATGGCCGAGCGGGGACTAGAACCCAGATCTCCCGAGTCTCAGTCCAGCACTCTAACCACTACGCCACACAGATAATTGATCCATCTGGCTTAATACTGTCTACACTGACTGGCAGTGGCTCTCAGGGTTTTCAGACAAGAGTTTTTCCCAGCCAAGATGGAGATTGTAGGCTTTGAGCCTAAGTGCCAGGGACTGAACCAGACCTGTGCATGCAAAGCATATACTCTACCTCTGGGCTTTGGGTCTTACTGTCAAGGGCTGAAGTCTGCAGGCTATTCAACCAACATGAATGTGAGATTGGTCCTCCATCCTATTTTGCGAAACGCAGAGGGTCTTTGTCAAACTAAAGACAAGAAGGCAAAATCCCTTTATTGCTTCTAAAATAGCAAAGCATATTTGAAGATCCAGGAATAACTAGTAGCATTTGAGTCAAATCTGAATCTGTCTAAAAAAAACCATACATATTTAAGGTGAACTTTACAATGTAACAAACGTTCACAAGCAAATGCTAAGTGTGTGTGTGCGTGAGTGTGTATAAATATATATTTCTGTAGTGGGATATCAACATAAACTAAATAGGCCACAGATGTGTTCGTTCAGGTACAATGGCAGCTGATTGCTGGCTTGTTCCTGCTCAAAGACATTGGGTGCAATCCTAAGCAACTTAAAAGGGTGAAACACCACTGTGGGACTTACTTCTGCATAAACATGTTTAGGATTAAAGTGCTGATTGATCAACAAGGTTGCTTATCTTTGTGGAATAGAGTGAAACATTTGGCAGCAAACACTTCAAGGGCCAATAAACTTGAATTTTACTTTCGCTATCAATGTTGCAGCGCTATTAAGTATAAACAAATGTGGCTTAAGTTATAGCATTTGTCCTGAACAGCATTTGTCCTGAATGGTTGCACTTCACAAAAACAGCTTTTGCGGCTACGCTACAATGTTTATTACTAATCCCTTCCTTTGCACACAGTAATCCTATGAAATATCATTGTCAATATTTCAAGCTATTTATTTGACACTTCTTTGCTCCAGATAGTAGAGAGAAATGTACCGTACTTTGAATTTTCTAATGATGTTTGATACAAATTGCTAGCCAAACTTTCATTTTAATCATAAAAACAGAAATTTGTCTTAGCTTGTAAGTCAGCTCTAAAGAAATATACAATTCCTGTGTTTTATATTGTAACAACTCCTGAAGCATGAATGTGTTTAAAATTAAAGATCCTAGAAACAAAGCTGAACCAGATAGCAGCTAGAATTGCGAGGACAGGATGTTTGAAGAGGTGTTCAGGTGGCACAACATACCCATTAGCAGCACACAAATCAGCCTGATTTAAAAAAACAAACAAAAAAAAAAAACATCAGGGATATAAAGCTCAAGAGTTGTCCCTCCACAATTATATTAAATTCCTGATCCATTGCAAGAGCAGCACCAAGTCCTCTTCAAACTAGGTCAAACAACTACTAGTCTTCATTCATTCTGAGTTAATAAAAGAGAAGTTGTCTTCATACACATTTCAGGTCTTAACACAATTTTTTATTTCTCCCAATGATTTATATATTTTTTAAAGTAGACACATATCCTAAAGGTGTCCTCTAATTCACTAATCTGACCCAAAAGAAGAATGTGGTTACGCATTTGTTGGAAGAAGCTGCATGGATGTTTCGAATGACATTTTCTGTACCACAGTAATTTTCTAGTGTGAATTGGCTTGCAAGATGGAGGTATTGAAACAAGAACACTGTCTTGACTAGGTGTCAGGCCCACAGAAAGCAGACCGTAACACAGCACTCACTGTCTGTTCTGGGTCATGTCAAGCAAGACAGGAATCATGTCAGGACCTTGGATAGCACACTGCAGGAAGTGCTAGCTGGAGCATTGTCCCATAAGGAGTTGTTATCCCAGAAAAGGACTGCAGTGAACAGAGGCCACAAGAAGGCTGGGGCAGCACCTAGTCTTTCAGTGGCTCCACCCCTACTGGATGCTGTCTGTAGTTCTTAAAGGGCCAATGTCTGTTTCTGCAGTCTCTTCTTCCTGCATGGCTGAGGGACAGGAGAAGCTGCAGCGGAGCTCTCAATCCTCAGAGTCAGATGATGGCAGAGCAACATCCTCAGGCCAGGGTTGTAAGAAGAAGGGGGGGGGGGTGCTGAGGGTGACCTGTGACCATCTGAATCTGAGTTCTCCTTGGAGTAATACAGAGCCTCAGAACCAAGGGACATGACAAACACATCTGTTCCTTATTGGACTACATAAACTTACATTTGTATCTAATCAGACAAAAGCAATAGCCCTTTTCAGGTGTTCAAAGTGGGGACAATCAACACACATGTGAGTTGACATTTCAGGAGCAGCCTCCACACCCAACCTACTTGTGTTTATTAGAATATCTGCAGAGACACCTGCAGGAGCCCTCCACAGATGCTCTAAAGAGTGTGTGCAGTTCAGGGAGTCCCCCCCCCCCAATACACATGTTTACTGCCCCTTTTTGAATGCTGAATAGGACTTCTAAAATGTGGAGGGGGAGAGATTACAATGCAAGCACTTTGAAACCAAGGGCCAGTTTTTCTTCAGAAGACAGGTATAATATCAGAAAAGAAATATGCATTCAACATTTCTGTTCCACCTGTTCCTGCTTGAAATTGTAGGGCTGAAATAGATGAAGATGAGGAATACTTCAGATTGATCCTAAGTAATGGAGGAACAATGGAGGAAAAAGCTGTCATCTGTACAATTCCAGGCCATGGGTTCTGATGATGCTCTGTGATGTAGTATCTTGGGTCGCAGGGTTCTGCTATGGATCAGATCTTGAACAGGGGTCAGGTTAGGATTCTCAGGAAGCAAGTCAGAAAGAGATCAGCACCACAGAAAGCTCCACGTGGTGCTGGGGCTGAAAGCTAGACATGGTTGTCTGTATGTTGCTCCATCAAGGAGCAGAGAAAGACTGAGATTAAATAGAAATGCAGCTACTCTTTAGGATGGAAGACCCCCACCTCCATACTGAGTGAGGCTTGGTCCATTAAAGAGGCCTGGCCCAATTCAGCAATCTCAGGCTGTGACATCATGGGAGTGGCTGGGATATGCTAGTATCCTCATCATGGCCCACGTCCT
This sequence comes from Shinisaurus crocodilurus, assembly GCA_021292165.1. Classification (NCBI taxonomy): domain Eukaryota; kingdom Metazoa; phylum Chordata; class Lepidosauria; order Squamata; family Shinisauridae; genus Shinisaurus; species Shinisaurus crocodilurus. The sequence continues at coordinate 170,279,143 of CM037880.1, read as the reverse complement.
CAGAATCTGAGGATGGTAATACGGTCTCCACTGGATACAGGCCTGTGGCTTACGCTGGCTCAGCTTGTCTGAGCGTGGAAAGCTAAGCAGGGTCAGGCCTGGTTATTACTTGGATGGGAGACCCCTCCTCTAGTTTCCTGCATTGTGCAGGGGGTTGGACTCGATACGATAGCCTTGTAGGCTCCTTCCAACTCTATATGAAATCTATGGATGCAGGGGAGCTGACTCTTGAGATGTTTCTAGCAGGGATGTTGAAGAGTCCTTGGTCTCGAGTCACGAGTCGAGTCACGAGTCTTTGGACCCGAGTCTCGAGTCCGAGTCCGAGTCCTTCGTCCAAAATGGTGACTCACGAGTCACGAGTCCTGAGTCACTCCCAAAACTGACTCCACGAGTCCCTATTAAAATCAATGGGGTTTCCCCCCAACAAAATAAGGCTACTTCAGATGTGTGGCTTAAATAAATTCTAGGCACAAGTGTGCCTTTTTATTTCAAAACTCTGCAACTGATTTTGGCAAGAACAGACCAGGCAGACAAACCCAAAATAACCAGGCAGGCAGAGGAGGCAGGGAACCCCAAAGCAGGCAGGCAGAGGCAGCCAAACCCAAAATGTCTGACCCTAACCCAAACCCCCCACAACAACACATCAATCAAAATAAATCTCAACACATCGTTGGGGCTGCGCTCCTGGTAGCTGTCCATAGTGGCCGAGCAGCGGCGCGCCTCGCTTCCATGCGCTCTTCACCAGTGATCGCGCTCCTTCTGGCACAGCCAGAAGACTCGTCAACAGCCCAGGGATGTTGACGAGTCCTTGGTCTCGAGTCCCGAGTCGAGTCTCGAGTCCCATTAAAAATATTGGGACTCGAGACCGAGTCGAGTCAGAGGGGGGACTCAGTCCGACTCACGAGTCGAGTCCTCGAGTCCGAGTCCCCATCCCTGGTTTCTAGTGAAATGGGTCCTGAGGAAGTGGGAGCCTCCTGACACCTTCCTGTGGCTGAGCCATCAACTCTGGAGCCTCTTCAGAAGACAAAGGGTCAGGATCTTCTGAGGATGAGAGTTCAGGGCCCTGATCCATGACAGTCATACAGTAAACAGGACAATAAGCCATTGGATAAACTAAAAGATATCTATCTATCTATCTATCAGATATAGAATGAAGTGCCAGAAACCCTAGAATACGAACTCAATGAGCCAACTCTGGCTGTGTGATACAACAAGTTGGGAAATTATTTTATAGCTTCTGTTTTATGACAATAATTAGTTGTATGAGATTTTATTCTTCACTCAACCATTTGCATTAGCATCTCTCTCTCTCTGTCTCTCTCTCGAAAAAGTTTAAGCTTAGTTTGACAAAGTGTTGTACTCAAGGGAATTAAGTCAATGTGTAGCCTCTCTTGGCACCCTGACACAGTAGATCTGTTATACGCCACTTTTTCATAAGCTTAAATATATTACAATGGATGGGGAAAAAAAAACCAATTAAAGCAGAAAAATAAGATCCTAAAAACAATGGAGGATAGTATCTACTGACTTCAGCAACCTGAACTCATACCCCTTAATGAGAAGCCACCCAGTCTGGTCATAGACCGCAATAAGATTTGATTTGAAGCCACCTAGAACAGGAGCTCCTTGCAACGGTTCCCAAAAGCAGCCAAAGAGCTGCTGCAACTTGGGGGAAAGTGATTCCACATAGGGCTATATGAGAATTTCGTTTTTGCTTGCAGAACATGTGAGCATACCCTGTTTAAAGCCCCGAATGCAAGCACATGTCCACCAAAAATATTCAAAAATTGCTGCTCATTTTGTGCAAATCTCCCATTCGTGCAAAGCAAGCAGTGATCGCAAACACAAACAAGAACTGTGCACAAGATGAGCAGCGAGATAATGTTCGAAGAATTCTAGCAATCTTGAACATCGCTTGTTCATCCATCCCTAGATCTGAGCCACCATTGTAAAGGCCCTGTTCCTATAGCCAAGGTTCTCACCTCCTTTATTTATAGCATATAGGAACATAGGAATACTGACACTGAGTCAGACCCATTGGTCCATCTAGCCCAGTATTGTCGACGCTGACTGGCAGCAGCTCTCCAGGGTTTCAGGCGGGATTCTTTCCAAGCCCTACCTGGAGGCTGGGGATCGAACCTGGGACCTTCTGCATGCAAAGTATGTGCTCTGTCACATTGAGCTATGGTCCCTCCCTACAGCACTTGGTATTCCAAGGTGGTCACCCATCCAAGTACTATCCAGGCCCGACCCTGCTTAGCTTCTAAAATCAGACTGTTCAGGGCTGTTCAGATGGCTATGAAGCAGGGCCTTATTTTCTGAACACCATTGTGAAGAAATAAAGAGAGGCAGTCTCTAAGACAAAGATGAGAACCTTCCTGATGCTGTTGAACTCCAGCACTTATCAGTCCCAGCCAGCATGACCGATGGTCAGAGATGATGGGAGATGTAGTCCAACATCATCTGGAGGTCCACCAGTTCCCCACCCCTGATCTAAGTTTTGTGAGTTCCCATCTGTGAAAGGCATTGAAGATTAAAACCAGCACTTTGAATTGGGCCCAAAAGAAACTCACCTGCACCCATCACAGATAATATAACAAGTTGAATATGTTTACACTACCCAGTACTCACAAAGATGCAACATTTTACACTAGCTGAAGCTTCTAGGTCATCTTCAAGGGGAGCCTTACGTAGACCACATTAAAATAATCAAGCCTGGAATAAACACTTGGATCAGTGTAAAAAGATTCCTACTGTCCAAGAAAATCTGGGCTGTATGTAATAAATGCAGTTAGCAAAAAGCACTTCTGGCCACCACCGCCACCTGCTTATCAAAAAGCAGTGCCAACTCCAGAAACCCTCCAAGACTCTACAGCTGTTCAGATAGGGAGGTCACAATCCTTTCAAGTCACAGAGAAACCAGCCCCCTCCACGGCATTAAGGTAACCCACCAATGTCACCTCTGACTTCTTAGTTTCAGCTTCAGCTAGTCTCACCCATCTGGCCACTGTCTTCATGGCTTGGGGAAAGACCATAGTTCAGTGGTAGGCTACAGGTTAAATTCCTGGCATCAGCAGGTAGGGCTGGAGTCTGGAGAAAGTCCCCTATCTGGAATCTCAGAGCTGCTGCCAGTGTAAACAGTACTGAGCTAGATGGACTAATGGTCTGATTCAGTAGAAGACATCGTCCTATGTTCCTATGACAGCAGCTCCAGAATGCTTGGTCACAAAAAGATAGATCTGGGAGTCATCAGCATACTGATGACAACACACTCCCAACCTATGGATGATCTCTCCCAGCAGCTTCACATTTAGATGTTAAATGGTATTGGTGACAATACTTTTTGATACCTTTGAACTCCATGATAGTGCTAAGTTCTCAGCAGTTTTGCACTCAACTTGGCTCAATATAGCTTGGCCCAGGAACAGCCTGGTAAAGTGAGTGTCTCATGCTTCCTCCTATGTTCATTACTATCAAACTGGTTTCATCTGGTTTTCCCAGACTGGTTCTCTCTTACATCTGTGAATTCAGCTGCCAAACAAATTCTTGCCATTACTGGGAATTGGCCTCTTGTCCCAGTCACTTCCTCCTAAGTGGCCAATTAACCTCTAAACGCACCTGCTCCTACAGCTGAGTGCCCTGAGCTACAGGATGCTGGCAGCTTAAAGAATATCCTGCTGCTAAGGCAACTAAGTGGTGACAGCAGCTTGCTTCACACTCATATGGCTTAATATCACGCTGAAGTAAACGTTCACTGTGTTGGTGTTATGGCCCATTGCTCTGGGATTCCATTTACTAGGAAGGAGTGCAACTAACTGAGCCAATCTTGATGGGTTTAGTGTTTAGTTACATATCACCTGCTACAATCCCTTTCATAGGTCCAAAATGGCTATTCATTCTTTCAATTACAAATGAAGATGAGAATAGGAGATTTGGATTACTACCAGTTGAAGACCACTTAGATCCTGGGATTTGGTACTGGGAAGTTTCATTTACTAATGAGATCATCAAATGGAAATCCAACATTTGAGCACAAGCCAATCTTCTGTTTAATTAAGCATCAGAGTTCTTTATGTTATAAAGTTTCCACAGAGGCCAGGTGCATACTTCATTGAGGTTTGTGTAGCAATGTCTAATATGCCAATACTGAAGGTAGACTTCCATTGTTTCTGCAAATATTACCAGCCCTCTCTTTTATAAATTTCTGTAAGACTCAATAATTCTCCTGCGGGGACTGGAATCATCTCAAAAATTAAAGGATGGACTCAACTATTGGGAAGCTCAAATCTCACCTCTGCCATAAACTCACTGATGGGCCTGAGGCAAACCCCTTCCTTCCATCTGCAATTGGGGATAACACTAGCCTAGCTCACAGAATTGTTGTAAGGTCTAGGGCACAATCCTATGTGGCATAGGATTGCATCTTTACAGATATAATTAATAAAAATAACTTCTTGTACATGTAAATATTCTTATTGCATCAGGTCATATCCAGATGGAAGGGATTTCTCCACACACATACCCCACATTAATGGGGGTGGGGGAGGGAAGCAGAGGTCCAAATTTATTTTCACATGCACAGATCCCAGTCACTGGATTCTGGCCATAGAAGGCTCCATGGGGAAGGAAACAAATTGTATTAATATTAGTTATGAGATTGCTGTCCAGTTCTTACAGCTCTGTATAGATGTCTCTTCTTTGCATTGGAAATGAAATGACAGATTTCAGGGCAGTAACAGTACTCCTTCTAATAATGGGTGGGTCCGCACGTCATGACAATCCATCATGGTGATTTGCCATGATGGGTTGGTTGAACCCATGAAGCACCGATGATGAGCCCGACAGATGATCGGGCTCATTGTGGGTGCTTCACTCCCTACATCCTTCCTTCCCCCACATTTCTCCTGGCAGTATCCCAGGGGACACCATGGGAGCAACGAGTCCCCTCTCTCTGACAGCCATGATCAGCTGATTTCGGCTTGCTGTGCCCTTTAATTTCCTCCACCCAAGATCATGAAAGCTGGCCAAAAGCCAGCTTTTGTGATCCCCTGAAGGGGCCTCCATGGCCACCACTATGCAGCCGTTCAGCTCACAGTGGCTGAATAACACAGACAAAATAATAGGAGCTAGAAGGCATCACTAGTGTATCTCTGTTGCAAGAAATTGTTTAGACTAGAAACTACACCTCGATAGGAAATCCCTGCTGCTTAGGATGGAGGATTTACTACTACATCATCATCATCATCATCATCATCATCATCATCATCATCATCATCATCATCTCTTTCCTCCTCCTCCTCCTCCTCCTCCTCCTCCTCCTCCTCCTCCTCTTCTTCTTCTTCTTCTTCTTCTTCTTCATTTTTATCCTGCGTTTCAGCCAAGAAGGCTCTCAGAGCAGTTTAACATAACATACATTGGGACAATAATGTGATTAAAACATTAATGTGATTAATGTGTTTGCAGCATTGCAATGATGACAGTTCTCTTCTTCTTACTGTCCTGCTCACAAGGCAGTTGATTCTGATGGACTCTTGTGAGGAAAGGTGGGGGCCGATCCCAGCCTGCTAAAGCAGCAGTGGATGGAGAAGGCAATGATGGCATTTTGCCTCATCGGCTTCCTCTTCCTGTCCTGCTCACGGGGAAATTGTTTCTAATGGCCTCTGTGTGAGGGGAGGAGGGGGCCAGTCGGTACTAGTTGATTCACTGGCTTCCCTTCACTGTGATAATGTATTTTAGAATTTTATTATAGAATTTTATTTTAGAATTAAATAAATAGTACTTCCAACTCCTGCAGTACAGCAAAATTTGTCACACCTGAATCACCTCTCATATTCATCTGTGTTATAAACATTTTCTGCATATCAAGCAGAAAGAGTTAGCAAGGTGTGCCATGTGCTTCTGAAGCAAGGAATACATCCATTTTGAACCTAATATATCTCAGCTCCCTAATCCACGATGTGAAATGCACAAGCCTTGGGCCACTATGCTCCTTACTCACACCATCCCTTCCTTCTCACCAGAAAATGGTTTGAAGTTGGTTTAAGATCCTGGTTTGTTCTGAATCTGGTAACCACAGTTTCCCAGTTTGAACGTAACAAGAAACAATAGTTAATTAGCCAAGGAGGTCTTCCACTACAGTGCATCAAGAAGGGTAGAGGAGGTTCAAGGACAGAGCATGCTGGCGCAAAACTCGTGCATATCGCAGTTTAATAAGCTGAGATATATATGTCCAACCCTACATTTTAAAAACTCCAAAGTGTTATTTTCATGTTAGCATGGGAGGAAAGAAAACAGTCTTCAGATCATCAGAGTCATGGAAAGATTCTTCTGATCTCCCACACAAAAGGAAATAATAAAGTAGCACTTCTGCAAGACATGTTTCATCAATCAGGCAAGCATTTTGTGGGAGTCGATTTTTTTTCACCCTTATGCCAATAGAGGGGAAATTAATGTGCCATCTCAGTTGTCAGATACTGAACATGGAAATGTCTTTCCCTAAGCATCAATTAGTCAGTGGCCTGCAGGAGTCACTGAAGGGATCCTCAGCAACTATTTTCCATGAAGATGGGGATAAATTATGCATTTCCCTCTCCCAAAACATAGGTGGAGGACTGGGTTCTGTTTAGCTGTACAGCTTCCAAGATCATTAAAAGCTGGTGAAAAGGGAAGTACAAAAAAAAAGTGTGATGCTCAGTGAAATGATTGATGGTGCACACTTGAAAACAATGTTCACCATGGAAGATCATTCTGCATGCCAGCAAAACTATGACATCCTGGATATAGAAAAAAAGCCCAGGGGAGTGGAGAACTCCATCATCTGTGAAAGGAAAATCCAAATCCAAAGCACTTTCTAACAGTTCAGGCTGTTTTGACCAATATCATTCAGGTGGATGTAAGCTCATGACCCCTCAACCTGACTACTGGTACAGAAGCAGGAAACGGCACTCCTAGAAAGTGCCTCACCCTTGCTCTTATTGCAGTTCAACTTGTGTACATTAACTGTACTGCATTTCAACTTGTGTAGAGACTTTGTGTACAGACTTTCACAGGTAGGAAGAATGGGAATATTTCAGCCTCCTTTCATAGTATTATAGGGGCTTTTTGGACCCTTAGGAGCTGTTGTGGCCAGTCAAATGCATGCCAGCCATATTTAATGGTTGGCAAAGGGGAGTGACAGTTTTCCTGGCAAGCAGGGCAGAGCCATCTGGTTGCGATCCACTTTCCAGGCATATGACAGGACTATAGCGACAGTGTTAGAAGCCACTGTTTTTGACACTGTGGCTAAGCCAAGAAATACAATTATGGTTATATGAAACTATTCAGTATGAAAAAGAAATCCCAGTACTTTTTATTAAAACCTGCCTGATAGAATTCAACCATTTTTGTCTCATCCTCAGTATTGGTGAGCTATATGGATTCAGGGAGCTTATAAAGAGGTTATGATAGAGATAGCCATCCTCTATATATTCTTCATTCATTCATTCATGGAGGTATCTCCTGCCATATGGATGTTCAATTAAACTATCATGGCTAGCAACCATTGAGCGACCTGCTCTCTCTAATTCTTTTAAAAAGCCATCTTTGATAATACCTAAATGATACTAAGGTGTATCATTCAATGGCATAAAATGTAATATTTATTCAAATCCATGTCTTGCTGCCTTTAAATGAAAATCCACCTGCAAAACCGACAGTGCACTTATCAGGGCTGGAACCAGAATACATGAATTAACTCACCCTTGTAAATTAGCCCCCAACATATTTAGACTGCAAACATTTTGCAGCCCTGCATTTTACTCATCAGAGGGGTTGATGGAGGATTGGTGGAGCATTCCATCACTCCTCTGCCAGCCCCTCTTATGAGTAAAAAGCAGACACAGAAAACATTTTGTAGTGCTCCATTCCCTGCCTCCTCCACCAACCCACTTAGTTTCCTTGCAGGACACACAGGCAGAGGCTTTGTTTCCTGTGCATCCAGTATAGATGAGCATTGGGCTGGTAATAAAGGCACACCAACACCACCAGCCTATCTCCACGACTAGACATACAGAAGGAGGATAAGGCTAGCAATGGATACTAGTCATGATGGCTACCTATTACTCCAGTATTGGAGGCAGTATGTCTCTCAGCTGCTGGAGAACACCAGAGAGAGGGTGCTGTTGTGCTCATATCCTGCTTGTGGGCTTCCCAGAGTTACCTGGTTGGCCACTGTGAGAAAAGAATGGTAGAGAAGGAAGGAGTCGCTTCCTGGCCTCACCTAATCTTCTTCCACCCACACAGAGCTTTCCCCCTTGCTCTCTCTCTCTCTCCAGTCCCAGCCTGGAGCCTCCCATATATTTGTGAGTGTATGGGTGAGATAAAGAAGAGTCAGACACAGAGTCTATGGTTTCAAATCAGGGCTACATTTATTGAATTGAAGATCTGTGAAGGGCGAAGGGCGGTACTAACCTAGCCCGGCCATTGGCCGGGAAAAAACCAATATTTGGGCGAATACATCTTAACCGCACCGGAGGCGGGTTGGTCCGCCCCCGGCCAGTTGCCCTCCATGTGGAGCTGGAGGGCTTTACCATCGTCGCCTTACTTTGACGCCTCCAGGCACCCAATGTAGGCGAGAAAGGCAAAACCTCAAAGACCTAACTCCTCTCTCCTCCCCCACTCGCAAATCTTCTCCCCGGCCCCAGATGAGGGGCCAGTGGAAGTCTGTTCTTTCATTTATTTACAACATTTATATACTGCTTCACAGCTATACAGATTCCAGAGCAGTGAACAATAAAAAGACTAGAAAAAGAAAAAGAAGAATAAAATACAATATTAAACATAGAATATTAAAAAAAGAAGAAGAATGTCAATAAAAAAGTGGCTAGTCATCCAAAGAAGGCTTCCTGAAATAAAGATGTTTTCAGGAGGTGCTGGAAACAGCACAATGTTGGTGCCTGCCTGACCTTCAGAAGCAGGGAATTCAACAACAACAAAAAGAGTTCATCTCTTTCTCTTGTTATTTCCCCCTACTTCCCAGCCCCTAACCTTGCTCTCTCTCACACACCTCTTTCTCTCACCATTTTGTCCTCCTCTCACCCCCTAGCCTTGCTCTTTTCTTTCCCATTCCAGCCCCTTCTCTCATTCTTTACACAAATGCACGCACACGCACAGCACCTTCCTTGGCAGGAGCTCTGATAGCAGCCAGAGGAGGAAGTAGGACTACCAGGTGGGGAATGGAATGGCTGAGCCTGGGTTTGAGGTAGGGAATTTATTTCCTTTTGGGGCTGGGGAAAGGTGTGTGTGTGTGTGTGTGTGGACAGGATGAGCAGAGCAATCCTATGTAGGCCTCCACAGAAGTAAGTCCCTCTGAGTTCCATGTAAGCATGGATAGGATGGCAACATTAAAAAGGAAGGATGGGCGGGACAAATGAGGGCTATTTTAGGGGCTGTTTTAGGGTCACGCGAAGGTCATTTCCCCCTCACAGAAGCCACCCTCACCAGGTCTGCACAACATGATAAGCCACAGCAACTGCCACCATGGCTTGAATATCCAAAAGGCCTGGCCGCCATGCACCATATCCCACCATGGCTTAAATAAGCCTTAAATAAGAGGTTAAATAAGCCACAATGGGCTGCAGTGATCGTGCGAACCCGGTCAGTGTAATGAATGCATGGAATCTCATCCTTCCTTTTGGTGTGTTCGTTCTTTTCAGGTTGAAACCTGAAAATCTCATACCTGTGGATATAGTCTCCAACTCCAGCATGCTCATGAAGCACACTTTAGGAAACCCATAAACTCAGCTGTTTTATAGACTCTCCGTAAAACAACAATTGTTAAACTTTGGCTTAGTAAATGTTTGTTCAAGACGCTGGACATTATTTTCCCCTCACCCTTGCAGTCTCAGCTTCCAATTTGAAAGTCCATTAACTGAAACAAAATGAAAAGTAAGGCAAGTTGCAACCTTAAACAGGTTTAAACTGAACATACCTTCAAATACGGACTTGTTTGCTCTAGAACATTATTGTGCATTAATCTCAAGTCAATGTGAATGTATCGTACAATTCACTTCTGACATCTGCACAAGCCGAAGATGGGAATCTGTGTAGCTCCAGACTTACAAGAATAATATAAATTATGTTCCACCCGTTTACTGCACAACAGAACACCAGTGGAGAAAAATCTCATGTTAAACCCAAGCCCTGCCATCAGAGCAGTCAAACATGGATGGAACCAGTACACAAATGTGAGTTTACTTTCCTTGCCTGGTTTATATATCCCCTCATTGTACAAATGCTTTCTTGAACAAAACTGAATTCAAATTGTCAGATTTGGGCATGCACAAACTCTAACTATATATGTAAGTATTTGGAAACAACCCATAGGAAATGAACATCTCATTTTATACGTGGCTTGAATATTGAATAAAATAGCTCAGAAAGAAAAATAAAGGAAAATGTGTCCTAAGCAGTGCAAGCCAAACCTCATAAGCCAAAACCATATAAATACCACAGTGTTTTCCTGCGTCATAGACATAGTAGTCATGCCAAAGTGTACTGAGGACTGGCAACCTCTGTGAACTAAATGAAAAGACAACAATTGTCACAAAACATTCTAATTGCTGAGGGGGAAGAGTCAGCCACAGAGTGCTGAAATCCAACCATGAGTTGCTGGAGCTGCTGACAGAGCGCACAGCAACATCTGTTTGGCCAGGGAAAACAAAATCTCACATAGGGCCTAGTAAAGGGAGAGGTTTTGTAAGAGGCTGGGAAACTAGTAGCAAAAGAGACAGAAGGGAGACTGGCTTATGCAAATACATGCTCTAGGACAAGGGAGGGCAGAATGTAGATCTCCAGATGTTTCAAGAGCTTTTCTACATGAAGCTGTTAATCTACTGTAACTACTTTCAGTTTCCTCACAGAATTGAGATCCAAGCTCTACACAAAGAGCTTTTCGTTTCCTGCTTTTTCTGCTACATAACTTCTAGGTGGCATTGTGGTATAGTGAAATGATGCAATTACACAAGTGGGGGAATGTGTTTTGTTTTGCTTTCACAAACATACCCTCCAACATTTCACAGATGAAAATAGGGACACACATGTGAATTTGTAAAATAGTGGTGTAGCCGAGCAGCCCGACGGACACAAGTGAGGCCCGAACTGGGCTGCTTGTGTCCGCGCGGGCTCTCAGCCACCCGCGCGGGCTTTACCTGGGCTCTCCGCGGAGTGGAGAGCCGTCCTCTTCTGTCCGATGGGTCCCGTCGCGTCACTTCCTGCGTGGAGGAAGTGACGCGACGGGACCCTACTCCGTCGCGCTGGACCCCCGCGCTCTGTTTTTGGTGGGAGGAGCCAGGGCAACAGGGCTGTTTAAGCCCTGTTGCCCTGGTTCCTCCCGCCAAAACAGAGAGCAGGCGGGGGTCCAGCGCAATGGAGCAGTGGCTCCGGCAGCGGCGGAGGCAGCGGAAGCGGCGCGCAAGACCAGGTAGGGGTCCTGTGGCCAGCGGCAGGGGGCGGGGGGGGTCCAGCAGCGGCAGCAGCGGCGGGGGGGCATGCGCGGGGGATTTCTCTGGCGGTGGCTCGAGCAGCTCGGGTGGCGTGGAGAACACTCTCCGCGCCGCTCTGAAGAGCGAGCTCGGGCTGCCGCCGCCGCCGCGGAGGGCTGAACCCGGAACGAGCCGCCAGCCGCCGCAAGGCTCGTCCCCACATCTAATGGTTAAGCAACATGAAGGTGTGATCAAGAGGGCGTGGCCAGGCAACATGAGGGCGTGGCCAAGGGTATGGCCAGGCAACCAAAGGGCATGGTCAAGTACAAAAGTTATTAAAGGAAACACACAAAATCTGATATATTATCATTATTACATTATCATATTATATATTATATATTATTTTATAAGTGGCTTTTGTATTTTTTTTTTACCTTACCTAAACCCTTAATTGTTGATATCTGGTGTTTTTCATAGGGGTGGGGTCAGTGCTTGCAGGGCAATCTCTTTCTGTTTGTTTTTAAATTGTTGGGATTGGTTCCACATTTTCAGGGCAGTTGGAGGAGGAGAAGAAAAGGAGGAGAGGAGATGCGGAGGAGAGGGAGCTTTGGGGTGGGGGGAAATACAAAAAGACACACTGGGGTTTTGAGCCCCTTCAGCGTTTTGCTCCAACACCTCTACCTCTGGTTTTTAAGCACAAGGAGTAATTTTGAGAGGCTGAACAGCTTTGTTGTTGTTTGTTATTGTGGAAAGGCCCCAGTTTAAAGCACTTTTTGTGTTCTTCTCACACAATTTAGATTCAAAGAAACACTAAAACTGGAATAATCTTACAGAATTTAACTAACTTGAATTAAGCTAAAACAAACAGTGCAATCCTATGCACAGTTACTTGGGTGTAAGTACAAATGTCTTCAATGGGTCTTACTTACTTATCAGGGGGCCTGGTCAGAGGTAGTAGGTAGAGCGTGCGCACACACACCCTCAGTCTGTTCCCTTCCTGCTTAAAGGGTCCATGGGCAAAATCGCAGCTAAGCTAAATAGCTTGCAGGAGGCATCCTATCGAGGGTGGGAGGAGCATGATGGATAGGATATCCGCCATGCTCCCCTTGCCCCTCAAAACATCTAGATGGCCAATTTCGACTGTCTAGATGTTTTACCTCTCTTTGTGAGGAAGGGAGGCCGAGTCACCACCTGGATTCCTTGGAATCCAGTAGAGCCTTGCTCCACCCCTGGGAACGTCCCCCCCATGGGGGAACCAAACACGGTCTTCTGTGTTCAGTTCCCTGCTGGTGCAGAAAGAACCATGCTGGCTATGAGGTGGGGGTGGGGTGGGCGCTCCACGGCGCTGCAACCTCGGAATGGATTTCTGAGGTTGCAGCACCTTCCAGGCCCAATCCCGTGTCCCCCCTAGACAAGGTCAGAGGGACAGAGGATTGCGTCCACAGTGGAGTAGCAGCCTTGTGTAGAAAAGTTTGTAGTCCACTTTGCAATGGCTCTGGGAGCTCCAAGGGCCACTTAACAATATTCATTTCTTGTCAGTTTGGGAGCTTGTGTGTGTGTGTGTGTGTGCATGTGCGTGCGTGCGCGCGCGCTATGCTATGCATGATGCACTTCCTCCTGCATGAGGTGAAGATAAGCAGAGCAGCAGCACACTTATTATTAACATCATTATAGCAATTCCCTGCTGTTTGTTAGTACTGTGCCGATGCATGATGGTTTAAATGCTTCGACACCTCGGAGATTATTACCCCTATGCCTGCTGCCATTATGGCACCTGCTATGATGAAGGAAGGAATATCTTGTTTCATTTAAAGCTGGGCTAGGGGATGGGAAGCTTTATAGCAGACAAAGGTGTGTTCAGCAAGGAATAACTTACAGATACTCACATAAATGTGAAGTGGATCCTACAGTATCAACCCTAACAACCATTTACATCCATCCAAAGGTATCTGGAATGCTTCATTACATGGTAAAATTTAATACATCAGCAACTACAGGGACTCAGGAAGACAGATTGAGAAAATAGGCATGGGACCTATCAAATAGGTACATTTGAAGGGTGCAGAGCTTGTGCCTCTGCTGATGTTCTTTGTTGTGTGGAGCAGCGCCAGATAGAAGGTTAAAGGGGAAGGCATTTTTCACTTACCACAACTAAGCATGCTGTGGATATTTGCAACCTTTGAGTTTTCAGTTCTGCCATGAATATTGATCCAGCTGGGCTGCATGGGCTTCATGGCAGTGGACTGCCATTTTTGCATATCTTTCTCAGATGTCAGAACGTGCACACTAGCCAAAATATTAGCAGCAGGATTAAGCTAGCAGTCTTGTGCTTGCCCCAAAAATGCACTGCACACTTTGAGCATTAAAGTCAAACTCTCAAAAACTCTCAAGGAGGTTCTTTGAGCATTCATTTAATGCTGAAATATATAGTGACAGTCTTCCCCTGCCTATCACTCCTTCTTCTCCCTCTTACCCAAAGACAGAAGAGATATCCCATGTAGTGGAAATGATGCTTTCAGAGCATCTTTTCCTGCGGGCTGTAATGGGCCCCAACACCCTTGTAGGGAAAAGACACTTGGAGAGTATATTTCCCTACAAGACAGGAGACCAGATGTGCTTCTCCCATTGTCTCTGGGCCTCCCCTATGCCTGCTACCCACTGTCTCTTCCCCAAGGTGCGTCTTTTATACCAGAGTGTAGATACTTGAACATTTCTCATTCAAGTGCCAGACATCCAGAGTGTCGATACTTGAACATTTCTCATTCAGTCATTTCCTGCACATATTCAACTAAAAAGTGGGTGTATTTGTACTGTTTTAAATTATTGAACAGCATTATGTCAGAAGTTTACTAGAATTACTCTAATGGAGTATGTTCCTTATGAATGTTAAATATTATCTCATTATGTCACACCAAACCATATACAGATAATGTAACAAGCCATTATCACAGAATCCTTTGGATAGTTTTAATCCAAGCATACCTGGATGAGATCATGTTATAATCTCTGTGAAGGAATCCTTGGAAATACATACATAAAAATAAAACAAACAGAGCTGCAGAGACTCTGAAAAGCTAACTGGATATGGGTACTTATTCAAGAAACACACACACACACATACACAGCAATCTGTGTCTTTCCTTATGGTTTGTACTATGTTGGGTTTTTCCATAGGTAAAAATTTATTGTGTAGTTACTCTCTGTGGTTTACTTCTCTTCTAAGAGTGTCACACAATATCTTATTCTATTTTAAACAAAGAATAAACCTGCTGCAAGTGGCTTTTTCTTCCCCCAGCTGCCTTGTAGCCTTTAGACACCTATATTTTACTGCATTGATTACGTGTAACATAACGGAAGAAGCAGTGTCACTTTCTGTGTCTGACAAACAATTCTCCCATGCTGTGCCTATGGTTGATAAGAAAATGGCAGGAGACCAGTCAAGCAACCGGTCAAGCAAATTTGGAAAACCTTGACAATTTCTGTCCAGGAAAACCAGAGGCCCATACAGATACTAAATAAACTCCCTTAATCATGCCAGAAATCTACATTTAAATGTTTGTAGCTGTTTAATGCATAAACTACCTGATCCTAACCTAAACACATTTACTTTGAAGAACACACAAAGCTATACTGAACATTCATTTCATTTCAAATATCTTTTCCCGCTGCATAAACCATGGTTTGATCAAAACAGAGTAGATGTCAATGAGGACCGATGACATTGTCCTTCTGAGGACAGATGTAGTATCCTGTGAGAACTGATACTGGATTCTGTGAGGAAAGGTGGAATGTCCTCTAGTTCTTGTATTTTGTCTCATATATTTAAATAATTTCTTATCAACTGCTTACATATGTTTCTCGTGAAACAGGAATTTCTCTAACAACGAGTTATTATTTTTCCCAAAGTTGTCAGCTATGTTTTTGGGAAGTAATACATTTATTTCATTATTTGTCAGCATTTCTGAGCTACACTTTCAAAACAGGATGCCACCTGCTTCACTTTTGTAAGTACTTTTTACCTTTTACAATATTCCATGCCCACTCATTTGCATCATAATTTGAACATGTACACTGTCTAGCAGTTATTCTTCCCTTTCTCAACTTTCTTATCTGAAACACATTAAACTTCTTTCTTGAGTCAGTGAAAGATTCCGTCAAAAGTCATAGCATTTCAGCACAAATATTTCCATCAGAATGCTTTGTTAGAATCAAACTAATTCAAACTTCATATGATAACACATTTTAATATATCATTTATTTCTCTATGAAAATTGTAAACTTATGAGAGAGATACACATACAAGAAAAAGTGGAAGACCAAATAACTATTTTGGATAAATATTTGCAAGGTAGCCTATTATGCAGGTGGATACAGGAGTCTTACAAGGCTTCTGGGGCAAATATTTGTCACATTTTCCATTACGCATTTGAATGGTCAGAGGAAAATGCCTTTCATGGGATTAACGACCTCCAAGGCTTTATATCCAAATGGCAAACAAATATAGAAAAGTGTGTGTGACCTGCACTTTGAATTTAGCAAAGAAATAAATTGGTAGTCTGTACAGATTATATAATATTGGCATCATATGTTCCGATCTGCCACCTCCAGTTAACAGCTTGTTGGCTGGACCAACTGAAGATTCCAAACTGTTTTGAAAGGCAGCCCCACATAGTTTGTGCTACAGTAATTCAACCTGGAAGTGATTGGGGTATGAATGATGTGAAGGAGTGGGAGCAACAATCCTCTCACACGCCTGCAGGGCGGTCTGGTCAAACCTTGCCAGTAGGCTGTCACTACCCCTTAGTCATCCACTACAGCTTGAGGAAGGGAACCTCGGGCCTCACGGATCTGTTGGAGAAGGTTGGGGAATAAGGGTGCAAGCTGCAGCCCTCTATTCCAGCTTCTCCAACCTGAAATACAATTAGGTAGCCAGTCACTTGGTCTGAGACACTGAAATTAGCACTGAGTCGAATTGGAAGGAACCTCTACCTTGAGAGGTTTCACAACATTATTCTCTCATTTGCAATTGAGTATCAGCTAATAGAGATGGGTGTACTCTCCAAACTCTTCTAGAAATCATCCATGTTTCCCAACAAAAAGACCCTGAAAAAACTCCAATCATTTTTCTGAGCAAATTTATATCCGGTTCTGAAGCAAATTAGGCAATGCTGTTAATACTGAAGTAATGAGACCTCATGTTCTTTCAGGGGTGTTTGGGGACTAACTGGGTTTTAAAAACCCACATTAAACTGTATATTGCTGCTGGTGTTTATACTAGTTCTATTGTTGTTGTTTGCTGGTTGATTCTGCATTTTATTCCTTGTTTTTATTCTGACTAAATAAATAACGGCATACTAAGCAGTGGCAGTTAGTGCCGATTGAGGCTGGTGGGGCAGAGGAGAGGGCAGATGATCAATATTCTACTGTGATTGCTGGAGGAATACAGGAGAAGACCACATGTGGCACTTGGAAGCAGTGGGGCAAATATATACCTGGTTGTAGGGGGATCTCTTTGCCACAAATGGGTGGTGGACAGGCAGGGGTCACTGCCCCATTTGCCCCAAATATAAAGCTACCTTTGCTGCAGGGATAAGGAATCTCCATAGTTCCACAGTTACAGCACATTTACAAATGTGCATTTTTTATTTACTTTAGAGTTTAAGCAAAATCTAATTAAACATTACTCTTGGTTACAGGTATGTGCAGATGTGAATTTTGATTGACCTTTCTAACTTCAGTTGGGAGTTACAAACAAGACAATTCTTTCCTAAACGAACACAATTCTCTTTCCACTCACTGAGATGTTGTCTGTGCTTTTAATTACAGAACACACAGTAAAATTGGTACTGTGCCCTGGAGGTTAACATGCCATATTGGTTTCAGTCATCCATCTTTCATTTAATTTTCTATTACAACACAGTCCACAGAATTTGTCAGAAGGAATCCTGGTTTGATATTATCTTTTTATTTATTGAAACAGAAGTGGTTCTGATGCATTCAAGGGTGGTTCCACCCACACCTCGGCAAGCTAGCTAGGAGTTTTCATCTCCTTTACCAAGTGACACAGGAAATTAGCTAGCAGCGTAGCAATCTTATTTAAGCTTTCCATGTGTCTTTCTCCATGAATAATTCTTCTACCTCCAAACCATATGGCTATTGAGATAAGCAACCAATTGAAACCTTCAAAATCCAAACTCAGGAATTGCCATATTGGGCAAGATTATTGGTTCATTTAGTCAGGATCCTGTCACGAAGAACAAACTGTACCACAGCCTTCAAGTAAAAAATCCACTAACACCCCCTCCTCCATCACAAGCAAACACGCAAAAGAAATCTACAAAAGCAATTGGCTATGGCTGTCTTCCTCACATTGCCCATTTAAGTCACATTACTGGAATATTGGCCATCATAAACAAACTAAATGCCAAAACACAACTCAGTTTAAATTATTGCAATGTGTTCTATATGGGGCTGCCCTTGAAGAGTGTTTGGAAATGGCAGCTAGCACAAGATGTTGTGGCTAGACTCGTTTCAGCTGAGTGATTTGTTAACCATATTACACTGATCTTGTATCAACTGCACTGGCTGCCAGCCTGTTTCTGGGCACAATTCAAGGTGCTGAACCTTATCTATATAGTCCTAAACAGGATATCTAGGGGCCAGGATACCTGAAAGACCCCTTCCTCCCTTATGAACCTTCCCATAGTTTTAAGATCTTCTTCAGATGCCCTTCTATGTGACCTACCACCAAGAGAGGTTAGGGTGGTGGGAACACGGGATACAGGCTTCTCTGTGGCAGCACCCTGCCTGTGGAACTCTCTCTCTGAAAGGAAGTTAGGCTAGCACCTTAACTGTTTAGTTTTAGGTGGGCTGTTAAACTTTTTTTTTGTTCTGTATGGCTTTTTAGTGTTTTAAATATATTAGCTTAACACTCTGTTTTTAAAATTCTCTTCTCTAAATTCTGCTGTTGGTGATGTTTTAAAGTTTTAAAATTGTTCTAAATGTGTGTTGTTGTTTTTTAAAAAATAGTTTTAACATTATTTTAAGTTTTAATTGTAAATCTCACCTTGTAATTGTAAATCACCTAATTGTGTTGAAAGGTGATTCATTAATTTAAAAATAAATACAAATAAAAAACACATCTATGTTTTAGGTTTCCCTATGGAATGGATGTCAATATTAGCATCTATGTATATTACACCCTTATATCGCAATCTCTGCTTATCTGAATGCTTCAAAAGCCCCCAGAAACTTCCAGTTTGAGGTGTTTCAACAAAAGCCAGCATTTGAAATTGACATTTACCTGCAAGTGTTAGGTAAATTATCTGGTGTAGATGATTGTCAGCATTCACTAATGAATATCAGCAATGTCTAATTCTGGCCTTTCACTGTAACATATGTAATATTTTGTATGTGTCTATCTCATACACATCTATTGATTAATCCAATGCAATCTCCCCCACTTGCCATGTTTCTGTTCTAAATGAATAGGAAGTCCATGCATGTACTATAATTCCTTCTAATCAATTTTGTATTGTATTGTGCTTCAGGCAGTGAAACTTGCAAAAAACACATGAGTCAGCCTGGGAGAGGATGAGGTGGGTGGAGAGATACACAAAGGAGAGAGAGAGAGAATATCCAGCAATCTGATGCTTAGACACAGAATGTCAGAATTTACCAGCCAAACATTGGATGAAACCTTCTAGTATACTTTTAAATGGAGACTTCAAAAACAGTACATGGTAAAAAGGGTGTAGCTGTATCCAAACTGGTTTCTATGATGTTAACTAGTGTGTGGATGGGGAAGAATGTTAACCAATGCAAGAATGACATTTAAAACAAACACACACATGCAATAATGTGAGCAGACTAACAGATGTTGGTGTTTTAATTTTAACCAAAGTGAAAGAGAGTCAATATGGCAGAAAATTGTAAAGAAGAAAAATTGCCATGCTTGTTAACTATGAAAAAGATAAAACAGATAAAAGAGCAAGAAGGCTTTAGCCGTAAAGTTTAAGATGACAAACCACATGTGTTCGACACTGTTATGTAGTACACCAAAGCTCCCTTCAGAAATTGGGCTCCATGCATTCAAAGACTGTGTGGAGAAGGGAGCAGGCCTGTGCATGCATTGCTGGCCCAGCCCTCAAGCCTCAACATTGCCATCTCCACTTGCTCTACCCCACATATTGGAGTGGAAAGCTTGAAGGGGAAAAGCTATGTGCATTCAGCTGAGCACACAAAGGCTCCTCTGTGAGATTGGGGGCCCCCATTGCATAGAGGAGCTTATGCGCATTGAGCTGAATTTGCATAGGTGCCCCCTTCAGACCTTCCAGCCAACTTATGGAGGTCTGGGGTGGAGCTAGTGAGAATGGCAACATTGGGGGAGGGTCCTTCAGAATGCATGGAGCCTAATTTGTGCAGAGAACTCCTATTACAAGTTTCACATGACTGATACAAGATGTCCTCTCCAGAACGTCCCAGTAATCAGGAGACTGTGGACCATGTCACCACATATCAGGGTACCCATTATGGAAGTACCCAAAGCATTTCACACCCCCATCAATGAGAAATGCTCAAACATCATTAGGTGTAGCAAGTGCGGAAAGGGCATCCTTAGCTGCTGTGTCAAGGTTGTATAATGCTCTCTCTATAGAGATCTGTATATCTAGCTCACTCTTTCAATTAAGGGGAGCAGCCAAAACTTGGCTCTTTAAGAAAGCCTTTGGTCTGTATCATCTGTTGTGCTATCAGTTTTTTGGGTTGTTCTAGTTTTCTGGGTGCTAATGTTGTTTAACTAGCAGAAGGACCAGTTCTTCGAAGGGATAAAAAAAACTGATTACTTTCTATCCTGTACTCTGAGTACTTCAAACCCCCCTTTTCACCCCCTTAAGGATTTTTTTAAAGAAAATGTTCACAATGTAGTTTTTATTAGTGATCTATAAGCAACAACCATTCCAAATTCCAGCTTTCTAGCTTAATGGGAAATAGGAGATAAATTGATGAGTCAGTGAGTCGGGGCTCTCACTTTTATATACATATATAGATAGATTAACTTTTGCCCGCGGCTTCGCTCACGTGATGAAGAGTGACCGTGCCAAGTTTGCACGGGTCGTCACTTTCCTATAGGCACTATTTGTTCGAAATTCCTTAAGGCCGCTGGCCGCTGTTTTGAATTGCTCCACAGGAAAGGTCCCCCAGGACTACATGATGGAATCCCAGCTCCCCCGGGACTACCAGCTCCCCCGGGACTGCAGAATGAAATCCCAGCTCCCCCAGGACTATCTGCTCCCCCAGGACTACACAGTGAAATCCCTGTTCCTCCCCTGGGACTGCACAATGAAATCTCTGCTTCCCCCCCTGGACTACACAGTGAAATCCCTGTTCCCTTTCCCCCAGGACTGCACAATGAAATCCCTGCTCCCCACCCCAGGACTACACAATGAAATCCTAGCTCCCCCCCCGGGACTGCACAATGAAATCCCTGCTCCCCCCCGGGACTACACAATCAAATCTCTGTCACCCCCGGGACTACACAATGAAATCCCTGCTCCCCCCCGGGACTACACAACAATGAAAGACCTGCCCCCCCCGGGACCACACAATGAAATCCCTGCTCCCCCCCAGGACTACACAGTGAAATCCCTGTTCCTCCCCTCCGGGACTACACAATGAAATCCCTGTTCCCCTGCTCCCCCCCCCCGGACTACACAATCAAATCTCTGTCATCATCCCCCGGGACTACACAATCAAATCCCTGCTCCCTCCTGCTCCCCCCCCCGGGGCTACCCAACAATGTAATCCCAGCTTGCCCCCCGGGACTACACAACAATGAAAGTCCTGCCCCCCCAGGACCACATAATGAAATCCCTGCTCTCCCCAGCCCGGGACTACACAGCAGTGAAATTCCTGCTTGCCCCCTCCCCCTTGGGACTACCCAACAATGTAATCCCAGCTTGCCCCCCCTCCCGGGACTACACAATGAAATCCTTGCTCCCACCCTGGGACTACACAACAATGAAATCCCTGCCCCCCCGGGACCACACAATGAAATCCCTGCTCTCCCCCACCCCAGGACTACACAGCAATGAAATCCCTGCTTCCCCCCCCCCCGAGACTACACAACAATGAAATCCCAGCTCCACCCCGGCTGTGATTCATATGAACATTCTGTTTTGATGCAGAAGAGATTTGCATATCCGCTCCTGATTGGCCCCTGTGGCAGTTCATACGAACCTTCTATATGTCGTTGGAGGGATTTGCATAACCGCTTCTGAATGCCCCCTGCGAACATTCCAAGTGACGCCATTGGCTCTCATCTATTTTGCGTACAGGCGCAGCGAGGGTTTTTCGGAGATTTGAACCCACCAGTCTTTGTCGGGTGATTTATTTATTTAATATATTTATTTACCGCCCAGCCAAAAGGCTCCCTTTTTTTTATGGAGAGTATGCGTGCCAAGTTTGGGGCGGATCCGTCAAAACGTGATGGAGCCTATGAGACGACGCCCCGCACACAGCAGTCATTCAGTTAGGCAGTTATTTAAAAAGTTTCCCTCCCTTTTCACCCCCTCAGAGAACATTCTAAACGGCCAAGGGGAGATTTGCATACCCACCCCTATTGGCCCCTGTAGGAATTCATACAAACATTCTAATTGTCATATGGGCTATTTGCATAACTGCTCCTATTGGCTCCTGCAGCAATCCTGAGGTGAGGCCAATTTGCATAACTGCTGCACTGTTGTTTTGCCCATAGGAGATATGAGAGTGGGGCGATTTTGCCCCCTTTTTTCACCCCCTTAGGGATGGAATTACCAAAAGTCCTTCCTTAGTGGGGCTCTACGTCATAAAAGCAATGTTCCTTCAAAATTTCATGTTCCTAGATTAAATGGTTTGAGCTGGGCGTTTATGAGTCAGTCAATCAGTCAGTCAGTCAGTCAGGACACTTTCTTTTATATATATAGATATGCACCATCAATTTTTTATTGACTGAGTGATTGCTAGGACAGAATTTTAAAATCAGCAATGATGGCTGCAATCCTATACTCACTTACCTGAGAGTAGGCCCCACTGAAATTAATGGAACTTACTTCTGAGTAGACATGTAAAGGATTGCACTGTAAAGGTATCTGATGGTATTCCAGGCTTGCCAATCATCATTTGCCTGGTCTCTTAGCAATAGTTTAAATTTCCTGGCTGAAATTCTATGCATACTAGAGCTGCTGACCAATTTAACATGTTTGTCTGGCATTCATCCAAATTAACCAAATTAAGAGCCAGTGTGGCGTAGTGGTGAGAGTGTTGGACTGGGACTCAGGAGATCTGGGTTCTAGTCCCCGCTCGGCCATGAAACTCACTGGGTGACTTTGGGCCAGTCACAGACTCTCAGCCTAACCTACCTCACAGGGTTGTTGTGAGGATAAAACGGAGAGGAGGAGGAGGACTATGTAAGCCGCCTTGGGTTCCTTGCAGGAAAAAAGGCGGGGTATAACTATAATAAATAAATAAATAAATAAATGATTAAATTTACACATATTTGCATATTATAGTAGGTAATATTTCATGAATACACAGAAATAAGAACCATTCATGGGAGATTATAATAACCAGGAAAATGTATTGAACTTTGCATTATTACTTAAACCAAGTTAAATACAACATGCCTATGACACACGCTGAACCAACATTCATGCCTTTCCAAAACATACTTGGGAGACTTTTACTCAATTCCATGAATATACTTCTAGCTTTTCTTTGTGCAGCATTATGAAACTGAGGATTTCCTCTGGAGATCGAAGGCGGAAATGTCGTATACTTATTCTCAGGGCTTTTTTTCTGGTGGAACTCACCGGAACTGAGTTCCAGCACCTTTTCTTCTATTAATTGCATTACAATTTAATCGCCATCTACTCCCGAGGAAATGTAATCCAAGAGTTCCGGTACCTTTTTCTCCAGAAAAAAAGCACTGCTTATTCTAGTATCAACCAAGGTAGGTACATATACCACACGGCAAAGGGGACTTCCTGTTCATTTTCTTTTCCTTTCAAGTTGCACGTGAATTATTAAATTCAAATATCAGATCTTGGAAGTGTTCCTTCTATGGGTAGTTGCTTACCCACCTTTTTATGTGGCTTTAAGATGGCTTTGCATGGTACATAATGGAGCAGACTCTGGAAGACTCTTTGGAGTTGGTGTGGTGGTGGTGTACATTACTAATTAGTCCCATTGAACTTACTCTCATTATGGGACAAGAAAACTGATTTATAGCTTTAAAAAACACTAGTTTGTTGCACTTAGTTCCCATTTATATCAGTGGGGCTTAAGTTAGTCATGACTAACACTGATTTCAAATGGGACCCAAGTATGGCTGAGTCTGGACCCAACACACAGTATGAAATTCACTGATGTCTTGGTTTCAGCAAACTAATTGACCTGACACTATAACATTTAGAAATCATTCAAAATTGTTTTGAATGGTTCAAGCTGCTCGGGAGTCCCTCTTCCAAGTGGATGTCCTCCTACAGTGTCTTTGCCGCTGTCCTTGTTGCTCCCTGCTTTACTTGAACTAGCCACGCTCCATCTGTTAAAAAAATTCTGCAAGAAATCTGAGCTTTGCTTAATCTTTTAAATGTGGCCATTTGTTTCCAATGGTCTTGGTGGTGCTTTACTGGCTTGATCCTAGCCTCAACAGGCTTTCATTCAGCATTACCGGGATTTGCTGCTTCTTAGTCCATGCAGCTTACAAGGTTGCTTTAACACAGGAAAGAACTGGGTTTTGAGAAGAGATCCGAGGGATGAAACTTGGTCCATTAAATAGAGTCTGGTTTTTAACTATAATGACCAGGCTGAACGATACATTCTTTTGGGAAAACTGAAAAAGGAAGCATTAAGGGGATAAGACAAAAGAAAGCAGAGAGTCTCAAAAGACTACTGGCAGAGGGTATGAGATGTAAGCACAGACATTTTCTTCTGAATGCCACAGAAAGAAGCACAATTCATCCACTCTGCTGATGTCTGTTGCACAGGTACCATTCTTTCACTGATTTAAAAATGAAATATAGGCGACAAAGAGAAGAATGCTAGATGCCAACCATAGAAAAGTAATTTGTTATCACATTTGTGAGTTATTGGATCATTCGAAAGCAGCATTAAATTCATATCATTTCCTGTGTCACGTAAGAAAATTCATTGGAGTAAAATACAATTTTACTCCAATGAATTCTTTTGGAAGAAGAGAAGCTCAGCAGATTTCTCTCTTTTGTGACCCTCTTGTGATGGTATGGGAATCCTCTAGAGATGACACAGAAAACAAAACCTTCTTAAGAGTACAGTGGAGAAAGGGAGGTGCAAGAGGGAGGCATGGTTTGGGGGTGCATAGTATTGCAGCCAGGATCAAAATGGAAAGAGAGGGCAACGGAATGGGACTATGAAGGGGGGGGGCAGATAATATAGACAAAGAGCCAAGATGAGCCTACCTAATTCCAAGAGAAGTAGGTTTTCCTGTTGCAGGGTGAACTCTGCATCTGCCCACTCTTGCTCCTTTGTGAACACACATACAGGCAGTCCCCGAGTTGCGAACATCTGACTTACAGATGAGATGAGACACATACTTACGAACGGACTGCCATAACGCCCCCTCCCCTCTTCTTCCCGGGCCCCATTCGCCTTCCTGTTCGTAATGCTTCCAACTTTCAGGTTGGAGGCGGTAGGGGGAGGAAGCCAGGACTCAACCGGCAGGCAAGGCAAGGTGGGCAGGAGGGAGAGAGAGGAAGGAAGGGGAGGATGAGAGGAAGGGAAGGAGCAGGCAGGAGTGAGCAGCCCCGCGGTGGGCAGATTCTCCGCCTGATGGACGGAAAGGAGGCGAAGAAGGGAGTGAGCAAAAGGCAGGCACACAGGCGGGGGAGGGGGCTGAGGGGGTGGGTCCACCTCAGGCACTTGTGGCGCCGACTGCCGCAGTGGCTGCCCACCCGCTTTTTAAGGGCAACTTCCCCACAGGCAGGCAAAGCTGAGGCCACTAAGCAGCGCCCAACTGACCCCACAGTAACAAACAATGTGTGGAGAACGAAAGTGGTGAAAAGGGGTAAAAGGTGGGGGGAGAGGGCAGCCAAAGAGTGTGGGCGGCCGCTGCTTGCTTGCTCGCTCACTCACTGCTTGTGCCACGGAGGGTTCTCTTGTGAGAATCCCTCCACCACTGGCTAGCACCAATGCAGTGCCAGGCAGAGGGGGAGCGTGCACAAGGGGAGGAGGAGGACGCGCCTCTGCTGCTGTTGTTATTACGTACAGTACTGTATGTACATGGTAACTTGTGTTATTACTGTATTATTACGTATTGATATTATTGTTACGTATTATTATTATTATTATTATTATTATTATTATTATTACAGTATTATTATGCACTGTATGTTATGCTTAAGATGTTTTATTGTATTTGGAAGTGTTTCTTAAGTGTTTTATATGCACAGACAGGTAAAATAAATACTATACTAAGACAAACGTTTGACTAAGTGACGTTTAATAAGAACCGTAAATACTATACTAAGACAAACGTTTGACTATGTGACGTTTAATAAGAACCATATGTACTGTTCCGACTTACATAGAAATTCGACTTAAAGACAGACTTAAGAACAGATCTCATATGTAACTCGGGGACGGCCTGTACTTGGCTCTGGCTCCAGCACAAAACTTTTTTCCTCCTCAACCCACCCATTTTCTGGCATGTTTATCTATTTAAAATAGCATTGCTTTGAGCAAGAGGAGGAATATATTTGTGACTGCAACAAAGGCCAGCCAATCAACACTTTGAACAGCTGGCTTTTCCTGGAAACAGGAAGAACCCACTGCTCCTGGACTTGATTCAGTTTGGAAGAGAGACTGCAGATCCAAAATGGCCTATGTCTGTCTGTCTTGACGCAAAGGCAGGAGGAGAATGGTGGATATAATTGGTGGATATAATTACCTAATACATTTCAAAGTTAGCAGAAGAACAAGAGGTAAATTGGATATGATTGCTACTTTTTGGAGAATGTTGCATCAATAAAAGCTTGGGAAGAACAGGACTCAGGCATTATGTTTTCCACAAAGTTTGCAGTTTACAGAACCATTACATTTTGATAAGATTTTTATTTCTTTACCGGAAAGGTTGATGTTCTGCCTTATTTATTTATTTATTTATTATATTTATACCCCGCCTTTTTTCCTGCAAGGAACCCAAGGCGGCTTACATAATCCTCCTCCTCCTCCTCTCCATCTTATCCTCACAACAGCCCTATGAGGTAGGTTAGGCTGAGAGTCAGTGACTGGCCCAAAGTCACCCAGTGAGTTTCATGGCCCAGCGGGACTAGAACCCGAATCTCCAACACTCTCACCCCAACGCCACACTGGCTCTCTTTTTGCCATAAGTGACATTCAAAGCCACTGAATAATGTGTTAAAACAACATCACTCAGACATTAGGGAAACAGCTAGAAGTGTCCTTGTGAAGTATTGTTGCTCCTCCACTAGGAACAGAGAGGCGCCAGGGGTGGTGGTGGCTGTTTCTGGGCATCAGCCTAGCCTCTCCAAGGCTTATGCACTCCCCCTCCTCCTCTGGTGCAACCAGAAGGAGTTCACAAGGAGTTTGCTTCCCTTTTTGATTAACCACACCTTGTCATCATGACATCTGCACTCAACAAACCGTGGTTAATCTTAACTATGATATGTTTGAAACAAGCTATGGTTAAGATTTATCCACACTTTAGGGTTTGAATGTTAAACTGTGGTTAATTGAAATCACAAGCAAAAACTTCTGAACTCGTCCTTGTGGCTGCGCTGCCTGGAAGAGAAGAGGGGAGGAGGACATGAGTGAGACCAGGGGAGGATAAGCTCACTCCCATCATGATAAACCATTGTTTATTGTGAAATCTGAATGCAGCCACTGTAAGCCTTGGCTACAGCCTTCTTTGTTATTTGCGTCAGCTCTCCAGAAAAAAACATGATATCTATTTTTGAGAGCTTCAGTTTCTCTTTGCATATGTTAGTTACTGACACGCTTTCAACGGCTGCTTTTATTTCAACATTTGTGGGAATTTAATATAATAAACCATAGCTCTCTTTAAAAAAATAAATAAACCTGTTTTCTGAAACCTAGCAATCTGTTTTTTGAAATCTCAGTCATAGGATTTTTGTAAGTCCACAGACTTTATTTATGCAAGATAACCGCCTATGTAGGTGACTTTACTTAGCAGCACTTTGGGGATATGCTATGGGGAGTTACTGATAGAATACAATCTAAAATAACTTAGGTACACTGTGCAAACTTGCCACTGAATCATACCCTTCAAGTCCAACCAGCACTCTACATCTACTGGCATTTGTTATTTAGGAGACTAGGGAGAATAACAATTGAAGAATATATATTGAAATAAAAATGTGAAAAGATCATCATTAACACTTTTTATGTTTTACATATTTGCACATTTTATTTGCACTAAATAGATTTTTTTTTAATGTGATGAAGTCTCTACCAAGATTCATTAACAGAATGTATCAAATACACACTAAATACTAGAAATAAAAATGTGCATTTGTTCGTAAAATTTTGTGAAGGGAAAAGACAGGAAGTAACCCTTCACATTGTTTAAAAGATTTCTGTACAGTTTGGTATCACTTGGACCAGTGGTATATAAGGAAGATTGCTTCTGGGGCTAGGTTGTAATAATTAGGGCAGGGGAGCCAAGTTCCAGGCCAGGGACCGAATCCCGCCTTCCTAGGGTCCCAATCCTGCCTGCTGGAATTCCTTAGATGGCCCCACCTCCTTTTCCCCAACCACCAGCTAATTGGTGGTTTCTGACTTTTATGCAGTATTTCCCCCATTCTAACAGGTTGAAATGCCTCTCCTAAGGCCTAGTTCCTGGAAAAAAGAGCTTTAAACCAAAATATGCTATTTATTTATTTTTGTATTTTGGCCCTGCCCATTATGCCTTTTGCCCTGCCCATCACTGGAATGTGAACCCCAAAAGCTTTTCTGAAATGGAATTTGGCCCTTGGGCTGAAAGAGGTTTTGCATCCCTGAATTAAGAATTACACATACCACTCACGACTCATTCATCTTTAATTTCACAGTATGGACATTAAACTGGTTACTGATTTGTCTAATCAATTTGTAACATTTTCTTCCCTCTCTTTCAGTGCAAGCAATTATTCTCAATTCAATTCAATTTATTTAATTATGGTCACACTCCAATCAAAATGATTTTTTATACATCACAAGATTATATTACAAAGATAATTTAGCATATAAACAGTTTAATTAAAAACCAGTAAAATGATGTATTTATCATCTGCTTTCTAATTGTACAGGCCAAGGCGCAGAATTTTTCAACTTTAAAAGTTATCTCATCCCTTGAGCCTGAGAGAAGGGAGGAAGTATAAAATGCATTAGATCTACCTAATAGATTTTTTAAATTTGAGGTGATGTAACAAGAGCGGATTCTAGGATACAATGTGATTTATTTATTTATTTTAAGATGATAAGCCTTTTTGGCTGAAGAGCAAGATATAAATGCTATAAATACATGTGTACATATATAAAAATGTGATTAGCTGGAATGCTGGGAGTTATAGGGCTGCACCCTTAGTATCTGCTGTAGACAATTTTGGAAGCAGCTCTCTCGAAGGCTTCAAAAAATGAAAGAAATTCCAAAGGGCAGGATTGAATAAGTTCGGTATTGTTGGTGTGGTGCATGCTCAGCTTGGTAATCTTTTTAGGGATCCTACTGATATCTCTAAGAGATGGGGCTGAAATACACCAAAGAAGAATTTCAAGCAAGGAGCTATTAAAGGATTTGAGTTACACTGTATTGTGTATTATTTATTTAGAATAGTTTTAATCATCTCTACTCACAGAGGCCTCAAGTGGATGTACATAAAAAGCGGTACAGCAATGTGATTAATAAAATAAATAAATATTAGAAATTGCAAATAAATAAATAAATAGCGTAACAATCAATACAATAAGACCAGGCAATCAATACAATATAATGCAATAAAATCACTAAAAATCGGAGAACACCATCAACTATTAAAGGTTCAGATAAACAATGTTTATTAACCAGCAGTCTAAAGGACAATAGGGAAATTGCTAGCATAACCTCCCTAGGGAGGGAGTTCCACAGCCGGGATGCTGCTACACAGAAAGCCCTGTCCCCACATGCCACCCATCTCCTTCTACCAGGTGGGACGCAGAACAGAGCTTCAGATTATGAGTGTTTGGGCAGGTTCATATGGCAGGAGGGAGTATTTCAAATATCCTGGCCCCAAGGTATTTGGGGCTTTGTAGATAAGAGCCAGCAGCACCTTGAAGTGAACTCTGAAACAAACTGGAAACCGATATAGCTGTTCAAGTCCAGTGTTATATGGTGTGTAAAGAGCATGTCAGATAATCTGGCCACTGCATTTTGTGCCGGCTGTAGCTTCCAAATGCTTTTCAAGGGCAGCCCCCTGTACAGTGCACTACAGTGACCTAAATGTGAGGTGATTAAGGCATGGGCCACTGTGGCCAGATCCACCTTCCCTGCAATCTTTTTGCTGGGAAAAGGTACTCCTACCCACCACCACCTGACCATTCAGGAGCACTACAGTTGATTTTGCCTAAAGGGAATCATGGTGATGGAAGAAAGCAGGCAAATTTTAGAGCAGGGGTGGGATCTTCCAGATGTTGGACTCTGACTCCCATGAGCCTAGGGACAGAGGCGTAGCGTGGGGGGTGCAGGGGGGGCCGGCCGCACCGGGCGCAACATCTGGGGGGGCGCGCTCGCACTCGCAGCTCTCTGCCCCTGCCTGGCAGACGGAGAGGAACAGAGCAGAGGTGAGCCCGGCCGTTCGTTACTCAGGGGCGAGAGAAGCAGCAGCAGCAGCAGCTTCTGCCAGCACAAGGCGGGGGGATACACTCCCTCCTCCTCCTCCTCCGGTAAGCGAGGGAAGCCCAGCCCCAGCGTGACTCTTTCGCAGCTTGCCAGAAAGATTCCGACTTCCAGGACTTGCGAGTGAGTTTGAGCGCCAGCTGTGTATATCGTACCGGGACAAACGCTGTTGAGATGCTGGGGGTGTTCGTTTGTTTTACCGCGTTTGCTAGAACCGTGCGCCCCCCCCATCTCCTCTCCCTTTCTCGCCCCTCGTTTGTTTGGAGGTGCCTTTCCACTCTCCCCCGTGGCCGGGGGCGGGTGGGGGTGGACTTTTTTTTTATGGTGGTGGGAAGAGGCTGGGCCGAATTGGATGTGCGTGTCCGATCTCAGGGACGGGAGACTGATTCCTGCCAACAAGGTTCTCCCAGCTTTGGAGGTGCAGAAGACGGTTCCTTCATATTCTGAAAAGAGCAGTTCTGTCTGTCCGCCTCCGTGGTTGCTGCGGCAGGAACTATAGACATGATGATGATGATGATGATGATGATGATGATGATGATGCAAGTGTATCTTTAAGCCGGCTGGGGTGAGGGGTGAGAGAGGTGAGAATGTAGCAGAGAGTAAATTGCTTAATTTCCAGTATCCTGTTACGATTTCTCAAATTTCTTAGACACCTTCCTCAGAAAAAAACTCAAGGCGTCTTCCAGCAGGGATAAAAACGAACACAAATTTTAAACGTCTAGAAACACATTTTAAGTGTGGCGTAGTGGTGAAAGTGTTGGACTGGGACTCAGGAGATCCGGGTTCTAGTCCCCGCTCGGCCATGAAACTCACTGGGTGACTTTGGGCCAGTCACTGACTCTCAGCCTAACCTACCTCACAGGGTTGTTGTGAGGATAAAATGGAGAGGAGGAGGAGGATTATGTAAGCCACCTTGAGTTCCTTGCAGGAAAAAAGGCGGGGTATAAATGTAATAAATAATAAATAATAAATAATAATAATAATTTAAGCACCTAGAGTAATAGAACATAGGGAGACTAGAAATACCTTGAGTACCGTGTTGTAAAGCTCTACGTGTGCATGTGTGAGTATGCCTGTGTGTGAGCTCTTTTATCGCTTTGCATGGAGCACCCTAAATTTGGGAGGGAAAGGATCGTTTGCAGAATTTGAGCACTGAAAGGGATACCCCCCTCCTCCAAACAAGCAACTAGTCCAACAGTTGCACCAAACTAGGGAATCATCGCACTCAAAATATCAGTAAAAGATACCTTTGGGTGGTAGCCCCCCCCCCCCGCCCCAGGTTGGGGCGGTGGGGGGGCTACCACCCAAAAGGTGTCTTTTACTGATATTTTGAGTGTGATGATTCCCTAGTAGCACAAAACCATGAATTGGGACAAGACAAGACTCACCTTAAATACATAAGCCAAGCCCTGCTGGGTCAGACCAAAGGCCTATCTAGTCCAGGATCTAGATTTCCCACAGTGCCCAACTGGATGCCTATGGGAAACCCCCAAGCAGGATTTGAGAGGAGTTGAAGAACTGGCACTTGTTGGGAGGAGGACAATGCTGGTGCCATCACTGTTTTTGTGCCGCAGTTGCTTTTCTCCTGTAACTGTTTGAACTAGCAGTGCAGGATTGGTACAGTCTCCATGTGGATTCCAGTAATTATGTGTTTTTAGATAGAAAAAAGTCCTACAACTCTCATAATTGGCTGGGACATGCTGGGAGTTGTAGGACCTTTTTTCTGTCTAAACATGCATAGGATTGCACCATAAGTGGGTTTGAATCAGATACTTGAAGAACTGTCTATTTGCACATTTCTATGTAGGATTTTTTTTTTTTTTTAAGTATAAAATATGGAGGTGTCAGCACAAGCAAAATCTCATCACTGTGGGGTGGAAACCCTTGAGTGACAAAATGGTGGTGGTGGGAGAAGGAGAACAGGCAAGATAATCCACTTCTGTAAACTCCAAGTTTGCTTCTAATTTAGCAGAAGTTAAATTGACACGGGTCTTTTATCCAAAGGTTATGCATGCCACGTGACCGGATCACTGTGCATGGTTGGTCACTTGCAAAATAGATTAGCCCCGTGTGTGGTTTCATGGGGTGGGGTGGGTATTTTAAAGGCAAAAGAGAGTTCTGTTCATGTCCTCTCAGCAAAGGTCAAATATGTGATTAGTTTGTAATACCTGGTATGGTACTGTGCTAAAATCCATGGGTTAGGGGGCGCAAATTACTTGCCTTGCCCCGGGTGCTGACAACCCACGCTACGCCACTGCCTAGGGATTCATGAGAAGTTTGCCCCATTGAGGGTTTTTTCTTTATGCATACACACAATTTGCACCTCCCAGACCTGAACACAGACCCAATTGCAATTTGCAGTCAGAAATCCAAACATTTTTGAACTACCCATACATTCTGCAAAACACAAAAAGTGTGTTCGACAACATGCACAAATTTGAAAAATCCACAAAGGAAAATGCAACCATTTCCCAAATTTGCACAAAAACGTTTTAGTGCATGTGTCCAAAAATACCACATTTAAAAATGAGCACAAAAATACATACACTGCATGCAAATTTCCATAGGGACTTTAAAAAATATAATCACAAGTTTGCGTGCAGACATGGGAGGCACAAGCTGCACTTCAAAACCACCACCACCCCAACAATCTCAGGACGACATTGACAAATCTATCCATCCTGTTCCTGACTCCCAGCTGAGCAGAAGCACAGGAAAGAGGCTCCAGCTGTTTTGGGGGCTGTGATAAGGCAAGCAGGCTCCCAGAGAGCGAGCAAACAGAGCGAGCGCACAGGGAGAGCAAACAGGAGTTTGGCAGCGGAGTTCGGCAGGGGAGGTCAAGGGGGAGGTCCCTAAGAAATTTTCTAGATTGTTTGTTTTGTTCTAATACCACACACTTATAGGCCAGGGGGACTCTGTTGTCAACATTCAGGGAAGGCAGGACAAGGCACCGGCCATTCCAGTACGAAAAGAAAGGCAGAAACATAAAGGGAACAGAGAACTATGGAAGGAAAGGAATCTGCAATGGTGGTGACCTGCAATGTGTGTGCAATGTTTGTTTTCCTGCCGGAGATAAACGTGGCCTACACGTGCAACAAGTGCAAGCTGGTCACGCTGTTGGAAGAAAAGGTCAGAGGACTGGAGCAGCAAGTGTCAACCCTCAGGAGTATAAGAGAAAGTGAAGAGTTCTTAGACAGAACAGTGGATCTACAGCAGCAAAGCACAGTACAGGAGCCAGAAGGGCAACGGCAGGCTGAGGCAGAGTCGGAGGCTGCTGAGGCAAGGGAAAATAATGTAGGGGGAACTCCCTGGAAAAGGAGTGTTAGGAGCAGAACAACTAGAAGACATTCTGCACCTGTGGAAGCAGTGGAGCTATGGAACCGCTTCCAGGTACTTGAGGAAGAGAGCAGAGGACAGCCTGCAGAGGATTAATTACCGGGCACCCAACGTGACAGCGAGCAAGAGGCTGAAGGTCAGTCAAGTAAGGCCTACAGCAAGAGAAAGAGAAGAGTACTAGTAGTGGGAGACTCCCTCCTGTGGGGGATTGAAGCCAAAGTATGTCGCGAAGACCCATGGACTCGCCAGGTGTGCTGTCTCCCCGGGGCGCGGATTAAGGATGTGACAGAGCAGCAGCCGAGGCTCATACAGCCCACCGACACATACCCCTTTCCACCAAGCGGAGTTACAAAGAAATCACGACAGACTTTGAAGAGTTGGGAAGGGAACTCAAGAACTTGGGGCCCAGATAGTTTTCTCATCCATCCTTCCAGTACTTGGAAGAAGAATAGAAACGGAAAGAAAAATACTCCAAGTGAATGACTGGCTATGAAGGTGGTGCCGACACGAGAGATTTGGATTCTGGGACCATGGGCTACACTTCCTGGAAGATGGACTGCTGGTAAAGGATGGATTGCACCTCACAAGGAGTGGGAAGTATGTGTTTGGCCACAGCATGAGGAACTTAATCAGGAGGGCTTTAAACTGAATCCAACAGGGGAGGGAGACATAAACTCGGGGGTAACAATGGAAGAAGGCCTCTGTGCCACAACGGAAAGAACAGCTCCAGTGGTGCCCAATGATAGTCTACCACAAAATGTAGGGGGAAAGTCGGACTATAAAGCACATAGTCTTCGATGTCTCTATACTAATGCCCAGAGTATGGGCAACAGACAGAACAAACTTGAACTCTTGATACATGAGGGCAAATACGACTTGATAGGGATAACTGAAACCTGGTGGGATGACTCCCATGGCTGGAATACAGCAATTGAAGGATATAACTTGTTCAAAAGGAACAGAAGCAACAGAAAGGGAGGTGGAGTTGTGCTGTATGTTAAAGATACATATCTCTGCACAGAGATACAGGAAGAGGAGCTTGGCAGCCCCATTGAGAGCATCTGGGTTAAAATTAATGGGGCAAAGAATAAAACGAAAATGGCGGTTGGAGTCTACTACCGACCACCCAATCAAGGAGAAGACGAGGATGAAACTTTTGAAAAGCAAATTGCCATTGTTTCAAGGAGGCATGATGTGCTAGTAATGGGGGACTTCAATTTCCCTGATATCTGTTGGGAGACTTATTCAGCCAAACATGGCCCCTCCAAGAAATTCCTGACCTGTGTTGCTGATAACTTCCTCCTACAGAAAGTGGAGGAAGGAACTAGGGGATCGGCTATCCTTGACCTGATTCTAACCAACAGAGACGAGTTAGCGGATAAAGTGGCAGTTTTGGGAACTCTGGGGGATAGTGACCATGTTATACTTGAGTTCTTGATTCTAAAGGAAGCAAAAGCTGAGTGTAGCCAAACGCGTACCCTGGATTTTAGGAAAGCCAATTTTAACAAACTCAGAACAATGATAAGTAAGATCCCATGGCAAGCGACTCTAATGAGAAAAGGAGCCCAAGATGGGTGGGAGTTTTTTAAAAAGGAAATTTTAAAGGCACAATTGCAAACAATTCCCACAAAGAAAAAAAGCAGAGGATAAATCAGAAGAAGCCAATGTGGCTTCACAATAAACTCAAAGATGACCTGAAAACAAAAAAGGACATGTACAGGAAGTGAAGGAAGGACAGGCTACAAGGGAAGAGTACAGGCAGGTAGCACAGAACTGCAGGAATAGTGTCAGGAAGGCTAAAGCTGAGAATGAACTAAGGTTAGCGAGGGATGCTAAAAACAACAAGAAAGCTTTCTTCAGATACATGCACAGTAAAAGACAGAGGAAAGAAATGGTGGTTCAACTATGCAATGAGGATGGCAAATTGATAACAGAAGACAAAGAAAAGGCAGAAGTGTTCAATTCCTACTTCGGCTCGGTTTTCTCCCAAAAGAGGGTCTATGACCCCCCCTGGCAAACCTGAAGTGCAGACTGAAGGGGCAGGACTGCAGCTTGAGATTGATAGGCAAATGGTCAAGGAGCACCTGATTACTCTGAATGAGTTTAAATCTCCAGGGCCTGACGAGCTGCATCCTAGAGTAATAAAGGAACTGGCAGAAGAACTCTCAGAACCACTGTCTATTATCTTTGAGAAATCATGGAGGACAGACAGGTGAAGTGCCAGATGACTGGAGGAGGGCAAATGTTGTTCCCATCTTCAAAAAGGGCAAGAAGGAGGAACCTGGGAACTATAGGCCAGTCAGTCTGACATCAATCCCAGGGAAAATTTTGGAGCAGATTATAAAGAAGTCAGTCTGCAAGCACCTTGAAAACAAAGCAGTGATTACTAGAAGCCAACATGGATTTGTCAAGAACAAATCCTGCCAGACTAATCTGATCTCATTTTTTGATTGGGTAACCTCCCTGTGGACTGTGGGAATGCTGTGGACATAATATATCTGGACTTCAGCAAAGCTTTCGACAAAGTGCCTCATGATATCCTGATTAGCAAGCTAGCTAAAAGTGGGCTAGATGGAACAACTATCAGGTGGATCCACAATTGGCTACAGAATCGGACTCAAAGAGTGCTTATCAATGGTTCCTTCTCAAACTGGGGAGAGGTAACGAGCGGGGTACCACAGGGCTCGGTCCTGGGCCCAGTGCTCTTCAACATTTTTATTAATGACTTAGATGAGGGGGTGCAGGGAATGCTTATCAAATTGCAGAGGACACAAAGTTGGGTGGAACAGCTAATACTCTGGAAGACAGAAACAAAATTCAAAGCGAATCTCGATAGGCTGGAGCACTGGGCCGAAAACAACAGAATGAAATTTAATAGGGATAAATGCCAAGTGCTTCACTTAGGGAAAGGAAACCAAATGCAGAGTTACAGAATGGGGGACACTTGGCTCAACAATACTACAAGTGAGAAGGATCTTGGAATTGTGGTAGATCACAAACTGAATATGAGCCAGCAATGCGATGTGGCTGCAAAGAAGGCAAATGCTATTTTGGGCTGCATTAATAGAAGTATAGCTTCCAAATCATGTGAAGTGATAATTCCCCTTTACTCAGCACTGGTTAGGCCTCATCTTAAGTACTGCTAGGCATGCAGCCGAACCAGGAGGGGCCCCCACCACAGGCCCACCTCGACTCTCCACAGGGGCGCCCCCCCGCCTCGATCTTCTGAGCGACGCGGAGAAGTTCTCCGTGCCGCTCAACCCACCTCTCCGGTCCTGTCGCCACTGGAAATGACGCTACGGGACCCTGCACAGGCGCAGAACGCGGCACGGGGGTCCAGCGCACCTGCGCAGGGTCCCGTTGCGTCATTTCTGGTGCTGGAAGTGACGCGACGGGACCCGAGCTGGCCGCGCGGGCGGCTTGCCACGGAGAGGCGAGCCACCCCGAAGACAAGGTAAGGCCTTGCGCGGGCATGAGTGGGGCCGATTTCGGCCCCGTTCTGCCCGCGTGAGGCTCGATGTTCCAACTCTAAACTGCGTCCAGTTCTGGGCACCACACTTTAAGAAGGACGTAGACCAGTGATGGCAAACCTATGGCACGTGTGGACTGCTCTGCTGACACGTGAGCCATAGGTCACCAGGAGAGTCACCGCCTGGCACCAACACTCCCCGGTGGCGGCGTGAGGCAGCGTCATGCTGCACGCCCGGGCTCAGGCCGTGACGCAGCGGGCGGGCCGGGCCGACGGGCCTACCTGCTGCCTCCTTGCTGCCCGCGCTGGACCCGCCGCCACCCGTTGCGTCATGTCCGGCACGCTGGATGCCCGCGCTGTTTTTGGTGGCGGGGGGGAACCAGGGCAACAGGGCTGCTTCCCCCCCCCGCCAAAAATAGAGTGCGGGGATCCAGCGTGCAGGACATGACGCGATGGGCAGCGGTGGCGGGTCCAGAGGCGGCGGCGGTGGCTTCAGCTCCGCGCCGCCAGAATGCTCCGCACCGCCAGAAGAGTGATGGGTGGCGGCGGCAGCTTGAGCGGCGCGAATGCTCCGCACTGCTCAGAAGAGTGATGGGCGGTGGCGGCAGCAGTTCGGGTTCCTCTTCGGGGCGGCGACGGAGGCCGGGCTGGAGCCGGTGGCGCCGGGCGAGCTCGAGCGAATCCGCCGCGTGAGGGTGAGCTGGAGCTTCGTCACGATCGTGCCCACTGGTGAGCGAGCCCGCCCAGCCATCCCCGTCCCAGCGGGCTTCAAGGGCGGGTGCTCAGTGGCCTTGTCCCAAGTCAGGCCTGCTCGGCCTGGCCGCCCATCCTTTCGACTGGGGCTGCTGGAGTGCCTGCGGGCCCTTCTTCACGCTTATGCACTCAGCCCGGGACCAGGCTGCCAGTGGGCTCGAGGTGGCCCCATGTGGACCCCACACCCCCGACCGGGCTGAAAAGATGGGGAAGCCACATGCGGCACCGGGCCGGCTCTCACCGCCGCAGCCAGTGCCCATTCGGGCCTTTTGCCCAGCGAGGCGGCAGCCAGTCGTCAGCCCTGGGAGACACCGGCCTTTCTTTGAGCCGCCAGCCGTGACTACAGTGGCAGCGTTTGGTGCCTGAACGGGGTGGGGGCTCAGGCTGGTTTCCCACAGTTTGCCCCTGCCGAAGGCCGCGTTTGGGACCGGGGGCTCTCCCGCCCGCTCACCCGCCCCTGCTCTCCTCTCCCTCCACAGGCTGTTTGTATCATTGAAAGCCCTGTTTCAATGAAAAAAACTGTTTGTATCATTGAAAGCCCTGTTATTGTGTTTTTCTTTTAAGACAAAAGATGTTAATTAGTTCAGACAACTGTATGAGTTGTTTTTACTAAACTAAAACCCCAGTATTAATTGCAGTGTTGGCACTTTGAAATAAATAAGTTGGTTTTGTGTTGCAGTTTGGGCACTCGGGCTCAAAAAGGGTTGCCATCACTGACGTAGACAAACTGGAGAGGGTTCAGAGGAGGGCAACAAGGATGATAAAGGGACTGGAAACAAGGCCCTATGAGGAGAGACTGAAAGAACTGGGCATGTTTAGTCTTCAGAAGAGGAGACTGAGGGGAGATATGATCGCACTCTTCTAGTACTTAAAGGGTTGTCACACAGAGGAGGGCCAGGATCTCTTCTCGATCATCCCAGTTTGCAGGACACGGAATAATGGGCTCAAGTTACAGGAACCAAGATTCCACCTAAACATCAGGAAAAATTTCCTGACTGTCAGAGCAATAAGACAATGGAATCAACTACTTAGGGAGGTGGTGGGCTCTCCCACTCTGGAGGCATTCAAGGTGCAGCTGGACAGCCATCTGTCAGGGATACTTTGACCTGGATTCCTGCATTGAGCAGGGGGTTGGACTCGATGGCTTGGTAGGCCCCTTCCAACTCTACTTTTCTATGATAATTTCTATGATTCATTCTAACATCAGCCCCAGTCAGCATGGCCAATGAGATGACGTGAGTTGTAGTACAACAATATCTGGAGGGCTGCAGCTTCCCCCCACCTTTCTAGAGGGATATCAGCTAGTAACCCACAGAAGACTACTTTACTAAATTGAATTTGTGCTTTTAGCCATTCCACCAGAAGAGTTAAAAGCTAAATCCTGTCTTCCTTCACATGCCTGGCAACAAAAGAATGCCTGTTCCACAATGTGACTGAATAGAAAACCAAATGATCTGTAACTGACTAAATATTTGCTTTGATGAAAACAGAAGATAAGAGAGTTCCAAAGATGACTGACAATACTTTACTGCCCATCCCAGAAACCAAGGACCCACTTGCTGACACCCAGGAAAACACAGTGGACTTTAATTGCCCCTGTGGAGATAAGGAAGAAAAGTAAAGTCAAAACCCTCAAGGATTCTACAAGCCAGGACAAGGACTGAGGAGAATTCTTATTTGCTACTGAATGGTGGGGTAGGAATTTTAAGGCAATGGTCTTATCAAGCATATCAAAGATGCCTAGATTAGAAAGCTGTCTGAACCAAAGTTTGCTTTTGACCTATTACTGGCAGGAAGCTTGGCCTGGGGAAAAGTGAACATTATGAGAAAAAAATCTTGTTCAATAAGGTTTATGCCCCAGACAGGTCTAAACCACAGAGAACAAATAGGGAAATGTCTATAGAACTGTAGAAGTAAAAACAAAATATCAACAAATATTAATAAATATGAAGAGGTGGGATTAAAAGGGTACAGTAGCCAATCAGGGTACGGTAAAAAAATCACATCAATATCATGTTCAAGTGTAGAACTATAAAAGTGAAGGGAAGATACAGGGTGGGGTCGCTCCTAGGAAGGGGTAACCTCTGCTAGCAGAAAACTGTGTTAGTAATGTATGCATTATACTTTGTCTTGT
Organism: Shinisaurus crocodilurus; assembly: GCA_021292165.1. Lineage (NCBI taxonomy): Eukaryota > Metazoa > Chordata > Lepidosauria > Squamata > Shinisauridae > Shinisaurus > Shinisaurus crocodilurus. Next base: position 170,239,091 of record CM037880.1, on the reverse strand, counting down.
TCTCTTTTCCTGTTTTAATCTTTGTCATCAAATACCATGTTGTCAATTTTTTCTATAATTGTCTTAAATATATTTGCTTGTGTTGTTAATAAATGTTTTAAAATATTGTCTGTGAGCATCTGTTTATAAAGTAACTGTGTTGTTTGTGAAGGACTCAGTCCTTCTCAGCATCAGGAAAATCATATATTTCTGAACCCAGATAGAGACAGGAAATTGGAACTTGTCATGAGAAAATGGAAAATCTGCTTAATCAGATTTATTATCCTTAAATTCTTTCTCCTACAGTGGTTATACAACTTTTTTCACCACAAATTTGTTTCAATAAAGCTAATACTAGAACTTTTCCAATGCTTTAAAATTGCCATTACTAGAAACATATAATAGCAAACTTTTTGAAAAAGCAGCACTCATACAAGAAATATCTTTAACGAGCTCTGAAAATATACATAAAATTGCTAGTAGCAAGAAAATTTACCAGAATTTAAATGGTTCTTTTACAGTGCAATCTTATACATGTCTCATCAGAAATAAATCCTATTGAGTTCAATGGGGCTTACTCTCAGACAGCCTTAGAATCCAATTTCTACTGTAATGATTTTATTACATTACCGTTCCCTTAGCATACCCACTTAAGATCACTGGCTTGTCTTCAGCAGCCATTATGCATTCTTGATCTTTCATAATTAAAATGTGAAAGAGGCAACCTTCTTGATGCCACAGACTGAGATATCAACATCACCAGTCATCTCCTCAAATATAGTACATTTCAATGGAGAAAATTCATATAATCAACTGCCCCACACCAGTGTACTGTGGGCAAGATCCAACAGGGCCAGTGCACGACATTTTCCTGCCTAAGGAAGAGCAGCAAATGGTGCACACCTCCCAAAGTCAAGGTGCATAATATCCTAGACTGGTCAAGTTATTTTGGCACCTGAGACAGAAAATCTCATAAGCACCTCTCCCGCTTCGTGGCAGAAAATATACATAATAATAAATTAAATAATAATTTGCAGTCCTTCCATTACACTCAAAATCTGCTGCCTGTGGCAGCTGCCTAACTCTTTCTAATGGTAGGACCAGCCCCGAAATCCAACCCCACTCCAATATCTCTCTTGCGTTCAAGCAGAAAGTGCTTCCAATCACATATGAAGAAGGAGGAAGCATCAGTTCCTTCTGAGAGCAGCCCCTTGAACCTTATGGGTTGCCACACTAGATGGACACTTGACCTTGAGAGGGGCTCCTTAGGGAGTGTGGGGCCTGCTGCTTGAAAGGAGAAGTTTAAATATGTTCCTGTGTATGAGCAGAGCAGATGCTCACACTGCTCTAGAGTTCAGCCTTTGCAATTAAGAGATGAGAGATGGAATATTCATGTATAAATGTGTGAATTGACCCCTAAATTTTTATTATTAATTTTTATTGTGAATTTCAACAAAAAAAACCATAACAAGAAAAAAAAAAGGGTGGGATCTTGCATAGATTGAAATGAATCACTTACAATGTGTACCTATGAGTATATATGTGTATATGAAAATACAGCACCCGCTAATTGATCCAAAGTAAAAATCAACTTATCAATCCAAGTCCGCCACATGAATCTTTTCTTACCCATTTTTAAATCTGGGTTTCCTCATAGAGTCAATATAGCATGATAAAATGGATCAAATTGTAATTCACATGATATTATATGCCATACCTCTCTGACCGCAGTAGTTGTAGGAGGAACCCTATCCATTTTAGTGTGCCGAGAGCCTAACATGATCCTCTCTCCATTTGGAGAGAGGATCCAGACATAAAGTTTCCAAAACTGACCAAGATCAAAAATCTAATCTAAGTGGGAAAGAACAGGCCTGGGGCTCACACTGGCTCAGCTTGTCTGAGTGTGGAAAGCTAAGCAGGGTCAGGCCTGGTTATTACTTGGATGGGAGACCCCTCCTCTAGTTTCCTGCACTGAGCAAGGGGTTGGACTCGATGACCTTGTAGGCCCCTTCCAACTCTATGATCCTATGATATCCTATGAAAATTTAGTATCGGTCAACAAATAAGCCCTATGAATAAAGCAAGATCTGGAAGGCCAAACCTGCTTTGTTTAATTGGAAGTTGCATCCTTTTCAAAGAAATTTGTGGCGGGGAGGATCCCAAAGAAATTTACGAAACACAGCATTACATTTTTGACAATATTTTCCATGTATAAATAGAGGAATCCCACATAAAAAATATACAATCTGAGGCATAATATTAATCTTAAATGTATTATTAACCTTACCCCACAAACGCAACTTTAGAGATACCCATCTATCCATATGCCATGAGATCTCATTAATCAACTTACTCAAATTTAGGTTGATCATTTGAGATATGTCTCTCGGAATAAGTATTCCCAAATTAGTAAGATTTGGGCACCATCGAAATTGTCTATTAGCTAATACACTATGAGATATAGTATCTCCAGTCTGCATCAATTCAGACTTTGACCAGTTAATTGAATAGCCAGACAAATAATCAAAATAATTAATATTAATATTAATTACTGAATATTAAATACTGAAACAGTCATCTGAATCAAAGCTGGAACAGATGACTGGAGTTTCAGATAAACAATAAAAGATCATCAGCATAAAGAATTCTAAATGATCATACGCAAATACGTGAATACTAGTATTCTGAGAGCCAGTGTGGCGTAGTGGTTAGAGTGTTGGACTCGGACTCGGGAGATCTGGGTTCAAGTCCCCGTTCGGCCATGAAACTCACTGGGTGACTTTGGGCCAGTCACTGACTCTCAGCCTAACCTACCTCACAGGGTTGTTGTGAGGATAAAAGGGAGAGGAGGAGGAGGATTATGTAAGCCACCTTGGGCTCCTTGCAGGAGAAAAGGCGGGGTATATAATAAATAAATAAATAAAATTCTGTCTAATAGCACGCACCAGGGGTTCCAAACATAAATCAAACATCAATGGAGAAAGTCTGCTATTTCTTCCAAGTATAAAAAAATCTGAATAAAGACCATTGGTCATAACTCTAGCTTTTGGGTTTGCATATAAAATTCTGACCCTTTCAAAAATTATACAGGAAAGCAAAAATTTCTCAGTGTAACAAAGATAAATTTCTAGTGCATTTTGTCAAAGGCCTTTTTGGCATCCAAGGAAACAATGGCAGCTGGGGCTGTTCTATCAGCATTGGGCAGAGCAATCCTATAGCCCCTAGACATCATCTAGGGGGGCATAGGATTGTTTGGATTCTCAGCTCCAAGGTTGGAAAAATTGCTCTGACCTCGGAGCTGTGGATCCGCACATGGATCCCCCTCTTCCCCTTGCAGCTGGTGCAGAAAGAACCATGCCAGCTCCTTCTCCAAGGTCACAAAGCAAGGAGGGGAGGAGACTGGTGTCACCAAGATACAACACATCCTAGCAGCGCCTCAGCCTCCTTCCCTCCCCCTCTGAAGCACCTCAGTTAGACAGCCAAAATCGGCCATCTAGTTGATTTTCAGGGCGGGAGGAATGTGGAGGCGACCTTCACCTCTGAGCTCCTCCTGCTCTGCATAGGATGCTCATAATCTTCTGAGTTTGGAAGATTATGAGCATCCCCATAGGATTGTGCCCTAAAGCAATCAAATCAACAACTAATCCAACATTATCAGGCTCCTGTCTATGTGATGCATCCTGTCTATGTGATGCATCCATTTTTTAATAAACGCCACCTAATCAGGTCGAACTAGTGTTGTAATAACTTGTTGCAAATTATTGGCCACAACTGCAGTTAATATTTTAATTACCAACGTTAATTAACAAAATAGGTCAATAGTTAGCACAATAAGTATGATTGTGCTAGACATAGGAATCACAGTGATATAATCATCATTTAGTGATGATGGAAGAGAGCCCGATTCAAAAATATAATTATAAAGACGATAAAGCTTTGGGACCAAAAGGCTGAAAAAGGTTTTATACCACTCAATTGGAAACCCACCTGGACCAGAGCTGATCTCCCAATGTTCATATTTGTAATTGCTTTCGTAATTCCTCAATATTCAGAGAAGTCAAGAGAAACTGTCATTGTGAGGAACCTGAACATGGAAGATTAACCTGAGAAGAAGAAAAAATCCATATCCTCCTTCGATATTTCATTACCCATATGATACGAATCAGAATAAAACTTTAAAAACTTTGAATTTATATCTTTGGGAGAAGTAGGTGCCATAACGCTCTCATCTTTAATAGCAGAAATAACATTTCAATGCTTTTGCTGTTTAAGGCAATTTGCCAGAATCTTACTAGGATATTCACCATTTTCCCAATATGCCTGTCTGTCACAGACAGGTTAAGGCAAATTCTGTCTGATATGAAAGCATATTATTCAACTCACTATTTAACGTTCTGTAGCTCCTGATAAAGTTGAATGGTTGGAGAAATGTTAACATAATATAGCCTCCCGTAATGATAGCAGACAAATAGGACTTGTTTTCACTTTTAGCCTTATACCACTTTTCCAGCTATCCTTAAGACCAGCACTATTTCTCGTGGTATAATTAGAATTGTGGTTTAAAAAATAAATAAATCGAAAACCTGTGGTTTGAAGAGCTAGTGATTTATTTAAATATGACTGAAGCTGGTAGATCATGACTCTGGGATTTCTGATTCTCAAACTTGTATCTTGGAATGCTAGAGGCTAAAGGAAAAATGTCGGCTTAGTGTTTATTTGGTTTATTCAGTAATTATGTTCTGCTTTTTAATATGACCTTGGAGCCAGATTTAAAGATGCATCACATATTGTGCTCAGTGTCTACCATGCTTTGAGTTTACATATATCATTATACACTGGTCTAGGTAAGCACAATTTTGTTATTTTGTACTACTTCGTAGAGTTTCTTTTTAATTTTTTTCATTTATTTTCAACAACACTACAAAAAAAAACGCACAACACAAACCAAAACTAAAAATGGACTTCCGATTTTCTCTAAAGCAAATATAAGTGACAATACTTTCTCCTACTCTAAAAATACAAAGAAAGTTCTATTTTTTTCCATTGTCCAAAAAATCTTCCCCTTATTCATCAAGCCCACAGATAGACAAAACCTTTTCTCTACACATAATCTATTAGAGGTTTCTGTTTAACTATCTAATAATGTAGGTTAGTTAATTCTACTGCAAATATCTTCCCCATCACACTTCTATTATAAACAGTATTAAACTAATCACACTGCCAAATCGAATAAAATTTTCAAGAATCCTTCTTTTTTTCTTTTCCCTTTTCTCACATATAATAAGCACATTCCTTTTTGTTATCCATATATCTAACAAACCTCCAAATGCCTTTATACATTTTAACCAATTCATCCAATAACATAAAATCACATTACCTCCTCTTATAAAAAATGTATGTAACCTTTTAAGCACATATTTTCAAGTATTCTATTAATACATTATAACCAGGGTTATTAGGTCCATTTTAACATACATACATTCATATATTCTTATCTTGTATTCCCAATAAAAGGAAAAAAAAGACATCTCCAAAAAAACATTCCATCTTATTTCCCCCACCCAAAAATAAACAAATCATTTTTTTCTTTATAAAGAAGTCAGTTAGAGGATTCCACTCTGCAATAAGGATATATGTTATCTTTTCTTCAATTAATACCATAAGCCATCTTTGCCAGTCTCACCAACCAAGTCCTCTTCCTCTATCAAAGACGATCTTTTCCAGCTTCAGCTTTAAAATAGCAAGAACACAATCTCTCCTGTTACAAATAGCAATTGGCATCTCCTTCCAAACAGTCATAGTAAATAAATATTGCTGGGGAACTTGATTCATTGCTTCCCTTCCAACAAGTGGAACCAGTAAAGCCCTTATATCATCAGGGTCTGAAATAATTCCAAATCTCAGACAGTTTTCTTCTTTTCTCAGGCATTTCTCTGCCTCTTTCAGTTCTCCTTCAAACTCTCTATTCCGTGCTTGTATTTCATTCTGTGAGGTTTCAGCCTTATCTTTGTTCTGTTTCACCTCTCCAAATACTAGCTTTGTATTTTTAAATATTTTTAAATTCTTGTAATATTTTCATCTTGGTATCGGCCAACCTCTCAACCATTCTTTTCTCCAAGGCATCGATCCTGATTTCCATTTTCTCCTCCATTTGGTTAAGTAAATTGTAAACCAAATCCAGTGTGGCCATCTTTGCTCTCTTTATCTTTCTGTCCTCCTTGCTAGCATAAACAAAAAAGCGGTCTCACGCGGCAAGGCTGTCTGGCAACTTTCCCCGTCTGTACTTTCAGCAGAAGTAAGAGTAATAGGATTTTTAAAAACCTCTTCCATTCCCATTTCCAAACTTTTTCACTCTGTAAAGCTTTTAACCTTTTAATTCTTAGTTTTAGAAGACTTTCCAAAATCTCTTGTAGTCACAGAAAAAATCTTTACTCACAGTAGGAAGGGTCAGCTTTGTTGTCGAGAAAACCTCTCTTCGCTCCAAAACAGTTAAGCACTAAATCTTTGGAGAAATGGGGGTAGGCAGACTTTAAATACCTTTTAGATCTCCAACCGTGGCATTCGAGCAAGATGTAAATCCTTCACTCAGGGCCCCTCCCATGAGAAAAAACCTGTCGAAACGGCAGATAACTCACCAAGATACGACCGTTAGAGTATGAAAGGCATATCTCAAAGGATCTTCCCTTTTCCAGGAAGATATACGCCGACTGGGATCACTCCTAGCTGATTTTTACACCGGGTTGTGCCCTTAGCTATTGCTGAAGCTATAAGACCGCCATTTCCCCCCACTGGAAGTCCTCACTGCTTTGTAGAGTTTCTGAGCAATCTTGTGTGGTTTTGTGCTTATGCCGATCTATTTTCTTTGTATTTATTTTTGCTGCTGTGGTCCAAAGTAATTTACAAATAAATTAACCCAATCCAAAATTTTAAATAAAACTTTATCTTAAAATCAGCTTTTATTTTCTTCCCTTTAAAAAGCCCTACTTGCATTTCCCATTTTATTGTAACCTTGTGGTAGTTTTGACATAGTATAGCAGCTTTGGTCTTTGAATAACTTTCACATGCAGCTTCAAAAAAGACTGCTGTTCTTCTAATGCTGGCTGGCCCAAAAAGCCTTTAAGGAAGATGTTCTGTGCATAGCTATTTGATGTTCACTATCTCCTTTTGCTCCATTTACAGTACATTTCTAGAGTGCCTTGAGCTTCTTTCAATAATCCTGTCAATCCTCTCATTTACTGTATGCTTTGTAGTTTTTATGCTTTGACTTTCACCCAGTTATTGTTCTTTGCTGTTTTTGGTTTCTGCTTTCCCTTTTCATGTCTAGAGGAACCACTCCTACCCGCTCCCTCCAGTCCCTTCTCTGCTTCATCAAATATTGTAATCCTGTCTGCTTCTCAGCCCCGCCCCATTATAGTTTAATTTTTCTTAATGGAAATTCCTTTTGACTTCCTTATACATTTTTTCTTACTAATGAATACAAGAATCTAATACATAGCCTTCATTTAGGAGCTCTTTAAATGTTACCCTATTCATGTAGGAGCTCTTTTCCAATGAGCAGCTCCAGCACAGCTGAGATAACTCTTAAAGGACTTAATTATTGGGGTCTTTTTTCCAGCACTGAAAATGGCACTCCCCATCTTGCATGCTGCTACTCCCATAGCCGGGTCTCATTCCATAAGCCCCCATTTCCATGTTGTTTGAATAAAAAACCTTATCCCAGCGATGCAGGAGCTACTCATAATTCCTGCTGAAAATTACTAAAATTATCTCCCACCATCCATCTTCATGAGATGACCCCAGGTAAGAGAAAAACTTCTTCCTATCTACTTTCTTCTCTCCATGCATAATTATGTACACCTCTATCATGTCTTCGCATACTCACTTTTTTCCTAAGCTCAACAGTCCCAGACATTGTAATCACACCATAGATTTGTATAAAGGCGGTATGATATTGGCAGTTTTGTTTTCAGTTCTATTTCTATTTATGCCCAACATGGAATTTGCCTTTTTCACAGCAGCCACACACTGGGTCGACTTTTTCATCGAGCTTTCCGCCACAACCCAAGATCTCTTTCCTGGTCAGCCACTGCTAGCTCGGATCCCATCAGTGTATGTATGAAGTTGGGATTTTTTGCCCCAACGTGCATCATTTTACACTTTCATACACTGAACCATTTTAATGTCTATTCTCACAGTTTGAAAAGTTCCTTTTGGAGCCCTTCACAACCCCTTTTTCTTTTAAACATCCGAAATAATTTGGTGACATCAACAAACTCAGCCAAACTTATGGCTCACTCCTAATTCAAGATTATGCACGTATGAACAAGCTAAAAGGCAACAGTCCCAATAAAGCTCCTTGTGAGACTCCAATGTTTACATCCTCGAATTTTGTGAACTGATCAACTATCAATTGCAATGGCAATTATCACACTATTGGTGTTGTATTAGAGGTCACTTACACTAAAGCTATGTCAACTGCATAAGTGCTGTGGCGCTATTGGATACTGCCCTTAGTTCTTATATTTTCTTTAAGCCCTGAATTCTCTCTTCCCATTTCTCATCTCTGTTCCTTCTCACTTGCTTCTCTTCAGTTCTCTAGCCCCTGCTGTTCATCATACTTCTCTTCCCTTCTTTAAGACATTGTTTCCTTCCACCTTCCCTCCTTACCAAATATGTATCTGCTTCAATTTATTTTTTTAATCCAATAGTCATTTCCATTTATATTTGTTATTTTGATTGTCCATTTTTATGAGAGTGTGGTGCTTTAATTTACATTGCACATTCTAGTCTCCCTTTCTGTCCTTCCTCCCTTTTCGTCATATGCCTTCTCTATTAAGATTGCAAGCCTTCAGGCAGGAAGACATCATTTTCTTTAACAGCAGCAACACTACTTCAAAGAACATTCAGTCAGACAATATAGTACCAATTCTTACATATAGGTAGATAGTCACAGTTAAATCCAGCATGATTTTTTGTGTTTAGAAAATATTCAGTGGCAAAATACTCAATTAAGTATAGAATTATGCCATGGAAGAATTTAAATATCCAAAAGAAAGAAATGCAAATTTGAGAAACCTTGCCGATGGGTACTACAAGATCTCTAAAGCAAATCTCATTCATTTAGAGCACAATCTTATGTACGTTTAGACAGAGAAAAGTCCTACAACTCCCAGAATGGCGGCTGGGGAAAGCTGGGAGTTGTAGGACTTCTTTCTGTCTAAATGTGTATAGGATTGCACCCTTAAAAATCAGTCATCATGTTTAAAGTTCATCTTTACCTGCTGGCGGAAGGACAGCAGCAGTGATGTTTTTACTGAGACAGTCTTTCGGCTCTTAAGCTGATATGTTTGCTGAAGTAAGTTTTAGCATGTAGGTGTTGTTTATTTCTTTTTATTGGTGTGTTTTTAATTGATTTGCTTTTATATTTTAATTATAGTTTTGTATTTTATTTTATATTCTATTGTCAGCAGCCTTGAGTACTATTTGTAGTAGAAACACAGGATGTAAATGTAATAAATAAATAAATAAAATGATTAAAATGAAATAAAATGGCATTCAAGGACACATTTTCTATTACACTTTCCACACAAATTGTTGGGAGAGGGGGTTGGCCTGGATTTTAGCTGATTTCAATATTTATATCTTATTTTTACATTTCTGTTTTCTCATGGTTGTAAAGCATATGCTGCCTCAACTCATCTGATGGCACGTTGATTCCTTTTACTACTTGATATCATGGCTGCATGCACAGTGTTAGAAATACTATGCTATCTATCAAGGGCACGAATTGCTCTGATAACATGTTTAGATGAAGCTAATTTGGGGGCAAAGAGTAGATTTTGGTAGCAGATTCTGGAAAAGAAAAATGGAAGAAATTATTTGTGGGTGGAGGGCAGATCTTACCAGATACTTGAAATGACTCAACAAGAGTTCAGGACTCCTTTGTATACACTGGGCCTTATTTACCCCAGGCTTAACTGTATCATAACAGACAGACTGACCTTGGTATCTGGCTGACTGGTATGGCTATTCTGATGCAGCCCACATCTGTTCCTGAATAGGAAGCTGGTTCCGATGGTTGGCACAATAGCTCCTAGATGTCTTCCCCTAGCTATCACCATGGTTCAGTGAAGACTTGAGGAAACTGATGGTGCAGGGATGACAACTCAAGCCCTTGGACTAGAGAGCAGGAAGGAAGTACACTCTGACATCAGCCAGGGGACCCAGGGCTGCTTGGAGGCTGCTGCACTCCCCGCTTTCCAGAAACAACATCAAGCCAAGAGGGAGACCAACTTGGCCCAGCCATCTGCCAGAGAAGGAGCAGTTGCAGAGAGCTCACTTTCCCCTCCCTGCTAGAAAGAACACCAGGCTCCAACTGACAGTTTTCCTGGGACTGCAGATGTAAGGAGATAAATGCTCTGGCCACATCATTCAGCTGGAGGAACAAGAGCCTCCAATTGCTATTCAGGCAATTGGTGGCTCTTGTTCAAAACATCAGCAAGGGAAGGTCAGCCTGGCGAAAATGCATTTCAAATTTAGGGGTGTGTGAATCAGCAAAACCCAAGCTCACCAAAGTCCTCTGAATTCCAACTCGAAGCTCGTCCTGACTCGAGTCTGTATCAGATTGTGAGTTTTGTTTTGTTTTTCTTTTTGCATGAAAACCTGCATGTATTGTTATGTGTTATTTTCCAAATATATGTAACAGTTGTGTGCATCTTTGAAATGTATGCATTCTTCTCCCATTGATTTAAGCATATTTGTACACATTTTTCAAAAGTACACATTTTTTCATGCACATTTTTCAAGTGTATGCATGCTTGCTATTGAATGCATTGGGGGGGGGGACTGAAAATCACATTGCAAGCTTGGAAATGTACAGACTTTAATCACAGTCCAAGTCTGTGTTCAGTCCAGAAGGTGTGAACTGGGTAAATCCTGATCAAAAACTAACTGAAATATATTTCTCATACATAGCTCACCATCTTATTCTGGCCTTGAAAAACTGATCTCCCTCTTCTTCCTTTCCCCGCCATTCCCCTTCCCATCTGTGTCTTGTCTTTTTAGTTTGCAAACTTGATGTTTGGGCCTGTCTCTTTTTTTTGATAGATATGAGCCACTGTGGAAGCCAATAATTGTCTGAAAAGTGGGATAAAAATGCAGTAAATTAAAAATAAATTAAAGTAGAAGAACACTCAGAGAAAATTTGATGGTGTCCGGCTTAAGGCTGGCCGGCAGCCAGCAGCTGGCCTTGCTTCTGGGAGCGCTGCCAAAAGTACAGCTGGGATGAGATTAGAAGTTATGCTGCTTCAGAGAAAGGTAGCAGGGGGAAGCGTAGTCAGCCAGTCAAGGGATTTTAGCCAGTAAAGTTCTTACAAAAGTCCAAGGATCAAGCAAAGCCGTCATCAGGGTCAGTCCAAAGTCGAGTCCAAGAGTCCGGGGTTCAAGGCAAGGTTCAGGAGCAGGGTAAGGGATCAGGAACAAGAGTCAAGGAAGACGTTGTTTCCCGATACCCAAGCTTCAGTGAGTGAGCGTTTTTCTACCCGGGACCTGGTAAGGCCCACTCGCCTCAGGCGGGCGTGAGCAGGGCTGATTTCGGCTCCCTCGCTTCTCTGTGTTGAGCCGGCTGCGCCGGTCCCATCGCATCACTTTTGGCTGGCCAGAAGTGACGCGACGGGACCCTGCGCCAGTACGCTGGGACCCTGCGCTGTGTATTTTCCGTAGAAACCAGGGCAACAGGGCTTAAAACAGCCCTGTTGCCCTGGTCTCTACGGAAAATATGCAGCACGGGGTCCCAGCGTGCCAGCGCAGGGTCCCTTTGCGGCCGGCTCGAGTGGCTCAAGCGGTGCGGAGAATCGTTCCGCGCCACTGAGAATATCGTGGTGGGGGGTCTGCTGCCACGGAGAGGCAAGGTGGGGCGGGGCCCCCCACAGGTTTGTGGACATCTCTACTGATGTTCATATTCCAAATCAAAGAATTATTAGCAATGACATTACTAATTCTGTTTCTTAACCATAAGAAAAAGATAGTTGAACAAGAATCACTAGAAAATGATGAGTTACAGAGAATATTGCTCAATGTGAACATTTTAGTTCATCGCTCCTTAGAGCTGATTCTTACTTCATGCTTACAGATGAGCCATGTATCTTTTGTTGGATTTCAGTCGTATTACTTTGCCTTAGTTTTGTTTTTCCAAATATAACTTGGTTTTTCAAGTTATATTTCTGTCATACTCTAAACATGCCAAGTCTCTTCCCTCTGGATTAAAGTTATAAGCCCTATTCAGTCACACACACCCATATACATGTTCAGTTAATGTGTGTGTAATGGGATTGTGCCCACAGCACCTGGCAGCTGCACATTTAATTATAGTGTGAAGGGAACCTATGTGTGTATATCTGTACATATGTTCTTCCTCACAGGTGGAAACAGTTAGGATCCCCTGTGGAGTAGGCCTTTGTATATAAAACTCTTATACTGACCACCGATATTCCTCTTTCCATCCTTGAGTTGGGAATAAAGTAACTGCTTTGAGAGACGGCAGTCAGACATTTGAACAACATGACCGGTCCATTGAAGTTGGTGTTGAAGGATCATTTTTTCAACGCTAGTAGTCTTTGCTTCTTCCAGTACACTGACATTTGTTCGCCTACCTTCCCAAGTAATTCGCAGGATTTTCCGGGGGCAACGTTGATGAAATCTTTCAAGGAGGTGGAAATGACATTTATAGATAGTCCATGTTTCGCAGGCAAACAATAAAGTTGGTAATACAATGGCTTTATAAACCAGCATTTTGGTCTCCCTACAGATATTAAGCTCAATAGGTACACGCACACCCCAACTGCCACACCTGCTGGCAGGACCGGTGCAAGGCAGTTTGGTGCCCTAGGCAAGATCAGATATTTAGCGCCCCTTGAGAGCGCTGTATTTTTTTTCAAGGCGTTTCTGGCGCCCCCTTTAGCCCTGCGCCCTAGGCAGCTGCCTAGTTGGCCTAATGGTAGCACCGGCCCTGCCTGCTGGCCATATCACCCTGGTGGCTGCACATTTCACAGTAATGTGAAGAGGGCCTACATGGATATAGTGGTGCACAAAATGGGAAACTGTGATAAATAAAAGATACCCTGAGTTGTTTTTGGCTCATGCAGAGGCATGAGCAAAGAGGCTGACCTGGTCTGCATATCACAAAAAGGTATTGTTGGTTAATTTACCCTTGGAGCTTGTTGTCGTGCACTGGCTTACATCTTTAAAATGCAAGCCACGGCAGGAGCACATTGCAGCTTGTTGTGTCATGCAAACCCAGTCAGGGTGGGTTGCTGGCATGGTTAACAAACCACCCACAACCCTAAAACAATCCATGGGCTGTTTTAGGGTTGTGGATGGTTTGTTAACTACTACAACAATGAACAACCCACCCTGGTCAGGTTCACACAACATGACAAGCTGCAGCATGCCCCTGTTGCGGCTTGCATTTTAAAAATATCAGCTGACGCTTTAAAAAAAGCGCCACAGGTAAATTAACCCACAGTGGCTTGTTGTGATGTGCAAACAGGCCTGCTGTATCTGTACGTGAACGCATGTTCATATTTCAGCTTATTTAGTCAAAATATTTATCCAAATGTGGCCATTACCTCACCAGATTATGAGAAAGCTACACTGCAGTCACTCCCATGCCAGTGGAATAATGTCTGAAGTACCAAAACCATTGAGACCTCTCTGATGGATCCTTAATTTCTACCAAGTGCAGTTCAAGACGGTAGTTGGACCTTGGAATCACTGAGAGGTTTGACTAGCTAGCTTCCCATAGAGACTAATAATTTGTTCTTACCTATACCATCTGAGCTAATTATATTTAATGAGACACCATAGAGTGCCATTCTTGGTGGATTTTTTTTTAAATTTGCTGACCAAAGTACCAAGCTAAGCATCTTATGGTTAATTGAGAAATTTGTTTCAGTTGGCTTTTAATGTTTGACATTAAGCAGGCATGGGGTCCTTTTTATCTGATACAATATACAATATTTTCACATGTATTTCAATTAGCAAGTGTTATTAGGCTTTTATTTGAAGCATTATCTCTTGGGATGAGGGTAAGCTGGCAAGCTAAGTAAATACAGTAAAGTATTGTAAATTTCACATCAATTATTTTAAATCATTGTGAATGACACATTTCAGCTTGCATTCATAAGCCAATGTATAGTAACTCATTTATGTACAAGCCAATTGAAGGTATTAATACTTTTTTCTTTCTTTTTTGGCATGGGAAATGGCTTAGTTTTTGCACCAACCAGAGTTTAGAATCCAAAGCATAGTTTGATTTTCCAGATGTACCAGCAAACCATAGTTTACAGCACCCCTCCTCTAAACCTCAGGCCCAGGGGTGAAATCCAGCCCTCTGAGGACCCTAATCTGGTCCTCCAGGGTTCCCCAGAAGGCTGTACCACCGTTCCTCCAACGTTGATTTTTATGTGTGCGTGGTTTCCCAGATTTTGTGCAGCTTTTCCCCATTCTAAAAGGTTGAAGTACCTCTCCTAAGGCTTAGTTACTGGCAGTAAGAGCTTTAAGCTAAAATATGCTAATATTTTTGGTATTTTGGCCCTGCTTCTTTTGCCTTCAGCCCACCCAGCACTGGAATGAGTTCCCGAGTGCTTCTCCAAAATGGAATCAGAACTCAGGGTGTAAGCGGTTATACACCTCTTGTTTAGAGTGACTTGTTTGATCTTATTTTCCATCTGCTCAGCACTACAACCTCTCTAGAGGCTGAGCAGCAGCTATAACTATAGTTTCTCAATTCAGATAGCACACCAAACCATAGGTGGCACAAGCTATGGTTTACAAACTCTCTTTAAATAGAGCATGGAGAGATCAGCTGCTGCAGGGTGAGTTCTGCCTTGGGAAATTGAAATCAAAAATACCCGGTTTTCAATTTTGCCTTGAACGACAGTAATTTGCATGTCTGGGTATTAAAAATGAATCATTGCCCCTCCCCCCTGCCTTCAGAAGAATGGGCCACCATCAAACTAAGGACATTCTGAGAAAAATTATTCACAACTTACTATTCTGCAAGGTGATTTATCTGTGCATGCCTTTGGAAGTCTTGAAAGATTTACATCAATTGAGCTCATTATATATCCACTATTATCACAATGTATACAGTTTTCCAAGTATGAGACAAATTTTCTCTAAAAAGACAGAGTTAATAGGGAATACACTATCTGCTCCTTCAGTTCGATCCAGTGAAACAGGGTGCAACAACATTTGCTTTCACAAGGATAGTTATGCACAGTGAGCACCTTGGGTAAACTCTATAGGAACCTTCTCCAACCTGCCTCCTCCTGATGTGCTGGACTACAATTCCCATAATTCCCAGCCAGTATGGTCAATGGCTATGCCAGCTGGGAATTATGACAGCTGCAGTCCAACACATCTAGAGGGCACCAGGCTGGGGAAGGTTACTCTATAGCTTCCTTTACAACTGCCAGCTCGCTGTGTCCAGCACCACAAGCATTTAAATTAAATTGCCAACACGCAATGGAAAAGGATGCTTCAGTACAGGTTCAATTTAGTGTTTAGGGTTTGATCACTCTCACCACCACTGCCACCACCCCAGTTTGCTTGGGTGTCCTGTAACATTTTGTCAAAAGTCTCTGATGGAGACTTAATAACTATGGGAGACATAATAACTTAACTTGATATTTTTGAACAAAGTGATGTTTTGATCGAAATAACTGAAAGAACACACCTCCCTATATCAACCTGCCCGTGTTTAAGATCTGCTGGGGAAGCTCTTCTCCTTCCACATGTTTATGAGCTAACAAGGGAGAAACCCTTCTCTGTTATGGTGTCCCCTTTGTGGAACTCACTTCTCATAGAAGTGCGACTGGTGCTGACTTTACAATCTTTTTGGCAGCAGGGAAAAATGTTTTTTGTTTGCCAATGCATTTTAGCCAGCTAGTTTGTCCTTGTATATTTTTACTTGCCTTCTTAAATTGTTTTATGACTGTATTCTGCTTTGTTTTTATTGTATTTTAGGATTATTTGATCATTTTTGGATGTTGTTTTGTATACTCTCCTGATATCCGATGAAGGGTGTTTAAAAAATATTCTATTAACAATAATAAAAAATAATGGAACTAAAATCAGAAATTATGGAATACTTTAAGCACAATGAAAACTGTGGAATTCCTGATGAAATAGTTTGAGGTGCCTTTATATGCATATTAATATTAAATATTAATACTTTAGAAAGGAGAAATGTGAGGGCCAAAATTATGCCGAAAACTATATTATTGGAAGAAAACAAACTGATAGGTATAGAGAGAGCGAGAGAGCGGGGGGGGGGGACTACTGAGGAAGAAAAGTAAATTTAAATTCTTAGAAACTAAGAGATTGCTAATGCAGAACTATTATGAGAAAGGTGGAAAAGCAAACAAACAGACTCTTGGCTAGAAGGCTGCTCTGTAAGACAGTACCAGTGATAAACAAGCAGGAAGGTTCATTTATAATTGAGAATAAGAGGATCCCTGATGCTTTTGCACATTATTATTCTGAATTGTATGTTCCAAAAAACCCAATGCCGCGAGTATATGATTTCTTAAATGCATATATGTCTAAATTCTTCTTGGAAGAGCATGCACATAATATTGATAGGAAAGTTAGAAGAAGTGAAGGTCTAGATGTAATTATATATCTAATATATATAGACCCCCTGGAGGGAATGTTTTTTTCTGCTGAGTTTTACAAAGGATTCCAGGATATTATTGGCGCAACCACTAGCCAACATACTTAATAGGATTCTTTGTGAAATGTGGGTTGTTCCAGATTCATGGAGTAAGGCCAGAATAGTGCCCATAATCAAACCCAATAAGGATAGCACTCTGGTTGAATAATTCCTTACTTAAGGAATTTCCAATTTCCTTACTTAAGCAGGATGCTAAAATATTATATTCACATCTTTGTCGACAGGCTGACTTAACAAAATTATTGGATTCCATATTGACAGTGATCAAAATGGTTTTATTTTTAGAAGACAAATGGTGGCTAATAATGTTCACTGCAAGTTATAGAATACTGTAAGATAAGGCACATTAATCAATTTTGTCTCAAGATGCTTGACTATCTAGAGGGCACATATTTCTTGAGCTAATTAAGCATATGAAATTTGGCATGGGTTTTTTTCTGGGTGGTAGAGCTCCTATATCAGGGGTCCCCAACCTTTTTGGTCCTGTGGGCACATTTGGGAATTTGAGAAACTGCTGTGGGCACCACCACAAAATGGTCCCCATGGTGGAGGGACTAGTCATACATGGCTGCTGTGGAGGCCAGGCTAGTCAATCATGAGGTAAAGAGTTGGGGGAGAAACAGCAAGGTTAGAGGCTGGGAAGGAGGGGGA
This sequence comes from Shinisaurus crocodilurus, assembly GCA_021292165.1. NCBI lineage: Eukaryota > Metazoa > Chordata > Lepidosauria > Squamata > Shinisauridae > Shinisaurus > Shinisaurus crocodilurus. The sequence goes on along the minus strand of CM037880.1, from coordinate 170,221,726 downwards.
AATAACAAGGCTAAGGCTAGAGGGGGGAGAAAGAGCAAGGCTAGAAAGGGAGAGAAAGAAGGCTGCCCTAACATTTTCAAGGTTTTTCTCAAAATAATTTTTGGAAGGGGGCAGGGAGGGGAAAGCTTCGTGGGAACTGTTGGAGATCCCTGTGGGCGCCATGTTGGGAACTCCTGCCCGATATGGTGCTCAAAAAGTGCAGTGGTCTACAATTATAGTTCTGAAGATTTCTTTTAGCACAGTGAGGGACAAGGCAGGGATGCCCTCTATTATCTCGATGGTTTGTTGTTTCTACTAAGCCACTTCCCAAAACCACCAGCAGGGATTCAAGGGGTCCATGCTTATTCAATGTGCCATAAAATTAATGTGCAGATGACACAATTTATATCAATCAATCTTTATTGTGTGGTCTGGTCACAGACTCAACAAACACAATTTATATCTAACAAAACTCTCTATCCTCCTTACCAGTGATTCAGAGATTAATAGCCCAATATGGAGAGGTGTCTGGGTTTAAAGTTAATTATGGAAAGTGGGAGATTTTGCCAATATACTGAGAATGAATGTGAAACTATTAAAACCTAGTTTGCCTAAAGATGGGTTAACAGTGTGGAAACATTTAGGAGGTCTGCATTAGTTAATAGACCAGATTTAATTAAAAATAACCATATCAAATTGATTAGTCCCATTGAAAAGAATGTGAAGGAATAGGGGGAAATGATGTTGGATACAAGTTGCTCTTGTGTTAATAATGGCTAAATGTATCTATATGTTCAGCTATATAGAGAAACCAATAGCTCAGGTACTGGATGCGCCTAACTTTTTTAGCACTATAAGAGATGCATCCAATGCTCTTCTTTAGGATGAATTTAAATATGCCAGTATGAAAACCATGAAAATAGAAAGTTATGTAGTAGCCTTGTGGGATTACTGTAAAAATAATCATATCCAGAGATATTTGAGCCTAGTATGTTTAAGGAGGCTGGTATGCTTCCATTTAATGAAGTATTCCAAAGGAAATGGGGTTGCTATTCTGAATAAGTGTTCTATGGACCTCACGGAACTATTGATAGAAACATCTATCTATGAAAGATGTAGAACATATTAATGTGGAAATAAAAAAGAATAAAGGATAGTAGAATAGGCAGTGTGTGTGGGAAATGTTTTGTGGAGAAGTTAGGGACGTTTAACGAAGAGCTAGATAATGAGTACTCCAGATTGAAAGAACTGAAATTCAAGAAGTTTCAGAAGGACCTCAGAGATTATGAAGAAAATAGGATATATAATTGGAGGAAGAACACTTCGGGAACCCATAAGTTGGTGTCTTTTGATAGACAGTTTGAAATGAGCTGTGAGGCTGATACTGATAATAGTCTTCACTTTAACAGCGAAGAGCCTTCCTCAAATGAGTCACTCCCATCCCATTCAGAAGTGAGTGTTCTGTTTTGGGAGGCACCAAAAATGTAGGGTATAGATAGAAGGAGAAGCAGAACCTTAGAAGAAGCTGACAATCAACCAAAGCACAGGAAAGAGATTCTGAAAAACAACTAGTAGTAAAACTATCAAATAAAAGATTTAGTGAATGTGAATTAAAACTTCTACAAAAAAGACTGAAATTTGTTTTTTTTTAAAAGTCTATGGTGCAATTTCAATTACTCTTTAGAAAAATACACATTTCTGACTTTTTCAATGGAGGTAGTGTTCCTCTTCAAGAAAAAAAAATCAGTTTTATTAAACCTAGATCTACCTTTAATCCATCATCAACAAGAAAATAATCCAGATTTTTGAAGATTTAGTTTCTAGAGTACAAGATATAGAGAAGACATGTATGGCATAGTTTGACTAAAGAGGAAGATTTAATTTTGTCTAATTTGAAGAGCTGTAAGGATGTGGCTTTTAAATCAGCTGACATAGGAAGGACTTTGGTAATCTTAGATGAAATGGACTATCTTCAAGAAGCTTATCAGCTTAATAACACAATCCATTATAAACAATGCAGGAATGATCCAACTACACCATTAAAAAATAAAACAGTAGGGGTAAATGATAAGTAACTTTAGAGATATAATGGTCCATAGTACTGGTAGACCCAAATTATTGCACATGGATGCAAAATTACTAGGTGAGAAAGAATTAGGCTTTTTTAAAAAAAAATTGTGGGCAATGCTGTATATCTACTAATTGTCTGATATTATTATCCAACATATTAACCAACTGTATATAGGTAATTCTTTAAGGGTAACACTAAGGGGTAATATTTGCTATTCATTGATCCTGAGGTAAGGTCTACATGGCTATGGCACCAGAGGTAGGTCCAGGAAATAGATAATGCCTCCTTGTGAGAGGTGGTAGTGTCAGGTGCCTTTAAAGAGGTGGTTGTTCATCCACTCCTTAAAAAACCTTCTTTGGACTGAAGATATTTTAACAAGTATCACCCAGACACAAATATCTCCTTTTAATGCACAGAACTGGAGATAGTGATAGCGGAGGAAGTAGATTACCTAGACAAGCCTTCTCCCAACATCTTCCCCAGATGTTTGTGACTTCAATTCCCATCAGCTCCAGCCAGCATGGCCAATGGCTGGGACAAGTTTCAGTCTGATTTCAAGCCTGAGTTTGTTATTAAAATGGCCTGATAGATTACCTCTAGTGGGAGAGATGGTAGAGTGCAATCCTGTTGATACTCCTTGATCTCTCAGGAGATGTTTATATCATCGACCATGGTATCTTATTGGATTGGCTCTGTAGTTTGGATGTCAAAGACATGGTGATACACTGGTTCCACTTCTACCTGCAGGGTCTGTTTCAGAAAGTAGCAAAGTGGATTTTTGCTTGACCCAATTTGAGCACTGAGTTCCCACAAGGTTCCACTTATCCTTGATGCCCTTTAGCATGTATATGAAGTACAGTATGAGACAAATTTTCTCTAAAAATATATATTTTAAAATACAGAGTCTCTGTCTGGAGTCATCAGGAGATTTGGAGTGAGGTGTTATCAATATGCTCTACTTCTCTTTGTCATCTGAGCCACATGAGACAGTGTAGGCACTGAACCAGTGTCTGTATTCGGTAATGGGTTGGATGAGGACCAATAAACTGGTTGAATCCTAACAAGATGGAGCTCATGTTGGTAGGTAGTTCTCATGTCTAGGAAGTGGGTGTGCAGCCTGTTCTACATGGGGTTGCATGCCGGGGCCCTGTTCCTGCAATCACGCATTCTAGCACTATGACACTGCACTTCCCCTGAAAGAGCAGGTGGATAGCTTGATCAGCAAGGCCTTCCTCCCTTTCCCCTCTCTTCCCTTTCTGCAGATCTAAGCTGGGGCTGGAGAGGCTGGCTGTACCATTTTCAGTCTCTCCCGGGTGCTGCTCAGTATTGTGCTTTAGTTTATCTCCCTCTCCAAGTGCAAAGCTGCTTCCACCAGTTGGTATCATTTGCTTCTCTCCCCACAGCACTATTGTCCTCCAGAACAGAGCAGCAGCTAAAAAAAAAACTTTGCAGCCCCAGCCTCCACCCCTCACCCTGAGAATATATTCCATTATTCCAATTACAGATAGATTTCTTTTCTTTTTAGGAACAGGAAGATTTGCTTTGGAAATTGATTGACTGAATGGGAGAAGGGAGAGGGCAAAGTGACAAGTATTTCTTCTGGACATCTTTTCATTGTAGCTTAAGCATCTTGTTGCAAGCTTACGCCAACCTGCATAAAAGTTTACCTTGAAAATATTCATCCTGATTCCTAAATAAATAAATATTTTGGTCTCTACACCTTTCTCATAAGTTATAACTCTCATAAAGGAGCATATGAACTATTGAAATATATTCCCATATTAGGACTGAATCATTCAATTCTGGCAGAAGCACTCATGCTGACATGATGTAACTTTTCACTGACCTCTGAGCCTGTTATTGTTAAAGTAACACTGAAAACAAAAAGGTTGAACCATTTCCCACCTAAACCTAGGAAAGAACAACATATGTTTCAGATAAGGAGTTTGAAGAAAGGATGACGGCTTACATGTGTAAAACATGTAAATATTGTTTTAGAAGTAAAAGATAAAAGACACATATAATCTTAGAGTATTGTATAAAATAATTTCTGTGTGTCCATACCAGAACTGAACCTTTCCTGGTGACATTTCTTGCTTGGGAAATGGAATGGGATACATTAACGGCTGATGCATGATCAAGCTAAATACAAAAATCCAATTTCATAAAATCCCTGGGCTCTTTAATTTGAAAATTATTGTATTGAAGAGCTTAGAAAAAAAGGGGGGGGGTTAGTCTCAGTCATCTATAAGATTATTATTGAGGAAGAATATGGTAATAATAAAAATGGGAGCTAAGATGACTTGGGAAACAAACCTAGATATTAGTATATCAGAAGAGCCATGGGCAAGAATATGGTCTTTGCAGTCCTATCGGCCAGATCTAAAGAAATGGTATTAAAAACAGTCTATAGATGGCATTTGTACCCCACAAAATTATATAAAATTAATAATGAGTTATCCAATATGTGTTGGAGAAATTGTGGTTTAAGGGGATCACTTGAACACGTCGATCTGTCCAAAGGTTAAACCATTCTGGCACGAAGTAATAGATTCGGATGAATAATGTAACACAAAAAAGATAACTCCTAATGAATCTTTATTACTGTTTTCATTGTTTACTGGGGAGAATGAGGGGCTGTGTTATAAAGAATTGTTGGTGACACTTGTAGGGGCTGCGAGAACTGAAATTGCTTGAACTTGGAAAAATGCCCAAGGACTCTCATTTTGGAGATATCTTGATAGAATGTGATTGGTTGAGCTGGTGGAGAAATTAACCAGCCACTTTTGTGTTACAAAAAAATAATAACTTTGTAACAACTTGGTACCCATTCTTAATGTTTTTCCCGGAACTGAATGGTGAAGATGGACCTCCAATTAATCAACTGGATTTCTGGTGTAGTAGATTCTAGCTGGCATAAAATTTGGACCAATTAATAATAGATATAATATTTTAATTGTATTATTTACAGATGTATAAACAATATTGCGTATATGACTATTTAACATATTGTTACAATTTTTTGTTAGTTTTTGGGATTGTCATTGTTGAAAAACGCAAATAATTTAAAAAAATCCCTAGGCAAGGACAAATTCATCACGGCAATTAAAAACGTATGTTTTATTTCACTCAGTTGTTTAGTGCCTGCTTCCTTTCCTCCATGTTTCTGTCTCTGCAGCTTGTCCTTATTCTCCATCCCCACTTGCTCCCCCTTTCCACAGTGGGGAAGAAAAGACCAGATCCCTTTATTTTGTCCTCTGGGGGATGATTAGGATAATAAACAACAACAAAAAGACTGGTTGTAAAGAGGAGCTGCTACAGGGAAGGAAGAAAAATCTGGAGTGGATGTCTTTGTGAGAGAGGGAAAGACAATCTCCCCTAGCCTTTTTAACCCTGGTTTTAAACAAACAGATACGTGCTATGGTGGGACTTGTCAGAAAGGTGGGGGGCTATGTTTAATTTTCAGAAAGAGGCCTGCAGGAGACTCAGGCTTATAGGGAACAATGTCATCTGTGCTATTCACCCTTCTCCTTAATTCTGTGGACGGGCAGGCTACCACTTGTTGGGTGGAAAGAGAAAGGCACTCTGCTTATGTTCAGAGGAACGTTTACTACATTCTTGCTGGGTAGTAAAAATATTTTTTGGCGACGAAGTCTGGACATAATCTGTGTACTTCTGCCAAATTTAGACTGCACACAGAGTTGGAAAAACTGCATTTCAGTCAGGCAATGCTTGTATAGGATAAATGGATAAAGTTTTTTGATCCAAGTATTCCCTTTGGACAAGGGGGAGTTTTTGAACCAGGATGACAATTTTCTTCTGTTCCTGAATGGAGACATAAAGCTCACACTTTTTGCAATGTGTTAAAAGTTAAAGCGCGGTTATCCAAAAAAAGACATCCAAACTACACTGAAGTTGAAATCTATTCCCTGGTAGCAATATCTACAGTAACCATGTCTTATGATGGGGGGGGGGGGGAGAACTATTGTCCAGGTTTACAGGAGCCTTCAAGTTTTGAAAGTTTAATAAGTTAGCAGACTTATTAGCAAACATTTATGTTAGCAAACATTTCTGAACAAACTTCTGCTGTACAAAGTTATGCTAATAACGGGATCATCCACCATATATAATGAAATCAGTAAAGGAAGTGGAGGGAGCAGGGAATCAGGAGATCTGGACAAAGTTTTGGAATTCATCCCTCCTTTCTTCACTATCCACCAATATCAGGGAAATCACTTCTAAAGTGATGGCATCATGACACAGTAAATATGCATTATATTAACAAGAAATATCCTAGCACATGTTGGAAGATGTGTGGCAAGAGAGGAACATATTTACATATTTGGTAGTCATGCCCAAAGGTAATCTGATACAGGGCAACAATCCATAGCTCTTACCGGGTAAGAGCTATGGATTACAGAGTACACAATTCCCTTGACCCCATTTATCATTCTGTTGGGTTACTTATAGAAAGAGAATATCCCACATACGCAATGTGAATTAACAGGCTCTTTGTTAACAGCAGCCAAAGGATTGGTTTCACAAAGTACCCTCAAGTACCATCTATTAAGGGGTGGTTTGACAAAGTGTGGGAATTGCTTATAATGTACAAAATATTTTTTCAAATAAGAACTGCTTTGCACCCTAGATTCTGATTTTTATTTGATTTCTGGTGACTCTGAGAAGACCATATGTATGTGAAAATTGTTGGTTAGGTTTGAAGAGAGTGCTTTATGTAATGTTGGTTATAAAATTACAACTTTTGTAATGGAAAAATCTTCAAATAAAGTAGGTTTTTTTTAAAAAAAAATATGTTATCTTCTTTCCTGTGTTGGTGCCTTCCCTACTTCCGCCACTAGTCCTACTTCCGCCATCTATGAGAGGGGTAGGCCATTTAGTGCCCTCCAGATGTTTTTGACTACAACTCTCTTCAGCCTTAGCCAACATGGCCAATGTTCTGGGATTATGGGAATTGTAGTCTAAAACATCTGGAGGGCCCAAGGTTGCCTATCCCTGAACTAGCCTATTAATTCTACTGCACTGACTGGTATGGCTCTCCAGGGTCTCAGAGTATATATAGAGTTTTTCCCAGTGGGTCTTCCCCAGAGACCATACCAAAAATATTTAGTAAACACCACCTAGTCAAAGCAATTTCTTATTGCTGTTTAGTTTACCGGTTTGCTTGTCCTAAAATCAATGGCAACAGTTATGACTTCACTGTGGAATCTACCCAAAGTATTCAGCCATGAAAACTTATCTGCAATGCATGCATCATTCATGAATGATCTTTTTATATCCCAATTGCATAAATAGCACACCAACCCTCTGCAAGGCTTTCCGCATCAAAAGTATTAAAAAAAAAATCCTCTCATTAGTTTTAATATATTTGGTTAGTTACATCTCAAAATCCCTCCTGGCCTTCATGCAACTCAGCCAACACTTAAATCTCTCTGCCAGTAGCGATGGCTTGCATTTCACCTTGGGTCAGCTGCTGTCACTACAGTGGAAGACAAAAACTGGAGTGTGTGAACTCTAATCTGCTCTTTTATGGCTTTTTAATCTCTGTCAGCATTATCCCACTGATGGGAAGCTAAACTGCCACAGAAAGGGAAAATACTAGTAAGGAAAATACTAGTAAGGAAGTACTACTAGGATATACTAGTAAGGATATATTTGGCTCACATGTGGCAGTATTAAAGTGGGATGGGGAGCTTACATGAGATGCCGTGTGAGAGAGTGAGAGATGACACCACCTTAACTATTAATCTGGGCATCTGATGAACTTTCCCCCCTTTAAATTGATTTTATGGTACAACTTTTCCTCCAGTAATAATCTTTGTTTTAAATTATCCTGGAACACTGTTACCAAGTGGCTCCTGTACAATTACCCTTTGAACTAGATCTTAATCTGTACGTTTCCCATGGAATTCTTTTGTATTCGTAAATGACAAAAAAGAACATGCATAATGCAAGATCATTAAAGTAATAAAGAAACTCACCGGTTATATATCTTCAGTAATATGCTGGTAGGAGCCCAAGGGGAGGCTCACAGACTACTGAAGGATTGGATATATCAAATTATTTAGCATATATTAGAATGGAGAGAGAGAGAGAGAGAGAGAGGGATACATACATACATACATACATACAGGGCCGGTGCTACCATTAGGCCAACTAGGCGGCTGCCTATGGCGCTGGGCTAAAGGGGGTGCCAGGAGCATAGGGCTGGAGGGAGGGAGGGCTCAAGTGGGAAGGGGGGGCGCTAAATATCTGATACTTGCCTAGGGCACCAAACTGCCTTGCACCGGTCCTGCATACATACATACTATAGTCAGTAATTAAGTTTTGCTTCGCTGGGTTTGGGCTTCCATACAAGAAGGACATTAGTACTCATTCATTATAAGTTCATTAAATCACCTGCTACCACTGTTTGCTGCTGCTTTTATAATTTACTTAGTGCAGCCTTCCCCATCCTGGTGCTCTCCAGATGTGTTGGACTGCAAGTCCCATAATTCCCAGACAGCACAGCCATGAGCCATTGGCCATAATTCATGCTGACTGGAAATTATGGGAGTTGCGGTCAACACATCTGGAGGGCACCATGCTGGGGAAGGCGGCCTTAGTGTATATACTTACCTTAATTTCCCTTGACAAACCATTGTCACTAAACCATACAGAAAGGTGTATTAACACTTCTAACATTAATGTGAAAAGATTCTCAGAAAAGCAGTATGGGACAGGGGCTCAAATTTATACTTGATAATTGCAAACATGTTGTTGCAAACATAAACTAACCCAAAGCATTTCATATTCTCTAGGTGCTGTCCAAGATATTTCAGAAAGTAAACACACGAAGTACTTCACTTTAGATATGACATTTTGACAGAACAGAAATATCAAAATTCAACTTAGCAAAGAATGTGCTCTAACAGTATATATACATAGGAAGCAATGAAAATTATATAAACATAAAAGCCCAGCATGGTTCTTTATTCATAGAGCAATTCTTCTTTGAAATACCAATGAATTTTTAATACAACCATTAAACTGAGCATGTGGTGAACATTTTCCCCTTAAAATTCATTTTTCTAGTTATTATAGAAAAGCTGTGTGAAAAGAAAACCTTTCTTTAATCCTGAAAACAATGATTTTGAAGTCTGGACAGAAGCAAAATGATGCCAAAATAATGGAATTTTACATTAATCAATACAATTTAAGACTGCTGAATTAGAAAGCACTCAAATGAATTCTTCGTGAAAGCTATGTGCCCAGCATCAAATCATAACATACTAAAACCACACAGATTTAACACAGATAATTTTTCTCTCCACTTGCCCAAATACAGTTGTTTCCCATGAGCACAAGAAAGAAAGAAAGAAAGAAAGAAAGAGGAGTGTCTTACTGTCTTGCAAGACAGAGTCAATCTTTAACCTTGTCTATACTGCAATGAAGTATCATTGTCATTGGCCTGGTTCAAATATAGCATTGACAGTCCAAAACTATGGACTGTTGGCAAGGCCAGCCCTACCATTAGGCAGCATAAGGCGACTGCCTCAAGTAGCAGATGCAGAGGGGCAGGGAATGACAGTGAAGTGTTGGAGGAAAGAGCTATGTAAGCATTGCTGCCTGCGCTGTGCTCCCCTAGGCTAGCCTGCTGCCCTCATGCGCAGGGGACAACATTGTCCTGTCCCCAGTGCTGAAGAAAGATGAAATTGCCAGCATGGTCTGCATTTGTACATGGGATGGGTGGAGGTGCCATCTTGTCCTTCACCTCAGGCAGCAAAATGCCTTGGGCCAGCGTTGATTGTCAGTGTGGAAATGAGCAACAAGCGAAATGAGCAACTCCTTCCTCCCCTCATGCACTTCCTAGTTTGTTAAAACCAGTTTCATATAACATCCAAACTGACACTATGGTTTCAGTGCTCCATACAAAGCAGGATCAAATCATAAAGGCAGTATCCAAGATTGCCCATCCATGCGCGGCACCCACGGCCACTTCCATTCTGCAAGTGGCCAGCCCCGCTGATTCCATTGTGTAAGCGGCACCCACCACTTGCACAACGGAGATTTAGCTGTTCCAGGGGCAAGCCCCCAAACAAGTGTAAACACTCATTTCTGGAACGGGAAGGTGGACAGAACTCTCTTATGCAAGCTCTGCCCTGTTCCAGACACTGTGCATTTCTTCCATTTCAGGTTGCCCTTGGAAGCACTAAATCTCCACTGCGCAAGCAATAGACACTGTCTGCGCTACAGATTCGGGTGGTGGTGGTGGTGGTGGATGGCCACTCACGGGTGGTCGCCATTGGATAATGTTCACAGTTTGCAAAAGACCTGCTTCCTGGTTGAGACATCATGGGGAAAATGTGGATTGACAAACCAGGAAGTTTCTGAAGCTGTGCACACAAGAGGAAGGAAGGAAGGAAGGAAGGAAGGAAGGAAAGAGTGTGATGGAGGGAGCAGTTTAACTCACTGCTTGTTCCTACTCGAGACCAAATAAGTTTGTGGAATGAAGAAGGTTGCATCTGAACCCTGCTGTCAAGTAGTAGTCCTCTTGGATTCCCAGGCTCATCTGGAGTCTGGCTGGTAAGCAATGCCAGTAACTTCCTTGCCCCAAGCCTTGCTGAGTGGTGCTTTTTTTGCACCTGGCCTCTGGGGAGAGTCAAAGCCTGTGTTTTGGATGCAAAGGAGTGGGGAAGCACAGTTCAAAGTGCTGCTCCTCCCCTGTTGCTTCCTCTTTCACCCTTTCATCTAAGCATATACCGTAGATCAAGCTCAGTTTGATAGAATGAACCATTGAAATCCATTTGGGGGATTAGTAATCACTGTGGTCAATATTCAAAAAGACAGAATTGGGATACCTGTATAAGACAAAATGGTAACAACCAAGCCAGGGATCAGACACAAGAAGAATGTTAAGAACTAGGGCAGGGTGGGCAACACCTCTGCAGCCCCACATGCAGCCCCCGAGCCACCTGTATGCCCCCCACACTGCATCACTGTTCGCACAAAATGTGTTGCTGTGGTGTCAGCAGCTAAACGATCAGGGGTTTGCCTTGGTTTAAAGCTAAATTTGGCCACAGATTGTTTTGATGCTGCTGCCACTGAAATTCAGTGGTGCGTGGCAGCAGCAGTAGGTATATGACCCCCCGGGGGCATTCTGAGAGATTGAAATCCTCCCCCAAGCCCCCAAAGTTGCCCACCCCTGTACTAGAAGTTGATAAAACCCATAGAACTTATAAAGGACTGTCTAGTCATGGAAATCCCTAGGTCGAGAGTCAGTCTGTAGAAAATGTAGTCAGGCAAGACAATTCCTGCGTCACATCAGGTCCAGAATAGTCACTCATGTATCAAGGCCTGTCATACCCATTGTGCACAGCCCTGCAGAAGGCCCTAGTCCTAGAGGGAAAGCCAAAGTAACTAGGTGTCTAGTAGCCCAGCCCAATCACCGGATTCAGACTCCCCATGACTTTATCCAAACTACTACCACCTACTGAACTATAAAGCAGTAGGCCACATCTTAAAAGATGCTTGACTGTGCAGATAAAGGTAATGTGGAGTGATATTGACAGGGATGTTGAAGAGTCCTTGGTTTCGAGTCATGAGTCGAGTCACGAGTCTTTGAACCCGAGTCTCGAGTCCGAGTCCTTGGTCAAAAATGGTGACTCACGAGTCACGAGTCACTCCCAAAGCTGACTCCATGAGTCCCTATTAAAATCAATGGGGGGGGGGGTCCCAACAAAATAAGGCTATTTTGTTGGGAAAACCCCAAAATAACCAGACAGGCAGAGGAGGCAGGGAACCCCAAAACAGGCAGGCAGAGGCCTTTGTCTTGGACAATTCAAACTGTGGAACTAGGTTAAGAAGAGACCAGGCAGGCAGAGGAGGGCTGGGAACCCCAACAGGCAGGCAGAGGCAGCCAAACCCAAAATGTCTGAAAGGTTGCATTTTATGAAAATGATTTTAAAAAATAAACTTGCTGTGCTTCCTAAAACCTATCCATGTTGCATTTGAGGAACACGATTTTGGAACACGAGTCCTTGGTCTCGAGTCCCGAGTCGAGTCTCAAGTCCCATTAAAAATATTGGGACTCGAGTCTGACTCGAGTCAGAGGGGGGACTCAGTCCGACTCACGAGTCGAGTCCTGGAGTCCGAGTCCCCATCCCTGGATATTGATTGATTTATTGATTGATTGATTTGATTTGTACCCCACCTTTCTACCAAGAAAAACGGCACCGAAGGCGGCTTATAATCATAAAAAACGTTAGTAAAACAATAATAAAACAAATGCATTAAAACACAATTAAAGACACAACAATAACAGAATAAAGATGTAGAATCTACTCAGAGCAGAATGTATCAAATATTTAAACCAACTATTGCATTTACACAGGGAATCTAGCAACCAGGACCATGCAGTCAATCAATAAAGAATAGGAAATGTTTCTTCCTGATGAACTGATTCTATGTATCTGACTCCCCTTCAAACCACCAGCTGTCTTGAACACCAGACGTTCAGGGGTCCTGTTTGACTCTCTCCTCTGTCCTTCTCATCTGACACTTCCCACCTGTGACACTTCCCACTTCTCCCTGACTCCACCCACCATTCATTTCATTCTTCTGCTGTCCTTCTGTTATATCATTGTACCCCTTTTTCGCCATTAAACAGTATTCTGAACAATATCCATGTCAGTCAGGCGATCACTCGTGACCGAGTAAGCCTGCTATAGCAAAAACAACACCTTAATATCGGAAGCGATGTGCTCTTTATCAGATGCAACTTCCACCTGTAGTCCATAAAAGCTTATGCTGCAATAAATCAGCTAGACTTTAAGCTTCCACAAAACTAGCATATACTATGCAGAATCAGTCACACCCTTTAGTTCTCTTTCATCTCCCTCTTGATTCTTCTATCTGCCAGCTGAGTCTGTCTTAGTGCACCATTCTAGACATAATACACCTGTCAATGGGAAGAGAAATGGAAATGGAAATAAATGAACAGTTATTCCATCTGCTGTTCCTGAAGTGTCACCCCTACAAGGCCTGCCCTAAACAGCTCTCTCTCTGTGTCTAAGTGTGTTTAGTGGTCAGAGTGTTGGACTGGGACTCAGGAGATCCGAGTTCTAGTCCCCACTTGGCCATGAAGCTCACTGGGTGACTTTGGGCCAGTCTCTCAGATTAACCTACGTTACAAGGTTATTATGAGGATAAAATGGAGAGAAGGAGAACCTTGTAAGGCACCTTGGGTTCCTTAGAAGAAAAAAGGCAGGATATAAATGTAATCATAATTTTTAAAAATTGCATGACTGGTTATTTCTAGCTGGATTATCTACACTTAGACGTATCAAACTTTTTGCAAAATATACTTTTATGTACATTATACATTTATATTACAGGGAAAAGAAATGATTTTTTGACTGAGCTAAACATTTTGTCTGCAAACAGGAAGAACTGCAATACTCTGAGAAACATAAGCAGAATTTATATTTACAAAGGATTTTGTGATCATTGTTTATTAAACAGCTGCCATCCGCTAGCATCCCCCTGGTCATCTATCTGTATGTTTTGTACCCTAATAAGTCCTGTTTGTTTCACACCAATAGATAGCTACAGAACTGAGACAACAATTTTATATGTGAGTTGAAAGTAAAGGGCCTTCTCCCACTACCCACCGGTCAAGCAGCATAAAAATATGAAACCAATTATTTGGTCATGTTTCAGTCCAAATAATGAACTCTAGCAACTCCCACCACATAAATATGATAAAAACTCGGGAAGCAGCCCTGTTTAGAGATTTCTGCTGTTACATTGTACAAGGCTGTGCCGCTTCTGTAATATAGGATGGGGATTTAAAATGTGGAGAGTTCTTGAAAACAAGCAATACCAGCCAAGCCAACCTGCTCACACCACACACGTATGTGTGTGTATGTGTATGTATGTGTGTATGTATACACACACACACACACACACACACACACACAGAGTTAGAGTTAGCCATAGAGCTGTATCAGTTAGTAACAACACTGGCTTGGATCCAATGGAGCACTTGTGTGAGAGGAAGATCCTTCTGCTCATGTAAAGGAGGGTGCTTCAGATATCTGCCAATTTCCCTCCTGCCACATCTGCAAAAGATGTACAAGAAGGCCTCTGACCAAGTGAATTTTTAGGGATATAGGAGGCTGCGGCAGTAGTGAGATGCCTCATTTTATGAGTGGAATACTGCCTGCAGTGCTTAGAGCCCAAGCCTATCATCAACCCACATTCAGAACCATATCATGACCAGATAGGATTTCATCCTTACACTTTTGGCTTCAGCTACCACGTTTTGGGCATGTATTTTGCTGTGGGGACCACTCAATGCAATTGACAGTTAGTGAAATTATAAAAGGAGAAGCTGGGAGCTGAGAGGAAGAGCCACTCATGTTTGTAGTCCCCATGAAAAGGAAAAGGAAAATAGGAAGGCACCAAACACCGAGGTGTGGGGAGAAGGAAGCCTCCAGGGGGGCACAGAAATATGTTTATTGAGCCCTACATGCTTTGAAGTTGAAGCCTCCTTCAGGGGCACAACCAATTTAAGTCTTTGGTCTCCAAAGACTCAAGAAGAAATGACTTTACCTGGCACCAGGATTTTATAACAATTGATGACTGGTGAGTCTCCCTGCTTTTGATAAGCATCCATAGGCACTACAATCCTCATTACTGCCATTGACGACAGATAACAAGGAAACATGAGATTTAATTATTATTTTCTATTGGGCAGCGCAATCAAATGTGGCTGCCTGTAACCCTCTGAATTTGGAGGATTACGGAGGGCAGGAGGAGCAGAGAGGCGAAGGTCGCCTCCATGCTTCCCCCACCCTGCAAAAGACTGAGATGGCCGATTTCGACCCTCTGTCTTTTGCTCCAGAGCACAACGAGGAGAGGCTGAGGTGCCACCAGGATACTTCATATGCTGGCAGGGCTTCTCTCTTCCCCTCCCCCCAGAACGTCCACAGACCTCCGGCTCCAAGGTCGGTCTGCCGACCTCTGGGCTACAACCAGTGCGGTTCTTTCCGTGCCAGCTGCAAGGGTGGAGGGAGGGTGCCCCAAATTGGAGTCCCAGCTCCAACATTGGAGCATATTTCTGAGTTCAGAGCTGAGAATCCGACCTCTCCCATGGCAGTCTAGACTCTGTCTAGCAGCCATAGGATTGCACCCAAAATGTATCTTCTTTTGTACACTTTTCATGAAGAAGTAGCCCTGGAAAATAAGTTCCTCCATATTTTTAGGGTTAGCAAACTACATATGCATTGCTTCGAAAAGCATCCTTGAAATGTTTAACACTAAAATACAAGCCTTGAAGTTTATTTTCATGTGCACCAGGTCACTGTTATGCTGCTCTGAGCCCTACTGTTATGCTGCTCTGCTGTTCCATTTAGGTTAGAGGAATACACCACAAAGATAATCCACCTCTGCTATGCTTGTCAGTACTCAGTTCCTCTAAACCAGGGTCAGGAACCTTATTTGGATGGAGGCCAGATGACTCCGCTGTGAGCTGGATGTTAGGGGTGGAGCTAAGGCCCCTGGTGTCATCTAGGCCCCAGCTTTGCTGCACGTGGGCTTTTCCATCCCTGCCCTGGAAATGCATGTTACCCCTTTTCCTAGGGTAGATCAAACACAGTGAATACATCCCCTTTCCCAACTTTCCATTCAGTTCTATGGAATGAAAGAGTCCAGCAAGAGAATTTTTGTATAAACAGAAAATATTCAGCTGTTAGGGAAAGATAGGGAAGCCTTCAACCAGGATCCAAAGAGCTCCTTTAGGCATGCCCAAGGGCTTCAGTACATCTAGTGAGATTTTCCCCCTTCAAACAGCAGATGTCCCCTAACAATGTCATATCAAACTGTCCCCTCAATTCAAAGTGTTTTTCAGGTGAAAAAGGAAGCTGCTTCATCAGAAACACAATCCTGCAGTCCCCTTGGGTGCATGGAACTATTTAAAATAATTCAGTGCCATTAGTAAGATAAGTTCTGCATGTAAATCAGAACTACAGTATCACACGTGTTTAAATTGAACAAAATTCCACTCTTTTCTACTACAATTTTATAGAGCACAAAGGAGCTGCAGATGTCAAGGACTAGGACCCTAAACCTTTGTACTCGGAGGATTCTGGCCCCTTGTTCAGGGAGAAGATTCCAGTATGAGGCACCCACCTCCCTGGGACCCAGTTCACCAGAAAGACCCCAAAAGTCTGTTTTCCTGAGTCCAGAGGAGGCAGCATATCCATCCTCAGACTCTGAGGACTCAGGCCATGAAGAAACCAGCATGCCACAATCACTCCCTCATTAACACAGTCTGAGATTGCTGAAATGGGCCAGGCCCCTTTAAGAGACAAAGCCTCAGTCAGAATGGAGGTGGGGCCAACCAGACTAACTCCCACAAGACTTCTCTTTAAACCTCAGTCTTGCTCTTGCTCTGATCCTTGTTGGAGCAACATACAGACAACACTGTCTAGGTTCCAGCCCCAGCACCATCCAGAGCTTTCCATAATGCTCATCTCTTTTCATCTTGTTTCCTCAGAAACCTGACTTAACCTGACCCCTGCTCCAGATCTGATCCATAGCAGAACCCTGAAGCCCAAGCCACTTCACAGAACATCATCAGAACCCTCTGCCTGAAATGGTACAACAGACCACATCATGCTCTGCCTGATGCAGTCAATCAATGCATGGAGGGAAGCAGGATTATGCCACATGGTTCCATCCCCAATCTCATAGCATCCACCAGCTTAGCCCCTGCTCCCCAAACTCTGCAGGCTGGATGGGACATAAGAATGGTCCCTTTGGTGTGGACCCTATGCTTCCAATAAGGAACCCTGGCATGACTGGGTTTTCCAATTGCATGTACAGCTGTACACCTGCACATTCCATTCTTATATTTCACCCAGTGCATGGAGCTGGTAGGTGAGGCACTGATTGTGATTCCATGCCCCTCTGTGCATTATCTGAAAGTTTGGCAGGTGCATGAGAGGAAGTCTTATGCTAGACATTGACAGATATACTATACACTGGGTAGAGATGGAATCAAAGCCATTTTCAAATCATAACTCCTGTACTATATCAGTAGTATAACAATATTTTATACAAAATATTGCAATATAAGTATTGCAACATTTTAATTCATTAATATTTGCACTTTCTTTGGGAATGGCTGAGCCTGCATTTTGTAATTTGTGGGCATTTCTGGAGTTGGTGCCTAATACCTCATGGTTGAAGAGGATTTCTATTTTATACTGTTTTAATTGCAGAGTTCCCATCACACTGATTATTTAAGCTTGTCAACTGACAGCTCACATTTTTCAAACACCTTTTTACTTGGTGAAAATGTAGAAATATATCCTTTTATATAGAAGGAAGGGATTCAGCAGCATAATTATTTCTACACAGATTTCACATCTTATTTCCATACAAATTTAACACAGATTTCATGTGGTCTGGGTTTAGGATAATTTGGGGGGGGGGGAGGAAAAGATACTGCCAACCAGATTTTCCCATCCACAGTGCTAAAATTAAATAATATTTTAAGGTGTCCAGCATTTAACCTATCTCTTAAATTTAGGTATAACAAAGAATCATTGCCACTAGTTCAGCTCACAGAATTCAGGAGGGACAGCAGCAAGTAGAAATATATACCGTATGCAAAAAAGTATGTTTCTGATATTTATTGTTTCCTTCTTTCACAATGCTACATGATACTCCTTCAGTCTAAGCCTCACACAAATGTACTAATGCTACGTTCAGTCCAATGCAATTTTCTGCTCTCATGGCACTTGACATTTCTAGCCACGAGGCTTGTAAAACCTACTCACTAGGACAAGCAGAAATTCTGTCCAAGCAAGTAGGCAGATTGAAACCAGAGAACTGCTGGCTTCTTCCCTAGAGGGAGAAACAATGAACAGAACAATCTCTCAGATTTTTGTCTTTTTTGAGGCGAGACAGAAAGACTCAGGTGCCAGTAATGGTTTGCCAAATAGAATGTGAGTGCATATGAATTTGATGTCATTATTCTCTGGTACAAGAATAGAAACAGGTTAAAAAAAAATAGAGGCATTCATGAATTTTAGACAGAAAAGGTAAAAAGGAAAGCAGTTGGACATGTTAGAATTTGCAAATTATATTATGAAAAATTTGGGTGGGGGGTTATTCAAAAAGGGGATCTACACTCACCCCCAGATACATCTTTGCTTTCTATCATAGACTAAAATCTGGAGAGTTTTGCCACTGCACAGATGAAAAAGAGGAAATACGTGTGGCTATGCAACCCTAACATGTGTTTGATTATGCAAATTGTCAGGGAATTCTCAAATAGTTTGAGGAGTTAATAGAAGAGAAATTGTCATCGTTCATAAATCTAAAAACACAAAACAGAACATAGCAACAGTACAAATACCCAGTTGTAGTCAGATCTTACTAATTTCCCCAGCTCTACCCTGTTTCCAGATCATCTTAAGGAAAATAGGAACATACCTTAAGAGCCACAAGAGACTATTTAAATTTTTAAACTGAGGTAGCAAAAGCTCAGGAAATTGGTTCAAGGCAGAAAAGTCCATGGTTTCTTCTGAGTCAAGAACAGACAACGGAAAACTGCTTGGAATGTAATGGGAATTTAGAGCATAGCTTAAAATATTAGGGCCCCAAGCACTAATGACATTCAATGGGATTTGGATATTATTTTCATAGGCTGCTCTGAAAATCCCAAGCACAGATATTTATGGAGTCACAGTTGTTTGAATATCATTGATAGTGTAAAAGGAAAGTGGCACTGTGTTTGTGTGTTCCTGCCTTTATACTTGACTTAACTTTCTTTCTTCCCAGCCACAGTCCTCAATTCAAAAATCCTGCTCAACACTATCTTTGCTCAAGCCACAAACAAATAAAAATGAAAGCCTCAGCTGGCAATTTAAGATAAGCAACTTCATCGCTTCTTGAATTATTGAACCAGAGGCTGATATATGATTTAACAAGATTAATATGGAAACATTTTAAGTATTACTGTAATTTAATGTAGTATTCTATTTAAAGATGAATGTTGTACATTGGAAAAATTTCTGTGCGCCAACAGGAGACTTTTCTGAAACTCTAAATATGCCTGTGGGAAATTATTACCATATTTATTGTACAGCATGATGCTCCGCCAGACTGATATTTTCTATCTTATAGCTATCTTTAATACAGAATTACACTGTAACAGTAATATTAGAATGAAACATTAGAAATATCATCATCATTTATTTGTACTCAGTTTTTTTTCCAAAAGGAATATGCCCCAAACAGCTATCATATAAAAACAAATACAATGATATCAAAAAATACACAATATCAGATAGATAGATAGATAGATAGATATAAATAGATAGATAGATAGATAGATTGTATCATTTATTTATATGTTACATTTATATTCTGCCTTTGCTGCATGGAGCCCAAGGTGGCATACATGATCTTCCTCCTATCCATTTTATTCTCACAACAAGCCTATGATCAGTTAAGCTAAGAGTAAGTGACAGGCCCAAAGTCACCCAGTGAGTTTCATGGCCTCGTGGTCTCCCCAGACCCAATCCAACACTTTAAACCACTATAATAAACCTATAAACAAACTTTCAATTCAAGACTTAAACATCAAAGGTTGGATCCAGATTGAGTCATGCTTAAAGTAGACCCATTGAGATCAATGGGACTTGAATTAGTTCAATTGGTCTATTCTAAGTATGACTAAGTCTGAATCCATTCCCAAGTCAGTTAATAAATACAAAAAGCGAAAACAATATATCAAACAAACAAGGAGCAAATACATTACAGCCCACATTTTAGACAAAAATATACACTTATACACTTATACCCAGCACTTATACACTTATATAAGTAGTACTTATACTACTATTTGGATACATAATAAAGAGACAGATTCAGCCTGAAGCCAGCAGAAGCCGGGTGGGGTGGGGGTGGGGAGGGACTAGGCACAAACAATTAATACAATAATTGAACAGGACACAAAGAGCCACCATATCTTGAAATCTCCTCATGTCAAAATGGTCCTCTCACCGCAAATTAATATAGAGGCAGAAAAAGGGACAGTAGCCCACACTATTCTTACACTAAATGTACAAACCTTCTCCTCCAGCAATAGTTGTGATATCATAGCCCAGCCTGGAGTGCACTTATAAGGTGTTTATGACATACTTCCCCCAGGCTGGGGGGCAGGCACACAATGCTCTCAGGCACTCAACAGAGATGTTGTTCCAGGCAGGTCTATGTGGTTTCCTCAAGTCTAAAGGAAAACCAGAACAGGAGGAGGCAGATGAAAAAAGGAGGCATCCCACTCTTTTGCTGCTACAGCGTCTGGAACGGACCTGAATACATCACAGTCCTGAACAAATTGCAGCCCATCTACACTTTGAGCTTTTCTGCATGAGGCTTTTATTGTGTGCTTGTCATTCCTCATTCACAGTTGTTTATGGGTGCATTAGATAACATCAGGATCCTCCAAAGATTTCATAGATCATAGAGTTGGAAGGAGCCTACAAGGCCATCGAGTCCAACCCCCTGCTCACTGCAGGAAACTAGAGGAGGGGTCTCCCATCCAAGTAATAACCAGGCTTGACCCTGCTTAGCTTTCCACGCTCAGACAAGCTGAGAGCCAGCATAAGCCAGTTTTGCTTCTGTTTTTTTAAGAGCACTTTTCCAGGAGTGGCAAGTGGAACAGGAAAAATGTGTGCGTGTGTGTGTGTGTGTGTGTGTGTGTGTGTGTGTCATCCTGAAACAAAGCACAAATTCTCACTAGTGTGTGTTATTGCGCGTGTATTGGTGAGAAAATGAAGAGTCAGACACAAGTATATATGGTATAAAATCAGGGCCACATTTATTGAATTGAAGATCTGAGAAGGGTGAAGTGTGGTACTAATCTACTCCCGGCCAGTGGCCAGGGAAAGCTAGGGATGTAGCCGAGCAGCCCGTCGGACAGGAGCAAGGCCCGAACTGGGCCTGCTCGTGTCCGCGCGGGCTCTCAGCCACCCACGTGGGCTTTACCTGGGTTCTCCGTGGAGCGGAGAGCCTTCCTCGGCTGTCCGATGGGTCCCGTCGCGTCACTTCCAGCGTGGAGGAAGTGACGCGATGGGACCCTGCTCCGTTGCGCTGGACCCCTGCGCTCTGTTTTTGGCGGGGGAAACCAGGGCAACAGGGCTGTTTAAGCCCTGTTGCCCTTGTTCCTCCCGCCAAAACAGAGCACGGGCGGGGGTCCAGCGCACCGGAGCAGTGGCTCCGGCGGCGGCGGAGGTGGCGCGCAGGACCAGGTAGGCGGCAGGGGGGTCCTGGCGGGAGCGGCGGGGGGGTCTGGTGGCGGCAGCGGCCCATGTGCGGGGGGTTTCTCCGGCGGCGGCTCGAGCGGCATGGAGAACACTCCATGCCGCTCTGAAGAGCGAGATCGGGCTGCCGCCGCTAGTGGAGGGCCGAACCCAGAGCGAGCCTCCAGCCGACTCAAGGCTCGGCCCCACTACTAGGGAAAAGCAAGATTTGAGCGAAGCCATCCTAACCAAATCGGAGGCGGGATAGCCCGCCACCGTCCAGTTGCACTCCATGTGGAGCTGGGGGGCCTTACCAGTGTCACCTCCCATTGGCACCACGAGACAGCCAATATAGGTGAGAAATGGTAGTACCCCAAAGGCAGCCCGATCTCCCTCCTGCCAAGCCTCAAGGCATTAGCGAGGGACACCTCGGGTAACCGCCAGTCACCTTGAAAGGTGCCACTGGATGATCACCAGAACCCTAAGCCCCCAAAACAGCAAAAGAGGCCAAGGGCGGGGAGACAGGGTCTTAAGAGAGGCTCCAATCTCAGCCAGCATGGCCAGGTGTGTACCTGACTCCCCATCCCTCCCCCATGCACAAACTTCTCCCCGCCCCCAGAAGGCGGCCCTGGGGGAAGGCTACTCTGTTATACCACCGCACCACCTAGATGTTATATAGCTTAAAGTATGGAAAAGCAGGACAGAAAAGCTTTTTGTGTAGAGATCCAATCTTAATTCCGTACTGAAACTAGAAGTAGAAACAGCACGTTAACAGCATCAGCTAAGAAAGCTATTTATATCAACTTATGCAAGCAACATCTTATTCTAGCAACCAGAGCAGGATGCAGAATCTTCATAGTGGTGCACATTTGTTGTTAAAGATAACTGGGCAGATACATCAAGACATTCTGTCTGCTCCATCTCAAATTTCAGCCCAAAAGAAACAATGAAGCTCTCTCATCTGCTCCGACTTCAAAAGAAATGTTTATCCAGAGCTTCCAAAATCTGTGCAATTGCTATATAGCACGGACTGTTGAGGTTCTGGGCAAAGTGGGCAGAAAGCTGTTTAACCATCTCTAAAGCTGAGTAGTACAGTGTGGGTGAGGGGGTCATCATTACCTCCCTCCTCCTTTTCTGTTTGGGAGAGTTTAGGGAGAGGATACAGAAGGGAAGAGGTGTGCATCGGGGCCACAAAGGTCATTATTAGTATATACAGGCGGGATCTGCAATAAAATGTAGCAAATTGTA
The DNA here is from genome assembly GCA_021292165.1 of Shinisaurus crocodilurus. Lineage (NCBI taxonomy): Eukaryota > Metazoa > Chordata > Lepidosauria > Squamata > Shinisauridae > Shinisaurus > Shinisaurus crocodilurus. Next base: position 170,199,112 of record CM037880.1, on the reverse strand, counting down.
TGCTCCCTCCTAAAAGGAGTGAAACTGTTCAGAAGTCTGCCAGCAATTCCATCCTAGCAGGGCATTCCACTCCTACCCATACAGGGCACTATCCAATGGGGCACTTATGCCTCTGCCAATTCTTTTGTGTCCGGCCAATTCTGTTGCACAAGCAGCCCCGACCACTTGCACAACAATGATTTAGCACTTCCAGGGGGCAACCCAAAACAAGCAGAAACACTCAATTCTTGAAGGGGGCAGGTCAGCGGAGCTTGCATGAGTGAGTTCCGCTGACAAGCCCGCTTCCAGAAACTAGCATTTCCACTCATTTGGGGCCTTGACCCCGGAAGCACTAAACTGCTATTCTGCAAATGGTAATTTGTGGAACTTAATTGGTGGGGCTGGCAACGCGCGGACTAGAATCAGCGGCCAGCTCTACTAGCGGATGGGCAGAACTGGATTCTGCCCACAGTTTATTTTATTTATTTATTTGAAATATTTCTGAATTGCCCTACCACTCAGTGAGTGCTTGAGGCGATGTACAATAACAATACAAAGTGTTGGACTGGGACTTGGGAGATCTGGGTTCCAGTCCCCGCTCAGCCATGAAACTCACTGGGTGACTTTGGGCCAGTCACTGCCTCTCAGCCTAACCTACCTCACAGGGTTGTTGTGAGGATAAAAGGGAGAGGAGGAGGATTATGTAAGCCGCCTTGGGTTCCTTGCAGGAAAAAAGGTGAAGTATAAATACAATAATAAATAAATAAATAATAATAAAATACAAAAAAATACAAAAAACTAAAACATATTTTAAAATGGGTGTCTAATGATAAAAACAAAGAGTGGCATTTACAATTAAAAGCTCAGCAAAATAATATTGTCTTCACCAGCCAACTAAAGGACACTAAGGAGGAGGCTAGCCTAACCTCCCTGGGGAGGGAGTTCCACAACTGGGGTGCTACTACAGAAAAGGCCCTGTTACAAGGGCCCACCAACCTCACAACCAGAAGGGCCTCAGATGATAAGTACAAATTTTGGGCAGGCTCATACAGGAGGAGGCGGTCTTTCAGATACTCTGCCGCCAAGCCAGTTCAGTTTTTCTTTACCAACTGACACTAAACATTCCGTGGCCTATTGAACATGCTCAGTCCTCATTGGGTGTTTTAGGGTCTCCCCTTAGGCATTTTCCCCTTAGTTTGTTTTGTACTTCTTTAAGCCTTGGGTAATGGGTATCCTTAAGCATGCTGATACCTCCCCTCTTGTTCTCAATGGCCTCATTTTGGCTAAAATCCTGATGGCACTAACCACCTGAATGTGCTATTAGAAGGAGTGATGACGATAGGCACTGCTGAGTGAATTCAAAAGACCAAAAATGAAATTATGGGGATAAACGTATGGGTAATAAACAAACTGCCACACTTCTATGATTTAACACAGGGACAGGCAATATGACATCCTGGGCCTCATCTGGCCCATCAAGGCTTTCCCCAGGACCTCACAGCATGTTCGTCGATAAAGAATTTTACTGCTACTATGACAACTGTTGTTGAGAGCACTTATACCAGTGAGCAGACTCTCTCAAGCTCTAAGGGTGCAATCCTATGCATGTTTTGTCCGAAAACAGTCCTACAGCTCCCAGCCAGCATGGCTGACTGGGGCACGCTAGGAATTGTAGGACCTTTCTTTGGCCTAAACATGCATAGGATTGCATCCTATGTTAGTTAATTATGTCTATCTACAAACTAAGACTGACAGATAATCACTTGCACCAGGTTATAAGAATAAATTAACACAAATATTGAGTTCAGCAGTTCTGAGAGCACAATAAAACCAACCCTACGACCAAGGGTAGCCTCTCACTTAATACATGATGGTTAACCAAGTACAAAATCCACACACAAATGATCTAAGAAGGTTGATGCATGTTTCCTTTGAAAAAGTATATCAAGTAGATGTCACATATACTTTCAAAGGAATAGGATAAGGGACCTTTTTTCTTCTTCTGGGGGAATGAACTTGGGAACTTAAGTTTGAAATGCTTCTCCCACCTATATGGAATAAAGGCAAGGACAGAGGAAGAAGGAGAGGAATCTTCACTATCCCAAACTGCCAGCCCACCCAGTTCTCTCTTGCAGTTTCTGTTCTCCCCTGTTGGGGTTCCTCAGGCAGCTGGAATCTATTTTGTGCTTATTGAAGGAAACAAAATAAATGGTTTATAATGCAAAGAAAAACATAAATGGATGAGGGCTAACAAACTGAGGCTCAATCCAGACAAGACTGAGATGCTGTTCGTGGGTGGTTCTTCTGACCGGATGGAGGGTGTTCAACCTGTTCTGGACGGGGTTGCACTCCCCTTGAAGGAGCAGGTTCGTAGCTTGGGGGTTCTCCTTGAGCTATCTCTGTCACTTGAGGCTCAGGTTGCCTCAGTGGCACGGAGTGCCTTCTACCAGCTTTGCTATCTGGACAGGGATAGCCTGGTTTCAGTAATCCACGCTCTAGTAATCTCTAAATTAGATTACTGCAATGCACTCTACGTGGGGCTGCCCTTGAAGAATGTTCAGAAGCTGCAGCTTGTGCAAAATGCAGCAGCCAGACTAATCACTGGGGCCAAAAGGTCCAAATATATAACACCGGTTCTGGCCTGCTTGCACTGGTTGCCTATATGCTTCCGAGCCCGATTCAAGGTGCTGATTTTGACTTATAAAGCCCTACATGGCTTGGGACCACAATGTTAGGTTTTGGTATTGTAAGCAAAACGAGAAGTCTCTGACATGGAGTACACAAAGTCTTGTGACAGTCACAAGGAGTCTATGAGTCAGAATCATGGTACAAGTTGGAGACAACATGTTATGTACAAGTGTTGCACAATTGGTGAGTAATATCATATTAATAGGTACAGAGTCTTGCTATAAATAGAAGTAGACCCTTGTTGGCTGAGCCACTCCACTTCCTTCAACTTCATCTTCATTCACACATCTTCTCACTTGAGACCACTTGGGTCTTGGACTTGGGAACTTCACTGAACTACTTTGTATCTGCAATGATGTAGTGAGACAGAGTCATCTCTTCTGCGTAAGAGAAGCCTGCATTGATTGCCTTAATCCCATGTACAAATGGGTCTTACAAATAAACTCTTTAATCTTTATGATCTACTGTTATTTCTTGTTTCCGTCTGTGGGACTGGGAGTCCCTTGCTGGGTAAGCTTTGAAATCTATGCCTATTTTGATTCACAAAACCATGTTTAAACAGTATGTTTTCTGTATAATAACCTAAAGAGCTTCAAATATGGAATCATCCATTTATCAACTGGGTCACTACCATTATATTGCTTGAATTGTATTCAGATATTAATATTTGACTATTATTGTTCAGGTTATATTAAAAGTATTAATTAAGTATATTAAGTATTAAAAGTAGGAATGTTGTATCTAGTTCCAAAATTGAGTTTTGACTTCATAATTAATGAGCCCATTTCTTTCTAACTCTAACATTCATATAACTGGATTTAGATTTTTAGTATGAATTATTTCAACCAATGGCTCATTTACATTGGCAACTCAAACAGTGGGAATGAGCAGATCTTCCCATTCTACTCTGTTATTGCTCTGTGAGTTCACTCCACCCCATGTTTCACTCTACCTGCCTTTCTGTTTAACTTGGAGAACTGCTAAAATTAATTTTTCTAGTGGTGCATATCTGCTGCATTATTTAGTTCACATCACATTTTCCTTGCAGGATACTGATACACATTGATTAAATCACAATGCAAAACATTATATTTTAATGCAATTCTGCAATCTCATAAACATTCCCTTTTGCACTATGATTTAATCAATGTGCATATGCACTGGAGCCCATCAATAATTTGTAAGAAAATAATAGTGGGAGCTAGTTAAAATATGGAATTTCCTACCAAGAGATGTAGTCATGGCCACCAACTTGGATGGCTTTAAAAGGGGATTAGACAAATTCACGGAGGAGAAGGCTATCAATGGCTACTAGTCAAGATAGCTATATAGTACTTCCAGTATCAGAGAAGCAGTATGCCTATGTACACCAGTTGCTAGGGAACTTGAGTGGGAGGATGCTATTGCACTCATGTCCTGCTTGTGGGCTTCCCATAGCCATCTTGTTGGCCACTGTGGGAACAGAATGCTGAACTAAATAGGCCTTTGTTCTGATCCAGCATGGCTCTTCTTGTATTCTTAGATACAGGAACTATACATGTGCAGCAGTCTGAATGAAGTACATAAATACGTTTTAAAGGAGGAGGAGGGGATTCCTAATTCATGGGTGCTGCTCCACCCATGATAAGGTCATTTGGAGCCCCAAAATCCAAAGAGAATTCAGAAGGAGAGAATTTTAAAGGTGCGCGCGCGCACACACGCACACACACACACACACACACACACAGGAAGAGTGCTGTCTTTCAAATATACAACTCATTTCACCCCCCCAATGATTACCTAAAAAGATCTGAAAACAACATTTGCTACTTTCAGTGTTTCAACTGTATGTTTCTGAATAAGCCTTACAAGAGCCCAGCAGAAGAAGGAGAGTCTAAATGCAGCTTTTCAAAGATACCTAAATATGATTTAGGATGCTTATACTTTAAGGGCATAATCCTAACTATTGTGCCCTCGCGCTGCTCTGAAGCCTCTGAACTCAGAGGCTTCCGAGAATCCTATGCCCTACCAGGTTGAAGCCAGCAGGGCTGGAGGAGCAGCGGATGTGATCTTCACCTCCCCGTCTTGCACCTTTGGTGATTTTTTGCTGAATGGGCTTTCCAGCCCATCTAGCAAGGGCACTTAGGAGGGGAAGGGAGGGAGGAGGCTCAGGATACCTCGTATCCTGGCCCCTCTAGTCTCCTCTATTCCCGCCCACCAGAACACCCCCTTTCCTCCTCTTCTGAGATCACTTTTCCAGCCTCAGAGGGCAGAGTGTGGTTCTTTCTGCACCAGCCGCGAGTGGGTGGGGCAGGTCTCGGACTCCCCCTTCTGAGGTCAGAGGCGAGCGCTGTCTCCTCGGAAAGTTTTTTCCAAGCAATCCTATGATTCCTGGGATGCTCTCTCAGGCTGGCTGGAGCATACTGGGAGTTGTAGAACTTTTTTCTGTCTAAACACACATAAGATTGCACCCTAAATGTGTTCATACTTTAGGGTTGGAAAAGATAGTTTAAAGGGTTTATTCTAAAAGAACAACAGTTAATATTGTATTATTCTTCACTTCCAGCATGATGCATGAAAATTAACTTGGCTTCACCATGATAGTTTCATAACTGAGAGTTGCATTTTGTTTTTGTTAGACACATTACTTACTTAATGTTTCTGGGTACTCAAGCCCTCCACTGATCTTTAAAGAAGCAGCACATTACAGTCATGACATCCCCTTGATGTATCTTGCCCTTGGCCTAGTAGAATCTTCAAAGTGAGATCAGTCTTTATGCCAATCCAATTCTGATCAAAGTCACTATAAATCAGGACACAGACAATCTCTGAACTAGATATGGAAACCGGATTGCAACTGTATAAGTCTCCAAACTCTCTGATCATAACAGTTTTATTTCTACTCATGCAAGATATTACTTTGACACAAGGGCAGAAATAAGTATCATAAGGTGCTTCAAGATGGAGGTTCTTGCAAGCATCAGGTTTGCTAAAACGAGCACACTCATATCTGGCAAGCCATACAAGAACTGTGTTTCACCCCTGTGTGACCACTGGCCAGCACAGGCTAGCAGCAAGTTGACAGATGGCACAATTCAATTCATTGGTAACAATCCAACATGAAATTAAGTTTGTTTAAGTCCATTGGTTTCAGTGGGCATAAACATGCCAAACTTTAGGGTGGACTGCCATCAGCGATTGTAACAATAAATTGTGTACCCCTTCCTTTGTACCCTCTCCTAGTAAGGGCCAGCCCTATTATTAGGCAGAGTGAAGCAGCCACCTCAGGTGGCAGATGCTGAGAGTGAGAGGTGGAGAGTGGACTGAGCAGTACGTGCCACATGGCTTGGCCTGTACCCCCTAAGCTAGCCTGCTGCCCTCAGATGCAGTCGAGGAGGATGTCATCCTGCTGCTGCCAGTGTTGAAGTAAGATTCAGCTGATAGACTGGTCAATCTTTTCAGTTTTTCTACACAATGCATTAATTGTGTGCTCATTATTCCCTACTCATGGTTGTTTTTGGGTTCTTTTGAGAATGTCATGACCCTCCAGTTTCACTTCTGTTTTTAACCCTTTGAGTTTTTTTAAAGCAGGGAAGATGTATTTGTGAAAGCAAAAAAAAAAACTCTTTCTGCTTGTGTAAAAGTGCTATTCCACTAAACCACAGTGCCATCTAGAGGTTATGTAGTAGAAAAGCAGAAAAGGAAACACTTCATGTAGTGCTTGGATCTCAATTCTGCGAGGAAACCGAAAGTAGATACAGCGGATTAACAGCCTTGTGTAGAAAAGCTCTTGGTGTGTGTAGAATGGAGTGGGGAGGAGCCATCTTGGCCTTTGCTTCAAACAGCAAAATGTCTTAGGCTAGCCTTGCACCTCCCAATTGTCCTTTGATTGGTTGAGTTGCTGGGGAAAGCTGCTATTGGAAGCAGCCTAAGAGTAGTTGAGCAGGCTGGTATGGTGTTCTATGTAAATATGAACTCTACCCATCAGCTATAACAATCCTGGTATTTTTATTTTTTAGCATTTTACATAATCTCTTCACCCAGAGTAAGAGCAGCAAGTCAAATGCCCCCCATCTTACCAGGAATTTGTAACTCTAAATTCGCCAGTCTCTGAGTCAGTCACCTCTTCAACATGTAAACAAATTGAAGAGCAAAAGGAATTCATGGTAACTTATTTCAAAATAATAATGTAAGCACCATAGGGCTAAACTGCATGCTACATTAAATATATAGCATGCAGCTGACCCTCACCAATTTGTTTGCCCTAGTGTAAGTGCACAGGGGCCCAATCTAGATCAGGACCACAGTGTGTGTGTAGGAGAGGTTTAAATCTTCCCACCCAGCCATTCCCACTGCCCCCCCCATTTCACTCTCTCTCTCTCTCTCTCTCTCTCACACACACACACACACACACAGCCCGCAGAGACTAAAAAAAGAAAAGAGATCCATTGGTGCCAATGGCGGGTTTCTTTTCCTTAGCCCCCGTAGAAGGAGGGTTGAATTGGGGGGGGGAGGTGGCTGGGGGGGAGAGTCAAAACCTCCCCTACCCACACACAGTGGTCCTGATCCAGATGGTGGGCTACACTTACACTAAGGTAAACAAAATGGTGAGGATCAGATACAGGCTACGTATTTTGAAAGCCTTTATTAAACAGTAAAAAACAAAGACCTTTTTGTATCGGGTGTTTCTGTCACATGACAGAATATTTTGAAACAAAAGGTTATGCTTCAGCCTGGATGAACAAAACATCTGCACTGGATTTGCACAAGATATTCAATTCACATCTTTGGAACTCTATACCTGCAGGTTCATCCTCTCAGTGGAGTCTGATGCATGAAATACATAATGAATATTGCATTTTTGTAAGTGTAATCACCACAGTACACACTACAGGCTTGTAAAAACTGTCAAGTGTGCATGTTCCATTCCTCATCCTGACAAACTTGATACCATATGACTGCATGAACACCAAGAAAAATATAGTGGTATTATTCCTTTACTTTAAATAAAAACTCTTCAGGGACTGCCAAGCTCAAAACTCTGAATCATCCTCGAGACATGGAAGAAATTAAACTTGCTGTTACAACTACTTCCCTTTTTGCTATTGTTTTGATTTGCTTTTAGGTTTGGGCAGTGGGGTGTGTGTGTGACAAATAATCTGCCTGAAAGTATACTGCAGAGAAATCTAAATGGAAATTTAGCAGTAATTTACTGAAAACATATTGTCCATGGAAGATAGCGGTATACTGACTTGCCATTGCGCATACGTATTTCCAGTTGGTTACCTCCCACCCACCCAAAGAACAGTTAATAAAAATCTGCCAAAACGTCAAGAATAAACACAACTGATAAAGATATTGTTCCTTGAATTTTTTTTTAATGTTTTTTGATATTGGTTGCTGCAGAAATCCATAGACACAACCCACTTGCATCCCTGGACTATAGCTAGTGAGGGCCGGGTGCTCTCCTCGGCTAGGTTGTCAATTACGTGCCTTTGCTTTCTCCTACTGTTCCCATGGTTTTCCACATAAATTAGAGGGCATAAATGAAAATGAAGGAAACAGGATGGTATGTGATTTAGGGCAAAACCAGAAATGACATCAACGATGTCTTTACATTTAACATGCACATTTTTAAAGCAAATAGCAGGCACTACAGGGAGCACAGGGAAGGAAGCTCTCGTTGGCACCAACAGGAATTTTTCTCACAATGGAAATGGGGATGAGCATTTTGTTTCAGTTTGCAAATCATTTGAACTTGCCTCACTCGTGATCCTGAATGCGAATGGGAACATTTTTGCCCCCCACAAAAAAAGTTAACAAATTCCAGAACTTGTGATCACATTAAAAAAAATGCTTATTTTGAAAAATGTGCACTTTAAAATGCACATTTAAAAAATAAATAAATACACATTTTCATGCTTTACTCAATGGGGGGGGAGTGTGCACTTTTGAAAAATGTACAAGAAAATGTGTACTTTTCCCACTTGAGGTCACAACCTAGAACTGGATCAAGATGAAGCGAGCTACAAAGTGGAGTGAGGAGAATCTTGGTGAACTTGAACATCGCTGGTTCTCCCATCCCTTGCAAATAGCAGCTTCAGAGGGGCAATTTTCTTCAGGAGCTCAGCAGGACAGGAAAGGGTTAAACTACCCCTCACCACCTGCTGTGAGCCCTCCTATGGAGCACACCGCTCCAGCAGCTGCCATTTGCATTTTTAAACTGTGCACTTTAGTAGAAGGGCATATTTAACGGCACATCTAGTGTGGCCCTTAAGTTATATGAGCAACATTTTTAGCACTACAGTCTACATCAGAGCTTTACCATGAACTAATTACCGTACTAGTTAGTACTAATTATAGTGAAATGAGGAAATGAATGTGTACTAAAATATTCTCATATTTATTATTAAAAGATTGTATCCTGTCTTTCTTTCACATACAGCAGGGACGAGCAACTTGTAACCCTCCAAACGTTTTGGCCTACAACAGCCATGATCCCTCACCATTTGCTACCTATGTTTGTGGGGGGCATTTTCAGAGTTGAGATAGCAAGGAGATATTGTGCACAATAGTGTAGATACTGAACAAAGGAAAACTTCCAGCAGGTTTTCAATTGTACTGTTTTCTACTTTAATGACTAGAATTCATTCATTCATTCGTTGTTTGTTTGTTTGTTTGTTTGTTTTAACCTGAATAGACATCCCTCCCTCTTCTGCTTAATCAAGGAATGTGAGTTCTTTGGCTGGATATGGGGTAAGGGTGGGCAGGAGCAGCCACCCTGGAAAGCTGTGCCAGCTACTCACCTGCTATGGCAGCGGGAGAGTTGCCAGCAAGGCTCTTCAGACTAGTGGCTGCCCGCACCTATGTCCACAGAGTGAGACATAGGACAGCAAGGCATGCAGCTCTCCCAGCAGTGGAGGGGGGGGACACATACGAACCACCACCCTTCTGGATCTGCCACCTGAAGCAGGGGATTCACCCTGTCAGTTGGGTGGGCCAGCCCTGCTCTGCTCCCCATGCTAGCTGGTTGAAATTAAGCCCAGCTGGGCAGAATGAGGTTGGGAGTGGGAAAGCAGAGGCTTGTGACAAGCAGAAGGGGCAGCTTTGGCTTTATAAACAGCAGAGAATGCAAAGGAGGGGAGAGACAAGGAGCAGGACTGACAGGGACAGGGTGGAGAAAGATTGTGAGGAGTAGCACTGAAAGCCCTGGAGAAAAAGAAACACTCTGGTAAAGTTTGTAGGAGGGAGAGATGTACAGTTCTCCCCAATGATGGACTGGGGTTCCTGCTGTATGACCAAGAACAGAGACTTGGATTGCTTCGAAGCCCTTTCTGATGTAAGAAGGGGCTGGAACACTCTGAAGCATTGGGATCTTATGAAGAGCCCTGTCATTTTAATCTATATTGAAAGCTGCTTTGGGGATTTTTGTAGCCAAAAGGCAGGATATAAATCTTCAAAATAAATAGTAAATATATTTTGTTTGATGCACACTCTTGTATTAAACATCGCTGTTGTTGCTGCCAACATGATTTCCACATAGCCATTAATATATAAATAAAATAGTCATAAATAAATGTTGTTCTTCTACCATTCAAGATAGATCAACATATTAAGGGGTCCAGCACTATTTTAATACACACAGCATTTCTTACTTCAGAACTGTATTTATCTGGTGATGTGTGGTCTTAGCTTTCTAATATTGGATCAGCAGTTTCAGTGATTTCAAAATCAAAGAAATCCAGCAAGGGAATGTTGTCTTTGCTAGAACTTGATGATGCCCTTAACCAGAGGTTATGGCACATGGTCTTCAACAGTTTATAGGTATGTTGGTGTGGCCACCACAACATTATCATGGTGGAGCCCCTGACATCAGAGAAACTGATGAAGAACCCATAATTTCTTAATGAATACTTTTGTTCGAACTTCTAAAATGCTAAAAACAGACTGTTCAAGACAGCCTGTCAGTATTGTAGCATTCAGCTTTTACGTGTAATCTAGCTTCAAGGTCCCCACACAGGGATTTGGAATTGTACTGAGGCAGAATACATTCCTTTTTTTAAGATCATGAAGGGACTTATAGCATCATCTAATCCTGCTCTCAGCACAATGCAAGCCATGATTTCTTTCCAACAAGGGACAACAGTGCCTAGCCCACACTATTAGTGGCTGATTTAAACACTGCTATAAAGAAGCATAAAAGAATGGACTGGACTCCTTCTATAACAGCTCATTACCAAGACTGCTTCACAAGCCAGAAAATACCATGAAACTGCAGAATGCAGCGTTCCTCAATGGCTAAGGCTGTAAAGTTTCAAACTGTGTAAAGGTTTATCACCCAAATCCAGATTTAGTTATTTACATATTGTATTGCAGGTGCTGATTTAGACTATCATATGTGTGACCAAGCACGATGAATTGCAGATGCTCAGAACCCTGAACACTAGGAAGGAATGGTCTGCCTAGAAGGGGGGGGGGAACCCTCAACATTTTGCTCAGCCTCCAGTCTATCTTGTGGGAATTGGCTAGTAATTCAGGATGCATGAAAACATCTTGTATTGTTTGCCCTGCTCCATGGTAATCTTCCTGCACTCCCAGTTTACTGATCTCTGGGATACTGTTCCACCGGTTTTAAGTATGAACCCTACTCAAAGAGGTGAAAAAGCATCTAGGTGCTGAACCAGAGTGTGAATTTTGGTGATGAGCTATGGAGCTGGGTGGTACAGCTGCCTTATTTTATGTATCTTCTGCCTTTTTTGTTGTGTTTTGATTAGCATTTTTAAATTACATTTTTAAATTACATTTTGTAAACCTCCCTGGTGCCATAGGAAGGGCAATATATAAATATTTTAAATAAATAATAATAATAATAACGTGAAGCAATGTAAGTCATCCTTTGTACTGAAGTGCTACATTCTAGCCTCCCACCCATCTGTCCAAAATTCTCTTACATGCTACAGGCAGCAGGGACAGCAGCTTTTGGTAGAACGGTGCCTGGGCAAGAGACATTAGCATCATGGAGAAGGGCGTCTCCTGCCCCAGAGGTAAGTCATTCTTCCCTTCATCTGAACTCCCTCCCAACATAGACATAGTCCTGCTTGTTGATATAGCCAGCAGAAGGGAGCCAGGAGAGCTCCCAAGAGCTCAGACTCTCAGGGACTCAAAGCATTTCAAGCCCTCAACCTACTACACTGTTCAACAATGTTTGGGGGGGGGGAGGGAATTTAGTCCCTATAATGCCAAGAAGATTTACCTGAACATAAAACTTCTGTTATTGTGGTCACGGCCAGCGCCAGACTTCAGGGTGCCCTTGGGCAAGGTGCTGCCAAAGCCCCCCTCCCCATTGCCCTCCCTACTTTCACTGCTGCCCAACCCCTCTTCTCACCACCACCACCCCTCCCCTCCCCACAGACCCCCCCCCACTAGCCACTGCCACTCACCCTCTCCCCTCGCTGCTGTCCACTGCCAAATGCCTGGCTCTAACGGAAAGCTAAGCAGGGCCAGGCTTGGTTATTACTCGGATGGGAGACCTCTCTTCTAGTGGGTTCGACTCGATGGCTTTGTAGGCCCCTTCCAACTCTAAGCAATCCTGAGAGCCAGTGTGGTGTAGTGGTGAGAGTGTTGGACTGGGACTCGGGAGATCCAGGTTCTAGTCCCCGCTCGGTCATGAAACTCACTGGGTGACTTTGGGCCAGTCACTGACTCTCAGCCTAACCTACCTCACAGGGTTGTTGTTGTGAGGATAAAATGGAGAGAGGAGGAGCAGGAGGATTATGTAAGCCGCCTTGGGTTCCTTGCAGGAAAAAAGGCGGGGTATAAATATAATAAATAAATAAATAAATAAATAAAATAAATAAATAATGAGGTCATTTCTCAGAGCCCGGCATTGCGGAGAGGTGTCCCAGGAGATCGCCTGTGCTGTAGATGATCTCGGAGATCACCTCTCCTCTGAAGCAGCCACCCATCCTCTGATACCTCTGGCAACACAGAGCGCTGGAGAGGTGTCCTGGGAGATCACCCACAGCACAGGCAATCTCCTGGGACACCTCCCCAGTTACCACAATGCCTGACTGCGAGAAAGGACAACACTGGCCCTTTGGAGACAACACTGGCTGCTTTCTCCTGCCAACATGACTCTCCAGGGGACTGGAGATGATGCTGAGTAGAGGTCAGCTGGGATGGGCCCTTCTGAGCCTGTGGGCCCTCAGCAGCTACTCAGCTTTGCCAACCCCTGACACTGGGCTCAATTGTGGCTTCCTTTGCCAGCATGCAAGGAAGGTGTTTCCACAACTTTCCTTAGGCAATTCATTTAGGGCACACAATCCTGCATGTTTACACAGAAAAAAAGTCCTGCAGCTCCCAACATTCCCCAGCCAGCCATTCCCCATGCTAGGATTGTGACCTTAATTAGTGAATTGCTCTTATAGTTCAATCTTATTTCCCTAATGTTTGACTTAAATCATTTTATTGTGTACTTGAATTTTATTTCTTCATGTTCTGTTCTGAGCGGTCATGGTTATCAGTTGTTTTCCCATTCTTTGGACATTAAAAAAAATGTTTTAACAGACTGTCTACATGTTCCTCTTTCTTAATAATAATAATAAAAAAACCCACTTCCTTCAGTCTTTTGTCACAGAGTATTATACCCAGAGTGTTCTTCTGAATCATTTGTTTCATTTCTTGAGTTGTAGCATCTAAAACTGAAGATAGCACCCCTAATGATGTCTTATCACCACAGAGTAGAGCAATACAATTAGAATTTATTTCTTTTTTTAGTGTGAACATTAGCTTCCTTTTGGTTAAAACTGCCTGTTGCTGAAGGCCGATCTGCACTTTAAAAATGTTCTCGTATTCAATGGCTTTTCACATTATGAATTCCAGCTGAATGTGTGAACTGCCTAGACTGAAAAGTCTGTTTGGGGTAATTGCTCTTTGATAGTAACTGCAAGCACTTGAAGAACTGAGCGATGAGCATCTATGTGTAATCTCACCCAAACTATTTGTTTCAGTAGTAAATATAATAGACATCTTTGTCAGTGTTGTTACTGAGAAAACAGAATTGCTGCTGTCAACAACACAGCATCATTAACAGCAACACATCCCTTCACACTTCTCCTCTTTTCTAATTGCTAGGCCCTAGAGAGCTTGTAAATGTATTCAATGGAAATGTAGTCCACAATCTCACTCTAGTCTAAACAGAGCTTTTTACTGCTTTATACAATTTAGCGCTCAGACAACTGATAAACAAATGGCAGAATTTGAAGAAGGGGAAGTGCATACCCTCCAACATTTCACAGATGAAAATAGGGACACACATGTGAATTTGTAAGAGGTATGGTTAAAGGTGTGATCAAGAGGGCATGGCCAGGCAACATGAGGGCGTGGCCAAGGGTATGGTAAGGCAACCAAAGGGCATGGTCAAGTACAAAAGTTATTAGAAGAAACATACAAAATCTTACATATTATAATTATTACATTATTATATTATATATTATAACTAGCTGTTGCCCGCAGCTTCGCTCACGTGATGAAGAGTGACCGTGCCAAGTTTGCACGGATCGCCATTTTCCTATAGGCACTATTTGTTCGAAATTCCTTAAGGTAGCTGTTTTGAATTGCTCCATAGGAAAGGTCCCCCGGGACTACATAATGGAATCCCAGCTCCCCCGGGACTTCCAGCTCCCCCGGGACTACACAATGAAATTCCTGTTCCTCCCCCCAGGACTACACAATGAAATCCCTGCTTCCCTCCCTGGACTACACAATGAAATCCCTGCCCCCCCGGGACTACACAGTGAAATCCATGTTCCTCCCCCGGGACTGCACAATGAAATCTCTGCTTCCCCCCCCCCCTGGACTACACAATGAAATCCCTGTTCCCTTTCCCCCGGGACTGCACAATGAAATCCCTGCTCCCCCCAGGACCAGGGATGGGGACTCGGACTCGAGGACTCGACTCGTGAGTCGGACTGAGTCCCTCCTCTGACTCGACTCGGACTCAAGTCCCAATATTTTTTAATGGGACTCGAGACTCGACTCGGGACTCGAGACCAAGGACTCTTCAACATCCCTGGGCTGTGCCAGAAGGAGTGGAGAGGAGCGTGATTGCTGGCGAAGAGCGCATGGAAGCGAGGTGTGCCGCTGCTCGGCCACTATGGATGGCTACCAGGAGTGCAGCCCCAACAGTGTGTCAAGATTTATTTTGATTGATGTATTGCGTACTTGGGAGAGGCAGAAGAAAGACCTGAGATTACTCTGTGTGGCTGCTCTGAGTGTGTTTCTGGTTCCAGCAAGTTCATCACCAGTGGAGCGGGTGTTCGGTGAGGGTGGAATTGTGATGAGATCTCACCATTCCAGAATGGGGCCAAACATTTAGAAAAAAATCATGTTCCTCAAATGCAACATGGATAAGTTTTAGGAAGTACAGCAAGTTTATTTTTTAAAATCATTTTTCTAAAATGCCACCTTTCAGACATTTTGGGTTTGGCTGCCTCTGCCTGCCTGTCTGGGGTTCCCAGCCTCCTCTGCCTGCCTGGTCTCTTCTTGACCAGTTCAACAGTTGAATTGTCCAAGACAAAGGCCTCTGCCTGCCTGCTTCGGGGTTCCCTGCCTCCTCTGCCTGCCTGGTTATTTTGGGTTTTTCTGCCTGGTCTGTTCTTGCCAAAATCAGTTGCAGAGTTTTGAAATAAGAAGGCACACTTGTGCCTAGAATTTATTTAAGCCACACATCTGAAGTAGCCTTATTTTGTTGGGAAAACCCCCCATTGATTTTAATAGGGACTCGTGGAGTCAGCTTTGGGAGTGACTCGTGACTCGTGAGTCACCATTTTGGACCAAGGACTCGGACTCGGACTCGAGACTCGGGTCCAAAGACTTGTGACTCGACTCGTGACTTGAGACCAAGGACTCTTCAACATCCCTGTCCAGGACTACACAGTGAAATCCCTGTGGGTTTTTTTTTGTTTTTTTATTTTATTTATTTATTTATTATATTTATACCCTGCCTTTTTTCCTGCAAGGAACCCAAGGCGGCTTACATAATCATCCTCCTCCTCTCCATTTTATCCTCACAACAACCCTGTGAGGTAGGTTAGGCTGAGAGTCAGTGACTGGCCCAAAGTCACCCAGTGAGTTTCATGGCTGAGCGGGGACTAGAACCCGGATCTCCCGAGTCCCAGTCCAACACTCTAACCACTACGCTACACTAGCTACACAGTGAAATCCCTGTTCCCCCTAGGCTTGTAAAACGAGCCTCGCCGGGGCAGAACGAGGCCGAGCATGACCCCGCTCATGCCCCGGCGAGGCCTTGCCTTCTCTTCGGGGCAGCTCACGTGCTCCGCAGAGAGCCGCCCCAGCCACCCGATCTGGCGGAGAACTGCCCGGTGGATTCGAGAGGTCCCATCGCGTCACTTCCGGGACCGGAAATGATGCGATGGGACCGATCTGCGCCTGCGCAGAGGCCCCGTCGCGTCATTTCCGGTCCCGGAAGTGACGCGACAGGAGGTAGGAAAGTGTTCGAGCAGCACTGCGCGCTGCTCGAAAAAACAAGATGAGCAGGGGGCGGGGGGGAAACGGGGCGGGCGGCGGGCCCACCCTTAACTTAATGGCTTGTTCCCCCCCTCCGGGACTGCACAATGAAATCCCTGCTCCCCCCCCAGGACTACGCAATGAAATCCCAGCTTCCCCCCGCCCAGGACTACACAACAATGAAATCCCAGCTCCCCCCCCCCCGGGACTACACAATCAAATCTCTGTGTCCCCTCTGGGACTGCACAATGAAATCCCTGCTCCCCGCCGGGACTACACAATGAAATCCCTGCTCCCACCCTGGGCCTACACAACAATGAAAGCCCTGCCCCCCCCGGGACCACACAATGAAATCCTTGCTCCCCCCCGGACTACACAATGAAATCCCTGCTCTCCCCCGCCCAGGACTACACAGCAATGAAATCCCAGCTCCGCCCCCACCACTGTAGGCCCCGACTGTGGTTCATATGAACATTCTGTTTTGATGTAGGAGAAATTTGCATATCCCGCTCCTGATTGGGCCCCTGTGGCAGTTCATACAAACATTCTATATGTCGTTGGAGCGATCTGCATAACCGCTCCTGAATGACCCCTGCGAACATTCCAAGTGACGCCATTAGCTCTCATCTATTTTGGGCCGTACAGGCCCTGTGAGGGTTTTTTGGAGATTTGAACCCACCAGTCTTTGTCCTTGGGTGATGGAGAGTATTCGTGCCAAGTTTGGGCCAGATCCGTCAAAACGTGATGGAGCCTATGCGATGACACCCCCCACTCAGCAGTCATTCAGTCAGGCAGTTATTTAAAAAGTTCCCCTCCCTTTTCAGCAATTATGAGGTGAGGCCGATTTGCATAACTGCTCCCCTGTTGTTTTGCCCATAGGAGATATCAGTGGTTCATGCCTTGGTCTCCTCTTGCCTAGACTACTGTAATGCGCTCTACGTGGGGTTACCCTTGAAGACGGTTTGGAAGCTACAGCTGGTACAGAACGCGGCGGCTCGCCTGGTTAAAGGCAGCCGCCGGTGGGATCACATCACTCCGGTGCTCAAGGAGCTACACTGGCTACCAGTTGCTTGCCAAGCCGAATTCAAGGTGTTGGTTTTGACCTTTAAAACCCTATACAGCTCCAGTCCAGTCTATCTCAAGGAGTCTCTCCAGCAACACCAAGTAGGCCGCTCAACAAGATCTGCCACAACGGCCTTCTCCTTGTCCCTTCAGCCAGAGCAGCTAGACTGGTGGGGACGAGGAAGAGGGCCTTTTCTGTGGTGGCCCCCGTACTGTGGAACTCTCTCCCAAGTGACCTCCGCCATGGCCCCTCTCTGCTGAGCTTCCGCCACTCACTAAAAACTTGGCTGTTCAGGCGGGAATATGGGGTGGGTTAAGATTTTAAAATTTTATACTGTTTTAATGTATTTTATCCTGTTTTTATCTTATGGACATCGCCCAGGGTGGCTGGTTTGCCGGCCAGATGGGCGATAAATAAATGCAAATAATAAATAAATAAATAAATAGATAGATATGATAGTGGGGTGATTTTGCCCCCTTTTTTACCCCCTTAGGGACGGAATTTCCAAAAATTGGGTGTCTACGTCATAAAAACAATGTCCCTTTCGAAATTTCACGTTCCTAGGTTAAACGGTTTGAGCTTGGCGTTAATGAGTCAGTCAATCAGTCAGTCAGTCAGGACTTCTTCTTTATATATATAGATATTTTATTTGTAATATTTTTTACCTTACTTAAACCCTTAATTGTTGATATTTGGTGTTTTTCATAGGGGTGGGGTCAGTGCTTGCAGGGCAATCTCTTTCTGTTTGTTTTTAAATTGTTGGGATTGGTTCCACATTTTCAGGGCAGTAGGAGGAGGAGAAGAAAAGGAGGAGAGGAGATGCGGAGGAGAGGGAGCTTTGGGGTGGGGGGAAATACAAAAAGACACACTGGGGTTTTGAGCCCTTCAGCGTTTTGCTCCAACACCTCTACAGCTCTGTTTTTTAAGCACAAGGAATAAATTTGAGGGGCTGAACAGCTTTGTTGTTGTTTGTTATTGGGGAAAGGCCCCAGTTTAAAGCACTTTGTGTTCTATTCACACAATTTAAAGAAACACTTAAACTGGAATAATCTTACAGAATTTAACTAACTTGAAGTAAGTTAAAACAAACAGTGCAATCCTAAGCACAGTTATGGCAGATTCAGGGCAATTGGAGAGTATGGAAATGGTGAGATAAGCCACCTTAACCTTACATTAATGGTTGCAGATTAATGTTTAGAAAACAAAACTGCCACTTTGCATGGTATGTTTTTTCTAAATGCTGGCGGGCTTCCAACCCATTTACAGATGGCAAAGGGCACTACCATCTTCACACAATCACTGGTGTACATATTTCATGGAGAGGTTATATCTGTGTAGAGAAAATGTCATATTAATAGGATTAAGTAATTCAAAAATGAAGAACCACATTTAAATTCAGCTTGCTTTTCTGGATATGTAATTCATTATAGACTGTTTGAGGCTGTGTGAATACAAAAAAGGAAATATTTACCTAGTGCTACATGGTAATCACTTAGTAAGCTGGTTGCCTGAGCCCAAAATAGGTGTCTATTTTATAATATATCAGTATTGATATATGGTAAAAGAAAGAAAAAAATCCCCTTACAATTTGGCAGGATGATGGCTGTGGCCTGTGGCTTACGCTGGCTCAGCTTGTCTGAGCGTGGAAAGCTAAGCAGGGTCAGGCCTGGTTATTACTAGGATGGAAGACCCCTCCTCTAGTTTCCTGCATCGAGCAGGGGGTTGGACTCGATAGCCTTGTAGGCTCCTTCCAACTCTATAAATCTATGGAGACATGGATAGATAATATTTATTTTATTTATTATTTATTTATTATATTTATACCCCGCCTTTTTTCCTGCAAGGAACCCAAGGCGGCTTTACATAATCCTCCTCCTCCTCTCCGTTTTATCCTCACAACAACCCTGTGAGGTAGGTTAGGCTGAGAGTCAGTGACTGGCCCAAAGTCACCCAGTGAGTTTCATGGCCGAGCGGGGACTAGAACCCGGATCTCCCGAGTAGATTTCAAATAATTTCAAATAATTAACGAAGATTGTGAGAATTACAAAGAGATGAAAATACAACCAATCAGTTGGGTTGAACGGCATGGGGTTTCATACAAACACATACAGATACACACTTTCAATGTACATTTTAGGTTAAAGTGTGTCGGGGTGGGGGGTTAATTCACAATACTGACACTGAGTACAGAATAAGCTTGCAAAAATTATCCTTGACAAAGTAACAGAGCACAAAGATGTTTGTGAACATGAAACAAGAATGAGCCTGTTATTCTCAATAATCTAGCATATTGTAGGAGTTGGCATCGCTGCATCAAATTCTTGGCATTTCTCTGTACCCTTTGTGTAAAATTTGAACAATGATCAGAAACCAACATAATACTTCTAGATATTCAAATAGAATATTCAAACTATTTATATAGGACACATGCACTTATTTTGATACTGAAATAGAGTGCATGAAATACACTAGTCAATGTGTTTCTTCTTCTAAGTGAAATATTTAACTGTTCACACAAAACACTTTTTATTCAGTTTCTTTTTTCTTTTACACACTTTTAACATAGAAAGGAATGATGGTGCTTTAACCAGCCAACAAGCCTTGCAAAGAAGAATTGTTTGCCTTCTCTTTATAAGCCTTTCACCCATCATAAATATCTGATGCAAGTGATACATTTAATGGACCAACATTTAGTGCAACTATCACATCCACTTTTAGACTACACAAAAATCTTCAAGAAAATTGCTGTGTCTATACTTAACATGTAAATGCACAGGAAGAGTTTATATAGAATCAAAAAATGTGAGTCAGATTTCCTTGCAAACAGGAGCTAAAACTTCTGAAAATCATTAAACCTTTGCTTGAGAACACCATAGAGCTAAGCTAAGCATTTCCCTTAAAATTTTGATCGAGATTAACAGACCTTTTGTTTCACAAGTGATTTATTCACAATACACATTAGATAAAGAGTAAGAGCCAATCCAATTTCCGTGTCAAATGGCTTCCCTAATGATGCTGAAAAACCACCTCGCCTCCCCATTTGTTCAAGGGATGCATTTTTCTCTGGTTTCTTTCATTATTGTGGGATCACCAAAACAATAAAAATACTGCCAACTACTACCAAGTTTTTAATTTTTAGTTTTTAATTTAAAATTCAAATTAAAATGTAATTTGTTTGCCTGCTCAAGATAACAAACATAAATAAGTTTCACATGTCATTGTAAATCAAATTACTGAACTTGGCATTGTATTATGGGTAACTTTTACCTAAGCATGTAAAAAAAAAATTACAAAACAGAATAAATTTGATCACCCACTCTTCACTTTCTTTAATCAATAAAGCCCCACACTTCAGATATTGTTTATCAGTAACTCTACAGTAAGATAGTCTGAAGTTATTTATTGGATGGTAGAAAGTTATATATGGGTCTCTGACTGTGAGATTGGCAATTTAATCTTCATGCCACATAGGCTTATAAATCCTATAAAAATAAATCTTCATAAGGAAGGTGTTAAACTGTCCGTTTACTTTAACAATGTTCACATGCAGCTTGCTTCTCAAGTAACAGGTGTCATTGACATCAGTTTCAGTTCCAGACAACCAATCATCTGGGAAAGATAGATGAATTCACTCTTAATCTTGACTGGAAGTCTTCAACCATCCTTTATAATTGTTCTAGAGGTTAATTGTACTCACTATTAAAGCCTCTATTTTGAGCTGGCCAACCTTTACATAGCAGTTAATGGGCTTTGGTATGTGTGCATTTAACTATGAAGGAAAAGTATTTTGCATTTAAAAATGAATAGTCTTAGCAAAAGAAATTTATTCTTTCTGTAACTTTGTATGAAACATCAGTTTCTATTAAAACTGATTTAAAAACAATTTAAATCTTCCTTATACAAAAAAAATATGTGTATAAAGCATAAAATAATACGATTCTTGTTCTCATTATGCTAGTGATCCAAATATGGGCTTTCTAACATGTTACAGTACGGTGTTTCCAGTGAAATTTACACCTGCATTTAGGAATCCAATAACAGAGCATTAGTTTCAGAAACCCTAAAAATTTCCACAATAAACCCCAATTTTCCCTAATTTTCCCTAATTACCACTGCAGATTTCCAGCCAAAAACTAATTTGTTCTTCCTTTTGCTACAAGACTCCCTAACTACTAAGTTGGGTTTAAATCTGTCAACTCCTATTTGATTTATCATGGCCACAACATTTATATATAGGCACACACACAATAATGCCAAACCCATTTATCCTCTTCAGAATAGCACATAGAAAAAGAAAGTTTGATAACATTCCATGCACACAGAATGCTAACTCGTGTTTTTTTTTTTTTTTGCCCTACCCAGGGTTTGTCTGGCAGATAAAACAAACCACTGTTTGTTTTTATCAATCCCTGGGTTGTTTCCTTTCACTTTCACCCACGCCCTCCGCATATCCCGAACACGTTTGTGGTGCTGTAGTACTGGCATGGCTTCACCATGTCACCTGCCTCCTTACCATTAGTCTATTCTACACGTAAGCCATGGAATACTCCTTGGCTGCTGCCAGCTAGTAACTTGCTGAAGAAAGGCCTCCTTCCCCGTCCCTAGACAAAGTGCTGGGAGTCTTGCATTCAGAGAAATTTAACCCTTTCTCACTGCTGCAGTGGCATGAAGGAAAGTTATTTTAGCAAAATAATGGAAATGCCTTTCAACATTTTGGAAGTCTTGCTTCTCAGTTTAAATGAAAGATAAATCTTACAAAGCAATACACTCTCCCTCTCTCCCCAATACTTCAGTGAGACCTGTTTCTCTCCCCTCCCCTCAAATCCATACCTGTTCTTCCTTCCCAAATTCCCCCTCCTCAGGGCTTGCCAGGCAGGCACTACTGATAGCACCTGGCTTCCCCATGCCCAATTACTAATTGCATTTCAGCCAGCCAGCTGTAGATGGATACACGTCTATCACTAGTTCAGTTCAAACAAAGAACACTACACACATTAACGTGATGAAAGAAATTACTTATGCTTTCCTGTAGATGAGGCTAATCAGATAATTAATGTGGTGCAGGTAGCATAGGAGCTATCCGTAGTGCTGAACTGCATCCCCAAAATAGGTTCACCACTATGGAGCACCATGGATAGCTCCTATAAAGTTCTAAACAAAAAGATGTGATGGATAAGGAGCCCCACTGACATACGTAGGAGTCACCAGCCTCCCCTGCATAGATGGCAAGTGGGACTTGCCCTTGAAAACTCCCCCAGCACTGTAGAGAGCAGCTCTAAAATGCAGTAAGAAGAAGGGGATCCGATCTGCCTGGCTGATGTTGCCAGGCAGACTTTGCCATTACTGCTAGTTCTGGAAAAGGGCAAGTGAGAGCATAGCTGCATGTAGAGCGGGTTGTTGTTGTTGTTTTACTGCTCTTGCCTGCCACCTCTGTAGCCTAGTGAAACAACCCATGAGCAACCCACAATTGTGGGTTCTCTAGTAATGACAACCCACGGTTTAAACTACCCAGAGTTCACAGTACAACAACATGGGTTCTCTTTCTGGATTGTTTGCAGTTAACAAACCGTGGTTTGTTAGCATGGCTACGTTTGCACATCACAACACCCCAGAATACAACAACCCACACCATGGATTAGCATTACATGTGAACCAAGCCATTGTACTGTAAACAGATGTCCTCTGGCTGCACAAAGCGATGTATCCATTCCATATTACCTTTTGAACAAAAAATTTAGTAAAATCCAATCATACAAAACAATACAGCAACTGCCTGTATACAGATAAATATACAAGTAGTTTATTTAATACAAGATCAATGTAACAAATAGTCTCTTTCGTAGTCCAAAGAAAAAGATATAATTCTTGCTTGCAACTTTGCAGATAGCCAGTCCCAATGTTCTTCAGGTTCTGCAAAGTGCTGGACACTTCAGTTACTCCTTTGCAGGTAACTTTAATTCCAAACAGGGGAACAGCAAATGACAACTTACAAATTGTAGTCTCGAGGTCATAGGGCCACAAAAACAACGCAAATATAACAAATACCAGAGATACAAAAATTGATTACCCATCCTCTCGCAGATCAACCATGCACACATACCAATTCAATTTACCGTACCTCATACATGCTGATAAGACCCCATAATTATTTCAGCTGCCCAGCAGAATAAGCTGACCCTTTTCCTCCCTGCTCTCTCCTGAGTTATGACTCTGCCCCTACTGGGCTAAACCAACCAGTTCATAGGGGTTGCATCTTCACACCCTTTCTAAAAGCCACATGACTGGAACAAGGAGTGCTCATGTGTCCAAATAAATTGTTGAGGGAGTGCAGAAGGTAGAGTATGTTCACCCTTCCAAAGTACTATAGGCGGCTTATAGGTCTGAAGTGCAAGGGATGGGGGAAATTTACCTTGCCCTTGGTTGCTTGTCCTGTAAAACATTAGGAAATATAAACCTCAACTAGCCTGTGAATCAGGAGCAGCTTGAGCAGGAGTGGGCTTGGTTCCACTCCTCTTTCACCACTCTTGAATAATGGACACCAAGGTGTCCTTCACACCACCATTCTCAGTACTCTGATCAGCAGCAAATATTAAGCAAGCACCAAAATGTCCACCATAATCAGAACCCACTAACCCAATGATTTTGATTCTTCTTCAGGAACTGGAGGAATGCTAGAAATATCTGGTGGTAATCATGAAATATTCAGTTGGTATCTATGGTTTCATATGCAATGTTTTACTTTCTAAAGAGAGCTTACAAAACAATTCTCATTATGTGCCTGATATAAGCCTGACTATTCAGATACTACTAGCGTGCCTGAATAATAATAATGTTTTCCACACTGTTCAAAACCAAAGGATTCCAAGTATTATATGTATATTATGGCCTTAAAAGCAGCAGGAAACATAATACACATACATTATTAAAGAACCAGAGAGGGATCACCGAGGCATGATGCAGGGGAAAGCATTCTATTAATATGTAAAGATGGTTAAAGTATTACAAAGCTTCCCAAATTAAGGGATGTATGAAGTTTAAACTGCAGACCCATTCTGCAGTTCTTTACAAAGAATTAGACCCTAGTAAAACCCATCAACCAGGTCACTCCAAAATAAATGCTTGTTTGGGCATAAGCCCCCCCCCCCCCACATTCTGGCAGTCTCCGATATACCTAGGACAATTTTATTGAGCAGCAAAACACAATAGTATTGAAAAGGAATGAGATACAGAACATTAAACTGGTGAAGCCTTTTATGTACAGTATGGCATTTCTATGTAGCTGGTCATTATTGTTCGGTTTTGATGTCAACTTCAACTTAAAGCACTATCACAACAAATGACATGAGAATATTAGGTGGGGAAAGAGATGGGTAAAGAGAGCGTAGGTCAGCCTTCCCCAGCCTGGTGCCCTCAAGATCTGTTGGACTACAACTCCCATCATCCCCAGCCAGCATTGCCAATGGAAGCTGAAGTCCAGCATATCTGGAGGGCACCAAGCTGGGAAAGTGTGACTCGGATAATGGTCTGAATGTACTTTATTCTGTTATTTATTTATGAGTCACCTTTTGGCCCAAAAAGGGCCCTCCAGGCAACTTACAATTTAAAACAATTCAGAAATATCACACACAGTGAGAAGAACAGGGGATCTTTAATAGAAAGTGGAACAAATACATTTAAAATTATTTGAAAGTGGACTGATGGTTCCATCTCTGAAAGTTAGCAACTTGGGAGCTGGTGAGTAGCTGGATAAGACTGCCTAGAACAGGGCTCTCCAACCTTGGGTCCCCAGATGTTTTTGGCCTACAGCGTAGCTGGCTGGGGCATGCTGGGAGTTGTAGGCCAAAAACATCTGGGGACCCAAGGTTGGAGAACACTGGCCAAGAAAGTCCTCTGAGTCCCCCCTCTGACTCGAGTCCCACTCGAGTCCCAATATTTTTAATGGGACTCGAGACTCGACTCGGGACTCGAGACCAAGGACTCTTCAACATCCCTGGAGAAGGAGTGGAGAGAAGTGCGATCGCCGGCAAAGATTTTATTTTTTAAAATCATTTTCCTAAAATGCAACCTTTCAGACATTTTGGGTTTGGCTGCCTCTGCCTTCCTGCTTTGGGGTTCCCTGACTTCTCTGCCTGCCAGGTTATTTTGAGTTTGTCTGCCTGGTCTGTTCTTGTCAAAATCAGTTGCAGAGTTTTGAAATAAAAAGGCACACTTGTGCCTAGAATTTATTTAAGCCACACATCTGAAGTAGCCTTATTTTGTTGGGAAAACCCCCCGTTGATTTTAATAGGAACTCGTGGAGTCAGCTTTGGGAGTGACTCGTGACTCGTGACTCGTGAGTCACCATTTTGGACCAAGGACTCGGACTCGAGACTTGGGTCCAAAGACTTGTGACTCGACTCGTGACTCGAGACCAAGGATTCTTCAACATCCCTGTATGCCAAGCGATCATGTACTTGGCAGGACTGAGATCAAGTCAACATTACTCAAGCAAAAGCAGCTTTAAAAACAACAAGAAAAGGGCTGATAGCACAGATTTAGAGCAACATTATGATACATGATATGAGTTAACAAGGCTAGAAACATTTGTACAACCCCAACTAAATGTTAGTTAGTGAAGAGTTCAACAAAGAGGAAGAATACAAGCAGAAACTTAAAGGCAACCACTTCAAATGTCCAGTGTTCAGACATCTGAAAAACTTTTGAAAAATTATGGTCTAAATACTATGCCAGAAGTCCATACTTTGCTCTAGTGAGACTGAATCATCTTTCTCTTCCCTAAGAAGTTCAAACCCCATTAACATTTTAAAATTAGTTCTCAGGAGACATGATGCATGAACAGCTAATAGCAGCTTACATTAATCTACAGGTGATGATTCATGCATCCTTAAACTTGCCAATTGTCAGGTACCACTGAAATGAAAAATGAAGTCCATCACAAGTGAATCATCAGAAGCCATTGGAGGATACAAGGTACACTTCCCTACATCATAAGGAAAGCATCCACCTAATCCCACCGTAAGCGTAACAGGAACAATTATGGGGTTT
The DNA here is from genome assembly GCA_021292165.1 of Shinisaurus crocodilurus. NCBI lineage: Eukaryota > Metazoa > Chordata > Lepidosauria > Squamata > Shinisauridae > Shinisaurus > Shinisaurus crocodilurus. Next base: position 170,172,831 of record CM037880.1, on the reverse strand, counting down.
ACGTTACATTTCTCTCACAAGAGGGTTTGAGAGTCAAGCTTCTCTGGAACTTACGCCTTCATCCAGTGGAGGCTGGTGGCTCCAATGTCAGTGGGACGGCGTATCCCAGTGTTCTCCAACTTTGGGTCCCCAGATGTTTTTGGCCTACAACTCCCAGCATGCCCCAGCCAGCGTAGCTACGCTGGCTGGGGCATGCTGGGAGTTGTAGGCCGAAAACATCTGGGGACCCAAGGTTGGAGAACATTGGCGTATCCACTCTGTCTGAAGTTTTAAGGAGCTATCCATGGTGCTGAACCCTGGCCCCACACTCTAGGCTCAGCACCATGGATAGCTCCTTAAAAGTTCAGACTGAACCCCAGTGTGGATACACCACCCAATGGCATTGGAGCCACCAGCCTCACCTGCTTTCACGGAGGAAGCCTTTATTCCTAATCCTAGATATTTTTGTTTTGCTGTGTTTGCTGTATGATGAGGCAAAGGCAACCCTCTTTATTCACATGTTCTGAGACCAGGAGTGGAAAACAGGATCTATTATTATTACTACATAACATTTCATTTATATCCTGCCTCTTTTTCCTCTTGCAAGGAACCCAAGGTGCCTTACAAGGTTCTCCTTCTCTCCATTTTATCCTCACAACAACCCTGTGAGGTAGGTTAGGCTGAGAGTCAGTGACTGGCCCAAAGTCACCCAGTGAGCTTCATGGCTGAGTGGGGACTAGAACCTGGATCCCCCAAATCCCCCAAATCCAGTCCAACACTCTCACCACTATACCACACTGGCTCTCAGGAGTCAGTTTACAGCTGAAATTAAACCTTCCATGAAGTCTTCCTTAATAGCACCAGTTTAAATGCCACAGGCTGTCCATTTAAATATTTTTAATTGACCTTCTGCCTCTTAACTGAAAAAAATCACGTTTGTATAAAAGCTGTATGTGCTTTGAGATACTGAGGTATAAAAGTATTTATCTCTTGAAGTGTAAAATCAACATTAAAGGAAGTTCCAATATTTTATTTGTCATTCCCTAACAAAGGGGAAAAACTCAGAACAAGAATGGCCTCAGGAGCACTATTTAGTATTTACTTACAACCCCATCAGTGGACATTTGGCAATGTGAATTCAAATTTCCCCCCACCAGGCAATTAAAGCATTAGTTGGTTAAGCTACAAATACAATTCCAAAGCAGGTAGAAAGATTTGGATCCTCTCCAATCAAAAGGGGTGCTGGGCTGCCATCTGCCCAGCGCCCCCTGTGCTATATCATTGCTGCTGCCACTTTAAATGTATATGAGGACACTGAAAAAAGCCACAATGGGCACAATCCCATGCACGTTTATGCAGAAAAAAAGGCCTACAACTCCCAGCATGCCCCCGCTAGGGGTGTTACCGCGAATATCGGGGGGCTGAAATGAGGCCAAAATCAGCCCCGCTCGCCGCCCCAAGACACACGGGCCTTACCTTGCTGTCTGCTCGTCCTTCCACTTGAGCCGCCGTACTGGCAGTGCGGGCTCCTGTCGCGTCATTTCCGGCTGCCGTGAAGTGACGCGACAGGACCCTGAACCGCATTTTTGGTTTGGAAACCAGGGCAACATGGCTTAAAATGGCCGTGATGGCCGTTTTAAGCCATGTTGCCCTGGTTTCTATGCCAAAAACTCTGCACGGGGTTCTGCCGTGCTGACAGCGCGGGGTTCCGTCGCATCACTTCCGGCCAGCCGGAAATGATGCGACGGGACCCTGCGCTGCCAGAGCGGCAACTCGAGAGGCGCAGAGAATCACTCTGCGCCGTGGAGAATCCAGGCTTGGGGGGGGCTGCTCGCCAAGTTGAGCCCCCCCAAAGGTAAGGAGCACACCCCTAGCCCCAGCCAGCTATGCTGGAAATTGTAGACCTTTTTTCTGTCTAGACTTGCATGGGACAGCACGTTAATAGTTTATTTTCACCAGGGGTATTGAACCCCAGGCCCAGGGACCGTATCTGGCCCACCTGGGGACCAAATCCAACCCCCTGGAGATCCTAGCTGGCCGTTGTCCTGCTCTGGCTGAAGCAGACTCTGAGTTATGGGGCAATCCAAAAAGCAAGGTCACAAAACAGGCAAATGGTCAAGCACCAAGGATTTTAGGCCAGTAAGAGAGCAGGCAGGCAGGAGTGGACAAAGTACAAACAAAGGTCAAAGCACTGTTAAGCAGCCAGATACTTTACACAGTCCAGGAACAGAATCAATCAGGAGTCCAACAGTCAATATCACAGAACATCAATCACCAAGGCAAGGTCCAGGAAATAAGGCAGAAAGCACTGGAGCTGAAGAACAGCATTGTTTTCAGCACTGGCTCAGCAGCCACTGAAGGCTTTTATTGCCAGAGCCTGCTGAGCCACACTAATGGCTCAGCTGTAGTATATTAGTAGAGCTCCCTGGCCAGAACCCAATTCACAAGGAGTTATGAGGAGTCTTCTCACAGGAGCCCTATTTGCCTGCCACTTAAGGCAACGACACTCCTGGGGGCCAGGGGGTGGCTCAGCCTCTGCCTCAGAGGCAGGGTCCACTGCCTCTGGCAGAGATGGACCTGTGGCCATCTCCCCTGAGGGCCCAGGCTCCTTCTGGTCTTCTGACATGGATGGTACAATGGCATCCATCTCTGGGAGCTCAGAAGAGGAGTCCTCCAGCAGGGGCATGACAGCCGTGCCCCCTTCCCCACATCACCAGGTGGTGCCCTGTTCCCCCTCCGCAGCACAACCACCTATTGTTTAGTGATTTGCCAGCTTTGGTGTGAGTTCTTCCCCGTTCTAAAAGGTTGAAATGCCTCTCCTAAGGCTTAGTTACTGACAGTAAGAGCTTTACGTTAAAATATGTTGGCATTTTTGGTATTTTGCCCCCACCCATCAATGGAATGTGGCCCCCAAGAGCTTCTCCAAAATTAAATTCAGCCCTACAGGTTGAAAGAGGATTCAGGAATGCAAGAGTGTGTAGAGACCCTTTTCTTACCAGGATCTTCAGAAACTATTAGGGACTCCTAAAAGAGGCTTGTGTGTATCTATCTATATAAAAAAGCAGCATACACACTAAATTGGCTGCAATCCAACAAACTGCTAAATCCATGTCGGTCACCAATTATTCCAGAGCTTTGTACAAGGCTACTCAACATCTCTGCACAGTTGGTGTGCACACCACACACAGAGCAGAGAGCTGCTCCATATTATAAATCAAGCAAATTAGATTATTCTTTAGTAAAGATGCTCTACAAAGTCATCTAGTCTAGCAAGCATTCCTAAGCTTTATCTGACACTTTTTACAAAGAAAAAAAATAAAAAATCTGCAGATGTTCCATAGGAAACTCCATCCTGCCTTATTTATTATATTTATACCCCGCCTTTTTTCCTGCAAGGAGCCCAAGGCGGCTTACATAATCCTCCTCCCCCTCTTGATTTTATCCTCACAACAACCCTGCGAGGTAGGTTAGGCTGAGAGTCCGTGACTGGCCTAAAGTCACCCAGTGAGTTTCATGGCCGAGCGGGGAATAGAACCCGGATCTCCTGAGTCCCAGTCCCAGTCCCAGCCTTGATCATTTCTCCCATTCCCTTGTATAGAGAAACTTGCTCCTGGCAGTTCCCACATTTATTTTGATAGAACTGTAGTTAACATGTAGAATTATATAGTCCCTGATTTAACAAAAAGTCAGGAATATTCACTATCCACATATAGAGATGAAAACCAGCTGGGGAAGGTTGAACTAGATTTCTTAGGAGCAAAAGCTTTTTTATTATGTAATCTCCATCTTGCTAGAGCTCAGTTCTGGCTCTAGGTTTCTGAAAGCCCTTGGGCAAACTACCCTCAATGGGGCCCTTCCCTCAGTGAGTCTACCTTCTCACCATCACTGTCACCAGCTGCTCCTGCTCCTCCTCCTCTTTCTCAGCATTGCTACCAATTGCTTGCTTGACAGGCAGAGAGCCAGTGAGCAAGTAGGCAGTGGCATCTAGTGCACCTCCTCTTCACCACCACCATTGTCTGGCCCAGAATGAGAGGCAGGTGAACAAGCAGGTTGCAGTAGTAAAGAAGAGGAGCATGTCCAGGGAGCTCTCATCAGTGGGCCTCTGCCTATGTCTACCCTTGACACTGGCCTGAATGCCTGGGGCAGCGGGGAATGTGATACCATTTAGAATGCACATGACAGATTTCTTGTTTAAAGCTAGAAGTGTTCAGACTGATGTAAAAACTTGCCACAGACAGGGAGATTGACATGGCATTTTTTTCCAAACCAGTAACCTCTCATCATCAATTCAGAGTGCATGGAGTATTGCATCTTGTATCCCGTTGATTGTTTGAATCTTCTTGAAAAAACACCCTTCAGATTCTTCTAAGTAATCCAGGTGAATGAAAGCAGATTCAGAGTGCTAGTATCCTGCTTCCCCACCACCTTTGATCTGAACATTTACACCAGCTGAGAACTGAGCCTTGGTTATTTCATCCCACTCATTATACACACATAATGACCTGAGGGTAATGATCGACCTTCCTCTATTCATATTTGCATTTTTTTTCATTGTGTGAAAGTATCCCCAAGGATTTATATTTCTAAGGAATATGATGGATCCATATTTTCTCACACATAGATTCCTTCATGAAATTTACAACACAGTAGTAAAATTATTATAGCCTGAAACTATAAAGGATTCCAACTAGTCTGGAGCTGTTGCTTCTCTTCCACTTGCTGCTTGAAAATGAAACTATTTTCAGCCCATCATGGTTGACTTACAAGGTGCAAACACATTATGTGAGTGGCTGACCTGACTTTTTAGCCTACGTACTTCAACATGGCATTGCAGCTACTTTTCCTTGCTGTCAGATTAGGACTCCTCAAGAGAGTCAAACTATGACCTTTTTATTTAACATGCAGTTATTTCAACAGTTTTTATTTCTCTCATGTTTAAGTATTCCCTACTGTCACCCTCGTCAAGGTCAGAAGTGTGCTTTCTCTCCCTGAATGCCAAGTGGTAGGAGATGACAAACTTCAAATTGATGTTTTGAGTCCTGATGCAAATTAAATCTGGAACCAGCGGAGCCTTCCCCAGAAGGCTACTTTGAGCTCACCGTTTTTACACCTGCAAGTCACTTTGGTAGTGAAAAGACCTATGACATTTGAAGCATACAGGGTGAAATTATGGCCAGCAGAGTAAGGTAGGCCCTAGCCATGCAACTGAATGGTTTTTCATTTGCTTTCTATTGGGCATCCAGGATAAAAGGTGAAGTCACACTAAAATGTTTTCTTTATAAGCAATAAAGGCTCCAAACACACTTTAATACCAATGAAGTTGATCTTTTCACAGTGCAGTCTTATGCATGCCTATCAAAAGTAAATGCCCCTGGGTTTGGTGCAGCTTACTCCCAGGCAGGGGTCATGCACAATTATTTGAACGGATGTCCCATTGCTTACTGCTATGTAGACATGCTCAGGATTACACTGCATGTGTTTTCTTATGGGTCCCCCAATAGTGCCTGCCAAATATTTAAATGGAAGATATGTGTGTGCATATAAAATTTGCCTCAATTTTTCACCAGCTATGTGTATTAATTTACACTCTGCATTTATGCAACATACACAATTACAGTAACATAAAAATTAGTAAACAGAACAGGAAGACATATGTACAAAACAGAGGGGGGAAAGGGGGTTTACCAAAACATTTCAAATATGTTTCAGGCATTTGGGTGTTTAATGCATTTATTTCTAAGAATGTAAATACAGAAAACATGACACAAAGTTACTTATCTATAACAAGGCAAGTAATTAAAGACTAAGAGACAAAACATCCTAGCCTGCTTCACCTTTCAACAGCAGGATATCTCAAAATGTAGCATTTGCCTACACTTTTTCTTAAACTGGCTGCCACTAATAATAACCAGTAAGAGGCATCTGTTAAGTAGGCGGTTTACAATATCCTCCTGCATCTCTTTTCAAAGTGGTTCCTATATAAGTTCACTTACTCGTAACAGTACTCATTAGTCTTTAGCTGGCATATTTTATTTTGTTATTAATTATCATCATCATCATCATTATTATTATTATTAATTTATTTGCACTCTTACGGCTTTAAAGTTTTTAATGTTGTATTGCTTCTCTCACTAATGTCTCTGATGTCATCTCAGAATAAAAGTTGGGGATGGGAACTAAATGTGTCTATCTGTTAAGATGAATTATCTGATGTCTAAATAGTGAGGCTCTGACTGTTAATCTAAGTGTACAATCTTATGTCTGACAGTAAACCACAGTGAATACAGGATGACTTGCTTCTGAGTAAACATACAAAAAATTGCTCTCCAATCCATATTCAATCATTTCTTAGATTTGGAACCTTCAGACTAAGTCAGTAGCTGCCCAGATCCATTTCTCTCTCTCTCTCTCTCTCTCTCTCTCTCTCTCTCTCTCTCTGTGTTGCCTTCTGTTTGTCCCTATACACTGCCTCCAGTCTCATATTTTAATATGTATGTGCATATGAACATACAAATTAAAACCAGAATGGCTTTGGCTGGCAGGTGACCCTGTGACAGAAAAAGAGAGGTACCCTATACAAATATACAGTTCAATCTATATTATAGAAGTGTATGTTCCTCAACTGCAATGAGCCATGCTCATGAAAAGATTAAAAAAAAGAGAGAGTGATAACTTGCAGCCTCTTTATTCAAATTAGTGTGGTCCACCAAGTCATTCTGTGCTTTTATTGGAACATGCTTGATGCACATCCTTGCGTAAGTGTAAGTTCATGAGGGGTCTGCAGTTGAAGGATTGGACCCGGACTTGCTTTTCCAGGAACAGAAGGACTCCTTCTATTTGTGGGGAGGAATGGGTTCCAGAGGAGATTCCCACTGGAGGGAAGAGGGGAAGCATTTGAATTCTCCCTGAAGCCCCCAGCACTACCTCCTACACTGTTCCAGAGACTCTCCCAAACCTCCAGAGGAGCTTCTCAGAGGGCAAATGGGAAGGAGAAATCAGCAAAAAAACTCCTCTCCCGCCAACCTGCTTCCTCCAATGGGAACGGGCATGAGCTGGGTTCCACTCATGGAAAGCCTAGAACTAACCTGAAGTAATTGTAGCTATCATGTTCAAATAAAGCAATAATGTATCCCTGAAAGCTGTAGGAAATGTTGGCTATTCCTTGCAATTTAAAGCAATCACACTTGCTTCAGAATTCTGTCAACAGTAAAAATAATAATAATATCAGTATAGCAAATCCCTAGCAATATATCAAAGACTGAATCCTCATTTGTAATATGACATTCCCTGTCTCTATTTATGGAGCATTCCTGATAATCACTTACACCCAGATATACAATGGTAAATAGCATATCAAATCCCTCTGTTTTAGACTATTTCTCCTGCAGAGCTCAGCCCATGCTGAGTTGTGTACAGTGCAACAATAATTATTTATAGCCAGTATGATACATGGAAGCTTTATTTTTATGTTCTTCAGCTCTCCAGGATTTTGTTCTTTACTTGTGTTACTCTGTGACTAACATAATTATTCAGAAACATGGCCAGTACCCCTAACCATGCAGAATAATTACAAAAATGCAGGATTATGTTTCAAGAGTCATATTTCCCAAATATATTCTTCAGCTTTGGTCAGTTTAAAAGTTCTGTGATCTAAACCATGTCATTTTGCAGGAACAAACTTTTTTTTTTAACATTATAACCCAAGGTTATACTTAGTAAGGCGATTGCCTCTCATCTCTCTGGAAGTACGTTAATACATTTTGTCAGTGCCTTGAAAGCATTTGAATTCAAGAACCTGTGCCTATTTACAAATTGCCAGTTAATCTGCCATATCTGTCTTCAGCTGGAACAGAAAGGATTAAGTGTGTCTTTTTTAAAAAATCACTTCTTCATAAAAACAAACATTATGTGCTGAAGAGCAAAACTTCCAGTGTGACAGATGTTGAATATCAACTACTGTAAAGTAGTGATGGGGCAGGGCCAGAAGGTTCAGAGGCTCACACAGCCAATTTTGTGGGTCTAACTTCCAGTCCCACTCCATCACTTTGGGTTGATGCAAACTGGGTCCACATCAGACCCTCCCCCTATACTTGACTGTGGCAAGGAGGGCTCATGGTGGGCACTGTAGTAGGGCCTGTTAGGACCAAGATGATGGTGCAGATGCATTTGATTTGCATTGGATGAGAGCACTGGAATTGTATAGTGTTTTTGTAATATTTGCTTTATTTACATATATACAAGTAGAGCATAACTGGAGGCAAACAGTATGTCCTCCTGCAAGGCAGCAGGCTCATTACTCCACATCAGATTTATTAAGGTAATAGGAAATGCACTTCCTTCTGCAAAAGAATTCCATGGATCCTTTCAACTGCAAGGAGCACAGAGTCCTTAACAGTGTAATGTATCCTGGAATGAGGCATATGGAAATAGGTTTGGTGTTGTGCACCTTAAGCCTCTAGAGGCCAGATGGGCGATTCACAAATGTAATGAATAAAAATAAATAAACTCCAGTTCCCACACCATGCTGCCATACAACACAGTGAGAGGAGAATGTACCTCCAATGTACCTTTCAGGGTTGAGGCTAAATAAGCATCTTCCTGCTCAACTAACCCTAAGCATCATCAATGAGCACTAAAGGGGAATTGAACAATAGTGAGGTTCAGGGCTAGGTGAGCTGGACACTACTCATCTGGCCCCAGAGCTCAGTAGTCTTGTCCTACAGAATAGGAACAGATTTCCCAGTTGCTTGTCTCCCCTCCCACAACTAGACTGGAACTAGACTCAACTTGTCTAGTTCTAAAGGACATACAGAGACAAGTAGACATAGGATGACAGCAATAAATAAGTTCTGTAAATGGAAGTCAGGTGTTCTGCTGATTAACCTTTTCCAGATACTTGCCAAGACTATACCTCTCTGGGAACAGTCAGCAACGGCCTGTGCTAACATTTCTTGCTGACCCTTTGGATCTTATTTTTAACCACCATGGTCAAATAATCAAAAGTGTTTTTCTTCTTACCAAACAGCACCAAATTAAAATTCTCTCTCTCTCTCTCTCTCTCTCTCTCTCTCTCTCTCTCTGAAGCTCCCAATCTGGCAGATTTTCTTTGTCCATCATAAATGACTTTGTAGCTGCCAGAGCCATGTTGTGGCTTCTATCTCTCCCTCTCTCCCCACTCACACCTCGTTGCTACAATTGGGCCATCCAGCCAACCATGCTGGAATACTTATATTTATGGCCAGGCTTCTCTGTAAGCCCTGTCCACCCTATCCCCAATCCAAATTTCATATGGAATGGAAGCAGGCCATTCCATCAGCTCTGGTGGAAGACCAGCTTCATCAGCTTCCTTCCTCAATCAAACAATAGCCATTCCATCAGGTTGCAGCAGAGGGAGGGTAGAGAAGCAGGGCCACTTCATTGCCTCTCCTGATAGACAATCTCCATTTGGCTCTTCCTCCCTTCCCCTGAACTGTTTCCATTCCAGCTGGCCATAAGAACTACTATTTAGCTTTAAGAATTGGTCCCTGACTTTGCTTTCTCCATCCCTTTTTCCTTTTGTGCTGTGCCTTTTAGATTATAAATACAGTCTAGATTGTAATTCCAGGACAAGTAAATAATGCTGCTACTTTCACACATGCCCTCTGGACATCTCTGCCTAAAACGTGCACACACACACACACACACACTCACACACACTCACACACATTGGCTATTGCAGAAAAAAAAATTCAGCCAGTCACAATGTGCTATCATTGGTAGTTAACTCAGTTTCCACATTGGAAATGATTAGTAGCAGTTAAGACTAACATTGTAAAAGCTGAGGTGGTAGATCAAACCAGTGTGCCTTCTAACACCGGGTCAGTGAACAAGAAATATATCTAGCTAGCAACATTTCTGTATGTGGTGTATGACAATACACAGCATTATGGACTCTGGGGTTAAAAGTAATTTTAAAAATAGAATCCCACCCTTTTTTTCCTGGTAGGGGTAACACTAGGATAGTACTATTCCCAGAACTGGTAAAAAAAAAATAACATTATTCACAGTTAATTTAGAAGGGCGATTCGATTGTTTAGAAAAATAAAACCAATCAAGTACTACATCCCACGATAAACTTCAGCACTGAACTGGATGCACTACTAAAATTTCTGTGGTTCATCTTTAAATTGCCCCAAGGCTGAACAGTAGAGTAGTAAATATCCTAGACTTCTTTGATCTGAGCAAGGGAGTAGGCGGTACTCCTTTTGACAAAGGGACTCCATCCAACTATCCCTGCCCAAGCATTTTAGGGCAAATAGCATGGAACTGCAGCCGGATACTCCTGAAGTTAGCACAGTGTTCTCCAACCTTGGGTCCCCATTTGTTTTTGGCCTACAACTCCCAGCATGCCCCAGCCAGCATAGGCAAAAAACAAATGGGGACCCAAGGTTGGAGAACACTGAGTTAGCAAGTGAGCACTGGAAAAGGAGAAACAGGTCAGTCCACCTAACTACTGTCTCCTTCTTGGATAGTCTGTCAACTGGTGGGTTTTCAGGAACACTGCTCAATGGTAACAGGACATGTGCACTGTCGTCACTCTTAATCCCATCAACTTCCTTTCCCTGTAGGGTTCACATTTGACCAATGGGAGGAAAACACTGGTGATGTCTAGAGGTAATTTCAGTACTAAACCAGTGGTTAAATGCTCAATGCAAATACTCTCTATTCTTCTGCTTGCTCTTCCTGTCAACTCTGAGGACTGGCACTTTAATTAAATGTAGCAAAGTATTTCCAATGCAATCCTTTCTCAACATTTTCCCCTTTGCCTTTCATTCTGTTCATGCAGTGAGTTTTTCTTTGTCTTTTTCTTCCTTGTATCTGAACCATTATTAGATCTTGTACATTATGTTAGTTTCATTAAAACAAACCCAAGTAATAAACCAGAACACCCGAAAGTCTTAGTTCTTTATTATATAACTACAAGATCAGATGTGTAAAGATATCACTTCTTTTAGCATTCTACCGTTATTTTTAAAAAGTAACTTCTACTAATCACACTGATACGATTTGTCCTTGCAATGTGAAATTTGGCAAAAGGAATGTCCTTGGTGAAATATACAAGCAACCCAAATTCCAGAGAAATCAGATGAAAAATGGCTGTTAACAGCAGTTTAGAACTTTGGCTGGAGTAATTTTTCAGTTTCTGGCCATTTTTGCCAATAAATAATGCAGCTTCCCTGGAGAATAAATTATGTGGTGAAAATCTGTTGTGTAATTTTCAATTTATATCTTACATGACACCTGTTGCCCACATATACGGTACATCCAGTCACTAGTAATATGTGCCATTCTCCCCAACTTAAATGAAAGTATATAGGGAAAGCAGGGGGTTCAGTACATAGCTACATGCCCACTGCCCTGTGTGGTCCTCAGTATCATTGCTGAATGATCCCAACCTGCAGTGCTTATAACATTTAATAAGAATTTGTTTACAAATTTAACTCAGTGATATGGAATGACCTTTCGAAGGAATGGATGCAACATTTAGAAAGAAATCCTATTGTCATTTACATACCAGCAAAAGAATTATCAATATTAAATAAACAAAACATAAGGTAACTGTCACCAGAACTGTCATAAGGAAATAAAAGTTTAGAATATATAATCATATGTCTTTTGATGTACATTGCACTGATCCCAGCTTTAGTGTTGCTCTAGCTTGCACAGCAGGGATGGAGAACTCGAGGCCCTCCAAATGTTGTTGGGACTCCAGTTCCCATCAGCCCCAACCAACATGGCAAATGGACAGGAACAATGTGAGTTGTAGCCCAACGAAATCTGGAGAGCCACAGGTTTTGCACACCTGTCGTGGAGGAAAAGAACTGGGGCTGAAAAACCAAGTGAAAGTGTGGATGCATGGAGACTGATTAGAGACTATAGTATATAGCAGGGCTCTCCAACCTTGGGTCCCCAGATGTTGCTAGACTACAGCTCCCAGCTCCTTGCCATTAGCCATGCTGGCTGTGTTTGCTGGGAGCTGTAGGCCAGCAACATCTGGGGACCCAAGGTTGGAGAGCCCTGCTATATAGTATACTAGCTTTTGCCCGCGGCTTCGCTCGCGTGATGAAGAGTGACCGTGCCAAATTTGCACGGGTCGTCATTTTCCTATAGGCACTATTTGTTCGAAATTCCTTAAGGTGGCTGACCACTGTTTTGAATCGCTCCATAGAAAGCTCCCCCGGGACTACCAGCTCCCCTGGGACTTCCAGCTCCCCCGGGACTGCACAATGAAATCCCTGCTCCCCCCTCCGGGACTGCACAAATCCCTGCTCCCCCCCAGGACTACACAATGAAATCCCAGCTCCCCCCCCCCGGGACTACACAATCAAATCTCTGCCCCCCCCCGGGACTACACAATGAAATCCCTGCTCCCCCCCTGGGACTACACAACAATGAAAGCCCTGCCCCGCTGGGCTGGGCTTATAGACACATTTAGTTCCCATCCCCAACTTTTATTCTGAGATGACATCAGAGACATTAGTGAGAGAAGCAATACAACATTAAAAACTTTAAAGCCGTAAGAGTGCAAATAAATTAATAATAATGATGATGATAATGATGATGATGATGATAATTAATAACAAAATAAAATATGCCAGCTAAAGACTAATGAGTACTGTTACGAGTAAGTGAACTTATATAGGAACCACTTTGAAAAGAGATGCAGGAGGATATTGTAAACCGCCTACTTAACAGAAATCCCTGCTCCCCCCCCCAGGACTGCACAATGATATCTCTGCTCCCACCCTCCAGGACTGCACAATGAAATCCCTGCTCCCCCCTCCAAGGACTACACAATGAAATCCCAGCTCCACCCCAGCTGTGGTTCATATGAACATTCTGTTTTAACGCAGGAGAGATTTGCATATCCTCTCCTGATTGGCCCCTGTGGCAGTTCATACGAACATTCTATATGTCATTGGAGCGATTTGCATAACCGCTCCTGAATGCCCCCTGCGAACATTCCAAGTGACGCCATTGGCTCTCATCTATTTTGGGCTGTACAGGCGCAGCGAGGGTTTTTCGGAGATTTGAACCCACCAGCCTTTGTCCTTGGGTGATGGCAAAGTATGTGTGCCAAGTTTGGGGCGGATCCGTCAAAACGTGATGGAGCCTATGCGACAACAGCCCCGCACACAGCAGTCATTCAGTCAGGCAGTTATTTAAAAAGTTCCCATCCCTTTTCACCCCCTCAGAGAACATTCTAAATGGCCTAGGGGAGATTTGCGTACCCAGCCCTATTGGCCCTTGCAGGAATTCATACGAATATTCTAAGTGTTGTGTGGGCTATTTGCATAACTGCTCCTATTGGCTCCTGCTAGGAATTCTGAGGTGAGGCCAATTTGCATAACTGCTGCCCTGTTGTTTTGCCCATAAGAGATATGATTGTGGGGTGATTTTGCCCCCTTTTTTCACCCCCTTAGGGATGGAATTTCCAAAAATCCTTCCTTACTGGGTGTCTACGGCATAAAAGCAATGTTTCTTCCAAATTTCACGTTCCTTGATTAAACAGTTTGAGCTGGGCGTTTATGAGTCAGTCAGTCAGAACACTTTCTTTTACATATATATAGATAATGTCTTAACTAGTTACATTGCATTCAAATTAAGCCTGGTTCCTTGACATTAAGTTTCTAAGCTTTTGGAGGCATGAGTGAATTTGTAAGGGCTCTAACTCTTCTCTTAAACTGAATGGTTTTTTGTTTTGCTTTTTTCATCCTAGAATCTTGACATCAGGTTTCAAATCTTTCCAGTTTTGCTTCCCTCCACCTTCACAGAGATAATCACAGAAATGTGGCAAGCTCTTGAGCACTCAGAGGAGAAATGAAATGCTTTTAGAATATGCTATATATTGCCCATAACTAGTCATACAGAAATTTTTTCGCAATTTTCTTTGCCAGGAGCCAAGTGTCCAAACCAAGTTGTTTATAGAAACAGATTCATATACATTATAATAAATTATAATAAATACAAAAACCTGCCAGTTAAAATGTTTAAAACATAAGCTAAAAGCACAACAATTAATGACTTCAACAGTGGCCTAAAATATGCCACAGTTGGTGTCTTCCAAATACCAAGTGGGAGGGCATTCCATAAAGGGGGTGCCAATAGATCATAGAAGGCCCACTTCCAGGTTGCTGCCAGGTGGCAATCCGCAGGTTGTGGTACAGCCAACAAAGTCTCCCCTGATTATTTTATTTATTTATTTATTATATTTATACCCCACCTTTTTTCCTGCAAGGAACCCAAGGCGGCTTACATAGTCCTCCTCCTCTCCATTTTATCCTCACAACAACCCTGTGAGGTAGGTTAGGCTGAGAGTCAGTGACTGGCCCAAAGTCACCCAGTGAGTTTCATGGCCGAGCGGGGACTAGAACTTGGATCTCCTGAGTCCCAGTCCAACACTCTCACCACTACTGTGGAATGTGATCTGCCACATAACTTGATCCCAAGTTATTCAGGGCTTCATATGCCAACAGCGAGACCTTAAACTATTTGAAGCAAGCTAGGTAAAAAATGGTTAAATTTTCTTGAACTTTTTTTAATCCAACCCCAATATATCCTATCAATAACAAAAGAATGGCAAATTATGCTATTTAAAGCCATAAAATTAGGAACCTCATCTCCAGATTAGCATTTATTGAAACTTTACAGGAGAAACTCTTTCAATTTCCACACATCAGCGTTTACAATCAGTATTAAGAGGGTTATTAAAAGGCATTAACTACTCAGAATGAATGGGATCAAGTTTCCCTGTCCTCCAACAATGGCTTATCAGTGTATGCCTCACAAAGATAAGAACTTTACAACTCTTACAAGAGGCCCTGGTTCACATCTCAGAAGATAATCTGGTTATAAACTGATGGTTTTATAGAATCAATCACTCTCTGCCAGCACAAACTCTTCAAAAAGCCTCCTGAACATTTTATCGTTTCCACATCTAAATGTTGTGGTATTGCAGCTACATGCTGATAATGCAAACACCCACGTATAGTATACCTGGTTCCCTGATGGATGCTGTTTGCATTCTGTTATAGACCAAATATATCACTCTAGACTCCCCAGGATGCTTGCATTACAACAAAGGGTTGCTGGCCAAAAATCAATGCATTTGGAATCTCAGTTTTATTACACCTATGCTTTTTCCAATGATTATTTAAACTAGCACTTCATTGCATATGAAGAATGACACATATCCAAGAGTCCTACAACTCTGTAAATTGAGACTTTAAAATAAATCTGTAACGGATCATTTCTTCTATTGGGACAAGGCAGGGATGTATGGGAATTTCATTTTCAGTTTGATTTTACTCGAATTTGCCCCGTTTACACCACTTAATGTGAGACGTTTGGGGGGGGGGAGCTCACATGTTCCTGAATTTGTGCTCATGTTAAAAAATGCACACTTTAAAAATGACAACGCATACATGTTCATGCTTTAGTCTATGGGGAGAATGTGTGCATCTGGGTGCACATTTTCAAAAAAATGTGTACTTTCCCCATTCAAAATTTCAACCTAAAAACAGATTGCTGTTGAACATAGGAGTGAATCAATCCATGCTTCAAGGGGGAATTTGAGGAATCTTTGCAATCTCAGACATCACTGACTTGTCTATCCCTAGGGGAAGGAGAAAAGTAGCAATTGATGAAATCAACATCATCCCCTAAAAACAAGTCATTTTACTAGAAAATAAAATATAATAACTGAAAACTGTACAATCATTGGCTTTCAGTGTAAGAAATGGATTTTCTAAAGGAAGCTGCACATTCAACGTGCTAAACAACTCAGAACCAGGATACCTAACTCGCCGTCTTCCGCTATATACACAAAATTGACTCTTGCAATCTTCCAAGGAGGTCTTATCAGTCATCCCATGACCAACAGTGTGTCGTCATGTAACAGCATGTAAGAAGGCCTTCTCAGCAGTGGCACCCACGCTCTGGAATGCTCTCCCATGTGTGGTCTGAGAAGTGGAAACTATGGCGAGCTTCAAGATACACCTGTTTACTCAGAGCTTCCCTGATTTATCATTGCACTGCTCAGTTTTACTGTTTTTGTAACATTTTTAATGTATTTATTATTGATGGGAGACCCCTCCTCTAGTTTCCTGCATTGAGCAGGGTAGGCTCCTTCCAACTCTATGATCTATGAAATCTATTGTTTTTACCTGACTTGTTCAAAAGTTGGTAACCACAGCCTCCCACTTAAAATGAAAAACAATGGTAAATTGGAAATTTCAATGAAGAAAGGAGAAAAGGGGCTCTATCCACAGGCAAAAGGCTTGTGCATATCTTGGCTTAATAAGATTAACCAAATCCTGACAATCATATTCAAGGCTGGAATCGGGGGGCATACAACAGTTGTATCCCACCTTGTCTCACACTGCATTTGAATGAATGAATGAATGAATATTTATTACGGTCATTGACCAGAACTGGCAAAAACATTATAACAGGAAAACAATCCATGATACAAACATAGCTACTGTAAACCAGCATACATCTGAAGTGTATAGAGTTCATAATTTTACTTCAAAATTATATCAGTCAAACACTGCCAGAGTCAGAGGCTAAAAATGTCTGTGGCAAGTTACAGCATTTGCACAAAATTTAGCCACTTTATTAGTAATCTGCGGAACCTTATTAGAGAATAGCAAGGAAATGTAAAATTTTTCAGTTCTGCCTGGGCAATTATATAAAATAGGTAACATAAGATCATTACGAAGATTCCGGTAGACGGGGCAGTATAAAAGTACGTGACCCACAGTTTCAACTTCCCCATTCTTACAAGGACAGAGACGATCATGAAATGGTATTCCCTGATATTTCCCCTCCAAAAGCAAAGAGGGCAAGACATCAAATCTGGCTAACATAAAAGCTTTCCTATACTTCGGAAAAGTCAAATCAGCCAAATAAGCATGGGGCTCAAAGATCTTATTTCCTAAAGGGCTAAATTTACGCAGTAAGCTTATATGTTCTTGCAATACAATGTCCCAGATTCTCTGCTTAAAGGCTATCTTAGCGTTAGAGTAACCCAGCGCTATTAAAGCGTTTGGAAAACACTACATTTGAGATCCCCTTCTTTAAAGGAGTACACACCATATTTTATGTGGATGCTTCAAAAAACTATAATGACCACTGGCAACAAGCCAAGCCAACAAGCAAACTGGAGAAGTTTCAGCACCCAGGCAAATAGTAGCAGGCTTCCTTTTCCTTCAATCACTAATCACAATCTTCGCACATGCAGACCTGAAGACTGTCTCTGTATTTTCTCCCTCTGTACATACCCTCAATCAAATTTTAATCTGTTCCAAAAGATCAAAATGCTTTTTGACAGCAGCAAAGGCAAGACATATTTTAAAACCAGCTGGACAATTGATGAAAAAGAACCTTGAGCACAAAATCCAGAAAGAAAAATAAATCACAGAACCTATGATCAGGTGAAGTTGTAACAAGAATGGCTCTCTTGAGCCAGAGTATTGCAGTTGATATGAAAATCAATGCATGACCAGAGAGGGATTTGTCACTGCATGAATATATTAGATTTTCATATATTGGCTTAAGTTGAATTTTCTAATATATGCTGACAGAATTTTAAAAAATGATTTTAAAAAAATTAAAAAATCATCTTTTTTTATTTAAATCAGATTTTTATTTAAATCAGTTTTTTAAATTTAAATCAGTTTTTTAAACCCATCATGAATAAAATACTAAATTTCTCTCCAACTGTAAAAACAACATAGTTACAATTAAATATCATCATAAACATGCTAAACTTACACTTACAGTCTCATGAAAATGAAGTTACCAAGCAATCTAACATGTGCATTAATTTCAGTTTTTCACCTCATGAAAATGGCTCTGTCCAGCCTAACAGCTTTTGCTTCTTGAAAGTTCTGGGCTTTTGGTTTCTCTGACTAAAGATGCATGTGCAAAGATCCAGGCTAGACAGGATTGTTGTACTGTACTTACATGATGGGCAGAGGAGGTGCTCGACACTTCCGCTTTCCTAAACAACCCAGGAATACATTTCCTGGTTTGTTATGGTCAGAACCCAGAAACTTTGGGTTGTTTAGGGGTTAAACAACACAGAGTTTACCCAGCAACAAACCATAGGTTAACTCTCCGTTGTTTAACCCTAAGCAGCCGAGATACCAGGTTCTGATTGCAAGCCACCTAATTAGCATAATTACCCTTGCCGAGCATGGGTTGTTATAATGTCTGTCTCTGAACCCAGTGAGGGTGGGTAGCTGGGGTGGTTTACGAACCACCCTGAAACCGGTGGTCTGTTCTAGGGTTTTAGAGTGGTTTGTAAATGACCCCAGTCACAAACCCTTGCCAGGTTTGAACATCACGACAACCCATGCCCGGCGAGGGTAATTATGCTAATTAGGCAGCTTGCAAGAGGTACACACAGGGAGGGAAAATAAGCCACTTTGGCTAATTTTCCCTCCGTGATCATGCAAACCTACCCAGAGTTTCCAGGTTTGGATGTAACAATAACAAACCAGGAATGAGGCATTTAAGAAAGTAGAAGCGGGTGGGAACCAGCACTTCTGCTCACTCCCATGCATTCACAAACAACCCATGGTTTGTTAAACATGGGTTGTTTGCTCATGCGAACCAGGACAAAGACAATGGGCTGGTTCACACGACACGGGAACCGTGCGGGAGCGGAAGTCCCCCGCGGTTCACGTGTCATGCGAACGCCAGCTGGGGGCGCCCCCGCAAGAATGGCCACGTGCGGGAAGCACCCAAACTCAGCCTGGATGGTAGAGGGGTAAGCCCTCCGTGCGCACGGCCGAGGTATCGTGCAGACAGCAGGCAGCCCTCCCGCAATGCTGCCCCCCTGCCGCACAGAGACGGTGGTCCAGAGCAGGCCCGAGCTGAGGCCGGTGATGAGGCTGCACCGGCCCACAGGGCAGTACGGCACACAATTAAAGGGGCAATACCCTGCAATGCCACCAGCGCAGGCTGCCCCTGCCCCCTGGATCCTGGATGGGGAGAGATGGGGCGGGGCGGGGGTGGAGGGCTGCGTGGGCCCCAATTGCAGTGGGTAATGGGGGGACCTGCCAAGGGGGGGCAGGGGCGATGGGGAGGAAAGGGGAGAGGGCAAGGCACCTCCACCATCCAGGGCTGGCCACCACGAGTGGGCGCGTGCTGCGTAGGGCCCACCCACCCCACAATGCCCCCAGCGCAGAGGCTGGGTTCAGCCAGGCCCCTGCCAGCACCAGTGGCGGGCCCCCGGCAAGGCCGCCATGGGGGTGGGCCTGCAGAAGCGCCGCTCCACCCAGGAGCTGGAAAAGTTGGTGGTGCGTGCCATCCGTGACACGGGGCAGCCGCTGGACACCTTGGCAGTGGACATTGAGGACGCTCTGGGCACGCAGGCAGTGGCCCAGGCCCCCAGTGCCATTGAGGGGGATGGGGGCCACCCTCACCAGCCAGCAGCCATGGAAGCACGGCCCCCGGGCACCAGAGCAGGGCAAGGGGTGGGAAGATCTGGGGCCAGGGCACGGCCCCTCAGCAATGCAGAGTGCGCAGTGTGTCTGCACTTCAGGTGCAGAGAGGACAGGGTATAGTTTGCTGGGGAGCACACAGTGCTGTGCCAGTGCCAGTGCCAGGACGGAGGCCATGCGGCAGGCCATGGCAGCCTCCAACCTGTACGAGTGTGCCGTGGCGGAGCTGAGGGCTGCCAGTGACCACCAAACAGACTGGTGGTGGCAGCCAACCCCTGCCCCTGCGCCCGCTGCTGCCACTGCATCCCCACTGCCACAGTGTGGGCCCAGGTGTGCGCCGGCAGGGCGTGTGCCAGCGGGGCGTGTGCCAGCGGGGTGCACCTGTCCCAGTGGCTATGGGTGCGCAACCCCCGCCAGCCTGTGCCATGGGCACCCAGCGCCACCCACCAGGCCCTGTGTGTTTGCCCGCACAGGCTGTGCCCTTGTGCCGTGGGGCCACCCTCTCCTGTGCTTCCTGGGCTGCCACCTGCTGGTGCCCCACAGGACTCCCCCTCCACCCAACGGTTCTATGGGTGGCTCAGCTGTGCTATGATGCACCCTCTCCAGGGTCCCCGTGAGGTGCTGTCCCTGTGGGGTGCTGGCGGGTGCCGGTGGGGCAGGTGGCGTGGGGGGGCATGGGGGCTGTGCGCTGGTGCCGTTGTGGGCCTGGCCACCACACCTGCCCCGCCATGGCACCGCGGCTGCCCGCACGCTCCGTGCTCAAAGCAGTGCTCCAGTCCTCCCGGGCTGCTGCCCAGGCTGCTAGACTTTCCGGGCTGCTGCCAGTTAGCGCCGGGAGGCCCGCACCGTGGCACAGGGGCTGCCAGCCCCACCGGGGTCCGCCCATGTGCGCGGGTCGTCTGTGGTGCCCCATTGGACCCCATGGGCGGCCCCATGGTGCCTCCCCTGCTTGCCTCCTGGGTCGAGTGAACCAGCCCAATATAGCAGGATGGGTAAAAATCAATGCTTTTTTAAAATTCTCAAAAATGGACTATATATATATATATATATATATGATGTTTTCAGCCCAGTAACTATCAGACTTTGCTTTGACCTATCAGTCATGGGCATTTTGTTTTGCTGCTTTGTTTTTTGTGACGGCAAGGCTTGACGAAGACAAAGTGAAGCAGAAAGAACAGAAGTAGCACTGGAAAGAAGAAGAGAAGACAAAATTGTCCAGTGTGCATCTTCCTGCATTCTCATAGTAAGCTAGCAATCCTGTACCCACTTATCTAGGAGTAAGCCCCATTGAACTCAGTGAAACTTATTTATGAGAAGACATGTATAGGATTGTGTTGTTAACCTCAAACTATCATGAGGCTGGTCATAAGAAAGATTCTGTATGGGAATATTTGGAAGACATTCCCTCTATAGATAAAAAGGAAAGTATGCAAAACATATACGAGACAGATGAAAAGCCTTCTTGTAAAAAATGAAACAGTGAAATAATACTCTATTTAGTTGTAAATTAATATGGCTTAGTGGTCAGATTTGCATCATTGTTCTGGAAATATAAGAAAAAGTTTCAATGGGAAATTTGACTTAAATCAGTGATTTAAATTGACCTTCTTCTTGCTGATTAAAATTGCCTTGATTTATTATCAATCCACCACACAGGCTACTCTCTCTTCCCCTAGACTGATTGTTTCATACATGCAGCTTACACAGGCTGAATGGTGCTTAACATCTAGCAATTCACACTTCATTAATGACCATGTGAATTAACCCTGCCTACTTATCAGAGATACCATAGAACATACACTGGTGATACCCAAGTTTTAGATTTTGAATCCAGTATGCTCAGAATACTTTTTATCCTCTTGCCTGGAGGAGGTTCAAGCATGCTAAAGGTTCACTAGAATAGCTATATATTTCTTGTGCATGCAGAAGACATGGATGACTCTTTATTCATTTGAACTCAAGATGATGAATTGAAATGGGTCTCTTGCATAACAGTCACTGATCAAGACTGGAATTGAAGCTTGTTCTACAGTTTATTACACTAAGCTGATATCCAAAACTGTATGAACTCTGATCTGTACTCTGAACTCTGATCTGTACTCTGAACTCTGATCTGAAAACTATTGAGTTGGATCCAGAGAAAATTCTTCCATTGGAAAAAAACTTCTCTGGACCCAACCCATTGCTTCAAAGATTCTACAGAATGATTTTACAGGTTTTACTGGGATTTAACAATATGAGGGCATATGGTTTATAGTGAGGATCATTGATGTGACTGAATTTGCTCATACAACCAGATCATTTTTTTGTGTTACTACTTTTCAGTTTGGCATTTATCTTTGCTCTGTAGAGTGAGTGAGTGTGTGTGTGGATACTTCTACTGAAAGGTGTATGTTTATGGATTATTTTAAAGCAACTAGAACAGTCTTCATTCTTGAATTTTTGTGTGTTAGTTCACACAAAAAACATAGATTGGATTATTATGTTAGATGTGGCCATATGGAAAGTGAATAATGATGCTTTTGTACATGATTGTTTGCAATTATAACAACATCTCTTGATTTAAAAAGTGCTGTCTAATTGATATGATCAATGCAGAAATGTAGAAATGTGTATCTGTCCTTGGGTACTTTTTAAAGAATATATATAACACATACACAGGACTCCACCTATATATTTCATATCTGAGGACATGCAGCTTCACATTTCAGTTTCCATGGATACTCTCCCTACATCACAATTCTAGCCTAAGGTTTCAATGTCAGTTATCAGATTTCTAAATATATTTAAAAGCTGCAACATTTGCATTCTCCTTCACTGAAAAATGTTATAATCCAGCCAAATTAAGGACAGATTAGTAAAACTGTCCATCTGTTGAACAACGAATTAAAACAGGACACCACGGCTACTGATATTCTTTATTGCTGCTGGATTAAGTCTATCAAAAATGGGCATGGGGAAGAGACTGTAATCCTATGAAAGCTTACCTAGGAGTAAGCCTCACTGAAGAATGTGAAATTTACTTCTGAGTAAACATGCCTAGGATTGTGCTGATATTCTACTTTTTGTAATATGAATTTATTTGTGACAGCTACTTCTATGACTGCCAAGACTGAAAGTCATAGAAAAGGAAAGTTCTAAAACAAAACTAATCATCAGTTTTATTGTTCAGAGAAATCTCATTGTTACATGAAACCTAACACAAGGTAAGAACATGAGATGAGCCCAGCTGGCATACACCAAAGGCCTACCAGTCCAGCATCCCATTTCCCAGGTTCTAGTATTATGAGAGAGGGAGACGTTTTTTCTCCTTTCTCCACACCATGGATAACTGTATACGCCTCTATCAAGTTCCCCATTGACCATGCTGGCATCATCTTGGACATAGTAGCACCTTTCCTGATTGGCAGTATACATTCTAACTGAGCTTTTATAGTTCTGGTTTTGAGTAACCCCCAAGCATTCTGCAGATAGTCCACTTCCTTTTTACCAATCCCTTCAATAGTTAGAGATTTTCTCACACACAAACCTCTCTGCCTCTCTCAGCTTCCAAACATAGGGGAGAAAGTGTGTTTCCTTTAGTCCAGGAACTCATTGCCTGAGGGACACCCATGACCTCTGTCCAGCACGCAGACAGTTATACATGTGACACTGTAATACACTGGATAGCCCCCATACCTCTGCTGGCTATCTACCTTCATAACATTGCTTGTTTATTTATTGGGCTTGTTTACTTAGGAAGCTGGGATTTGTACGATCAAAAAGGGGGGAGGGCTAATTGCCCTGGACTCTTTACCCTGTTGCTAAACTCACCCAGCTGAGTAACTGGTCTCCTTAGCTGTTTCCCTTGGTCTAAAATGTTTCATCAGCTCTCTAGCAAGCCTGTCTTACTTTTATAACCCTGATTAACTTCCCCCAACTGCTGCTGAAGCCAATAAGATTTATTAAATCAGGGGAGTGGACAATGAGTGGGGATTGGGATGTGTGTGTAGTTAGAGCCCCTCTGGCAATACAAGGATCTGACTCACTATGAGCCTGGCTCAATGTGCGCTTTTCTAGACTTGCATTTTGGGTTTTAAATACTGAATTAACAGCTGAATTCTTAAAACTGAACTGAGGTCTGCATCTGAACTGTAGTTTATGATATGCACTTGAGTTTATGTGGAAGCTAAGCCTATGCTTTGTTTATAGGATGACTTTTCCACTAGCTAGGTCTACACTGTGGCCTTCTACCAGGTCTGTTGCTTGTTTAAGATTTCTGTTGAACCCTGGCTTTGAACTTTGGAGAAAGTGTCTATAATTTTTTCATTAAAATAGTATATATACCGTACTATACTACAGAAATGGACTGAGTCTGGAGATACACTTTGCAAATAATGTCACTAAGGGATTACTGAAAATCTCGTCCCCACTCTAGACAGTGACAGAAAAGAAAAGGCATGGATATAAAGTGGCAGCTCATTTCTGAAGATTAAAGTTATAAATCCAAAGTTATAAAGTCTTTGAAATTTGGGAAGTGTCAGAATTAAGTGGTGTGGGTTTACATTTCTATAGTAGAGGGTGTCTTATCATAGAGCAACATGAAGCAATCACTTCAGGCCACAGATTCGATTGTGGATGCCATTTTCCTGCCTCCTAAATTTTAAGTTGTGTCACTTTAAATATAAAAGTATTTGACCAGAGCAGAGTATTGTTTTGACTTGTGATCTCAGATGCAAAAATGTCTACAGCCAGCACTGCATTACCATAGAACAGAGTTCTAGAATCACTTATTCAACACATGAAAATGTACTTTGGGTGGGGCGGGGGGAGCAGGGATAACAGCTGGGCTTTAATATGTCTTTATGTCCTTGTCATGAAAGATACAACTCCTCAACCTTCCATACTGCACTAAATATGTAATGAAGTAGGTTATTTTCAAAAATTAGTGAACATACAAGTAATAACTCACTAAGCTTATACATATGGTCAGTGCTGTAAAAACCCATGATAAAAGGAATGGTTATCATGTTAGCAGGTTGCTTATCTATACAGCGGGCCCTGCACCTTCCCTGATATTGGCAGCCATACTCATGGTGCCATTAAAAAATGTTTTGCTAGAAATGGTAGCAAAGGAGATTGCTCAGCAGCTTTGGGTCACATAACCAAGGCAAGACTTGGTATCACTATATCAATTGAAGCAAATAAATAAAGGGAGGCAGGCAGGATATGAAATTGATCAAATATGCAAGAAACCAGTCCTGTAGTAATTTCCCACTCCTGGTTACAAAGAAGCACCCTCGAAGTATAAGGAAGAGAAACTGAATACATTGTAAAGATTTCACAACTTTGCTGACTTAAGAAACCATTCTGCTGGACAGAGCACACATTTGTCAAAAATATTCTCTTTCGTTTTATTGATGGCTCTGGCAAGCAAGGTGATCTTTTACCTTTATTTTCAGGCAGGAACTGCAATTTTCAGTAGTTCAGTTCTCCTACAACTTGTAAATTTTAGTCGTGACAGACATGACATCAAAGTCTTTGTTTAAAGTATATAAAAACTCAGGCTTTTGTGCAGTTAGTGTGCTAGTTCTTGGATCAGTTCCTACCATGGCTGATAGACTTATACTATCTAAGTCCTCACCACAGGAATCTTTGAACCCCTGGCTACTCACATTCTTGCAAGAGTTCCAACCAATCTCTCCTGGAGAGAGACAAACCCTGTAATCCCACTCACCCTTGGACAACCCCAGAGAGAATGGGTTCTAACAGGATGCAGGATACTGCGATTCTGTTGCTAATCTACTGCTGATTTTGCCCAGAGGAAGCCTAGTCTGGCCAATTAGGTCCATGCCTTGCCACAGGCAACAGGCTCATTTTAGTAGGGACACATTTTTTTCCTGTTGCCGCTGAGACCCAGGAGTTTCACCACACCCCAATCTTCAGCTGCAGGAACAGGTCAATGGACCCAGGGAAAGGTTTGAACCCCAGTCTGTTTCCAGAGGTCTTTCTGCAAAATTTTAGGCTCCACCCTCTTTTCTCTGGTATTCATGTGTATAATTGAATGTTATTTTGAACTGAATTGGGATGGAACCCCAGCCACTTTGTACTGTTCCTCCTGATCTTCCAGTAGCTAGGATTGCAGCTGGGATGCCTATTTTGTTTGTTTCCCATTTTGGGATTAGCCTAGGGTGTTTGAAGAACCCAGACTAATGCCAGGTTTCTTCCTTTTGGTAAATGATATCGGGGAAACAAACAAGAAGAGAAACAAGGGGCATGTGCAAACCACACAAAATGTTACAAACAGGTTTGAATGAGCCCTCTCTCTTCTTGTTACTGTAACTGTGCTGCAGGACTAGCCTGGGGGCAAGGTCCCTTCTTAGAACAAACCATCCTCATCCCCTTCTTTTCTCCCTGTTCTCTAATGTTCAACCCCAACCTTCCGTTTCCACTCCCAAGAGGGTTAGGGACCCTGATTTACCTAATCCCCACCTCTTTGACCTCTCACACTGACAGACCCATCCTATGGTAGGCTGAATAGTCTGTGCATGTCCACAGCCTAGTTTATGCTCCAATGCCAGCCTCCAAGAGAACAATGTTAATTTCCCCACAATACAGTTCCCTTGGCAGGCTTCTGAAGGTTCTAATTGTTTTGTGTGCTTGTGTTTGAATTCCAATTGCTCTACCCGAAAGTAATCAGTATACATTTTAAATTCTTGCTTGTGTTTGATAAATTCCCCATTATTTGAAGAAGCTTGTGTGCAGGTTCCCCTTCTCTGCCAAAGACAGACTATTGCCAAAGTTAAAAGATCCTTTAATGAATGTGTGTCTTGAGAACATGCACAAACTTGCACATGTAATGGAAGAGCACATTCGGCAACAGTAGGAAGTGAGCTTCTCCCCTCCTGGCCAGAAAGAACACTCTGCTCCAAATGCCATTTGCCCTGGGTTGCAAAAAGAAGGTAAGCACACTTTGCCCCCATCCGTTGGCCAGTGAGCAAAAGGCCACTGGGAGGCTGCACAGCCACAGACCCTTCCTGCCTCCCAGAAAGAACTCCAAAGCAAGGGGGAAAGCAGCCCTATATCAATCATTGGCCAGAGAAGGAGAAGCTGCAGAGAGCTTGTTTCCACCCACTGCCAGCTGTGGGAAAGTACTCTGCTTCAATTGACTACCATGTCAAATGTCTTTACTGTGAGAGTTGGACTGACTCGGGTTCAAAAGCTCCCCTAGCCAATGACCCTCAGTCCCAGTCACGCAAGCGGAAGGAGGAGATAACAGCAGTTAATAAAGATTAAAGAGTTTATTTGTAAGACCCAATTACATGGGATTAAGGCAATCAATGCATCTCTACTCACTACATCATAGCAGACTCAAAACCTATACCCCAGTGGTAAGGCTAGATGAAGTGAAGTCCAAGACAATACATGTCGAGACGAACAAGCAGCAGAGAGAGATGAAGAGGAATGACGGAATGAAGCTATCAGCAAGTGTGCTAGCTTATATACCCCAGACCCTGCACCTATAAATAGGATATTACTCACCCCAGTGTATAACCTATTCATCAACATGTTTACTGCTTCAAACCTGTTCAAGGCTGCTGAGTCATGTCACCTCGAGACTATGTCTCCTGACCAAAGACCTTCTGTACTTGAACTCAAGTAACACCCACCAGGTCAGGTGATAATCCCGATGTCAGGTGGTAATCTCATTCTGCCTATGCAAAACCCAACATCCCCCTGCTTTTGCATTTGCGCAGAACGTGGTTATTTACCTCATACAACAGCAACAGCTTTGTTGACATCTGATGCTGTTCTTTCATCTATGGACTTTGAAAAAAAAAACTTCTGCAGGAATGACTTTACCTGTCAGAAATTTGAACCACCATCAAATCACTTCTGATGTATCCCTCCTTATGACACAGTTATATCTGTAAACCCAAAACGTTGTGTATTGCTATCTGCCTGCAGCATAGCAATCCTGCCTTGGTTTCCCGAAAAAACTGTAATAGGTTTTTCACATCAATCTCAGCATCATTTAAACATTTTTAACAATTTAAACTATTTAAACAAATGCAATAACTATTCAAGCTTTACAGTAGCATAATAGCACAATACATAATACAATGCATTCAGTTCAATTTCAGTTGAACTCTAACTTTTAAATGATTGTTTCTAACAAAATCAATCAAACAAAATATGGTTATAAAAATAACAAACTTCAGGTGTGTTCTTGTTGTTCTTACTATCACAACCACAACTGGCATTTTCTGTGAATCTGTAAGCCACCTGTGCTCTGACTTGTAAATCTTAGTCTGAAGTGTGATGTTCCTTCCAGATAACACTCAACTCCTTTTCAGAGCTCTCCAAGCATGTCCTGTTGGTCTAACAGTCTGCCCATTACACTGACAGCAATACCTGGCCTTGTTGCTTGTACAGTAAAGCTCAACAGCCCAATGCTTCTGTGTAGCATTCAAACTGCTTTTCCATCAGCATGTGCTTGAAAATCCTCAACTATTTGGAGTCTCTCACTGAGTTAACTATCTCCAAATTCTCAATCACATCCATGATATTTCTCTGGTTTGTTGCAGTAAGTACTGCCCTCTTGGTTTTCCTTTAACTTCTATTTACAAATAAACAGTTGATCCACCACCAAGCAGTTTCAATTTCAATGAAATTCCAAACCCTGGATCAATTATATCATATTGCTTTTATCTGTCCAGAAAAAACAATAGATCATCCATCTAAACAAAGTACATACAGTCTATGTCCCTGTTCCTCCTGTTCAACAAACAAACATTGATCTGCCTCTCTGTGCAAACCTCAATTCTGCAATGTTTGAGTTCAAAAACAGAATTCCAGCCTCCAGCTGATTCTAACTTTTCCTACAGAAAATCTCACAGACAGTTTTCCAAAGACTTCCTCTCATTTAAAATGCTTATGTTCCAATATTTCCTTGTGAAATATCCATACATCTTTACATTCTTAAACATCAGTCTAACTGTTTCCAAAGCAAATTGATGTTGCACTCATCTCATGATTATCCAGCTCCTCTTAACCAAAGCAAAAATCACAAGCAACCAATCTTGCTATTTGTCATTTAACCTTTTCCAATCTGGTTAGTTTTCATTTAAAAAATCTATCTGGTAACAATGAGTTCCATGAACTGCTGTTTGTTTCTCCAGCTTCCATGTTTTGTTCTTTATCCAAAGAATTCAACTCAGCTTGCATAGCCTGAAGCTATGGTTCAGCTTCCTTAACAGACAATTTTTTCACCTCTTTGAAATTTTTAAGTTTCAAATGGCTTTTCCCCTGCAAATTCATCCTGATATCTCACAGGTTGTTTGACTCACCTGTTCCTTACCTCATCAGTTATCAGGTTCCTGTTCCAATAAATTTGCACCAATGATGAACAATCATTTGTTTAGTCTCCACTAAACCAAATGTGTATCAGAGTTTGTCAAATTTACCTGACTGTCTTTTCAGCAAATGCTTTTCTATTCTGACTCTGCCCTTGATGCATCTCCTGCATTAACAGAATTAATTTTGAAAAATGATCTCACCTTTTCATTCAGCATTATACTTAACACTTCTAGATAATCTCACTATCTAAGTGTTGTTCATGTAAAACACAATATTCTCATTTCTAGAAAAATCTCATGTAAGCTCCCTTACAGATTTCTTCTAACTTTGAGGTGTATGTACCTACATATCAGATCCAAGATCCTGAAATGTTTCTCCAGAAGATTCTTCCTTCTACACTACTTTCTATAAGGTGTACAGTTCATCACACAGAACTAAAACTTCTATCATGTACATAATCAAAACATTTAAGAGCTTCTACCCAAACCTCATTATCCAAATTATTATCACCTCTTCTGAGTGTTTGTTTACTCTTCCACACAATCCATGTGTTCAATATCACATCCTGTTAGAAAGTCATCAAAGCATGCACTGAATTGAACTTCCCCATATCTCAAAAGAAAATAGGTAACATGGGTAATATGCTTGTTTCCCATCCAAGCACAAAACACCTTGACTTTGTTCAATACTCCAGCTTTCTATCTAACATGTACACAACCTGTACTTAGTGTATTGATCAATTGACATCATGAAATAACGTGCCTCTCCTCTAAAGACCATCAGAGTACCACAAGATCACCAAGAACAAATTAAATGAAATGAACTGTTTTTTCAGCTTGCCTTCCAGTTTACCTGTTGAAGCTAGCATCCCTTGTTTATGTGCACAAAATTCCTTTTCATGTGAAAATTACAATTTCCAAATGCTTTCCCCACAACACAGTTTGCATTTTCTTTCACAGGCCTGTGAATCTAAATGATCAAACAATCATGTGATATGCATGCATATACATGTCATACATATAAGCATTTAACCTTTTTATAGTTGCATCAGTATAACTTTCCATTTCTTTATTTACATCATTACAGTATAAAAGAAATAATCCATCTCTTAGCTTTGCCATATAAACATACCTTATATATGCAGTATTTTACATTTGCTACAGAAAAATCTACAATATACTCAAGTCATATATACATTCAGTACATTTCCTGACATTTCAAAGCATATATTACACTTTCTTGAGTCCAAGTTATCCAAACTTTCAAGAAATACAGTTTCAAAAACATTGAAAACTCCTGATCATTTGCATAGTCCTCTTCCTGTTTATTTATGTCCAACACAGAAAGCTTCGTTTAAACAATCCACTGTTTCTGTTTAAACAAAATAATGTCCATTTTGTTATGTCCTGGGTTAAAACACAAAGTTTTTTTTCTTCAGCAGCACCCCTGCTGATTTCAAGCTCCTTCTTCTGTGATCCCACATGAAGAAAATGAAGAACAGCTTCCCATTTTAAGCACAGCTTTCTCTGTTCAAAACTGCCATGCTGCTTTTCTCTGTTGTTTCAAAACCACGCCTCCGCTGGTTTGATACAGCCTCCGCTGTAGTATCAGGTTCCCGAGATACGTTTGTCACACGTGACCTTGCTTTGCTGCTTTGCTGCGACATGACGCTCCAGACGCTTTACCCACGTCAGACGTAATCCACGCATTTGTAATCCAAGCCACTTGTTGATACAATGCAAAAGATAGCTGATCCGCTGCTGTGTGAAGAAGAAAACTGTAAAAGAAATATGATCCTCCTGCCTGTAGCCTTGACTCAAAGACACAGAGCCTCCTGAAGATTATTTCTTTGCCCGATACAGCTCCTTAACAATCACACCAGCAAGCTGTGGAAAACAAAATTCTTGTGTCCAGCATTGTTCACTTTTCAGCCTAGTAGCTGCCCGAACCTCGGATTTTGCCAAGCCTGGCACCTCCGTTTCAGCTGCTTTCAAAACGAAAAATCCTTCCGTCTCTCTGTCTCGCATTTTTCAGTTGTGCTGCATTCCAAGCCGCTGTTATCAGCACCAGCTCTAGCAACACTGCATTGCCTTCCCCGGTTTATTTACAAACCGTTCTTACAAATAGTAAACAAATTCCTTTAACTCTATAACTGCTGAATTTTTCCAAACTGCGTCTCTGTGGCTTATCTGCCCATCTGAGATAACCATCAGATCGTTATCTGGGCCCATAACCGATGTGAGAGTTGGACTGACTCAGGTTCAAAAGCTCCCCTAGCCAATGACCCTCAGTCCCAGTCACGCAAGCGGAAGGAGGAGATAACAGCAGTTAATAAAGATTAAAGAGTTTATTTGTAAGACCCAATTACATGGGATTAAGGCAATCAATGCATCTCTACTCACTACATCATAGCAGACTCAAAACCTATACCCCAGTGGTAAGGCTAGATGAAGTGAAGTCCAAGACAATACATGTTGAGACGAACAAGCAGCAGAGAGAGATGAAGAGGAATGACGGAATGAAGCTATCAGCAAGTGTGCTAGCTTATATACCCCAGACCCTGCACCTATAAATAGGATATTACTCACCCCAGTGTATAACCTATTCATCAACATGTTTACTGCTTCAAACCTGTTCAAGGCTGCTGAGTCATGTCACCTCGAGACTATGTCTCCTGACCAAAGACCTTCTGTACTTGAACTCAAGTAACACCCACCAGGTCAGGTGATAATCCCGATGTCAGGTGGTAATCTCGTTCTGCCTATGCAAAACCCAACATTTACATGTTTCCATTGTACAATGGTTCAAGGCAGTACCATTGTAAATATACTACAGTCTCACAACTTCAGTCAAATATCTGTTTGTTTAAGATGACTTTAAAGTATTTTTCTCCACACAATATTCACTTTGCTGCCTGCAACTGTATTTGAAACAAAGTTAATCTTTAGTTTAATAATGCAGGTGTACATAGTGGCACTTTTATGGTCCTTAATGGCATGAACTGAAGAACCATGACTTTCACAGATTAATTACAGCAATAAAGAAAGCTTGGGATATGGGGATAAAATAATAGATACTTTGTTCAAACTGTTCTTAAAAAGTAGACAGATTCCTATATTAGAAATTCTATTTAAGAACATTTTTCTTTCAAGTGTTCTGCATACTGTGATTTCAGAAACTTAATTGCTTACAGAATAGATTAGATGAAACGTATTCCATTTTTCCCCCTGAAGGTGACAAATTAATGAGCTGGTCACTATGTCCTTGTGGTTACTTCAAGTTTCCAACAGTGTACATTAGGGACAGAACTTAGAAAATATCACGATTCCAGAGACTGATCTTGGTGACCTATAGAAATTACTCTCTCAGGACTGCTTTGGATGCTTAACATTCACAATCCAGAGCAGACTATAACCAAACTCAGGGCATCTTCCATCACTTCATTAGTTTCTTTACTCACAAATACTGATTCCTGGGGGTACACAAGAGGAAAACATGTACATCTATGCATGTCCGTCATTTACCTGATAATTTTCCAACCAATCATTTCAAAATAGCTTGTTTTCAAGCAGCTAGAAAAACTGGGGGTGGAGGCAAAACAAACTTAAATAAAATAAAGATTTAGTTGGAAAGAACTAATAATACATTCAGGAATATCAAAAAAATACAAGCCTCATGACATCACATTCTAAGCAGTAACTTAGAAGTGAAATTATATAGCACTGATTCCAAAACAGGGGTTACCAAAAAGTGGAAAAGCATTTCCTTAGAAGAAAAAACCCTGTTCTCCAAGGTATAGCTTATATCAGAAAGCTTGGTAGATCAAGGGGGGGGGGGGGTTATGATATCTTCCAGGTTAAGGGGGCCTACTTCAACATCTATACGAAGCTGTTTGGAGGGGGTCATTAGGAAATTTGAAGCATGGTGTCATCAGTATGCTGATGATACACCGTTCTATTTTTATATTATTTATTTATTTGATCGTTACCCTGCCATTCTACCCAAAAAAAAAGGCACTTGAGGAAGCTTACAAGCACAATTAAAATCAATTAAAACAATATAATACTATATTGTAATACAATAAAAACAAAACTATGACAGAATAAAAAAAATTAAAAAGAACTTCCAATGGCCCCTCACCTGGGGCCGGGGAGAAGGCTTGCGCGTGGGGGAGGTGAGAGGAGGCAGGCAGCTGGTCAGGGGGGTCACTGGTAACGAGCCAATGGCTCAAAAGGGCGGGGACACAGGTAAGAGCTTATTTAAAGCTCCTGGGTTCCCGCCCTCTGTCTCTTGCTCCTGTTTTCCAGCTCCCTCCACTCCCGCCCTCTGAGCAGTGTAGGCTCCTCTGGCCGCCTGTTTCCTGGGGGCCGAGTAGGAATTTTGGCTCATTGTCTCAATTGGCCGGGGCAATGTGCGTGTTTCACCTACTCTACACTGTGAAGCAGGGTATGGGACTTTTTGAATTCGATTTCGATCCCGCCAGGGGGATCTTAGCTAAATTGGTCGCATTGGCGGGAAGTGCGGGTTTAGGCAGGAACAATTAGGGTTATGGTGATCATCCAGTGGCACCTTTCAAGGTGACTGACATTTACCCAAGGCTGCCCTCGCCAATGCCATGAGGCTTGGCACAAGGGAGATTGGGACGGCTTTGGGGTTTTACCTTTCGCACCTACTTTGGGAGCCTGGAGGCGCCAAAGTAAGGTGACGATGGTAAGGCCCTCCAGCTCCACATGGAGGGCAACTGGGCGGTGGCGGGCCATCCCGCCTCCGGTTCAGTTAGGATGCATTCGCCAAATATTGGTCTTTTTTCCCGGCCAAGGGCCGGGCTAGGTTAGAACCGCACTTCACCCTTCACAGATCTTCAATTCAATAAATGTGGCCCTGATTTGAAACCATATACCCTGTGTCTGCCTCTTCTTTATCTCGCCTTTACACGCGCAAACAGCACTCAACGCAACAGACCCACTTACAAGCCAAAGGGCTTCTTGAATAAAATTATCTTTGCCTGCTGGAAGAAGGACAACAGAAAGGGGGTGACCTTAGCCTCTCTAAGTTCCACAGTCTGGGAGCGGCCACTAAAAAGGACGTCTCTCTCTGGTCACCACCAAATGCACCTCTGAAGGCCTTGAAAGAAGTGCCTCTCCAGAAGAACTTAAGAATTCTGCCAGGAACAGGCCAGTAGCAAGTGAAGCTGTTGTAACAAGGGAGTCATGGTCTGGCTGCTAGCATTCTGGGCCAGCTGAAGTTTCTGAGCAGTTCTTGAAAGCAGTTTTCAAAGAGTGTGTAACAGTAGTCCAAACAGGTTTAACTAAGGCATATGTGACCATGGCTATATCAGACATCTTTAGGAACGGGAACAGTTGGAGCAGTAGGCTCAGCTCTGCAAATGCACTCCTGGCCACCACCAAGACCTGGGCTTCCAAGTTCTGGACCTAGTCCAAGAGTACAGCAAAACTGTGAGCCTGAGTCTTCAGTGGGAGTGTAATGCTGTGCAGCACAGGTTGAATCCCTATTCCCTGATCTACCTTTCGACTGACCAGAAACACCACTGTCTTCCTCTGAATTAAGCTTCTATTTGTTTGACCTCATCCAGTACATTACCAACATCAGGCAATGATTTAGAACCAAAGCAGCTTCCTTGGATTTAGATAGAAAGGAGGGATAAAATTGGACCATCATCAGCATACTGGGGGCACCAAACCCCAAAACCCAGGACAATCTCTCCCAGCGATTTCATGTATATGTTAAATAGCATGAGGGATAATGGAAGCCTGAAGGCCACCACAGGCCTATGGCCATGATGTTGAACAGGAATCCCCCAGCACCACCTTCTAAGATTGCCCCTCTAAGAAGGACCAGAGCCACTGTATAGCAGCGGTTCCCAGTCCCACCTCAGACAGACACCTCAGAACAATACCAGGGTTGATGGTACCAAAAGCCACCAAAAGGTCCAGCAGAACTAAGAGGCACATACTCCCACTGTCCAGTTCCCGGTGTAGATCATTCACCAAAGCAGTCTCTGCCCCATACCCAAGCCTAAAGCCAGATTGAAACGGATCTAGATAATCTGTCTCATGCAGAAATCCCTGGAGATGAGATGACACCACACAGTCCAGCACCTTGCCCAAGAATGGAATATTGGAGACTGGATGGAAATTATCCAATACAGTTGGGTTCAGGGAAGGGTTTTTTTGTTTTTGTTTAACAAGAAAAACCACTGCCTCCTTTAAGCAAGACAGAATCACACCTTGCTGTAAAGAGGTGTTCACCACTACCCTTACTCGTGCAGCCAGTCCCGCCCCCTGGGTGCTTTGTAAGCCAGGAAGGGCAAGGATCCAACACCGAAGTGGTAGCCCTCACCTGTCCAAGGATCCTGTCCACATCCTTGGGCTGCACAAATTGAAAATGAGATGGCCGATCTGGTGTGTATTCCTGAGACTTGGCTGAGTGAGCTGGGTGGGCCGGATCTGACTCAGCTCTGCCCACCTGGGTACTCGGTGCAGCACCAGCATAGGCTGGAGGGCCAGGGGTGGTGGTGGTGGAGTTGCCGTGATTCACAAAACTTCCATCTCTATCACCAGGAAGCCACTCAACCTTGGAGCGGGCCTTGAGGGGTTGCACTTGGTGTTGGGCCATAGAGACAGAATTTAGGGATGCTGCTGGTGTACTGCCCCCCCTTCTGCCCAGCATCCTCCCTGACCAAGTTGGTCTTGGGTGTGGTATTGGTGACTTTAATTTCCATGCTGAGGCTGCTTCTGGAGCTCCAGCTTAGGACTTCATGGCCTCCATGACATCCATGGGGCTGTCTCAGTTTGTCATCGGTCCAACACATGAAGCAGGTCATATCCTTGATTTGGTCTTTGCTCCAAGCTGTGAGATGGGTAGTCTGGAAATTGGGGGGGGGGGTGTTTCCAAGTAACCCCATTGTCATGGTCAGACCATTTCCTGGTGAGGTTTGAACTAAAGGCATTACTTCTCTCCTGTGTGTGTGTGTGGGGGGGGTCCATTCGGATGGTCTGCCCCAGAAGACTTATGGAATCCAAAGGATTTCTGAATGCTCTTGGGGATTTTCCAGTGGATAGAGCTGGTGATCCAGCCGAGGCCCTGGGCTGGTCACGCTGTGGAACAGTGAGATGTGGAGGGCCATCAACTTGATCGCTCCCGAGTGCCCTCTCTAGGGCTGTAGAGTCTGCTCTGCTCCTTGGTATACTGGGAAGTTGTAGTCAATGAAACAGGCTGGCCATTGGCTAGAGTGCCAATGGCGTAAGAGTCAAACCAAAGATGACCAAGCATGCTCCAGAGCGCATAATCATGCCTATTGCACAGCAGTGCAGGCAGCAAAGAAGCGTTACTTGTCTGCCACCATTGCATCCTCGAGAAGACATCCTGTGGAGCTCTTTTGGATGGTCCGGTGGCTGTTAACACTCTCCCTGGTGAATGGGACCTTGGCTCCCTCAAAATCCCACTGTGACATTTCTGCATCGCACTTTGAGAACAAAACCGCTCATCGCAGGAAACTTGATGTTGTCATTAGCACAGCTCCAGTCAAGGTATCTGATGCCACCATCTGCCCATTTTTGTGGGATCCATTTCAGTTGCTGCAGTCTGATGATGTGGACAAGGTGCTTGCAGAAATGCGATTGACCACATGCCCTCTAGATCCTTGCCCCTCCTGGCTTATAAAAGCTAGCTGAGGGGTTTTGGCCGGGTGGGTCCAGGGAGTAGTAAGCACTTCTCTATGTGAAGGGGTGGGTCCTGCTATCCTTAAGGAGGCAGTAGTGCGACCACTCCTGAAAAAAAAACCATTTTGGGCCCAATGGTATTTGATAACTACCACCCAGTTGCAAATACCCCTTTCTTAGGGAAGGCTCTTCGTAGGGATGGGTGAACAAGCAATTTACGTCCAGTTTCCCTGAACACTAATTTGATGCTTGTCTCGTGGCTCGCCTCATTTCCTGTGTTTGTTTGTGCTCTTTTTTCATTTGGTTCGAACGGGAAGCATGCTAATTTCGAATAGGAAAATGCATATTTTTAAAAAAGCATACCAAAAATGCACTTTCCCCCATAAAGTTAAGCATTAAAATGCACATTTTTTTGAGCATGAACACAAGTTCGATAATTTGCTAAACGTTTTTGGAGAACATGTTGCCTTTGCATTCGGGATTGCAAATGGGACATGTCCGCATGATTTGCAAACATAAATGAAATTCTCGCACATGCGAAGTTCGAGGGGGGGGGAAGCTCCGTGAAATCACCGAGCTCAACCCCCCCAACCTCTACGCGACCTACCTTCCCTCCACTTGACGCACCCTGAGAATTCCCGGAAACCTAAAGTGACGCGACGGAGATCCCGACGTGTCACTTCTGGGTCCCTGGCACTGCGTTTTTAATGTAAATACCAGGGCAACCCACCTTGTTCGAAGACCTGAATGCAAGCACATGTCCACAGAAAATGTTTGCAAATCATCGAACATACATTCATCTCATTCCTGATTCCAAGTTCAATTTGCTCAAATTTCTGAATTTGGACAAATTTCCTCAGTAGACTAAATCAGTCCCATTTTAGTCTATGGACAATATTTGCACAAATTCAGAAACTTGCTCAAATTTCAGGGGAATTGCACAGATCTCCCATTCAATCACTGCTCAATTTGTGCAAATCTCCCATTCACACAAAGTGAGCAGTGATCACAAATGCAAATGGGAATCAAGCACACAAGACGAGTGGCAAGACGATGTTTGGAGAATCCTAGAAATCTCGGACACTGCTTGCTCTCCCATCCCTAGAACAAGCAATTTTTATATTATGGTTTTAATCTGCACCACCTGGATCTGTACCACCTGGATAAATTTTACATGACAGGTGGTATAAAAATATTTTAAAATAGAAATAAGTAAATAAAAATACTGATGGTGCTTTATCAAGGGCCCCCCACACTCTGGATCCAACCCTGAACCTGTGGAGAAATTCCATGTGGCCTTTACTGTGAGAGGGGGCTTCCACCTACACCCTAGTTTACAACAGAGTTAGACTGAGATGACTTGGTAGTTAGAAGTAATCCACTAAAGATATATTACTAACAAATCTTAGAGGTAGGGTTACATCTACTAGAGATAAACAGCAGTTGCCTCAGTGCAGCCGCCAAGAGTAAAAAAAAACAACTAGCCATATTTGCTACTTTTCACCAATTCTTATTTCTCTTTCCCCATCCTCCAAAGTATCTCTGAAGAACTGTACTCTCTGTTACTATTCAAAATGTGATCCATTTGTAAAGGTGAAATCAACTTTACTTGATACCAAATCAATGTGCTTATGTAATACTAAGCCTAATTATGATTAAACAAGCAGATGCAGGAATCTCTCCTCTTCCATACCAATGAGCTTTAGCCATTTGCTGAGCTCTGCCAAAGGTCAGACATTATGTGCTATTTTGTGACATCCATGTCTTTAGATGAATGTAAACTAGAAGGGGGGAAAGACTATTAATTGCTTAAGCCATCACATTTGTTTCAAAGCACTTTAAATTCTCTTCTGTGCACATGTCCATACAAAATTGCAAACTTAAAGAAGTTTCTGCTATTAATTGTGAAATTGTCCAATCATATTATTTAAAAAAACTTCTAGAAATGCATTAATTTCCAGTTTTAAATTAGAGATGCAAGATTTCTGTAAATTTTCAAGACATAGAAATAACACATTTCATCCCATGATCCCTAGCAAGAGAGGATACTTCAGGGCCCTTCCTGTTGGGACAGAAGCCCTGCACCACTGGTTTTCTCCATTCTCTTGAGTTAAGGGTATTTTCCCTTGAGGTAGGGTAGGGCCACAGAGAGCATGGGGTGGGTGTACAAGACTCAACTCAGGCCATGCTCAGAAGGTTTGGACCCAAGTCAAATTGTGGCTGCCTTATTCAAGAGCAGGAAGTTTACATAACAAGCTTTCCCCTCTCAAATACTCAACCCATCCTTCCTGATCTTTGCTCATTTAGCTCCGTCACTCTCAGCTGCCTAAAGGCCTCCTGATCCTTTAGACTGCACACAGACATACCTTAAAGCAGGCGCGGCTGTAGGTTTTTCTGCCACAGGATGAGCTCAGCTTCTCCTGAACTTTGCTCTTCCATGGACACATGCAAGTCCTCCAGACGGAACACAACACTGTCCTCTTTGTCCCTGCCTCCCCACCCCATGTTTCAGGCAGGCTGTCCCACCTGCTTTTTTGTTTTCATCGCACCTTGCACATTTATCTGTTCAAACATTATTCAGTGCTTTATTTTTAGGGGATTATTCCACTTCAACAATTATAAAGAAAACTGCTCTGAGAAGACAGAGGTGGCAGCTTTGTGACTGATATAAGGGCCAGCCAATCGGCCCTGTGCACAGCCCAGCTCTAAGAAGGGAGAGAATGACTTCATGATGGCCAAGGCGTGGCCAATCAGTGCTGTAGAAATCCAGCATCTGCTGAAAACCAGGTTTCCCTTTTTCTCAATCTAGGGGATGAGGGTTGGGATAGGTGAATGAGAAATGTTCAAGTTCACCAATATTCTCTGAACATCAGATCACTGCTTATCTCTCCCCAATTTGAACTCACATTTGCCATTGCTGTTAATTATTCACAGATGGGGAAATTGTGTGAAACGAACAGCTATCAGATGTGAAAGTTGCGCAAAAAAAAAAAATTCTAAACAAGTCAAGTGCACATTTCCAAAGTTGAATAAAATTCTCCCATAGACTAATGTTATGGCTCCATGAAATACCAACACTTCTTCAATTTTCCTCAGAATATTTCATACAACTTCCATACTTTATGACAAGCAGCTAAGTAGAAGAGAAAAAGGAGGGGGGGAAGGCTGCTGACGGAGGCATAGGAGAATGATACAAAAAAATGAGAAAGGAAAATTCAACTAAGGAAGAAGTAATAAAAATGCTACAAGGAAAAGCTATTAAGGAAATAGGTAGGATAAAAGAATATGCTAATAAGGGGGATCAGACTTAAATCTTAATGTTGTAAAGTTGAAAACTTTACACACTGGAGAGCCAGTGTGGCATAGTGGTTAGAGTGTCAGACTGGGACTCGGGAGATCCAGGTTCTAGTCCCTGCTCGGCCATGAAGCTCACTGGGTGACTTTGGGCCAGTCACTGACTCTCAGCCTAACCTACCTCACAGGGTCGTTGTGAGGATAAAATGGAGAGGAGGAGGAGGATTATGTAAGCCGCCTTGGGTTCCTTGCAGGAAAAAAGGTGGGGCATAAATACAATAAATAAATTAAATTAAATAAAACTTTACCTGGACATTTAATTATTTATATTTTTACAAAGAAAATAAATAAATATTTAAATATTTTTTAAAAGAGTTATTGTGAGGGTCTGCTCCTAAGAAGGGACTCTGAAGCCACCAGCAATAGCCTGAGATTTCTTGCTGTCACCAGTTCAAGCTCCACTGATGGCTTGAATCCTAATATCTATTAATGATTATGTTGTTGGCATTCCCAATTTTCTTAAGAAGAATTACAGTGAGAAGATACGATCACATTACAGTGAAATTGGTTTACGTTTGTAGAATGAAAAGCTTATGCTTTTTTGTTAGGCAAGTTTATTCACTGAGGACAGAAAAAAAACTTGTTGCAATTCTTTTGACATTGGGAATCAAAGAATACAGAGCTGGGCAACTGAAAAACACAAATCACGGATGACAGGCAGGCAACAAGACATGCCATACAATCCCTTTAAGTTGTTCTTCCAACATTAGACTTTTAGCAATGAAAGAGTTATAGATCACTGTACACCCTCATTCAGTAAAGTTATGTACTAGTTTTCTTTTCAGCAGGATGGTTATAGGGAAGGAATGCAAATAGGAACAAGTTTGCTCAACTTTGGTGGTTCATCAGTGCTTTTCACCACAGAGGTTAACAATGAGAGAGATAAAATACTCCACATAAACTTTAAAAATTGAGACAGTTGAAGACATAGGTGTCAACTCTGAAGGATTAATTTATGGAGAGAAGTAGCAGCACTCAAACTTTCTTGCTATCTATACCCTTTGCCCTGGAAACTATGCTAGCCTATCCTAGATATGTGCACACACATACAAAATCCAGAGTGTGGTCTAAAGCTACGTGATACGGTAACCTTGCTGAAGCTATGCAAGCCTGGTCTGCTCCGTGCCTGGATGGGAGGATCAACTGAGAACCAGCAGTATACTGCCTGAAACTGCATCTTGGAAGAAAGAAGGAATATAATTGTAATCTTAAAAATAGAATGGAACTCAGTTGGAGAGATTAAAACAGGATACGAGCCTATGGAATAAACTAATTCCAGATGATCTGGGCAGAAAGACTGTACCACCCTTAGGGTCTCAATAATATAGAGCCCCCTTCATACACACACAGCCATTCAAATCACAGAGCTTAAATAAAAACAAAAACTACCACCACCACCCATCCCTCTCTTCTAGCACTGAGCTTTTGATCAAATAAAGTTTCAGAACTGCAATGCAAAAATTCAACTAACTAACTATCTCTCTCTCTCTCTCAGAATCTGAAGCTTGCTGTTGAACTGCAACAACTAAGGACAGAGCTGCAAAAGCACATCTAGCCACTACTGTCAGCCCTCCAAAAATGACAATTTGACAACAGCCACAAGGTTACAATAGGAGGAGAGAAGCAGAAAAACCTGTGTAGTTCATGGACCAGGAACACAAAAGATGCAACATGAATTGCTACAAATCCTGTCTCCCAAGACAATTCTAGCTACAAGAAATATTTAGGTCATTAGAAGGGCAAAGCAAATGCCAAAGCGGATTCTCCCTCCTCCCCCACTCCCAGGATAACAATAAATTATTGATGCCTGGCCACATGCGAGCAGGACTTTGCCCATCAGAACTGAATGAATCACACATGTTTCAGGATGCTGCCCGATGGACAGCTCCTAGTGGTACCAAACCAATCCAAAAGCATTGTGCAACTATATTGTCTTTCCCTCCTTAACAAATTTTCTGTGGTAAGGAGATAATAGAGGGAGTGGTTAAAAAAAATAAAAATAAGAGAGAGTTGCAAATGGAAAACAATGACGCCTGCCCCGCCCCCTTGTAATATTCCATGTTTGAGGCAGGGTGATTGCAGAATAAAAGCCTCTTCTGGAAGCAACCTGAGGAACTTGGCTGATGCTGTGCAGCCAACAGAAATCAAAAGTACAGTCCTCCTAAACCAATAACATCTTAGGCTTCTGAACCACAAACACTAGATTAGTTTGCTATGAATACAGCACCACCAGTGTATATGTGGCGCATTAGAGATTTAGGGTGCAATCCTATGCACATTTAGACAAAAAAAAAAGTCCTACAATCCCCAGCTTGGCTAGCTGGAGGGGTGCTGGGAGTTGTAGGACTTTTTTCTGTCTAAATATGCATAGGATTGTGCCCTTAATTTATCCCAGCAACACCACTGCCTCTGTCACATAATAAATCTTTCAATCTGTTGTCAGTAAAAGCTTTTACTGTGGTGCATACATCTCACACCAAGCTGAGAATGTGCATTTCCAAAAATGCTATGTATTATGGATCTCTCTATATTTATTTTTATTTTTTATTTATTTACATTTATTTATCACCCATCTGACCGGCAAACCGGCCACCCTGGGCGATGTACACAAAATAAAAACAGGATAAAATACATTTAAAACATAGTGCGGGGGTCCAGCGCGCTGGAGCAGGGTCCCGTCACATCACTTCCGCTACGCTGGAAGTGACGCGACGGGACCAGCGCAGGCGGTGTGGGCGACTTGCCACAGAGAGGCAAGCCGCTGCTGGATGGAGGTAGGCCCGTGTGAGCGGGGCCAATTTCGACCCGTTACGCCCGCGCAAGGCGAACAGTTACATCCCTATTAAGAAGCTAAAAGATGGTGATTGAATTGTAATATTTTTCAAGCTAAACATATAAGAGAAAAGATAGAGAAGGAATTGGGGGGAATTTAACCAAACAACAGAATGTAGTGAAGCTGTAGTTTGGGATACTATGAAAAGTGTAATGAGAGGAATAGGATTAAGAGAGGGAGTTAATTTAAGAAGACAACAAGAAGTTTTTAATAAAAAGTTGGAAGGAGAGATTAGGGATCTAGAAATAAAAATTTTAAAAAATAGGGACAAGAGGCTTTTTGCAGAACTTCAAGCTCAGAGGAAAGAACTGGAGAATAAGGATATAGATAAAGTACAAAGGAATTTGATATATACTTAAAGGGACTTTTTTGAGTATAGTAATAATTCCAAAATGTTAGCTAGATCAGCTCAAATTAAAAAAAGAAAAAAAATTAGTTGGAGTGATTAAAGATAAGAAAGGTAAGGAATATAGTTTGATGAAGGATAAATTTAAAATATTTCATAAGTTTTATTCTGATTTGTATAAGGCAGGTGAATATTCCGAGGCTAGGAGTAAGGAATATATTGAAAAAAACTTGAAAATAAAAGTACATGAAGAAGATAGGGAGATGATGGAACAACTCTTTAC
Organism: Shinisaurus crocodilurus; assembly: GCA_021292165.1. NCBI lineage: Eukaryota > Metazoa > Chordata > Lepidosauria > Squamata > Shinisauridae > Shinisaurus > Shinisaurus crocodilurus. Next base: position 170,129,522 of record CM037880.1, on the reverse strand, counting down.
GGAGAAGGAGATAGAGGGCTGGTTCATACGACCTGGGCGGTGAGTGAGGAAGGCACCATGGAGCTGTCCGCGGGGTCCGGCAGGGTGCCGCAGATGACCTGCGCCCCACACTCGTGGGCTGACCACAGTGGAGCCGGCAGTCCCCGCACCGCACCGCGGGCCTCCTGGCACTAGGGGGCAGCAGCTCTGGATGCCCAGCTGGGCTGTTTGCCCCTACAGGCTGGAGCAGCTGAAGTTCCAACCACTCTGGGCCACCACCTCTGTGTGGCCAGGGGAGGCCCCCGCACACGGCCGTCCCACGAGATTACCCCCAGCCAGCGTTTGCACGACATGGGAACCGCGGGGGGCTTCTGCTCCCCCGCAGTTCCCGTGTCGTGTGAACCGGCCCAGAGTTTGCTATAGACAAATTAAAAGAGGGTAAAACCCCAGGGACAGATGGGTTAGGTGCTGAATATTATAAGGTGTTTAAGAAAATGTTAACCCCTAAATTAAAACGTCTGTTTAATGACATATTACAGGGAGGGAATATTCCCCCTTCCTGGAAACAATCTTTGACCATTTTAATCCCAAAACCAGGTAAGGATTTATCAGAACCGGGATCCTATAGACCAATATCGTTAATTAATCAGGATGCAACGTTAATGTCTGCAATTTTAGCAAGACAAATAAATGGGTTTGTTATTAGGTATATTGGGTTAGACCAATGTTGTTTTATACAAGGAAGACAAATGGGTTTGGTGAGAGGTTTAGAGGAGTTATTAATCAATTATATTTTCAGAACATAATGTCTGTAGTGGTAAATGAAGGATCGACAGAGCAAATTTCCCTAGGCCGGGGAACTAGACAAGGCTATCCCCTTTCCCCTACTTTATTTGTTTTAGTAATGGAGATTTTAGCTAATGTAATCAGAGAGGATAGAAGCTTACAAGGAATAGGAGTAAAGGATAAGATTAAAATTAACCTTTGTTAACAATTGAAAATCCCATTGAGGTGCTGGATAGGTTAGAGAATCATTTGGAAGAGTTCAGAGAAGTTACGGGGTTACAAATAAATTGGGATAAATCTGTTTATCCTGTTTAATTATGCTGTTTAATTATAGTAGAATAGAGGAGTTGGAAGGGAAGAAAAAGAGAACAAATATTAAGATAAAAAAATACAATTAAATATTTAGGTATAGATATCTTAAAAGATATAGATAAAATAGGAGACTGGAAGAAATTAATTAATGAGGTTAAAAATAAAATAGAGGATTATAAAAAGATTGGATTGGTATTTCATGGTTTGGTAGAATAGCTCTGATTAAAAAGAAGATTCTACCAAAGATATATAATTTTTTATTTAGAATGATTCCAATACGTTTAACAGAGAAGGATCTTAAAGATTGGCAAGTAATGATTAATAATTATTGCAATGAGGGGGGGGGAATCGAGATTAACCAAGTCTAAATGGTATAAAGTGCAAAAAGAAGGCAGGCTAGGCCTTCCTAATATTAAGTGGTATTATATAGCTAACCATTTAAGGCATATAATGGATATTATAGCAAGGAAAGATAATATGTAGTTAGAGTTAGAAGCACAGGAACTAGGTAGTAGGATTGAAAAAAAAATATTCTTAAATAAATAAAAGTATAGTGAAAAGAATAAAAAATCCCTTTTTTAAAACTATGTTAGAGATTTGGAATAGCAATAGGCAAACATTTATAGCAGGGATATCCCCGTTAACTCCAGTGATAGCGATGGAGGACTTTCCAGAAAATGTACAGCAGTTGGAAGGATTATTTAGAGAAAAAAAGGTAATTAGAATAATGGATTGGATGGGTAAAATGGGTACTAGGCAGCAAATAAATGAAATGTTGGGAGTAGGAAAGATATCATGGTTAACAATATTGCAGTTAGAGCAGTGGACTAAGAAGTGGAAGAAGAGAAAAGAGTATACGGTAATAGGGAATTTACAGGTTTTGAAAAGAAGGTATTAGATAGAGAAATAATAGAGGGGAATAGTTCAACAAGGGGTATAACTAAGGATATTTATAAAATGATTTTTAAAAAAGGAAGATTATAAAGATAACCTTAAGTCTATATGGGAATTGGAATTTGAGGAGGAGATTTCGAATGAAGGGTGGAAAAATATTTTGGGCAGAAGAATACGAAGAAATATGTCAGTAAGGATTAAAGAGAATTTTTATAAACTTATTTGGAAATGGTACCTGACACTGGTAAGATTGAATAAAATAGATAGTAACTATTCTACAGCATGTTGGAGGGGCTGTCAGGAACTTGGTACATATGCTGATATGTGGTGGAGCTGCAAAAGCGTTTTGGATTTTTGGAATAAATTTTTTGTAGTAATTTTGGAAATAACTGGTTTAAATTTGGAGGTCTGTCCCAAATTAGCATTGTTATCAGTAACAGAGAAACTGGTTTGTACCCAAGATATAAAGGAACTTATTGTAAACTTGTTAACAGCTGGGAGATTAATGATAGCAAGGAAATGGAAAGTCCAACATGTTTTTTCAATTGTTGATTGGTACAAGGAGATATGGGACATTGCTGTAAATGATAAGTTAACTTGCTGTATTAAATGCAAAAAGGGACAATTAAAGAGAAATAATTTTAAGGATATTTGGGGGCCATTTTTAGATTTTGTGCTACTAATCAAGGGGAAAGGGAGCATGCCTTGTCAAGATATGATTATTATTATTTTGCAATATTGAGTAATACGGGAATATAGAGGATGAATATTCTTTGGTCCTGTATGGTGAAGGGGGCACTGTAGTTGTTATTTGTATGTTGTTATGGTTTTTGTTGTATATTATTTGAAACTCTAAATAAATAAATAAATAAATTTTAAAAAGAATAAAAAAGAAACCCAAAGTGTAGCAGATCTGATGAATTAGAACTGTGAGAGGCCAGCTGATTTAATTCTTAGATGCTGAAAGTTATTGCTGTGGTATGATAGTATTAGCTGCAAAAGCAAGCACACTGCTGCCTAGAAAACATCCAAGAATTTAAGTCATGATGTTTCTCAAATATATATTACCATTATATGCTCTCTTCTTCTTTTACTTAAGCACAACTGCTTGAAACATTAAAATCAGCACTTCAAATTTGTTGAACTAAATATATATAGTAAATAAGATTGTGAACATTTTAAAGAGCACTTGAGGAAAAAATAATATCATGTTTCCTAATACGATATCTCAAGGCTTTTAAAGCTTAAATTCTCCCCCCCCCCCCATTTTTTTGCTGGAGGGGATAGAATTAAAGCATGCTGTAACTTTAAAAGCCATGTAATAGATTCACACAAATTTCCAAATTTATCTATTCCTGAACTTGCTGGTTACAGCAACTGGCACTTCATTTTCCAATCAAGAGTGTATTTTGACAGCTTTTTGATAAATATATTACAACTGAAACACTAAAAAAAGTTTAATAATGCTAAACCTTGCCTAGGTCCATATGTGGGTTTCTGGCTTACATTAAGAGTGTATATGGGAAAACAGCCTTAACCCATATACTCCCAGACTAGCATATCAAAATTAAGGTACTGCCAGAGCACATAGAAGACTGAAATTCAGTTGACACATATTTCAACACATCCTGGTGACAAAAAAATGTGAAAACAGTACATTTTGATGAACCCCTGCCTCAGAGGAGCAGCCAGTATGTTGGTACACCAAGGCATATTTAAACCTGCCTTGTAAGTAAGCCCAGAAACATTACTAGCATGAAAACAAAATTTGCTTGTTTGTTGGGAGTTGGCAGAGGAAGAGCAGAGTCCCATTCCTCTTCCAACAGCGCACTGCATATCTAGGTTGGGTTGGGTGCAGCGGAGGGGGCTTCTTTCCTCTGGTAGTTTCAATGCTGGGCACAGAAGAGGAATGGAATGCCCCATCCCTCCTTTGCCAGCCCACTAACTCACTCATCTGCACAGAATTCCCATGTACTTGCCTGCATGCAATTACTTGTCACCTCCCACTATCTGGTGAGTGCGTAAATACAAGTTTGACTTAAACTAGCCTTAGATTGGGGAAGGGTGGGTGTGGAGTGGTAGCCAGGGTTATAGTTATGCTTTCAGAATGTGAGTTGCATTTAGTTGTACTGCATTAATGTAGAAACCTGCACTGAAATTACCTGAGTGGGAATTCCTGCCACGTTCCAAGTGGAAATAAGATGAGCGAGCATGGGTGTGAAACGTGTGATGCATCTAGGGTTTATAGATGCAGGTGTCAATGGAATGAGGGGCAAGAGGAGAAAGTGCTTGGCTCCAATCCCACTCGGATCACATTGAAACTGGAACTGAACTCCTACCCTAAGATTGGAAATAAAGTTTACAGAACTTTACACACTGAAGAGTAAAAACTGCAGAGGATTAAGTACATTTGTAAGTTCCTTTGTTTCATCAAAAGCAAAGAGAAAGTATCACAGTTCATATCTGAGGATGAATGGCAGGTACTATTAGATGGCTGACACAGACCTGTGTGAAGGGCAGATGGTTAGATCTCAACTCCAAACAATTATTTTTCCTGCAGTTCATGTCATTGCAAGGAACTAAGCACAACTTAGAGGTGACAATGACAGAACCAAGCAGAAGCATGGTTCTACAAGGCTACTGTCTAAGATCTTTAGGCTAAAGCAACATGAACTCTTAAACTAGAAGTTTTTCACATAAGCTATCATTCCAATTTAGGATCTTCACAGGCAGCCCCATCCTATGAGGCTTCCTGTAACCCTCCAAACCCAGAGGATTACAGGCATCCTATTGAGGGCAGGAGGAGTGCAGTGGTTAGGATTGCTGCCATGGTCCCCTTGCCCTCAAAAACATCTAGATAGCTGATTTCAGCCATCTAAATGCATTACACCTCCTCCAGAGGAGGAGAAGCAGAGGAACTACAAGGATTCTGTGGAAGCCGGTGGTGCCTCACTCCTCCCTGCCCCCAGGAATGCACCCCCATGGGGGAACCAAAGAGGGTCTTCTGCCTTTGGTTCCCAGTCAGCGCAGAAAGAACCATGCCAGCTGCGAGGTGCAGGGGAAGGGTGGACTGCATGCTGTGACCGAAGGGATTTCCGAGGTCACAGTAGAGACTATGCCCTATCCTAAGGTTGGAGGGCTGTAGGATTGCACCCTAAATCACTTTTGTCATAAATGCTGAAGTCAAATATTGCTTTTATTTTGCATATGAGGCAAAATACCTGCTGCTAAAAGTCCAGTCAACATTTGTAATACTGATATACTACAATATACTACATTTCACAAAATATTTTTGCAGGCTAACATGTCATTCTGACGTAATGCACTGTCTTAAAACACATGCACAGCAATCCTAAGCATGTTTACTCACAACTAAGTACCAATGAGTTCAATCACTTTGTTTATTACAAAAGTATACATTATGCTCAAAGCGGTGTACAATAAAAGCATGACAATTTAGAAATAAGAAATAAACACTATCCATAATATAAAAACAATTCAATAAATTGTTTCATAATAATGCATAATAAAACAAAATTTCTATTAAAATAAAACAATGACAATTCGACATGCAGCAAAGTTGATTTCACATTTAATGTCATTAAAGCTGAAACTCTCCCCAGGATTCCCTCTAACTGCTTGTAATTGTGCTCCAGATTACTCAGAAAGTGGGTGAGCAGAGCTAATAATATTGAGCCACTGAAGGCATAGCCATAGGAGGTATGTATTTATTAAAATATTTATATCTTGCCTTTCCATCCCTAGTGACTAACAACTATCATAAATACAATACCCACGAAACAACATAAATAACAGGCCAAACAGGCAGCCAGCAATATATTTATATTTATATTTATATAAAAATCAGCAAATGGTGACCAAATTCTCACACAACCTAATAAAATATGTGTCTAAACAATCTCTTTGTCATTTCAAAGCAGAAAGAGATATGCCTGAATATGCAGAATGCAGCAAAGGTGTGTTCAAACCACTTACACCATATGTAAAGTGTCTGTCTTTCACCCTTAGGTTCCACATTCCCTCTGGTCCTTGCAAGGACAATATTTATTCCTGCTTCAGCTGGATTGAAGATCCCAGTGGACAGCTCCCTGTTTTCCTATGAAAAGACAGGGTCTTTGCTAATCCTCTCTCCAAACTATCATCAGCCAATTCAAGATACCACCAACAGCCTTTTCATATTTTCTCTGCCTCCTTCCTGTGCCAAAGATGGGAAAGCCTTTGTCCACCCATCTACATCGTCTTAATATCTCCTTCAGATCTTCAGTGCAGCATTATCCTTTGGAGAAGCAATCTTCTCTTGTTAGCAGAGGTGTAGGATGGAAAAATTTGCAGTGCTTTTTTCTGCAGAAATTTTTCCATTTCATAAGTTCATTAGTAACAACGAATGGATGCCAATTGCAGATATAATATGAGACAAGGTTGGCAATTTCAAAGTTGTAGATGAGTGGTTGTCATGCACAGTTCTTTGGGTTGCCAAAATTCATTATTGTGTCAGTACCTTGGTTTCTTTCTTTAATTTAAGCAATGTAAGGGAAGTATGTGCTATTCTCTTTACATTTTTACAAGCATTCCAATACCACCAGTATTAGAACTGGGATGATGGTTCTAGGTGACTTCAATTTCCATGCAGGGGCCACCTCTGGAGTTCCACCTCAGGTTTTCATGGCCTCCCATGTGGCTATCTTGTCTCAATTTGTGATTGGCCCAACACATACCCTTGACTTGGTCTTTGCTCCAAGCTGTGAGATGAGTGGTCTGAAAATTGTGTGGGGGTAGTACCCTTGTTTTCATGGACAGACCATTTCCTGGTGAGATTTAGACCCCTGGCATCAGTCCATCCCTACAGTGAGATCCTCAGATGAGGTCCTCCTGGTGGTTCCACATGGACCTGAGGTCTGTTTAGAATGCTCTCAGAATAAAGTGTTTAGTATACTGGTTCCCTTTCTGTGAAATTTTCTGCCAGCTGATGTGAGGCAGGCACCAGCATTGCTCTGTTTTCAGTGTCTGCTGAAAGCACTTTATTCAAACAAGCCTCCCCTGAGCAAACACCCAGTCATGGTTTTATTGCTACAATTTAATTTTAAATATTTTTATCCTTTTGTATTTTGATTTCCCCCCACTGTTCACTGCAGTAATCGTTTTAGATGTAAAGCGGTTTATAAATGTTGTAAATAAATAAATAACTTTGTTTATATTATTTTCTTAACTAGACCCCTCCTCAGAACCCTTTCTCCTCCCCAACCTCCCCTTTTGTTTGGTTATTGGTGTATTTATGCAAGTAGAGTGTAGGTTAATATAAAACTTAAAACCTATTCAATAAAAAGTATAAACAAAATAATATTGCCTAGCAGCTAGTTTCACTATCAGCTAATAAATGCTCACTATTGAAGCATGAAATGATGACTCATTATAAGGCATGTTATAAAAGGCTACTGCGGCATCTGGTAATTATTTTCTAAATGCAAAGAACACATTTCTAAATTGTTTCTTCACTCAACATTTATTTAGCCTAGGGGACAACTGGTAGAATCCATAGATTTCTAGTCTTAACTCTGTGATAAACTATCTATCATTGTGATCTTTGTCAGAAAGACCTATCGCTGCCAGTTCTGAGCTTTCACTTTGAACTTCATGAACTTCAGAAAATGAAAGGCTTGCATGAATGGAAGCTTCTCCATTCTTTCACAAGTTAGCTTTCTTCCTTGATTACTGTATGTGTATGTATTTTCAAACTGAGACGAGTTAGATGCAAAACCAGTCAGAGCACCCTTCTCCAAAATTGTATCCTCCAGATGTTTTGGACTTCAATTCCCATCAGTCCCAGCCAGCATGGCCAATGTTGCGTGTTGTAGACCAAAACATCTGGAGGGCAATAGGTTGGGAAAGCCTCAGTCAGAGACTGTGGTGTGGTGTACAAAGACATTGTCACCATGCTGAAGGAGCAATATGCTTAGCGAACTTCCAAACTCAACCAAATACCTGAAGATGCTCTGCAACTTTTAAAAGTCATTTTCTAACATTGTCCTGTTTTGGATGCAATTATAAACAATTGTTTCTCATTATGTGCATGAGCCTCAGGTTCATACACTCGCCCTTTCCCTCTCCTCCTCTGGCATAGCCTCAAAAATGTTTGGCAAACTAGTTTTAGTACTAATGTATACAACCCTAATTACAACTTTATACACTAGTTTTGGTACTACTTTATAAATCCTTAAACAACTTGGAACCAGGATACCTGACAGAGCACATCCTCCCTTACCAACCAGCCGGGTCACTGAGGTCATTGGACAGCATATCCCTGGTGGTTCCACATGGACCTGTGGCCCGACTGGAGTCCACCCAGAGAAGAGCCTTCAGTGTAGCAGCTCCATTTCTTTGGAACTCCCTCCCTCTGGAGGTCAGGCAGGCACCATCATTGTATTGCTTTGGGTGATCCTGAAAACACTTTTATTTCAGGAAGCCTTCCTGAACTAACCAGCCACAGTTTTATTTGTTTTTAAAATATTGTTTTATCTTTTTTATCTTTTATTGTACACTGCTCTGAAATCTCCATACTGGAATGTGGAGCAGTATAAGAAGAAATGTTCACTTCCAATTCCTAAACAAGTTGGTTTGTTTCTGTGTAAACCATAGTTAAAACTAATCACATTTTGTCCTGGTTTGGGCAAAATACTTAACTATCATCATCAGGCGATCACTCGTGACCGAGTAAGATTGTCTTCCGGGATAAAAGGAGGAAATTCTAAAGAAGATTGTGTAGACTCTAGCGATGGGTCCGTAAGTGACTGTGGAGGCCAATTCTAGATCCACACAGCTTCCCACAGTGAGGACACAGGTTACCAGATAGAAGATGGTCCTGTAAAGGATTCATTTGACGTGCTTTTCGCTTAGCACGTTTCTCCCTTTCACCTTGCACTCGGGCTTCTTCAAAGTCCATGGAACCTTTGTGAAAGGCCAACCTCCATTTAGATCGTTCATGGGCCAGAGCTTCCCAGTTTTCGATGTTTATATTGCATTTTTTTAGATTAGCCTTATGAACATCTTTAAACCTCTTATATTGACCACCGATATTCCGCTTTCCATCCTTGAGTTGGGAGTAAAGTAACTGCTTTGGGAGGCGGCAGTCAGGCATTCGAACAACATGACCGGTCCACTGAAGTTGGCGTTGAAGGATCATTTTTTCAATGCTAGTAGTCTTTGCTTCTTCCAGTACACTGACATTTGTTCGCCTATCTTCCCAAGTAATTTGCAGGATTTTCCGGAGGCAACGTTGATGAAACCTTTCAAGGAGGTGGAAGTGACGTTTATAGATAGTCCATGTTTCGCAGGCATACAATAAAGTTGGTAATACAATGGCTTCATAAACCAGTGTTTTGGTCTTCTTACAAATATCCCGATCCTCGAACACTCTATGTTTCATTCGAGAAAATGCGGCACTTGCGGAGCTCAGACGATGCTGGATTTCACTGTCGATGTTAGCTGTAACAGAAAGATAGCTGCCAAGATAGAGAAAATGATCGACATTTTCCAGTATTGTCCCGCCAAGCTGGATAGATGGCATCACCAAAGGGTTGGCTTGCACTTGCTGATGAAGCACTTTGGTTTTTTTTGATGTTAAGTGAGAGACCAAGTTTTTCGTATGCTTCTGCAAAAGCATTTAGGATAGTTTGGAGATCGTCCTCTGAATGTGCGGAGACCACATTATCATCAGCATACTGAAGTTCCACAACGGAGGTTGTAATTACCTTACTTTTTGCTTTCAGCATGCTGAGATTAAAAAGCTTTCCATCTGTTCGATATATAATTCCCACACCGGTGGGAAGTTTCCCCTTGACAAGATGTAAAACCATGGCGATGAAAATGGCAAATAATGTTGGGGCGATAACACATCCCTGTTTAACACCTGATCCCACTTTAAATGGAGCACCATGAGAGCCGTTGTTGTCCAAAACCGTTGCCGTCATGTTGTCATGGAGAAGTCGCAAGATATTCACAAATTTATTGGGGCATCCAATTTTCATAAGGATAGTCCAGAGAGCTGTACGGTCTACAGTATCAAAGGCCTTAGCCAGATCGATAAATGCCATATAAAGGGGTTGATTTTGCTCCCGGCATTTTTCTTGGAGCTGACGTGCAGTAAAAATCATGTCTACTGTCCCTCTAGAGGGGCGGAAACCATATTGAGTTTCAGGGAGGATCTCTTCTGAAATAGATAGAAGATGGTTTGCGAGAATCCTAGCAAATATTTTACCTGCGGTTGCTAAGAGAGAAATGCCCCGATAGTTTCCACAGTCTGTTCTATCACCCTTCTTAAAGAGGGTGATAATTATGGCATCCCTGAAGTCTTCTGGGATCTCTTCTCTTATCCAGATTTTTCGATGAGTTTATGAAGATGTTGTACAAGTTCGGGGCCCCCTTCTTTAAAGATTTCAGCAGGAATCCCATCTGGTCCACTAGCTTTGTTGTTCTTCATTTGATTAATGGCTTTTTTTACTTCATCCAAAGTGGGGAGTATTGCAAGTTCCTCTTTAATTTGTTTTTGCGGGATTTGCGAAAAAATCTCATTATCCACCTTAGATTTACGATTTAAAAGGTCATAATAATGCTCTTTCCAACGCAGTGCAATAGACTCTTTGTCTTTTAAGAGTTTGGTGCCATCTTTTGATTGTAAAGGGTTTGTACCATAGGTTTTTGGTCCATAAATGGCCCTTGTGGCCTTAAAAAAGCCCCGTGCATCATGAGATTCTGCAAGTTGTTGAATTTCTTCAGCTTTCTTTTTCCACCAAGCGTTCTTAAGTTCTCTTGTTCTTCTTTGGACCTCAGCCTTTGCGCTAGCGTAGGTTTTTTTCTTGGCAGCGCAGTTAATATCATTTGGCCATATTTGGAAGGCTTTCCTTTTTTGGTCAATTATATATTTAATCTCATTGTCATTTTTAACTATGATTAGTTAATAAGTTAGTTAATAATGTTAATAATGTTAGTTAATTAGTTAATAAGTTAGTTAATAATAATAAGTTAGTTAATAATTAGTTAATAATGGAAGTTCTGATCTCTTCCTAGTTGCTGCACCAGAGGAGAGGGGAAGGGTGACACATACACCTGAGGTTCACCTAGACTTGTTCTTATAACAATTAACCTTATTTAACATTATGTCCAAATGCAGTCAGTAGGTCCCAAGAATATTCCTTGTATAGAAATACAAACAAATATAGTAGCAATGTTATCATCACAATCTTTGAATTTAAGATCTGGGAGTTTTGTAGCAGCATAATTGGCATGGCAAATATTATTTTAATATACTAGAAGTTCACTCATTCTAGTTCCCCCCCCCATTTCCAATCTTTCCACTAGAAAAAATACTAAGACAACAGCAAATAAATAAATAAATAAATACCCAATTATTCCACTTTTTTCACACCTTTGCATTTTTAACTAAAAGTCAGAAATATTCCTTTTGTACTAAAGCAATAGATATTAGAGTCTCCTCATTGATATCACCTTTGGAGGGTATCAGGTTGGGGAAGGCTGTGCCATTCTCTCTAAACCACATTAAAGCATATAGGGAAAGCAGCAGGTTGGTGCACAGCTCATTGGATACAGTTTGCAGGGGAAGAAGACTGGGGCTGAAAAACCATTGCAAAGTGTGGCTGCATGGAGCTAAGTTGTAAGCAAGCACAACATGCAAGACTGCAGAATGTGTTTATTGCCTACACAGCATGAAAGTTAAATCCATCCAAGAACCTTAACTTGCCGTTTCCATGGCTTGGGGTGCATAAGCAAATCTGTATGCACCTTAACTCTACTCTTAAAGCAGGAAACTCAGGCCCCTAGTCCAAATCCAGCCTACCCAGGTCCCCTAGGTGACCACTCCTCTTTCTCCTGGCCCCACCCCTTCTTCCAACCACTGAACATTTGGTGGTTTCCTGGCTTTTGTGCAGTCCCCCCCCCATTTTAAAAAGTTGAAATGCTTCTCCTAAGGCTTAGTTACCAGCAATAAGAACTTTAAGCCCCTTAAAGTTTTAAGGGTATTTTGGCCTGCCCCTTTGGCCATTGACCCCACCCAGCACTGGAATGCCCACCCCCAGAGCTTCTCCAAAATTGAATTTCAACACCCCTGTCTTAAACAGAAGGGTTTTTAAATCTCTGAAAATGAATTAAATATAGTTGTCGCAGGAAGAGCGAGAAATAGCCCTAATTAATGGAAGTCAACAGAATTTTCAGGCAACCTATGGGGGAAAAATAATCAGTACAATGCCATTAATACTAGAAAATTATACTAGCCAACTGTGCTTTTAAAAGAAAGGTTTTGACAGGATTCATAGCCTCCAGGAGCCACTGCATTTTTGCCTGCTGAGGAATGAGCTGCCCTTTCTCGCACCTTCATGTCTGTAATGACTTACGTACATACCTGGCTACAAATCTAGTGCTGATCCAGGCAGGCTTTCCTTAATAATAATGATAATGATAATAATTATTATTATTATTCACATGCTTGGCATGTTTATCTGGTTCAACATTAATTCAGCAACTTCTTTCAAATAGTTCTTTCAAGTATTACAAAACTGATAAAGCAGGATGAACACACTTCATATCACTCAGTTTTGTTCCGCACTAGGTCTGCCCTGTGTTAGTTGCCTAACTGTTCATAAAACAGGCCTAATAAAGAATTATCCTGAGCAATCATAACAGAATTCAGCTATATCCTTCTTTGTCTTCTTCTTCTTCTTCTTCTTCTTCTCTTAATCCAAAATATCTGTTTTGAAAGCATTTATGTTAAAATTAAATACTAAAACTAGCCCATTACTTTCTCACAATTTGCCATTATAAGACTAACTAGCTCCAAAATGGACCTAATGTGATAAAATGACTTTGAAATTACTGTTGTCTGAGTGGCGCACACTTCTCTAAGGGCCAGAAGTAAACATTCTGAGGTACTCCCTACAGTAATGAGAGGCTTCTGAGACTGTCAAGTGAGGGGAGGGACATGCTCTTTAGCATCATTTTTTCAGTGGCTGCTACATATTTTGATCTGTTTTCCCCCTGCTCACAACTTGGCCTTTCCTGTTGCTTTGCATTGTAGTGGGACCACCAAAAAAACAAACAAAAAACACCACCACTGATTTAGCCTCTAATTATACCCATTTACCTGAAATTAAGTCCCACTGAACTCAACAGAACTTATCTTTCAATAGACATGAACAGGATTGTGCTGTTAGCAAACTACCGGTAAGTGAAAAATGACCTCACCCAAAACCCAGAAGTCAATGAACTACGTAGCTGAAAAAGGAGAAAAAGCATTAGTGCTCTATTCTCCAGAATTATTAATCAGACTGGACATTAAACCAAGTAGGAGGTTAGTTCCCCCACCACCTTCGCTCAAAATCCAGCCTGAATAAAAGTTCTGAAGAACTCAAAAGTTTGCTTACTCTTTGGTGACATTGTGACTGGCCCAAATAAATATCCTAACATCATCCTAAAAACATCCCTACTACTCTTCACACACACACACACACACACACACACACACTGCTTGACATCCAGACTAATGAAGAGTTCTGGAGAACTCAAAAGCTTGTGTATTATTTTGTAATATTTTGGTTGGTCCTAATTAAGGTATTCCCCAACTGTGGATTTTGGATTTTTTTTCCTTATGGACCAACATGGCTTCCGTTGCTTTTCATAGCACTTCATGTAATTCAGGGAAGGGAACATCGCATTGTCTTCTCTAGCAGTAAATCAGTACAACATGCTGTGAAAGAAAAACAATCAATCACTGGATTGTATGTTCTCTCTACTACCCCAATATCCCACACTTCAGCCAGATATTAAGTAAATTATTTCTCAGGATAGCATTAGCTTAGATTGCTCAACTAGATGAGGACAGAAAGCAAAATAGGCAGCTTGTTTCTGGATTTGGTGGAGGGCACTTGATTTCTTAAGACTCTTGGGTTTATTTAATCAGCTATTACAAGTCATGATGGTTATAGCAGGGGACCACTCTAATGCACACTAAACAAATCCCAAGCTCCAGGCATGTTTCAGTGTTCTACAGAGTCATTTGCACACACTTAAGTGAAAGACTGCCCCGCTGCCACTGTATGGGGAACTACTACAATAAGTCCATATGTACAGTTCAGAGACAAACTGTATTGCAAATTGAGTCACTGCAGAAGAATCTGCCTGCTTTAATTAACAGGAAGGCCGGCCAGCTGGCCGGCCAACCAGCCACGGCATGGAGAAATCATTTTCCCACAAGTACTTCATCTTCTTAAGAATGTCAGAAATATGGACCTCAAAGCTCATTGACACTTGACAAGCTTCTGTCTGGGAATGCATTCACATCACTAATTATACATGAACTGTTCCCCCCCTCCACAAGGCAACCTTCTGGGCACCAAATTACCTGGCTGAAAGGTGGATTTTCAAGCTTTAACTATAAAATGATTTGAATGATAAATGCTTTTATTCATTAGAACTATTATTCATATTGCAATATCAGTGTATATTGCACTTTATAGAGTCACATAAGAATACACACGCACAAATCCCTTTCCCAGGAGTTTACAATAATCCAAATTCCCTAAGACTTTGTGTACATTAGCTAAAAGATCATGCTTTAATTTACCGAAACTACATTGTATTCCATCTACTAATGTCAATCACCTACATATCCAAAGATGAAGTGCTGGCCAGAGCAAAGTACAGCAACCTGAAAAGTTTTATGACTTTTTAAATTCAATCTAATGGATAACCTCCCTGACCAGAAGAAGATACAAACTTGACAGTTTTGTCTTCATTTAGCTTTCCACAGGATACATCAACATATCCTTTTATTCAGACCCAATCCTTACAAACTACAACGTTGGATGTGACAAGGTTCATTTTTTCAAGTCAATAAAAAAAAAAAAAACCCTCCACCTCCACCACACAAGCTGCTAATTTTAATGTGCCCACTGGAACAGTGCAAGCTTAAGTAGCCAAATGCCTGTTTGCCTATCAATTTGTACAACTGCTCTTACTTGGCAAACCTTTCAGGTTAAAGCAGCATGCAAAAGAAGGGGAATGTAAAAAGATGGCAGTCTTCAGTCTTAGAGAAAAAGGTGTCTGGGGAGGGAGCAATGCAGGAAAAAACTTAACACACCATCTGAAATTTGCAGGTTGCCAATGAATGTTCAAATGGCATTCCCATTCTCTATCCCTTCCTCTCAGAGATGATGTGAAAGAGAGAGAGAGTTAGGCGGGCTAGCAAGTTAGGCTCATCATCCACTGAGAGGGGAAAGTGGAAATCTTAATGTTTTCAGTGTGACAGATTTAACACATTGATGATTCTCAGGATAAAAATGACAACTCCTTAGGCCTGCCCCCTTCTTCCTTAGAAGACAATGTGGTGTTTTAAAAAAAGCAACACAACTTTATTAGAATCAGACACCCTCCCTGTGTTTTCAATACACAAGACTGAAATAGTATATAGAATTTAACGATCCTTTTGTGACAAGTTTCAACCTTCTCTATGATCCTCCCAAGGGTAAGTAGTTCTGAAGGCAGCGCGCACACACACACACACACACACACACACACAGAGGCTGTACACAGAAGATATTTTAGAAGAGCACAGGGAGGAAGAAGATGAAAATTACGGAAATCACAACTCTTTGGGCTTCAGTAACACACACTACCAACAGAAGCACAACAAAAATGCAAGGAGTGCAGAATGGAGAAGTGGGTCTGTTTTGCCACCAAAACAAATTTATCTGTAGAACTAGTGACAAAGCCACAAAACAGGAATATTTGGCACTGTTGGCTCAGTCACAGGGACCTCACCGTTTTCTTGAGTCGATGCTATGGTACCTAAGCACTGAAACAGAAGCATCTCTAATGTGTTTCAGAGCTAGACAGATGGTGTGTGCTGCAAGGGGGCTGCACACGAAATAACATCAAGATCACCAATCCAAAATGTAAAACTGCATTTAACAGTGTGACTGCGGCCTCCTCCCGCTTCCAGTTCCCAAGAGAGTAAAACAGCAAGAGCTGAAGAATAGTAATGCGCCACACCAGAAGCAGCCGTTCTCTAGAAACTGTATAACCAGAAAGAAGCACTTACTTGCTGGTGTGCTCTCTCGCTCTCGCTCTGAAACGCCGCACTTGAAGTCTCCGAAGCACCTCCGGAAACTTATTGCCCAAATATTTCCAATCCGCTCATCAGTTAAGTGAAGCTCCGGGGAAAAGGAGCTAGCCTTTCGCCTCCGAGAGCAGCGCCCATTGCTCGGAGGCGCAAGTTACACTCTTGAGGTTCCAAGGGGGATCGGCTTGAAGTCGCCGCGGAGATCTCAAAACTGGGGAAGGCAGGGATGCTACAGCCACCACCGTGTGTAGCTACACAGGGCGGAGGATTGTGGGTGGTGCGGAGTTGGGGGGAGAGGTTACTTTGCGGCGCCCATCCAAAAACAGAAAAGAAAAAGGAGCCGGGGGGGGGGGGGTCGGTAGATAGCAGCGCGTATCACTCTTTCAGCGGCAACAGCAGCAACAAAAGAAGAAAGGAACCAGGCGATCTAGAGGCGCCAAGGGCAGCGGCGGCGCTCCATCCCACTGGCTGCCCACTCTAGAGGCGTTGTCCATGCCTGCGGGCGGAGACCTGTAACCAAAGTGCCCAGCGGATCGGCATCTCGCGCCTCGCCTCCTTCCACTGTCCTCTCTCTCTCTCTCAATCTGTCTCGCAGCGCCTCCCCCTCGATCAGGGGCGCGGGGATCTCAGCGCTCACCCGCGCGTCGCTTCGAAATGCCTGCGTCTCTGCAGGTGGAGGAGCAGGCGATCAGAAAGACGGTCCGGAAGGCGCAGGGGCCTTTCGCAATCGACCCCTGGGGAGCGGGGAGGAGGGGGAGATGGCGACGGGACGGAAGTTTCCCACGGAGCTGTCAGTTAGGAAACTGGGCGCCATTCATCGGGACCAGATACTTTCCCGGAGAACAGCGGATCTCCAGCGGTGAGAGCACAATTAATTTCTGCGGCCGTTCATTGGCTTCCTTAACGCTATTTTAAATCACCCCCCCCAACCCCGTTTCCGGATCTATTCGGCCCCAGTGCCGTGCATTTGTCCTCGCTTGCCACACCATTGGAGCATCTTCGATCCTATTTGCTGCTTCAGTTGCTTCTCAGTCAGATCGCCATGAGTACAGATCGAAGTGCGTCCGGCGGCGAGGCGATCGGATCGGAGAATCAGTAACCTAGCACGAAACAAGAATAAGAAAGTGAGCCGTCATTGATCGGAGCTGTTCTAACGAACAGAAATACAGGCGGTAAGAACGACGCAGGTCCAGAAGCTCCAACGAACACGTGTTGCACAAAGTTAGATCCTCTTCCTTCCTCTTCAGCGGGCTTCCAGCTATTGTTATCTGCGGGAAGGGGTGAAGAGACCAGTGTCATTTTCTCTATCTTTGTTTCCAACGGGGTGTGGGGTGGGAGAGGGAGAGAGAGAGTTGGGATAGCCAGCAGCCAGAAGTACGAGGCTGAGTTTAATAGCGAGTTTGCGGCACAGATGAAGAACTGGGTCTGGATTATTGACCACTAGCCCTCCCTCTTCCCAGTGCGAAAACTGGTCTATGTGCAGCGCAATCTTTCCTTACCCTTCAGTCAGTCCCACTCATTTCATGGGACTTACTCCCCAAGCGAACAGTGTTGAGTAGTGGAGTGAAAAGTAGATAAAAGGCGGAGTCAACGCCTGGATATTGCTCAACTGCTTAATTTAAGCCTGTTTCACCGCGCCGCCTGCTTTCAGTTCCAGAGCGCAACTGTGGAACATTTAGAAGTTCTGAGCATGTGCAGAGAGCCTTACCTTACCTTCACCACTTAGTAACTAGTCAGCCAGCCTCTGGCAATCTGGAATTAGACTTTTGGTGCCACCCAAAAATGGAAAATCGGGACTTAAAAAAGAAGAAGAGGCAGAAACCAACCTTTGTTTGAATGCCCAGCGAACAGAAGCAAGAGGGACCCTCGTCAAGATACCACACGGTTTAAATACTGCAATCGCCCGGGTTTTTTTTAAAAAAATCAATCAATCCCAGATTGCCGAGGATGTCTAAAGACAGGGAAAGCTGCATTACCGGTGGTGGAGGGGGGCAGGAGAATTCATCCATCCATGCAGTAACCATCTGAAAGGTGTTTTGTTTGAGCAGCTTTCTCCTGTGAGCTACTCTCTAAGTCTCATTAGTTTAACCATCCTAATTCCTTGCCCCCTTGAGCCAGTCCGTTCCACTATCCGGAGAGCAGAGGCGATACTCTAAACTGGGAAATACAGGCGTAAGAGAGTAGCGCGTGAAACTAAATGACCCAGAGCGCCTTCGGCGACAGCCCGCCCGCCATCCAATTGCGTCTCCTTCGATTCACGCTGACTTGTGATAGGTAGGATTGCGATGAAGCACCCCTGCGGAGGAAAAGCTGAAGCAAGAGCACATCGACCGGACCAGGTTTGTTTGGGGGGGGGAGGGAGGTTGGCAAGGTTTGCTTTGGTTTTTGCATTACGTGGATGAGCAAAGCAGTGTGTATAAAAGGGTTGGGTTTGCTTTTTTTTAGAAAAACGTTTCCGCAATAATACCTGCATCAGAGTGATTCAGACCTCGCCGCGAGAAGATTTCACTCGCGCCGAAAAAAATGATACAGATAGATAGGTATATAGGTTCAGTTCAGGGCCGGAGCTGAAGGACTGGTTACTTCTCTCCGATTGGCTGTTGCTGATCAACGTCACACTGCCAGACCTCCCTCCTTGCTGATTCTAACCGCATCTCTCTTCTTCTTCTCCCCACCCCCACCCCGGAATGGGAGTGGGACTTAGAGCGAAGGGCGTCCTCTTGTCTCCCGCGCGTTGCGCGTTTCTAATTAAAAGGCGGCTGATTAGGAACCACCTCCACAAGCAAGCGGCAGGTGTGGAGTCAGTAGGCAGGCCCGCCCGCCCGCCCCGTCTCCTTGGTTCTCTCTCCCGCTTTTGCTTCTCTTGGCTAATGAGGAGCTGCTGCTCCAGGGAGATTTCTTGCATTCAGTCAGGAATGGTTATGCCGTGAGATACTAATAATACGCCCTTTCAAGGACTGACTGTGCGGCTGAAAGGGAACTGAACAGCGCCACCCCGAAGAGCTTACTTAAGCGCACGCAAAAAAACTACTGGCAGATGATGCCTCCCTGCCTGTGTGAGGCGGCGAGCTATTAATTACCCCTTTGAGGAGAATCCTCGCTGTGGCAGCTTGCAGCCGCTAAGAAGCTGAAGGGGGCTGCCTCGGGCTTTGTTCTTGCGGTACATCGTGTCTCCCCAACCCACTCCCCTCCGCGCCAGGATTTCTGCCTTCAGGCTTCTTCTTATCGCATTTTTTAATATATATATATATATATATATATATATATTAAAGAACGGAGAAATGGCTCTTCGGGCCTCTTAGTAGTTATTGGTTTCAAAATAAGGGGGAGGAGCCGAACAGTTGAGTGAGGAAGGGAATCGTCTTTGCCTTCCCTCTGAGGGTGTGAAGCTTCTGTCCAAGGCAGGGGATGCAAGAAAGACCCTTTGAACAGAAGGAGTATCTGGCCAGAATGCGTTGAGAGGTGCTCCAATGGGTGCTCTTCAGCGTTATCGTCCTAGCTGGCCAGCCATTTTGACAGAGCCAAGGAAGCACTTTGCCATTGCCTAGCAACTAAAGGATGCCCAAGAATTGGGGAGGGGGGGAATGCAAAGGCTCTCCTAGTTCCTTTTTAGCCAAATACCTCTGAGCAGCTCACAAACAGGGTATATAACAAGTAAGGCAAAATGTTTCAGTGTGAAGTGCCACCCAAGCCCGTTCTCTTGCCCCTCCTTCCTTCCCATCCTCCAGACAACATTCTGCAGCCACTGAACACCCTCAGTCCTCATTGAGCTGTTTGTTTGTGTGGTAGGGGCATAGTTTTTTCTAAAGATATTTTTGTGCTTCTGCAAACCTTGGGGATTTCCCTGAGGCTGATTATACCTCCTCTTGTGCATGCCATTTTGGCTATGTAAGGATGCACTTTCAGCAAATGAGTTCACTGTTAATATTGTTCTCTTGATGCTCAATAAGTCCTTAGCCTCCCTTAAGGCTGGCCCAGATCTTCCTTTTTATAATACCAGTTCTTAGTACTGTAGTATCTGCATCTGGAATGCATCAGTCTGAGCTTGAGAAAATGGCAACAGTCTGCAATCCAAATAGGGTGTTGCTCCCCCAGGAGTGCTGAGAAGTGTCTTGCAACAGCTCCTTTGGATCTGACTCTGACACTCTAGTCTCAGAATAGACTCTAGAAAACAGATTAAAACTAGGGTTCCCAATATAATTTAACTGAGGTGTTTCTATTGTGGAGACTAATCCTGTGTTTACTCAAAAGTAAATATCCCTGAGTTCAATGGGACTTGCTCCCAAGTAAGCATACATATAATTGCATCCTTAGTGTTCTGCAGTTGGCATGAGCAATAATATGTATAGAGAGACATTTTGTAATATGCTTATTACCTAGCAGTGAGATTGGGTTAATAATAATCCTTAGCATTATTTACTTATTTGAGTATTTATATCCTGCCCAATAACCAAAGTTCTTGAGGTAATTTACAATATATTTGAAATACAGTAAAATAGAGAAGAGTTAGTAGGAAGGGACACAGGTGTTCCAACTGCAACTCTGCTATGGGGGAAGGGCAGGGTAAAGCACCATCTGCAGGGGGCACTTCTCCACTGGCACACCCTAGCAGGTTTCCCTGGGAATGGTGGCAACAAGCCGTTGGATCTAGGCACCATTGCGATTTCTCACAATGTCTTTGACATCATGTTGCTCTGGGGCACTGTGGGAAATTAAAATGGCCTCTAAATCCAGCTGCCCAGTAGTGCTCAAAACATCAGATTTATGAATTTTTTGAAGGGGCAGCCCAGGGTAGGTGTCAGCAGTGGGACCTATCAGGTTGCTGGTGCCCTAGCAGCTACCTAAGAATGGCAACAGTTATCCATACCGTAGGTTATTGCAGCCAGTGCACTCTACATAACGCTACCTTAAAGAGCATCTGGAAGCTACAATTGGTGCAAAATGTGGCAGTTAGACTGCTAACTGGTACTTGGTACTGGGACCATACTACATTTGTCTTGAAAGATCTGCACTGGTTGCTAATTACTTTCCAGCCTCAATTCAAGGAGTTCATTTTTACCTTTATAGCCCTAAACAGCTTAGGGCCTGGCTATCTAAGGGATCACCTGTCTCATTACGCACCTGTCCAGTTATTAAGATGCAAGAGAGGAACTCCTAAGGGCACCATTGCTCACAGATGCCCATTTTATCATGATTTTTATCTTGCAAACCACTTTGGGATTTAAAGAAAATAAAAGTGGTATAGCAATTCTGTGAAATAAAAATAAATAAATAAATTTGGACAAAGGTCCAAATTTCTCCTGTGTCACTGCCAAACTGGAATGTGCTCCCCCAAGAACTATGATTGGCCCCCACTCTTTTGAAAGGGTGTGGACATGCCTTTTCGATTTAACCATTTAAATGATGTAGTTTTAATGTTTTACTGCTTTTAATGTTCTTGGTTCTACTTGTTTTAAATTGTTATGTAGCACCTTGATGGGTTTTTAACAAATAAATAATAATAACATGCTGATGCCAGCTCTGGATGAATCTCTAGGTCACAGCAGGTTTCAAAGGAAATAACCCCAGCCTCAAAATGGCTGCCAGAGCAGCCAGATGTTAGTTCTGCTCAGGTTGGGGCTTCTTCACCGGGGTGCTGCTGTCTCTTACAACTTCTGGCTCGTGGTGGAAGATGCAGGAGGCAGTGGGGAAGCAAAGGTGATTGCAAGCCTTCCCTGGTCCTCAAATAGCAGTATGTATATCATGCATTTCAAGTATTCAGATCACTTCACATACATTATTTCCGTAATCCGGAGACAATCTGGGAGGCCAAAAATAGGCAGATTGCTTTTAAGATTTCACGTGGATCTATAGATGCTGAAAATCTCAAAGCTTCATATTTTCTACCTGTATTTTCAGCTGCTTATTTCTCCCTCATTTGGTGATAGAATATACTGTTCTGTAGTGTAATTGAGAACACCAGGTGCTCTTATGTATAAAATAGCAGTGCAGGGAACATGATTATAAATGTGACAACGTGTCACAGCACTCACAAAAATAATCCTTTGCATTTTTATTTGAATTTATTTATTTATTTTGCACCATGCTGCCATAAATTGTCCACAGGAAAGAAGAATTCTGCAAAAGTGTTTTTCATCTGCCCCTACCAACACGTAGAATATATTTTTACATTCCTATTCTTTTTGTCAGAAGTCCCTCTGAATTCAGCTTACACTTACAGTCTTAATTAGATCATATAATATCACTCTTCCTGCAATTCATGTAAAAGGGACAGCGATGTTTGTCTTTAATTTGCTATAGCTTACAAGAACCACTGTCTTAAGATGAACTGGAGAACTTCTCAAAGTAACAGCAGTGCCAGTTACTCACGAGACACTTCAGAGCTGAGCAAAAGGTTGGTTGTGTCATCAAAGATGGCACAATTCAAGGTTGTAAGGCAATGGCCATTGCATTCGTGAAATGTCTTGACTGATGATAGTTGGTATAACATGAAAGAAGATGTGTAGTACCCAAAGGATCACAGAAAGGGAGAACTAAGGATGACTTGTGTGTGCATCATTATAGGGTCCTTTTGGTTACCATAAAGCCAACTACATCCCTATTTGCTACTAGTATAGCAGGGCAGACTTGCTTGCTCCATTTCTCTATTTTAGCTACATTAGCACATGCTTTTCTATGCAGTGGCTTAGTTCACTATGTGAAGCTTAATAATATAGTTAAACGTAACGTCTGAATTGACAAACTATCAATTGACTGATAACTCGGAATCAGAAACCATGTTTTAAGATGGGTTTGCAAACCATGGTTTGTGCTATGGTTTGGAATGATATCTAAATTGACAAACTATAATTGTGACCACTGCTCCACTTCCAGAGGCCACTGCACCTAGAGCAGGATATGGAACCACTTTCACTCCAAGGGCCAAATTCATTTTTTGAGAAGCTCTTGGGGAAGGGGCCATTCCAGTGGTGGGTGGGACCAAAAATACAAATAAAATAAAATAAAACTGTTAACATATTTTAGCTTAAAGCTCTAACTGCCAGTAATTAATCCTTGGGAGAGACATTACTGCCTTTTAGAATGCGGGGAAACTGCACAAAAACTGGGAAACCATCAACAAATAAGTTGTTTGTCTCTCTCAAGGAATTTAGAGCTGCGCCTTGACAGAGTCTGTTTAGGGTGGAGCCTGTTGCTGTTTGTTTCACTCCTCCAGGTGTTTAAGGCTAGGGATGTGCGTGGAGCTCGATTGGGGGGTGGAAGTCCGGCAAACTCACTGGACCCGACCCCCCTGAGCTCCGATCGACCTACCTTTCCCCGGCTTGGCTCGCATTCTCATGAGCTGAGCTGGGGAAAGCGACTTCTGGGTTACAGTGCTACTTTTTTAACGTAGAAAACGGCGTAAGATATGCTGTTTATGTAGAGTATAGCATACTATACATTAAAAATGGCCACATTTACACAAATTGCGGCCATTTTTAACATGTACTATGCTATATTCTACATAAACTACGTAGAGCTGGGGAACCCAGAAGTCTGGCAAGTGCCTCAGCTGGCACTTGCCGGAGGCTCGGCTTGCGTGGCGGGAGTGCTCGCCGAGCGCCCCACGAGTTCGGTGCTGGACTAGGCGCCCATTCCTATTTAAGGCTACATCTTGGCTAGGGTATGAGCCTTTTGCTCTTAGCCCATGGCTTTAAGGTTATGGCATCAGAAATTTTAACATGTGCCTGGGATTATAGGGATGTACGCGTGACTCGTTTGGGGGGGTGGAAGCGGGGCAAGCTGGCCCCCCCGAGCCCCGAGGAACTTACCTTTTTCCCGGCTCAGCACATCTCCCCGGAGAGGAGCTGGGGAGAGGTACTTCCAGGTCCCTGGCTCTGCGTTTTTCACGTAAGTACCATAGAAAAGCACCTTAAATCAGACGCGATTTGCTATTTGTGGCCGTTTTAAGGTGGTTTTCTATGGCATTTACATGAAAAACGCAACTCTGGGGACCCAGAAGTGACGCGACGGGTCCTGGTGCTGTGCCAGGAAGTGACGCGATGGGACTCCGGTGCTGCGTTTTTCATGTTTTTGTGGGTTTTTAAAATAATTTTTATTTTAAAATTTTTCAAACAATACATAAAACAACTAAATAACAAACTTACAACTTATATAGTGCTCCCGTCACCACAGGACCATATAATATATTCTATCTCTATAATCTATAGTTATTCATTATTCCAAAAATACAACATATCTTGACATGGCATACTCCCTTTTCCCTTATTTAACACAAAATCCAAAAATAAACCCCAAATATCCTTAAAATTGTTTTTCTTTAATTGTCCCCTTTTGCATTTGATATTACAAGTTAACATATCATTTAAAGCCATATCCCACACTTCTTTATACCAGTCAGTGATAGAGAAAACTTTCTGAACTTTCCATTTTCTTGCTATCATTAATCTACCTGCCATTAACAAATTTACAATTACGGTAATTATTTAACATTTTGAGGACCAGCCACCTTTTCAGTTATTGATAACAATGCTAATTTAGGACAAACTTCTAAATCAACACCAACAATTTCTGATATTTCTTCAAAAATCATTTCCCAAAAATCCGTTACATTTTTACAACTCCACCACATATGAGCATACGTACCCAGCTCCTGACAGCCTCTCCAGCACATTGGAGAACATTTATTATCTATGTAATAAATGGCCACGAATAGCAAATTACCGCCGTTTTAAGGTGGTTTTCTATGGTATTTACGTGAAAAATGCAGCACCGGGGTCCCATCGCGTCACTTCCTGGCACAGCGCCAGGACCCGTCGCGTCACTTCTGGGCTCCACCGGGAGCCTCGCTGCCGCCACAAGAGGTATCAAGCAATGGGGGTGCTCACCGAGCACCCAGCAAACACCCCAAGAGGTATGTGTACATCCCTACCAGTGGGAAATTCACTGGATAGCCCGGGGAGAGATGGGGGTGCCTCCATAAGTATGGCTATGACTGGGGGAGATGGCATTGGGGGATTAATAGGCCAGTTGAGGAAAAGGGAAGTTAGACACCTTACACCTATCCCCTCTCTTGTTCTTCCCCCAACCAGACAGTCCCTGGTTGTCTGGCCAGCTTGCCCTTAGGTCTGGTGGTGCTGTTTCTGAATGCCAGGTCAGTCCAAAATAAAATCTCCTTCATCCACTTTGGTGATCAAAGTGGGGGAATTCATCTATCCCCTTGTTATAGTCGGATCACTTCCTATTGAGTTTTAGACTTTTGGCAGCCTTTCCTCTCTGCAAGGGTGGGGGAACCATTAAAATGGTCCACCCTCGGGCACTAAGGGATTCTGATGGATTCCAGAGGGCTCTGGGTGATTTTCTTGCTGGTATGGTTGGTGTTTCTGTTGAAGTCCTGGTTACTCTGTGGAATGCAGAGATGACTAGGGCAGTCAACACAATCATGCCCTCTCCCTCTGAGCAGAGCCAGAGTAGCTCACCTGAGCTGAGGGCAATGAAGCAAGAGGGAAGATTGTTAGAATGCAGGTGGAGGAAGACTTGTGCTGAGTCTGACCGAACACAAGTTAGAGTTCATTATCAACTCTATTGAAGGATTTGCACTGGCTACCAGTTGCTTGCCGAGCCGAATTCAAGGTGTTGGTTTTGACCTTTAAAACCCTATACGGCTCCGGTCCAGTCTATCTCAAGGAGTGTCTCCAGCAACACCAATTGGGCCGCTCAACAAGATCTGCCACGGATGGCCTTCTCCTTGTTCCTTCAGCCAGAGCAGCTAGACTGGTGGGGACGAGGAAGAGGGCCTTTTCTGTGGTGGCCCCCATACTGTGGAACTCTCTCCCGAGTAACCTCCGCCATGCCCCCTCTCTGCTGAGCTTCCGTAGCTCATTAAAAACCTGGTTATTCAGGCGGGAATATGGGGTGGGTTAAGATTTTAAAATTTTTATATTGTTTTAAATGTATTTTATTGTTTTTATTCTATGTACATTGCCCAGGGTGGCCGGTTGCCAGCCAGATGGGCGATAAATAAATATAAATAATAAATAAATAAATAAATAAATCAAGCCCACTCTGTCACAGTGATAATGGCAAAAGGGGAGTTCTTTTCCACCAGCATTGCATCTTTACAGTGTTGTCCAGCAGAGCGTTTCTGAGGTTCATGGCATATTGCAATCTGGCCCAGGGAGTGAGATGGTGGAAAACTCGGTAGCATGCTGAGACAAATTTGCATGACACTTTGAAGATGATATTTCTCGCATTGTCATGACTTGGACACAACGCAGTTCCATTAGTAAAGGTGTCCAGAGTACCATCTGGTTCAGTTTTATTGGATGACCTGAGGATGTGGACAAGGTACTTGGATAAGTCCAGTCAACCACCTGTGTGCTTGACATGTCTTATTACATCTAATAGGGAGGGGATGCCTGGCTCGGGCCAGGAGGCTGTCAATTCCTCCTTGAGAGAGGCAGTGGTGCTCGCCTCTTTAAAGGAGGCAGTTATTAGACCATTCCTGGAAAACCCGGAATATGTTAACAAGTATAGTCCAATTGCTAATATCCCCTTCCTGGGCAAGGTGGTGGTTGAGTGGGTGGTTGCTGGCCAACTCTAGGCACACTTGAATAAAACTGATTATCTAGATCCATTTCAATCAGCCTTCAGGCCTGGTTTTGGAAAAGAAACTGCCTTGGTCAGTCTTTGGGATGACCTTTGCTGAGAGAGTGACGGGAGTGTGACCTTGCTGATTCTCTTGGACCTCTTAGTGACTTTCAATACCACTGACCACTTTCAATACCATCCAATACCTTCTGGATAGCCTATATGGGCTGGGAGTTGGAGGTACTGCACTGCAGTGATTTCACTCGTACTTGGATGGCCGATTCCAGAAGGTGGTGCTGGGGGATTATTGCTCTGTCACTTGGCAGTTATGCTATGGGGTGCCACAGGGCTCTGTATTATCCCCCATGCTGTTCAAAATCTCTGTGGAAGCACTGGGGGAGGTTATCTGGAGATATGGACTGAGATGTCAGCAATATGTAGATGACATCCCCCCCCATCAAATTCAGGCCATGGGTGTTCTGAATCAGTGTCTGGATGTAGTAATGGACTGGATGAGGGCCAATAAACTGAGATTCAATCCAGACAAGGTGGAGGTACTGTTAGTGGGGGGTTTGTCTGCTTGGATGAGTGATATTCAGCCTGCTCCGGAGGGGGTTGCACTCCCCCAAAGGATCAGGTTCATCATTTGGGGCTGCTCTTGGATCCAGCATTGTCACTAGAGGCATGGGTGGACTTGGGGGCATTTTACCAGCTTAGGCTGATATACCAACTACATCCTTATCTGTACTGGGGCATCCTAGCTACAGTTATCCATGCTCTGATAACCTCTCATCTGGATTTCTGCAATGCATTATACATGAGGCTGCCTTTGAAAATGGTCCAGGAACTTCAGCTGGTCCAAAATGGGGCAGCAAGATTGTTAATGGAGACTGACCAATGTGATCATATTATGTTGGCGTTTGAGCAGAGTTGGGAGATTTATAATCCTATCTGTGTGCTAACAGACGCCTGAAATTCCACACACAGATCTTCCAGATCTCACCTCCCTACGCAGCATGCAGCGTGTTGTGTCGGTGCCAATTTTGACCAGCCCAGTCTGCCCTGTTATCAGACTTACTTCCAGCTTCCCCGTTGCAGATTAATCCATGGAGTCAGGAAATACTCTGGAACACCACAGGTCTAATTCTACTTGTTTATTTACTTAGCAAGTAAAGTTCTACAGAGTATACATTTCCTAGTTACAGTCCATGTGCAGAGTATAAATGCATAGCAAGCATTACATCCAGTGGAGTAAGTTGAGCTTCACTCCACCTCAGCAAAGACGTTACATTGTTGCAGGAACAAAGTCTAGCAAGAAGAACCAGAAGAAGAGAGAAAGCAGTCCAGCTTCTCTCTAAGATGGCTTCAGACAGAAATCAAGTTAGCACGTCATCAGAACATACAAACCATGTGACCAGCTCATGTTGTTCTCACAGTCCAGAATCAAGGATTCTAGTAAGACATAACAAAACCTGTTTACAGCCATTCTGTTCCTTCCATGTGTAAACAATGTGCTGCAGCTGGTAAAGTGATACATATCACAACATATTATGCCAGTACTTTTCCGTCTGCACTGGCTGCCAGTCCATTTCTGAGCCTGATTCAAAGTGCTGGTACTAACATTCAAAGTCCTAAATGGCTTGGGACCAGGTTACCTGAAGGGTTATCTCTTCCTATATATACACATGCCTGGACCCTAAGATTGTCCTCAGCAGCGGTCCTTCTCTGGGAGCTCCTGCCAAAGGAAGTGAGGTGGATACGTAGGGATGTATGAGGATCTCGTCGGGGGGGGGGGGGGGCTGGAAGTCCGATAGATTCGCCAGCCTCGACACCCCGAACTCTGACCTACCTGCTTCTCCGGCTCAACTTGTGTTCTCCCAAGCTGAGCCAGGGAAGTGGCTTCCGGGTTCCCGGTGGAGCGCTTTTAATGTAGAAAATGGCATAACATACATTAAAAACAGCCGCAATTTGCTCAAGTTACACAAATCGCAGCTGCTTTTAATGTATCTTATGCCATTTTCTACATAAAAAGCGCTCCACCGGGAACCCAGAAGTCCGGCAAGTGGCTTGTCTGGCATTTGCTTTTGGCCCGGCTCAGTGGGCACAGTGGCAGTGCTTGCCGAGTGCCCAGCGAGTCGGGTGGTGGGCGGATCACCCACCACTAGTGGATGGCTACTTAGAAGAGGACTTTTTCTGTTGTGGCACCCTGGCTGTGGAATTAGTTCCCAGAGAGGCTCATCTGGCACCTGTATTGTGGTCTTTTTGGCACCAGGTAAATACTTTTTTATTTTCCCATGCATTTTAGTCTTCCGGTTTCTGTTGTTTTAAATCTGTTACTATATTTTAAATCTTTGCACTGCTGCTAGGTTTTATTTGGTCATTTTAAAAAATATATATACTGTAGTTTTAAACTTTTGTATTGTATTTTATCATGTTGTATTTTATGGTTTAAATTGTTGTAAACTGCCCAGAGAGTTTCTGCTGTTTGGCGGTGTGAAGAAATGCCATGTATATAACTGTTGTTGTGTAATTTTTACCTTGTGTCGCCTCTGGGAGGCTATAATGTATCTGAGTAGACCTGAGGCCTTGCTTTCTTACTGTCAAAGGCCTGTATAGTAGTTGCTTAGTGATGTTCTGAAGTGGAAGAGAGAGATAATCTCTTTGAATATTTATAGATAGGGCCTGGATCAGGTAAATTCTATTTTCATTGGCTGGGGATTGTAGCTAGGTGGAAAAGAGCAGTTGGGGAATGACAGTCAAGAAGTTGACAGTGAAGTTAGTCAGTCTGTGGGTAGTCAGTAAGGGAGGACTACTTTAATGCTTTAGAAGGACTAGGAGAAAGCTGAGGAGAAAGTGAATAGGTAAGGTCTGGATATTAAGCTATTCTTTTTCTGTGGGATAACCATACATGGCTGGTGGAGATCAGGAGTAGGGAGCAGGTAGCTGTGTTATGCCAGGATGCTGCCCTGAGATTTTGCCAGAAGAAGGTTACACCAGCAACCAGGACCGGTGCAAGGCAGTTTGGTGCCCTAGGCCAAGTCAGGTATTTAGCGCCCCCCCCCATGCGGGGGGGCGGGCTCCGGGAGCAAAGCAGCCTGAAATGCCTGCTTGCCCAGCGCCCCCACCCCACCCTGGCCCCGCCACCGGGGCCAGCAGCCCTCTGCGGGCCTGGAGCAGCGGCAGCAGCAGCATCTCGGCCAGCAGCAGCGCGCTCAGCAGGGCCTGTCCAGGATGCCCAGCCGGGCGCTGGGCCATCCTATCCCCGCTTGGGCATCCCCGCGGGAGGCGCCGGAAAGGAAGGGATGGAGCCTCCACCTTCCTCCCCGCCCCGCTGTCGGCTGCGCCTGCCCAGGGACGGAGGCTTAGATGGCGAGCGCTGGGCCTGGCGGAGCATCTGCTGCGGCAGCCTCGCGGGAGAGCAGGCGGGGCGGTGAGCCAGAGGAGAAGAGGGCGGAGGCGCCCTGGCTCATGATGGCGGGCGGAGGCGCCCCCCCGCCGAGGAAAGCTGAGCGCGACACTGAGCCTGCCCACAATCCTCCCGCACTGACCTGGTGTGATTGGTGCCTTTGTCGCCCATGGCTGGTGGCATCTCCGCGGCTGCCCCATCCGGCTGCCTCGCCGACAGATCCGGGCTCCGCGAGCGGCAGGCGGGCAGCGCGTCACCCAGCAGTCCCGGTGGCGGCGAGGAAGAGTCAGCCGGCAGGAGCGGAGTGCGCCCCCTTCAGCCACGCGCCCTAGGCAGCTGCCTAGTTGGCCTAGTGGTAGCGCCGGCCCTGATAGCAACAGAGTCTCTTGAGTCCTTAAGAAGTATTAGCAAGAATTCTTTTGAAAACCGCAAAGTAAATATTAGTATTGCTTTATGTACAAAATATCCCTTTAATAAATTAACTTGTTTAATAGTTCATGTTGTCTCTAGTGTTGCTACCCATCTCACGCCTAAGCTTCTTATACCAGGCTATTGGGAGGTTTTAAAGTATTCTAACACAATTGGTGGCAGTGAGAAAGGGTCAGCTTGGGGAATCCTGAGTTATAGTGGCAGAGAGTTCCTTAGGCCCTGAAATGTAATAAGAAACCCCATATGTGGGGTTGCCCAGTTTCCCCTAGCTGGTGGTAGGGCTATGGAGAGAAAATCCCCCATCGGCAGTATAGAAATATAATAAATAAATAAATAAATAAATAAAACAATAAGTGGCCAGAGGGAAGGGGAGGAGCAAGAAAGGTGTGTGGCTATCTGGGGAAACTCAGAAAACCAGACTGGCATCCGGGAGGGCCAGATTTGGCCCCAGGGCCCAATGATGTCCACCTGTGAGCTAGAATGTGGAATGCTGAACAGATGAAAAATGAAAACAAGTCAACAGCTCTAAGCCATGGTTTACTTGTGCATTTGGAAGTGCAAGGCAGGGTTTGGGTTCTAAACCATGGTTAGCAAACCATGATTTGACATAATATCTAAATTGAGCTATTGGTGTAGAATAGGCAGGGATGTTGAAGAGTCCTTGGTCTCGAGTCACGAGTCGAGTCACGAGTCTTTGGACCCGAGTCTCGAGTCCCAAGTCCGAGTCCTTGGTCCAAAATGGTGACTCACGAGTCACGAGTCACTCCCAAAGCTGACTCCACGAGTCCCTATTAAAATCAATGGGGGTTTTTCCCAACAAAATAAGGCTACTTCACACTCAGAGCAGCCACACAGAGTAATCTCAGGTCCTTCCTCCTGCTTCTCCCAAGTACGCAACACATCAATCAAAATAAATCTTGACACACTGTTGGGGCTGCACTCCTGGTAGCCGTCCATAGTGGCCGAGCAGCGGCACACCTCGCTTCCATGCGCTCTTCGCTGGCAATCACGCTCCTCTCCACTCCTTCTGGCACAGCCCAGGGATGTTGAAGAGTCCTTGGTCTCGAGTCCCGAGTCGAGTCTCGAGTCCCATTAAAAATATTAGGACTCGAGTCCGAGTCGAGTCAGAGGGGGGACTCAGTCCGACTCACGAGTCGAGTCCTCGAGTCCGAGTCCCCATCCCTGAGAATAGGTACATTCAAAATTACTGTGGTAGTCTGTTTCATGGCCCCCTCACATTTGGAAGCAAGTCCATCTTTATTGGCTTTAGCTAAGATTATAGAAACAGCTGGGAAAAGATGACAGGGTGGTGCATGACAATTTTTGGGGAAAAAATACAGGAAGGCAGGGGAATGTAGTCTCAGATGATCAGGTGGTATAGCCTCCAGGATTACAACGTAAGATCTTTACAATCTGAGCATATGAGCTCCATCACATCCCCAATTTGGAGTCACCGGGTTAGAACACTTGATGTCAAAAACTATTTGAGGATACATAGATTATTCTCACTATGCTCAAAATGATTTGCAAATATATGCATTTCACATTATACGGAAGCTTATTTCCAGTCTATTACTTCCATGCTTCATGATCCAAAGTTGTTTTATTTCTAAACTAGTGGATGAACCTGGTTTCTCATGGGTAGAAATAGCCCTTAGTTTGATACAGCAAAACATTCAAGCAAAATTATGCATTTATAAGGGTTGGACACATTGTGCCTGCCGCACCTGAGTGAAGCCACATCCACTGGCACCTCTGCACATGCCCCCTACCATGGCATACCCTCATATCCCCTGAGAGAGGGATCTGTCCATTCCATTTCCCTGAGGGGGGCTTCCCCAGAGCAGTGGCGAGAGGCAGCAGTATAACTTTGTCCTTGGGACTACTCCTTCCTGTATCAATTCCAAAGCTATGCAGTAGTTAGGGAAGTCTTTCACCTAGTGACTGAAGGTGATACTGCAGGCTTCAAACACACAGGCACATTTCAATTACGTAATTAAGGGTGCAATCCTGTGTATGTTTAGAAAGAAAAAAGTCCTACAACTCTGAGCATTCCCCAGCCAGTATGCATCCTAAAATTAATTAATGCATTTTAAAAATCAAGTAACCCCAAGGTGCACACACCTAGTGTTCCCTTAGTATTCATGCCAAGTTTCAGGTCTGCATTTCACGGTCTTGGAGCTATAGCGCTGACAGATACACATCTTTTATTATTATAGATGTTACGTATATAAAGTTTACAGTTCTGCGTTATTCAATGGTATAGAGAGAATGAAAGTTATTAAATACATGTAACATGAATAATCCAAAAGAAATAAGGCTGAAATCCTATGCACACTTACATAAGAGTAAATGTCACTGAATTTACTTCTGATGAAACGTGCATGGGACAGGGCTGCACATTCAGATTCAGTACAAAAATGGAGTTATCTTGAGAATTATAAGATAGTGTTAAGAGGATAAATGCATAAACACTTTTGGATGATAGGTTTTATGTCTACTTGAAAGCATTTGTACTTTATTTCTTTAGATCTGAAAGTAGAGATTATTTCATTTTCCCTCTTTCATAGCTGTGATTGATGTTAACAGTGATCTGTGTATGAAAGCCTCCAGATAAATCTTTCTTCACTGTGCATCCAGTGGGAAGGCATTTAATCATTTGAATTGTCAGGTCTGGTTGTTTTATATTTTGTTTCCCCATATGAAGAAACAATTATTTATCTGATACTGTTCAGATTCCTAAAACATGTGCCTTTGTGAGCTGAACCAATTAATTTAATTCTGCAGTATTCATGATTGAAATCCTGTAATCAAAATAGTACTTGTGGGTTTCCCTTTTTATGGATGAAAATGAGCCCCTAAAAATAATTTTCTTCTAAATTTGTACATGAATAACTGCTTACTTAGGCTTTTCTACATGAAGCTGTTAATCTGCTGTATCTACTGTTGGTTTCGTTGCATAACTGAGATCTAAGCACTACACAAAGAGCATTCCCTTTCCTGATTTTCTGCTACATAACCTCTAGGTGGCACTGTGATATAGTGGAATAGCGCAAATGCACAAGAGGAAACCACATTTTCTTTTACCATCAGAAATAATACCCCATTTTCTCTTCTCTAAAAGAACTCACGGAATGTACTGTTTACAAACAGAAGCAAAACTGGAGGGTCATGATGTCATCTAAAGAACCTGTAAACAACCATGAGTAGGAATGACAAGTGCACAACAAATGCCTCATGTAGAAAAGCTTCTAAACTGGAGTACTATGAGAATTTACCCTAACAATTCACAGTAGGGTGAATGGATTCAGTCATAGCAGGGCAGGGCAATTCCACATTGTGATTTCTCTGGATCTGCATCATTAGACCCTGAGACATGAAGGCACTATTAATAATAAACAGGGACTGGCAATTTTGTAACATGCAAAATGGTTATTTTTCTTTAGAACAAAGAACAAAAGCAACTAACATTGAATCATAAAATCATAGAAAAGTAGAGTTGGAAGGGGCCTACCAGGCCATTGAGTCCAACCCCCTGCTCAATGCAGGAATCCAGGTCAAAGCATCCCTGACAGATGGCTGTCCAGCTGCACCTTGAATGCCTCCAGAGTGGGAGAGCCCACCACCTCCCTAGGTAGTTGGTTCCATTGACGTATTGCTCTGACAGTCAGGAAATTTTTCCTGATGTTTAGGTGGAATCTAGGTTCCTGTAACTTGAGCCCATTATTCCGTGTCCTGCAAACTGGGATGATTGAGAAGAGATCCTGGCCCTCCTCTGTGTGACAACCCTTTAAGTACTGGAAGAGTGCTATCATATCTCCCCTCAGTCTCCTCTTCTGAAGGCTAAACATGCCCAGTTCTTTCAGTCTCTCCTCATAGGGCCTTGTTTCCAGTCCCTTTATCATCCTTGTTGCCCTCCTCTGAACCCTCTCCAGTTTGTCTACGTCCTTCTTAAAGTGTGGTGCCCAGAACTGGACGCAGACAGTACTCAAGATGAGGCCTAACCAGTGCTGAGTAAAGGGGAATTATCACTTCCCGCGATTTGGAAGCTATACTTCTATTAATGCAGCCCAAAATAGCATTTGCCTTCTTTGAAGCCACATCACATTGCTGGTTCATATTCAGTTTGTGATCTACCACAATTCCAAGATCCTTCTCACTTGTAGTATTGGTGAGCCAAGTGTCCCCCATTCTGTAACTCTGCATTTGGTTTCCTTTCCCTAGGTGCAGCACTTGGCATTTATCCCTATTAAATTTCATTCTGTTGTTTTCAGCCCAGCGCTCTAGCCTATCGAGATCTCTTTGAATTTTGTTTCTGTCTTCCAGAGTATTAGCTGTTCCACCCAACTTTGTGTCATCTGCAAATTTGATAAGCATTCCCTGCACCTCCTCATCCAAGTCAAAATGTTGAAGAGCACTGGGCCCAGGACTGAGCCCCGTGGTACCCCGCTCGTTACCTCTCCCCAGTTTGAGAAGGAACCATTGATAAGCACTCTTTGAGTCAGATTCTGTAGCCAATTGTGGATCCACCTGATAGTTGTTCCATCCAGCCCACTTTTAGCTAGCTTGCTAATCAGGATATCATGAGGTACTTTGTCAAAAGCTTTGCTGAAGTCCAGATATATGATGTCCACAGCATTCCCACAGTCCGCAATGGAGGTTAAGCAATCAAAAAATGAGATCAGATTAGTCTGGCAGGATTTGTTCTTGACAAATCCATGTTGGCTTCTAGTAATCACTGCATTGTTTTCAAGGTGCTTGCACAGACTGACTTCTTTATAATCTGCTCCAAAATTTTCCCAGGGATTGATTTCAGACTGACTGGCCTATAGTTCCCAGGTTCCTCCTTCTTGCCCTTTTTGAAGATAGGAACAACATTTGCCCTCCTCCAGTCATCTGGCACTTCACCTGTCCTCCATGATTTCTCAAAGATAATAGACAGTGGTTCTGAGAGTTCTTCTGCCAGTTCCTTTATTACTCTAGGATGAGGGTGATTCCTTTAGATCCAGTGTCAAAATATAACCCACATGTTAAGACAAACTGGAAACTTGATCCTCTCTACTTGGTGGCTCGGCATTCCATAGACATAGAGTTATATAGAATTGTCAGATAAAGAAGGAAATGTAGGAATTGATTCAGTCAACTGAGGGAAGCAACAGAAGTACCAAGATCGGTAGAGGCAAACTGGAATTCAATTTGTATAAGATTTGCCACCCCCTTTCAGATTTCTTCACCCAGGAAGTCTAGGACCAACAATAGCAGCACAAGCAGTTGCATATGGCCCGATTGGTTCACATGCTGCTTTATGAGCATAGAACTGCAATGTGTTAGGAGCAATCATTGCAGGGAATAATAATGTTGCTTAGAGTTGAACATTTATGAACCTACCTGCTACCTCCAGAGTAGGTGCATACCCTCATTGTGCATCACCACCACCACCATCATCATCATCATCATCATCATGTTATTCTATTTAATTTGATATAAAATATATTTGTTTACTTTTTTGTGTATCCAGGAGAGATGCTTGCCCAGAGATGCATGGTTTAAGATGTCTCCCCCCCACCCCTGTTTCCTGAAACAGCAAGTTACTCCAGGCTTATCAGCTAGGAATCAGATCAAGCTGCTTCTGCTGATCTCCTGAGGGTAAAGCCTTCTGACAGTCAAGCCTTTTATGGCACCATTTTTATATCACCTTGACATGATTTTCTCCTCCTTTTGAGTGGTGGTGGTGTATCAATTATACCAATGGAGCTTGCAAGCAACTGGGCATTCACACGTAAGGCCCAGCTCACACCACCCTATTTCAGTGCTGGCCTTTGGTGAATATATAAACTACGGCTGCACTATTCTACTTGGGACACGGCACACTGTGTTTTGTTTTATGTGACTTAATCGGAGAGCAGTTGATGCCTGGACAATCCTGAGTTTGGGGTTGGATTTGATTTTTTTTCCATTCCTTCCTTCTGATCCTATGATTACATTGGCAGATAAAATAACCTGACTGTCAATATTCTGTTAATGTGTGATTAATATAAAGTTTAACAATAAAAATGTTATTATTATAACTTGATTTTAAGGATTTGTATTTTATGTATTTATTTGTATTTTGACATGTTTTCTGTTTTCTGTTCACCACTTAGGAATCTCTCTAGATGTGGAGCACTTCATAAATATTGTAATTAAATAAATAAGTAACATTTGGAACTGAGGAATTCAGAATGTAAACTTTCAGGCTAATTATGAGCCAAGCACAAACCTTTAGGTTCAGCTCATAAACAGCTCAGCTCTGATCCCAGCAATATTCCCTCCACCAGCAGAGGCTGTAGTTTGCTGGGGTGTCTAAGTCCCTACTGGGGACTCAGAAAAGCCCTGGGAAACTATATTTCTCAGGGGTATTCATGTTCACAGTGTTGCTGCTGCCTAGTGAAATCCACAGAGCCCCTTGTTGTTGTTATTTATTTCATTTATATGCCGCCCAATAGCCGAAGCTCTGTGGGCAGCGGTTAACAACAATTTATTTTAAAAAGCAATAAAATACAGTACAAATACAATAAAAACAGTATAAAATTCAATACAAAATTTGAAAACAAATTAAAACCATTTGAACAATTAAAACACATTAAATACATTCAATGGCAGACATAAACCTCCCATATGCCATTAAAAGCCATTAAATACCTTGACATAGAGGGCAGTTAACCTGGCACTGAAAGGATAACAGAGTTGGTGCCAGGCAGGCCTCAGTGGGGAGACTGCTTCAAAATTGGGGGGGGCACTAAGAAGAACTTCTTCCCTGTTGCCACCAACTGA
The DNA here is from genome assembly GCA_021292165.1 of Shinisaurus crocodilurus. NCBI lineage: Eukaryota > Metazoa > Chordata > Lepidosauria > Squamata > Shinisauridae > Shinisaurus > Shinisaurus crocodilurus. The sequence goes on along the minus strand of CM037880.1, from coordinate 170,092,173 downwards.
GCCTCCCTCGGAGGTGGCACTCTGAGGAAGGCCTCAGACAACAGGTATGCTTTAAGGAAGTGGACAGTGGAGAGCTCACAATGGTTCAGCCTTGTCTTGTTACCTAATGTGGGGAGCTCACAAGGGAGCTGGGGTGAGAAAGGGGAGCCCTCCAAACACTGTCATATCCCCAATAGCATCTTCCAGGTGCGTGAGAAACCTGGAACTTTGAATGGGCTTGAAATTAAAACTAGCTAATTTAGCCCTCAAAGGAACAGATCCTAAATTAACTAGTTTTAGGCGAGCCCATTCCAGATCACATGGGGGGGGGCTTACCTATCATTAATTTGGAGATACATGTTTCAGTATGAGCTTAAAACTAACTTCTCTTTCTTAGCAGTAGATTTGTTTGTGCTCCGAAATCTATTATTCCATTCATATACATGTAAATGTTGCATGTCATGTCCTAGGAAGTGGGAAACAGGAACATAGGAAGCTGCCTTATACCAAGTCAAACAATTCATCTGTTTTGCCCAGTATTGTCAACACTGACCGGCAGCAGCTCTCCAGGGGTTCAGGCAGGGCTTTTTCCAGCCCTGTCTAGAGATGCTGGGGATTGAACCTGGGACCTTCTGCATACAAGACATGTGCTCTACCACTAAGCTAGAGGCCCTTCATCCAAATAGCTATCTTGCAATATAGAAATATATGTTTGCTTCACCATACAAATACCTTGTGAGGAAAGATGATGTTATGGTGACTTTGATGCCAAAACTGTATAGATCACAGATGTATATGTGCAGGAGATGTGACTATGGATAATAGCACAACATAGCATTTAATTTATATATTATGTTTCCTGAAGTAAGGGATCAGGTTACCTTAAGGACCACCTGCACCCCTATGACCCTGTCCATAATTTAAGATCTGCTACAGAGGTCCTGCTCATGTGCCTGCTGGTGAAATAGGTTTGGTTGGCAAATACATGACAGGGACATCCCAGTGGTGGCCCTGCTGTTTTGGATTGGAACTGTTTTAGTTTAACATTCTCTTGGTCCTTCAGTTTTGGCATTTAAAGGCCTTTAAAAAATATATCTTTTACTACTGCATTTCCTTAAGTGAGTCGTGTAATCACTCAATTGCTTACTTATGAATAAAGCAGTTGTACTCATACGTCTATTTAGCTGTGTCCACTTTATCTTACATATTCTGCCTGATGTTCTATTGTTTCTAAATTTTGTGTATATCACTTTGTGAGGGCCTGGCACTGAAAAGCAGCTAATAAATAATAGGAACAAATAAAGTTCTTAATATATATCATATTAGTAATCCTTACAACAGTCTTGTAAAGTTGGCTGGGGTTATTTTCCCATTACTGATGGGCAAGGGGGCAAGGGTCAGTGTCATGCCTAAGACTACTTACACTGGAATCCTATGCCCACTTATCTGGGAGTAAGCCTCTTTGAACTTAATTCTGAGTAGACATGTATAAGATTGCACTGTTAGTGAGTTTATGATTCATTTCTGCTCCTAGGAATAGTACATGTTCTTAATCATTGTGATATATTAGTTCTTCTTTTTCCAGCTTCCATTCATTTTGGTAGAGAACAGATATTGTAAGTAAGTCTGTGAAACATGACCCATCATTTTCATATTGACTGGCCCTATTTGAACCAAATGGCAAATTTAATCTTTTTCCCCCCTTACATAATAGGTTCATCTATTTTTTACCTAGGGCCATGTAAAGGTGGCAAAAATGTATAACAAATAAGGAAATAACATTGGCATAAACAACTGCAGTAAGCTATTTTAATTCCATAGGATTTAAAAACTAAATTTCACCCAATTATACCATTTTACTCTGGTTCATTGGTTATAGCAGGAGGCAAAGTTACTTGTTAGCCATTGCGTCTAGAGAAATGTGGAAAGGTTTTCTCTAGTTCTGAAAACAGTATGCAGTTACATTTTATCACTTCTGTCCAGATGCCACATGCTGTATGATATATATTTTGCTTGCAACCTAGCCCAAGGTTTGGAAGAGCAAGGTAATATAATATTGCATTTTAGCTCTAGGAAAGATAAAATATATGGATCTTTCTAGCAGACAGAATTTTAAGAAACAATTGATCACACATATTTAAGATCCCTTATTAGTTGATTAAATATTAGTATGAATTAGTTGTTGTTATCTCCTATTCAATGTTGGCACATGTAAACCATTACCTTAGTTGAAATATCTAGATTTTATGAGCTGGACCAAATTGAAAAGAAGTTATTGAATGGGATCTCAGGAAGATTGCTTCTGGGTTCAGTTATGTTTCTTTTCTGAATTAATTATTTGGGTCAAGGGTATCCATGCAGCTGCCTCCAATAGATTACAATCGTACCATAAAATACAATGCTGCTGTTATTATTAGAACAGTACCAAACCAGTAGAACCTGCACAAACTTTATATATATATATATATATATATATAGTGTGTGTGTGTGTGTATATATATATATATATATATGTATATATATATATATATCAAGCACATAACTGGGAGATTCTTCTTTCCTGCAATCTACTGCAGCATACTTCTTTCATATCTGTCTTTCCTTGTCCAATTTTCTAATTGGATTGCATCTGATCGATGCAAAATTTAAACCATAAGAGAATTTTTATACAGATACAACTAAGGCTTCTAACTATTCTCCGAAAATTTTATCTGCGTTATCTGCCCTTTTTAATTAAATCTATCTTTGTAATAAAGTGGCCTAAATAATAATGAGAAAGAAAGCATTCATATTCCATAAATACTACAATAAAAGCATTATCACCCATATTTTTTCTTAAATTATTCTCACTATAAAAGAGCTCTTTAATTAATTTCATTATCAGTTCCTTTACTTCAAACAAGAAAAGAAGATGACCTTGTGGAAAGTAAAACATATAAAGTTCAAAGGCCTTTTGTGAATGTGATAATCACATAATTGATGGAAGCACCGTAATGTTTTTGTGACAGCCCCTGGGCCCTTTGGTGAGTATATGCCTCTCTTCTTACCCCCAGGGATAATTTAGTATGATTAGATTAGAATTAGAGTCAAATTACTACAGTTTTACCCAGGGACTAAATCCCCCTATAAATTGGTACTTCTGCCATTTCCTACAGCATTATTGAGCAGTAGGTATTCTTAATACCTATGAAAAGTAAACAAGGAGCCTGGGTGTAAAAGAGAATCGACTGGTAAATGGAGAACAGAGACTGGGTTCTCATGACACGCGAAGCCACGGTGGCTTAGTGTGTTGTCCAAACCAGGGATGACTTTCTCAGATTGGTTTAAGTTTGGCTTCATAGGCACCCTGCGAAGCCATGGCCTGTTCTAGGATTTACTTAATCCTCCATGGCTTAGCATGTCATCCGAACCTGGATGACACGTCAAGCCATGGTCAAGCCCAAAAACCAGAGAGCCCCTTGGCAAGAGTGGCAGAATAGCTTGCTGCTCTAGCCAAGCAGCTAGCAGGTGACCACCATTGCCAGTCACCCCCAAAGTGCCCAAGTGGCACTTGGGGAGAGCTAGCGAAAGCATCCCCTGCTCCCCACAGCCACTGTGAGCCATTTCTGGCTCTCCGCCGCTTCACTTTTTATTCTTAAAGCATTTTTTTTGAGATCATGAAAGCAGGCTGTCAAGAAAGACTTCTTTTGTGAGCCCAGTGTGGGCATCCATGAGGTGCCTCTCCAAGGACCCCCAGAGGTGACTTGGAGGGGATGCCCATGATCCCCACCTTTTTTTAAACTCCAATTATGTGCACAAAGTGTTGCGCTCATAATATCCCCCCCAAGTTCCCCATTTGCACAAACAGAGTATTTGGGGTTTTAAAAAGGGGGACCTTGGGGTAGGTACTGGCCAGTGTGGGGGCTTGCTGGCCAAATCAGCAGGCACCCACCCACATGCGATGTGGCTGCAAAAAAGGCAAATGCTATTTGGGGCTGCATTAATAGAAGTATAGCTTCCAAATCATGTGAAGTACTAGTTCCCCTCTACTCATCTGCACTGGTTAGGCCTAATCTTGAGTACTGCGTACAATTCTGGGCACCACACTTTAAGAAGGATGCAGACAAACTGAAAACGGTTCAGAGGAGGGCAACAAAGATGATCAGGGGACTGGAAACAAAGCCCTATGAGGAGAGACTGAAGGAACTGGGCATGTTTACTCTTCGGAAGAGAAGACTGAGGGGAGATATGACAGCACTCTTTAAGTACTTGAAAGGTTGTCACATAGAGGAGGGCCAGGATCTCTTCTCGACCATCCCAGAGTGCAGGGCATGGAATAATGGGCTCAAGTTATAGGAAGCCAGATGACTTCAGTGAGACTTACCCCCTACCAGGTAAGTGGTTATAGGCTTGCAGCCTTAGGTATGAATAAGAATCCCATATACACTTATCTAAGAGTAAGTTCCATTGAACTCAGTGGGGCTTACTTCTGCATAGGCATTTATAGTATTGCACAGTCTGTCTATTACCTAGTCAGATGGTGAGTACAATCCAAAGGAAGTGAGGTGTATTTAAGGGCTTCTCTACATTAGCCATTTAACCTGCCACTTTACCAAAGCTTCTGCTTCCAGATTCTTTGTGGGATTAAGATCGGCTCCTTTACACGTTCTTTTTCCCCAGGGTTTTTCTTTCTCTGCCTTTCTATATGTTCCATTACACAACCACAAGGTGGTGCTGCAGTATAGTGGAATTGCCGCTACAGTGTAGTGGACCATTTAATAGATCATTTCCCTCATTCTAAAAAAAGCTATGGAAATGCTTAAAAGCATGGGAGAGGCTCTGGAAGGATGATGACATCATGTAAAGCACCCACAAACTACTGTGGGTGAGGAATCATGAGAGAACAATAACTGTCTTGTGTAGAGAACCCCTTAAGCCCACTGGAATCAGAGACCTAAACACACAAGGGTTTATCATCATTAATTCTACAGGGTCACAATTTCTCTGATAAATTAGGCCAGAGGTGGGTAACTTACGTCCCTCCAGTTGTTTTGGCCTACAACTTACATCAGCCCTAGCCAGCATCGCCAATGGTGAAGGATGATGGGAGTTGTAGGCCAAAACATCTGGAGGGATACAAGTTGCCCACCCCTGAATTAGGCCCTGGAACTGGCCTTGAAAAAAGTGTATAATCAGTGGGGGTCTCTTACTGTTTCTCAGGACTGAGCCACTTGAATAATGGTGGCTCAGACACCAAGGAAGAACTTCAGGCAGAAGTGACCTGTTCCACTTGCTTAAAATATTTTACTGAGCCAGTGTGTCTCACCTGTGGGCACACTTTTTGCGAGACGTGCATTGCCAAGTGGCAGGAGATGAAACCTGAAAACACCATCTGTCCTTAGTGCAGTCAGATTGTTAAGCCAAGAGATTTTCAACCAAATAAGCAAATGGCCAACTTTGCTGAAGTAGTCCAAGAGCTGTATGTCCAGCCAACACAAGCAGCAGGAGTGAGGGAGAAATGTGAAAGGCACCAGGAGCCCTTGAAACTCTTTTTGTAAAGAAGATCAAGCCTTCATCTCTGGTGGTCCCTGTGGAGAAAGCTAGCCCAAAAGTACAAAGCAGGAAATCATTTGTCCATTAGTTAGATTTGTCCATCTCTTTTACTGGCCTTGCACTGTAATTTTCATTAAAAACAGTTATTACAAATATACCCAGTGTTAGAAATGGAGCAGCACCCCAAGATCCAAATATATATTTGTTCTTGCCAGTTGGGAAATTAAGGAGAAATAGCATTTAAAACAAAAGGAAGCTTTTATTAGTTGGGCTTAGAAACAGTTTCCACAGTCACCATTATCAAGAAACAGAGGAAACAATATATTAAAAAAACACATCCTGGAACTCTATGAGGTGACAGTGGGATGCTTGCACAAATTGTAAGCAACAGTTGCTCTTGCAAACTGTTTTCAGCTCACTCAAAAAGAAGTAATGTCTCTCTCTAGCCTAACAGAATTGGATTTGAGTTGTATGTGTCTACAGTATAAAGGGATCGTAGAATGTCTTTCATAGTTATTAGAAACCATTTTGAAGGAGTAAAGTACAGCTCAAGCAATATTTTAAAACCCTGTCTTAACAAGCATTTCACTCATTATTGTACAAGAAAACTGCTCACAGGTTTTGTTTTGTTTTGTTTCCATCCCCCCCCCCCAAAGTCCAATTTTTCCACTGGGGGTGGAGGCTTAAAAAAAAAATCAGCCTTCCAGAGAGCATGAGGTTTTAATGCTGGAGACTCAGCCACGGATTGGGCACGGAAAGGGCATTGACTCAGCCCTGAAGGCTTTTACAACTAATCCACCCTGTAGGCCTGCCGGCCTTGTGGAAAAAGCAGAGCGTGAGATGGAAGATTTTAGATCCTGCCTCTGTGTGTGTAACTGGCCCATGAAGTACACACAGAGCTCCAGAACTGTCTCTCCCCCCTCGCAGCATTCCAAGCGTCTCGGATTTCAGCCAGCTTTCAGTCTCCTGTTGCAGCTTCAGTAATAAGGAAATAATTGCTAGACTCCAACAGGTTTCTTGCTACCTGTTTATTTCTACATCAGAGTAACGAACGAATACAATCTCCTACATTACAGTCCATATTGCAGATTATAATGCATAGCACGCACTAGTCCAGTGGAGCAAGTCCACCCCAGTACAGACCTTACATGTTTGCAAGTCCAGCAAGCAATTAGTCAGAGCAACAGAGAGAAGAAGCAAAGAAGCAATCCAACTCTCTACTAAAAATGGCTACAGAACGAAAGCTAACAAATCAATTCTACGTCATCAGAAAGTACAAACCATGTGATCAGCTCGTATTTCTTTCCAACCTACTTTTCCCATGAGAACAGGACAGTAGTGACAGACTCAACATGACTTGTTTTTCTAGCCATTCTGTACCTTTCCAAATGAAAACAATTGTGCCACAGCTGTTGTTTTGTTCCATGTCACAACAGTTCAGCGGGTGGCTGTGTGCATATCGCTCTCTCTTAATCATGCAATCCTAAAAATCACTCAATCCTAAGCAGGACCAGTGTCACAAGGCAGCAGACCCCAGCAGTTGCTGGTAGGGATGTATGGATTCTCTTTAATCGATTGCAAATGGGTGGGGTTTTTTGCAGATTGTCTTTCATTCCGTCATCTGCTCAGTGACAGAATTGTATTCTTTTTTTCCCCTTTGAAAAAGTATGCAAAAACAACCACCACTATTTACATAACTTTCATTGGTACACAATATTTTGTGTATTTTCCTTAGTGCTACACAGCAGAGGCTGAAGAGAGATTGGAAATGTATAAAATGTTGAATTGGTTGTTTTTTAAAAAAATGTGTATATATTACAGTCATGCCTTGGATTGAGAGCATAATTCGTTCCGGAAACGTGCTTGTAATCCAAAACACTCTTATATCAAAACGAAATCCCCCCCAAAAAAAATTGTACAGAGATTTTTAATTTAAGCCGTACTACAGTATTTGTGTTGCAATACGTCGCTTGTATATCAAGTTAAAAAAAATTAAATAAATATTTAAAAATTTGCTTGTCTTGCAAAATGCTCTCAAACCAAGTTACTTGCAATCCAAGGTATTACTGTAGTGTATTTTCCACTAATGTTCATATTTTCATATGTCTAAGTCTGTGTTCAATTCTGAAAAGTAAAAAAAATAGCTGTCTACAGGTCCATAGAATTCACGCAACTTGGAAGCTGCCAGTCCACTGTGGAATCCGCAGGTTGTATTTTTTGATTTAAAAAAAAAACATCATTCAAGGACAAGATGAAGGCAACACAGGAGAAGGTGATGCAAAAGCTCACAGAATTAAAGGAGAAGGTGCAGGAGCTTGAACAGAAGAGTTTGCCTGCAGCAGCTTAACAGGAGATTCCAGCCCTTGTAGGAAAAGCACGAGGACAAATGGCCAATGTTGTTGAAATCATTCCAAGATTTTAAAATAGTGATAGAGAGTACTCTCATCTGGGAGGGAACACATAGAAAAATTCTTTGATATCCTGAAGTGATCCTTTGAGTCTGAAAAAGAAAAAGGCAACTTCTGAAGATTGGTTATGCCAGTGTGGCACCAACACAAACAGAATCCCTCCTCACTAAAGAAAGCAGAGAGCACATACAGAGATACCAGCTTCTTCTACTCAAAAAAAAAAGAAAAGAAAGAAAGAAAGAAAAGGAAAAGAAAGAAAGAAAGGAAGGAAGGAAAAGAAAAGGTGCACCTTGAGTACTCTATCTACAATGCAGACAGAGATTGAAGCCAACACAGAAATCAGAGTTTACTGCCACTACCTGGCCATCCCTGAATAGCACAGACCAAAGTATCATGGTGCAACATGTTCGAACTGGACTTTAGCAGAGTGTGTGCGGGTTGGGAGATTTATAATCCTTGTCTGTGTGCCAACAGACGCCTGTACATTCCACACACAGATCTTCCAGATCTCACCTCCCTCCTCCCGCTTGCAGCGTTCAGCGTGTGTGCCAGTGAACCAGCAAAGCTTCTCCATTGCAGATTAATCCATGGAATCAGGAAACACTCTGTAACACCACAGGTCTAATTCTACCTGTTTATTCACTTAGCAAGTAAAGTTCTACAGAGTATACAATTCCTAGTTACAGTCCATGTGCAGAGTATAAATGCATAGCAAGCATTACATTCAGTGGAGTAAGTTGTGCTCACTCCATTGCAGCAAAGACGTTACATTGTAGCAGTAACAAGTCCAGCAAGCATCACCATGAAGAAGAACAAAGAAAGCAGTTCAGCTTCTCTCTAAAATGGCTTCAGACAGAAAACAAGTTAACACGTCATCAGAACATACAAACCATGTGACTAGCTCATATTGCTCTCACAATAGGGGTTCACAGGGGTTTAGTAACCCCTGCGAAAACACAAGATTCTAGTAAGACATAATAAACCTGTTTACCTTGCCATTCTGTCCCTTCCATTTGTAAACAATGTGCCACAGCTGGTAATGTGATACATATCACAACACAATCTTCTACCCAATCTATCACATCACAAGACAGGGTGAGGCAGGGTTATAAAACAATGGTACCAAATCTGTTAAATGAATCACAGGAGACGAATTTTGACTATTATGCATGGTGGGGGTAAGCAGGACCCATAGTGTCTCAGAGTACATGCAGAATTCTTGTGGGTGCAGGAAACATTTTGTGTAGCTATATGGTATGCACAGGATAGCATATGGTATGCCCTAGGAGGCTGATGGATCCAAATAGTCTCCTGACAGCTTTTGGCGATTTTCCTGTCACCTAAGCAGGCAAATCTCTCAAAGCCCTTGTTGATCTTTGGAATGGGGAAATGGCCTAGGTGGTTGATACAATTGCTCCTAGCATCCTCTCCTGCTGAGTCCAACTGAACACAGGCTAGAATCTATATGAGGGCCTACTCTGCGGTGATGATGGTGAAGAAATCATTCTTCTCCACCACCTTTGAATCTGCACAGAGTCATCCAACAGAGATTTTTCAGGTGGTCAAAAGCCTATTACATTCTGACCCATGAGAAAAAAGTGTAGACCACTTGATAGCCCATTGTGAGCAATTTGCACAACACTTTGCAGATAAAATTGTTCATATCCATGCTGATTTTGATATCATATTTGATACAGGTCCAGTAGATATAACTTTGACCTTTGCTTGTCCAGTTATGATAGAGGGTTTTTCAGGAAAAGTTGCACCACTGCCTCCTTCATGGCAGCAGAGAGCACACCATCAGGCAATGATGCATTCACCATTCCCCTGTTCCATCCATCCAGTCAGTCCCCCACGGCTAGCTCATAGAAGCCATGAAGAGCAAGAGTCAAGAGAGCATGTGGTGGGTCATACAGAAGGAAGCATCTTGTCCACATCCTCAGGCTCCAGGAAATGAAACTGATGATCCCACAAGCAGGATAAGACACTGGATACCTCAGTGGACACTGCATCAATAGTGTGTCCAAGTCAGTATGAAGGTGGATGATTTTATCCTTGAAGTGTCCTGCAAACTTGCCACAGTGGGTGACAAGTTTACATACATTGCAGGATAGGCCACAAAATCATAGTAGTGAATAAGGAGAAGGCCATGGTTTCCAGAAGTGTGAAAACAGGTTTACTTTACTATTACTACAGTAATCGAATACTGACATGATAGAAATGAGAGAAACTTAGGGGTGCAATCCAATCAGGATTCCTGTAGGCTGTAGCACTCCGAGTTCAGAGGATTACAGGCATCCTATGGAGGGCAGGAGGAGCATGGAGGCGAAGGCGAAGGCTGCCTCTGCACTCCTCCCGCCCTGCAACTCAGCTAGACGGCCGATCTCAGCCATCTAACTGAGGTGCCTCGAAGCGGGAGGGGGAAGGAGGCTGATGATGTGCTGCCAGGATGCATCATATCATGGCAGCGCCTGTCTCCTCCCTTCCCCTCCCTGCCCGGCAGCGCCCCCTAAACCCCATCTTTGGGGTTGCGTTTGTGACCTCAGAGCTGTGGCCAATGCAGTTCTTTCTGCGCCAGCTGCGAAGAGGGCAGGCTCTCTGAGGTCGGAGTCCCAGCTTCGACCTCAGAGTGAGTCTCCAAGGATGGGACTAAAAAAAAATCCTGCGGCCATCTAGATGCTGTCTAGTGGCCATAAGATTGCACTGTAACTTAGGCTAAACTATAGTGCTAGTAAAACCTAGAGCAGATTTTATTTTTTTGCCCGAGAGTCTGTTCTTTAGTTTTGAATGTTATTGGTAAGGGTTTCTTCCCTTTCTGGGAATAGTGCAGCTCTGATTGGTGGGGGCACACTATTTTCAATCACTCCGGTGCAACTCAGCATTTTGCTGTAGTTGCTTTCCCTGTACATGTGCAATCCATTTTTGGAGCTTAATTTACATTTATTTATTTATTTATTTATTTATTATATTTATACCCCGCCTTTTTTTCCGATAGGGAACCCAAGGTGGCTTACATTATCCTCATGCTCCTCTTCATTTTATCCTCACAACAACCCTGTGAGGTAGGTTAGGCATTGAAATATTATCAAGAAATCCTGAATATAGAAATCCTGTACAGCCTTTCTTTAAGTGCTGTGCAGTTTTGTCTTTAGGGAGCAAGAGGCAAAAGTCATTTGTTTCACAAAATAACTTGCAAGGAACTGATGAGATCCATGCTGTGCTGCTGTTTGCACAATGGTTCACAGAACTGTACTGCCTCTATAGCTTTACCACCAGTATACATCTGGATCCAACCCAATTTGTTAAAATAAAATAAATACTAGTAGTAGTAGTAGTGGTAGTAGTAGTACTTTTAATAGTAGTAGTAGTAGTACATATACAGAGATTAGCTTGCATGTATAAATAATGTCGGGGCTAGCCCCGACAAATAAGCCCTGAAGCCCAATGCAAGCAGTCACTGTGAAGGTTCTAGCATCACCATGAAGGGACAACTTGCCTGCTTTTGTTGTTTCAAAGTCCCAGGCCCACCGTCAGATTGCTTTGCTTGAGTCTCCTCTCCTACCTATCCCACCCCATCCTAGTTCCTGCATGGCATATTTGTGCTGTGCAAGAGCCATTAAGCACAATCCTGAAAAAGTTAGTTGTGCCTAATATATATTACAGGCAATGGAATTAAAGTACACACTTAATTTTTTTGTAGGTCAATCCCATATATGTCTTCTCAGAAATAAATCCCACTGAATTCAATGGGGTTTACTCCCAGGTAAGTGCATAAAGGATTGTAGCCTTAAGGTGCAATCCTGTATTACACACGTTCCTAAAAGTAAGTCTCATTGAGCTCGATGAGACTTACTTCTGAGTAGACATGCTGATAGGATTGTGCTGTTAGTCACATTGTTTTTAAGTAACTTTCGCTGAATCATGCCCATTGTGTTGTTCTGTTACAATGGGGTGGGTAACTTGTGGCCCTCCAGATGTTTTGGCCCACATTTCCCATCAGTCCTTGCTAGTATAGCCAATGGTGAGGGATGATAGGAGTTATAGACCAAAACATCTGGAAGGCCACAAGTTGCCCACCCCTGTGTTACAGCCTAAAACAGCACTAGCTTTTGTTTTGTTCATTCTGCTGGTTTCAGTGTCTTACATCTTGCTCTGGGCTAATCTTTTGTATTCACATGATATGAGTGAAAGTTAAGGATTTTGCTCATAAAGAATCCAAAGGGCAATAAAACAAATATTGCCTCCTGAGAAAAAAATAAGTAATAATATCTTGCCAAAGGGTGGTGAATTGTTCTTTTGTTTATGCATGCTACCCACATATGTGAGCAATATATAATGTTTTAATGGTGTTTATTCCATTTTTGCAATGTTGATAATGTTGTTGCCTTCAAAGCCAGTCAAGATTTGTTTGCTGCAGATATTTGTCAAACGTGAAAACCTGTAGGTTATGTTAATACTGTAAACACAAACTGAATAAGTAAGAGATAAATGGTTCCTTTACAATGTTTGCCTCTGTCTAGAGAGGAAATAGAAATACCGTAATCAGAAACTGAATTTCAAATCTTGCTGACGTTCAAATTTTCTCAGTCAAATTTTGCGTACTAATGTGGAGTGAGTTCCAGACAGACATAGTTTTGCCAAACTATTGACAATGCTGATGCAAACATGCCTTTGGCTAGTGAGTAGCTGCTATTTTACCCTGTGCATAAAGAAAAATAATTAAGAGCAAGGGACACTCTGAGATATTTTGACTTAGCTAATATTAACCTTCAATTGCCTCAACTATTCCTTTGGTTTCTGTTTATCTCAGAAATATTCTTTAAGATCCTCCCCCCCCCCCATGCCCTTTTAACATTTGCAAACTGAAAAAGATTAAGTAAATTGATTAAAGCCTCTCCAGTGTCAAAGTTCAGATTGGCTTGGCCATTGTTTAAATTGATTGTTTTACAATATAGTTCTCGGAGGAATGCACTAGTGCAAATTACATATTAAGGGAAAGCTTTTGTAATTACATTCAGCCCTTAAGCACTTATCCACAAGGTAGACCACAGCCATAGGGTGAATGCATAAAACAAACAAATACAATGAAAGCCTGTGCTGAGATAAACAAGAATAGCTGATTCTTTCTGCACAGTTTCATTACCATAATCTAAATTGTGCCAGTTTAGGGCACACTTGTTATGAAACAAAAGGTGAGTTTAAATAGCCCGTCTGGATAGTGAGTAATGCATGATGCATTTAGGGGTTGACCCTACTCCTACGCCTTGGCACAGTAAATTTGGTATGCAAAACAAAAGCAAAACAAAACACCAATGAACTTTTTCCTGGCAAAGGTATGGATGGAGAAAGTTTCATCTGCTGAATTTCTGTATATTTGGCTGCTGTTAAAGGCACAGGGTTGTATCCGATAGTGTTGTTCTTCTGGTGGAACAGATTTCCACTTGCACCTTGCAGATCCCCATGTGGCCCCCCACCCCAAATCTGCTCTGGGGCGTTGGGAAGTCTCACTGCATGAATGTCACATGAGTGGAAACCCTATTGTACAAACAGACTTCCGCTTGTGCAAGGGTTGGATCCACCCCATAACAACAGGTTCAGTCAAACTGACTCGACTCCTTTGGTTTGACTTAATACAGTGACAGCAGAAACTAAGGTTGAATATGATTATCCCACATTTCTGTCAGTGATTGTGATGAAGAGAAAGATGCTGCCAAGGGTCATCTGTGTGACACTGCAGAATCAGGGTAAGTGACTATACAAAGCACAGGAATAGGTGGTAGCGCAAACAGGAGAGAAAGGTTTTCTGGCTAAAGCTACACTAGTTCTTTCTATCTATTTGTCCTTTTTACAATGACTGACTGTTCAGAGTCTTGATCAATATCTGGGGTTGAGGAGGTTGGGGTCTTGGGGATTTCCTCAGTAATAACTACGTAGCTACTGCAGAATCACCTTTGTATTGTTGTTTGTTTGTTTACAACCGTTGTATAAATATACAAAATATTTTTTCTAGATTTGTACATAGCAAAAGTCATTGTATGTGCAAGTTGTTAGGATGTTTTATGAAAATTGAAATGGAGAGTGGTTTATACCTGTGTAAACAGCCTACTGTGGTGTGTGAAACAGCTATAAGTGTAGTTCAGTGATGATTTGGGAGAAAGAAAAAGACAGCATCCATAAGTTTGGATGTGCTTAATAGTCTGTGAAACAGGATTTTGCTCAGTTTGTCTCATAAATCTCCGCTGAGACATCACTGCATATTGTTGTGTGTTGTGCCTAGAAACCAACAATCAGGATTACAATAAGCATATAACGCAGTCTCTCACTCACTCTCTCTTACCCCTGTTCAAATTTCAATATCCACTGACTCCACAAATTCATGCGACGTTAGCTGCAATCGTGGAATTCATCTTACAGGTAGCAGATGCTTTAATCTCACAGTTGCTCATGAAGCCATCTGTACTTGAGTATAGATATGAGCTCAAATGGAAAGACTGAGCATGCTAGAAACTGCTGTTCATTTTCAGAATTGATTGGAAAAGTCATATGAATAAAGTGGTTTATTATTGTTGTTGTTTTTTAAGTGTACATCTTTATGTCAGTCATAGGCCAGAGTCCAAAAAACCTCACAAACTAGTTCTGTACACAATGGCCCCTTAGTTTGCATAACAAACTGATTTTGAAATGGAAAAATAATATTTCAGACACATTTTGAAATGGCAAGGGGTAGTGTCCAAAACAAACTGGTGCCCAAAACAAACAAAAGTGTTTTGTTTGTTTTTTAAATACCTGGCAGTGATCCCACTTCTCATGGCGACAGCAGTGTTAGAGTCAGCAGGCTGTTGGCAGGGGGGGGCAGGCAATTGCCCCTCCCTCATCCCAGCCCCCAGTCACCATGAACATATGCTCCAGTTAGGGATGTGTGTACAAGCAAAACGTACATTCCTTGAAGTTCTCTGAATTTCACCTCAGAGCTCATTCCACCTTCTGTCCATATCAGATTGTGTTCTTTTTCTTTCCTTTTTGCAAGAATTTTTTTGCATATTTTGATGTGCATTTTCCAGGGATGTTGAAGAGTCCTTGGCCTCGAGTCACGAGTTGAGTCACGAGTCTTTGGACCTGAGTCTCGAGTCGAGTCTCGAGTCCAAGGTCCAAAATGGCGACCCGAATCCCTCCCAAAGCGGAAGCCCATGGAGGGAGCGGGAGGGTCTCCGCGAGAGGAAGAAGAGCTGCCCTTCCTCCCGCGGAGACCCTCCCACTCCCTCCATGGGCCGCCGCCACCACTTACCATTGGCGGGTCCTTCCCTCATCCCTGCTCCTGCCGCCGCCGCCGCCTCAGGGATGCATTACAAGCCCTCCCTGGGCTCGTAGTTCTACGTGGTGGCAGCGCGGCCCGATCTCGCTCTTTTGAGCGGCGTGGAGAGCGTTCTCCGTGCCGCTCGAGTCGCCGCCGCCCTCCGCCCTGTTGCCCTGGTTCCCCCCGCCAAAAACAGAGTGGTGGTGGCCAAGTGCGCCGGAGCAGGGTCCATGCCAAAAGTGACACGACGGGACCGGCACAGGCGGCGCAGCGGCGGGCGGCAGCAGCGTGTGGCAGTGGCGGCATGCGGCGTGCAATGGCGGCGGTGGTGACTGCGTGCGAGTGGCGGCGAGGTGAGACGGCGACGGCGGTGAGGTGAGCGCCTGGTGGTTGCGGGCGGCGGTGGCGGAGTCCTTGGGGTCGAGTCCCGAGTCGAGTCTCGAGTCCCATTAAAAATATTGGGACTCGAGTCTGAGTCGAGTCAGAGGGGGGACTCAGTCCGACTCACGAGTCGAGTCCTCGAGTCCGAGTCCCCATCCCTGGCATTTTCCAAATGTATGTGCAATTTTGTGAATCTTTGAAATGTACACATTCTTCTCCCATTGATTAAAGTGTGTTTGCTTGCGCACATTTTTCAAAAGTACCAATTTTTTTTCATGTGCATTTTTCAAATGTATGCATGCTGTAAAATACATCTTTTTTCATCTGCAAATCATAGCGCAAGCTCAGAGATCTGCCTTTGACCGCAGATTTGCATCCGAGTCCATGTGGAAGGTGCAAATTGGGTAAATCCTGATAAAAAATGAACTGAAATGAATTCCTCATAAATCCCTACTATTCCTTCACTCCCTCCTACTATGGAAAGAGCTCTTGCCACCATTCAAGGCTGATCCATAGAGGTTGGTGTGCCAAAGCAGGAAGCACAGATGTAGCTTGGGTAGGACTTGCCTTTATGGGGTAAGATGAAAGCCCCAATCTACCTTTGTCTTTAGCTACTGCTCCCCCAAGGTGAACCCTGATCAAACTACTTCCTCATCACCAGGCAGTGGAAGTGGCTTAAGTGGGGTGGGTGTGGGTGGACTGGGAAAGTAGGACTAGCCTTGTGAAACAGAGGATGAGACACTATCAGGCCTCTTCTGTGCTGCTGCCAACTACAGAGAGGCACCACAAGTAGTCAAAAACAGTGATACAGGATCACACAGGTGCCAGTTTATTTTGTGCCAACTTGCTCAACATTTTGGAGAGTACCTTCTTTCTCAGGGGCTCCATGCACTAAACAAAACTCCTTATCACTCCAGTGTGCAGTGATAAGGAGTCCAACATATCCATTGCAGATGACATGTGCATAGTCAAAGTACAGTGTGACCGAGAGAGTTTGTAGAGCTTGTGGGGAGGTTCAAAAATGTATCAAATTGAGCTTGTGAAAGTAAAAAAACAAAACAAAAAAACACCTCTCCAAGGTGGATTGAAAACTAACACGTTTCTTGCACTGCAAGCCTCAAAGAGATATACAATATTTTAAATACCTCACTGATTTTGTTTATATTTTGCAGCATCTGCTACACACACACACACACACACACACACAGAGAGAGAGAGAGAGAGAGAGAGAGAGAGAAAGATCAGAGCTACTAAACAGAAAACACTGTATTAAGTGCATTAAAAAAAAGGTTCCACCTCAGAATTAGAATCCAGGTAGCAATATATTGTGTTCCTTTACATGCTATTATAAAACAATACTTATGGGTTTTAACAAGCATTCAAGCTTGTAAATCATATACCGTAGTTCTTTGAATCTTATTAAGACTCTGAGATGGAAAATCTTCAGAGCTCTGTTTTATCCTCTTGGCAATAAAGATGTCAAATACAAAAGTAAAAACGTTGTTTTCCTTTCTTATGGGTTTGTTGGGAGAACATTTGTCTTCCAAATTTTATAGAAATGTCATTATACCATACCAATGAAGAACAAAGGATTGAAATGATGCAAAGCAAACTTGTTGAGAACTTGTGGAAAGTGTAAAACTATTTGAAGGGTAAAGATATGCTAGTTTCGTTGAAACAGCAGCTAACTGTTTTGTAGCCCAAGCTGTTAACTTAGGATGGCAGCATTACTGACATCAGCTGACACCCATATTACCTCTACAGCACATCATCATCATCAGGCGATCACTCGTGACCGAGTAAGATTGTCTTCCAGGATAAAATGAGGAAATTCTAAAGAAGATTGTGTAGACTCTAGCGATGGGTCCGTAAGTGACTGTGGAGGCCAATTCTAGATCCACACAGCTTCCCACAGTGAGGACACAGGTTACCAGATGGAAGATGGTCCTGTAAAGGATTCGTTTGACGTGCTTTTCGCTTAGCACATTTCTCCCTTTCACCTTGCACTCGGGCTTCTTCAAAGTCCATGGAACCTTTGTGAAAGGCCAACCTCCATTTAGATCGTTCATGGGCCAGAGCTTCCCAGTTTTCGATGCTTATATTGCATTTTTTTAGATTAGCCTTATGAACATCTTTAAACCTCTTATATTGACCACCGATATTCCGCTTTCCATCCTTGAGTTGGGAATAAAATAACTGCTTTTGGAGACAGCACAATCCTATGCATGTTTATTCAGAACTAAGTCTTATCGTAATCAATGGGTCTTACTTCCAAGTAAGTGTATTTCGGATTCCCACCTTAGTCTCCCTGATCATAAATGAATTAAACCATATTAGGGCACAATCCTAAGGGGGTGCCCGTAACTCGAATGGTTATGGGCATCCAATGCAGAGCAGGAGGAGTGGCAGAGAGGTGACCTTCACCTCCACACTCCTCCCACTCTGCATTTTCACTAGACAGCCATTTTGGGCCATCTAGTGATGGTGCTTTGGAGGGGGAAGGAAGGAGGCTGGAGCACCATCAGGATACCTCATATACTGACCTCTCCTCCCATCCCTGCCCTTTGAAACACCCCCTTTCCGCCTCTCTTTCCTGACTTTGGAGAGCAGCCAGCACAGATCTTTTCATGCCAGCTGTGAGGAGGCAGGGGATGATCGGAGCTCCAATTCCCAGCTTCCTTACTAGCTTTTAATTCATGAGTAAGTTATCTCTTTCCATTGAACATGGCCTGGAAACTCTCTGCATCTTGCAATGAGGCTAGAACGCACACGGCTCCTTGGAATAGCAACTTGATATCACATCTTTCTCTAATCCTCCTTCACCCAGTGAACAGTGAAGGGGGAAAACCTCAACTAAGTAATCCCTGGCTGCCCTTGTTACCCGGCTGAGGAGCCTCCCCAATCCCTTCTACAGTCTTCAGGTTGTATGCCAGTCCCTGGTTGGCTTATCTGATGACCAACAGATTGTCTGGAATGAGCTTCAATCTATTCACCCACATCCAATCTTTCACTGCAGCTGGATAACGGTTCAGAATTTCCGCAGCCTCTTTGGCATCAGCTGAAAAAGAGAGATAAAGCAGGATATCAGCATAGTGATGAGACCCAGCCCCAAAACTCTAGATGACTTCCCCTAAGCATCATGTAAATGTTAAAAAGTGAAGGGGACAATATTGAGCCCTGAGGAACCCTATAAACTAATGGCCACAAGGCCCAACAATTGTCCCCCAGCACCACCACCTGATAAAGTTCATCCAAACAGGACAAGAACCACTGCAAAACAGTGTCCCCAAATCCCATATTAGGGAAGCAGCCTTGAAGGATAGCATGATCGATGGTACTGAATGCCACTGAGAGGTCCATCAGAACCAACATGGATGCACTCCCCTTTTCCAATTCCCAGCATAGGTCATCTACTAAGGGACCAGAGCTGTTTCTGTCCCAAAACCAGGCCTGAACCTGGATTGGAATGGATCAAAATAATCAGCTTTATCCAAGAAAACCTGAAATTGTACTGTCTGCAACCACTCACTTTAAGATCTTATTTAAAAATGGAAGATTGGAAACTTGCCAGTAGTTATCTAGGGTGGTGCATACACTAGACACAGTGTATAGTTCAAAGGAAGCACCCAAGCATTCAGAGTAAAGAAACTGTACAAGTCCTAAACTTGCCTGATGAAGTTACAGGAAGATTCCAGATCTAAATGAGTTGAAGCTGAGGAAGTCTCCCATTATAAAAACTGAATAAACTGTCCTTCTAGCCAATGTGACCATTAAAAGCCCCACCCTAGCCCTGCCCCCAGTTCTAAATACAGTCACATGGGGTGGGGTATATAAGGGAAGTCTGCCTAAGCTTCAGTTCATTCAAGTAACTTCCTTGAAGTTTGCTCAGACAGGCTTTTGGATTGCACTAGTATGAGTGGGTAATAGGCTAATAATGAAAGAACTGTACAGGAAACTGAAACTTTAGAAATCACTTTTCCACAGTGCAATAGAAATCTGTTTCAGGTGAGAATAGGGCTTAGATGAAAAAGAGATGAACTTTTAGAGGACAGCTGAAAGCGCACAATCTGTGTACAGAATCTTGTTTTACATTAGAGAAGTTAGAGAAGAGAAATCAGGGACATGATGCTTGGTTTGTAATACTTCCAGGCTGGACAGAATTGTTTTATAAACTTTGGTAATATCATTATGGGCAGCTTTGTCTACAGGCTAGAGAACAAAGAAGGGAAAAGAAAAGCTCATTACAAGGAAAATGTCTCTACTTTCAGTCACAGAAGAAATCAGAGCATATTGCCAGTTTCAACTATTTATAAGTTAACTGCAATTTTATCAAAGTAAATTTCATGCTTCCACTATAATTACTTTATAAATGCTCTGGTGTTAGTCTTCATGCAGTTAGAATATGGCTAAGGTGTACAAAGAGTGTTCATTATCCCTCTGTGAAAACCTATCAGAGGCTTTAGAAGTAACATTATGAATGAATATTTAAGTGCACATACTTCATTTTACCTACACAGCCCCTTACGTAGACAGTAACATTTCTAAACCATTACATTTATTGTGTGTGAACTCCTTTGTTCTGTGGCATAATGACAGAGGTGCTTGATCTCTAATTCAGGAGTTTCATTTGCAAAAGAATATCCCCCCCCCCATATATTTCAACTATGAGGGGGTAAATACAACTTTCCACATAGAATCCAGTTCCCACTGGCTTTCTTTAAATACACTGCACTGCTTGTCAGGCCCAGGTGTACTGCAGCATTAGCAACCAAACATGTGTTAAAAGAAACCGCGAACTCCTTTATTTCAGCAGGACACAAATACCTCTTTTGCTTGTGAACCAGTTTTTACGTGAGGCTGGGGCAGCTAGAGTTCCTATCTTGACAATCCAGCCCTATAGGAAAACAGCCTGGAGCCAAGAATTTCACCTGACTGGTTGCTTTTCCTCTCACCTTTTCAGCTGCCAGCATTTATTTATTTATTATATTTATTTACTGCCCATCAGCCAAAAGGCTCCCTGGGTGGTTTACAAGAGAACAGGATAAAAACAGCAATCTTAAAACCAAAAGTATCATTAAAATAGAAATACAAATACAATATAATACAATACAATAAAACAAAAGCAGCCAGATGAATCAGATCGGAGGTACAGTAGTGATAATACTCATTGTCTGGGAGACAGTCCTGGGCATGCCACTTTCTCAGCTGAGTGTGCCTCTTATCAAAGAATATTGCTCAGGCTGGGGCAACTTGGCCGTTCTTTCTCAGGATAGCTCTGGCTGTTGAAGAGAAGTAGCTGCCTCCCCCTGACTGCAACCTACTGTGAAACCAGTCAGAGACAAATTCCCAGCAACCTGACAATCCAAAACCTGACTAGGCCCTAAATCAGATTCTTCTATCTCTGAATCAGACTCTTCCTCTGAGACCACGGCATTAGGGGAAGGCATGACACTGCTGAAGAAAGAGTATTTTTTCTTCTCTGTGCAAGAGGCACATACGTACCTTTTTAATCTTTGTTCATCACTCTCCATATACTTCTTGTCACCTTTTCCAGGGTGGTTTATAATAAGTACATTTCAAAATACTAAGATTTGGTTAAGAAAATCCCTAAAATACCCCTAGTTATTTTATTCATGACACACTTGTAACAGATAGATCTTGCATTGTCATATAGATTGGAAACATTTGGTGTTATTTCTTTAAAAAATAAGACTTTAAAACATTATTCAAGAAATTATTTTACCTAAAAGAGAGTTGAGAGATAATGTTAGAACTGTCTTGGATATTTTGGAATATTTGGAAAAACATAATTAAAAGCAAGCTGCATTGATTTTTTTAGATGCAGAGAAGGCCTTTGACAATTTGAACTGGAATTTCTTATTTAAAGTCTTGGAGGTCATGGACTTTGGGGGAAAATTTATATAGTGGATAAAATCAATTCATACTTCACAAATGGCACAAATAATTATTAATGGGGATTTGACAAAACCTTGTGAAATACAAAGACAAGGCTATCCACTGTCACCGTTGCTGTTTATTCTTGTCCTAGAAATACTGAACAGAGATATAAGACAAGACAAGAGAATTCGTGGTGTGAAGATTAAAAAAGAGTCTTATAAACTGAGAGCTTTTGCGGATGATTTGGTGTTGATCTTGGAAGATCCTTTAAAGGAAATTGAAATTTTAATGGATAAATTGAAGGAGTTTGGTGCAGTAGCAGGTTTTAAGTTAATACATTGAAGACAAAGATGTTAACAAAAAATTCAAGACCAAATAAAATTGACTAACAAAACAGGCTTTAATATTGAAAAGAAGATAAACTATTTGGGTATTACTTTGAAAAATATGAATTGTATGTTGTTCCAAAACAATTATGTTAAGACTTGGAATGATTTTTTTTTAAAAAATTATTAAGATGGAATAGAGTTCAATTGTCACTGTTAGTAAGAATAGCTACTATTAAATCGAATGTATTACCTAGAATGTTATTTTTCAGACAATTCCTATTCTGACAACGGATTTGCCATTTAAACAATGGCAGAAAGATATATCTAAGTTTATATGGCAAGGGGAAAAAACACGAGTTAAATACTGTATAAGGTATTACAGGACGCAAATGAAAGAGGAGGATTGGGTCTACCTGATTTGAAATTATATTTTGCAGCTTGTTGTTTAGTCTGGATGAAGGAATGGATGTTTCTGAAAAATAAGAGATTACTGTAGTTAGAAGGACATGAATTGAGATTCATGTGGCATGGGTATTTGTGGTATGACAAAAGTTAATCCAGAATTTAAGAACCATTATGTTAGACGTGCTATTCTGAGAATATGGAATAAATATAAACCTAGGTTTTGTCAGAATATACCACTGTGGTTATCTGCACAAGAAGCATATTATAGAAGAGAAATGATGAGTTCGTATAATTGGTTGACGTATTGTGATATGTTAGAATTTTTTCCAAGGTGAATATAAAATAAAATAAAGAGAGGACTTGATAAAGGAAGGTCATACATGCCAATGGTTTTCTTATTTACAATCGGTAGAAAGGTTTAAAGTAGATAAAAGGCTTTATGACTTTGAAAAAAATAAGTCTGAATTTGAAAGGGATCTATGTGCAAATGATGAGCATGTTATCTCTAAAATGTATAAACTTTTGTTGAAATTTGAGACAGAAGAAGTACTAGTGAAGGAATGTGTGATAAAATGGGCTCAAAATTTTGGTTATAATATATTAATGGTGCAGTGGGAAAATATATGGCTAAAAAGTTTGAAATTTACATTATGCTCTAATCTTAAGGAGAGCTTTTATAAGATGATGTATCATTGGTATATGTCACTAAAGAAATTGGCTAAAATGTATAATGGCACTTCAGGTGTGTGCTGGAAATGTGAACAAGAAGGAACATTTTATCATATGTGGTGGACATGTAAGAAAGCTAAACAAAATGGGTACAAATACATTTATTAATTCAAAAGATCTTTAAAATTAATATACAATTGAAATCAGAGTCATTTCCTTTGGGAATAATGGACAATCAGCTGGAAAGAACTTATGGAACTTTGTTTTTATGACAACAGCAGCAAGATTATTGTATGCTAAGAAGTGGAAAAGTTCAGCTTTACCTTCAGTAGAAGAGTGGATGGTGAAGATGATGGGATTGGTGGAGATGGCTAAACTCACGATATTAATTAGAGAAAAGTCAACAACTACGTTTATGGCAGACTGGAAACCTCTAATATTTTTTCAGAGTTTAGGAAAAAATGATGTGTATATTTGTGGGTTTGAGCAGCCTTTGTAGAGCCAATATTCTTTGGCAGAAATACCATTTTAGGAATCTTCTTGTAAAAACCTTTCTACGTTGAACAATTATTGGAGTAGTGCAACAGAAATACTATTTTCAAAACAAACATTACTCCAAAACCCCAAATCTAACCAGATTTAGAAGACAGCACTCCAAAACTGCTTCTCAAACATTCCATTTTTAGAAACCCCATGCAGTCACAAATATTTTTTTCAAAGCCTAAATGGGCCTCATTCTCAATATGCATTTCTTCTTGCTACAAAGCAGTTTCAAGGGTATCTTGCTATAGTTTTATTGTCCAATATTAACATTCAATGACTGGGTTCACACACATGGAAACCCATTATGTAAAAAGCCACCCTGACAACCCATGGCTTGTTCTAGGGGTTGTTGAACCCATGATGGGTTTTTATGTCATCCGAACCAGGGAGATTGATCCCATCATGGGTTGCAGGAAGCAGCTAGTGAGCCACTCAGCAAGAGTGGCAAAAACCCCTTGGCAATCTCGCCCATGCCGCTGCCAGTTGGTTGTTTCAGGGTTATGGGTGGCTTGTCAACCACCCAAACAACTCACCCTCTCTGGGTTCACATGTAACAAGAAGCTACGGTGTGTCTCCGCCACACCCCAAATATTCATAATGACAGCTGCTGTTGCAATTTAAAGCCCGATGGGGAAATTCACCCATGGTAGCTTCTCATTATGTGCAAACCAGGTCCTTGTAAAAAAAACAACAGTCAACCTATGGTGCTCATCTTTGCAGGCACATCTTCTTTTGAACTAGAAGGAATATACAAATAGAGAAGTAAAAGTACAAACTAGACAAGAAGAAGTTTGCAAGTCAAAAATGCCAAAAGCTATATCTTGTAAAATCAACATGACCAGAATTGACGCCATCACCATCACCATCCCAATTAGGGCAGCCACTTATGAATCACCAGGAAAAAATGCATCACACAAAAAAGGGAGAAAAGATAGTGATTTGCATAAAATCTGCATATACAGATTTATAATGAATACATGCAAATTTAGAAATAATAATTATAATTTAAATAGAAATTCAGTACATCTCACCATAGTGTGGAAGACTGTGACCAGGTTACCTATGTGCATGCCTGTTCAGTCTGCTGTTCATTGCACAGTGTCATGCTTATTTATTTGTAGCCGACGACCCCTAGAATGACTGCTGTGGTGGTAGTTAAGAAATATTCAAGGAAAATCTATTGTGTGGATAGCTAATCTATATACAGTCATGCCTTGGATCGAGGGCATAATTCGTTCCGGAAACGTGCTTGTAATCCAAAACACTCTTATATCAAAATGAAATCCCCCCCAAAAAAATGTGTACAGAGATTTTTAATTTAAGCCGTACTGCAGTACTTGTATTGCAAGACGTCGCTTGTATATCAAGTAATAAATAAATAAATAAATATTTAAAAATTTGCTTGTCTTGCAAAACGCTCTCAAACCAAGTTACTTGCAATCCAAGGTATTACTGTATATTAAAGAAGGTGGCCTAACTGACTGACTGATTTTGACTGACTCATCAATGCCCAGCTCAAACCGTTTAATCTAGGAATATGAAATTTTGAAGGGACATTGCTTTTATGACATAGACACCCACTAAGGAAGGATTTCTGGAATTTCCGTCCCTAAGGGGGTGAAAAGGGGGGGAATCTCCCCACTCTCATATCCTATGGGCAAAACAACAGGGGAGCAGTTATGCAAATTGGCCTCACCTCATAATTGCTGCAGGAGCCAATAGGAGCAGTTATGTAAATAGCCCATACAACACTTAGAATGTTTGTATGAATTCCTGCAGGGGCCAATAGGGCTGGGTAAATCTCCCCTAGGCCATTTAGAATGTTCTCTGAGGGGGTGAAAAGGGAGGGAAACTTTTTAAATGACTGAATGACTGTTGGGGGGGGCGTCGCATAGGCTCCAAAGGGATGGGGCCGAGAATCTCGGCGGACACGAACGAGGCCCGAACTGGGCCTGCTCGCGTCCGCCAAGATTCTCAGTCACACACACGGACTTTAGAAAAGCTCTCCGCAGAGCGGAGAGCCTACTTGCCTGTCCGCTGGGTCCCGTCGCAGTCACTTCCGGCGTGGAGGAAGTGACGCAATGGGACCCTGCGCTCTGTTTTGGCGGGGGGGAACCATGGCAACAGGGCTGTTTAAGCCCTGTTGCCATGGTTCCCCGCTGCCAAAACAGCGCAGGCAGGGCGGCGGAGGCGGCGCGGAGGCGGCGCGGGGGTGGCGGAGTGCAGGAGGACAGGTAGGATGACAACGGTGGGGGGTGGGGGGGGCTCCGACGGTGGGGGGGCCTCTGGCGGTGGGGGGGCAGGGGGGCCTCTGGCGGCTGGCGGCAGCACGGGGGCCTGCGGTGGTGGCGGGGGGCTCCGGTGGCGGCAGCAGCGGCAGGGGGGCCTCCGGCAGCGGGGGGGCCTCCGGCGGCAGCAGCGGCTCGAGCGGCTCGAGCGGCGCAGAGAATGCTCCGCGCCGCTCTGAAGAGCGAGATCGGGCCGCTGCCACCGCAGAGGTCTGAGCCGCGGAGAACTTCGGGCCCACACAGGGCCCGAAGTACATCCCTCCACTCCATCACGTTTTGACGGATCTACCCCAAACTTGGCACGGTCACTCTTCATCACCTGTAGACTCTCAGAATTAACTTGATTTTTCTTTAAGATCAGATATTTCTGTCAGAAAAGTTTTCTGCTGCCAGCACCCAGCCTAAACGTTATACTTTCAGTCAGAGACACTGTATCTTTTCCATTGTACCAAATCCTAAAATCCACGCGAGTGTAGCTGCGGGAAACAACAGCTAGTGAGAAGATAAACTGAAGGTAGAACAGTTAACCAAGAGAACCTATGGTTTGTTTTTGGGTTTTGAATTGTGGGTTGTTCACCATAGTTTGTTATCTTGGCTGGGTTCAGACAATACGATGACCCACATTTCAACAACAACCTACATTTCAGCAACAACCCACACTCAATCCATACTCAACCCTTGAGTGTGGGTTATCATGTCTGAACCCAGTCAGTGTCAGAGTCCTTGGTTCTATATAAAAGATATCTCCTTTGATGTAACAGTGAATTATAAAGGCAAATTGGTTCAACAATCAGTGGCATACAGAAAGTTACAGAAAGATCTCAATAGTTCACAGGATTGATTAAAAGGCAGCACTGAAATTAGCTTAACAATGTATACTATAGAATTGAGTTATTGTAGTGCTCCTTTGGTTTCTTTCATTGCCATGAAAGGGAGGAAAGGAGTCCATGAAGTCTTTGTGTTTGCTTACCATTCCCTCCTCTCTATTATGATTTTCTTTTAGGTTAAACCTTTGCCATTCAGTCTGAAATTGCTCACTGTGAAACAAGACAAACATTGGCACCATACATCAGGATATTCTCTGCTGTCTAATGGAACATCCTGCAGGTTCGTTAGCTGTGCTTTTATAAGAGGTCTTGGTCTATTATTTTCATCAGCTTGTCCACTGGAAAATAAAAGAATCATGGATCAGCTTAGCAATCAGTTCTGATGTGAATTACCTCATGCTATTTAATGACAAAAGTACATTATTTTCCTGCTCTCTAAGCTCATGAAATAGATCAGAACACCAATGGGTCAAAGAAAGCTGCTTACCATGCCCAATATGTTTTGTTATACTCAGATATACAAATACAGGGGGGGGGGGAATATATAAATATCCAGTCTAAACTGTGCACTATGCTGTGTATACCATCATCTGTGGGACTGAAAGTAATATGCTACAATAAAGATTGGAGTCCATGTCAAGTTTTTCCCTTCCCCTTTTTGTAATGTGTAGTACAATATACTCCCAGACTCTGATGTCGCAATGATATGCATTTCTCTGCCCCTCACTAGTTGCAGCCAATTATCTGGAGCGGGGTGGGGAAATACAACATCAGAACTTGAGAAAGTTATACTACATGTAATAAAGGGGGAGGGAGTGAATTTGAGACCAGGCTGCCATTTTTGCCACTATCCACATTCATCATAACTTGGAGTTCTGCCCTCAAAGTTATGCAAGTGTCTGTTTTCCTATTGTGTCAATGGGCAGTATGCAATGGTGTCATTCCACAAAGTCAAATAGTGCTAGTGGAGCTCTGCTGAGTCTTTCCATTGCACATTATGCCCACACAACTGCATGCACAACTGGGCTTGTGCAAATGTGACTTTAGTGAGATTCTCCTCTTGCATGTAGTTCAGAACCTTGTTTCTGCAAGTGCAATGTCATTTGCGCTAGTGGAATGACACAGTTGGATATTGCCCAATGTACATGTGTTTATAATGTATTTATAATGTGTTGTGGGCTGCCTTCCCTGCTACTCCCCCTTTCTTACTGCAACCTCCTTCTAGAGCAAATTGAAGCTGGGTAAATGCTACACCCCTGAACTTCTCACCACTTGGAGAAGTGGGGAAAGCATAACAATATGTTTGATGTTTCTTCACCTCTCTTCTTCCACATGCATTGATTCAAATAAATCAAAGCAAAATATCAGGAA
Organism: Shinisaurus crocodilurus; assembly: GCA_021292165.1. Lineage (NCBI taxonomy): Eukaryota > Metazoa > Chordata > Lepidosauria > Squamata > Shinisauridae > Shinisaurus > Shinisaurus crocodilurus. The sequence continues at coordinate 170,064,249 of CM037880.1, read as the reverse complement.
TATACAAGAAACTTTCACAATAATCAACTTCACTGTGGAGGTAAAATTATTTTCCTAGGACCCAGTTGCCTTTGAACAGACATTGTCATCTGTTTCCTATGAAAAAGTAGAAAAACTAGCAGTAAATCTTGGGGGGGGGGAGGTGAAAAAAAGAGTCTGTTTGCATCCCATTCTCTACTAAATGAAATCCAGAAGCAGAACCAGTAGGAAATGGTGGGCTTGCCTTTTGAGTCATCATCAACTTTAAATCATTTCCCTGACATTTTCAATAAAATTCTTCTGAGATAACCAGAATATGTTGGAAAGAAAACAAAGGAATTAATTCAGAGAAAAACCTCCTACCTCCAAAATTCCTGCTTTCTGCTGCCTGCTGCTCACTGTTTATATGAAGGTCACATCTGCTTCTATATATACTATTATTTCTTTGGAGCCATATACAAGTGTGCTAGATGAGGCAAGCATATTGTTAAGGAAGCTTAGAATGGATGCCTTTTCTGATGCCTTCCAGACTCATGATGCTTAAGGTTGCCAATTGTTCAAAAAGCACCTGTATCCTGTTACCAGGCTCCTCATTCACATGTATACATGGAACTCACATGTATACACAAGCAGGGATGTTGAAGAGTCCTTGGTCTCGAGTCACGAGTCGAGTCACGAGTCCTTGGACCCAAGTCTCGAGTCCGAGGCGAGTCCGAGTCCTTGGTCCAAAATGGTGACTCACGAGTCACGAGTCACGAGTCACTCCCAAAGCTGACTCCACGAGTCCCTATTAAAATCAATGGGGGGGGGGGTCCCAACAAAATAAGGCTATTTCAGATGTGTGGCTTAAATAAATTCTAGGCACAAGTGTGCCTTTTTATTTCAAAACTCTGCAACTGATTTTGGCAAGAACAGACCAGGCAGACAAACCCAAAATAACCAGACAGGCAGAGGAGGCAGGGAACCCCAAAGCAGGCAGGCAGAGGCCTTTGTCTTGGACAATTCAAACTGTGGAACTGGTTAAGAAGAGACCAGGCAGGCAGAGGAGGCTGGGAACCCCAAACAGGCAGGCAGAGGCAGCCAAACCCAAAATGTCTGAAAGGTTGCATTTTAGGGAAATGATTTTAAAAAATAAACTTGCTGTACTTCCTAAAACCTATCCATGTTGCATTTGAGGAACACGAGTCCTTGGTCTCAAGTCCCGAGTTGAGTCTCGAGTCCCATTAAAAATATTGGGACTCGAGTCTGACTCGAGTCAGAGGGGGGACTCAGTCCGACTCACGAGTCGAGTCCTGGAGTCCGAGTCCCCATCCCTGTACACAAGTAATGAAGTGAGTCTTAAGGGGGGCTCTAAACTGAGGTGTGGTGTATGTGCAGGGGACTTGGGTACTATGCTCTTAGTAAATGGGAAGTATCTACTATGAGGAGAAAAATGGCTTGATTAGTATATCCATCCCCTAGCACATGGGACAGTATACCAATTCTAAATGGCCTAACTAGAAAGAGATAGTAACGGAAATGGCAGAGCAGGGGACTGGAAGGCTATATGCAGTGGAGGCTGGTGGCTCCAGTGTCGGCAGGGCTGTGTCTCCACTCCGGATTTTACTCTGAACTTTTAAGGTGCCGAGCCTATTTTGGGGATAGGGTTCAGCACCATGGATAGCTCCTTCAAAGTCTGGAGTACAATCCGGAGTGGATACACAGCCCCACTGACATTGGAGCCACCACTCCAGCCTCCACTGGCTGTACGACCAAGAAGCTTGAGCGTTTATGAAAATGGTGGGCTACAGATATGGTGCACTACAGATACAAATGGATATATTTAGGAGAAAAGGAAATAGAGCAGGAGCAGCTGTAATTACCTGACTTCAGAGGAAGGGAAACCCAAAAGGCTTCACATCCTGTCCAGTTGCCAAAAAAATAGAAAAATGCTGTGGGCACACTTCAGGTTTTTTCAGGTTAGGTCCAGATTACAAAAATGGGGCAACAGAATCATAGAATCATAGAATAGTAGAGTTAGAAGGGGCCTATAAGGCCATCGAGTCCAACCCCCTGCGCAACGCAGGAATTCAAATCAAAGCATCCCTGACAGATGGCTGTCCAGCTGCACCTTGAATGCCTCCGAGTGGGAGAGCCCACCACCTCCCTAGGTAGTTGGTTCCATTGTTTTATTGCTCTGACAGTCAGGAAATTTTTCCTGATGTTTAGGTGGAATCTGGGTTCCTGTAATTTGAGCCCATTATTCCGTGTCCTGCAAACTGGGACGATTGAGAAGAGATCCTGGCCCTCCTCTGTGTGACAACCCTTCAAGTACTGGAAGAGTGCTATCATGTCTCCCCTCAGTCTCCTCTCCCAAACCACCTTCCTTTGGAGTCAGGATGAACAACTTAAGCAAACAGAGCAAAGCCCCCTGAATAGGAACCAAAAAAGGTTGATACAGGAGCTCACAGGGTTGCTGAGTTATGCTTGGAACCTGATCCTGGGCTCAGCTGGTACTTTGCCAGGGTAAAGCTTTTCCTCTGAGTATACATATGATGGATCTCTCTGGGCACTCAAGGCCATGGGCGGTGTAAGAAAGAAGCAGGAATTCCCAGCCTTTGGAATATGGGCTAGGCACCAGAGTGGTGAAGGTGCTAGGAAAGAAAGACTCACAAGGAACAAGTAAATCCTGGGTTAACTCTTAGAGATGAGATGAAACCAAGCAGAAAGAACAAACACTTAGTGCAGACTGCCTGAGCAGAAAGAATGAACATTGAGTGCCCAAACTCCATGACAGTTATCGGGCTTGCAAGAAATGGAACAAAGTAGTTGATGATGACTCAAAGGTTGAAACCAGGGTGGGTTAAAACAAATGGAACAATAGTTTGGTGCTGGCCACTAAGTAGAAGGTGCAGGGAGGTTCCTTGCCTCTTGATTAATTTTTTCATCTAGCTTGCTATACACAGCCGCATAACCCAATCTTAACAAAAATAAAATGTCATTAAGGGTGCTCAGGTAGTGTTTGACCTGGTTGGGAGGTCGGAATGCATCAGGATTGGACCATTATTTCTTTCCAGGACTTCTGGTTGGCTAATTCAAAGCTACACTCATGGGTTAGTCAGTGTGTGGTGGCATAGCAGTCGTGTAGGCATTTACATGTCCAGATTAGGGAACAACCTTATTTAATTTAATCAAGGAGGAAGCAGGTACATTCCATGTCTCCTTTAGCTCTGCCATGGTTCCTGAGTCAACGTTATTTCTGGCAGCTCCCAGACCATGCCTTCCAGAACAAAATGGTGGGCAGGTGGATTGCTACTTTACCTTGAGGCTGAGAAGAGGGGTGTGTGTTTAACACTGCATTATTCATGCACCTCCCCATTGGCCATTCAGCTTGTCCCCCACTCTCTCCCTCATGCAGCATCCCCACTAAGGGTGAATGCAAACACACACACACACACACACACACACTGCAATGGAAGAAGCAATATTCCTAATTCATCAGAAACAAGACCAGATAAGTCAGAATTTCAAACATTGGTGTGAAATTCCAATTGGGAGAATTTCGAAAGCCTTCTTAAGATGGTCCTAATTTTGAGGATCAGGTGTTCTATTTCATTGTTGCCAGTGTTCATGTTTTTGCTAAGCATTACAGTGCCTGACTAAAAAAAACATGAGAAGCTGCTATCCTGGTTCCAAAGCCAGTACCTGTCTCTTCTACCTCATGGCTTTGAAAAACAATAATTCAGTGTGGATCCTCTTGAGTTTGGACCTTCAGCAGAGATTTCTGCTGAACTGCATTAAGCTTGGATAGCAATCCAAAATATTGTCTGTGAAGGGAATGACATGTTTGGGTCTGATTTGACAGCTTGTGGATCAGGTTGCATCATTAAAATACAATCTAAATAGAGGCTATGTCACTTATTAGGGAGCAAAATTCTCATCTCCTTCCAGGTTTAGGAAGGTTAATAAAAGCACTTCATTATCCATAGAGTGTCAAATGCTGAGGTTCACTTTTCAGCAGCTAAGAAAACCATTACCAAGTATGAATACTAATGTTTAGTTTGCATCAGGAGACAACCTATTGATTTTTGCCTTATCATCAGTGTGTACATTTGTCCCTCTCCTTCATTCTGAGATCCTTTAAAATATTTGAAACATGTCAGCCAATTCCACCTTCATTCATTTTCTCCATACTCAGCATAACAAATTCCTTCAATATCAAATAACTGCAGTCGAGACCCTACATTTTCTTTGTAGTTTTTCTGTATGCAGATAATTTTATTGATTTGTGTATTTGTTTTAGGAATTTATATACCTCACCTTTCAATGGGTTCTCAGGGCAGCTTACATAAAAATAAAATAAAAATAAAAATTACAAGAAAAAAGCAACAAAAAAAAATAACCACCACCAAAAACCCAATTTAAAACAAAAACTATCAAATTAAAATCAACACAATTTAAAAGAGCAGCCTAAAATTGATCAGTAGATATAAAACTATTTGGCATTAAAAAATCCTGGGAAAATAAAAAGGTCTTTTGTCCGGTGGAGAAATGACATCATAATAGGACCCAGTGAGTCACCACTGACACCCTTTCCCCAGTACAGTAGCCATCCACCACTCCTCAGTTGGTGAGGGTACCCAATGAAAGGCCTCTGCTGAAGATCTTAGCATATGGGTACGGACATGTGGACAAAGTCAGTCTTTCAGGCATCCTGATGCCAAGCCAAGAAGGGCATTAAACATCTAAACCAGTAAGGAAGGGTTACAAGATAATGGACTGAACCCAGACTTAGCTATACTTAGAGGAGACCCATTGAAATTAATGAGATCTAATTTAGTCATAACTTAAGTCCCATTAATTTCAGTGGGTCAGCTCTAAGCATGACTGCATGAGAAGCACTTTGAATGCTCACAGACACTGTATGGTAATTTAACTTTTTATTATTATAATGGCATGGGAAAGAGGCAAAAACATACCCCATCTTGAAGCACCTGCTATTCCTCTGAGAGCAGAATTGAGAGACCGTGAGAAGAGGAAGATTGTGATGGACTGCATTAGAATTAGACAAATTCATGGGGCTAAGGCTATCCATGGCTACTAGTCATGAGAGTCACATATTACTCCAGTACCAGAGGCAGTGTGCTGTGAAATATCAGTTGCTGGGAAACCTAAGTGGGGGGGGGGGTTGCTATTGGACTATATCCTACTTCCGGGCTTCCCAGAAACAGCTGGTTGGCCACTGTGGGAACAAAACGCTGAACTTTGTTCTTCTAACTCAGCATGACTCTTCTGTTCTTTAACTCCCAGGATTACAGCTTCTAATTTTCCAGAAATTGACAATTTTAACTAAACCACATGAAATCAAGCACAAAGAAAGGTACTGATTTGTTACTTTAAAGGAGCAATTTAGGGATTAGTGTTGTAGAACCGCAGTGTATTTTACCAATTTTCTTTAAGGAGTGATTATGAAAAGCTCTAGTTAACAAAAGTGGAATCTTCATTTCCAGATTTAAATTCTGCTATTTACCTATCTCTATTTACTGAAGTTCATTTATGCTTGGCCCATCTCTAGAATTATTGAGACAAAATATGGCATTGAATAGTTAATATATTTCATTTTTGGAATGAATCTCATGCCACAAAGCCCATTTCAACAGTGTTTTTGAACTCACAGAGAAGTCATTATTTGTTGCAGCACTGCTGCTGGCTAGGAAATTGTTCTCTTGAGATTGTGTGAGTTTTCTTTCTTCCTCAATTGTCTACTTCGTTTGGCCAATGCTATTACCAGATTTCAAAGGCTGAAACTTTGAAATGAAACCTGCACTATATTGCAGAATGCTAGAGATCCGCCGCTGTGTTCAGAGACCTTCCCTTTCTGCATAAGAACCTCCCTTTCTGTGATGAGCAATACCCAAGCTGACACAGAATTTATTATCTGTAATATGGTAGCAGTGGGAAGGGGTAATTGGATTTAAGCCAATGCCTGCTTTTCCTCTGAATTACTCAAAGTTCTTGAGGTTATCTGATCACATTTTTAATGTATTGTATTTTTAATAAGTTAATAATACAAAAAAAAGTGGTGTGGGGGAGAAATGGGAAGGGAAAGAAGGGGAGAGTTCTGGGGGATGGGGGGAAGAGAGAGAGGTGTCTTCTGTCTTGTGTTTGTTGAGGATCCAAGTATGTTGAATATAAGCTTCAGTGGACATAGGTGGTCTGTAGGCAGTCCAGATGTTGATGTTGTATGTGGCCCATACAGGGTTGTCAGCAGAAGACAGCTAGCTTGTAAAAGGATTAGGTAGTCAGCTCTTCATTCCACTGGTGAATCGATGGTGGTATGTTTTCTTTCCAACATTGCAGCACCAATTGCTTGGCTATCAGAAAGCTATAGATGATCCATTTCTGACATCTGGGAGCAAGGTCCCAACCAACTGGAATGTAACTCGTCATCACTTGCGTATCTGTGAAACAAAATGATGTTTCTACTGCTAAGTATATAACCATACAGACCTCAATCTGAAATGGGGCAATGATTGGGCATTTCATCATTAGATGAGTAAGGTAGCCTACCACATAATCTGATCAATTTTCTCCCAGCTCAGCTTCAATACCAGAAGTGAGCCAGCCTAGAAAATCCTTAAGGCAATGCAGTGTAGCCAGGTAACACAGGGGTAGGAATGTATGGATTTTGTTAAATCCGTTCCTTCTGTGTTTCACGAATTGTCAGGTGTCTTTTGTTCCATCGTCTGCTCTTTGACAGAATCGGATTGTTTATAGGATAATTTCATTTGTTTGCAAATGTGCATTAGTGCAAGTGCATATTAGTGTAAATCCCCCCAAAAGTGGGGGGGAAGGGAAACTGGTCCACGTCTGCAAAATCAACACAAATCAGAAAAAGCCAGTCCATTGCAGAATCCAGAGGTCAGGTTCACAGAAATCCAATCTCATTTGAATCCATTGTGAATTTCTCCAACATCCCTATGATGTCATGGTATCTTGCATGGTAATATTATTTCCATAGTATGCTTGTAGATTACATTTTCAGAAGGATGTCCACCATTTGGAAAGAACAATTATTGTGGGCTTGTTTTGTAAACTCTTGACATGGGAAACAGGCAGTGGGAAGAGGTAATTGGATTTAATCCAGTACCTACTTTTTTTTCTCCATTACTCCAAGTTATTGTAGTTATCTAATCACATTTTAAAAATTGATTGGATTCTTATGGGAGAATCCACCTGCATTCTTCTCCTAAACAGATAAAGTCAGACCTGTTAGTAGTAGGTAATTGACTGCCACAGCCATGGCACTTTAAAAATGGAGTGTGCTGCATTATAGGAATGTGGGAGAAAAAGAAGAAAATGATTTAATAAAACAAAGATGCAACAAATGAGAAAGCAGAAAGGACTTACAAGATTATCTGAGGTGAAAAACTCTTCTGAGAAAGTTCCGTATGACAATGCTGCTGTCATGGCAGTCAAAAGATCTGAAGAAATGTGGTAGGGCATTGTCTGCTGCTCAATGCATACCCAAAATATATCTTTCCCCTTGAGTGGGAAGCACATGAGCACCAGTGCCTGAGATTTAGTTCTAAAAAGTTTCTGAATTATGAAGTGCAGAACCCATATCAGCCTTGCAGAGAATGACAAAGAACCCACTTCTATCCATCAAAACAGAGAAAGTTTATCAGAATGTCCTTTTCAACAACAGCATCCTCCACAAATTTCCTTGGTTTTTTTTTTTTTTAAGTTTTAAATTTTATTTCTATATAAAACAAACACATAATATAAAACATATAACAATTAACAAAACAAAATAGACCTCCGATTTTCTTCTACAGCAAATATAGGTAACAATAACTTTTCTTACTCGATAATCAGAATGAGAAATCTCTTTCTTCCCGTTGTTCCAAATTCACTTATTACTCCATAAACCCACAAACAAATCATTATTTTCCAGTCTCTGCAAAAAGTCAATTAGAGGTTTCCACTCAACAATAAACATGGATGTTGTCCTTTCTCTGATTAATGATGTGAGTTTGGCCATCTCTGCCAGCTCCAGCATCTTGACCAACCGTTCTTCTGTCGTAGGCACTGCTGGACCTTTCCATTTCTGTGCATATAGTAATCTTGCTGCCGTTGTCACGTATAAAAATAAAGTTCCATACCTTCCTTCTAGCTGACTGTCCATTATTCCCAATATAAAAGCCTCTGGTTTCAATTGAAAAATAATCTTTCAAATCTTTTGCATTAATAAATGAATTTCAACCCAATTTTTTTTAGCTTTCTTACATGTCCACTACATATGATAAAAGGTTCCTTCCTGTTGTTCACATTTCCAACATATATCTGATGCACCATTATACATTCTAGCCAATTTCTCCAGAGACAAATACCAACGATACATCATCTTATAAAAATTATCTTTAAGACTAGAGCATAATGTAAATTTCAAACCTTTTAACCACATATTTTCCCATTGTGTCATTAATATATTATAGCCAAAATTTTGAGCCCATTTTATCATACATTCCTTCACTTGCTCTTCCTCAGTTTCAAATTTCAACAAAAGCTTATACATTCTTGAAATAAGATGTTCATCATTTAGACATAATTCCCTTTCAAAGTCAGATACACTCTGTTCAAAATCATACAACCTTTTATCAACTTTAAACCTTTCTACAATCTGTAAATAGGAAAACCATTGACATGTATGACCTCCTTTTGTCAGTTCTTCTCTTGATTTTATTTTACATTCATCTTGGGAGAATTCCAACAAATCACGATATGTCAACCAATTGTATTTACTTAACATTTCTCTTCTATGATGGGCTTCTTGTGCTGATAACCACAATGGTACTCTCTGACAATGTTTATATTTATTCCTAGGTTTATATTTATTCCAAATTTTCAAAATGGCACTTCTAACACAGTGGTTATTAAATTCTGCATTCACTTTAACTTTATCATACCACATGTACCCATGTCATCCAATTTCCTTGGTTATGACAAGAAAATATGGGATTAGCTACCGCAACAGTATCATCAGGTGGGCAAATTCAATAAGTCAGAACTCAGTTCCCATTGAACTAGGAGTGCGAGTGCAATCTACACACCAGTGAAGCATTTTACTGTTGATGTTAATGTGGGAGTCACTGATTCTTGAAAAGGTCTGCAAAAAAAGCCCCCCTGGTGTTCCTATTCTGTGTTTTTTAAAACAAACAAATGGAAACAAAAACACAAATGACATTAAAGTATATGTTTGTGCAAACAATAAACAAAACAAAACAAAAACACAGGGAAAAAATAATACACACACAACACACACACCATTATATGCCCTCTATATTGAGGCCTTTAACTCAGTGTATGGCGGGGTGGTTGCTTTTTTTAAATTTGGTCTCACTGCATTTCCTGTTTTATTTATATGTTTGTTTGCTTTTAAATTCAGGTTTTTAAATGTTGTATAATGGTTTTATTGTATATTGTATTATGTGTTTTTATGGATTGTTGTGAACCGCCCAGGGAGCTTCGGCTGTTGGGCGGTATATAAATAGAATTAATAATAATAATAATAATAATAATAATAATAATAATAATAATATATGTTTGTGCAAAAGACAAAGGAAAAATATAGAACTGGATAGCTTAAAAAAAATAATAATACCTGCCTGCTGCCCTGGGGAAATTTAGTCTTCACTCATTCTGAAAAAGGGTACTTTGGGAGTGTCCTGTTGAATATGCAAAAAATTAGTTATCCTTTCTTCACTCATTTACCTCCACCTCCTTTACTGATCGCCTTCAAGTGATTGTCTTCAAGTAATCTCCCATCTTTTAGAATCCATGCTTTAGAATCAAACTCTGGGAGTTCCATGGATGGCTTTGTACTTAATGAATTGAGTTTTTGCCAACATTTCAAACTCACTTTTGGGAACTGATTCTTGAGGTATCCCATGCTACCGTACTCAATCCTACTCCTGAATATGCCTGCTAGCAGTAACTGTGTGCAATCTTGCTTGCTTGCATTCTGCCCTTGTTCCACATAGCCCCTCCCTTGCCACGCGTAGCTGTGGCGGGGGGGGGGCAAATTTGCAGGCGGGGAGAATGACGATCAGACCATAATGATCTGATTACTATCCACCAATCAGGAGGCAGAGTAGGTGAGATGGAAGAGACGATATTAGGCTTGCACCCACCATTTTCTGCCTCCTTTCTAAAGCAGCTGTGGAGGAGAGAGACCTGCAATGAGTTGTCGCTTCTGGCTAAGTTGCCCAACTTGGATAGTTGTGCTGAGTGTGAGTGTGTGCAAGAGGGGGAGAGAGATTGCTTTACCTTTCATTTATATTCACTCCATTTTCTTTTCTTTTGTCCTTTTTTAGTGTTGCGCTGTGTGTGTGTGCGATAGAGGGGGGTGTACTTTTAGTTCTGCTTGCCATGATTTCAGGCTGTCTCTGCAGCAAGCCTCTGCTTGCTGTGGGGCATCTTGCCAGCGATTCCGCTTCTGACAGTGACTGGGCCTTCCCTCGTCTTTGTGCTGCCCATCGGTTTGCGTAGGCCCACACTGTAAATCCGCTTGCTGCAGTGCTCCCAGCCAGGCCTTGTTCCTTCCCTCCAGTGTGACCCTCTCCTTCCTCTGGAGCTCTTCCAAGGAGGGCCTCTGTTTCCCCCCCCCCCCATGTTATCACCACAACTCTCCCATTGTCAGGCTTGGTTATTACTCGGATAAGTAGGCCCTTTTCTTTCTGGGACATGCTGGCTCAGCCTGGCCTGGTTATTACTTGGATGGGAGACTCCTCCTCTAGTTTCCTGCATTGAGCAGGGGGTTGGACTTGATGGCCTTGTAGGCCCCTTTCAACTCTATGATCTGTGAATCTAGGTCTAGTGGTGGGGCCGAGCTGGAGCCGGCTGAGGCTCGTTCTGGGCTCCCCCACCGCGAGCAGCAGTGGCCTGATCCCGCTCTTCATAGCGGCGCGGAGCGTGTCCACTGCTGCTGCCGCCGCTGGAGGACCCCACCGCCCCCACTGCCGTCGCCCTACCTGGTCCTGCGCTCTGGCGTGCCTCTGCCGCCTCCGCCGCCTGCGGAGCCACTGCTCCGGTGCGCTGAAGCCCCGCCCGCGCTCTGTTTTGGCGCGGGGAACCATGGCAACAGGGCTTAAACAGCCCTGTTGCCATGGTTCCCCCCCACCAAAAACAGAGTGCAGGGTCCCGTCGCGTCACTTCCTCCGTGCTGGAAGTGACGCGACGGGACCCTGCGGACAGGGAAGACAGGCTCTCCGCTCGGCGGAGAGCCCAGGTAAGGCTCGTGCACGTGGCTGAGCAGCCCGTCGGACGCGAGCAGGCCCAGTTCTGGCCTTGCTCCTGTCTTTGGGCTGCTCAGCTACATCCCTAGCAACAACCCCATTCCTTGCTTACTGGCCCCCTGCTGGTCTGAATTGGGTATTGCAGCAGGGCATTTGGAATTTATTTGCTTTCTCTGGTAGGGAGGGGGGTTTCCCCCTTTGAATCTTACTTGCTGGCCCCCTGCTGGTCTTGATTGGAAATTTCAGCAGGGCATTTGGAATTTACTCGCTTTTCTCTGGTAGGGAGGGGGGGTTTCTCCCTATTTGACTCTGCGATATCACTAATTGTTCAATTATTATCTTAGGTCATTATGCTGATTAAGAAGGGCAGGGGTGGTAAGAAAGGCAAAGGACCTGCTCCCAGGCCTGTTGCTTAGCGTCCTTTGCAGCCACCACCTTCTCCCACACCTAAGGCTGGGGCGGGCCGGCCAGTTCAACCCTGATCAGCTTGTTGGGAATTCCTGTCTAAAGAATCCTGCAGTAAGCCAGATTGTGATTTCAGACATGCCTGTGCAGTCTGTAATGGAAATCAGCCCGTCCCCGCCGCCTCTTGCAACTGGGTGTGAGGATCTAGGGGTCGGCCTAGAACAGGTGCTGGGGCCGGAAATACACAGGGAGCTTTTGGTTCAGCTCCGTCAAAAGGGGCCCACCCCAATTAATTTACTATACTTAGATCGATTGTTGGCAAATACCCACGTCGCGAAGATGCAGTATGTCTCCATGAGGGGTTTCATTTTGGTTTTCATATTTTCAAGGCCCCAGACTGCACAAGATGGCTCGGAACCAGTCTTCCATGGCTGCCTTTCACTCCATTGTCCTTCAAAAATTTATGAGGAGGTGGAGGTCAACTGGGCCCTAGAACCCTTTCCGGCTTTGCCTCTCCCCAATCTCAAGGTTTTCTCCTTTGGGTGCTGTCCCAGAGAAGGCACCTGGTGAATTCCACCTTGTACATAATTTACCTTTCCCTAGGGGTGAGTCAGTCAATGATGCTATCCTGAGCATCTCTGCTCAGTGCGTTACGCATCATTTGATTCGCTGTTGCTATGGTCCGCACCCACGGGCCTGGCGCTCTCATGGGGAGGTGTGATATCAAGGCAGCATTCTGCCTGCTTCCAGGTTCATCTGGATGTTGTAGACTTGTTAGGTTTTGTCTTTCAAGGACAATTCTATGTCGATAGGGCAATGCTGATGGGATGTTCAATTTCCTGTTCGGCATTTGAGCGTTCTAGCACATTTTTGTATTGTGCTCTCTGTGCAACGATTGGACTTTCCCAGGTTGTGCATCACCTAGATGCTTTCTTGTTCGCTGGAACAACCCCTTCTGGTCATTGTGATACCTGATGGACCAATTTCAGGCTCTGGCTGATGGGACCAGGTGCCCCTTTAGCTGGTGAGAAGACCGAAGGTCCATCCGCTCGGCTGACATTTGGGGGGGGGGGGTTTGAACTAGATTCTGTGAATAGTCCGCCTGTGGATGGAAGAGCTCTCTGATGCTGTGGTACACTTTGGGTGCGATAATCAGGCCACGGTACAAGTAGTGAATTCTCTGTCTTCTTGGAATGACAGAGTGATGAGGCTTGTTCACATTATGACTTTGTTGTGCCTCCGCCATAACATTTTGTTCAGGGCATGTCACGTCCCCGGTATGGACAACAGCATCGCCGATGCTTTGTCTAGTAACCAACTAGATAGATTTCGTGCGCCAGCCCCCTCATGTACTGATTGTGAATTTGGGCGGGAATGATTTAGGCTTGCTGAAGAGAAAGGCCTTGATTAAGCAAGTGTTGACAGACCTTGCTGTGGTGCAGGCTTGCTGAAGAGCAGGGCCTGGATTGAGCAAGTGTTGACAAACCTTGCTGTGGTGCAGTATCATTGGCCAGGAGTCTGGGTGCGCTGGTCTAATATACTGCCACGTTTTCATTGGCATTATGCCATGTCTCACCAGCGGCTGCACAAGGCAGTGCACAAGGTGAATGGGCAGATAGGTAGGGGCCTTGGAGGGAGAGGCTTTACGATACCTCATCCCGGCATTTCCTTGGCCAGGAGGGAGCTGTATAGAAAGGATGGGGTTCACCTGTCAAATTTTGGGCTGGACATCTTCTTGGAGGATCTGCAAAGGGCCCTGCTTGGATTTCTTCTGGCAGGTGGGGGAGAGGAGACTAAGTAACCTTGTCTCTCTCTGTGGTGGTTAAGTGCGGGATTAGGCAGTTTTAGGGGCTCGGTGATCATCCTATGGCACCTTTCAGGTGAGAGGTGTGCCCGAGGCTCGGGACTGCGGAGATAAGGCATGTCTCTGAGGTCTTCCTACTTCACCTGCTGGTACCTCATGGTCCGGTTGAGGCTGACTGCAGGAAAGACCTTCCAGCACTGTGTGGTGTTAAGCAAGGAGGGGATGACTTGGATGCCGTCACCCTCCTTGCTGGATGTTTCGCCCTATAGCAATGGTGACCGGCTGATAGCCAGTGTAATTAGCACCCGCACTTTTTATCCCTTCGTAGATCTCCAATTGATGTTATTCAATAAATGTGGCCCTTCATTTTACCACCAATTGTACCCTACAACCATGTCTGACTCGTTATTTCTCCTCTACGCACGCAAATACATTTTGTTGTCAATCAGCATTATTTGTGCATTTGTAACATAGCGTTTGGTATATATTATCCATAAACCTTGTATAATTAGTTTGATGAGGGGAACTAATATGTGACTAGAAAGGTGTTGCATAGACCATACCTGGGGGAAAAGATAATTTTAGGCTTGAAAAAGCCAAGATTTTATATTTTGTCCACTCCTGACCTTGCACAAGCAATCATTCAGTGACACCAGCATAAGTCCCCACATCATGGAGGTAGTGTAACTTTCCAGCAGGAGGTATTGCCATACTCATGTTTGCTGCATTTAAAAACAATTGTGGGAGGATGTGTGGCAAGACTAAAGAGGCAGAACACAGACATTTCAAAGAACTAAAGATGATGGAAGGCAAAAGCAAAGGATTCAGGAAATATCAAATAGGATATTTTTACTGAATAAGCAGATAGTGTGTCTGGTGTCTGCCACTTCTTTATTTGGAAAGGGCTGCAGATGTTTGTACATTAGGGCAGTATCAGTAGTGGAGTGTTCAGAACCTCTGAAGGTTTTTTTAAAATATTTTTTTTTAATTCACAAAATGGGATGATCTAGCTAAAGTTAATTTTTATTAAGTCCCACTAAAGTAAACCTATACAGAATTACAGAAGTAATTCAGAATACAGAATTACTTGGAAGTAATTACTTGGAAGGAAGGAAGTCACAGTCAGCTCAATGGGTCTTACTTATGAAGTAGATATGAATAGGATTGTGCTGTTATGTTAGTTAACCATTAACCTGTTCCACTGACACTATGAATGATTACAACACAATTCTGTGCCTATTTTCTTGGAAGTAAGTCCCTCTCTGTTAAATGAGTAATAACTAACTTCAGTGTTGTCAGGGCTTAGATATAGAATTATTTCCATATTAGTTCAAAATGTAGTATTTAGAACATTATAAAAATGTGAATAAGATTATGCATAAGATAACTAGTTAAAAAACAAAGGAATTTGTAAGGGTAATAAGTCCCATTTGAGTACATGATTGAGAAGGTTGAGAGATTTCCCACTCCTACTCATTTTTTACAAACTTTTAGCTTGATAAGGGAGTTTTATTGTGAGCTTCATTGCTGAAATAATACAAAATTTCTGAACATTTAAGGTTTATAGAAGCATGTTTAACATTTATTATCTTTCTTTCATGCTTTCCATACTAGTAAATACTTCCACTTAAAAAATGAATCTATTTTTCATATATATCACATCTGTTGTATACAATCAGATTCAATTACAAACAAGATCCACCAGTTAGTATCCTGTTTTACTAAGCATATAATAAATATATACCATGAATACTTAAATCCATAATCAATTAAACACTGAATCAGTCCAACTAATTCCTTCTACCAATTCAATATCAAAGACAGCTTTGCATCTTAAACAATTCCAGTAAAAAAATTAATATTTACAAAGGGACATTCTTATTAAACATTGATTCCAATAACATTCACTGGTTCCCATTTTCATAATAGGTGCTGGCCTGTGGATCCGGGAATAAAGAGGTGAGATGTCATTCTAGGGTTAATTAAGGGCTATAGCTTTTAAAATTGGTTTAAAAGGATCTACAGTGAGTTCATTCTGCTCTAATTAATTCCTCATTCCCATCTCCAGTATAGGGTATAAACACTTGGGCTGAAAAAGCAGATGCCAATTCACTACCACCCTTGATTCAGGTTGACCCCACTCTGGCTCCAAGCCCAGGATCAATGTAAGAACAGCTCAAGGCTCTTCACATTCCAAGATGTGTTGAGGGAGGTGAATCAGCCCCCTCCACAAGCTCATTAGCCGCTTGCTTCATTACGCGGGTGAGTTAGGCAGACTCTTAGCAGGTTTCAGCCTTTGTCCACCCAAGCCACATAGCATACAGGTGGCTTGGGGAAGCAAGGGGTGCTTCAAGGTGATCACCAATACCCTGTTTCCTATTAGTCCTCTTTATTGGTGAGGGACCATGGCTCAGTGTGATAGAACACCTGCCTTGCACGCAGAAGGTCCCACGTTCAATCACCAGCATCTCCAGGTAGGGCTAGGAAAGAATCCTGCCTGAAATAAGGAGCCCCTACCAAAGGAAATGAGGTAGGTGGCTACTAAGAAAAGGGCCTTTTCTGTTGTGGTACCGCAGCTGTGGAATTACCATCCCAGAAAGGCTGTCTAGGGATGTGTGAGATTTTTGTTCAGGGGGTGGAAGTCCGGTGAAATCGCCGGACTCGACCCCCTGAACTCTGTCCCACCTACCTGCTTCCCCGGCTCGACTTGCATTCTTCCGAGCCAAGCCAGGGAAGCGACTTCCAGGTTCCTGGCCAGCTGATTTTTATGTAGAAAATGCCGTAAGATACACCAAAAATGGCTGCAATTTGTGCAAGTTATGCAAATTTCTGCTGCTTCTAACGTATCTTAAACCATTTTCTACATAAAAAGTGGCCCACCGGGAACCCGGCAGGCCACCCACCACTAGTTGTGCCCTTTCCGGCACCAGGTGAAGACCTCCTTATTTTCCCAGGCATTTTAGTCTTTTAGTTTCTGTTGTTTTAAATCTGTTACTGTATTTTAAATCTTTGCACTGGTGCTAGGCTTTCAACTTGTATACTGTATTTAATCATGTGGCATTTTATGGTTCTAATTATTGTGAACTGCCCAGAAAGCAACGGCTTCTGGGCAGTATAAAAATGTAATAAATAAATAAGGTGTGAGGGGAGGTGCCAAGAAAATGGTGAGGCAGGGCTTGGGCTGCTATATGAAGGGGGGGGTGTCTTTTGAGTTTAACCAGCAAGTGGTTTCAAGGGGGGCAGAATGAAAGATTTAGAGAAGTTTCAAGAGAAAGGAGAAATAAAGACAAAGTAAGTATATTTACCTTGTTTCAGAGGAAGGGAGAACACAAGGGTCCAAGGTAACAAAAAATGTTTGTGGAATCTTTTTAGATCTCCTGATCTCTTAATTAGGAAATATGTTTTCTTTTAAAGGCAGCTTTGCAGACACTGACCTCAACATCACGTTTTTTCTCCCTTCCCCAAACCTGGTTTTGATTTTGTTTTACATCTTCCCTGATGAAGATATCTGGAGATCTCAAAAGCTTGCACATTTTTTTGTGATCTTTCAGTTGTTCTACTAAAGGTATTACACTAATATGGATTTTGGAGTTTTTCTTATGGTCAGCATGGCTACCTTTGCTGTGTGTGTGTGTGTGTGTGTGTGTGTGTGTGTGAGAGAGAGAGAGAGAGAGAGAGAGAGAGAGAGAGAGAGAAATTTGGACAATACTGAACTTCACTGTTCTACAGCAGGACCCTACCCTGGAAGAAGAGCATTTTACATCAGCCTGAAGCTGGGACTTTATTCTCTGAGTGTTTGTCCCCTCCAAGTACTAGGTAAAGCTACCCAATTTGGCTTCAATTGATTTCATTTTTAACCTAGTACAGCTTCAAAAATTATCTCCAGCTTGGTTAATATAAAAACTGCCTACTTTCTCTCTCTGGTTCACTGGTAAAAGGAGCCTGTGTGCTTTGTCCAGGATGGAAACACTTGTGAGAAATAGCTGGATGTTATATTTCCAAAATGGGGGATCAATCATTTCCCCCTTTTTTGCTCCCAGCAAGCCTAGGGGCAGCTCCAGGTCCAACCTGTAACCATCCCATGACCTGCAGAGCCTAATTTGAATGTCTCCAGAGCCCTCCCCCCCTTCATCTTGGGACACTAAACATGCAGACACTGTGACTTCACCATCAGAAAACTTTCTCCTGCGTTGCTTCCAATCTCTGGAACATGCTCCTGCTGGAGCTATGACTGGTCCCCACATTCTCTGCTTTCAGAAAGCGGGTCAAGGCACTTAAAAAAAAAACACATGGCTTTTTAAATGGTTGTTATGGTTTTTAAGATTTTTAAAAAGGTTTTACTATGTCCTTATTTGTTTGTGATTTTTGGTTTTTGTTTGTTTGTTTTAAATTTTCTTGTATGCCACCTTGATTGGGTTTTTTTTCTAGAAAGGTGATATAGAAATGTTTTAAATAAATAAAATTAAAACATCAGGGGATGTTTTTCTCTCCCCTATTCTCCTTCCCTAACCTGTGTGTGTGTGTTTTTTTACCTGATGATAGGATCTGGATATCTCGAAAGCTTGCACATTTTCTGGGATCTTTTGGTTGGCCATATAAAGGTATTACACTAATATGGGTTTTGTGTCAAAATGTACCCTGAACAAGGGGATTCAAAATCATGGGCTATCCATCCAAAATTCTGTAAGGTTCTTTCCTGAGATACAAAAATATAGAGAAGAGAGTATACCTGAGCAGGAGCATCAAGAGGAGAAGGGTGTAGAAAGCATAATAAGAACTGTGTTGTGTCGTGCAAGGGGATCTATAGCTAAAACCCTGCTGGAAAGGAAAGGAAGTGGGAAACAATGCTGGAAAGAAAGACAAGAATTTATATCTAGTGAATGCTAATGTAGAATAATCTCGTAAATCTGAAAAAAATTGAAATGCTTAGCATTACTCTCCTCTCCTGGAAAACACATCAAGAACTGTGCCATTCTAATTGCCATTTGCATGATAGATTACATTTGGTGAACCTTTCACCAACTGGGAAATTAATTGTTGCAAAGTGATCTGGAGAAAAGAGACAAAGTAATTTAACAAATCATGTATTGCAATAATCTTCCACATCATTAGGTACAGGTGTCTCTTGTACAAATGACTTGTCTTAATGCAATGCATAACCTTCATTTCAACATAAATTTAAAACAATGAGTTCAGAATTTTTAACGTGTGGTATGCCAGTGCTACTAACAAGACAACTACCATCAGAAACATGAAATCACTTAATGTACCTAGGAAGAAATAAATGTTTGATTACTGCTGCAATCTTTCTCTTATTGCTATAGCTAACAGAATTTATTTACACCATCAGGAATACTAGAGAGCTAATGAATTGTCTGAACTCTTTTCATAGCTTTACCAGGATGACTCTGTATTATTCTAGACATCTTAGAACAAGGGAGTTCAAATCAAAGTAAGGACCTAGAGATGCTTTAGAATCTAAGGTTTAGTGGCAGTCTCTTTCATCATTTGTGCAGGAGACCACTTATGTGAATGGTATAAGGTATAAGCCAGGAGATGAAATATAAGCCACAACAGTTCTGTGGATTGAGAAGTTACCTTTTTGAGCTTCAAAGGTAAATGTTTTCACAGCAGAAATCTTCAGTGCTCTGCTATTTGGGAAAGTAATCAATTACTGCGAACAAAGACAATAGCTATAAGCAATTTGTGAAATACTCCATAGAGCAGCCTTCCCCAACCTGGTGCCCTCCAGATGTGGATGCATTGCAGTACAATTCCCAACATCTGCAGCCAGCATGGGGAAGAGCTAGTTGCGGAAGGCGGTCTACACTATCCATTCAAGGGATCACTGGTTCTAGACCTGAGATAATAATATGAAAATGTGGAGGAAATGTGGGGCTGGCTGACCCACCACACCCCCACCCTTTCCTACCCCAAAGGACCCAAGACCCCCAGAGATCTCAAGGTACCAGATTGCCAGCCTCAGCTATCTGCAATCCTACTTGAATCTCTGTTCAGGGACTTGCCTTTTCTCACTGTAACTTGGATTTAGATACTGAACTAAGCAGAGCGACCACAAACACCATGTGGGGTAAAACTAAGAGAAGGTTTATTCAGGTAGCATTTTACAACAAGAATAGAGAAATGAGAGAAGCACAAAATAAAGAGACACTTTGGTACAAAGTAAAGCCGCAAAATAACAAAACCTACTTCTTTATATCTCTCAGGCACACAACTCTGTTACCTGGGGGTCAGTTCTCTTCTAGGGTTAGATCCAGCACAGCCTTGCTGCCCGGGAGGACTACTTCACCTACCTGAAGGTCCGAGATGGGTAGCCCTCCTCAAGGCTTGCCTTTACCAGAGCCCTCATTCAGCTAATTTCACCAGGAGCTACCTGCGGTCGGATCTTGAGGCCACCCGAAGGCTTGGGCCTCTCCTTGACTTACTGCCATTGCTCCAACAGCCGGCAGCCATGCGATGACCAAAGACAAAAGACCAAAACCCACACATTGGGAAATATACCTTCCCCCCCCTCCCCTCCTTTCTGTAGCTTTGCTGCTTCTTAGCCAATCAGGATGAACTTCACCTGGCCAGGCAGGGAGGGGAACTCATGACTTACTGGGCCTGAACTACATTTGCATTGGAAAGCCGTGTCTCCGGCTCTTCAGGACTTCCAGGTGCCATCGCCTCCTCCCAGCCTTACTTGGTTTACACATGAAGAGGCGTGTGCGTGTGTGTGTGTGTGTGTGTGTGTGTGTGTGTGTGTGCAGGAACCCTCAAAGGCTCTTTTCTCCACAGAAAATAACAGATTACTTAATGGAAGTTCACTGTAGGTTCTATAGCCAATGTAGGAAATGGAGATTTCAGTGGCATGGGTTTCAAATTTTGCACCTGATTAAAGACCAGTCTTTATCTCCTGGTCTGCTTGCTTTATGCTACTACAGCACAAAAGGCTTCACAAGAATTAACAGAACAACTTCCCTGCAGAGGTTGCCTTCTAAACTAGACGCCCAGTACTCTAAAACAACAGTTCCAAAGAAACAGAAGAGAAGCTTGGGGAAAATGCTTAGACATTTGTAAGCTATCAAAATGCACAGTTCAGTCCTATGTTAGGTCACCCAAAAGATTCAATAATCTTTAATGGCTACTTCTGGAGTAGAGAACATTTGGCCCTCCAGTTACAGTTCGACCGCAACTCTCCTCAACCCTAGCCAGCATGGCTAATGGTCAGGGATGATTGAAGTTGTAGTCTAACATCATCTGGAGGATCACACAGATTCCCCATCTCTAGGCTATATCATTCAAGCATGAGCTGTTACAGGACCGGTGCAGGGCAGTTTGGCGCCCCAGGCAAAATAATATTTAGCGCCCCCCCTCTCCAAAGCAGCAAAAAAACACACCCTGCGCCGCCACCACCAACCTACCTTCCCCCCCGCCCTGGCTGCGGCTGCTGCTGCTGCTGCTGCTGCTGCTGCTGCTGCTGCCTGCCTCCTCCTCCTTCTCCTCCTCCTCCTGAAGTGATGCGACGTGACGCGACGGGACCCCTGCACTGTTTTTTGCCGGGGAAACCATGGCAACAGGGCTGTTTAAGCCCTGTTGCCTCCTGCCAAAACAATGCGGGCGGGGATCTGGAAGCGACGCGACGCGGAGAAGGTAGGTGACGGGGGGGTTGGGGGGTGGCAATGGCAGCGGGAGGCGCAGCGGCAGCGAGCGGGAGGGCGGGGGGAGGCGCAGCGGCGAGCGGGTGGGCGGGGGAAGGCGCGGCGGCGGCGGGCGGGAGGGTGGGGAGGTGGAGGCTTGGCGGGGGCGGCGCAGCGGCAGCGAAGAGGAGCGCAGCGTTTCCGCGCCCTCTTCAGCCACGCACCCTAGGCAACCGCCTAGTTTGCCTAGCGGTAGCACCGGCCCTGAGCTGTTATATTGCCATCAGTCATTGTTTAGTCAAATTGTAGCAATTCTTCATTTTCTTACATACCAGCTAGTCTTACATCAAATCATTCTTTGTTGCTATGGTGAATGCTGCCCCATTTGCACACCTGCTTCTGACAATTCATTTAGCATTTTAAAATGTTCATTATAGAAGGTCCAATGCTAAAACCATATGGGGTAGATTATTAACCAGTATGCTATAGACTAGGGCCCAACCAAACTAAGGTTCCAATTATCTGAAAATGCTTCTGTGTAGAAATTGCATCTCTCTCTTTTGCATTCCCCATAGCTGAAATCATGGCAGCCATTTCCATATCATTTGGCACAAGAATAATAGCCACATTCCCTGGTGTAGGGAGACTGAGAGTATGACTATTCTCATAGACATTTGCAAGTTCAGAAACGTAGTGTTTTGCTGCATATGTCATCATGATGGCCTCATTATGCCAATGCAAGTATAAGAAGCTGTAACAATTTGACATAATTATCTTAAAGGTATAGTGTCCAGGATATGATTTGTTTAGGTACTCAATCTGATGTTTCTTTACACTATTCAGAAGGTGCAAATACAATTATCTATTTAAAAAAATCAAGAGGTACAAGTGTGCTGAGATGGGATCCTGCATGGACATAAACTACAATGGGTTGGATCCAGACTTATTCATACTTAGAGCAGACCCACTGAAATCAATGGGACTTAAGTTACTCATGACTAACTTGAGTCCCACTGATTACAATAGGTCTGTTCTAAATATGAAGAAATCTGGATCGATCCAGCCCAGATATAAGCAATACAGAATGGTATGATGGGTTTGTTCAACTTCTCCTTAGCATCTGTTAAGAGTCCTATGTCAGTGGTACATGAAAGAGTTGCTAGGTGATACCTCTGCCTTTTAGTAACTTTGTGGGAGTTTGGCCCAGGATGTTCTGCAGAAGAATGCAAATAATATTTGCAAATGTGCTAGTCAAGCCCATCTAAGTGTAAATTAAATAACAGCTTTATTTCATTACAGTGTCACAAAATGTCCATACTAGTAGAATCAAAGCAGAGCACACTCATAAAGGTACACAGTTGTCAGCAGGGATGCCAGAGAAATGCACAATAGACTCAAATGAGTTCAAATTTCTAAGAATCTGACTCCCAGATTTTGTAGCAGACTGGCTTTTCCCAAGTCGCACAGATTCCACAGACTTGTGGACTTCTTAAAAAAAAAATTTTTTTTTAGTAATTTTATGCAAATTTAGTTGTAGAAAAATACGTAAAAAAACAAAAAAAAACCACTAACCAAAAATTCACATTTCCACCATAGGCTAAAGAGCGAAAATATGAATATGCATTTTAGGGGGGGATTTGCATATTTTTAGGGGATTTGTGCATTTTTGGGAGTGTGAATTTGTGCAACTCTGAATTTGTGCAAATGCGTACAAATGCATTTTCACAAAATCTGATTCCGTCAATGAACAGAATCCACGAAACATAGATGGAATGGATGTTACAGCATCCATACGTCCCTAGTCGTCAAATCCGAATCTCCAGCATTAATTCAGCTTATTGATGATATCTACCTATATGCAGATAAAACCAATAGAGCAGAGACTGAGGTTGAATTCAGGTTTCCGGTTTTATTATTTTTTTGTTATCAAACTGATACCACAAGGTATCAATTTCAAGGCTTGGCTCGATTTTATTGGAAATGTTGGTCACACTGTGTCCCCAACAAATTGCAGGGAGGGAGGGAGGGAGGGGGAAACTGACGAAAGATCCTTTGATATTGCAACAAGCCTGTTTCCTATTAGATAGATAAGGTGATAGCCTACCCAAGATTAACCCGCAGTAACCATTCTTTGACAGAATTACATGTATGCTTGTAAGAGCACAGACATACCATGTTTCTTACAAGTGTTGAACAAATGTGTCTAATCTGAAGCAAGTGTTTTAATTTAAAAAAACTGAAAATATGCATTGTTTAGCTTAGCTTTCTTGCACTATTCACAGTGAGATAGGATAAATATAGTTCTTTTCCATTTCTTTGGATACATATCATGACACATTTAAATAAGTGAATAACAACTGCACTGGATACTGCAGGGTGCTGGGAATCTAAAAACACACTGCTCTTCCATTGCACAGTTTAATCGGTTTAAGTATTCAGTTCTAGTACTTTCGTGGCTAGACAGTGGATCACCGGTGCCTCTGCTACTCTGCATCAGATTTTAGAATGACACTAAAAGCATTCAGAATGAACTATAACTTAGCAAATGATTTGGTTTCCCCCCTCTGCAGTGTCACTGAAAATAAGACCATTGTTTCCAGTTTCCATGCAACCCAAAAGCAGTTCTGATGGCAGTAGGTGTGTGGGTGAGGAGAACACAAAACAGAAACAATCCACACACCGTCTGGATGATAGAAAGTCTGTCATCAATGCTTCTGTTTTCGGTAAGTCTGCAAAAATGAAAATGAAATCGTGGGTTGAATTTTTGTGCTCCAATTTTATTTAACTTCTAAGTTAGCAACAAGTGCCCAAAAAGGTTCCCCGCCCATTGCTTTTATTTATCTATTTGGCTGGTTAGTCATTTGGTTCTTCTTTTTTTCCTATACCACCTTTCATCATTGATTCCAGGACAGTGTGCACCATATTAAAACAAAACAAAAAACACAATGAGCAAGCAAGCAATAATAATAAAGGAGCATCAAACGATGGTAACAACCACAGGAGGTGGACTTCGCAGAAGCACTTAATGCTGAGCCAAAACCACACCCCAAATTCAGAGCCCAGTTTGGAGGCAGCAAATTTGGGGGACCTTTTCAGGAATTTGTCAGGGTTTTATTTAATTGTTAAGAGGCTTGGCAGGCAGCAGCATGCCCCTATTTTAAATACTTTTTGTTGTTGTTTCTGAGGTTGCGGAAGCAGCAGAACTTTCCTAAGGCAGCTGCTATCAATCTGGCAGCCCCCATTTTCATTTTCCCAGAATGCCCTAGATGTAGCATCCTTCTGGGGCATTCAGAGGTGGAGGGGAATGGTGGCTAGCACAAAAAATGACACCCCCTCACTGGACTACCACTTCATTATCAAACAGGAGGAAAGGGTTACAAAGGCCTCTCAACACCTGAAGCTGTAGTAATAGTCTCTGTTTGCAGAATGACATCTAGCACACAACTAGGCTCTCAGTTTTCAGACCTTTGCCATGCTCTTTTTCTGCTTCTTTTTCTGTTACTTCAGATCTGTCTTCTCCTTACCACCACCACCACCACCACCACCCTTGGATCAGAAACAGCTTTTTCAAAAGGATACCTCCCCTAATGGCTGTTCCCGTGAAACACAAAACAAACCCTTTAGCTTACAACTGAAAGCAATTTAAAGCACGAACACGAACTTCTTTTGGGATTGATGCTAAATAAATGTTCAATAGTAGGAGCTATGACTTGAGATTTAATATCAGAGCAGAGCAAAGGTCTAAGGACTGGCTGACGTATTTAGTCACTTCCGGCAACTCTTTGCCTTTCATCAGGCATTGACAAGTGGTGGCTAAGAAAACCTCAAGTAATTATGGAATCAGCACAGTTATTCTATAAAGAAATATTTCAGGTGAAAAATCTTCAAAGTATGCTACACATATTTAAAAATTGTGCAGAATTACTCAATAGTGGCATTTTTGACACCTAGCACAGCTCAGTAAAATCTGTCCACAAAACACGATCTCACTTTTAATTAATTACATCTCTCTGCAAAAGAATTACACCATGGATGGTTTTTCATTTATCCTCCTTCAAAAACATTTTTTTTTAATTCTGCAGACTTCACTGTTTAAACACTACAAATTTCCTATTGTTCTAAAGGAAAAGATTGCTGTTCCCAAATGTCAAAGGAATCTCTCTCTCTCTCTCTCTCTCTCTCTCTCTCACACACACACACACACCACGCACACACACACACACACAGAGAGAGAGAGAGAGAGAGAGAGAGAGAATTTAGCACTGTGCACAAAGGGCCTCATAAAATTCTCCACCCTATTTCTGGGCAGAGAAATGGGGGGGGGGAATAATTTCACTGAAGTTCTCCAGGGGGAGGAGAAATTCTCACTAGTTGTTCTCACAGGGAGGGATCATCTCTGGTGGGGGTTGTAGCAATGTCTTTCTTTTTTCTTAAGAGTTTTTAGGTTTTTTTGTGCTGCCACAACAAGTGGCAGCAGCATCAACCGTGTTGGCCAGCTGCCCCTCATTTTGCATCTACCACAATGCAAGTGTGAGGGGGCAGTGTTGTTTCCAGCTCCAGTGAGGAGGTGGAGCTAGTGCTACACCAAAATCTATCCTCCAGTTTCCTGAAAGTTTTCTTCTCCCGTGAAAGAGGCTTCCAGTGTTGTGCCTCATTTTCACAGTGTTTTATACTGTCTTTTTTGTGGTGTTTTTGAGCTTACCTAATCAGTGTGAGGTGGCTGTGTGTGTGTTTTCTTTCTATTACGCATCTCTTCATTGCTCTGCAGTCTCCTGTGCTGCCTGTGCTTCCTGATCTGATAGGGCCCTATGGGAGGAATTACCTCAGAATTTAAGAGAGGTGCGTGAAGCCAAGGAAGCTACAGGCTGAAAGAGAGATGATTGTATGATTAAAGGCAGGACACTCACGCACACACCTTGACCACCTCCTAAGTAATGTAAACCCAAGAAACCCAAACCCAACACATGTGAATTTCTCGGAAATTTTCTTCACCATTGAATTTATTTTCAAAAGCAAAAAAATGTGGGAGAAATTTTCAGCATGGCACGAATATATATATATAGATAGATAGATAGATAGATAGATAGATATATTCCTATGCTTCTTACTGGAGGAATATCCAAAGTCGTGCAGTAGCGTTCTTCAAACGTTTTCAGCTAAAATTCATTGCCTCAAAACCATTCATGCCCAACACAGGAACAAAAATACACAAACATTGGTCTCATGCTGACATAAATGTTCTGTGAAGGGGCTTCATCCCCTTGAGATAAATTATGGTCACTGATGAAGAAAATGCTTGTGTGTGACAGGCTTCTCTTCCTTGACCCTGGAATGCCCCAACCGAACTCTCACAGAGCTTTCCTCTGAAAGAAGCATCATTAAGCAAGCTTTGACTCTGTCCCTATATAGTCTCTCTGACAGAATTTGGTGCTGCGAGGGTAATGGAAAAGTTTACTACCAGGTGAGGAAAGGGCCCAGGAATCCACCAGACTCCCTTTTGCCCTCAGACTATCTATAGAAAGATTCAGAAGGTGGTAATGCCAACATGTAATCCGTTGCTATTGTTTAATCACATATCAAATTAGGATTGCCCCCTTTTTCAGTCTGGCAGAACCTCTTTGCCTATTAACAGCTGTGCAACATACACAAATTCAACAGATGAAGCTTTTTTTTCCAAGCACAAAGATGCAGTGATGGAGGAATCTTCACCCACTGAATTTCTGTCTGTTACACAACTGATAAAGGCACATAATACCTTCTCTCTGGGCTTGTTCGCACGACATGGGAACCGCAGGGGAGCAGAAGTCCCCCGTGGTTCCCGTGTCGTGTGAATGCCGACCGGAGGTGCCCCCGCGGGAGGGCCGCACACGGGACGCATGCAAAGTGACCATGGTCAGTAGAGGGTAAGCCCCTACCGTGCGTGGCCAACCTGCCGTGCGAACAGTGGGCGGCCGTCCCGCGGGGTCCGCACAGAGGCGGCAGCCCAGAGCGGCTGGAGCTGCCGCCGCTCCAGCCTGTAGGAGCAAACGGCCCCTCTGGGCATCCCAGGCCCCCGCCCCCTAGTGCTGGGAGGCCTGCACTGCGGTGCGGGGACTGCGGGGGTCCGCCCACGCGCGTGGGGCGCAGGTCGTCTGCAGCGCCCTGCCGGACCCCGCGGATGGCCCCGTGGTGCCTCCCCCGCTATATATATATATATATATATATGTGAAGAAAAAGCATCAGTTTCCTGCACCACACACACACACACACACACACACGTGTAAACCAGGGCAATCCCAGCTAGAGGCTGAGAAACCCATGCAAATGTACATAGCTTCTTCTGATGCCCCCTGATGCCTCAGAGTCTCCCATCATGTCTTTGATGTCTCTGTCTGTGCCCAAGTATTTGCATGCAAATGCGGCCCAAGCACTCTAGTCATACTCCAAGAGCCACCTCTCCCCTGCCTAGCCCAGATGAAGTTCATCCTGATTGGCCAAAGACAGCTGGGTTACTGAAAGGAGGGGTGGGGGGAAGAATCTATATTGCCAGCTGGGGCTTTGGGGTGTTGTTGTTGTCTGCATGCGAAGAAGCGCAGGAGTAGGGCTTTTTGCTGAGGCAAGCCTTGAAGAAGACCAGCCCCCAGGCAAGAGTAAGTGCCTGGGTATTTATATAGTAAGGGACTAGTTTTGTTGTTTTGTAGCTCTACTTTGTAGCTCTACTTGTGTATACCAAAGTGTCTCCCCACCTTTTCCCCTTCCCTCATTTCCCACCTTTTGTTGTAATCTGTTTACCTTGAATAAACTTTCCTGGTTTTACCCACACGGTGTGTGTGGTTCCTCTGTGGTTCAGTGCTAAATCCAGTGTATAGACCCAGGGCAAGGCCCTGAGAGAATCAAGTCAAGACGGCAGAGCTAAGGCTGACAGTTTTGCACCTTTGATCTCTGGTCTTGAGTAAAGAACCGGTTGGCAGTCCTTTTATATATATATATATATATATATATACTTTGTATTTGGGTGTTCACATTAACAACCACCACAGTAAAATATCACCCTGTGGTGACTATCTGCATATCTTGAATCCAACTATGGTGAATGAACTTAAAATAATTTTAATGGGAGTACCCCATTTTCTCTGGGTTTGGATTTAAACAAATTAGTTTTTAAAAAATCTCCAATGGTGTCAAGCCTGTGCATACATGGGCTGGGCTTAGAACAAACGAATAAAGAGTGGGAATGTGTAGGGCAGAGTGGCTAGGAAGAAAGTGATGTGTGATCTGGATTAAGATGTCCTTGTCCTGGCACTGGGATGTGTGTGTGGCTCATGCCCAGTCATGGAGAGACCATACTGACATCAGTAATCAGAATTGCTTTAGCAAGGTAAAAGTGAAAACAAAACAAAAGGGGATTGTGAGGAGCTCCAAGAGGATCTCTCCAAACTGGGAGAATGGGCTTCAAAATGGCAAATGCAGTTCAATGTAGGCAAGTGTGTAAAGTGATGCACGTTGGGGTGAAAAATCCCAACTTCAAGTATAATCTGATCAAGGTGCTGGAGCAACTCCTCTATGAGGAAAGGTTGCAGCAGCTGGGATTGCTTAGCTTAGAAAAAAGGGGAGTAAGGGGAGACATGATAGAGGTGTATAAAAGTATGCCTGGTGTGGAGAAAGTGGACAGGGAGACATTTTTCTCCCTTTTTCATAATACTAGAACCCAGGGTCATCTCATGAAGCTGATTGGTGGGAGATTCAGGACAGATAAAAGGAAGTACTTCTTTACACAACACATAGTTAAACTATGGAATTCACTTCCACAGGATGTGGTGATGGCCACCAGTTTGGATGGCTTTTAAATTCATGGAGGAGAAGGCCATTGGTGGCTACTAGTCCTAATTGGCTATGTGCTTCCTTCAGTATCAGAAGTAGTATGCCTATGTACACCAGTTGCTGGGGAACATGGGTAGGAGGGTGCTGTTGCACTCATGTCCTGCTTGTGGGATCCTGTGGGCAGCTGGTTGGCCGCTGTGTGAACAGAATGCTGGACTAGATGGACCCCTGGTCTGATCCAGCACGGCTCTTATGTTCTTAAGCACAGACCTTTATATTATTATATATACAGTAATACCTTGGATTGCAAGTAACTTGGTCTGAGAGCGTTTTGCAAGACAAGCAAATTTTTAAAAAATTTTTTGAATTGATAAACGAGCAAGGTCTTGCAAGACAAGCCGTAGGGATGTAACCGCTCTCCTCGAGCGGGCGTAGCAGGCTGAAATCAGCCCCGCTCACGCCCGCCAGAGACTCGCTTTGATATAAGAGTGTTTTGGATTACAAGTACGTTTCTGGAATGAATTATGCTCTCAATCCAAGGTATTACTGTATATACAAAGTCATACCAGAAGAAAGCATGCTCGAGTGGTTACAAAGGTGTTAAAATCTAGCTACTGAATGGTGAGGAAACAGACTCTGAGTGACACAAAGTTCTGGCATTAGATCAGCTGCTCCAAGACTTTGGTGAAATAACAGCTGCCTCTTGCAACTTATCATTCTCCATCAGTGTCACAGGTATTTCAGAAGCCTGCAGTAGACGTCTTGCCTGCGTGCAATAGAAATGGACATGGACATATTATAGATTTTCTAAGAACCTGATTAGATTTTAATGATCCTTATGGAACTTGGAGCATGCTGTCCTTCAGTTGTCAGGAGAGCATGGAGAGCATTTTGATTGAAGCAGGCAGAAGGCAGAGGGGGAGGGGTTGATTGTGGCCCAAGTTTCACGTTTGCAGGCAGCAGTGTGCTTGAAACAGATAAGAAGCCTGCAAAGTCTTCATAACTGCTTGGCATGCTGTGGGAGCCAGGTTCAGACTGCCACGTAATTTTACTGATGTGACTATAGGAACAGAAATGCTATTGCTAAGGGTATTGTTTTTTTTCCCCTTATAGCCTCATACTGCATCACCTTCCTTGATCCTTTCTATTTCTGGAACTGTTTGTAGTGATGTATGTCTGTGTGTGGGCGTATATGTGTGCACAGATGATCTTTGTTTTAATTCATTTCGGGACTATTACATGCGAGCTCAGCAGTATACCATCTTATAAGCATTTCTTTTATTTCAGGTTTAAAGTTTTCATTATGCAGAGTTTGCTGAAGAGAACAGCCTGCCATGTGGATGTCACAGAGGCAAATCAATATAAAAATGTGGCTCCACCCACTTTGCATTAGATCAACCAACCAATTCATAAAACAGTTAAATCGTAGGTGTTTTAATAGCTTAGCTGCGCCTTCCTTTGAATTGCCTGGGTGTTACTCAGAAAATGTACTCTCAGATAATAGATAGGTATTTATTCTAAATATAGTGAGATTTGTCTGGTTTCTTCCTTGACACAAAGTGAGTCAGCAACCTCCTAGGTTCAGATGCATAATTTAACAAAAACATGTAATTGCCTGATGAAACAGCCACTGTCTCCCCTGCATGCAGCATTAATTTTAGCACAATAAAAGTATTAACAAAAGCGATCTCACACAGAATGCCACAAAATGCTTGATAGGAAACTTACATAATTTGCAGCAAGAGCCACTTATATTATTCACCTGTTTGGGTTCAGTTGGGAAAAAAATCCAGATGTTAGTTCAAAATAAGGCTCCCCCCCTTTTCTATTTAGAAATGAATATAAGTCCTAGTTGCAGACCCCTGGTCATGATGTGATGATGTAATGCTAGTGAAAACTCCTCTTTGCTTGGTGGTAGCTGTATACAGATATATTAGATAAGGATGTCATGTATCCACAGGTTTCCTCACACAGATCACCACCACTAGTAGCATAAATGAATCAGGGATGTTGAAGAGTCCTTGACTCGTGACTCGAGTCACGAGTCGAGTCACGAGTCTTTGGACCCGAGTCTCGAGTCCGAGTCCAAGTCCTTGGTCCAAAATGGTGACTCACGAGTCCCAAGTCCCAAGTCACTCCCAAAACTGACTCCACGAGTCCCTATTAAAATCAATGGGGTTTTCCCCCAACAAAATAAGGTTACTTCAGATTATGTGGCTTAAATAAATTCTAGGCACAAGTGTGCCTTTTTATTTCAAAACTCTGCAACTGATTTTGGCAAGAACAGACCAGGCAGACAAACCCAAAATAACCAGGCAGGCAGAGGAGGCAGGGAAGCCCAAAGCAGGCAGGCAGAGGCCTTTGTCTTGGATAATTCAAATTGTGGAACTGGTTAAGAAGAGACCAGGCAGGCAGAGGAGGCTGGGAACCCCAAACAGGCAGGCAGGCAGGCAGGCAGGCAGGCAGTGCCCTTTGTCTTGGACAATTCAACTGTTGAACTTGATCTTCACCGGCGATCGCACTCCTCTCCACTCCTTCTGGCACAGCCCAGGGATGTTGAAGAGTCCTTGGTCTCGAGTCCCGAGTCGAGTCTCGAGTCCCATTAAAAATATTGGGACTGGAGTCCGAGTCGAGTCAGAGGGGGGACTCAGTCCGACTCACGAGTCGAGTCCTCGAGTCCGAGTCCCCATCCCTGAAATGAATGCAGGAAGTAGGAAGGGGAAATCCTCAGATGTAGGAAGAAAAGCAGATGCAAACCCCACACTCATGGGAGGGGCCATAGCTCAGTGGTAGAACACATGCATTGCATGCAGAAGGTCCCTGGTTCAATCCCCAGCATCTCCAGATAGGGCTAGGACAGAATCCTGCCTGAAATCTTGAAGAGTTGCTGCCAGTCAATGTCGACAATAATGAGCTAGATGGACCAATGGTTTGACTCAGTATTTATTTATTTCTTATATTTATTATTTATTACCCGGCCACCCTGGGCGATGTACACTTAAAATAATACAATAAAACAATACAATAAAATATGATAGTTAAAACAGTATAAAAATTCTTTTAAAATCCTAACCCACCCCATATTCCCACCTGAACAGCCATGTTTTTAATGCACGGAGGAAGCTCATCACGGAGGGGGCATGGCGAAGGTCACTAGGGAGGGAGTTCCATAACGTGGGGGCCGCCACAGAGAAGGCCCTCTTCCTAGTCCCCACCAGCCTGGCTGCTCTGGCTGATGAGATAAGGAGAAGGCTGTCCGTGGCAGATCTTGTTGAGCAGCCTACTTGATGTTGCTGGAGGCTCTTGAGTATAAGGAAGCTTCTTATGTACCAAGCCAATGGTGTGTCGCTCTGGCACTATATGCTCACCACCTAAATGGTGGTCATATCACCTCTATCTATGAGCTTTTCTACATGAGGCCTTTATTGTGCACTTATGATTCCTTACTCATGGTTGTTTACAGGTTCTTTAGGCAATAGAATCATAGAATCATAGAAAAGTAGAGTTGGAAGGGGCCTACAAGGCCATCGAGTCCAACCCCCTGCTCAGTGCAGGAATCCAGGTCAAAGCATCCCTGACAGATGATTGTCCAGTTGCACCTTGAATGCCTCCAGAGTGGGAGAGCCCACCACCTCCCTAGGTAGTTGGTTCCATTGTCTTATTGCTCTGACAGTCAGGAAATTTTTCCTGATGTTTAGGTGGAATCTAGGTTCCTGTAACTTGAGCCCATTATTCCGTGTCCTGCAAACTGGGATGATCGAGAAGAGATCCTGGCCCTCCTCTGTGTGACATCCCTTCAAGTACTGGAGGAGTGCTATCATATCTCCCCTCAGTCTCCTCTTCTGAAGGCTAAACATGCCCAGTTCTTTTACTCTCTCCTCATAGGGCCTTGTTTCCAGTCCCTTTATCATCCTTGTTGCCCTCCTCTGAACCCTCTCCAGTTTGTCTATGTCCTTCTTAAAGTGTGGTGCCCAGAACTGGACGCAGTACTCAAGATGAGGCCTGACCAGTGCCGAGTAAAGGGGAATTATCACTTCCTGCGATTTGGAAGTTATACTTCTATTAATGCAGCCCAAAATAGCATTTGCCTTCTTTGCAGCCACATCGCATTGCTGGCTCATATTCAGTTTGTGATCTACCACAATTCCAAGATCCTTCTCACTTGTTGTATTGTTGAGCCAAGTGTCTCCCATTCTGTAACTCTGCATTTGGTTTCCTCTCCCTAGGTGCAGCACTTGGCATTTATCCCTATTAAATTTCATTCTGTTATTTTCGGCCCAGCGTTCCAACCTATCGAGGTCACTTTGAATTTTGTTTCTGTCTTCCAGAGTATTAGCTGTTCCACCCAACTTTGTGTCATCTGCAAATTTGATAAGCATTCCCTGCACCTCCTCATCCAAGTCATTAATAAAAATGTTGAAGAGCACTGGGCCCAGGACCGAGCCCTGTGGTACCCTGACCGTTACCTCTCCCCAGTTTGAGAAGGAACAATGTTGTGATCCTCCAGTTTTCCTTCTGCTTGTTCGGTGCACTTTCCCTGTTTTTATTTTAGAACGGGGGAAATGGGGTATTATTTCTGAAAGTGCTGCTTCTACTTTTGTATTTGTGCCATTCTGCTATAGCACAGCTCCACCTAGATGTTACATAGCAGAAAAGCTGGGAAGGAAAAGATCTTTGTGTAGAGCTGGGATCTCAATTCTGTGACAAAACCGAAATAGGTACAGCAATTAACAGCCTTGTGTAGAAAATCTTACTGTTAATCAATTTTTAGGCTATAGTATGTGCATACCTACATAACTAAGCTCTTTGTTTTGCTAAGCTCAAAGTTGTTTGGGAATAAGGCCATTGTCTGTGGAGGCATGAAATGAAGAGAATTTCATTTTTTTCTGAAACTTATAAGGCCGTTCTCGGTTCAGGTTCACTTAAGATGGTCAAACCATTAGAGCCCAGGATTAGAGAACAGTTAGTGTATCTTCAGATACAACTTTAAACCCCCTTTGACCTTAAATAATTGGAATAGCAACTTGATCTGGGCTGAAACATAGGTTTCCCAATATGAAATCTACCTAGCCAATCAGATCAAGTTTATTTATAGTATTCTGTCATGATGACCTAGAAAGGAATTCACACGAGCCAGTCTTTTGTGGATTGGAAGGGTGGAAGTTAAAAATAGGGGTTTTTACCTTATCCTCAACAGAATGTGCATATGCACCTGTGTCTGGTTGTCAAGGTTCTTTTGATATTAATGCTATGGAGTTAATCTGACATTAGGAATATAGAAAGCTGTGTTATACAGAGTCAGAGTATTGATGTTTCTAGCTCACTATTGTCTCCACTAACCAGCAGCGGCTCTCCACAGTTTCGGACAAGAGTATTTCCAGGCCTAAACCTAACTGGAGAGGCCAAGGATCAGACCTGAGACCTTTTGTATGCAAAGCATGTGCTCTTCCACTGAGCTGTGGCCCTTCTCCTAAGTGCATTTGGCCCATGACTGCTTTAGAAGCATAAAGCTGGCAGAAGCCATTTAGGCCATCTAGTCCAATTCCTTGCTCACTGCAGGAAACCAGAGTGAGAGCATCCCCAACAAATGGCTGTCCAGGCTCTGCTTGTCAGTCTCCAGCAAGGGGGAGCAATTGGTTCTCTTATCAAACTGCTCTTACTGCACATTTCTCCTAATATTCAATTGAAATCTACCTTTTGGTAATTTAAGTCCATTGGGCAGTATCCCCTAGGGATCGGCGAACAAGTGATATTCAAGATCTCCAGGATTCTCTGAACATCATCTCACTGCTTGTCTCGTGCCCGATTCCCATTTGCATCTGCGATCACTGCTTGCTCTGCATGGATGGGAAACTTACACAAATAGAGCAGCAATTGAATGGGCGATTTGCACAACTTTCCTCA
The DNA here is from genome assembly GCA_021292165.1 of Shinisaurus crocodilurus. Lineage (NCBI taxonomy): Eukaryota > Metazoa > Chordata > Lepidosauria > Squamata > Shinisauridae > Shinisaurus > Shinisaurus crocodilurus. The sequence continues at coordinate 170,029,441 of CM037880.1, read as the reverse complement.
AATTTGCACAACTTTCCTCCAAGACTAAAGCAGGGCTGATTCAGTTTACAAAGGAAATTTGCACAAATCATAAAATTAACCCAGATCGAACTGGGAGAACGAGATGAACACGAGCAAGTGTTCGATAATTTATGAATATTTTCAGCAGGCACATGCTTGTGGCCGCACTCTCATTCAGAGCCTCAAGCGGGGCATGCTCTCATGTTTTGTGAGGAAAAATGAAATTCTCATACATCCCTAGCCGGACTTCTAGCACAATGTCAACAGCATTCATTGGCAAAAAGCGTTCTCCAGGGAATCCCGTCATGCCAGCTAATGCTACTGATGTTACACTAGAGGTCCTGTACGCTGCCATAAACTCAATCTATGGGCACATTGGATCCTGCCCATTAGATCTAGTACTGCCCTCTGAAGCAACAGAGAACAAATTTTTGCCTTCTTCTCTGTGACAGTCCTTCAGGTGTTTGAAGATAAGAACTTTCAATTGTCGTACATCAATACCAATAGTCTTACATACTGGAATGAAACAGAAGAGAGGCTTGTCTCTATTGTTCTACGTTTATACAGGCTTTGAAGTTAAAAAAAAGAAAAGAATCTCAGTGAAAGATTGCTTAAGTGTCTTATGTCTATCCACTGAATGTTTTAATTAGCTAGCTAGACTGTGTGTTCTAATGAAGTACATTTGCAATCAAACACACTATGGGTCTTGCAGCAAGCCCTTGTTCTCACCACACAGTAAACAAACAAAGCAATGGGTTCTCTGCAGAGTTCAAAGATCAAACTCTTCACGTTGCACAAGCATGAACTGACATCTAGCAATACCTATTCGACATATTCCATTGATGGTTAAAATACAGGACATCAAGGACACAGAGTGTAATCTAATCAAATATAATGGAACACAATATATACTTCTATACAATAATTGAAGCCTCCATCCAGATTCTGTGGCGTTATTTATGGGTTATCTTTCTCACTTTGTTTCTCTCTTGTGCTTTCCTTTCGAAGGCACTTCAGTGATTTAGTGATGAAACATCAAAAATACCAGCCAGAGATTTGTAAAATGGGAACGGGGGGCGGGGGGGAAGGTTAGTGCAGCTGAACTTGCCACTATAATTTCCAAGCCTACCTTCAGTTGCAGGAGTAAACAATTTTGAGAGGTGAAATTTAATCTTCCCTGCCAGGGGTAAAGAAGCAACCCTTAGTTCTGCGTCTGATGCAAGTATTGTTGTTGGGTTTATTTTTTTAAAGCACTTAAGCATAGCAGTGATCATGCTGATGTCACTAACCTGTATATTTATTTATATTAAGAGTTTTAAGCTGCTTTTTCACTCAGTGTGGTGTACCAAACAATAACATGGAGCAAAAGCAAAATGTGTGAGCAGAAAGGAAGAAAACAAGGAGATAGTGCTTAAATTCAGTGTTAATCACTGCTAAATTACTGCCCAGATTAAAACTACAGATGGCATTAATTCTACATAATTCCTTCCTCCTTTTCCATGCTTCTCCTTTTCATGCAGGCGAGGCAGTGAATATTCTTAACTGGTGCTTGGACTCAGTATTGGGCTGGATGAGGGCTAGCAAACTGAGACTCAGTCCAGACAAGATGGAGGTTCTTTTAGTAGGTGGTTCCTTGAAGACAGTGGAGATGAGTTTCTCGGTGCCTCACTCTGTCTGGTTAAGCAACATTCATCCTGCTCTAGATGGGTCTGCACTCTCTGAGAAGGAGCAAGTCTAAAATCTGAGGGTGCTCATGGGTCCAGTACTGTCACCTGAGGCCCAAGTGGCTTCAGTGACACAAAGTGCCTTTTATCAGCCTTGGCTGATAAACTAGCTACAAACCTACCTGGACACAGATAGCCTGGCTACAGTTATCCATGCACTGGCAAAGTACCGCCTGGATTATTGCAATACATTATATGTGGAACTACCTCTGAACATGGTCCAGAAACTTCAGTCAGTGCAGAACAGAGCAGCGAGGCTGCTTACTGGGACTGACCACAACAGGTGGCTACCAGGGGAAGAAGCTTTCTCTGCAGTGGGCTGCTGGCCTGTGAAATGACCTTCCCAGGGAGTTCTGCCTGGTATCCTGACTGAATAGGTTTAGACACCAGATCAAGACCTTCCTCTTCCAACAGGCATTTAATCTTTAATCTGTTGCTTTGATTATTAATTTTACTGCTGGCACTAATGTTTTTAATGTCTTAATATATATATTTTATAGTTGTATTTTTCTTTTGTTATTTTATTATTGTTGTTTTCAGTTTTTTAAAATTATTATTATTGTAAAATACCCCAAGGGCATTTGCCATTTAGGTGGTATATACGTACATTTAACAAAGAAAGAAAAATAAATGCCTTGAGGTTGCACAGGCCACAGTCTCCAAGAGGAGGTGTGTGTGTGTGTGTGTGTGTGTGTGTGTGTGTAGCATTTTAACCCTTCCTTCTCCTGATTTTTCACTCCCAAGTTGCCCCCATCACTCCTAAGCCACTTTTAGCTTTGTGGGCAAAAGGAAAGCACATCTGTATCTTCTACCCCATGGGTCTTAAAGTAGCTAGGGATGGGGAGAGGGAATAGTAATCTGGAAGTTAAAAAAAAGACAGGCAAAGAAGAAAGGGCTCATCCCCATGCCTCTTTCCTGCTGGAGATGGCAACCTAGAAGTATAAATCAAAGGGGAAGGAGAAGAAGAAGAATGCATCTGGGACTGGTACTTCATCTGATTAACATCCACTTGTAATTAGAGCCCCACTTGTTGCTTTCAAAGGACAGCAGTTTTATAATGAGGTTCTGGCTGCCTTTGCAAAAATATGTCCCCCCTAAAGTAGGTCACGGTGACATGTGACTGGCCCAGAATCACACACCTATGTGAATCCCTTGAATTCCATCTTCATGTAGATAGGAGTTATATTATGGAGTTATTATTATTTCAAGATTCAGCCTCTGCATTGTTTGGATTTTGTAAACAAGTCATACAATACTTAGTCAAGTGCTTTGGAAATCAGTATTCTCTATTACCATGGATAACACAAGAATAAACTATCTCATCATTGTCCATGCTGGATGTAGTTAAAAAGAATGAAGAAGCATATGTTCTTTTCCGATTATCACCAGTGCTACTATTAATCTGCTAGGATGAAAGAATAAGAATCCACATTTCTCTTCACATCTCACTTTCTACTCAATTTACTGTGCATTCTAGGCCTTCAAGTCTGACTTGAGAAAGTTCCACGGGTGTTAAATCTAAGATAGGTAGGTTGGTTTTATATTTTTCCTTTCACTCTTCTGGTAGCTATCCAAGATGCCCAGGAAGATTTCCTCCCAAAACTCTCTTGTACAAAGAAATTGGCAACCTGGCCTTGGTTCAATCAGTAGAAGTGTATAATGAAGCATAGCCTAGCAGTTAACATGCTCATCAACTTGTGAAAGCTAATTATTGGATGAAAAATTACATCAGGAAGAATTTTTTATATAATGCTTATGCTTTAATTTTCAGGTAGTATGCACATCATTAATTGATCCAGGGTTCTTAGCTGAGAGAAACATATTTTGAATATGCAGCTATAGCATTTTCAATAACAATTATATCCTTTCTTCTAGACAATGATAGCCCATTGCATCCTAGTGTATTTTATGTCCTCCCATCTTTTTTCAGACCTGATTAGTGGTGGTCTTGTTTACTGGGTTGCAGCCTCAGTCTGTCTAGCTTAGACAGGCAAAAGCATTATTGAAGTTTTAAGGGCTCCTTTTCCTTTAATTAAGTACTTCCAGTTTACATGTTCAACCCTTTTTACTGCTTCTTGATGCATGCCAGCTGGGAGGATCATAATGAATAGCCTGCTAATTGCTCTATGAATAGCCTCTCTTAATTGCTCCAATGTTAATATCTTTTACTATAGGAGAGGGGAAGTGACTTTAATTCTCATTATTGTTTTCTTCTCATTTTTATAGCAAAATTGAGCTCGCTCGCTCTCTAAAAATGAAAAGAAAACAACAGTGTAAGGAAAACCATAATTAAAACCACCATTACCACAGGGAAAGAAACTGACATGGGGTAATTAAGAAAGATTTTTCAAGGGGTAATTAAAAGGCTACAAAGAGGAAAGTTTTAATTTAAGTTGCTGAGACCCTTCCTTCGATGAACAAGATGTTCCTTTGAGTACATAATATAGAAGGATCATAATAGCCATGGGGGAAGGGAATCACCAAAAATATAAGTTTATATCAAGTGCATGTGTGGAATTTCCATTTTAATTCCACTTCCACCTAATTGCAAAAAGCCAATACCTTAGAAGCATGAAAGGATTCTAGTGTGGAATTGATGCTCCTACTTCTGGCAAGGGTGGAATCATCATAGGTGTCAATGGACCAAGTGTTGCTCATTGTTCTGGGAAGAGATCTGGTTTCAAATTTCACCTGAGACATGATTTCTTGGGTAACCTTAGTCAAGTTCTAAAAGTTGCCTTTCATAGATCAGAACAAGGTCCATCTCAGTCCAATCCAACATTCTGTTTCCCATAGCAGCAAGCAAGATGCCTCTGTAAGTTCACAAGCAGAAAACAAAGGCAACATCCCTTTCCTGCTGTTTGTCTGATACATCTGATATTGAGAAGTATTCTGCCTTTGAACAGGCGGCTTTATTTAATTAATAATCATATGAGAAAAGAGTATCACTTTTATTTCCCCAACGAGTACAAACTGCTGGATACTCAAGCAGAAATAGCTTAGGCAACTTGGTATCATGCATATAACACAGTCTCAAATGGTACATAAGTAGTGTCTTGTGCATTCAGTTATCATGAGTAAAAGCTGTTGATAGACTTATCCTCTATGTGTCTAATCCTTTTAGCCATCTAAGCTAGTAGTCATCAGCACATCTTATGGTTGTGATTTCTGTAAGTTAATTATTTGTTGCAAATCACCCTCTTTATGCATCAACTACATATCTATAAAATGGGAATAAGTAAATAATTATTTACTTCAAGGGTTTTTGGGAGGATGAGCAACACCCCCACAAAGTACTTTGTACCTTCCACATGCTGTATAATGAATAAAAATAAATGTGGCTGATGGGATCTAACTTAGAAAGAACAGATATAATAAATACTAATTCTCAAAAGACTCTCAAGCCCTGTTGAGTTGTTATATCAATCCACACAATTAGCAACAGAGAGAAAGAGAGAGCGCACACAGAGCCTACATACAGGCACTACCCCCCACCCAATGTCCACAGGTTGGGGGCATGTCTGCTGATGCTCCAGCTCACAGGGACAGGCTTCCCCTCCTGAGACATGCCACCAATGCACTGCAGGCCCACTCTCTGGTCATGCAGTGTTAATCATATGGAGTAATAATGACTGAATAGGGCTTACATCAGGGGTCCTCAAACTACGGCCCGCGGGACACATCCGGCCCACCTTGTCTTTCTATCCGGCGCATGCTGCTGATCGAGGAGGAAGGGGGTGGGGAGAAAGGCACAGCTTCCATTTGCGGGGAAGAGTCAGATTGGAGACCTCATTACTGGATCAACCTGTAGAGCAGCCCCGGCTCTTGAAGGCAGGCATGAGACTTGGGAGGCAGAGCGGGAAAGGGCGCTCAAACACACGCACGCACACGCGCTTGCAGCTCCACACACACACACACACACACACACGCACGCACATCTGCATGTGCCCACCGCCTCCGGAGGTTTCTCCGGGTCCTGCCCGCCTGCTCTTCCTCCTCCTCCCCGCATGATCCTCTCTCCTGATCTCTGAGGGCCGAGAGAAAACCGGCGGCGGCAGACTCCATCAGGCTCTGTTTTTTGCTCCCTTTGCTCCCTTTTTGCCATGAGTTTGTGGGGGGGGGGAGGTTCTCATCCCCTCTCGCTCTGTCTTCTCCCTGGGAGGTGGGAACCGAAAGAGAGCAGAACAGTGCGTGCGTGTGTGCCTGTGTGTGCGTTCTCGGGGATGCTGGAGCCCCGGGCTGCGCGTTAGTTAGAGGAGCAAGGAGGAGGATGTTGCTGCTGCTGCCTCGTAAGAGAGGGAGACGAAAGAAAGTGCAGGGGTCGCTCCGCAGAGCAGGAGCCACCGGCGGCGGCACCACCACCAGAGAAGGCCGGCGCTGCCAGCCTGCGGGGGAGGAGGACCCCACGGTGCGGCCGCGAGGAGCTTGGGATCCCGGCTGCATTTTCGCACTGCATTGGATACCACACGAGGCGACAGTGGCCGCGCAGCACCCGGGGGATTATGAGCAGCCGAGTCAGAGGAGGGGCAGGGCTTTAATATCATGATTTAATATCTACTACTCCATTCTTTATTATGACATCCAAAATCAAGCCTTTCTATACCTTTTTAAAATTTAATGTATTTCAATTTTAGACAGCAAAAAAGGTAGTACATTCTTATTTTTTAAATCCACTTTTGCCATCAAAATAAAATTCCATCCTCCATTTAATCACTTATTAACATTATAATCATTAATTATAATTTATAATAACTTTCCATTTAAGAAAAAAAAAATCACCCCTATCAAGTAAAAAAAAAAGGACCCGGGTCCTTTTTTTTTACTTGATCCATTTGTTCATATTTTTTTCAAACTAGTCCGGGCCCCCAACAGTCTGAGGGACAATGAACTGGCCCCCTGTTTAAAAAGTTTGAGGACCCCTGGCTTAAATAGTTTAATTAAACTCGATTTGACCTACACACCCAGAATGAAGATGTGATTCAGTAAATGAGTTGAACTATGAGCCACAACTTTATTAATTTACATGTCTGATTTGCTGCAGCATCTTAATTACTTAAAGACAACCTCCCGAGCTCAGAGCAGGTATAGTTGTCACCAAAGTGAAGGCCCAGCATTCACTTTGGATGGATGAAATCACATCACACTAGCTCCAAGCATCAAATCAGCGTTCTAACTGGTCTTGGCTCTTCACTTCCCATGCACTGAAAGGTATGCAGAGGAGGGCCTTTCCGCTTCCACACACCCCAAAACTATAAGCTGATAAGAGTCTTACTTACTTTACTTGAGTCAATGAGACCATGAGGGCCCAAAGGGGACTCCCTACTGAAGGTCCCCTCAGGCCAGTAAGCCAAGAGATGTTGTTTTGGGTAATCCTCCCTTCAACCTTCCAATGCCTCAAGGTGCTCACCAATGTTCACTACATTTCCCCATGCTTCAAACCCACACTGAACTTGCCAATGTGACCTACTTATATGGGGAAAGCCTTATACCAAATAAAGCCAATTCATGAACCACCTGACATAACAATGCAAAGTTGGTGGAAAAAACCTCCCTTTCTGCAGCCAATTTAGGATGGGCATTGGGAACCAATAATTCTTACTTGGCCCTACTGGTGGGTCACTGATCATATACTGCCAAAGGTCCAGTGGATTTTATTTATTTATTTATTGATTGATTGATTATATTTATACCCCGCCTTTTTCCTGCAAGGAACCCAAGGCGGCTTACATAATCCTCCTCCTCTCCATTTTATGGATCTCCCGGATCTCCCGAGTCCCAGTCCAACACTCTCACCACTACGTCACACTGGCTCCCTGGATGGGTGGGAACTGCAGCATGAGGGAAAACACAATATAGATGGAGGAGCACAATTCTGTTCTGCTTGGTGGGTTTGCCTCTCTCTGCCTATTCATTTGTGGACCCATATACCAAAGCCTGTTTCTACAGACTTTTATAAACTTCCATGGTCACTTCTATACACAGAGAACCATCTATCTATCTATCTATCTATCTATCTATCCTGTTATGTTATGTTATGTTTTTTTTTTTTAAAAAAATATTTTTTATTTAAATTTTTCCAAACAATATATAAAATACAAATACATAACATACATAAAAAGAAAAGGAAAAAATAATAATTAATAACATATAAACTACAAAATACATAAACATCCAAATTATACTACAAATAACCGAAAACTTAAACAAACAACTACCTATACAAATACCAAAAGAAAAAAATATATATTCTAAACCCCCACCCACACATATAATGTTTCCCCCCCTATAGCCGGGACCCATTTATCCCGCTCATGGCCTGCCACACCGTCAAAGGGGGGGGGAAAGGATCCACCACCTGCTCATGGCAGCAGCTGTTCTTCTGCTCCCGATTAAGCATTGATCATATTAATAAACCTATTAATCCTGCACCTATTATATCCTGGTTACCTAATATTATATCCCAATAAGGAAAGAGAGAAAAATAGAGTTGAGAAAATTTTATAATTATTAATAACAAAAATATTAATATACTCATAAGTACCCAGTACATATACCCAGTACATGTTACCGAGTACATGTTAAATTTAGGGTAACCAAGCAATATATGATAAATCAAGGGTGGGTAAATCCTCATGTATATCTTTATGAGTATATTGCAGGGTAACTCCCAATAATACTTAATTAATTGTAATAACCCAGAGGGAGCACTAATTGGTTCTGCTGGAATGATTTACAGCTGTCCATAGAGTATATATACATGCATGCAACAGTATGGTCACTAGAGGATGTAAATGTAATAGCAACCCACAAAAAAGAGAACGTGAGTAAAAATGTTGTGATTTTTGGTGGTTGACTGTTTTGTAAATATGTTTGGCAACACTGCAACAAATGTTTTTGTATTATAGAGGGTAATGAAACTGATACAAGTCCGTGACTATCCTTGAAACCCTTGAGAAAGGCAAAAATGCACGAAACAAGAAGTACAAACTGGTTTCTTGTTGGGGGAAAAAACAAGTGAGGATACGGAGAATATCAGGATTCTGGAAACCATTCCAAGGAGAAATAATGCTTTTAGCCACTCAGAAAGAAAAAACGGAGAGGGAGGCTTACCTGAAGGCCATCTCAAAAAAATAAGAGTAAAGGCTGCAGCAACTCCATAAAGACAAAGAAAAAACATAGGAAGATTTTCATTAACTCTATAAAAATACAGCAAGTTTGGTGGATGCTAAACCCCTGAAAGATAAGGGGGTGATTACCATTGAATATAATTATACATGATGTATACTCTGTGTTACAGCATGATTAGTGAACAGTTTGTAAAGTTTGATTATTGAAAAGTTTAAAGTTTATATAAATATTAAATCAGTATGTGTTGTAAAAAATTGTTAAAAATTCCAAAAATAGATAAAAGAAAGTTTAAATATAATGATTGAACATGTATTGTTAAAAAGTTGTTATACATTTTTTAAAATAGATAAAAGGAAGTTCTATCACGGTGGTGTTTTCACACTTTCTTTGATATGGTCCTATAACTATACAAGAATTATCTGAAGCAATTAAAAAATCTAAAAAAGGGAAAACACCGGGCCCTGATGGATTGTCAGCAATTTATTACAAGTGTTTTGAGGATGAGTTGTTACAACCACTACAAAGGACTATGAATAACATACTACAAAATGGGAAACTACATGGAGAAAGGCTAATATTGCATTGATACCTAAAGAAGGACAAGACTTGACTTCTGTTCAAAATTATAAGCCAATTTCATTATTGAATAATGATTATACATTTTTTTACAATGATTCTATCTGAAAGATTAAAGAAAATTTTACAAGAGTTTATCCATCAGGATCAATGTGGTTTTCTGCCCAAAAGACAATAAAGAGATAACATTAGAACTGTGTTGGATGTGTTGGAATATTTAAATTGTCATAAAGAAAAACAAGCAGCACTGATTTTTTTGGATGCTGAAAAAGCCTTTGACAACGTGAATTGGAGTTTTTTATTTGGAGTTATGAATGCAATGGATTTTGGAGAGAATTTTATTAAAGGAGTAAAATCGATATATTTGACAAAAGCACAAATAATTGTTAACGGTGAATTGACAACGCCTTGTATGATACAAAAGGGAACAAGACAAGGCTGTCCATGATCTCCATTATTGTTTATTTTAGTTTTAGAAGTTTTGCTTAGAGATATTAGGCAAGATGGAAGAATCCCGGGAATAAAAATTAAAAAAGAATCATACAAGTTGAGAGCTTTTGCAGATGATTTGATGATAGTCTTGGAAAATCCACTACAAGGAGTGCAAACTCTGTTGGATAAATTAAATGAGTTTGGAGGGTTGGCAGGATTCAAGGTAAATCATGAAAAAACAAAAATGTTGGTGAAGAATATGAGAGTGGAAGACCAACAGATATTGATGCAAACATCAGGTTTTAAAATTGAAAAAAGAATAAAATACCTTGGTATCATAATGACAAATTCAAATTCCATGTTGTTTCAAAACAATTATGTTAAGATATGGTTAGGAATTAAAAATGATATGTTGAAATGGGAGAAACTAAAATTGTCTTTGTTGGGTAGGATTTCTGTGATAAAAATGAATGTTTTACCAAGAATGATGTTTTTATTTCAAACACTGCCGATTTTAACTAATGATGTGCCCTTTAAAGAATGGCAAAAGGACTTATCTAAATTTATATGGCAAAGAAAGAAACCACGTGTTAAATATATAGTTCTACAGGATGCGAAAGAAAGGGGTGGATTGGGTGTACCTGATTTGAAATTGTATTTTAATGCTTGCTGTTTTGTTTGGTTGAAGGAATGGGTGACATTGAGAAATAACAGACTTCTAGAATTAGAAGGGCACGATCTAAGGTTTGGATGGCATGGATATTTGTGGTATGACAAAGCTAAGGTTAATGTAGATTTTAAGAACCACTATATCAGAAGGGCGTTATTAAGAGTTTGGAACAAATACAAGCCTAGGTTATGCCCAAAATTACCCTTATGGATATCACCCCAAGAGGCACTATACAGGAAAGAAATGACAAGAAATGAGAACTGGCTAAAATACCAAGAAATATTGGAATTGCGTCAGGGAACATACTGGATTAAAACACGGGATTGTTTAGTAACAGAAGGTTATAACTTACACTGGTTTTCATACATGCAACTATCAAGAGAGATTTAATGTGGATAAAAGAATGTATGATATAGAACAGGATAAGTCTGCATTTGAAATACAATTGTGTACAGGTGATGATCATGTAATTGCAAAAATGTATAAATTTCTGCTGAAGTTTGGGACAGAAGAAGAACAAGTTAAGGACTGTATGATTAAATGGGCAAGGAACTTTGGATATAATATAATGATGGAACGTATGTGGACTAAAGGTATAAAATTTACATTGTGTTCTGATCTTAGAGAGAATTTTTACAAGATGATGTATCGTTGGTACCTAACCCCTGTGAAATTGGCTAAGATGTATAAAAATGTGTCCAGTGTATGTTGGAAATGTCAAAATCATGAAGGAACATTTTATCATGTTTGGTGGACATGTAAAAAAGTGAAAACATACTGGGTACAAATACACACATGGATACAAAAGATTTTAAAAGTGAATATTAAACTGAAACCAGAAATGTTCTTATTGGGTATAATGGATATACAACTTGAGAAAGACTATGGAACATTATTATATGATGACAGCAGCAAGAATAATCTATGCTCAAAAATGGAAAGAAGCAGCAGTACCAACTATAGAAGACTGGCTGTTGAAAACGCTGGACTTAGCAGAGATGGCGAAATTGACTTGTTTAATTAGAGAATTTTTTTATCTTCATTCAAGAAAGACTGGAAACCTCTGGTGGACTTCTTGGGGAGGAGGGAAAGTGACTTAAAATTTTGGGTTTTGATTTCTGAATATTGGTAAGGTGATAGAATTTTTTTCTGTGAAAATAGAGGAAACTTAGATTGGATAAGGATTGGTAATGTTTGTCAGACAATGAGGCGGAAGCCAAATATGATTTGTTTTTTGTTTTGGAAAATTCAATTAAAAAAAGAATAATAAAAAAGAAAATATGCAAATATTTTGTGCAGTTTTCCCATTGGATTGCATTCGATTTGCACAATTGTTGCATTCATGCAAATCAAACAGAGATTGCAGATGACCACGGTAAATGACATGAGAAGAATATCAAGCTGAAGTTTGGAGAATCTTGGCAAATGTGAACATTGCTTGTTCACCCATCCCTTCCTTCCACCAGCAGACAAAGAGTTTATTCAGGCAGGTCTTTTGCATGTAAGCTGGTTTGTTGCTGATGGGTGTTTTTTTTTTAATTGGTTGTGTGATGTCTATTTATTTTATTGTTATGCTTTTATGTTCTGTTTTAATGGATGCTTTTATGTTCTGTTTTAACTAAGATTGTTTTTAATCTATATTTTATTATTGCTGCCTTGAGCACCATTTTTGGCAGAAAGGCGGGATATAAATTAAATAAATAAAATGATTGGAGATGGAGTCCAAAATGTCTGGAGAGCACCACACTGGGGAAGGCAGCTTTAATATATATGAACCATTTCAATTCCTGGATAGTTTCACTATATCACAATTAACTATGCATTTAAGCACCGCAATGGCCTACATGGATATAGCCATTTGTCTTTTGCCAAAAACTTCCCCTTCTCTTGTTAACGTCTCTATGCTAATTGGTTTCTTTGATCAGAAAATTGTGTATGACAGAGCTTTTATTAATATCCCAAAGACGAAAATGAACAAGACTGCATGAATATAAGCAGAATGCTAATTTTGGTTATGAGGCCCCATTTCTTCTTCATCCTCCCACCCACCTGTTTTCTCTCCAGATAACTACAATTGTTCATATGTCGGTGAGGAAATAGTATTATGTAAAAAGATGCCTCATCTTAAGAGATCAAAGCTTTACTATAAGCTCTTCTTTTCAGTCTCTTTTTTATCATGGTGATATCAAACTCATTAGCAACTCTATGTGATTTCCATAAAATGGGGGTGGGGGAATGCACAGTCTAGTTCATAATAAAGCCTGGCAGAAATAAGTGATCTAAAAATAGCCATTTAATGAAAATGGTGTTGTTAATGCATTATTGAAATGAGAGTAGCAACCTGCTTCTTGTGTTATTATGTAGCTAAGGTGTATTGCAAGCCATATTCTTTCTCTCACATGAAGAGTAATTGAAGAGATATTCTTATGGAATGTCATGGGAATATTGGTGAACCCCTAGATTTGTATAGCTGGAAAGTCCTCTATGAATTACACTGGTTACCAATTGAAGTCCGGGCCCGATTCAAAGTGCTAACATTAACATTCAAAGCCCTAAATGGTTTGGGGCCAGGCTATCTGAAGGAATGCCTCATCCCATATGTGTCTACCCAAACCCAGAGGATCTCCTTCTCAGAGAGCCCCCTCCAAAGGAAGCTAGGAGGGTGGCTACTTGGGGAAGGGCCTTCTCAGTTGTGGCTCCCCATTTGTAGAATCAGCTCACCAAAGAAGTGCGCCTAGAGCCCACCCTCTATTATTTTAGGCGCCAGGTGAAAACCTTTTTATTCTCCCAATATTTAATAGTTAGATTTTGATTCCCATTTTTATTATCACTACTGTACCTCCGGAATGATTCATTTGGCTGTTTATGTTTTATTGTATTATATTGTGTTTGTATTTCTATATTAATGATACTTTTATTTTTAAGATGATTATTTTTTATTCTGTTTGTTTTATCTTGTAAACCACCCAGGAAGCCTTTTGGCTGATGGGTGGTGTAGAAATATATTGAATAAATAAATAAGTTCTCAACAGATCACATGAGGCCGGCTTCTTTATCAATCACAAAATGGCTATACCTATGACTCCCACAGCTAATGTGTTCCAGTTTCCATTCTTTAAACCTTCTTACATTTACAAGCATTTTTGCTAATACCACTACCAGGACCATGGAAACTACTGTCAGGGAGCTGCAGATATACATACTTGGATTACATAGATCTATAGAGTTGGAAGGAGCCTACAAGGCTATCGAGTCCAACCCAACCCCCTGCTCAATGCAGGAAACTAGAGGAGGGGTCTCCCATCCAAGTAACAACCAGGCCTGACCCTGCTTAGCTTTCCACGCTCAGACAAGCTGAGCCAGCGTAAGCCACAGGGCTGTTCTAGTATTGCTGAATTAATACAGAGGAAGTAAAATCAGTATTCCTCCTTGAGCTGAACCTGACTCAGTGTTATACTTTGCAGCCAATGAGCAGATGACTTTCCAGATGACATAAAGTCAGAGAGTTCTCTTCACATTCTGGGGAACTGTGACTAAACTTTTACCTCAGATTAGTGGATGATGTCACTCCCATTTCACTGCTGATGTTTAATCTCTTCCCATCATCTTTTAATTTTTCTGTGTTTTTTCTGTTTTCTTAAACCTGCTTTTCTCTTTCTGGGGACTCCATTTTATTTGTTATTTCTTTCTTTTTTGTGATTGCTTCTTGAAGACACCAGAGTCAGTCTTAGATTGGATTCCAACAGTTCCTTTATTTATATAGTATTTTTGAACACCTGTGTTCTTATTGCATCTATTGATCAGTTGTACAGAACTGTGCGATTGTTTTAAAAAAAATTCTTTGTCTCACAATATTTTCCTTCTTAATGGATACTTTTCTGAGATCATGCTATGGCAATTATATCTTTGTGTTTTCATTCAAATACGCATAAAAACCAGATGTAAAGACAGGAGGCTAGGCCATTAAGATAATTCTGTGGCATTATTTATTCATTTATTATTTATTTAATACATTTCTATACCGCCTTTTTGCTAAGGCACCCAAAGCAGTTTACAGTGTTTACATTAATCTAGAATAGTGGGATTAAGGAATGTACATTGAATAACTTCAGTGGGATCCCCCATAGGATTGCTCTGGAGAAAGCCCATTGCAAAAATAATGGCTATACTGATTATCATGCTACATTTCAAGTTTAGCAAATAGCAGCATAATCATAATAAGTTGTAGTACCCTTTTCAGTTTTGCCCTGTCTTGAAAGGGCTTGACATTTAGGACCAAAAGCAATTGTGATCTCTTCTATTTATCATCATCAAATGTCTCCTATCACCATGAAAACTCTTGTCATAAGAACTGATTACCGTAATTCAGCCCCATTTTCTTTTTGTCTCATTGTCTCCTGCAAAATCTCTGAATTTCAATGTCCTACCCATTAGCTGGTAGGTCACTTAGTCATGCTTGGCTGGCCAACTTAAACATTTTAAGTGGTCCCTGTTTTTTTACTTCCTGCCTATTCAAAGCTTGGTTCCAGGTGGCACAGATGACACTCCCTAAACCTCTACTGCACTGGAACAGACAGAGTGATTTATCACAATGCTCAGTGTCTGATTGAAAATGAGTAGCTGGCCTGACCATCAAAGGCTTAAACACAGATGTTGGTCCACTGGAAAACAAAAGCAGAATGTAGGGAAATGCTGTCAATACCCTTGTCTAGCAGTCTGCAGCTCAGATTTTGTTTTGTCTGGTATCTTCCTGTGTTAGGCTTCTCTGGAATTATTATACATTGACGCTAGATGCTGTGATAAAGGGTAGTAATTCTACCACCCCAGAAAAGTATAAGTAATTAAATCAAAGTCTTATCAGCCTGGACACTTGTACTTCTTCATGCGCTTCATCCTCTGTTTCCTTCAAGCCCTCAGGCTCCTGACTTTCCTCTTCTGCAGTTGGCCCCTGTTTATATCTACTGTGTCTAAAAGCACAATGCATGGTGGCCCGTGTTTAGCAGGATGGGAAGAACAGAGAAGCAGAGGAAAATGACTTCAGTGCCACTTACAAACATGAGCAACAAATCTTGTCAGGCGTCCCATTGTGTTTCCTTTCCCTAGTCAGCTTGATTTGTGTTTGAGAAAGGAAAACAGTGGGGTTGGTTGCCTTTCTCACTAATTAAGGTTAGGGAGAACTTCTCTCTCCTCCTTGCTCTCTGTGTGTGTGTGTGTGTGTGTGTGTGTGTGTGTGAGAGAGAGAGAGAGAGAGAGAGAGAGAGAGAGAGAGAGAGAGAGCTTAGGTTTTTTTCTAGTTGTTTTATAAAGTGTTTTTTCTAACTGACCTCCTTTAAGAAGATCTCTCTCTCTCTCTCTCTCTCTCTCTCCCCCCCCCCCACTACCCACCTAGCTCTTCTGCAAAGGGGAGGTCTCTGCTGTCAGTCAGTTGCCTGTCTCAATTCTGACACAGTTACTGACAGACTGCATTTCAGTAGCTTGCTCTCAGCCATGGTATGCTCCTTTTATATAAGTGACAAGCGGGACCTACAAGAAAATGTTACAGCGGATTTCCAGGCATGGGCAGCAGTGGGGGATATTGCCCTGTGTGATGGACTTTAAAACACTCCATAAAATTGTTCAGTGAAAGGGAAGCAAATGAACAAATGATTTCCATAGAAGTACCTCTGTAAGATCTATCTCAGGTCACAATCCTTATGCACACTTACCCAGAAGCAAGTCACATTGAACTAAGTGTGACTTACTTTCAAGTAGATCTACACAGGATGATGAACCCCAAAGTATACAGAAGGACCTTCCCCCGAGCATGCGCAGCTGTGGGCGGGGAGAAATTTTGCGGACGTGGGGGGAAGAGAGTCGAGGCTTACCTGTTGACGCAGGTGATTTGTCTACAAGGGGTGGGGCTACTGGAGCCAATATTAGGCCTGGCAGCCCCTACCCACACCCTCTTTGTTTCCTGCAGCTTTCCTGCAGCTGCTTCGCTGATCACCTCCTCCTGGCACCATGGGATCCATAGACAGAGGACAACGTGGCATGGTCAGATGGGGATGAGGGATCCGGGTGGAGGGTCCCGCTGGGGATGGCAGCCTCCTCAATTAATCCAGATTCTGTGTGGGCAGCGAGTGTAAGACGCCTCCGGGCGGACCTTTGGTCGCCACCGCTTTACCCTGCCAGCACAGTTTTGCTTTAAATTTTTCCTTGCGCTGAAAAGATTTTCCCGCCCTTTCCTGTGCCAGCGTCAAACAGCTGCTAGCCCCGGCAGCCTATGCTGGGTGCTTCTTTGTTTGCTTCCCCCCCCCCAAACTGCTGCTCGTTGTTTCGCCCCTGTAGCCCGCGTTTTGGACGTTTCTTTGCAGCTGCTTCGCCCCTTCATTTTCGGGTCGCGCCAAGCAGCCGCTTTTCAATCAGCCGCTTTTCAATCAGCTGCTTATCGGCCAGGCGGCTAGTTACGGGTCTTATATTTCACCCCAAACAGCTGATCCTCGCCGCGCCTAACAGCTGATTGCAGCACAGCTGTTCCAGGGCCCGATGACTACCCGGGGCTTCAGTGAGAGTGTCTACAGTTCCTCTGGTGACTGCAGGCAGGCAGGGGTAGATCCGTGGAGAAGGGCTACCCCTCCTCCTTTTGTTAACTTCAGGATGGTAGCTCCCTGACGAAGGTCTACCCCTCCTCCCTTCTCCTTTTCTTTTGCTGCACCAGGAGGTTCAGTGCCAAGCCCCCCCCCCCGCTCTTATCAGTGATCGAGGGCAAACTAGCGCTTCCCAGCTGTTAGCAGCCGCTCGGTAGTTCTTTGGCGCCATTGGTGTTGGGCAGAAGCTTTGGCTGCTGCTGCACCACGTGGATGCCTGCCTTGCAAATATATATATTTTTTAATTAAGGATATTCCTGTGAATTTTTTTCATTAATTTATTTCAATCAATTTTAATTTAATCAATTGACGCCTGCCCTGCAACAATTTTTGGAATTAAGGTTATTCCTGTAATTTATTTTTTTCCATTAAGATTAGAATAACCCGCACTCCATCCCTTTGCAGTTCATTGTATGTAAATAAACAGTGGCCCAGTTAAACACCAAATAAGTGTCTCGGCTCTTCATTTCCCTCCTACGTTCGCAAAGGCTGAGGGAGCCATCAGCTCTCTCTGTGGTGCCAATTGAAGCTTTTTTTCCTCTCTTTAATCCCCATGCAGGGAGAGGGAATTCCAGGAAAAGAAGAGGCTAGGGCTCAGGAAGGTTTAAACCTCTCCTTCCCATGTGTGATGGTCCTGATCCAGATTGGGGGCCCACACTTCCAAGAGGGGCAGCAGCATATGACACTATAAATATAATGTGTGGTTTGACCTTTAAGAATGCAATAGGATGGTGGGGCATGGTTCTGGTGCACTTGCAAGCTCAGCAGGGAAGTCATTTGGGGAGGAGGATGGGAAGGGGGATAAACAACAAAAAAAGGATGTTTAAATATGTCACACTTGCATGTTAGGAAATATGGCTAGGTTGGCAGGCAGCAACAGCTGTTCATTTGCGTCAAGCACCTGCCCTCAATGGATGCATAGCTAGTCTGGGGATGGGCAGGCACACAAAGTACTGAGGGCCAGCTAACTGTTGCAATGGGTTACACATGCACTTCCTCCCCGCATGTGAGCCCGTGCATGCATTGTCCTCACTGCATTTGTTTTAAATGCCCCCCCCCTTGGAGAATAATTTTATCTATACACAACACTTCCATATACCTCTACATTCCCCTGGGTATGCAGGAACCACACTGCAATTTAATAACACTGCAGATGTAGCTCACAAATGTATTATTTTTTGATGTTCAGTGACATTTCACAAAGCGTTAAATTACCATATATTTAACATATTAATCTGGTAACATCCTCAGGACAAAACACTGGGGTTGGAAATGTTAAAAGTAGACTTCCCCCCCCAACTGAATTATATGGCTACTGCTTCTATGGTTATCTTCTAGCTAGCAGATCCACTTGGAACTACTACTATGGACCTTATAAGGGGAGTTTGCATGCTTCCCTTGAGTAAATAATTCTTTCCCTATGATGTTCCATATTGTCATTCTGCTGCCTACCTTCGTCTCCTGGATCACTTCACTGACATGGGGCAGAAGAAGCTCTGTTGAAAATCTCAGGGGATGGGAAGTTAACAATTAACAGTCTGAGTTTGGTCTTGCATGTTAACTGGCTTCCACGCACCTGTGACAAATTCCCCTACAAATACCTATTCCCCAGGGATACTAAGGAGAGAGCTACAACAAGGCTCCCTGTGTATGCAGGCTTCAGTGCTTTGGTAACATCACATCAATATCTTCTCAGAATTGCAACCACTTGAGAACCAACTGAATACTAAGAAGCATCTGCTGCACATTTAGTGCTACAACATCAAAATATTGTCCCTCAGTCTACAGTCAGTTCTGCACCAATAAGTAAATCAAGTGTCCTGCATTATGTATAACAATAATCATAAATAAAAGTTAGGCTACGTCGTATACTCCTTGGTCCCAAGACAGGATATACACTGTAAGCATGTCTAGCTTTTCAAGGCTTCTAAGGAAGAAGTTTCCTCCACTGCTGAGTATATTTAGAGAACCATAGAGCTCAAATCACACTTGATCCAAGATAATTAGAGAAAGGATTTCCCCTACCTTTTCACTTTGTCTCTATCCCTGAACAGATCTAAGGTGTAAATTCATTTAAGTGTGTTAGACTGAAAAGTTGATTCTCATCTTCATTAATCAACTTATGTAAATAAACTAGTAGGAGACAATTATTCCAGAGGAATTAATCCATGATATTAGGTGCAAGCTAGTCCACATATTTCAGAGTAATAATCAGCATTTACAAAGTCCTACTCAGAATGTGATGCAATGACTCCCATGGTTACCTAGACTACTCACCTAGACTACTGTAATGCGCTCTATGTGGGGTTACCCTTGAAGACAGTTTGGAAGCTATAGCTGGTACAGAACGCGGCAGCTCGCCTGGTTAAAGGCAGCCGCCGGCGGGATCACATCACGCCAGTGCTCAAGGAGCTGCACTGGCTACCAGTTGCTTGCCGAGCCGAATTCAAGGTGTTGGTTTTGACCTTTAAAACCCTATACGGCTCCGGTCCAGTCTATCTCAAGGAGCGTCTCCAGCAACACCAAGTAGGCCGCTCAACAAGATCTGCCACAGATGGTCTTCTCCTTGTCCCTTCAGCCAGAGCAGCTAGACTGGTGGGGACGAGGAAGAGGGCCTTTTCTGTGGCGGCCCCCGTACTGTGGAACTCTCTCCCGAGCGACCTCTGCCATGCCCCCTCTCTGCTGAGCTTCCGCCGCTCACTAAAAACTTAGCTGTTCAGGCAGGAATATGGGGTGGGCTAAGATTTTAAAATTTTATACTTTTTTAAATGTATTTTATCCTGTTTTTATCTGATGTACATCGCCCAGGGTGGCCGGTTTGCCAGCCAGATGGGCGATAAATAAATGTAAATAATAATAATAATAATAATAATAATAATAATAATGGTTAAAATAGTTGACAAGGTTTCTAAAGTTGATAGGTTCAGTTCTTGCTTGCAGATTGCATATGCATTTCATCCCTGTCAGTAGCATTTTGATTCACTGAGTAGGAGAAGTCAAAGAGAGTCCAGTTTGTTTCCTGACTACATCACTCCCCTATGAATTATGAACTCCCCAAAATAGTGGTCCAGTCGTGTTAGAAAGTAGAAACAAACATCTGAGGAGGGACTTTGGCATAAGCTTTATTCTGATATTCCCAACAACAGTATGACTTTGCACTAGGACATTTTCTGTCTGATACAGACAATTAAGAGACACCTTGCTGTGAGCAACAGTCCTTACCTAGCTATACAAAGAGACTAGGAAAATAGCTTACTTATAGTCAGATCCTTCCTCCTTTTCACTGTAGTGGTAGCAAGTTCCTTATGTAAACCACATCTGTGTGGTGACCTGATTGATGAGGCATCTTGATGTTCTCGGCATAATTTAACATTAATTTAACATTAAAACATGACATTAAATGTTAGACAGTCTTGATTCCCCCCCCCCATGCCCCCATGACTAACAATTTTCTGATAAGAATCAAAGTCATTTTTGCTTACCTCCGTTTTTGGAGCTTGCATGCTTCAGCTTCAAATAGATGAATGAGACCCAATGTTTTCATATACTGTCCTTCTGGTTACTATAGAAACCAAATATTCGATAGCCAAGTATGCACCAAATGCCTACTTGTGTCTCTAGTAGTAGGCAATCACTCGTGACCGAGTAAGATGGTCTTCCAGGATAAAATTACAAAAAGAAAATTATAAAAGGAGGAAATTCTAAAGAAAATGGTGTAGACTCTAGCGATGGGTCCGTAAGTGACTGTGGAGGCCAATTCTAGATCCACACAGCTTCCCACAGTGAGGACACAGGTTACCAGATGGAAGATGGTCCTGTAAAGGATTCGTTGGATGTGCTTTTCGCTTAGCACATTTCTCCCTTTCACCTTGCACTCGGGCTTCTTTTGTACAAGGACTATGAATTGCAACTGCCTCTCATCCTAAGGCTGCTACTTGTGATACTTTTTGTACCTCAGAACAAAACATACTTACCTCACCTCAATTCTGAATGTCACAGGTGTATCTAAGCTGCTGCATTTCACTGCAAAAGACACCGAAACAGGGATCTAAAAAAAAAAAGGGCCACCATCTCTGGCTATCTTGGCAGAAAAGCAGCAATGTTTTTACATGTTTTAAATCTTCGTGTTCCATTTACTGCTGGCATGTACATAGTCTCCAATTGCCCCCAAAATGTGGGACCCTCAGGAAAACCCTTAATCCATCACAGTTTCTCACTTTGTCAGGCAGAGTCCAGGATTCCTCTGCCTCCAGCAACTGCAAACTACTTAAAGGGACCATGGGCAAAATTGCAACTAAGCTTGCAGTTTTAGCTTAGCTGCAATTTTGCCCATGGCCCCTTTAAGATAGCTCTGCTTAGGCTTGAACAGCTGCAGTAAGCAGTAAGCAGGGAGCAGTAAGCAGGGAGGGAACAGATGCTGCTGAGCTGGGAGGGCCAGGAGAGGATGTGTGTATGCGTGTGCATGCTCTACCTGCTGCCTCTGCTGCACTGTTGCTGTGGGAAAGGGATTAGCTGGGTGAAAGCCTGAACCGATGGAGAGGTAAATAAGGGAATTTACCTCACTGGGTGACTTTGGGCCAGTCACTGACTCTCAGTCTAACTTACCTCATAGGGTTGTTGTGAGGATAAAATGGAGAGGAGGAGGAGCATTATGTAAGCCGCCTTGAGTTCCTTGAAGGAAAAAAGGCAGGGTATAAATATAAAAATAAAAATAAATTTATTACATGATTCTTATCTTTATATTGCCAAAGATTTTATTTCCTAACAGAGCTGACTCTTTGCCTCTAACAGGTGAGTTTACAGTGTCAGAAGGAAATGCAAGAAACTTCCTTTTCTCTCTGAAGCTCCATGTTGGGGTGTGTGGGGTGAGGTGGGTGGGTAAGCTTCAGTTGTTGAATTTGTGCCAATCCTGACCATTTTAATAGAAAAAGAAAGATTGCCTTGCAAGCACTGACCCCCCCCCCCCATGAAAAACACCAGATATCAACAATTAAGGGTCTAAATAAGGTTTAAAAAATTAGAAAAGCCACTTATAAAATATTATAAAATAATATATAATATAATAATGTAATAATTATAATATCTAAGATTTTGTGTGTTTCCTCTAATAACTTTTGTACTTGATCATGCCCTTTGGTTGCCTGGCCATACCCTTGGCCACGGCCTCATGTTTTTCTGGCCACACCCTCTTGATCACACACCTTCATGTTGCTTAACCATACCTCTTACAAATTTACATGTGTGTCCCTATTTTCATCTGTGAAATGTTTGAGGGTATGCATGTATTTTATTGAGATCTAAGTATCTGAATTTCCAAAGCCACCAAAACAGGATACAGAGGTGGTGCATCCCACTCTATTCATCCAGTATCCTCGACTGTCCTGAACAACCTCTGCTGGACTCACTTCACTTGGACTGACTTCGGGATCAACAAGCATAAGATTGCCCTGCTTGGCACCCATCTGTCAGCTTTGTGCTCCTGAACAGTTAACCTGAAAAAGATGAACATTTCATTCTACAGAAAAATAAACATAAGAAAAAGACCATACCAATACTGTCATGGGGACATGCTCCTGCTCTTTCTACCTGAAGGTGTTGAATTTGAACTGCGGTACATACAAAGATTCCAGTATCACAACCCAAAGTTGTCATCACACTCCTCAAAACCATGAGTCAAGCGACAGTGAGGGGGCAGGGCAGTGGGGAGAGTGTTGCTGAGACAAAAGGCAAGGCAGCTAAGAGAAAGCAGAGCTATGATAGGCACAGAGACCCAAAAATCAGATGATCGGCCTGCTGCTCCTGACCTGGGTCATCCACCCAGCCCGCTGCCACTATGGTCTGGAAGTGTACCCAGCATCCTCAAGATTACCACCTAGGAACCAGGGCCGCAAGTTCTTCCAACTGCAAAGGGGGTAGCCATGTTAACAGGGCAATCTTATGTTTACTCAAAAGTCAGTCCTATTGAGTTCAAGGAGGCTTATTTCCTGGCAAGTGGATATAGAATTGCAGTCTTGGTTTGTCTGGCAGCAGCAACAACAGAAAAAGGCATTGCTGTAGCACTTTAGCATATTTACTGAACGGAGTTAGGCAGCAGACAGACTTTAAAAACAAAATAAACAAATCAGTTCTAATGCTTCCAGTCCACCACCCCTTTGAGAGATGGTGTTTTGACAAAGAGTTATCTCTTACAAAGCACTCAGAAAGACTGAGAATAATTTATTCCCCCCCCCCCCAAGTTCCCTAATGCCACAATCCTATGCAAACTTCCCTGGGAGTAAGTACCACTGAACTTAATGCAGCCTACTTCTGAGTAGACACAGCTGGATTGCACTGTAAGTGATGCAGAAAGTGGCTCAGTGCACTGTAAATGATACATAAAGGGTTTGGGTTTTTTTTGCCACTGTTAAATTAGAAGGCAGCTGAGGTGTATGGGGAGGAAGTAAAAGGTGTGCTGTGGAGCACACAGCCTGCAGGCAAAAAACAAACAGCAAAGAAGTTCCTGATTGCTTCCTGCTTTTCTGGGGTTGTTGTTTTTTTCTTTCCCCCTGCTTTGCTGCAAAGCATTAGGAAGACCCCAGCAGCCTCCAACAGCAGTGGGAAAGAGGCATAAAGAAACAGGCATAAAGAGACAGAGGGCAAGCCCACAGACAGAGACCAAGAAAGCACGCTCTTCAGTCCACCCCTTCTCCATGTTCATAGCCATTTAAAACATAGGTCTCCCCTTCAAATACAAGGAAGTTTGAACCTTAAACTGTACTTCAAAGAAAGAGCAAGGATAAAGAAAAGTCATTTAAAGGATGAAAAATGCAACAGCTTTATTCCAAAGCCTTTTGTTTTTGCTTTACTGCCAGCTGCTTTTCTCACAGGTGATAAAACAACCCCCCTGCCTGCCACATCCTCCTGAATCCTGCCCTCTATCCTCAAACTCAAATGGGATTAGATTAGCATCCCCCAACATTTCCTTGACCCACACAGCCTTGTGCAGCAGTGTAGTGGTGCCAGAGCTAACAGGGACACAGTGCAAGCACTTTTTTTTTTTTAGTAGCAGGGACATGGACATAATCTGCCGGCCGCCCTCCTCAGAATTCCTTGTTTCCTCTGAGTTTAGCTGAAATCCTCACAGTAGCTGAGGGTGGGTGGGAATGAATTTCCACAGCAACAGTGACCTGGTTTTCATGATCACCACTAATAAGCCATGGTGGATTGTGGTGCCCCATGGGTGCCAGGTTGGCAATCCAAGCCCCCGCTGCAGCTTCTTGTTACATGCAAGCCAGGAGAGGGTGGGTTGTTGGGGTGGTTGCCAAGCCCCCATAACCCATGGGCTGTTTTAGGGTTGCAAGTGGCTTGACAACCACCCCAACAACCCACCCTTGCTGGGTTTGCATGTAATGAGAAGTTATGGCTTCTCCTCCACTGCGCCCTGAATATTCAAAATGACCACCACCACCACCACCACCACGAGAAGAATTCACCCACAGTGGCTTCTCATTATGTGTGAACTAGGCCAATATGTGCCTAGTTCACGCATAATGAGATCCAGTGTGGCGTAGTGGTTAGAGTGTTGGACTGGGACTCAGGAGATCTGGGTTCTAGTCCCCACTCGGCCATGAAGCTCACTGGGTGACTTCGGGCCAGTCACTGACTCTCAGCCTAACCTACCTCACAGGGCTGTTGTGTGAGGATAAAATGGAGAGGAGGCCTATGTAAACCGCCTTGGGTTCCTTGCAGGAGGAAAAAAGGTGGGATATAAATGTAATAAATAAATAAATAAATAAATAAATAAAACATTGTTCCTTGTTGTAATGCAAAGTATTTTGGAGTGGCTTGGTCTTGAATGGGCAATTAAGACCCACTAGCTTTACCAAAGACCTGCTCTTGGTGGACATGAAAACTGCTAGAACTGGTGTGTGGATATGGATCGATACAGCTGCCTCCAATTTTGGATTCTCCTTTGGGGCGTGGCTATGGGGACTGTAATGAACAGTGTCTGCTCTTCAAATTTTACCACTACACCACTGGCCTTATTTGCTATTTTCTAAAATCCAAGACAAATAAGCAACTCTGTTTATAACCCCTGTTTTGAAAACAAAAAGAATGGGGGGGGGAGAATCATTGAGGGAAAGAAATGGGGAGAAGCAGCTTTGTCTAAAACACCAGTCCAAAGATATATTATTTTTAACCTGGAGCAGTTTGGGGTGTGTGTGTGTGTGTGTGTTTTGTTTAAAAATTTAAGCATCAGATTGCCAAGTACCTCCTGGTCTTGCTCTTCCTCAGGCTTGTTTGCTGCTGCCACTGGCCCTGGTGTTGGTATTGCTGCTGCTAGCTACTCATCCAGGTGGCTCCAGTCTGTGTCCCATCCACTGCGTGAGTAAACAGACAGCCTGGGCAATGGTCTTCTTGGCAACTGTGTTCTTCTTCCACTGCAGCAAATACCGCAGCTGCTGACCTCTCCCTTGCTCTCTGCAGCCAAAATGCCTGTCAGGGGCACAAGTAGCTCTTTCCCAAATGGCTCAGAGGAGCCACTCAGGGTGAAACTGAGGCAACTTTACACTGAAAATGACAGTGCCCCTCCACCCCTATGTGATGAGTGGGCACAGAGGGGATGGACCAAACATGCAAGAGAGATGAGGATTGTGTGCACAGCAGCCAGAACAGACCTTTGAAGCTGCCAGGGTGAAGGGCTAGCATCCTCTACAGGTGGGGACAGGAGACACAGTGTAGGGTCTTGCAGGTTGGTGCTCCACTCACCCTTAATGATGGACCTCCAGTGCTGCTGTTCCTAGTGGCTGAATATGATGTTTCTTCCTCTCGTTTTCATCCAATTCTATTTCTTCCACAGTGACCAAAAATTAGCTCTCTTAACAATTTAAGTGTGTTTAATGGATTAATCATTTGCTTTTTAACTGATGATTATACAATTAACTGTATTTAAATAAATGTTGTGGTTATTGAAATCTCAATAGAAGTGACTTCCTTACTCTTGAAGAAAGAGTAAGATAATTTACCTTTTAATAAACCAAAGTCTCAGTTGTAGATATACACCAAGATCAACCTCAATATTCTGTTTCATTCCCTATCAGATGAAAATATAGATGGGGCATATTGACTGGGAGGAAGGGTTGGTGTCCTCCACCCCAACCCTCCACCTTGGCCTGAGTTATGCAACTGGAGTACCAACAAATGTGGTGAGACAGTTCACTGCCTCTCTGCTTCTCCCTGTTTACAGCTGGTGTGATAATCAACCCATGAGTTGAGGGTGGATAAGAATCTGCCGGACAATAACCAACAGGCCCCAACAATCAACCAAATGAACATGGGGAAGTTGTAGATGGATGAGATGAAGGGATTGGGGAAAATATCAGGCATCCAGAGGCAGGTAAAAACCAGACAAATTGATCTCTATTAGGAAACTGCATCTAGGGTTGGACTGGGACTCAGGAGAATGAGAGTAGAGGAAGGTCTTAACCAGGCATCAAAAATATTTTGGCACCAGGCAGGCCTCATTGGGGAGTCCGTTCCATAATCTGGGGGGCTACAACTGAGAAGGTCCTCTCCCTTGTTGCCACCTCTGAGCTTCCCTTAGATTCTGAGCATAGTATATGGGTAGGTTCATGCTGGGAGAGGCACTCTGTCAGGTATTGCAGTCCTGAGCCATGTAAGGCTTTATAGGTCAAAACCAGCACCTTGAATCGGGTTCAGAAACATACAGGCAGCCAGTGCAAGCAGGCCAGAATCAGTGTTTTCTGTTTGGACCTCGTGATCCCTGTTATCAATCTGGCTTTTGCATTTTGCATAAGCTGCAGCTTCTGAACCTTGTTCAAAGGCAGCCCCACTTAAAGCATATTGCAGTAGTCTAACTTGGAGGTTACTGGAGCACAGACAACTGAAGCCAGGTTATCTCTGTCCAGAAAGGGGCATAATTGGCATAACTCCATGACACTGAGGCCACCTGAGCCTCAGTGACAAAGATGGCTCCAGGAGAAACTCCAAGTTATGAACCTGCTCCTTCAAGGGGAGTGCAACCCCATCCAGAACAGGTTGAGCACCCTCCATCTGGTCAGAAGAACCACCCACTAACAGCATCTCAGTCTTGTCTGGATTGAGCTTCAGTTTATTAGCACTCATCCAGTCCATTGTCACAGCCAGGCACCAATCTAGCACATCCACAACCTCACCTGATGAAAATGAGAAACAGAGCTGCGTGCCATCAGCATACTGATAACAACGTACTCCAAAACCCCATGACTGCACTCAATGGTTTGAGTAAATGTCAAATAGCATGGGGGACAAAACCAACCTCTGTGGAGCCTCATACTGGAGAATTCAAGCAAGCACCACCTTCTGGACCCGATCATCCAAGTAGGAGCAAAATTACTGCAATGCAGTAGCTCCCACTCCTAACTCAAAACATCATCCCAGAAGTATACCATGGTTAATGGTATTGAAAGCCACTGAGAGATCAAGGAGAATCAACAAGATCACACTCCCCCCATCTCTCTCTTGACATAGGTCATCATACAGGACAACCAAGGCTGTTTCAATGCTAAAACCTGAACCCCAATTGCAATGGATCGAGATAATCTGTCTCATCCAAGAGCATCTGGAGCTTGTTGGCAACCACCTGCCCAAGGATCTTGCCCGGGAAAGGAACATATGTCTTGATGATGATGACATAGACTTACCATAGTTATCAGTGTACACTGATTTGTGCCTTCCATGTTCTTGTGTCCTCGGAGGCACAGCCAGCATGGTTCTTTCCATGCTGATTGTAAGGTGGGGGGGAAGGTGCTCCAAGCTTGGAGTCCCAGCTCGGACCTCGAAGCAAGTTTCCAAGGTTGGAGCTGGGAATCCAAAAAAAACCTATGGATGTCTAGATGTTTAGACATCCATAAAGCCATAGGATTGAGCTGTTAGTTGATATTCCTTTTGAGTTTAATTTTATGTATCTAGTAAGTCACCATGTGAAAATGGTGAAGAGACTTTTAAGTAATGGTAAATGAATTCAAAGTCCTTAATTACAATGGATGTTCATAAGAGAAAGGGATCCAAAATGTCTAAATTATACCATGACTCGAGCAATTGAATAGTGCAAATCCAAAATTGGGAGATGATAATTGTTGGTTGATATGTCAACCAGTACATACACTTTGTGCATTCACATTTGATGGTCAATAATGCAGTTTTTTCTAGCCTATTATCTCCTGCCTGCTTTTAAAAGCAGTCGTGTATTTTCCGTGGTTCTGATGATCACCACGGCATCATAATGCTTTGTAAACATTAATGGATTTTCAAGGCACTCTGGATGTAGGAAAGCATTATTATCTTCATCTTCCATTCGAGAATCTGAAATAGAGAGCAACAGAAACTGGCTGCCAACATTTCAAAGGAAACCAATAGCTTTAGAAGTCTGTCTGAATACTCAAATTCTACCCAGAAATATTTATCAAAACATGAAGCACTCAAAATAATTAGCCAATGCTGAAAATGCTAACTTATGCAAGTTAATCATGATCTTCATAATGTAAGTATTGTTTCACTGAGTAGCCAATTTTTTATGTTAATGCTCTCTCCCTCTCTCTCTAATCTTTGACCTTGAGACGATGAGCTGAAAGTTCAGCAACTTCAACTTGGGGAAAAGGGGGCACTTGCAGCATATAGTGTGGTATCCAGCCGTGTCATACAGCTGATGGAAGCACTGGGAAGAGGCTGATGCCCCCCCCCCACATCCTCAAAATCTGCTCCAGAGGACTGGAAAATCCTGTGGGACAGATTTTTGGGTGGCGCAGAGGGCTGCAGGGTGTGGAAAGAGGGAGAAGATCCCATTGCACTAGTGGACTTCCACTGATATTACTATGGATTTAATCCATAGAAATGATCTGGTGCAATCAGAGTACTGCTCATGCTGTAGCATACAGGCAGACACCATTTCCCCCTCATTTTTTCTATACAAATATAAGAGATGTGGCTGATGGCATTTGGAACACAGAAGTATTATTCCTTCCATAAAAACTGATATACACTTACTTTTCTTGTTCTGATCAAAACTGAGCAAGAGATATCCGCATGTACAAACAGCTTTTCTGCAGTCTGCTCTGCCACACATTACTGATTGATTACCATACTCATTTGAGTCCTATCCACTGGCTGAATGCATCTTTTGATGCAAACGGGGATGCAGTGATTGGTGAGTGACTACTTGCCGGTGAACACGGATGGATGATGTTGTCAGATGATAAGCTATGAAGCTTATCATTTTCTATGCACATAATGCTTAGTGCAGACAGCATTTTTTGAGACATTGATGTCTGCAGTTCATTCTTAATCCTTTTCAACTGTAAAAATGACCTTTCTCTCGAGCAGTTTGTTACCATTAGACTAAAAAATAGCTGCAATATTATGTCTACATTAGGGAAAACCAACTGAATCTTATGTCGGAAGAAGAGCTGATACAGATTTGGGGGGCATAAGTGTCCTTTATCTGAATAATTTTGCTTGATATAAACTTGGAAGTGCTTTATTTCTCCAATGAGAAATAGTGCTTTATTTCTCCAATGATATCAACATTGTCAGGGTAGTCTTTCATCAGAAGGTTTACACCTTCACACAACTGTTCTTCTGAGGCTTCTAAATCAACAAAAAATGTAAATCTTTTTGCAACATTATCATATATTATTGCTCTTTTCTTCAAGCTGACCTCAAGGGCATCCAATATTGGAATAAAGGATTTTCTGTGAAATTTGCCACTTGGGGGAAAGTCTTTCATCAGAATTAGGTGCACCACCATCATTGATTTGCTTGTTACATCAGGCAGGTTTCCTTTCCTTTTGAATTCAATTTCATAAAAACTCTCTCTGGTTTCCTTCACAAAGCAATAGACTGATGTCTAAAGCTTTTCACATGTGCTAAAGCCAACTGTGGATCCTGTAGGGCCTTGCTGGTTTTGTGGAATTGATCTAACAAATCATGATTCCAAAGTTCTAACATGAACACCAACTCTAATTCTTCCATTTTCTGCAAGCTTCTCTTCTTGTTTAACCCTTTTCATGGTCATTAGTGCAGCTATAAGTAAATGCATCAATAACAGAATTATAACTCATAGCTATAGCTGAAGTAGCATTTGCATGTGCTTCCCACCTAGTGTCAGAGAGATGTATTGGTACTGTGGATTCTGGACCCAAGAATGATTTGAGTACTGCCCATCATTTAGTAAAGGCTGAGGGAAAAAAGTGTATATTTGTTGCACAACAGCAATTTTTTTTTTTTACTGCATCTGAGCAGCAATCAACTGCAGCATGACCTACAAGATTCAGTGAATGCCCAGCATATGGAATATATACAGCATCCATTTTTTTCCTCTAGAAGTTTTTGCTGCATGCCATTATATCTACCTGCTATGTTAGCTGTTTTATCGTATGACTGTCCCCTGCACTTATTGAAGTCAACTTTGCAATCATTGCTCAGATAATGCAGCACTTCATTGGCCATATTTTCACTACTATGATCTTCTCATTCAAGGGAAGTTAGAAAGTGTTCAATGGGAAAACCATGATCAGGTGATTAGATATCTTACAAATAACAGTTAGTTGATCAACATGGGAAAGATTTGGTGTAGAGTCAATAGACAAACTGAAGTGTTCTGCTTTTCCTCCAAAACATGTTCTCTTACTTTTTTAGCCAAAACCTGGATGACTTCATCACATAGTGTTTTAGACAATATGCAGGCTTCCCAGATCCACTGCTTCCATGTTTTATATGATTGGCAAGAAATGGATCAAACTTAGCAATGTGTTCTATCAAGCCAAGAAAGTTCCCATTATGTGGTTAACCAAACTTTTCATTGCCTCCCCTAAAACCCAATCCACATTCCAACAAAATGCACACAATTGCAATAACATGTTCAAGTACATGCTTCCAGTATTCTTGCTCCTTTTTTATCTGTTCCTCCAGTGTGAATCCAAGGTTTAATCTACACTGCCTCTTCAAATATGTAAGCATGTTCTATGATCCTCAGAGTTCTCATGCTTTTGAATTCCAATAGGGTTTTGCCAGTCATCAAACCCATTATTGGCAAATGCTGTCATTGATGATGCTGAAAAGAGCTTGCAGACAAAGCAGTAAATACAATTGGTTGTTGGAGAATATACTAGCCACTCCTAATTGTATTTTTCAGCATCAGTGTGGTTTTTATGAAATAGACCTTTTGAACAATATCTAAATCAGTTTTTGAATAACTATTTTGATTCTCAAATGAGCTCTCCAGTGTTGACACTTTTGAAGGACCTTTCTGTGTCCAGAATGAAACTTCACCCTCAGTCAAGACACCCCAGAGACTGAAGTCATTGCACTTTGTGTATCTATTTCCTTGAGCTGGGATTTCAGGCTCTGTAACATTCTCATGTGTACTAGTCACATTCTGATTCATATCTGGATAAACTATCCCAGTAGAAGAAGTGGATGCCTGTGGTGATTGTGGGCCTGGCTGCCTACCTTGAGTAAGAGGTCCCTTCTCTATAACTGTAATGAAGTAACTATCGAGTTTTGATAATTTTTTAACTGCCCTTCAAGCTGCTGCTTTCTTTTTTCTCTTCTGACACCCACTTTCAAAAGTTCTCTCCATCGTTAAAGTTAAATGTTTTGCTTAGCCAATGCTACTATAAAAGTAGTCTTTAAAATGGTCTTCAGATTAGATAAATAGGCCTCTGCCCCCTTATGGTGTTTTCTTGGGTGAGTTGCATCCTGGGAGTTGTAGTTAGAAGCATGGAAGGGAGCTGGGAGGAAGATGATGTGAGAGGGCAGAGCCAGAGTTGTTGGAGTGTGGCTTGATGGATTAATTTTCAATTTTGCTAAACTCCTGAAATAAAGAAGCTTCAAGTCCTTATCTCTGGTAGTTTGCCATTCCTACAACACAACACACACACTTATATTTTTGTGGCCCCTCAGAACATTGTGGCTGGCTACAGGCCTGTGTGATGGTATATGGAGGCGTGGGGTGGGGTGGGAAAGTGCCGAGGAGGGGATTAGCGAAGATTACGCCTGGTGTGGAACTGGACTTGTATTGGTAGGCTAGCTCTCATTGTCTCCTCTTGATGTCTGATGTCTTGGGCAACTTGCGGATGATGTGAGCAGTCCAGCAGCCCTGAAAGGGAAGTTTAGATTGGGATGGGATGAGGAGGTCAGGGTTCAGAATTTTGGTGGTTGATTTTATATGAAAGATTATTTAAGCTGAAGCAATTTCAATTATAAATCTTCTTAGTTATCTCCAACATATTTAGAGTCCCCTCATAATATGAGGCTCTAAGACATGGCTTACTTGGCTTGTTCCAAAATCCAGAATGGAGAGTTCATTACTGAGCCTATTCTGTGGCAATGGCAATGAGAATTCTTTTCCACCATGGTTGCATCTTCTCGGTGTTGTTGAAGAAGAGCTTTTCAGCATTTCCCAGTGGAATGAGTCTTCCAAATGGTTCACAACCTGGTGCAAGGAAAGATATCCTCATTAGCGTGCTGTGACAAGTTTGCAAGTCATGTTGAAGATAAAATTGCTTGCATCCATCATGACTTCTTGGACTCCACAGTTATTGCAGTTCCAGTAGTAGAGGTGTCCAGACTTTCAGTTGTTGAAATCCAAGGACACAGACAAGTTGCTTGGCCAGGTCTGGTCTCTCAGCTGGGTGCTTGACACTTGTCTTTCATGACTATCTTAACTGTTCCCTTCCTCTCTGCTTGCTATGACCCGCACCCCAAATCTGCCACCCCACATAGAATCATAGAATCATAGAAAAGTAGAGTTGGAATGGGGCCTACAATGCAGGAATCCAGGTCAAAGCATCCCTGACAGATGGCCGTCCAGCTTCACCTTGAATGCCTCCAGAGTGGGAGAGCTCATCATCACCTCCCTTGGTAATTGGTTCCATTGTCTTATTGCTCTAACAGCAGGGATAGGGACTCGGACTCCAGGACTCGACTCATGAGTCGGACTGAGTCCCCCCTCTGACTCGAGTCAGACTCGAGTCCCAATATTTTTAATGGGACTCGAGACTCGACTCGGGACTTGAGACCAAGGACTCGTGTTCCAAAATCGTGTTCCTCAAATGCAACATGGATAGGTTTTAGGAAGTACAGCAAGTTTATTTTTTAAAATCATTTCCCTAAAATGCAACCTTTCAGACATTTTGGGTTTGGCTGCCTCTGCCTGCCTGTTTGGGGTGCCCAGCCTCCTCTGCCTGCCTGGTCTCTTCTTAACCAGTTCCACAGTTTGAATTGTCCAAGACAAAAGCCTCTGCCTGCCTGTTTTGGGGTTCCCTGCCTCCTCTGCCTGTCTGATTATTTTGGGTTTGTCTGCCTGGTCTGTTCTTGCCAAAATCAGTTGCAGAGAGAGTTTTGAAATAAAAAGGCACACTTGTGCCTAGAATTTATTTAAGCCACACATCTGAAATAGCCTTATTTTGTTGGGAAAAAAACCCATTGATTTTAATAGGGACTCGTGGAGTCAGCTTTGGGAGTGACTTGTGACTCGTGAGTCACCATTTTGGACCAAGGACTCGGACTCGAGACTCGGGTCCAAAGACTCATGACTCGACACCAAGGACTCTTCAACATCCCTGTCTAACAGTCAGGAAATTTTTCCTGATGTTCAGGTGGAATCTGGGTTCCTGTAACTTGAGCCCATTATTCCGTGTCCTGCAAACTGGGATGATCGAGAAGAGATCCTGGCCCTCGTCTGTGTGGCAACCTTTCAAGTACTGGAAGAGTGCTATCATATCTCCCCTCAGTCTCCTCTTTTGAAGGCTAAACATGCCCAGTTCTTTCAGTCTCTCCTCATAGGGCCTTGTTTCCAGTCCCTTTATCATCTTTGTTGCCCTCCTCTGAACCCTCTCCAGTTTGTCTACATCCTTCATAAAGTGTGGTGCCCAGAACTGGACTCAGACAGTACTCAAGATGAGACCTAACCAGTGCTGAGTAGAGGGGAATTATCACTTCCCGAGATTTGGAAGCTATACTTCTATTAATGTAGTAGCCCAAAATAGCATTTGCCTTCTTTGCAGCCACATCGCATTGCTGGCTCATATTCAGTTTGTGATCTACCACAATTCCAAGATCCTTCTCACTTGTAGTAGTATTGTTGAGCCAAGTGTCCCCCATTCTGTAACTCTGCATTTGGTTTCCTCTCCCTAGGTGCAGCACTTGGCATTTATCCCTATTAAATGTCATTCTGTTTTCGGCCCAGCGCTCCAACCTATCAAGATCACTTTGAATTTTGTTTCTGACCTCCAGAGTATTAGCATAGCAAATTAGGTTTAGGAAAAAAAGCTTCCGTGGGCACCAGAGAGAGAGGGGGGTGGCAGAGAGAGGGGGAGCAGAGAGAAAAAATGGGGTGGCCCACCCTGCCTACTTTGGGGGTTCGACCCACCCAGCACAGTCTCCAGCCCTGCTTATCCCTGGTATGTGGCTCTTAAGAGATTACCAAAGGATGGATGGATAAACAAACAAACAAACATTATGTCTCCACAGCAGGACTGAATTCTTCCAGGGATCCCATAGGTTCTCTGTGTATGCACTCTACATACTAGACTATGGAACTGGTTAAGTGTTGTCACTGGAATGGCACTCCTTTCTTCCCTGTCTGTTTTCTGTCAAAAGCTGGGTGGCTGTAGGCTGTTTGTGTTTGTGCCAATATGGTGTCTGAAGCCCTGAAATGTATGGCTGTAGGCATCCATTATTGTCCTCTTTCCTGGTGCGTGTAAGGGGGCATTGTGGTCTGTTTGTGGCTGCCTGGTTGTGTGAGGAGAATGTGTATGGACTGCGTTGGGTGGTGTCTGGGTTGGACAATGTAATGGGATTATTAAATCTTGCCAATATAACGGCAATATGAAGGATGTTGTGGTGAGGGACCTCATGTGTGATGGATGGCAGATGGATTATAGCAGGAATGCTTTTGCTTCTGCAGCTTTTGTTGCTGGTTATGTACAGGGTCATGTCTGGATTTTCCTTGATGTAACACCCATCTAGTACACTGGGACTATAGGAGAGCCCTTGAAATAATTTTGAACAATTGCCTTTATAACTGGTGGCTTTAGTATGTAACATACTTAGATTTGCTCCCATTTGTGAACTGTAAATCATTTTCTAGGATCTTGTTTCCATGCTTCTTTAAAAGTTATGATTATTCAGTGTCTCCAATTCCATTAATAAATTGCATAGGATTTTAAAGAATCCTTTCAGTCGGCATTCTCCCCCCCCACACACACACACAAGATAGTTTCAAACTTTGGCAAACATATTATATTAGCTCATTGTTGATTTTTTTACAAATAGCATCTTTAGTATTTTTCAAATATTGACAGAACAGTATGTTCTTATGTTCTTAAGGAAGAAAAAAGTCACAAGTCCCACTGGGTGAGTACAAGCCGGCTCAGAAACATTAATGAGAATTGGTGTAAAATACCCTGCAACAGTGACATGAAAGTGTGAGTTGTGATCCCATGGCATACTAAAAGCGATGGAATATTTTAATCAATTATTTATTGGTGGTTACATTGCAAGTATGTTTATGCTTCCAATGCAGTGTATGTCATGTTGTATAAAATGATATATGTACATGGTGGTGTTACTTCGTTGTAAAGTATTTTAAGGCTCTTCATCTCATAAATTATATTACTTTGGACTGGTTTACAGATTGATACTCTGAATATATCTTTCCCAAGTGAAAAAGCTTGGAAATGTTCTCTATGTGAGTTGCAGGTAGAGGTATTGTTACAGCAGAACATTGCACAGTGATATTCCCTTGTTATTCCCAACTTCCATTACTGCCCTCTTTTAATGTTTCAGGGAAACAGGTTGAGGGAGAATACAAGAGAGTCATATGGCTAACCCTACTTCCCTCTCTTTTAAACCTTTACCACTATCCAGATGAATTGCCTGTTTTTTCCCCAATTAACCTGTCACAACCGAGAGAAAAATAGGGCAAGCTTATTATTGTTATTGAGCAAGCTTCTGTTTTTACTAGACTGCTGATGGTTGCATTATGTAAGTGAATTTCCCTCGCAGTGTATTTGGATGATTTGTCTAAAAAGAAAGAAGCACTCAAGGTTAGTGGGGATTGCAATGAAATATAGAAGCTTCGTGCATCTAAGTTATTGTAATCTAACATTTGACACACCTTAGGTCCGACAAATCTCTCACTGTCCAGACCACCAGGCATCAGTATGGAATCCAGGGGCTGGAATATGGTCAGAAGGGGGTTCTTTACATTTTTGTCTGAAACTATGCCACATCATAAGATATTGCAAGCTGCTTTTTAAGGCTGAGGGCAAGCGCAGCTACTTGAGGGTCTGTATCATTAGTTAATTTGCTGGTAAGAAATGAGCCATGTCAGAAGACCATCTAGCTGTGGTGGGTCCTCCTGCAAGACCTAATCCCTGCTCTTTGTCTTGCTCATTTCTGCCTGTGAGGGTGGGGCCCTGGCTGATCTCAGCTATAAACACAGTGACTGGGTTCAGACAACACGATAACCTATACTCAAGGGTTGAGTGTGGGTTGTAGTTGAATCATGGGTTGTTGTTGAAATGTGGGTTAACACCTTGTCTGAACCCAGCTGCTCTAGCTGCTCTAACAAGCCATGGCTTATTAGCCATGGCTTGTGCTAGGCTTGGAACATCGAGCCTCGCGCGGGCAGAATGGGGCCGAAATCGGCTCCGCTCACGCCCACGCGAGGCCTTACCTTGTCTTCGGGGGTGGCTTGCCTCCCTGTGCGGCCCGCTCTGGTCCCATCGCATCACTTCCAGCACCGGAAATGACGCGACGGGACCCTGTGCAGGCGCGCTGGACCCCTGTGCCGCGTTCTGCGCCTGTGCAGGGTCCCGTCGTGTCATTTCCAGTGGTGACGGGACCGGAGAGGGTGGATCGAGTGGGGCGGAGAACTGCGGGGGGGCGCCCCCGCAGAGAGTCAAGGCAGGGGTGCGTCGGGGCCCCCTCCAGGTTCGGCTGCATGCCTAGCGCTTGTCAACCCACAAAGAGAACCCATAGTTGGTTGTTTAGGTTGTGAACTGTGGGTTGTTCACCATGGTTTGTTATCTGAGCTGGGTTTAGACAAAATGATAACCCACATTTCAACAACAACACATGGTTCAACGACAGCCCACACTCAACCCATATGCAACCCTTGAGTGTGGGTTATCATGTTGTCTGAACCCAGTCTGCTGCTTCTGGTTAAGGGTCCTAGAGACCATCTAGATGTATTTATTTATTTATTTTACTTTTGAATCACCCATCTGGGCAGTCATCCAGCCACTCTGAGCAATGTACAGTGCAATAAAATACAAGAAAAAACAGAGTGTAAAACACATTTTTTTTTAAAAAAAGTACAAAACTTAAAAATCCTAACCCACCCCATATTCCCGCCTGAAAAGCCACGTTTTAATGCACGGCAGAAGCTAATCAAGGAAGGGGCATGGCAGAGGTCACTGGGGAGAGAGTTCCATAAATTGGGGGCTGCCACAGAAAAGGCCCTCCTCCTAGTCCCCACCAGCCTGGCTGCTCTGGCTGATGGGGCAGGGAGAAGGCCGTCCGTGGCAGATCTTGTTGAGCGGCCTATTTGATGTTGCTGGAGGCGCTCCTTGAGATAAACTGGACCGGAGCCATACAGGGTTTTAAAGGTCAATGCCAACACTTTGAATTCGGCTCGGCAAACAACTGGTAGCCAGTGCAACTCTTTGAGCACTGGAGTGATGTGATCATGTTGGCGGCAGCCTTTAACCAGGCAAGCCGCTGCATTCTGTACCAGCTGTAACTTCCGAACCGTCTTCCAGGGTAACCCCACGTAGAGCGCATTACAGTAGTCTAGGCGAGAGGAGACTAAAGCATGAACCACTGATGTAAGTCCTGCCATTTTGTTTGCCTTATGTTGTAATGTTGCTGCTTTGGTAGACTTTAAATGTAATTGGTTTAAATTGATGAATTTGCTATTAATATAGTGATTTGGATTAGTTCATGAATAGTTTGTTAGCTAAATGTGGATTTTTTTGTGTGATAACAATTACATATGAAGACATGAGTTTTTATATATCTAGGGAAATTTTAATTGTAATGTCTCTGTTAGGTTGCAATGTGTATATAACATGAAATGTGTTTGATATATTTATGAGTTTGTTTTTATACTTGGATTGGTTTACTATTGTGAGTCACTTCGAGCATAGTTTGGAAAAGCAGCATACAAATAAACACGATGAGGACAGTTTTTAGCAGTACGCTTTGTTTATACCAATCAGTTCTTTTCTTTTTTTAAAAAAAATGAAAAAATGTATGCACTGTCTGGGTCCCTTCGATTAAACTAGTGTTCAGGTATCTTTTAATAAGACTGCATGAGATCTGAATCAGCACATTATTGATGCTGAAGAAAAAGGAAACACTCACAGGAAATATTCACAATTAATATAGGTGAAGTCTGAATGTTAATTTCCCCTTTTAAAAAAGAAAAAGGGGGGGGGAAAGACCTGGGCATTCTGTGAGTGCTCTCTGTATTTTGTATGCAAACAGTGAACCCATTCTGCTTGTGATTAGAAAGGAGATGGTTTCTCTGAGGCCAGCTTACTTGGATGTTATGGCTTACAGCGTAGCCTTAAGGTAAAAGCAATTAAAGACAGGATAGATCCTCAAGTGGGAAGCCATGTCCCTGTGGCACATGTCATCTTCTTGATGCGAGACTGCACATACCATACTGCTTTCCTAGCACTACCCATCCTTGGAGGTTGACTATCTATCTGTGCAGATGAACAGTGCTTAAATGAGTCTTCCTCATACTCTTTTGCCTAAAGGGAAAATGTCATGTTAGTAGGTGAGACGAACAACTCAAATGAAGAAGAGGGGGAAATGGAAACACAATAAAAATGCAGAAGAGAGTCATTCAATTGGGGAGAAGTCATTTCTCTGAAATGTATTGCTTTTGACTGACCTCAGTACCAGGTATGTCATGGGTGGCTAGCCTTGGCATGGGTGCCGTAAGTGGCACGGGCACCACAAGTTTGTTGCACACCTGGGCATGATCAGTGGTACCTGTAGGACTAGCTATGCAATAAAACACTCCTTCCTGCCCCAAGCTGCTGCCTGCTCTCTGCCTCAGTTGATTAGAGGCAAAACTGCCCTAAAGCACAAGGGGTTGATCTAACTATGTACTGTAGTACACATTAGAGTGGCCTTGTCTCATATTTTTGACTTGACTTGTGCCATACTTGGAATTAAAGGTTGGCCACTACTGATACATGCCATCAGTTGTTAAATCAAATAAGATTTTCAGTATTTTATATATTTGAGGTTCCTGAGTCTTTGCTTTACAGATACTTTTCATTTTCATGCAAGAGTCATGTTAAAACATGAATGTTGAGAATTTCATCATTTTCTCACATGTCTTAAGGCATTCTTAGAATAACTTCCTAGAATAATATGTGCACTGCAATTTATAGCTCATATATGTATACAGGTAGGCTAAGCCCCATGAAGCTTTCTTCCTTGAGAGATGATGAATTGCCATGTTTCCCAGTGTTGTCTGGGATGTAATCTGAAATGTGGGCACAGAGTGGTCCCTCCAATTGAAATTGAAATCCCACATACTAGACAAACTTTCTACTATTTCAGCAGATAGGGCAAAGCTAGGAGTTTCATTGATTCCATGTTGGCCCACTATACATGGTTATGATGGGATGTGAGGGGAGGGGCTGTGGCTCAGTGGAGAAGCACATGCTTTGCATGCAGAAGGTCCCAGGTTCAATCCCCGGTATCTCCAGGCAGGGCAGGAAAAACTCCTGAAACCCCAGAGAGCCATTGCCAGTCAGTGTTGAGAATACTGGTCTAGATGGACCCATGGTCTGACTCAGTATAAGGCAGCTTCCTATGTGAAGTATATAATGAAGACCACACAGAGGCTGGAAAATTAACTAACAACTCTCATTTTATTTTTAAAAGCTTATTGAAAATAGGCCATGGAGCATGCTGCTACAGGCAATGCTGAAGAAAAACTGAAAGCACAGTGCCTGAGAGTTGACTGCGAGTATGGCAAGCCAGGAAGGTCGATACATTGCACCTTGCATTTGGGTTGGTGGGTCATAGGAATGCTGGCCCACCAAATATTGTTCTATTTTTCAAGTCTCAAACTGCTTGTTTTAAATTAGAAGTCTTCCCAGAAGAACACAGTACCGGTAAGTACAAACAAATATCGCACTAATATGGATGAGCAGCCCAGTACAGTAGGTAAGGATTGAATATGTATACTGTATATTTTGTCATTGAGCAGCTCCAGCTCATGTTTTTGGTGGTCATTCGAGGTGGAATTATGCAATAATACTTGCTTCTTGGAGGGGGCATGGGACAATTCTCATCTGCCCAGTTCAGGGGTCTCCAACCTTGGGTCCCCAGATGTTGCTGGCCTACAGCTCCCAGCATACCCAGCCAGCATGGCCAATGGCAAGGGATTCTGGGAGCTGTAGTCCAGCAACATCTGGGGACCCAGGGTTGGAGAGCCCTGGCCCAGTTGCTCCTTCCCCTTGGTGATTGCTACCCAGGAGCCTATTTTGTTATCCTCCCAACCTTTGTTCATTTTTTAAAAAAATGTGAGCACAACATTCACATTGTGAGCACAGTGAATGCCTGATCATTCAAAACTGGGAAGTGGGGAATCTTGTAGAGGAAAGTGATTGTGTGACTACTGATATCTACATGGATGCTATGGATGGGTGCTATTT
Organism: Shinisaurus crocodilurus; assembly: GCA_021292165.1. Taxonomy (NCBI): domain Eukaryota; kingdom Metazoa; phylum Chordata; class Lepidosauria; order Squamata; family Shinisauridae; genus Shinisaurus; species Shinisaurus crocodilurus. The sequence goes on along the minus strand of CM037880.1, from coordinate 169,988,553 downwards.
CTGTGATAGTACCTCAAGTACTCTAGTCATTATGGGGATCATTGCTAACTTACAGACAGCATCAGAGTGGATATCTAAGTTTATATTATCACCCAGTATCCATATTTTTCTTTTTCTTACTGGAAGATGCTTGCTGCAATCACCCAAGACCTGACTGAGTTAAGGGTTTGACTACATGTCAGTTGGCAGAAGTTAAAATGTCAGCTGAATTAATAACTAATTTCTATAGAACATTGCCATGTACAAAATACAGTATAATTTTCATTCCATCTCCTGTATGACTACAGACCAGTCAGTCTGACATCAATCCCTGAGAAAATTCTGGAGCAGATTATAAAGCCGTCAGTCTGCAAGCACCTTGAAAATAATGCAGGGATTACTAGAAGCCAGCATGGATTTGTCAAGAACAAATCCTGCCAGACTAATCTGATCTCATTTTTTTGATCGAGTAACCTCCCTTGTGGACTGTGGGAATGCTGTGGACATAATATATCTTGACTTCAGCATAGCTTTCGACAAAGTGCCTCATGATATCCTGTTTAGCAAACTAGCTAAAAGTGGACTAAATGGAACAACTATCAGGTGGATCCACAGTTGGCTACATAATCATATTCAAAGTGTGCTTATCAATGCTACCTTCTCAAACTGGAGAGAGCTAATGAGGAGGGTACTGCAGGGCTCAGTCCTGGACCCAGTGCTCTTCAACATTTGTATTAATGACTTGGATGAGGAGATGCAGGGAATCCTTATCAAATTTGCAGATGACACAAAATTGGGTGGAATAGCTAATACTCTGGAAGACAGAAACAAAATTCAAGTGATCTCAATAGTCTGGAGCACTGGGCTGAAAACAACAGAATGAAATTTAATAGGGATAAATGCCAAGTGCTGTACCTAGGAAAAAGAAACCAAATGCACAGTTACAGGATGGGGGATACTTGGCTCAGCAGTACTACAGGCGGGAAGGATCTTGGAATTGTTGTAGATCACAAGCTGAATATGAGCCAGCAATGTGATGTGGCAGCAAAAAAGGAAAATGCTATTTTGTGCTGCATTAATAGAAGTATAGCTTCCAAATCACATGAAGTGATAATTCCCCTTTACTTAGCACTGGTTAGGCCTCATCTTGAGTACTGCATCCAGTTCTGGGCACCACACTTTAAAAAGGATGTAGACAAACTGGAGAGGGCTCAGAGGAGGGCAACAAGGATGATAAAAGGACTGGAAACAAGGCCCTATGAGGAGAGACTGAAAGAACTGGGCATGTTTAGCCTTCAGAAGAGGAGACTGAGGGGAGATATGATAGCACTCCTCCAGTACTTGAAGGGTTGTCACACAGAGGAGGACCAGGGTCTCTTCTCGACCATCCAGAGTGCAGGACATGCAATAATGGGCTCAAGTCACAGGAAGCCAGATTCCAGTTGAATATCAGGAAAAACTTCCTGACTGTTAGAGCGATAAGACAATGGAACAAATTACCTAGGGAGGTAGTGGGCTCTCCCACACTGGAGGCATTCAAGATGCAGCTTGAATACATCTGTCAGGGATGCTTTAACTTGGATTCCTTCATTGAGCAGGGGGTTGGACTTGATGACCTTATAGGCCCTTTCCAACTCTACTATTTTATGATTCTATGTGTCCTCATGAGAATTAATATCTGTCATAGCCCACTTTGCCAACTATTGCTATATTCTAGATGCCAAGACTCCATAAGATCTGAGAGTTTATGTTCTAACATCTCATCATTGGACATTATATCAGCCCTTATAGAGTAGAGATACACAGAATGGAATCTGGGATCATGTAGCTGCTTGTTATTTGGTTTCTATTTTTATCATGTAGTATTATTACAGTGAGGCAGAGTTGCTTTTCTCCAGGATGCCTGCCCTAATTGGCACTGTAGCAAAAAAAAAAAAAAAAAGTTTGTTCTTACTATGGCCTACTCTATTCATTTTATATGGTGGAGGAGACTATGAAGAATGTATGTTCCTTGCCCCTTTTGAAGGCTGCATTACTCAGTGAGGTAGCCTTGTGCCAATTTCTCCATAAGGCTGCTCTACAGCATAGGTGAAGTCCATTGTAGCGGCATCACTTACTAAGTTATAATGCTTTTTAAACATTGTTTTGATGATGATGATGATGATGATGATGATGATGATGATGATGATGATTTTAGATAAAATAAAAATAATAGTTCATATTCAACTACATAAGATAGGAGATATCCCCATATCTCTTAAAAATCTGTTTCCCAGTAAATGAGAATACATTTTATTTTATTTTTTCGGTTTACCAATTTGGCAGTTAATGATTTCCTTGCTACAAAAGTTAGGGAGTTTGCTACTCTTCAGTAACATGGGAAAAGCTTTGGCATGGGAGTTTTGAATAGTGCAGATCTGATAGTTAATATTCCCTGTGCTGTGCAAGTCCAAGGTCATCCGGCTGTTCAAAATCAGGCACTTCAGGCACAATCCTATGCATGTTTAGACAGAGACAAGTCCTGCAACGGCCAGAATTCTCCAGCCAGCCAAAAATATTGTAGGACTTTTTTTCTGTCTAAACATGCACAGGATTGCACCCTTAGGCACATGAAGCTGTTATGTGGTGTACACAGTTGATGAATGGGCAGAGAAACATGACCCAAGTGTACACATTGTATGTGTTAAAACACCTGTAGCCAACTACAGTCATGCCTTGGATTGAGAGCATAATTCGTTCCAGAAACGTGCTTGTAATCCAAAACACTCTTATATCAAAATGAAATTCCCCCAAAAAAATTTGTGCAGAGATTTTTAATTTAAGCCATACTACAGTACTTGTATTGCAAGACGTCGCTTGTATATCAAGTCCAATTTTTTAAAATAAATATTTAAAAATTTGCTTGTCTTGCAAAACGCTCTCAAACCAAGTTACTTGCAATCCAAGGTATTACTGTAGTTATCTAACATACATTGGGCCCAGGGGCATACTGATATTCAATCAATGTGTTAAAGCGCCAGTGCATGTATCTTAGGAAAAGTGTCTCAGGCTGCAACCCTATACACTCTTGTCCGGCAGCAAGCCCCACTGAACATAATGGGACTTACTTCTGGGTAAATATGCAAAGAATTGTGCTGCACAGAAACTAAGCATTTCCAGTTCTAGATAATGGGGTGAGTTTTATTCTAAAATGTCTTATCTCTTTATGCTCAATTGCCATCAACATTCTGCAACATTCTGGTGGTAGGTGAAAGAAAACACAGGTTAGATGGAGAGGGAATGGGCCTGATTGCGCCACAAAGGGCTTATAGTATCCTAGAAGAGAACAGGGGTGGGTAGGTGGGTGGCTTCTTGAACGGGAGCCCTCCTGTTATGGGGTGGGATTGGGAATATATACTGCAACATTTGCTGCAGGCCCAACTTGTATATACTAACTGCAAAATCAGGTGGTCAAGTGCTCAGACTAGAAATACAACATTTTTCTGAGATCTGTGAGTTAAATAGCATTTTTATTCCTTTTGAGATGAAGGTCCAATAGTACCATGTGAGCCTGCCCATCTGTTGAGATCATCTGCAGAGGCTGTTCCCAAGGTGCCCTGAGATTTTCAGAGGTGAGGTAACTAGGGATACAGTCTTTTCTACGTCTTGTCCTAATTAAGCATTACCTTCCTTGGAAAAGTCTGCCTGGAGCCAACTCTGTTTTAACCTGGCGCCTAAAATTAAACAAATGTTTTTACTCAAGCTTTTTACTGAACAATGATGATAATGTTTTAAGGTGCCTCAGAAATTTTATGCCATAGGATTTTACTGTCATGTCTTGCTTTACGCTGCTTTAAGCTGTTTTTATTATTGTCATTTACAGCCCCATGAATGTGGATGCATGTAACACTCCGAACTCAGATGGTTATGGGCATCCAGTGGAAGGCGGGAGGAGCGCAGTGGCCAGGATTGCCTCCGCACACCCCTTGCCCTCCAAAACATTTAGAAAGCGGATTTTGGCCATCTAATTCCCCCCCCCCACGCACAAGGAGGAGAGGCTGAGGCACCACCTGGATTCCACAGAGGATGGCAATGCCTCGCTCCAGACGCTCCTCTCCTCCCTGGGAATCCCTGCCCCATGCTCTTTCATAGATCATAGAGTTGGAAGGAGCCTACAAGGCTATCGAGTCCAACCCCCTGCTCAATGCAGGAAACTAGAGGAGGGGTCTCCCATCCAAGTAACAACCAGGCTTGACCCTGCTTAGCTTTCCACGCTCAGACAAGCTGAGCCAGTGTAAGCCACAGGCCTGTGGGGCAAAGATGGTCTTTCGTCTTCTGAGCCCAGCCAGCATGGAAAGAACTGTGCCAACTGCGAGGGTGGAGCAGAGGACACTTCTGACTGAGGCTGGCATTTCTGAGGTCAGAGCGGATACTCCAACCTTTCCTATGTCTCCCCAGACAAGGTAAGGAGGCCATAGGATTGCGCCCTTACTGTACTATGCTTGGTTGACTTGTATTTTATGATGTTTATTTTTTGTAAGCCACCTTTTAAATTTGTATATACCGGTAAATCAGAAGTTGGGATATAAATATCTTAAATAATTAAGCAACAATCAGATCTTTACAAAACAAAGAGCTGGACTGTATTTTAAATGGATTTACTGAATTCACCAAGACTTTTCATTACTATTTGTGCTCTATACCAGTGATCTATAGCTGGAAAAGGATTTTTATTGATATCCATGGATGTGGTTGACTGCAAGTCTTTCCTTTGGGACATATTTTATTCATAGCAGTTTTCAGCAGATGGGTGTGACTTTTGGAGCCAGCTGATTATTATTAATTTCCTGCATAATTTATCACACAGTTGCCTTTCTTTTTTCTTTCTGGCTTGATATTCCTGAAATAAAATGGTGTGCAACTTGACCCTTACAATAATTATAAGTTAAAAATACTTACAGCATCAATAGTTAAAATCGACTCACTGGATTAAAACAAAATAAAACTCATTCAACAGTGTATGCATAGGGAAAGGGACGTTTTTACAGCAGGGACGTTTGTCCGATAATCTTCACTGTGAAATTAGATTAGGCTGAAGCAAAATGACTGGCCCACAGTCACTCTGTAGGCTTCATGACCAAGTTAGAATTTGAATCTGGGTCTCCCTGGTCATAACCCAGTGCTCTGACTACTATGACATACTGGCCCTTATATGGAATTATGGTTAGCTGTTTATGAATTATTGAAAGAATGGAACAGATGTTGACTTTTACTTTTACTTGACTCTCAAAGGAAGACAAGAGAAAATGGAAGAGGAAACAAAAGTTCATCTAAATATCCCTTCTTCAATTGATTGTGATTTTCTTCTTTTCTTCCATGATACAGTTACTGTAATAATATATACATTTCTAAATTATGGGAACAAAGCCCATAATCCAAATATTAAGATAGAAGATTTTCTGTCAACCAAAGCTGGAAAATTCTGGTGTTGGTTTATTTGATCCAAGTTAGTGTGAAGGTTCATTTCTCTAAGGTATGTGGGCTCTCATCTCATTAATTCATTCTCCTTCATATTTTAAGATATCACAGCTGTTTCATTTATGATGATCATGATGATGCTGATACATTTTATTAGTTCTCTAACTAGCATAATTAAGTGTTAGCCATGTTTTAAAGTGTTAGCTGCAGGTATTCATTTCAACAGTAAACAACACTGTTTTCAACATTAACTTGAAAAGGAGGTACAAAATAATAAAGTGTACAGTTGCATGATGAACCCTTACTTTGATGGGTTATGCTGGCATATAGTGTAGCAGTTACATGAAATGTATTTATAAAAGAGCTCAAACTGAGATGCCAGTGAGCAGGCAATCAATTTTTTTTTAAAAAAAATCCAAACACTAACTTTATGTACCTTTCCAGATCAACTACAGATGGTCAAGGCGCTGAACTGGTACTAATGTAAAATGTGTCTAGGGGAGAGGTTTTTCCCAACAGTTTCATCAAGGTGAAGAAACTCTCTCCTTGTACCTCCAGTGGGTTCAGAAATAAGCCATCACTGGATAGTTCCTTAGGATTGTCATTCAGGCAGCACAGTGCTAGGAATCATAGAATCATAGAAATCATAGAAAAGTAGAGTTGGAAGGGGCCTACAAGGCCATCGAGTCCAACCCCCTGCTCAATGCAGGAATCCAGGTCAAAGCATCCCTGACAGATGGCTGTCCAGCTGCACCTTGAATGCCTCCAGATTGGCATTCTGGAGATGTATGAGAAATTTGTTTCAGTTAGTTTTCAACCAGAATTTATCCAGTTCGGACCTCCCAAAACCAAACATGAACCTGAACACAATTTATGTTCGAAATCTGTACATTTCTGAGCCTGCAATATGATTCATGGAGCAAAACAAATGCATTAAAATGTGTGCATTTGAAAAATGGGTATGAAAAAGATGTGTACTTTTGAAATGCACACAAACATTCTTTATTCTATTTTTATTTTTTAAAATTTTTATTTATATATTTTTAAATGAACACACATACAAAAGACCATAAACCTACAAATCATAAACTCCAAGTGCACCTGTCACCCAGGGGCCAAAACCAATTCAATCCACATAATCCATTATTAATCTATATTCCAAAAATACATTACGTATATCATGACATGGCTTACTCCCTTTTCCCTTTACTAAAACATAATCTAAAAATGGTCCCCATATATCCTTAAAATTATTTTTCTTTAATTATCCCCTTTTACATTTAATACTACATGTTAGTTTATCATTTAAAGCAATATCCCAAACCTCTTTATACCAATCTATTATTAAGTACTGGTGTTGAACTTTCCAATTCCTTGCTATCAGTAATCTCCCTGCCACTAATAAACTTACAATTAATTCCTTTTTCTCTTGTGAGCACAGAAATTTCCCCGTTATTGATAACAATGCTAATTTTGGACAGACCTCCAAATTAATGCCAATAATTTCTGAAATTTCTACAAAAAATTTATTCCAAAAATCCAATACGCTTTTGCAACTCCACCACATATGACCATAAGTACCAAGTTCCTGACATCCTCTCCAACACCATGGAGCACAATTACTATCTATTTTGTTTAATCTTACTGGAGTCAGATACCATCTCCAAACAGTTTTTAAAAAATTCTCTTTTATCCTTACTGACATATTTCTTAATATACGTCTGCCCCAAATATTTCTCCACCCCGCATTCGATATCTCCTCCTCAAATTCCATTTCCCATATCATATTAAGGTTATCTTTTTTCGCTTCAATCCTCTGAAACATTTTATATATCTCCTTAGTTAACCCTCTGGAAGAAACATTCCCTTCTATAAGTTCTCTAGACAACACTTTCTTTTCAAATCCAGTAAGCTTCCTCTCATGCTCATTTCTCTTCTTCCATTTCTTAGTCCACTGATCTAATTGCATTAAATTTAACCACAAAATTCTACCTGGCCCAATCATTTCAGATATTTGTTGTCTAGTCTCAATTTTTCCCATCCAATCCATTAATTTGATAACCTTATTTTCCCTAAATATAGTTTCCCAATGCTGTGCATTTTCTGGAAAGTCCTCCATTACTACCACTGGAGTTAACGGGGATATCCCTGGTATAAAAATATGTCTATTACTATTCCAAATCCCTACCATATTTTTCAAGAAGGGATTTTCTATTCTTTTTACCCTACTATTAGTTTTTTTTAAAAATAAAAATTTTTCCATCCCAATTTCTATTTCCTGCGTTTCTATTTCTAACCACAAAATATTCTTCTTAACTAAAATGTCCATTATAAACCTTAACTGATTAGCTATATAATACCACTTGATATTAGGAAGGCCAAGCCCACCTTCTTTTTGGGATTTATACCATTTACTCTTAGTAATCCTCGCCTTTTTTCCCCCATTACAAAAATTATTAATTATTGCTTGCCATTCCTTAATTTCCTTCTCTGATAAACAACTTGGTATCATTCTAAATAAAAAAAATTATCTTTGGTAATATCTTCATTTTTATGAAAGCTATTCTACCAAACCAGGAAAGTCCAATTTTTTTTAATATTCCTCTATCTTTTTTTTTACCTCATTCTGAACTTCTAAATTTTGTTCTCCTATTTTTCTAGCTCTTTAAAATATCTATATCCATAAATATTTAATATACTTTTACTTAAATTATTTGATCTTTTTTAATCCCTTCAGTCCTCTATTTTACTATAATTAAACACATAATCTCAGATTTATACCCAATTTACTGCAAGGTTGCAAAACCCGTTCGTGACATCCCTAAACTCCTTAAATGATTCTCTCAAGCCTATCCATCATTTCATGGATTTTCAGTTGTTAAAAGAGTTCATCTGCACAAAAGATTAATTTTTAATTTACATTATCCCTATCCCTTTAAATTATTATCTCTCTAACTACATTTGCCAAACCTCCAAGAAAACCTAACACAAATAAGATTGGGGAAAAGGGACAGCGCCTGTCTGTCTACCTCGGCCTAAGAAAATTTGATCTGTTATGCCCATCATCTTACTACACAACTGACGTCATCTTTTGAGCATATAATTGATCAATAACTCCTCGAAACTTTTCCCCAAACCCCATAGTTTTTATTATCCTCTTTAATGCTGGCCATGCCACACAATCAAAGGCCTTGAAAATATCTAATGCTAAAACCCCTGCCTTCAAATTATTTTTCTTAATTAAATATATTATATTTAACACTCTTCTAGTCAAATCTGCCATTTGTCTACCTTGTACAAAACCACATTGGTCTAAACCAATATACTTACTAACAAAACTATTCATTCTTCTAGCTAATATTGCAGACATTAATTTTGCATCTTGATTAATTAATGAAATTTGTCTATAAGATCCTGGGTCTGCTGGATCCGTATTTGGTTTCAGGATTAAAATGGTCAAAGATTGTTTCCAAGAAGGAGGAATCTCTCCCCCCTGTAAAATATCATTAAACAAGTTTTTTAACTTGGGAATTATCATTTTCTTAAAAACCTTATAATATTCAGCCCCTAAACCATCTATTCCGGGAGTTTTACCATCTTTTAATTTATTTATAGCAAACTCTATTTCTAACTCCGTAAAAGGTTGTTCCATATAGTCTCTATCCTCTTCTAATATTTTTATTTTCAAATTTTTTTCAATATATTCTTTAATCCTTACTTCAGAGCATAAACCAGCCTTATACAATTCGGAATAAAATTCGTGAAATATTTTTAATTTATCCTTCATTAAATTATATTCCTTACCCTTCTTATCTTTAATCACCCCCACTAAAAAATTTCCCCTTTTTTTTTGCGCAGATTTTAGAATTTTTATTACTATTCTCAAAAAACTCTCTTTTCATATATATCAAATTCCTTTGCATTTTGTCTATATCTTTATTCTCAAATTCTTTCCTCTTAGCTTGCAATTCAGCAAATACCTTCTTATCCCTATTCTTTAAAAAAGATTCTTCTAACTCCCTAATCTCTTCTTCTATCTGTTTATTAAAAGCCTCCTGTTGTTTTCTTAAATTAACTCCCTCTCTTATTCCTATACCTCTCATAACACTTTTCATAGTATCCCATATTATAGCTTGACTACAATCCTCTGTTTGATTAAATTCCCAAATTTCCCTCATCTCTTTCTCTATCTTTTCAGTTATATGTTTTGCTTTAAAAATGTTACAATTCAACCTCCATCTTCTAGCCTCTCTATAATCCTTCCCTATCTTTAAATCCATATTGACCAACGCATGATCAGTAACTTTTATAATACCTATCTCAGTACTCATGACCCTAGAGACCAAGCTCCTAGACACAAATATATAATCTATCCTAGAAAAATTCTTAAAGGCTGATGAATAATACGTATATCTTCTATCTTGCCCTTTAACTTCTCTCCAAACATCCACCAACCCTTCCTTTGTGATCACCTTATTCAAAAACGTGATGTTATTCTTCATCTCCCCATCCGTGGGGTTTGATTTATCTATCCTTTTATCCATCACCATATTAAAGTCTCCCGCCATAATAACCCTCTGATTCTGTATAACACCCAATTCCTTAAACACCATTTGATAAAATTCCCCTTGATTCTGATTTGATGCATAAACATTAATTAATACAAATTCTTCTCCCCCCATGGTACCATTAATTAAAATATATCTCCATCTGGCATCCTTCTTAACCTTTAAAACTCCAAAACCACAGTTTTTAGAAATAATAATTGCCACCCCTCTTGAATTGGATCCAAATGCCGTTTCATACAAACTGGACCACCTCGGGTTTAATTCGTTTACCCCTTTCTTTGACTGATGCGTTTCTTGCAGAAAAATAATGTCCACCTTGTCTTTCTTTAGGAGTGCTTCAATGTGCCGCCTTTTTATAACAGTTCCCAGGCCTTTAACGTTCAATGTAGAAATTCTCAATTTAGGATCCATCAAATACTAGAAAAGTTCTGAATCTTTGGCCCCCTCTAGTAAAGACAATAAACACATAACACCTCCTCCCACCTATCCCACATCTATACAATTCTCCCCCCTTACCATGCCAGGGCAACATGCCCCGCTCTAACCCTACCCTCCTACTCTGGGGGGGGGAACGAAACCAAACCCTTCAGGACAGCAACCTCCCAGGCCCTCCCACAAATTTATCTCTCATTCACCATCTTAACCTTGTTTTCGTTTGTTTTGTTTTTTAAAAAAAAAAATTTAAAGAAAAAAAAGTAGATTATTTTATTTAGTATTATTATTATATATTTTTTCTTCAAGAGAGAAGTTAGTATTAAGAGTAATTAGAAGAAAAAAGGGAGGGAAAAAAAGCAGGAACCAAGGAAAAGAGGGGGGGGAATTATACATATGCGTATGTATATATATATATATATATATATATATACATATATAAATATATATATGTATATATATATAAGGAGGAAAAAAAAGAACCACAAAAACAAGGGGGAAAAAAACAAAAGGGGGAAAAAGAAACAGACAAACAACAGCAAAGAGAAACAACAAAGACAAAACAAACAGCTCCATCTCTTCTTTCTTCCTTCTTCTCTGCCACCACTCCTCTCCTTTTACTCCAGAAATCTTGACTTAAATAACTCCTCCCACAGCTTCAAGTGTTTCTTCTGGCCTCTTCCGATCTCCAGGCTGTCCATCCAACAGTCCCATCTCTCCAAGCAGGCCCATTCCTTGGTTTTATGATGTAATTTTACATCTCTTGTCATCCAGCACGAAAGATGACAGAAATTGGGGCTATCCAGAAATACTGGATAGCCCCAATTATATTTTATTCCTTTCTTTCTCAGCACTTCAGTGCAAGGTTTCACACTTCTCCTCCAAGCAATTGTTTGAGGACATAAATCATTATAAACTTGTAAAGTAGATCCACTGTATACTATTTGATCTGATTTCTGTCTCAGTGCTTGCATTACAATATTCTTCTTATAAAAACTGGAGAAATATATTATAATATCTCTATTTGTCATTCCTCTCCGAAAAGCACCCACCCGGTGTGCTCTCTCCAGATCTTGATCCAACCATTGTTCTTGGGGGGCGACCCCCCCCCAGCCATTCCAAAATTGAAGCTCTTAAACTACTTGCAGTCTCATTTGTTTTGTTTTTTAAAAAAAAAATTTAAAGAAAAAAAAGTAGATTATTTTATTTAGTATTATTATTATATATTTTTTTCTTCAAGAGAGAAGTTAGTATTAAGAGTAATTAGAAGAAAAAAAGGGAGGGAAAAAAAGCAGGAACCAAGGAAAAGAGGGGGGGAATTATACATATGCGTATGTATATATATATATATATATATATATACATATATATAAATATATATATGTATATATATATAAGGAGGGAAAAAAAGAACCACAAAAACAAGGGGGAAAAAAACAAAAGGGGGAAAAAGAAACAGACAAACAACAGCAAAGAGAAACAACAAAGACAAAACAAACAGCTCCATCTCTTCTTTCTTCCTTCTTCTCTGCCACCACTCCTCTCCTTTTACTCCAGAAATCTTGACTTAAATAACTCCTCCCACAGCTTCAAGTGTTTCTTCTGGCCTCTTCCGATCTCCAGGCTGTCCATCCAACAGTCCCATCTCTCCAAGCAGGCCCATTCCTTGGTTTTATGATGTAATTTTACATCTCTTGTCATCCAGCACGAAAGATGACAGAAATTGGGGCTATCCAGAAATTGGGGCTATCCTTTTTCCCCTGCCTCTCTTGGGAAACCTCGAATCCGAATATTAAGACGGTGTTGTCTGTCCTGTAAATTAATCATTTGTGTCTCCACTTCGTTAAATCTCATATCATACTGAACTGTTATTTTTTCCAAGTCATTCACTCTAGAAGTCAGCTTATTTATTTGACTCAAAGCACGATCAAGAGATTCCTGCATTGTATCCATTCGAGCAATCAGCTGTTCATTTCTTTTATCCATTTTCTCTGAAAGTGAAGCATTTCCCTCCGTAATAAGAGCTGTCAGGTGCGTCAACATTTGATCTATGTTTGGTAAAGTCTGCTGTGTTTTACTTGGAGACTGTCCAGGGATTTTTGCCCTCACTCCTGGCCCTTTGCCAGATGGATCGGCCATATTATCACCCTTAGTCTTCCTCACTTCAGACTGTGATGCAGCTATTTTTCCCTTTTGCGGCTGACCAGATTTAAACTGTAAATTATATTCTGTTGTTGAACTAGTATCAGCTGACAATCTAGTTAGTCTGGATACACTAACATCAGATGGGTGCTTTTTCTCTCTCTTCCAGTGCAGAATTAGACTTTGTTTTTTATCCCGCGCTTTCATAAGGACTTCTGGCAGCCCGGAGAGACACAGTAACTCATTCTAATTATTACTTTCTCCACTTAGATCTTCCCCCACAGACCTCGTTAGACGAAGGAAAAGGCAGAAAACAATAGGAAAAGTTGAACACTCACATTTCTCTCATTTTTTTTGATGGTGATTTATGCTTTTAATCAGTTCTTTCTTGGGAGCTCTACAGAAGGCTGCTACTCCATATCCGGCATGGCTCCACCCCCCCAAACATTCTTTAATCCATGGGAGAAAAATGCGTACATTTGAAAAATGTGCACAATTGGCGCATTTATTTGGGGAAATGCACACAAAAAGACACCCAATTTTTTTTGTGAAAAAAAATAACACAACAACTTGCAATCTGATGAGTTGTATTTGCTTTGAGGGTGAATTTAGAGAACCTTCATGAGCTCGGGTTTTGCTGATTTGTACATCCCTAAGTCACAACTGAGACTTGGGATACAATTCTATGCACACTGACTTAGGTGTAAGTCCTGTTGAACTGGGTAGGACTTGCTTCTGACTCAGCGTGCATTGGATTAGGCTGTTAGAAGACCACATCCACTAACCCCTCTTATAGATAAAACTCCCTGAAGAAACCAGTCAATCCTATTCAGTCTCCTTTTTTTTTAACTTGTTCTGTTAGGCACATGTAGGCTCTGAAATTATTTTGAAGTGTGCCACCCGCTAACTTTTTAATTAAAATGTAATGCTCAGGATTTATTTTTTGTTTTTGTTGTTTAAAAAACACTAATGTTTCTTGCACAGTGGGGGCAGTTCCTTGATAAGCCAGGAAGGAAATTAAGAGTGTTCAAGTTTGTACTGTAAGACATCTGGACAGGAGATGTACCCCAACTAAATCTGGTTATCTTAAATCAGACATTGCCCAGATGTGCATAATTCCTAGTAGATAAACATACAAGGTATCTCAAAGGAAGGAATTTTGATAAGATGGCAAAAGTTGCCACCCTGCGTTAACTTTAGAAGTTCTATTTAATATGCAAAATATAGGGTTGTGAAAGTGTAGAGAAGTTAAATTGGGGTTAAGGTGAGAAAAACCACATGGCTTAAAATATTTTTAATTACTGAAAATTTTCTACAAGGATAGGATTAGCCATCATAATTTTTGTCAACCTCATCTTTCATTAGAAATGGCTAAGCCCTCTGAGGCTTCCATCAGTTTTGCTTTAGATTGTCAAGCCCCTCCCACAACAACAAAAAATTGTTAGGAAATGGGAAACATTCCCCAGCCAAACTGAGGGCTTGGTAAGTCTTGCTCTGCACATCTCTATTGTCCTTCCAGCATTCACAAGTCATCCCCTCCACTCCCAGTGCCTAAATAAACTCCCTTCCCCCTTCTTATCTTGCTCTTAATGCTTAGCAGTGATGGAGATAAAAGGCAAAATGGGAGTTTTCCCCTCCTTCTGCCTCTCTCCCATTCCCTTTCATCATCACCTAGCATAAGTAATGCTATGTACAATGGACTCTGGGAGAATAGTTCATTTGGGAACCTTTGAATGAACTACAACTCTGAGAGTCCACCTCACCGTGGCACACTGTCGGCCATGTCTGTCCACAAGGTTGTCCCGCATCTGAAGCAAGTGTGTGCTCTCCCAGCCAAAGCGGACCTTGATTTTATATTTGGGGTTTGAACAGTTTATTATTTCTGATCTGGAAGGGATTCTGTATGAAGGAAACTGAGAACGGTTATGCTTCCAGAATCAAGGGAAGTACAAGGACCTATTAAAAACTCATCAAGTATATTTTTCTGCTTCTCATAAAAGTATCAATTTTGTATTCCAAGCATTCAGCATTAAAAAAAAATATCACCTCACGGTTTGAATGTAAATTGCATGCTGGCCAAATGTGATTAAATAGGAGGTTGCACGTGAAGAAAATAACAGGATAGGCTTATTTTACACGATGGATGCCTTTTAAAAATGTTTCTTGTAGTAAATGTTGATTCCTCATAAATAATACATCAGACCTAAACTTGGATTTATTTTATAAGATAATGACATGTATAGATAAAATCTGCAGAGACTATAGTCAAGGAAAGAGACAATGACAAGTGTTCATCCGCCTGAATATAACTCCGATACAGTAAGCAGAAATGTGATCCCTCCCCCCCCCCCCCGGTGAATACATTCAATGTCTATGAGGTTCACCTTTGAAAGAAGCTTGCTTTCAGAGCAGATTTGCCTATTCCATGTGTTAATGGGCCCTAAATATTAAAGGAGTGTCATGACAGAGGCTGTGTGTATAGCAGCATATGTAAATAGGAAGCAATAATATTAAGTAATTTTATATGTAAGCCTAAATGTTAGGGACAACTCTGATGTTACCACACTATCAGGGAAGGTCCCACCATCTAGCTGCTTCTCATGCCAGACTTTTAACGTGAGAACTTCGCAGTGCTGTGTCTGCTGCCCATGCCAGCATTGCCCTTGTTCCTGGGGGTGAATGTACTTACAGCCACTTCTCATACTGATTAGCGATGCTGGGTAGTTCCATGAAAATGTCACCCTATGGACCCATTTCTCATTTTCATATATAATTTTTTAAAGATAATTTCCCAAAGTTTGGTTATCTGGCAGTAGTTCCCCCCCCCCATGGCATTTTACACATGAGTAAAACAGCCATAAGCATGACATGCAAAATGAGTCAGAATTTATCTATTTTTTCCCCTACCCTTCAGTGAAAGACCTCTCCAAGAAAATAGGCAATAGGTTAATGACCCCTATTGTACTGATAGTTTTGTTTTCTCCTTTAGTAAACAGAGAAGAAATTTTATGGTAGGAACATAATCAAATAACCTTAGAAAAATAAAACTGATGTTCGTTGAGTGAGATACGTTGGTCACAAAAAACATACTTCCCACCCACCACCTCAACAAATGAAAAGAAAAATCTGTATGTTTTAACTTTATTCTCTTCCTTTTTTTACTTTTTCATTGATTGATTGATTCTAGCAAATTTTTCAAGGTAACAATGAACACTACAGTAACAAATTTAAGTACACCACATGTGAGTCAATTACTTTACATTCTTTCTGATCACTCAGCAGGATCTCTGTTTGGTACAAGCAAGATTATCTGATAAAGTTATCATTCATCATCCTAATAGATCATGCCATAGAGTTCCATATATCTGAGGAGGTTGTCGTGTATTCTTCTCGGTATTAGCAAATTCAATAAATGGATACCATATTCCATAAAAAGTGTCAATTTCCACTTGGCCTCTTTGTTACCTGGATATGTTTACTGAGCTTCTCCATTAGTGCAGGGTCCCAAATTTTCTGTTTCCATATGATAAGAGAAAGTTCATTTGCTGATTTCTGGTTAGCAGCTATGACCAACCTGGCTGCTGTCCAGAAAAAAGTCAGGAGCTCTTTATGCTTTATTTGTGCATTAGAGTCCATATAAAGAGACAGTAGTTCCGGTTTTGCAGATAGTGTTATATCTTGTTGTGTGGCCTCATTGACAAAGGCAAAGACCTGGATGTAGAACCTTTGCACCAGCGGGCAATACCACCACATATGTAGATAGGTACCTCTGGTGCCTCCACACCTCCAACTACTAAGGTTCACATTACAATTAAAATAGTTCTGCTTTAGTGGCATAACATACCATCTACGCCTCATCAATGCATTTTCTTTCATTCTATGTGATACAGACTCCATGCAGGCCTTAAAACATAGTGCTACCCACTGTTCTAAGCTGATCCTGATAGTGCAATTGAGGTCTCTTTTCCCATGCCATTTTTGCTCCCTCTGTCTTGCCAATAACCATAGCATTTAAAGTCTTATATACAGTATTTTTGCAGCTAAGACCTTTGTTTCAGATTTTGCCCAAGCCACTAAACTTTCAAACCCATTTAGTGAGCATACAGCCTGTGCCTTTATGGCTGATATAGATGTGAAATGAAGAATTTGGTGTATCAGAAACCACGGTATCTCCTCTGATAATTGTTTTCTTATCTGTCCCAGTTTTTTGGTTGCAATCCATTATATAGGTCAGAGACTCTATATAAACCCCTTTTCACCCATTATTATTATTATTATTATCATCATCATCGTCGTCGTCGTCGTCGTCGTCTTTGAATTTGTTAGCATTAAAGAAAACGTGATGAGATCTTACCAAATTTATTTTTACATGCAACAGGTCTTGTGACCAACATAACATCCCAGGGTGCAATTTACATAGCATAAATGTGTCATCGTGTGCAGCTGTCATTTTAAACTCCCTTTTTAGGACTGTCATAATTCTGTGTGTGAGAAGTTAATTATTAGTTCTATTATGTGTACCATACCATCAAAGTACATGGCACCTTACAGTGTTTCACAAAAAGAAACAACTTCCCTGCCCTCAAGAAGCTTACATTCTGAAAGAGAAGTCAGAAAAGGGGAGAGCAGACATACATTATTGCTTTTAGAAGGAAGATAATATAATTATATGTTAATATATTTAGTAATTAAGACAACTTTTAAAAGTTAATGATCAGTAATTTCAATCTGTGTGTGGTTTAGAAAAGTGTAGAATTGATATTTCTCTACTAGTCTCCACCCCCTTTCTTGGAGCATGTAGTAGCTTCTCCTCAGATGTAGCAAGGAGGCAAGCCCTTCCTAACTGTTTCTCCTTAGGTAGGCTGAAGAAGTGGGCTTATCTAGAAATGGATAAGGAACAGTACAGCCCTGTAAAAGACTGGATGCAGTCATGAACACAAAGTGTAAATGATTCACACACACACACACACACACACACACACATTTTATACAATCAGAACAATGTGTTATCAACATAAGACAATTGAGGGCAGGAGCGGGCAACTTCCAGAGGATAGTCCCCTACCCCGCAGAACCCAACAGGAGCCATACCCATGCCGCATTTGCCACCAAAATTTAGTGGTGTGACCGCACATTCAGTGGCAAATTCAGTGGTGGCAGACACAAAAAGAGGCAAGCGAGACTGGGGGCTGCATGCTTCCCCGTATCTTGTCCGCCACTGATTTATGGCATTACCAAAACACAGCAGATGATGCCCCTGTGGGAAATGTGCTTGTCTTAAAATTATGAAATTCTCTTCTTAAAAAAAGGGGGACTGCACAGATATTTGTCTTCCCTGCAAATGATGATAATTGTTGGGTTGAAAAGAAACAAATCGTTGTTTTAAGGTGTTACCACAGCCAAGTGTAAATTTTAACTTTTCACATTGACTCGGTGAGGAACTGCAACTTGTGTGTATAGCAGCATGTTTAGTAACTTATTTAGTAACTTTACATTAGTCAATACATAACCATGGTAATGGAAAGGCTTCTTTTAAGGCATGCAAGAGGAAAGAAAGGGGGAGGAGGGAACACTTGAGTTTGTTGCTCATTCCTGGTCCTCCAGACCATGGTTTGGAGGACTGGGAATGTGGCATCCAAATGTAGCCATAGAGGCAACTGCAACTTGTGAATGCATGGCAATATGTCATCTGCACAGTGTCTTGCTTTCAAGGCATTTATTTGTCTGTGTCTGCCAATGGATTGCATGTTATATTGGTCATAGGTCATTTGCCAGAAAACATTTTTTTTCAGTTTCCAATTAACATTACCATAAGTTTGACACTTAAGCCCATGAAAGATTAGCTGTTTATGTAAATTGCTGCAGAGTAATTTTTTTTATTCATTGTTTTAGAGAATACAATTGTCTAAGTTACAGATAACTTCTTGAGGTTGCAAAACTGTTTTAGGTTCATCACATCTTTCAAAACACAATAAAAAGAAAGCATTTAAACACCCTGTGGCATGCTCCTTAATTATTTTTGTAAGGCAAATCCATCCAGTTAACAATACAGAGATAGTTTAGTGTTAATTGGAGTTCAAATAATATTAGCTAAAACACAAAATATTATGTAAAGATACTTACAAATAATATGTTGATCACTACAGAATTACCGTGCTATATTTCATTATGGTTGAACCTGGCAAGCCTAATAGATGTTATATTAAAACAACAGAAAATCTTATGACACTTTAAAAACTAGCAATTTATTGTAACATAAGGTTTCATGAACTAGATTCCACTTAATCAGATACATGAAGCTTTAGCCTCAGTTTATCACCAATTACTGCTGTTGTGAATGGTCATGTTGCTTATCTTTACATAGAATTGTCAGAGGCTGTACTGTTTTTATTTCATTGCCACTTCGCTCCATTTTTTTTAAAAAAAAATTCTATACCTGTAGCGTGTGTATAGTGTATACACACATATGCACACACACATGGAAATAACACTTCATGCATCTGAGAGGCTCACCTGGCACCTACATTGTGGTCTTTTTGGTGTCAGGTGAAGGCCTCATTTCCCCAGGCATTTTAGGGTGCAATCCTATGGCTGGTAGATGATGACTGGCCAGCCGTAGGAGAAGTCGGAGTCCCAGCTCTGACCTCAAAAAAGCCCTCTGAGGTCAAAGATGGGACTCTGATTTCGGAGGGCCTTCCCTCTACCCTCGCAGCCGGCATGGTTCTTTCCACACTGGCTGCAGTTCCAAAGGCAGAAGACCATCTTCAGAGTCGGTACTGGGGGAGGGGGGCATTCCAGGGGGTGGGAGGGGAGGACAGAGGCACAGCCATCCTACGAAGAATCCAGGCGGTGTTTCAGCTAGTGGTGGATGATTCTTCTGCCTCCTGACTCGCTGGGCGCTTGGCGAGCACTGCTGCTGCACCCGCCGAGCCAGGCCGAACACTGGCAGAGCCACTCGCCGGACTTCCAGCTTCCTGGAGGAGCACTTTTTATGTAGAAAATTGTGTAAGATACGTTAAAAGCTGCCACAATTTGCGCAGGATATGCAAATCGTGGCTGTTTTTAACGTATCTTACACCATTTTCTATGTAAAAAGCACTCCTCAGGGAACCCGGAAGTCTCTTCCCCAGCTCGGCTTAGGAGAACACGAGTCGAACTGGGGAAGCAGGTAGGTCAGAAGATGGAGTTCTAGAGGTTCGTCCCAGCATGTTTTCTGGACTTCCACCCCCCCCCAAATGAGATCCACACACATCCCTAGGACTCAGCCCCTCTTCCTCATGAGAAGGGGTAAAACACTTAAGGCAGCCATCTACGTGTTTTGGAGAGTGAGGGATGTGCGGGGGCAATTCTTTCCTCCATGTTCCTCCGGCTTTCCATTGGATGCCCGCAATCCTGAGTTCGGAGGGCTACAGGCAGCCACATTGGGTTGCACTGTTAGTCTCTCAGTTTCTGTTGCTTTTAAATTGGTTATTGTATTTTAAAATCTTTATACTGTTGCTGGTTTTTATTTTGGTTTTATACTGTAGTTTAAACTTTTAAATTATGTTTGATCTTGCTATATTTTATGGTTTTACTTGTTGTGAACCACCCAGACAGCTTCAGCTATTGGGCGGTATAGAAATGTAATAAATAAATAAAATATGATGAAGTACATTCTAGTCCATGAAAGTTTAGGCTACAACAAATCTGTTAGTCTTTAAGGTGCTACAAGGTGCTTTGTTGTGTTTGCTCTGACAGAGTAACACGACTAACCTGATAGAAATCTTTATACAGAAATCCTTATTTAGTAACTTTACATTAGTCAATACATAACCATGGTAATGGAAAGGCTTCTTTTAAGGCATGCAAGAGGAAAGAAAGGGGGAGGAGGGAATACTTGAGTTTGTTGCTCATTCCTGGTCCTCCAGACCATGGTTTGGAGGACTGGGAATGTGGCATCCAAATGTAGCCATAGAGGCAAATATCTGAAAGTAGCATGCAACTGAGAAGCAGCTGAACAGACAGGCAGACAGAAAAATGCCCAGTTCACATACTTTCTGGAACATCCATTCTGCACATGTGGCAGGGGAGCCTGAACATTCATTCATCTCCATCACCCCTCAATGTAAAGTGTGATGTGAACTGTATGCTTGCATGATTCAGGAGTTCCTTCCCCTTCCCCAAATGGGAAATGTTACACTAAGGTGCACATGTACAGCCTGCATCATACAGTATGTGATACGCTTGATGAGCGCACACATTCAGTCGTGCTCCCTCATCATGCCTACCAAAGGCCATCCTAATCAATGTGTGAAGTGATCCAAGCCTTTGGGGATTCCTGGGAGAATTTATACATACAAAGTGGAACAGTTATTCATGTGTGAATCCCACTGGAGGTCATTGCTTTTGGGAATTAAGGCTCTGGGCATACAACCTCTTCGTGTAGATAGGCTGTGGAGTAAAGGGTGGCAAGATTATTAATTGGTTTTCAGCCTCTGGAAGTGGATTTTTGAGGAGCACAAATGACACAATCTTACACAGCCTTTGATCTTTCTAAATCCATAGTTGTTCTCACTTGTCAGCAAGTCTAATTGAACTGTTGGAAATAGCTTCTCTGATAACTGATACATCAACAAAGCAGGTCAAGCTGTCCTGTCAGGTGTATTTCTGTCTCTCAAGTACATTTTCCTGGGAAGAAGTCTGGTCTTCCAAGGTTATTTCAAGGATAGTCTCAAAATATTTCCCCATCTCACACGCCCACACATACTCCAAGGAGATGTTAGGATGACATTTAAGTCAAGAGCACAGCTTTTTCAAACTTTGCCTACACCTTAATATTAATCATAATTATTATTAAAGCTCATTTGTATACCACTTTCCAACCCAAAGGCCCCCGAAATGGTGAAGAACAGATTAAAATGCAGTCAGATATAAACACAATTAAATGCAATAAATCAAAATAACAATTCATCAATCAATGGGAGGGTGTGAGACAACAGGGTCACAAGATCAGGAGATACATCAATTGTCAGAAGATGCAGAGAAGAAAAGAACAGTCTTTTGCACTCAGTAAAAAAAGAGGGAGGGAGAAGTACCAAACACACCTCTGATCAGGACTGGCCCTCTCATGAGATGGGGTGAATCCCTCTGCCAGGGGAGGCTGGTGACTCCTATTTAGGTGGGGCTCCTTTTCCATTTCAGGTTTTTCAGCTTTAACTTGAAGCTTCATAGGAGCTATCCATGGTGGTGAACCTATTTTGGGGGTGGCGTTCAGCACCATGGATAGCTCCTATGGAGCGCCAAAGAAAACCTGAAAAACCTGCAATTGCAATGGAAAATGAGCCCTACCGAAATAGGAGTCACCTGCCGCCTCTGCCCCTGACAGAGAAGGAGGAGTGATTAATTGTGCACTCTCCCCCACCCTGCCAGGAGGACCTGCTCTCACTGCATGCTGCTTGCCCACCCCCCTTACTACCCCATTGCTGCTACTGCTGTTGCTGCCCACTCTGGTGATCCTTTCAGAGCAAGCTGTGGGTGGATGAGCTCTCTGAAGAACCGGCCAGGCCCAAATGCCTGACTCTGAGGGGTCCTTCTTCAGAGTCAGGCATTGTGGGAGGGTGTGTGTGTCCCTGGTGATTGCCTGTACCACGGCTCTTCAGAGAGTGGCAGTGGGGTGGGAGACACGGCATGAGACGCTGTGCCAAAGGGATGAGTGGGCTGGGTGGAGTGGGGTGGGAGGGAGACCAGTCCATGGGAGGGAAGGAGACATGGCAGATGGCTGGGGGTGGGGGGGTGGGTGGGAGACAGATGCGGCAAGTGGGTGGCCGGGGGGGGGGGAGGGAGACAGATGCAGCAGTGGTCCATGTGTGCTCTCCCAGCTCAGGTGGCGGGAAAGCTTGCACCGGTGCTGCCTCCAATTATCTTAATTGGCTGGCAGAATCATGTGGAAGCAGATGTTCCATCAAATACCCTGGAGCCAGGTGTTTAGGGCTTTAAATATCATAGATTTCATAGATCATAGAGTTGGAAGGGGCCTACAAGGTCATCGAGTCCAACCCCCTGCTCAATGCAGGAAACTAGAGGAGGGGTCTCCCATCCAAGTAATCACCAGGCTTGACCCTGCTTAGCTTTCCACGCTCAGACAAGCTGAGCCAGCGTGAGCCACAGGTGTGGATTGGGTTCAGAAATGAATTGGGAGCCAAATATAGTTGGGAAAATATCACATTAATACGCTCCAAGGAACCTGTTCTTGAAACTACCCTGACAATAGTTTTCTGAAACAATTGCAATTTCCAAACAATCTTCAAAGGCAGCCCCACATAGAATGCATTGCAATCATCTACATATTGATTGTCTTACACTTTTCCCTTGGGGAATCGAAAATAAAATTCCTTTTGTAAGGAATCCGATATGAGTTAAGTTTATAAATCAAATTTAATTTTTAAATCAAACTGGTCTTCCATAATGCATAACAAGGTTGGATCTTCAAAGTCCAAAATGTATTTGGAATTTTAAGGGAGCAGACCTGACAACATTGTGCTGCATCCTTACAAAACAGCATGGGTGGGCAAGTGAAGGCTTCCTCCACCTGCACCCTTCCCCATTTCAAGCCATGCTTCTCCATGGGGTTATTTCTGGTCATGGAGTTATCAGTCAGCTTCATAGGTGAGCAGGAATTTGAACCCAGGTCTACGACATAACATTTACTAATCTGGTTTTTTTTTTTTTTTTAATGGTCTGCAGACTGATTCAATAAAAATGTTATTGTTGTACTAATCTGTTTTGAGACAGAAAGCAACACCCATCACTCATAGTATGTTTCCTCAGATACAACATTGTGATGGAAATTAGATTCCCCCCCCTGTTTATAAAGGAAATGGATGCTGTAAACAAAGCTCATCAAAGTCATAGCTACTAGGAGAACATAATCCATGTTAATTAAAGCATATTTTAAACCTTGCATTTAAAAGCAAGATTACAATTTTTCTATATTGATGTTCCTCCATGGAGAATTACATTTGTATTAATATTTATGATATGCATATTGGTGGTTTCAGCTGGTTACAGTTATTGCTCTCATAGAAAAAAAGGGGTTCAGCAATGCTACATATACTCAGTAATTCAAGAAATGTACACACACAGCTATAGGGGAACATTAAAATCTTAGCAGCTGCAGGGAACCCTTTGATATTGCTACTGGTTTCATTACAATTAGGTCAAAGCTGAATCAGGGCCAAGCTATACATCATGGCAGAAATTCTTAATTTAGACTTGGGTTCAGTGCCAATCCAACTGATTGCCACAGGACTGAGGAAATGTGCATAAAGGATAAGATAGCTCTTTAGTCTGTGTCCGGAAACACCAAGAGTCCCCAATATGAGGGTCAAGCTGCATATTATGTTAAGTACATTGTGTTCAGCTGACCGCTTTGTTTTTTACTCTAAAGTAAATGTTTGGGGTCCTGATCCAATTTGGCAACACCGCATGTGGGGAAGGAACATTTGTATATCCCCTCCCAGTTGCTTGCTTCCTGAAATCCCTGAAGGTTAAAAGAAAGAAAGAAAGAAAGAAAGAAAGAAGGCACCAGTGGAGGTTTTTAGTTTGTTTTTTAACCTCCACCTCTTATTTATTTATTTATTTATTTATTATATTTATACCCTGCCTTTTTTCCTACAAGGAACCCAAGGCGGCTTACATAGTCCTCCTCCTCCTCTCCATTTTATCCTCACAACAACCCTGTGAGGTAGGTTAGGCTGAGAGTCAGCGACTGGCCCAAAGTCACCCAGTAAGTTTCATGGCCAAGCGGGGATTAGAACCCGGATCTCCCGAGTCCCAGTCCAACACTCTCACCGCTACGCCACACTGGCTCTCTTGGGATGCAAATTTGGGGCAGCAAATTGCTGAGAGGGAAGATTTAAACTTCCCCTCACATTGTCATCCCAATCCAGATCAGGGCCCTGCACACTTACTTTAGAGTAAAACACAAAGAGATGGTCAGCTGCACACTACGTATTTAACATAACCAGTAGTTTGACCCTGAGATTGTATTACTACTACTACTGGACATTTAAGTAAGACAAATTTGGGCAGGGAGAATCAAAAGGCTTTGTTGGAGATAAGCCACAGAAAATGTAAGATGCATGTGTGCCCTCATCCAGCAAGAACGCTCTGCCAAGAGAAATAGGTTCCTACCCATGCATCACCTTTGCAGATCTGGACCAGATGTGTACATGAAATGGCTGCCTGGGAGAAAAATGGCATGGTGTGCACATTCGTATTCTGGCACACTGTGCAGACTGCCAAAGAGATGGTCAGCATTCCACATATGAGAGTGCTGATAACTGGAACTCCACTTCTCCCAACAGATAATCAGAACTATCCTCTTTGGGGAAGGGTCCTCAGACGCAGCAGCATCATGTGCACCACCCACATAAGTTGTGATGTTGAAGAGGATATACGACTTTTAGGCATATGGTGTCAGTTCAGATATTCAAAACCTTCTCCACACAGCAATACAGTGGGCCCTGGGTCCCTTTAAGAAAGCTGGGTAGCCTGAAAGAAAGCACTACCTCTCAGTCTAACTTACTGTAGGGTTGTTGCAAGGACAAATCTGAAATGTGAATATGCCATGACCTCACCTGTGTCAAGGCCTTAAATAAGAAAGTTTTCTTATTTAAAGGTGGCCCATTTCGCACAATCTTTGAACTCTTTGTTGGTCTGAATGAGATTTTTTTATCAGTCAGTCAGGCGATCACTCGTGACCGAGTAAGATTGTCTTCCAGGATAATTTTTTTTTTTTTTTTACAAAAAGGAGATTTTAAAAGGAGGAAAATTCTAAAGAAAATTGTGTAGACTCTAGCGATGGGTCCGTAAGTGACTGTGGAGGCCAATTCTAGATCCACACAGCTTCCCACAGTGAGGACACAGGTTACCAGATGGAAGATGGTCCTGTAAAGGATTCATTTGACGTGCTTTTCGCTTAGCACATTTCGCCCTTTCACCTTGCACTCGGGCTTCTTCAAAGTCCATAGAACCTTTGTGAAAGGCCAACCTCCAGTTAGATCGTTCATGGGCCAGAGCTTCCCAGTTTTTGATGTTTATATTGCATTTTTTTAGATTAGCCTTAAGAACATCTTTAAACCTCTTATATTGACCACCGATATTCCGCTTTCCATCCTTGAGTTGGGAATAAAGTAACTGCTTTGGGAGACAGCAGTCAGGCATTCGAACAACATGACTGGTCCACTGAAGTTGGCGTTGAAGGATTATTTTTTCAATGCTAGTAGTCTTTGCTTCTTCCAGTACACTGACATTTGTTCGCCTATCTTCCCAAGTAATTCGCAGGATTTTCCGGAGGCAACGTTGATGAAATCTTTCAAGGAGTTGGAGGTGACGTTTATAGATAGTCCATGTTTCGCAGGCATACAATAAAGTTGGTAATACAATGGCTTCATAAACCAGTGTTTTGGTCTTCTTACAAATATCCCGATCCTCGAACACTCTGTTTCATTCGAGAAAACGCGGCACTTGCGGAGCTCAGACGATGCTGGATTTCACTGTCGATGTTAGCTGTAACAGAAAGATAGCTGCCAAGATAGAGAAAATGATCGACATTTTCCAGTATTGTCCCGCCAAGCTGGATAGATGGCATCACCAAAGGGTTAGCTTGCACTTGCTGATGAAGCACTTTGGTTTTTTTGATTATTTTTTTATATCAGTAGTTATAATAACCCAACAGTGTCTGAATACCTCCCACTAAAGGTAGAGGTATATAATATCTATCTATATCTATCTATGTGACATAACAAATCACTAAACTGAAGTGAAAGCTTCTATGCAGTGTTTTGAAGTCTTCCCATTTTGCACTGGGCTGCACCATACATTGCAGCAGAATGAAACCCTGGTGTGAATAACACCTCTACTGGTACAAATTAACAGCAATAATGGTCAAGCAAGTGTATGGTATTTTTAATAGGGATGGACAAATCAGGCAATTTCAGTTTCTCTCAGTTTTTCATTTTTCCAATCTGAAGTTTATTCTGCCCCTTTTCCACATCAGTTTATGTTTTTTTAAAGAAGTCTGCACTAAAATTTGCATACATTTTTGTGAACATTTCTCCTAATATATGCAATTTTGCATATCCTAGGCAAAAGTAGTACAAAAATGCATAAGGGCTCGCTAGCAGTTACATTTCATAAAGGCTTCCCACTGCATCTTATAAATATAGTTGGCTCTATTTATTTATTTTTAAAAAGCAGGAAAAAACCAAAACCAAATACTCTCTGGAACTCATGGTGCAACCATAAAAGAAGAGTCTTCTTCTCACCTCTACACATAAGTCTAAACACATGGAGGGGGAGAGGACAGCACCCCCTGGTCCCACCCCTGACATTGCACACCCTGCTTCTGGCATATGAACATTCAGCATGGATGTTTGGAAAGGAGAGCCTACATGGACAGGCTCCAAACAGTCAGGAAGCCTGCACAATAAAGGCTCCCAAGTGCATGTAACCCTACCCATACAGCAGTGTGTACATCAACTGTCCTTTTCAGATGTCTTCACTGAATGCATGGACACGGAGTGGGGCTGGTGGAATATGTGACATCAGGGGTGGAGGGCTGCTCCCCTTCCACACATTTAGCTCTCTGCATGGAGATGAATTTGTGAAGAGGCCTTTTGTAACATTTGATTTGGCTTGGAGTTACCCATTAGATATTTATGAAAGACATTAATCTGGAGGAGTTTCTTTCACTCAGTCAGAAATGGATATCCTCTGGAGACAGCTATCTTTTCTCTGTTCTTCATACTGTCCTTCATTCTCTTGCATTTCAAATGAATTATGTTTGTTTTAGTTCTCATGAAACAATTCCCATATGTTACTATTCCTGCTCTCTAATTTCCCTAATATTATAATCCATTGTTTTTCATCTAAACCTTCACATTTTGACAGACTATCTGAATAACTAATCCATCATCATCATCATCATCATCATCATCATCATCATCATTATTATTATACTAAAAGATCATATTATGAAGCTCAAATTCTGTTTTTGCTTTCCCCATTCTATCTGTAAAACATGGGTGAGAACACCTCCATGTGTCATTTTGCCTGACACTATCCTCTGCTTTCCTGCATGGGAAGAGTTCTTTAGGGTCAAACTTCATGTTACTGTAATTGTGAAGGATGTGGCTGAAGACACAGCCTTTTTAATTTTATATATATATATATATATACTTTAGAATAAGTGCACGAGGCCACAATTTGGATCAGGATAAGCACACACTGGGAAGGGAGAACTATACCTTCCCCTCCCACCTATTTGCTTCCTGAAATTCTGTGTCCCGTCCCCGGACAAGAATTTTAAAAAGGGAGGGAATGTCTCAACTGGAGTCAATAGAAGCTTTCCCCCACCTTAATTTTGGAAAACAACCCAGTAGAAGGGGTCCTCTCCTCCTGGTGCACACAGGTCCCAATCCAAGTCAAGGCCATGTGCAATTACACTACAGTAAAGGGGAAAAAAAGATAAGGCTTAGCTATGTGCTACATGATTCATGTAATGTGTAGTTTCACCTTAAGTCAAACAAAACTGCTAGTAGCAGAGAGCTGATCAAGCCCAACATCAGGTTTGAGCAGCCCCCTGGCAATACTCCCCCCCCCAAAAAAGCATACCAAGTCATGGGGGTGACCAATGACAGGAACAAGTGGCAGGGAGAAGCTGCTCTAGCAACACAGCTTGGTGCTTTTCTCAGCCCTGGACCCTTAAAAGAGGCAGCAGCAGAGGAAGCAGTCATGCTGGGCTTGTGTGCACTGGGGAGGCACTAGCACAACTTTTTTTTCTTCTTTTAAGGGCCTGGTGCTGAAAGTTGAGCATTGCTACCTACCTCTGGCATTTAGGGGGAGGCATTTCTTGGGGGCAAGGTTGTGGCCACTGCAGCTGCTCAGCCTGGTGCTTCTTCTTTCAGCACAAAGCCCTGACATTTGTTTAAAAAAACCAATAACCCTTGTGGGCCCTGTCATTTGCCCCAAATGCCAGGTGCTGATGCTGCACCTGGAGCTAATGCAGTGTAACAAAATGGCAAATAGCATGAGCTGCAAGCCAGCAAGTTCTCTGTTCAAATCTTACTTTTACTATGAACTGACTACATGAGACAAGTCTCTATCCATCAGCCTCAGTCCCCCAGCTGCAATATGGGAATAATAATAGTGACCCAATTCACGTGATTTAATGTGTATGAAGTGCTTTAAATGCTGTCATGCACTGTGTCGATACTAACTAGTAGTACTTTATCCTACGTATATGCAACAGTTAGAAATGAAAAATCTGTCAAATTTCCTCCAAGTGCCAAACTATCCATTGCACTAATGGAGTCTTTTTTCTTCCTTTTTTAAACTCCCCTGTAGGGAGTGGGCGGATTTCAGGGGGGGAAATAAGTGTGTGTGTGTGTGTGTGTGTGTGTGTGTGAAGGTCTAACCTTCCCCTCTCAGAGCACTGCAATCCCATTCCAAAGTGGGGCTGTGTGCATGCTGCTTACACAAAAGTAAAAAGTAAGAAAAGCCTCTGCTATATGCTACACAATTAGCGTAATGCATCGTTTGGCTCCAAGATGATAATTCCGCACTTCTAAACCTCTCCCCAACGAGAGTGAGTGACACAGATGTGGCTGAAATATTCAAGAAACACAGTGAAAGGACAAGCTTCCGCATTTATTCCCAGCTCTTTCTGTATCCACTGAGAGCCGAGGTGTGTGATTGGCTGGACTCAATTATCAGAATTGCCAGAGAGTCAGCAATTGAGTGTTTTCTTTTAATATGGGATAAGCTAAATAGAAAATTAATAGGGTTATTGCTAAAAGGTTAGCCTTATATAAAATGAAGAATGCTATAGCAGCTACAAGGAAGTGAAAATGGTTGCCAAGGAAATAATTGCATTCCACCATCTAGCATCTGAGAAAGCTTCCTAGAGCAAAGAATGAAGAATGGTGTATTCATTGCCTATTTTTATATTACAGAAGCCAATGAACCAGACTTGCAAAGTTTAGTCAGTTAGGGTGTAAACATCCTATGCATGTTTAGACAGAAATAAGTCCTACAATTCCCAATATCCCCCAGCACCTGCCATCCTGGCTGGGGAATGCTAGGAGTTGTAGGACCTATTCCTGTCTAAACATGCATAACATTGTGCCCTTAATCAATTAAATTAATCTATTAACACAGTTTAATCTACTGGAACATTTTCATCCATTAGTCAGGCTGCAGCCTGCAGATATTTAATTTTTCAGGAGATTGATGAAGCTGTTTGTCTCGAACAACATTAGAAAATAAGCACCCTTGAAAAAGGCTTAGGCCGAAACGCGTTTGGCACAAATAAAAATACACTACGATCTCTATTGGCACTCGGAGTTTTCTCTTTCGCTTGTCTTTGGTTAATAGTGCCTTCCCCCTGGTTTTTTTCCCTTACTAAACAGGGTAAGACATTTTTGGTTGCTAGTTCTGCAGTGCTGCTGCTGTCTTTGTTGATCATTGACTTTGTTTGGACTGTTTTTAGTTTACTATTAGTGGTTTTATATTATTTTATTGTAAATCACTTCGGATGTTGTTGGGTTGTTGTTGTTTTTTTAAAAAAGTAAAGTGGTATATAATTTAGTAAATCTATAAAGGTCAACACTTGCAGTTCCTATCCATTTCAATGAGAAAGTTAAGAGCATTCTTAAAACTCTTCTCATTAAAACCAGTGCAACTTAAGACCTTGAATTGGTCTGGTTCATGGTGGCCATTGTGTGCTTTATCCGCCACAGTTATTGCATCTTTTTTGATACAATGTATCTGTTTGGTTTTTGCAGTCCTGCCCTTCATTGTCAAGATGTAACACAAACCTTCCCAGGCCCAGATCTGGCACGCAGCATACATGGGCAAGTCATTATGCTGCTGCTGTGCTGCTGCCACCATTGCTAGGGTTGCCACTACAGCTTTTCCCGCAGCAACCAGCCAGCCAGCCAGCCAGCCATCTAGTTGCCCATGGGTGCATCAAGTGGGGACTGGCGGGGCTGCCTGATAGTGTCGCCAAGGGGAGCTCTGAGACCACACCCCTGAATTTGCCTGCATCACCATTTTCATTATGCCAGCCGTGCATATGTTGGGGACAGGGTGGCAGAATAAAATGGTGACACTGCTGAGTTTGGGCACATGGGCCTGGAACTCCACTCAGCACTGCTGACAACACAGGGCAGACGTCCTTGCCCATGGCGTGGGCTGGGCACGAGGCAGCTTGACAGCTGTACTGAGCAGAACTTTGGATCCACACACCTGAACTTTCCAGTGCTGCCATTTTAATCACACTGGCTCTGCATCGGTATTCATACATCAAGGATGCAGGTGGCTTAATTTAGGCAAGTGCTCCAGCAATTTTGATGTGCAGGCCGGAGCTCTACTCAGTGCTGCCACCATGGGCAGGCTGGCAGCCTGCCTATCTGCAAACTAGTAAGCTGGGGGCCCAGAGAACACCTATGCCCCCCCCCCAAGGCCTGGAGCCAGGCCTGATCTTTCCTGTCTTAGTCGAAGAGAATTTCTAAAGTAATCTACAGTTTGACATTGCTCATCCTTCCCCTCCTCCTCCTAGAATCCGGCAATGCCGTGATTTATCTGGAATATCCGTGGACTCCTTCTCCCATGCTCTTACCCAGCTATCAGGCTGTATACCAGGACTAGTTATGGGACAGAGGAAAGTTGCTCTGGGAGCTAGCATAACAAGTGAGGAGGGAGTTATGGAGCCTGAAGAAGTAGAAGATCAGTCATCTGCTGGTGGGGCCTTGGACCCAAATATCCTGGCCCACCAATTTAATACAATAACTGAAGCTGCCCTTGAAGTGGTGGCACCATCTAAAACTCGTCTGGTAACACAGCGTCAACCTCAGCCATGGATGAATGTAGAGTTGCAACTGGAGCGAGCCTCAGTCCGCCAGTTAGAGAGGCGATGGAAGCGGAATCCATCAGATGAACTGCGTCTGAATTTGAGATCTGCCCTTACTACTTATTATCGTCATGTAGATGGATCTCGGGAGGGTTATCTGCAAAGGAAGATTCAGTCCCAAGCCTCTATGCCACGTCAGCTATTTGCTACATTTAATACCTTATTGAATCCATCGGCTGGTTGTGATGAGAATCACGCAATTTGTGATCTTACAGCAAGCGACTTGGCTTCCTTTTTTGTTCAGAAAGTGTCTACAATTGTAAATTCATTTTCACTGGATGGGTCTTCACCACCATTTTTGTCAGCAGGTTTGCCACAGCCTTCAGCTCAGTTCTTCAGACTGGGTTTGACTTTGTTCCAGTTACTGAGTCAACTGTGGCACAGTTTATTTCCTCTTCTCCTCCTACCTCGTGTCCTGCTGACCCTTTCCCGTCTTTTCTTTATTTGACGCTTTTACCTTTGTTTTTGCCTCATATAACTTATCTGGTGAATTCTTCACTTTCACTGGGTATTTTTCCGGAATGTTTCAAGCATGCTTCTGTATGCCCCTTGTTAAAAAAGCCTAATTTAGACCCTTCAGCTTGTGTTAATTACCGCCCTATTTCACTTCTTCCTTTTCTTTCTAAGATTTTAGAAAGAGTAGTTCTCTCCCAATTGATGACTTATTTAATTAGATTTAATCTCCTAGATTCTTTTCAATCAGGGGTTCGTTCAGGCCACTCCACAGAAACAGCCTTAACTTATGTGATGAATGATATCTTAGTGGCGAAAGCTCAGCGTCAAACATCTGTGTTGATTCTGCTGGATCTTACGGCAGCTTTTGACACACTCGACCACCATATTCTGCTTTCAAGGTTGGCATCCCTGGGAATCAAGGGCAATGCTTTATCTTGGTTTGGTTCCTTCCTTTCTAATCGCTCTTGTTCTGTTTTGTTTCAGGGTTCAGTTTCAGATGTTTTCCCAGTTATTAGTGGGAGTTCCACAGGGTTCAGTCTTGGGTCCTCTTCTTTTTTCATTGTATACTTGTCCTCTTGGACGTTTGGTTTCTGATCGGGGTTTTCAGTATCACACCTATGCAGATGATACACAGATATATCGAAGCTTTGCATCCATTGATACTGCAGTGTGGCAGTCCGTGACGGAATGCCTGTCAGGCGTTTCCTCATGGATGACCGCACATCATCTGAAATTGAACATGGATAAGACTGAAATTCTGGTATTTCAACCTGATCGTGTGTCAGCTCCCTTATTATGTCCTTCTTTGCATATCCAGGGCTCAGTGGTGGCCCCGGTTTCAGCTGCCAAGAGCCTTGGTGTTTTGCTGGATGATCGTTTGTCCTTGCGTCCTTTTATTAATAGGACTGCTAAGGCATGTAATTTTCACCTTTTGAACATTCGCAGGATTCGCAAGTTTTTGTCTCCTGAAACAGCCCATCTGCTTGTTCAGGCTTTGGTGGTATCCCGCTTGGACTATTGTAATAGCTTAATAGCTGGCTTGCCCTCTTCTGTGCTTCTTCCACTGGTTCTGGTTCAGAACAGCGCTATTCGTGTTGTTCTGAACTTGCCCTGATACTCCCATATTACTATGGCCCGTAGGAATCTTCATTGGCTACCCATTCGGACTAGGGCCCAATTTAAATTATTGGTTCTTGCCTTCAAGGCTTTGTGCTCTAATGTCCCTCATTACTTATCATCTAGGCTTTCCTGGTATGTTCCTGGTAGGAATTTAAGATCAGTGGGCCAGGGATTATTAGCAGTCCCACCGACATGCTCTGCCTTGTCAAGGCTGCGAACCTTTCAGGACCTGGTTCCACTTTTGTGGACCAGGCTTCCCATGGACCTCCGATTGGAGGAGGATCTTTCCCGCTTTCGAACGGGATTAAAGACTTATCTTTTTAGTCAGACAGAATGAGTGGTTGGGCTAATGTGGTGGTTGCTGGGATTTGATACTGCATAGTAAGTGGTTGGTGTTGGTTATTTTATTGTATTGTTATGTTTACTGTATATGTTATTTGTCCCGCCCTTTGGTATAAGGGGCGTTATAAATAAACGTTTATTATTATTATTATTACAGGTTTGTCTGTTTCTTTAAAAAACAACACAATTGACATGCTATATCCATTAATGAGATTCCTCTTGTGATACAGCTGTAGGAGAGTTTAGAGTTAATCTGAACACAATGAAACATTTACCTGGGATTTTAAAGGAAACTGGATGTTGTGATAGAAGGGAATGGGAGGATCCTGAAGCAGTTAGAAGAGCAAGTCAGAGGTAAATTATCTGTTGCTCTCTCTCTCTCTCTCTCTCTCTCTCTCTCTCTCAGTTGATTTATTTTATTCATTTAGTTATTTAATACATTTTTATACTGCCCAATAGCCAAAGCTCTCTGGGCAGTTTACAACAGTTAAAACCATAAAATACAATATAAAATAAATATAAAATTTAAAACCACAGATTAAAAACAAACAGCAGAGCTAGCAGCAGCAGTTACAATAACAGAGTTAAAAACAACTACAAGATTAAAATGATTAAGATGATTAAAATGATTAAAATGCCTGGGAGAATAGAAAGGTCTTCTGGCGCCGGAAAGAGTACAATGTAGGTGCCAGGCGAGCCTCTTTGGGGAGCTCATTCCACAACTGGGGTGACACAGCAAAAAAAAGGCCCTCCTCCTAGTAGCCACCTGCCTCACTTCCTTTGGCAGGGGCTCTCGGAGGAGGACTGCTGATGAAGATCTTAGTGTCTGGGCAGGTACATATGGGAGGAGACTATCATTGAAATACCCTGGCCTCAAGCTGTTTAGGGCTTTGAATGTTAGTACCAGCACTTTGAATTGGGCCCGGAAACAGACTGGCAGCCAGTGCAGATGAGAAAGCACTGGCATAATATGTTCTCGTCGGCCAGTTCCCGTTAACAATCTCGCTGCCCTATTTTGGACCAGCTGAAGTTTCCAGACCATTTTCAAAGGCAGCCCCACATTGTTTTGCCACAGGTTCCCCAAAAGGGATTGGCAAAGGTTCTTTAAAGGATTTTCAGACCATAATAAATACTCCTCCAGGAAATTAAAGCCAAACATCTTTATTGCAAAGCTGAGCATGAAATACAACAATGCTATGCCTTCCTCCAAGTTCCCTGGTGGAACTCCCACCCCTTAGCTGCACAGTCACTGTATTAGTTCCAACCAACCCGAATGCTAGTTCCAGCAGCTTTCAGCGTTGGGGCTTCAGCAGGGCTCTCTGAACAGCTTCCTCTGCTCCTCCTTGCTCCTTCTGATTTTTCAGCACTCCACCACTACACACACAACCAACCACCACCACTACCAACCACCACCACTACCAACAACCATCTCTTAGTCTGCATTTGCTAGCACCAAACTCCATGGGCTGCAGACCTCATGCTTAATTGGTAGCACCTGGGCTGTTGTGCAGTGTCATTCCTCTAGTCGAGTTTGAAGCACCTTGCTCACGAATCTTACAGGCATGTCGATTCTTTTCTCCCTTTTCTATTGCAAATTCGAATCCAACTGAGTCATCATGAACAGCAAGATCTTTTGTGTGCTTTTGTTTGTGTTTCTTAATTGACTTAAGTCTTAATTGACCTGACTGAGGAAAACCCACTGATATGCTAAATTCCTTGCTAAATTCCTAAGGGGTTATGCTAATTTGAACAGCAAGCTGTGGCTGGCAATAGTCCTACTTAGAATGAAAAAGTATTTTATGTTATAGATTTTGTGTTATAGATTTTATAGGCATGTGCTAATTGATTTTAAGGTAACTTTTTTTCTAGTTCTAACTCTGACTGTCTGAGAGGGAAGCCTGCTCAGTATTATGTTTTATAGATTTAGTTTTATAGACATGTCATGTGCCAATTGATTTTAAGGTAACCTTTTTTTTTTCTTACTCTGAGAGGGAAGGAAGCAAACCCACTGATATGCTAAATTGCTAAATTCCTAAGGGATTATGCTGATTTGAACACAGCAAGCTGTGGCTGGCAATAGTCTTTGAATCTCTTGGAAAACGTATTACAGCTCTGTTTTTTGAATCTCAAAAGAAAAACCTGTATTACAGCTCTGGCTCGCAGAGCTCGGAAGATATCTCTGTTAATGGGGGAGAACTTCTTTTTAAGTTCACAATGCTCGTTAATTATGCTGTGTGATCAGCGAGCAGAGCTTACTCGAAGAAGAAAAAACTCGCAATTTTTTTAGCACATGCCTACACACGCCAGCAAGTTGCTGAAGATTGCAGCAGCCTGGCTAGCAGCCAACTCACAATTTAAGCAAGGTCATGCCTTGCTATTACAGAGCAAAATACAGGGTATAATACCATACAGAGCATAATACAGAGCATAGTATCATACAAAGCATAATACAGGGCATTGAGGCAGGACTATAGGCCAGTCAGTCTGACATCAATCCCCAGGAAGATTTTGGAGCAGATTATAAAGAAGTCAGTCTGCAAGCACCTTGAAAACAATGCAGTGATTACTAGAAGCCAGCATGGATTTGTCAAGAACAAATCCTGTCAGACTAATCTGATCTCATTTTTTGATCGGGTAACCTCCCTTGTGGACTGTGGGAATGCTGTGGACATTATATATCTGGACTTCAGCAAAGCTTTCGACAAAGTGCCTCATGATATCCTGATTAGTAAGCTAGCTAAGAGTGGGCTAGATGGAACAACTATCAGGTGGATCCACAATTGGCTACAGAATCGGACTCAAAGAGTGCTTATCAATGGTTCCTTCTCAAACTGGGGAGAGGTAACGAGCGGGGTACCACAGGGCTCGGTCCTGGGCCCGGTGCTCTTCAACATTTTTATTAATGACTTGGATCAGGAGGTACAGGGAATGCTTATCAAATTTGCAGATGACACAAAGTTGGGTGGAACAGCTAATACTCTGGAAGACAGAAACAAAATTCAAAGTGACCTCGATAGGCTGGAGCGCTGGGCTGAAAACAACAGAATGAAATTTAATAGGGATAAATGCCAAGTGCTGCACCTAGGGAGAGGAAACCAAATGCAGAGTTACAGAATGGGGGATACTTGGCTCAACAATACTACAAGTGAGAAGGATCTTGGAATTGTGGTAGATCACAAACTGAATATGAGCCAGCAATGCGATGTGGCTGCAAAGAAGGCAAATGCAATTTTGGGCTGTATTAATAGAAGTATAGCTTCCAAATCGCGGGAAGTGATAATTCCCCTTTACTCGGCACTGGTTAGGCCTCATCTTGAGTACTGCGTCCAGTTCTGGGCACCTCACTTTAAGAAGGACATAGACAAACTGGAGAGGGTTCAGAGGAGGGCAACAAGGATGATAAAGGGACTGGAAACAAGGCCCTATGAGGAGAGACTGAAAGAACTGGGCATGTTTAGCCTTCAGAAGAGGAGACTGAGGGGAGATATGATCGCACTCTTCCAGTATTTGAAGGGATGTCACACAGAGGAGGGCAAAGATCTCTTCTCGTTCATCCCAGTTTGCAGGACACGGAATAATGGGCTCAAGTTACAGGAACCTAGATTCCACCTAAACATAAGGAAAAATTTCCTGACTGTCAGAGCAATAAGACAATGGAATCAACTACCTAGGGAGGTCGTGGGCTCTCCCACTCTGGAGGCATTCAAGGTGCAGCTGGACAGACATTTGACCTAGATTCCTGCATTGAGCAGGGGGTTGGACTCGATGGCCTTGTAGGCCCCTTCCAACTCTACTTTTCTATGATTCTATGATTCTATGACTGTTGTGCAACACTGCACTCCGCGTCATCTTCCGCAACTCCCATTACACACATATAACATATTGCAGTAATCCAAACGAGAGGTTATCAGAGCATGATAACTGTAGCTAGGCTATCTCTGTCCAGATAAGGACGTAGTTGGTATATCAGCCTAAACTGATAAAAGGCGCTTCATGCCACCGAGTTCACCTGTGCCTTGAGTGACAGTTGTGGATCCAAGAGCACCCCCAAACTAT
This sequence comes from Shinisaurus crocodilurus, assembly GCA_021292165.1. Lineage (NCBI taxonomy): Eukaryota > Metazoa > Chordata > Lepidosauria > Squamata > Shinisauridae > Shinisaurus > Shinisaurus crocodilurus. The sequence goes on along the minus strand of CM037880.1, from coordinate 169,951,050 downwards.
GAACCTGATCCTTCAGGGGGAGTGCAACCCCATCCAGAACTGGTTGAATGAATATCACTTAGCCGGGCAGACGAACCACCCACTAACAGCACCTCCATCTTATCTGAATTGAGTCTAAGTTTATTAGCCCTCATCCAGTTCATTACTGTGCCCAGGCACTGATTCAGAATAGCCACTGCCTCACCTGGATTAGATGAAAAGGAGAGATAGAGCTGGGTTTCATCTGCATATTGATGACACCTCAGCCCACACCTCCAGATAACCTCTCCCAGTGGTTTCATGTAGATGTTAAACAGCATGGGGGATAAAATAGAGCCCTGTGCCCCCCCATGGCATAACTGCCAAGGAACAGAGCAGTAATCCCCCAGCACCACCTTCTGGAATCGGCCGCCCAAGTAGGATTGGAACCACTGGAGCGCAATGCCTCCAACTCCCAACCCAGACAACCTATCCAGAAGGATATCATGGTCGATGGTATCGAAAGCCACTGAGAGGTCCAAGAGAATCAACAGTGTCACACTCCCCCTGTCCCTCTCCCGACAGAGGTCATCCCACAGGGCGACCAAGGCAGTTTCCATTCCAAAACCAGGCCTGAATCCAGATTGAAATGGATCTAGATCTAGATAGTCCATTTCATCCAAGAGTGCCTGGAATTGACCAGCAACCACCTGCTCAAGCACCTTGCTCACTTTCTCAAGAGTAAGTCCCATTGAACTCAGGTTTACTTCTAAGGGGACAGGCATAGGATTACACTGTTAAAAAATGATCCTTCAACGCCAACTTCAATGGACCGGTCATATTGTTTGAATGTCTGACTGCCGTCTCCCAAAGCAGTTACTTTATTCCCAACTCAAGGATGGAAAGTGGAATATCAGTGGTCAGTATAAAAGGTTTAAATATGTTCTTAAGACTAATCTAAAAAAATGCAATATAAACATCAAAAACTGGGAAGCTCTGGCCCATGAACGATCTAAATGGACTTTGAAGAAGCCTGAGTGCAAGGTGAAAGGGAGAAACGTGCTAAGCGAAAAGCACGTCAAACGAATCCTTTACAGGACCATCTTCCATCTGGTAACCTGTTTCCTCACTGTGGGAAGCTGTGTGGATCTAGAATTGGCCTCCACAGTCACTTACAGACCCATCGCTAGAGTTCTACACAATTTTTTAGAATTTCCTCCTTTTATAATTTTCTTTTTGTAATTTTATCCTGGAAGACAATCTTACTCGGTCACGAGTGATCGCCTACTACTTCCACTATTATGTTAATAAACCATTGCTTGTTGAGTTTTACTGAATCTGGCATCACATATTACATAACTACTCAGTTCCTTCCACAAAAGTAGCCATGACTACTTGCAGCCAGTCAAGCAGGAACAAATGCTTTAAGGCTGCAATCCTAAACACATTTACTAGGGAATAGAGCTAACTAAACATAATAGAACTCGCTACCAAGCAAACTTGCACAGGATTGCACTGATAAACACTGTCTGCCATTTAATGAAAAAAAGGTATCTTTTTTTCTTTTCTTTTTTTTTTGTATCAAGTCTGTGCAAGATGAATGTCTAGGTAAAGTATTTTACCTCCTGAGAAAATCACCACTGCAATAATTTTGTTCAGTTTGCCATTAGATTTAATTAAGCCATGCCTGGTTTTAATTTTTTATCCCTAGGAAAGACTGTGAAACAGTCCAAAACGCTTCTAAGCAAATCAAGTGCAGCATGTCCAATATATTTCGGTATTGACACATTGTAATACAACTGTATAAATAACTGTCAAGTTCCATGTGAAATTAAAAGCCCAATCTGCTGATTTTCTTATATCTCAAATTACATTTCTTAATGTGCCATCTATATTAAAGGCTGCTTTAAACAATGGCACCTCCACATAATTTGTGATAAGAGTTTGAGAGAGAAAGTGGGGGGCAATTTGTTAACTAAGTAGCAATTCCTTTTCTTTTCTTTTCTTTTCCTTTCCTTTCATTCCTTTCCTTTTCTTCTTTTTCTTTCCTTTTCCTTTTTTTTTGTAACCCAAGAATACTATTAAGCAAAGTGCAACTATAATACAACAACAACACAACAACAACAACAACAACAACAGTATACTTGTGTCATTCTAAATATAAGATAAAAATAGAGGAAATGGTCCCCTTGCTGAAAATTGAGACTCAGCTCATTGGGTACTTTTTAGGCCACTAACACCACAATACAATGAGGCTGCCCATAACCCTCTGAACTTGGAGGATTACAGGGATCCTGTGGAGGGAGGAGGAGCGCAGAGGTGAAGGTCACTTCCACACTTCTCCCACCCTGCAAAAGACTTAGACAGCTGATTTTGGCTGTCTAAATCTTTTGCCCGGGAGCACCAGGAGGAGAGGCTGAGGCTCCACTGGCATACTATGTATGCTGGCGGAGCCTGTCTCCATCCTCCAACATCTCCTCCCCCCCTCGCCCCAGAATGCCTACAAACCTCTGTCTCTGAGGTCAGTGTGGTTTTTTCCACGCCGGCTGCAAGGGTGGAGGGAGGGTGCTCCGAGGTCAGAGTCCCAAATCCGACCTTGGAACGTGTTTCCGAGGTCAAAGCTGGGATTCCAACCCCTCCTATGGCTGTCTAGACCAGTGGTTCTCAACGTTTTTTGCCCCATGCACCCTTTTCACCATATGTCAGAATGTCATTCCCCCCTTTCCAAGATTGTCTGACTTAATCTGTGCAATACAATAAGGTGTGATGTCCTGTAGATTATATACGATCTGTAGAATTGTAATTTGTAGAAAGATCAGTATTCCAACAGTTTGAGTCTGTGGTCCCAATTCCCCCCCCAAAAAAACCCTAAAAATTTCCCCCTGGGGGAATTCCCCCCAGTTGAAAACCCCTGGTCTAGACTCTATCTAGCAGCCATAGGCTTGCACCCTAAAAGCTTTTCCCTTTCTTTTTTGTCAAAGGCTGCATATCCTCATGGGTAATATGTCAGGGGCTGCATGTTGGCAGTGGGTGGAGCTTGAACCAGTGGTGTGCAGGGGCAGAGCCAAAAGTGGGTGGGTCACTACCTCTCTTTCTGCCACCCACTTTTCTCTCTCTCCCTCTTCCTTCCCACACACTGGGATGTCAAGGAAGGGACAGATCACTCTTGCATGTGAACTTATCACATGCAGAGGGCCTTTGAAATGAGTCTGATGACCACATAAAATTAGGTCAAGGGTTGCATGTGTCCCTAGGGCACCAGGCTGTCCACCTTTCTTTCAGGCAAACCATGACCTTTCACCCTCAATCTTATATCTCTAATATGGAGATCAAAATGTCAGCAAAGAGGACAGAATCTCATGGCAATTTATAGACTTACACAACTGGTTCGTCATTACAGGAGCACTGTGATTGTTCTTAAACCCCATGGTTGCTTCCTCTGCTGCTCTGGTAATGTTTGAACTAAGGAGAATGCACACAACTGGTGCGTGCATTTGGGGAACCGTCCAGTGAAAAACGCATGAGTTTTTGTGTGAATGGGGGAGGGGCAGCTTGCAATCTGATATGGACATGAGTCAGGATGAGCTTTGAGGTGGAAATCTGAGAACCTCAACAAGTCTGCATTTTACAGATTTTCACATCCCTAGTCCCAAGAAAGCATGGTAACATTGGGGTCCAGAAATGTACTTGATACTGGCAAGAGAATTTTATTTAATTTGGGGAGAGTCCCCACCCTTCTCCTGGATCTGGAAAAGGGTGGGGAGGGGGTTTCGCTGACATTGTGCTAAGCCTCTGAGAAGCTTGGGAAGCAGTGAGATGGCTTTGCTATCCCTGAAAGTCCAAGCATCTCTGATCAGCACAAAATTAGGCAAACTGGAGAAGGATTTTCCTTGATCTCATGCTGAACCCCAGAGTGCAGTGCTCAGAATGCAGTGAGATGTCTCATTACTTTCTGAGCTTCTATGAAGTTCAGTGTGACAGTGACAAGCTCCCACTTCCCATTACTCAGCTTAGAATAATACAGCCAGCCAAAATATGTAGATCCCAATCTTTCTTGTATTATATATCTTCTAAACTTCTAGAAATAATCATCACCCTCTTTTCATGCCTCCTCCTCCATAGGGAAGTCACAAAGAATATGAATAGGGAGCTTAAGAGCCTGCTACCCATTCCAAGTGAAGGGAAAGAATGCGGAACAATATTCTGTTAAAAAAGAAAAGAAAAAAAGGAAACCCCTCCCTTTAGGGGTTTCTAACTGGAGCAAGTGATCTAGTTTTTCATTGGAATGGATAACAGCTTCTTTACTGATGAAAGAAGCGGATGTTGAACACCAACTCTCCTTCAATGAATCCATAAGCATATTGGAAAGAGTACTATAAAGTTCGTTTTACTGCAAAATATGAAGTGTTACAAGGATTCAGTGAAAATATACCATATTGTTATTTGATTTATGTTTAAACGGAGAAGGATTCATTCCATGAACAGATGATGACTAAAGGGATTAGCAAAATGGAGCCTCCACACTGAGAGCCAGTGTTTCTCTCAATACCAATTGCTGTGGGATAAATAATGGGAAACCACTGTTGCTTTTATGCCTTGTTTGAAGGTTCTCAGAAGTATCTGCTGGCCACAGGTGTAAACAGGATAAAAGAATAGGTGGACCATTTGTCTGATCCAGCTTACATTACCTATTGTAGTAGGGGTGTTAGAGAAATCCCCAGCAGACTCAAATGAGTTCAAATTTCTAAGAATCCAACCCACGGATTCCGCTGTGGACTGGCTTTTCCTAAGTCATGTGGATATTGTGGACTTGTGGGCATTGTTCTTTAAATTTTCCATAATTTTATGCAAATTTAGTTGTAGAAAAATACAAAAAATAAAAATGAAAAAAACACTAACCAGAAATGCACATTTCCTCCATAGGCTAAAGAGTTAAAATATGCATTTCGGGTGGGATTTGCATATTTGGGGGGATTTGTGCATTTTCAGCTGTGTGAATTTGTGCAAGAGTGTACAAATGCATTTGCACAAAATCCAATTCTGTCAATGAGCAGACAGTGGAATGAAAGGTGCCTGACAATCCACAAAACATAGACGGGATGGATTTTACAACATCCATACATCTTCATCCTGAATCTTGGGGTGCTTTTCTCACCCCAGGTTTACATTCTATGGTGTAATTTACATATAAATAGACCTACAATCCTGTCCTGGGAGGACTTTGTCTAAAACAGGGTAGTAAACAATATAGCCAAATTTCAGCCATCTGCCTTTTACAGTTTTCTTTGTATACTATACACCAAACATGCCTGGGACATAAAATGTCCCAGAAATCTGCATAATAGGCCTTATGGGGTACTTTATATCCCAAACTGAAACAATGGGGGGGGGGGACAATAGGAGGCCATCCATAGCAGAGTTAAAGTTTGTAGGCCTCAGGCCTTTTTCAGGCTTTTGTACTGCTAACTGACTTACCTACAATAAACCTGTCTTTGTTATGCAGATAACCCGTTGCTGCAGGAAATATTAAGTCTTTACTTACCTTAACTAGCTGAAACCTGAAATCCATTCTTATTCTGATCCTAACAGCCTGGGGAAAACATTCAGTCAAACAAAAGCCTTTCATATGCATAATTTGCCTTGCCTGAGGCACTTTTGTTTGGGGTGAGTGGGGCACCTCGAAAAGAGCATACGCTAGGGTGCATGTTGCCATTGGCTAATTGTATCACATTCCACAAAACACATTCTTAAATTAATGGTAATGGTTAAGGTATGGAGTGGGGAAAAGAGTTTGGGAAAGACATCCAAAATATGAATTGAAGATGGCTGCATGTGAAGGTTGTAACTTCCAGTAATATTTTTGTTGTCATTTTGAAATATGCCATATTAACAACAGAGAAGTGAACCACAAAGTGAGTCATTTATTTCTATACTGACTGTAAACCGAAGCTGTCTGGGTGGTTCACAAGAACACACTTAAAACCATAAAATACAATAACATAGTAAAACATAATATAAAACCATAAGTTTAAAACAGAATAAAACCAAAGCAAACCTGAGATAAAGGCCAGCCAGCATCAGTGCAAAGATCTGAAAACACACTAATGTAATTTTTAATAAACTGAAGGGCTAAAAAGCCTGGGAAAATAAAAAGGTCTTCACCTGGTGCCAAAAAACCTGCAATGTCCTCTGGGGAGGATATTCCACAAATGGGTGCCACCACTGCATCTTAAAACGTGATTTGCTTTTTAAATGATAAGTAATATTTTGAAGTTGGTGACTAAAAAGTGGCTCGAGTATAAAAATTGTATCTTGCCTATTGTAAATTATATTGTCAGCTACTGTCAATGGCTCTATGAAATGAATTCAGTTTATTGGCCTTTGTCATGAAAGCACAACTCAGTGATTCTCCCAGAAGACATCACTGTGGGAACAGATTCCCTCCTATACCTGTTAGTGCTCAAAGAGGTGCATCCAGTGATGACTGTAAGGTTCAGGCACACTCTTGCCATCAAAGGTGGTCATTCAGATAGCCAAGACCCTAGCCATTTAGGGTTTTATAATGAAAACATGACATGTTGTATTTGCCATCCTAAAGCAAGGTGGTTTCCTCAAAGGTAAACATTGCATGTGAGGAAACTGCTCACTGCCACTGCCCTGAAAGCACCTTGGAATGCAGCAAATGTATGTTCAATGTTACCATTTCCACCGCACTTAAAATGTTCCATCTGTCTTACCCACATGACTGGCATCAAGGGTAGGCATGGTTGGGAACTTGCCAAGGGCCCACACCCCAACAGGGCCCACACTCCAGCAGTTGCTCCTCTTCACCACTGCTACCTGCTTGCTCACCTGCTTCTCTCTCTGGTGGTGGTGAGAACGAGGAGCAGTAGATGCCATTGCCTCCTTGTTCTGCTCACTGGCTGGCTCTGTGCCTGTCAATCAAGCAAGTTGTAGCAATGATGAGAAAGAGGATGAGGAGCAATAGCAGCTGATGATGATAACAGTGAGAAGGTAGACCCACTGAGGGAGGGGACCCATCGAGGATGTCTTGCCCAAGGAGCCCCAGAAACCTAGAGCCACTACTGCTTACCCACTTATACTCCAAGAAGAAGGAAGGCTAGCTGAAAATTCCAGCTGGGGATGGAGGAGACAGCTAAAGAAATGGACAAGCAGCAATGTTCATTGGTGGAGTTTTTCAGGACTGGTTATGTTACTGCTCAAGCAAAAAACTCTGCCCCTTTGGTGAGGAGAGGAGGCAACGGTATAGGAGGTTGGTCTAAAGGACCTATAAAAGATTGCAAGGAGTCAGCAGGGGAGCTGGTAGGCTGAGTATAACATCAGAGCTCCATCCTCTACCCTGCACCCAGTGCAAAGAAGGGAATCTACCCTATCAAAAAATACTATTAGTGTTACAGTTCTCTTAGGTGCGCCTCTTGAGTACCACATGGCCCTATCTGGGGGACATTACCTTAGCTTCCTCACTTCCAAAATAAATTGTATACCTATGAACTTTGCCACTGAAGGCTATTTGACCTGCTATCTACTCTGGGACTGGGCTTAAGAATTGCCTATTCCTGAGACCTAGAGCCACGATTAACCCAACTTCGGGATTTTAGCCTGAGGGACCTCACTTCCTTCAAAGATGGAAACTGACATGCCAGTCACATTCTGGGGATGCTGTGCCTTACATTACTATTCCTCCTTTTCGACATTGATCCTCTTTCCTATACTGCAGTTACTGAATTTTTGATAAGTCAGTATTATGAGCACCACCTGCAAATTTGCCTGATTCATTGGACTCTGCAAAAGGTCATATGAGCTCACATGGGTAGCTCTTACTGTAGAGATTGCCCTGCGAGGACTGACATACACCCCATGAAAAATACCAGATATCAACAGTTAAGGGTCTAAGTAAGGTAAAACAATATTACAAAAGCCACTTATAAAATATTATAATATAATATATAATATAATAATGTAATAATTATAATAAATAAGGTTTTGTGTGTTTTCTCTAATAACTTTTGTACTTGGCCACGCCCTCATGTTGCCTGGCTACACCCTCTTGATCACATCTTCATGTTGCTTAACCCTACCTCTTACAAATGCACATGTGTGTCCCTATTTTCATCTGTGAAATGAAATGTTGGAGGGTATGAGTCATAGGAAGTGTCCAGGGTGTGGTGCAAGGCTGTGTGTGCATGTGTGTGTATACCCCAGGCAAAACATACACACAGAGCCTTGCACCACACCCTGGACACTTCCTACCACACTCCCAGCTTACCTTTTTTCTTTTTTTTCTGGATTCATAGATTCATAGATTCGTAGATCATAGAGCTGGAAGGGCCTTGGCTAAGCACACTTCAAAGCAAAGTGCTGGGATGCAGCCACCCACAATTTTTGTTTTCTGAGAATGCCTTTGCTTTGCAGCATGCCAACCTCTCAGAATTTTTTTTAATTAATAAAATTAAAAAATAAACTAAAAATCAGGAGGGGCAGGGAGCCTGGTGGGTGCTAAGAGAGGTGTCTGAGGGTACATTGGTGCCCTTGGGGACCATGTTGGAGACCCCAGGTGTAGGCACTACTGAGCTACTTTGAGTAATGGCCTGACTCAGGATAAGACAGCTTCATATTTTCACTCTTATCTACTGAGATGGCAGGAACTCAGTCTTGCTTACCTCCACCCATGTAATATTTTGCCTCTGAGTTGCTTGCAAGTAGCCTACTCTTTAGAAAATATACAATTATGCTGGTGCATCTATAGTTCACTCTTTAGCTCACGAGACTAGGCACCATCATCCCTAGTCTCTCTGACAAATATTGTATTGAAACATATTTTTCTGTCTAGAATGAGATAACTAGCAACTCAAGATTTTCTCACTTCTAGCCAAGCTGGCAGTGACATAGTTGGTGAAGAACACTGTGAACATGTTATGTCTATTGCTCCTAATATGTAATGCAGTCTATAATCTAATACCCGTGAATAGGCAATGATAAATAAGTATGAATAATAGTTCAACTTTTCACCCTTAAAAACATGCATCAATCTAAATTTCAGCAAACACTTTTTCAGAAAATGATAAATAGCTGTTAGAATGTTCTACATAAACAGTGAAAAAATGATTTATAAAGGAAGAGTCAGATTTCCTACAAAACTACCTATTTCCTTGCAGCTAAAATATATGTCCCAAGTTTATTTAAAATCTTTATTATACTTCTTTTAATGGGATTTATTGGCTGTCTTCAGGTCAAACTAATCATAGACCATACATTTGCATAGTAAAATACAGAGTACAGTAATACCTTGGATTGCAAGCATAATTTGTTCCGGAACCGTGCTTGTGATCCAAAACACTCTTATATCAAAGCGAGTCTCTGGCGGGCGTGAGCAGGGCCGATTTCGGCCCGCTACGCCCGCTCGAGGCAAGCGGTCACATCCCTACACTACTTGTCTTGCAAGACCTTGCTTGTTTATCAAGTAAAAAAAAATTAAAAAAATTTGCTTATCTTGCAAAACCCTCTCAGACCAAGTTACTTGCAATCCAAGGTATTACTGTATACAGATAATTTCCGCCCAAAGGTTCATTGTGCACAATGCACTTGGAAGCACATTGCCTGAAAGGAATTAGGGTGGAAACAAAGGAAGGGTATTTTTCCCCCAACCCTTCCAAGCAGCGTTATAAAGTGTCCCTACACTTTAGAAACATTTCAGTTGCTGCAAAAGGGATCAAAAGTTTTCGACAGTTCAGAAAGCCTTGCTCTCACTTTGATTTGGGATTGTTTGCCAATAGCTACTTCATAATGATTTGCTGCATAGCATTATGATGTTATCTCATTCATTAGGTGTTCCCTAATTGACTGGGCTCACCCATGCGATTATTCCTAGAAAGAAAAAGATCTAGTAATTAGACAGGGCAGTGAGCCTCTGAAGCAGCTGCAGATTGGGGAAACAAGGCAATGAACAGGACCAGGGGTGTGTGTGAACATTATCGGGGCTTGGGGAAAATATTGCTGCCCCCCAAAGCACTACCTGAAAATCAAAATGGGAGAACATTTGGCACAGCCCTACAAGAATCCCACTGGTTTTCTTTTTAATTCACATAGGAATAAGGAACTGGGGTTTTAGACAGCTTTTCTCACCAAAATAAGCTTTGGCCATGCCAAATCTTGACCCGTGTTATTGGGAAATTCTGTCCTACTATTTGCCCTAGTAGGTTATTGAGATCAAAGCTTTTTTGGAGTACGAAGCTCTCTCAAGCATCATGCCTCCAATAATCCTATTGCTTTCTTGTTGGCATCTCATCTATAAATAAGATAAGAACCAAAGAAACTGGGGGTTGAAGTACTCTTCCTAAGAATAATCTTTGGACAAAGAAATCTAGTACATCTGCTGAAATCTCTTTATGCGTTGCATTCCCTTGAACAAAGAAATGAGTTAGTGGTCCTCTTAGGAGCATAGCAGTTTTTGATAGTCCATATATATTGCTATGATTTGCAAGAGGCAGCATTTAAGGTAGATCAAAACCCCATTCAGAGGTGAATGAATTAAAATGCTGGGTTCACACTGCTTATTCCTTAAGTGTACTTTATGCCAAATGGAGAATTTGGGCCAAACACATGGCAAATTGTATGGAACACTCTCCTGGTGGGATGCATGGATGATTTGGGGTGATCCAAAACTTATTTTTAGATGCACAGCTATTCAAATCTCAGTCCCTTATTCAGGCTGCACCTGTACTTCTAAACCAAACAAAGATTTAGGAACTCCTAATTAAGGATGGACATACCTGTCTATTTCCCGTCAGTCATTTTCACATGTTTTTATTAGCCATGATAACATTCTGTTCCAGTTCCACATTGATTAAAAAAAACAAAAAGCTCTAACAATATGTATTTACATGTGTATTTTCTCTTTCAAGACATACGGTATGTTAAAAATCTGTATTATCTCTACACACATGAGTTTAAATGCATATTTTGACACTTTTAATCTGCTGAGGACTGCCCTGAAACATTCTGAGAAGTGTGAAATCCAGTGACTATCTAAGTCGCAATCCACAATTCATTTCACATAGGAATTTGCAAAGATTGAATTCCTATAGCACCCCAATGACTAATAAAGAACCGGGAACTAACCTCAGCCTCCTGTTAACCATGTTTTACTTTTGCAGTAAGAATTTGATGAATCCTTTAAAATCTTTTTTAAAAGTTGAGGGGATATAAAGTTTTATGTGGGATGAGATCTCACAGCACTGGGCAGTTTTTTTCTCAGTCATGCATTCAAAGATTGTAATCCACCTTCTTGTCTACATGTTTTTTGAAAAGATTTATTTATTTATTTATTTTATTATATTTTTGAATCGCCCATCTGGCCAGTCATCCAGCCACTCTGAGCGATGTACAGTGCAATAAAATGCAAGAAAAAGCAGAGTGTAAAACACAATAATAATAATAATAATAATAATAATTGTTATTATTATTAAAAAAACAGTACAAAACTTAAAAATCCTAACCCACCCCATATTCCCGCCTGCGCCCCCCACCACCCCTCACAACCGCAGGATCCCCCCGCCACCCCCGTAGCCGCCAGAACCCCCCTGCCACCCCCGCCACCCCCACCACAGCCTACCTTCTCCGCGCCGCCGCTGCCGCTGCCAGAGCCCCGCCCACGCTCTATTTTGGCGTGGGGAACCAAGGCAACAGGGCTTAAACAGCCCTGTTGCCTTGGTTCCCCATGCCAAAAACAGAGCGCAGGGGTCCCGTCGCGTCACTTCCTCCGCGCTGGAAGGACGTGACGGGACCAGCAGACGGGGAGGCAGGCTCTCCGGAGAGCCTGCTGCAGGTAAGCCTGCGGTGGCCGAGTATCTCGGCGGGACATGAGCAGGCCCAGTTCGGGCTGCTCGACTACATCCGGGCTACTCGGCTACATCCCTAGCTGTAACTTCTGAACCGTATTCCATGGTAACCCCACGTAGAGCGCATTACAGTAGTCTAGGCGAGAGGAGACTAAAGCATGAACCACTGATGGGAGCAGATGATTAGGAAGGTAAGGATGGAGCTGATACAGCGCCACAGCTGACACTTGAGCCTCCATGGACAGCTGGGAGTCTAGAATGACTCCCAAGCTGCAGACCTGGTCCTTCAGGGGTAGATGTACCCCATTCACCACCAGATCAACATCCCCTAACCTTCCCTTGTCTCCCACCAGAAGTACCTTGGTCTTGTCGGGGTTCAGTTTCAGCATGTTCCGTCCCATCCAGCCACCCACTGCCTCCAGGCACTTGGACAGGGTTTCAACAGCCAGCCTTGCTGAGGACTTGAAGAAGAGGTAGAGCTGTGTGTCATCCGCATATTGATGACAGCACACCCCAAACCTCCTGATGATAGCTCCCAGTGGCTTTAGGTAGATGTTAAATAACATTGGGGAGAGGATGGAACCCTGCGGCACCCCACAGGTGAGCAGCGGAGGGTCCAAAGCCTTCTCCCCAAGAACTACCCTCTCTGGTACTTTCCAGAGAGGAAGGACTGGAACCACTGCAATACAGTGCCTCCCATGCCCAACCCCTCCAGGCTGTCCAGGAGGATACCGTGGTCAACGGTATCAAAAGCCGCTGAGAGATCGAGGAGGTCTAGAAAAGAGCATTCGCCCCTATCCAAAGCCCTCCTCATATCATCCACCAAGGCGACCAAGGCCGTTTCCTGTCCCATGTCCAGGCCTGAAGCCCGACTGGCATGGATCTAAATAATCGGCTTCATCCAAATGTGCCTTCAACTGAGTCCCCACCACTTGCTCAATCACCTTGCCCAGAAATGGCAAATTGGAGACTGGGCAAAAGTTGTTCAGATCTTGGGGATCTAAGGAGGGTTTCTTAAGAAGTGGTCTTATTACTGCCTCCTTAAGGGCTGATAGCATCACTCCCTCTTCGAGGGAGGCATTCACTACTGCTCTGATCTCCCCACCCAGTTTCTCCTTGCAGCTCATAACAAGCCAGGATGGGCAAGGATCAAGCAAGCAGGTGGTCAGCTTAACAGATTAAAGCACCTTGTCCACTTCACCAGAAGGAAGAAGCTGGAACCGATTCCACAAAACCGGACTGCCACTGGCCTCCTCCCGTTCAACCACTGTGTCCACGATGCACGGAATCCACTCCTTATCCGATCGATTTTATCTGCAAAGTGCTTTGCAAAAGCCTCACAGGAGGCTTTAGACTGTTCCAATGGATCCGGAGCAAGTGGACCGACCAGGCTCCGGACCACTTGGAACAGCCTCCTGGGGCAGCACTGCCCCAGCCAGTGATGATGGGAGTTGTAGGCCTTTTTTCTGTCTAAACTTGCACAGGATTGCACCCTAAACCTTCTAACTGACACTAGATCACAGCAACTGGCACTAGATTTTGACAGTCTCGATATCCCAACTGTGTATAGCTGTATATAACATTTTATGTTATTGAATTGTTGTTGTTTCGATCCCCTCGCCGGATCGTCACCTTGAAGTGGTGAGTGGGCTTGCGTGTTCCGATGAATCCTGTGAGCAATGCCGTCGGGAGCTATGTACTCCCAGTAGGGTCACCCATGGCGGTAAGGTCCGGGGAGAGGAACCAGACAAAGAACGATCCAAAACATAAAGTCCTCAACGGCAGAACAGGCGGAAGATCATTAAACCTAAATTACAACGGCTGTGAAGGCGGATGAAGGCTGCAGCAGAGAATGGTTTTCCAATCGTCAGGGTAACCGTGCCATTGGATCTCTGCCGTACTCTGTCAAGTTTGTGTGGTGATTCGTTGTGTGCCGATCTCCCCACATAAAACAGTTTCACGCACAGGCGTCTTCCAACCCAACCCATCCAACCCAACCCAACCAAACAAACAAAAACAAAAAGTCCCATGGCGACTGGCGAATGGCAACGGGGGCAGGACTGTGAATCTGGAAGCCCCTAGTCATGGACCAGCACATGGGCGGTGGATGCAGACTCAGTCGCCCTGTTCAAGGAACGAGGTAGTCGAGCAGCTCGGCAGCTGTATCCATGACTGAGCAGCCCTATTTAGGATCCACTCTGCTCACCCCGTATGGGGAGGGGGCTAGAAAAGGTGCCCTAAACATAGTCTACCTCTTTCTCCCCTGACTGGATTACCGCGTCCAGTGGGGTCACCATTTTAGCGGTCGAAAAAGACATTTGAATTTTGGAACATGGAATATACGGACATTGCTGGATAACATAGATAGTGAACGCCCTGAGCATAGGACTGCTATTATTGCAAGGGAGCTGAGACGGTTTAAAATTAACATAGCAGCACTTCAAGAAACTCGAAGGGCAGGAGAAGGACAGCTGAAAGAAGAAAAAGGAGGTTATACCTTCTTCTGGAAAGGACTACCTGAGCAGGACCGACGAATACATGGTGTAGGCTTTGCCATCAAAAATGAACTAGTGAACTCTTTGTCAGAAGTTCCTACTGGCATTAACGAACGCCTGATAACTCTTCGATTAAAGCTCGCCAATAACCAACAGGTAACTATTTTGAGCGCTTATGCACCAACATTAGATGCTGATGATGACATCAAGGAAAGTTTTTACAGCCAGTTGGACACTCTCCTGTCAGAGATACCTAAGGAGGATAAAATTATCCTCCTGGGCGATTTTAACGCAAGAGTCGGGTGTGACTTTGATTTATGGCCAGAAACTATTGGAAAAGACGGAGTTGGTAATAGCAACCCGAACGGACTCTTACTTTTGTCTATATGTGCAGAGCATAATCTCACTATCACAAACACGCTCTTTCGACAAAAGAATAAGTTTAAAACATCATGGCAGCACCCACGGTCAAAGCACTGGCATCTTCTGGATTATGTAATTGTCCGTGTTAGAGATCGCCGCGATGTACTTCTTACTAGGGCCATGGTGAGTGCCGACGACTGCTGGACAGACCACCGACTAATCCGTTCCACAATGGTTATCAACATTGCTCCCCAACGTAGGCTTCAAGGAAGGAAACCAAGGCATAAAATGAACATCCAAGCCCTTCAAGATCCTATTAAGCAAACTCGTCTTCAATCACTTCTTAAGGAACATCTACCTACGGAACCTCCTGACAACATTGAGGACCATTGGTCTAAGCTGAAAACCTCCATTACTGCAGCTTGTGAACAAACTATTGGATATGAAACTAAGAAACATCAGGATTGGTTTGATGAAAATGGCAATGAGATTAAATATATAATTGACCAAAAAAGGAAAGCCTTCCAAATATGGCAAAATGATATTAACTGCGCTGCCAAGAAAAAAACCTACGCTAGCGCAAAGGCTGAGGTCCAAAGAAGAACAAGAGAACTTAAGAACGCTTGGTGGAAAAAGAAAGCTGAAGAAATTCAACAACTTGCAGAATCTCATGATGCACGGGGCTTTTTTAAGGCCACAAGGGCCATTTATGGACCAAAAACCTATGGTACAAACCCTTTACAATCAAAAGATGGCACCAAACTCTTAAAAGACAAAGAGTCTATTGCACTGCGTTGGAAAGAGCATTATTATGACCTTTTAAATCGTAAATCTAAGGTGGATAATGAGATTTTTTCGCAAATCCCGCAAAAACAAATTAAAGAGGAACTTGCAATACTCCCCACTTTGGATGAAGTAAAAAAAGCCATTAATCAAATGAAGAACAACAAAGCTAGTGGACCAGATGGGATTCCTGCTGAAATCTTTAAAGAAGGGGCCCCGAACTTGTACAACATCTTCATAAACTCATCGAAAAAATCTGGATAAGAGAAGAGATCCCAGAAGACTTCAGGGATGCCATAATTATCACCCTCTTTAAGAAGGGTGATAGAACAGACTGTGGAAACTATCGGGGCATTTCTCTCTTAGCAACCGCAGGTAAAATATTTGCTAGGATTCTCGCAAACCGTCTTCTATCTATTTCAGAAGAGATCCTCCCTGAAACTCAATATGGTTTCCGCCCCTCTAGAGGGACAGTAGACATGATTTTTACTGCACGTCAGCTCCAAGAAAAATGCCGGGAGCAAAATCAACCCCTTTATATGGCATTTATCGATTTGGCTAAGGCCTTTGATACTGTAGACCGTACAGCTCTCTGGACTATCCTTATGAAAATTGGATGCCCCAATAAATTTGTGAATATCTTGCGACTTCTCCATGACAACATGACGGCAACGGTTTTGGACAACAACGGCTCTCATGGTGCTCCATTTAAAGTGGGATCAGGTGTTAAACAGGGATGTGTTATCGCCCCAACATTATTTGCCATTTTCATCGCCATGGTTTTACATCTTGTCAAGGGGAAACTTCCCACCGGTGTGGGAATTATATATCGAACAGATGGAAAGCTTTTTAATCTCAGCAGGCTGAAAGCAAAAAGTAAGGTAATTACAACCTCCGTTGTGGAACTTCAGTATGCTGATGATAATGTGGTCTCCGCACATTCAGAGGATGATCTCCAAACTATCCTAAATGCTTTTGCAGAAGCATACGAAAAACTTGGTCTCTCACTTAACATCAAAAAAACCAAAGTGCTTCATCAGCAAGTGCAAGCCAATCCTTTGGTGATGCCATCTATCCAGCTTGGCGGGACAATACTGGAAAATGTCGATCATTTTCTCTATCTTGGCAGCTATCTTTCTGTTACAGCTAACATCGACAGTGAAATCCAGCATCGTCTGAGCTCCGCAAGTGCCGCATTTTCTCGAATGAAACATAGAGTGTTCGAGGATCGGGATATTTGTAAGAAGACCAAAACACTGGTTTATGAAGCCATTGTATTACCAACTTTATTGTATGCCTGTGAAACATGGACTATCTATAAACGTCACTTCCACCTCCTTGAAAGGTTTCATCAACGTTGCCTCCGGAAAATCCTGCAAATTACTTGGGAAATAGGCGAACAAATGTCAGTGTACTGGAAGAAGCAAAGACTACTAGCATTGAAAAAATGATCCTTCAACGCCAACTTCAGTGGACCGGTCATGTTGTTCGAATGCCTGACTGCCGTCTCCCAAAGCAGTTACTTTACTCCCAACTCAAGGATGGAAAGCGGAATATCGGTGGTCAATATAAGAGGTTTAAAGATGTTCATAAGGCTAATCTAAAAAAATGCAATATAAACATCGAAAACTGGGAAGCTCTGGCCCATGAACGATCTAAATGGAGGTTGGCCTTTCACAAAGGTTCCATGGACTTTGAAGAAGCCCGAGTGCAAGGTGAAAGGGAGAAACGTGCTAAGCGAAAAGCACGTCAAATGAATCCTTTACAGGACCATCTTCTATCTGGTAACCTGTGTCCTCACTGTGGGAAGCTGTGTGGATCTAGAATTGGCCTCCACAGTCACTTACGGACCCATCGCTAGAGTCTACACAATCTTCTTTAGAATTTCCTCCTTTTATCCCGGAAGACAATCTTACTCGGTCACGAGTGATCGCCTGATGTTGTTGTTTTGCTTAAAATATGCTGTAATGTCCCTGCACATCTAAATAAATCTCATCTAAATAAAAAGGAAATGATTCACATCTGCTTAAGATGAGAAGACATATATCACATTCCTGAATCAGTCCATAAAAATGTCCCTGGAAATGTCAATTCACTTTCTGTCCAACTTCCTTCCGTCAATCATGCGAAGGGGGGGATGGGGGAGGCCTGTATATAGGCCTAGTCATGTTCTGGTGCCTCAGTGGCCAGATCCATACATGCTCAGATACGTGCACAGACAGTGTCTTCCCATATAATTCTGACAGAGGGAACCAGTCCAAATGCATTCCTTTGCACTGTGCAGATTAGGAGGATCAGTGAAATTAATGGGAAAGCGTTTGCTAGTAAGCAATGGTGGCATCAGTGCCTTAATTACTAGACAGATATGTCAAACTACAAGGTACTCTAATTCCCTATAAATTAGTGTTCAAAAAGTCAGGAAATATCTTTAGAAATATAGACTGTTGGGGGGAGGAGCCTTCGCCGGCTATGGAGCAGTAGCTTTTCTGCCGAACTCCCGGAATGATTTGAAAACATCTGCAAATACACAGGAAAGACAAATCGTGAGTTTAAACTCCTTTGCTGTTTGCTTTCTGGAAGGTATGCAGATGTAGAGCTAATAAAGAAATAAAAAGAATAGCTTTCTTTTGATGTGCTTCGCTCTGGATTGTTTATGAGCTCCAGACGGGTGAAAAAGTCCCTACCCCCTCTTTGGAAACGCGATCGGGCGCATCCCTCGGATAACAGTTTGAAAAGGCTAATTAGGATCCTTGACACGAAAGATACTGAAATTTCTTATCAATTTGAGCAACTGGGTCCTGATAAGAAGCTACGAGGTAGTGAAAGTTCCGAGACAGCGAGGGGGAAGGGCGGAAAAATGGCGGATTCAGCTGGCAAATTCCCTGCTGGTGCCAAGCCAAAGACAACATCTCCAGCTAAGCTTAAAGGGGCAGCACCAGATTGGGAGAAAATTTTATTACAGTTTCAAAGCTCTATGGAAGCAGGCCAGCAGAAACATACAGAAGCAATTGAGAAATTTCAAAAACTGCATCAAGAGGATATGAAGCACATGAGAGAGACCATAGATCATTTGGGGGTTCAAGTTAAAGAGCTGCAAGTTAGAGTGGATAAGGTGGAAAAACTCCAGGTGAAGGATGAAAAAAGTTTTGAAAAGTATGAAATGAAATTTAATGAGATGGAAATACAGATGATCAACATGCAAGACAGGCAACGTCGTTCCAACATTCGGATCAGAGGCTTCCCTATGGAGATGGGGGAGACTGGATATAAGTTAAGAGGCAGTATTTTGGAATGGATGAATGAAGCTGTCTCTGGAGAAACAATTCTTTGGGATGATATGGACATTGAGATTGTGCATAGAGTGGGAGCATTAAGGCGTGGTATGACATCCAGAGATGTTGTACTGAAATTTGCAAATTTATACAAGAAGGATGTCTTCATGAAAGCGATCAGAAAGAAAGGTCAAGTAGCTTTTAAGGGGGCTACTTTGCAAATCTACAATGATCTTTGTCAGCAAACAATTAAGTGGAGGCGAAGTGTTAAACCGTGTACAGCTGTCTTGATCAGAAAGGGATTACAATACAATTGGGGTTATCCAGTCTTTCTTACTTTTGTGTGGAACAGTAAGAGATACAAGATCTCATCATGTGATCAAGGCATGGGCCTGCTGGGAGAGTTGGGGCTTCATGATGATGCGGAGGGTCCAGAATTGATGGGTCAACTGGAAGAAGAAGGAGCCAGCGGAGGAATTGTATAAGAGGTCGTTTCAACACGAGAAGAAAAAAGAAATAGAAAATGTTTTATAAAGAAGTTATCTGGGAGGGAATGAGGGGCTGCTGTTCGGGCTGGTGATGGGTCCTTCCCCCCCCTGGGATAGGTGGGTAGGTTTAGGGTGGGGCAAGTTGCCCTGGCTTAGCAGGGGGGATAGTTTAGATGAATGTGGGGGTGGGTTAAGGGGTATGTTATTGTGTATTATTTTCACTTTTGGGGACCAAAAAAGAAAAAATGATGTTAATAGATGGATTATAAGTTAAGAATTTCAACTTTAAATGTTAAGGGGCTAGGTTCAGTTACTAAGAGGAGGCGAATAGAAGCACTTCTTAAGAAGGATAAGGCAGATATTATATTCTTGCAAGAAACGCACCAGGCAAGGAAAGGAGTCAATGAATTGAAATTGAGGTGGTCTAGAATATATGAGATAGCATGTGGATCATCTAAATCACGAGGAGTAGCAATTATAATTTCAAAGAATTGTGGTTTTAATGTTTTAAAGGTGAAAAAGGATGATACAGGTAGATATATTATAATGTATGGGACCTTGGGAGGGGAAGAATATGTTATTGTTAATGTTTATGCTCCCAATCAAAATCAAGGAGAATTTTATCAACATGTGTTTAAAGAAATGGGTAATTTTCAAAATCAAAGGGTTATTATGGCTGGGGACTTTAACATGGTATTGGATAGAAGAAAAGACAAATCCAATCCGACGAGAGAAGATCAGAGAAATAATCTAACGATCTTGAATAAGTTAATTAGTAAGGAAGGGTTGCTAGATGTTTGGAGAGGGGTCAAGGGGAATGAGGAAAGATATACATTTTACTCATCAGCAAATAAGAATTATTCTAGGATAGATTTTATTTTTGTGTCCAGGACACTGTTTTCAAGGGTCCTGGGCACAGAGATAGGAGTGATAAAAGTTACAGATCATGCTTTGGTTAACATGGATTTGAAGATATATAAGGATTATAGAGAAGCGAAAAGATGGAGATTGAATTGTAATATTTTTCGTTTTAAAAATTTAACAGAAAAAATAGAGAAGGAATTGAGGGAAATTTGGGAATTTAATCAAACAGAAGAATGTACTGAAGCGATAATATGGGATACAATGAAGAGTGTAATGAGAGGAATAGGATTGAGAGAGGCAATAAATTTGAGGAAACAACAAGAAGTTTTTTATCAAAAGCTAGAGGGGGAGATTAGGGATTTGGAAAAGAAGTATTTAGAGAAGAGGGATAAAAGATTTTTGCAGAATTACAGGGTAAAAGGAAAGAATTGGAGAATAAAGAACTGGATAGGGTACAAAGGAATTTGATGTATACAAAAAGGGAGTATTTTGAGAATAGTAATAAAAATTCTAAAATGTTGGCTAGATTAGCACAAAAAAAAAAAGAAAAAAGCTTAGTGGGGGTGATTAAAGATAAGAGGGGTAAAGAATATAATCTAGTAAAGGATAAATTGAAATTTTTCATGAATATTATACGGAGTTATATAAGGCAGGAAAATGGTCGGAAGCTGAGAGTAGAAAATATATCGAGAAAAAATTAAAATTAAAAATCCAGGATGAAGATAGAGAGAAAATGGAGCAACCATTCACAGAAATTGAAATAGAAAGTGCTATAAATAAATTAAAACAGGGGAAAACGCCAGGACTGGATGGTCTGGGGGCGGAATATTATAAAGTCTTTAAAAAAATGTTAGTTCCAAAGTTAAAACGGTTGTTTAATGATATTTTACAGGGGGGAGAGATCCCCCCGTCATGGAAACAGTCCTTGACTATTTTAATCCCGAAACCAAGGAAGGATTTAGCAGAACCAGGTTCTTATAGACCAATATCATTAATTAATCAAGATGCTAAACTATTGACAGCAATTTTAGCTAGAAGAATGAATAGTTTTCTAAATAAGTATATAGGGATAGATCAATGTGGTTTCATTCAAGGAAGACAAATGGCAGATTTAACAAGAAGGGTTCTGAATATAATTTATTTAATAAAGAAAAATAATTTGAAAGCGGGGGTTCTTGCATTGGATATTTTTAAAGCCTTTGATTGTGTGGAATGGCCTGCTTTAAAGATGTTAATAAAAACTATGGGGTTTGGAGAAAAATTTATAGGTATTACTAACCAATTATATACTCATAATGTCACGTCGGTAATTGTAAATGATGGAATAACAGAAACTATTAGCCTAGGCCGGGGAACTAGACAGGGTTGTCCCCTTTCCCCAGTATTATTTGTGTTAGTTATGGAATTGTTAGCGAATTCGATAAGACAGGAGAAGAAATTACTGGGGATAGGAATAGAGACCAAATGTAAGATAAAGCTTTTTGCAGATGATATCTTGTTAACATTAGAAAGGCCTATAGAAAATTGGGATTGGATAGAGAAACATTTAGATGAATTTAGAGAAGTAACAGGGTTAAAAATTAATTGGGATAAATTGGAAATAATGACATTTAATTATAGTAAAGTGGAGGAAAGGGGATTTAAACAAAGGAAAGTGGATATAAAGATAAAAAATATAATTAAATATTTAGGTATTGATATATTAAAAGATATGGATAAAATAGGGGAATGTAATTTTAAAAAACTAAAAGATGAAGTTAAAAATCAAATAGAGGATTATAAAAAATTGGGATTATCGTGGTTTGGTAGGATAGCTTTGATTAAAATGAAGATTTTACCGAAGTTTAATTTTTTATTTAGAATGATACCATATAAGATATCAGAGAAAGAAATCAAAGAGTGGCAAGTAATGTTAAATAGCTATTGTAATGGGGGAAAAAAATCAAGGATTACTAAGAATAGATGGTATAAAGCTCAAAAAATAGGGGGACTTGGTCTCCCTAATTTAAAATGGTATTATATAGCTAATCTACTTAGATATATTATGGATATTATTGTTAGAAAAGATTTTATGTGGTGGGAAATAGAAGCATTTGAATTGGGTAATAGGGTGGATAAATTCTTATTTACAAAACAAGGACATATTATGACAAAAAGATTAGAAAATCCCTTTTTAAAAAATATGTTAGAAATTTGGGGTAGAAATAAGGAAATATTTTTACCAGGTATATCCCCGCTTACTCCAGTGGTGGTTATGGAAGATTTTCCCGAGAATGTTAGACATTTAGAACGAATTTTTAGAGAGAAAAAGGTGATAACTTTAATGGATTGGCTGGAAAAAATGGAGACAAGACAGCAAATAATTGATAGGGTTGGGGCAGGAAGAATTTCTTGGTTAAATTTAATTCAATTAGTACAATGGGGTAAGAAATGGAAGAGGAGACATGAGCATGAAAGGGATTTCACTGCATTTGAGCAGGTGGTTATGTCTAGAGAACTCGTAGAAGGAAATGCATCAGCTAGGGGTCTTACAAAGATGTTATATAAAACGTTGCAGAAATCAGTAGAGCAAGCAGAAAATCTTAAAATAGTTTGGGATACAGAGTTTGAAGAGGAAATATCAAAGGATGAGTGGAATAAGATTTGGGATAGGCGAATATTGAAAAATATGTCTATAAGAATTAAAGAGAATTTTTATAAGCTAATTTGGAGATGGTATTTGACTCCAGTGAGATTAAATAGAATAGATAATAAATGTTCTCCAATGTGTTGGCGAGGATGTCAGGAATTGGGTACATATGCTCATATGTGGTGGAGTTGTAAAAATGTAATGGATTTTTGGAAAATGATTTTTGAGGAAATATCAGAAATTGTTGGAGCTGATTTAGAGGTATGCCCTAAACTAGCTTTGCTAACAATAACGGAAAAGGTGATCGGTTCTCAAAATGTTAAAGAATTAATCATAAATTTGTTAACGGCAGGTAGACTAATGATAGCAAGGAAATGGAAAATCCAGCAAGTTTTCACTATTACTGAATGGTATAAGGAAGTATGGGATATGGCTTTGAATGATATGTTGACTTGTAATATTAAATGCAAAAGGGGTCAATTAAAGAAAAATAATTTTAAGGATATTTGGGGTTTATTTTTGGAATATGTGTTTAAAAGGGGGAAAGGGAGTTTACCCTGTCAAGATATGTTGTATTTTTGGAATAATGAACAATTATAGAGTTATTGGATTGTTTGGTCCCATGGTGATGGGAGCACAATATTAGTTATGTGAGTGTGTTATTTTCTTTGTATTGTTTTAAAAATTTAATAAAAAAAGAAAGAAAGAAAAAAGAAATATAGACTGTTTAATAGATATTAACAATGTGCTGATAATAAATATGCCTCAACAGTTGTTAACATTAATACCTACATCGTAAGCAACTCACTCACAGCTGATGTACATGTCACTCTTTCTTTAGCAGGGATGGGAAGATGCTAGTCTGTGGGCCATTTCTAACCCACGAAGGTCTGCTGAGGCCCTGTGTAAGGCACCGGCCAACCGGAAAGACAGCAAGTCAGTCCCTGCCGTGATGGAATGGACAAGGGCTGAAGCATGTTGGCTCTGTCAGGAGGATCCTCAAGGCACTTGTGGCAGTTCCCCAAGGCTTCCCTTCCCTTCCCTTTCCAATTGGGAAAGGCGAGGGGCCAGGGAAGCTGGCCCTGTTGGAAGCTGGTCCTTCTTTGACACTGCTCAGTGGTTCCCCACCCTCACTGCTCAGCTGATCGAGAAACAGCTGAGCTGCAGCAAAGAGGAGCAGTCCCCTCTTTGCTGTTGCTCAGCTGTTTCCCAATCAGCTGAACAGAAGGTGGTGGTGGTGGTGGGATTGCAGGGAGGGAAGGTGGAGATTGAGGGGAGGGGTATGCTGTATGTATGTGCATGTGGTGTGTGCTGTATGATGGGTGAATGAGGGTGTTGTGTGGTATTTTAATAGTTATAGGCACTTGCTTGTTTTGAGTTGTGAAAAGGTTGCTCCCTAAAGAGCCCCAATGGAGTAGAGGCAGGGATGAGCAACCAAGAAACAGAGGGAGAGAGGGAGAAGGAAGGAAGGAGGAAGGGAAGGGAAAACAGAGAAAATAAGAGTTTAGAAATAAAATGAAGTTCTGTTTACATCCAACCCTTGAGAGAGAGAGAGAGAGAGAGAGAGAGAGAGAGAGAGAGAGAGGTGCATGTGTGTGACTGAGATATGTGTATGCTTTGGCCCAACCACTTTGGGCAGTGGCCCCACCCACCACCAGTATGCAGCTCTCAGCCACTTTTCCCTGAGGGAATGCATCTCTCTGAGGTTTGTATAATGATGCTGCCAAACATTTTATGTTCTTCTGCCCTGCCCTCCAACCCCCCCCCCCACTGCCCTACCAATATTACTGCTCGAAGTGGAGACACCACATGATGCCCCACCCACCCACCCACCTAATTCACAGATCTAGTACCTGATAGCAGGAAGGTGTGGGCATATTCAGTGTGCCGCGATGTGTGCTTCTCTATGCAGTAAGCGCTTGTTGTAGGGATTAGGCCCAACACCTCCACCGACATGCTTCAAGAAGACCTGGAAACTGACTCCAACTAGGAGGGGGAAGATGCTGCAGAGGCGGAGGCGGAGGCGGAGGCAGAGGCGGCGGCATCAAGGAAGCAGGAGCAGGAGCAGGAGATAGGGAAGAATAACTGAAGGCACCTAATGTATCAGAGGACAGTCAAAGAGGTCCCTCTGAAACTGTGGGAAAGCAGGCTCCTAGCAAAGAGGAGGAGGAGGGGGGACTCAGAGATCCAAGGGTTAGGCATCAGATGTAAAGGGAGGCACAACACAGTGCGATCCAATGCTCAAAGAGACTGGCAATCAGAGAGGCCACCCAGTGGAAAGACCCGCCTTGAGGGTGGGGCATGGTAGCCTGCTCAGCTTGAACTGGGAGGGTCATAGCCATCCCTAATTTTGTATCCACTTTCTTTCATGCTGCTGTAATTTAGGAAACTGATCTTATATTCTATAAAGTCTGCTTGAATCTTTTGTTTCTATTGGCTGCAAGAAGATCTGTAGCCTGAAGCAATGTTGGCTTGTCTGTAAGTTTCGCATAATAAAAGCTAATTGATTGAAATTACAAGTTATTGGCTTGTCTACAGAGGGGAGCGGAGGCAGCATCTGAGTGATACTTGTAAACAAAACATCCCTGCAAAAAAGGGAGAGAGAGATCATAGAGTTTGGGACTGTATCCCCATGGCCTAAGTACAGTCTATACCAGCTCTTAGAAAGAAGTCCTCTAGTTTTCAGCTGAATTGACTGGCAAGTTGTTGTGCTTAGATTCGCACTGTACACATTTGAGCATATTGGCATGCACCCTGAATTTATATGTGGACAGCTAGTGCTGGACTAAGAGAGCAATCCTACCAGGGGGTAGAAACGTGGGGTCCAAGGCAGAGGAACCACCAAATGCAAAGCCCTGCTGGGCTTGCCGCTGACAATGTGGACAATGTGTGGAGGGGGAGTGTTTTCCCAAGTTCCCCCCCCCTTCTGTTCTGTCAGACCTCCAGTTTTCCCTCGTATTCTTTTGCATTTGGCAGGGGAAAGGGACCCATCCAGTCTTCCCCCACCATGCCCCTTTAATTCTTTCTGCTATTACTGCCTTCTGAACACCAACAGCCGAATGGCAAGGGTGGCAGAGGTTTGCATGTCTGCAGCAGGGTGGCTTGAGAGCGAGGGTAGATCTCCCTCAACTCAGGCAGAGAGGGAGATTTGCAACATCCTAGGGGGACCACCTCTGCCCCCTGAGACAATAGGTTTGCAGCCTAAGTAAAGCTGCATGCTTTTGGGGGGTGGGAGGAACCTCCTCTATGCTGATTTTGTTCACTTTTGTTCCATTTGCACACAGGCTTCTGTCAAATCTGGCTTCTGAGAGCCAGTGTGGCGTAGTGGTGAGAGTGTTGGACTGGGACTCGGGAGATCCATGAAACTCACTGGGTGACTTTGGGCCAGTCACTGACTCTCAGCCTAACCTACCTCACAGGGTTGTTGTGAGGATAAAATGGAGAGGAGGAGGAGGAGGAGGATTCTGTAAGCCACCTTGGGTTCCTTGCAGGAAAAAAAAGGCGGGGTATAAATATAATAAATAAATAAATAAATCTAATTAGTTATGGATGAATTGTTAACTTTTCATATCTAATTCTGCATGTTTTAGACAAAATTTAAGAAAAAGAGATCAAACGTCAAGGACCACAACATTTTCCTTAGGCGAATTTAGCTTCTCAATGCCAGGAAGAATATATGACTTCAGTATGATTTAAAAATGCAGTTTCTCATTATATCCTTCTTATTAGTTCACTGCACGAAGTAATAACTACTCCTGACAGATTCCCCTTGTACAGGTATTAAAAACTGACACTTTTCTATTAGTAAAAGGAGGATGCATACATGGTGGAACTGATTGCCATGCTGAATGTCTCTGGAATACAGAATGAACTGCAGTTTAATACTTAAAATTAAGCAAAGCTCACTTTCTCTTTCCCAGTAGATTTTCTCTGATGTATCCTTTTACAGCATTAAAAAACAAATTTTAAGACCTGGTGCAGCAGCAAAATAGCACTGAGGTTAGTGCAACCATGTAACATCACAACTAATTGCACTGTGCCAATATCACGAGATACTGCTAGAACAGGATATGCTACCATTACCACTTACTATTACTATTACTATTATGGTATTGTAACAGTTAAGGGCACGGTGAGGAAGAGACTGGAAATAGACTGTCTCTGTCTAATGGATAGCTTGTAAGCAGTGCTTTTTAACTGGTATTTCATTGTAAGTCTTGCAGTATGAGTACCACTAGTTGAAAGTCACCAGCCTAACTTATTGAATTATAGCATTATAGAGCCAGTGTGGCGTAGTGGTTAGAGTTTTGGACTGGGACTCAGGAGATCCGGGTTCTAGTCCCTGCTCAGCCATGAAACTCACTGGGTGACTTTGGGTCAGTCACTGACTCTCAGCCTAACCTACTTCACAGGGTTGTTGTGAGGATAAAATGGAGAGGAGGAGGAGGATTCTGTAAGCCGCCTTGAGTTCCTTGCAGGAAAAAAAGCAGGGTATAAATATAATAAATAAATAAATAAATTGAATAAAAACCATACAAACTGACTAAAATATTTTCAGAGCAAGACTGTTTCCAGTGTATCAGCCACATGGAATTTAATTGCACAAAGACATTGGATTTCTCCTATCCTCACTTTTTTCACTCTTCACTGAAAAGTCTTCAGCTTTACCCTCCTGTAGTAGTTGTAAAAATATACACAAATATGTTTGTGGGACATTTTACTACCCCAAGCCATTTTCCAATTATCCTGGGGTGGTCAAATGCCCCCACAAACAAACATGTGTCTGTGATGTCAGAAGTACGTTATATACTCAAAATATTAGAAAAATATCAAACTGTCACAGTAAAACTTTATTACTAAGAACTGGTATGTTATGGTGTTGAGGGGTATTTTTCTAGCTCCATAACAAATCTATTCCTGGTGAGGTAAACGTTCTCCAATGAAATCCCATGGTTTGTACCAAATTACCAACACCCAGAGTACTTAAGCCTGCTTCCATAGATAGTTTTTCTTTGGAAAAAAACATGGGACACTTTAACACCCCGGTATATTGCTTGTGTTTGGGGCATAAAGATACCCCAATGGAAAAATCAATAGATTATTGGGATATTTTATGTCCCAGGTGTGCTTTTGTTTCCAGAAAGAGAATGGCAAGTGGTAAGAGGCTAAAATTTGGGGACATTATGCAGCTGACAGAATACAAGAATATCATGGAAGGACTTTGTTGTACATCTATTTCTGTGTAAATTCTGCAATGTAAAGTGTACTCAGGATAGGTTTGTCACCCCACCATATTGGATGAGGGTGGATATCTAGTTATTATTCAGTATGATCAATTTTGCTCTTTTTTGTGTTGACTTTCTGTCATGCTGTACTGCAAGATCAACACTACTTAAATTATCCTTAAGGGTACCATATCACTGTATTTCAGTGCACTGGAAGAAGCTTTTAGCCAGCAACAAGGTCATCTTTATAAATTGGACCGACCTTCAGCCTAAAGCAAGAGTAGGGAACCAGGTGCCCTGCTGATGTTTTGGATTACAACTCCCACAATCCCTGACCTGGGACCACAATGCTGGCTGGGGCTTATGGGAGTTTTAGTTGAAAAATGAAAACACCTGGAGGGTACCAGCTGCAGCTTGCCTACCCCTGGCCTAAAGATATGCTTAATCATAATGGCATCTACAGGGACCAAGTGTAACTATGAAAGCATCCTGGCTGTGTCACATAACAGGTGCATGTCTTTCCTCTAAGCTCCATGCAATTTGAGTGCCCTCGGTTTACTGGTGTACTGCCACATATCTAGACTATATTCATGGGTTTTGTACTCAGAGATATATACTTTTCAAGTTAGGTGAGCATTTATTGGACCCACGTATGACCTGTGATAGGCTACATTTAAAAAGTAACAAATCAGACAACAATAATATCTATAGGATAGGACTATGGACACCTGAGTTGTGAAGACATATAAAAGACAAGGAACTGCCATATATTGACTCAGACCAATTGTGCCTCTAGCACGGGGCTCATCTTCTCTGACAGGCAATTATTCTCCAGGATCCCAAGCAGAGGCCTCAGCCTAACATACCTCACAAGGTTGTTGTGAGGGTAAAATGGAGAGGAGGAGGAGGAGGAGGATTATTATTATGTAAGCTGCCTTGGGTTCCTTTCAGGAAAAAAGGCGGGGTATAAATATAATAAATAAATAAATAAAATGTTCATTCATTCTGAGATATGACTCTCTCGTTAGTAAATACCAGAACATCACATAGGAAATGTTACAAATGTATTTGTTGCTGCAATGTGTTCTGAACTGGTATAGCCAAGAAAAGACTGTACCATATCAGAAGCTTTAAGTTGTATTGTGCCCATTACATAGGTAATGTTCCTATTTATTATTATAGGGGTGTGTGATCCACCCAGCACGGGGCTCGCGGCACGCTCAGCTAGGGATGAAACACGAACCTTGGGGGGGGCTCGCGGCTCTCTGCAGGTCGCCTCTCCACGGGGGCAGCCCCCCTGCCTCGATCTTCTGAGCAGCGCGGAGCAGTTCTCCGCACCGCTCGAGCCGCTGGCGCTGGTCCCATCGCGTCACATCCGGCCCCGGAAGTGATGCAACGGGGACCCTGCACAGGCACAATACGGCACGTGGGGGTCCAGCGTGCCTGCGCAGGGTCCCGTTGCATCACTTCCGGAGCCGGATGTGACACGACGGGACTGGCGCAGGCGGCGCGGGTGGCTCCCCGCGGAGAGGTGAGCCACCGCTGGAAAAGGTAGGCCCATAGGCCCGCACGAGCTTCGCGTGGGCGCGGGCCAGGTTCGGTCCCAGTCAGCCCACGCGAGCAAAAGGTAACATCCCTACGCTCAGCGAGCGCTGCCATCCGTGAGCCAAGCCGGGCTGAAAGCGAGCACCAGATGAGGCGCTCACTGGACTTCTGGGTTCTGGTGCTACATTGTTTATGTAGAAATTGGTGTAAGATGCGTTAAAAGCAGCCGCTATTTGCATAACATGCACAAATCGTCATCGTGGCCATTTATAACATATCTTACACCATTTTCTACGTAAACAAAGTAGCACCGGGAAGTCGCTTGCCCAGCTTGGCTCACGAGAACAAGAGTGAGTCGAGCCGGGGAAGCAGGTAGGGTGAGCAGAGCTTGGGGGGTCAAGCCCTGCGAGTTTGCCAGACTTCTACCCCCAATCATGCTACACACACACACACACACACACACACACACACACGTCATTACAAAGGTTTTATCTTTGGTGTTATTATATAATGAATCAGAATCATAGGTCATAACAGCATGTTCAAAAGGAAGACAGTATGAAGAATGGTTTGACACTGAAACAGCAACTACAACCACGCTGAATCATAGCTAACAATTCAAAGATATTGCTACCGTCTTCGTGGTGGATTTATATTACCCACCCAAGTCCTGCCGTTGTATAGTATAGACCACCAATGTTTATTTCCTATCATGATTTTGAGGTAATCTACCTGTGATAGCTTTTTTTCTCCAATTGGTATTGAGAAGGTGCATTATTCACTGTATAGATCAGGGGTGCTGCTTTACCACACCCATTAGCAGTGATAAAGCAGTGATCCTGGCAGCAAATTGGTGACAAGTACTGCAGCTGCCACAGTGACATTGGGGGGGTTCATGGGGGGGGCTGCTTAGGGGGCCATATCCTGCCTGCAGGCTGTGGACCCTGGTGCAGATGAGTACACCACTGCAGGATGTTTTCTCCCCTCTTTTAAATCTGCTTAGACTGATCTGAGCACTTACTTCCTTGTCAATGATGAAAGACTAGATGTTGCAAGTCACTTTCCCCATGATCAGTAAAAGAATGGGAGAAAAAATTACAACCCTTCTGATAACTTTTAGCTCTGAAGGCTTATCCGCTGTCAGTTTTACTGCTGAGTCAAGCTAGTTTTTAAATGAGTCCATCACCCGTACAAAATATTGATGTCACAATTGCAAATCCACTGATAGGCCACAATCTGAGTTATGTGAGTGCTTGTAACTCCCTGACGTTACGTCTAGCCTTTAACTTTTAAAGATGTGTTGAGACTGATCACCTGGAGTAACACTGACAAAAACATGCTAGAGAGGAAATGTCATTCTGCACAACAGAGCTCTTGGTCTTAATAAAAAGGAAAACACAGTTGAAATCATAAATTTCTGTAGCACCCTGTCAGTGCTTTCAGAAGCAACAGGTTACAAATGCTTTATTCAATTGATGGTAGAAGGGTGGCACAGAAAACAAGACAATATTATGCTTTGGGGACAAATTATATCATTTTCTAATGGCGTGAGTTTGGACTGTTTAAATATACAAACAAATGAGTTAATCTGACTGTTTCCTGTTCCTCTATTCTCGGTAAGTACTTACCGAGCCCACCATGGGTTAATTTACTCACAGGGGCTGTTGCATGGTGCCCATGGGTGCCCAACTTACCATGGCTTGTCAACCCAGGTGGCAGGGGTCACTTGTGGGTTAGACAACCCTAAAATAACCCTAAAATAAGCCATGGGTTATTTGAGGGTTGTCTAACCCTCAAACAACTCCTGCTGCCTGGGTTTGCATGACACAATGACCCACTGCAAGCAAAACATGACAGCCCCCATATTCCATTGTGGGCTGTCGGGTTGTGCAAACCAGATCAATGCCACTAAAGGAAACATACTAGTTGAAGTATTCTTATTTAGATTGATGTAGGTCCTACATCAACTGAATGCAGGGACAGAGAAACAAAATGGCATGTTTGTTGTTCCCAACGGGCATATACAGTATTCTATTATTTTGGTATTTAGAAGAAACTTTTTAGTATTTATTGCTTTATTACATTTCTATACTGCCCAATAGCCAAAGCTCTCTGGGCAGTTCACAAAACAAAATGTAAACCCATAAAATACAACAAGATAGTAAAACATAGTATGAAATATAATATAAAGTAATATAATTTAAAGTGCTAGTCTAAAGCTGGTCTAATTTGCACATATCTCAAGACTGGATATTTCAGCTAAAATATCCCTGACCAGATCTGAATAATGATTTGGGGATCTGATAAGAAATATTCCAGAGGCAAGGTCAATATATTATTTCATAATTTAGGGTGCAATCCCATGCATGGCTTGCTGGGGAATGCTGGGAGCTGTAGGACTTTTTTTCTGTCTAAGCATGCATAGGATTGTACCCTTAATAAATTTAATGATTTTATACATTATTAAATAAGGTGCAGTTATTCTTTAATATATAATCCAGACACACACACACACACCCATGTGTACTCTTAGGCTTTCTCACCACAACATTTCTGTCTGTATTTCTGTAATCACAGCTGAAAAACCAAATTGTAGCTCATGCACAAGAAGACCTGGATATCATGAAAGTAATGTTGAAGTGGACTATTACTTTGACATCTGATGACCATGTTGAAGCATGGACCCAAGGCCAATAAGGTGCAATTGTTAAGAAGATAAGAAGAGCTGTGCTGGACCAGATCAAAGTCCAACTAGTCAAGCATTTGGTTCACATAGTGGCCAACCAGCTGCCCATGGTAAACCCACAAGCAGCCCTATCCACTTTGTCCACACCATTATTTAATAAGTAATTACCAATGTGTTTCATTTGTCATCTTCATCAGGGGAATTTATTCAGCAATTAGCTAGATGCCAATTGCATCTCCTTAAGACATATGTAGAGGAACTGTGTCTCTAAACATGATTCTCACATTCTCTTCTACACATACTTTATTGGAAGGAAGTGTAAGTGGCATCTAGCTAACTGCTGAATAAATCCCTCTGATGAAAGCAAACAAAACAGGTAGGTAATTATTTATTCAATAATGAATGCACCTTGCTGGCCTTCCTTCTTGAATGCATACACTGAACTGGGCAATAGCTGTCAAAGTAATCTCCTTCTTGACTTGAACATTCCTGGTGTGATTTCCAGTTCTTCTCACTTGTGCATAAGATACAAGAGGTCTTCAGTAGATACAGGCCTATAGATAGAATTTTGTTTGCAAGGGGGGCTAAGAATACACCTCAGGAAGGGAAATAACTGATTACATTCTAAGTGTACTTATTGGCCTTGCCGCCTCTTGCATTTTTCCTATCATTGGTGCACCCTGTTTTGTTTTTATTTATTTTTATTTATTTATTACATTTATACTCCGCCTTTTTTCCTACAAGGAACTCAAGGTGACTTACATAATCCTCCTCCTCCTCCTCCTCTCCATTTTATCCTCACAACAACCCTGTGAGGTAGGTTAGGCTGAGAGGCAGTGACTGGCCCAAAGTCACCCAGTGAGTTTCACAGCCGAGCGGGGACTAGAACCCAGAACCCAGTGTTGTACTGGGACTCTCCCGAGTCCCAGTACAACACTCTAACCACTATGCCACACATGCTTTCAGATTTGATGAACAATCTGACTCTAATTCAAACTCACTGACTGAATCCATATATGTCAATTTTATTAGATTCTGTGATCTGCAGTATGTTCATTTTCCTCTTACATTCATACAAGGTGCTGCTGTTAAGAAGGTTTATTGAAACCCATCACTTATTTTAAACCATGAAGCTCCATTGATCCACAGTCATAGAGACTATGACTTCTTAGGCTGAAAACTTACACACTCATCTGAGAGTAAGTCCCATTAAACTTACTTCTGAGTAGACACATATAGGATTTCACTGTTAGTTGCTCTTTTCTGTCACTGAGGTCCAGATTGCAGCTCCCTCACGGTGTGAGAAGGAACCTCTCTAGTACAGGTTTGCATGCAACGGTAACTTCTTTTGGACTTTGCAATTCATAGTAACCCTGCTAGTCATAACTCTGCCATTTGTATTAGCAAGTGTCAATTGGGGCCAGGGGTGTGGGGAAGTGTTGGCACGGACCCCATGTGGCATATGGATGTCAGGCATACAAAAGTACCACTTGAAAAACTCTCCATTTGAAGGTACAGTTATTCTTTCCACTTTATCCTTGGCTACAAGGATACATCCTCACTGCTTAATTCAGGGGTGGGAAATTTGTGACCCTCCAGATGTTGTTGGGCTGCAACTCCCATCACGCCTCACTATTGGCTATGCTAGCTGGGGCTGATGGGAGTTGCTATCCAACAACTTCTGGAGGGCCACAAGTTGCCCACCCTGTCTTAATTCATGCATCTGCTCCCCATAGTACATACATACAAATACACATATTCAAAGTGCAGCTGGACAGCCATCTGTCAGGGATGCTTTGACTTGGTTTCCTGCATTGAGCAGGGGGTTGGACTCAATGGCCTTATAGGCCCCTTCCAACTCTACTATTCTATGATTCTATACTGCAGGCTTAACTGAATAATCTACCATAATCCTTGCCTATACCACTTTCCCAGTCTCCACAAAGATAAATGTGGATTCAGTGCATTCTACATAGACAGTAAATCCATCCCCTTCCTGTCTGTGCAAGGGTGTCCCAGAGCAAAGATACCTGCTTCTTTATGGATGCTTCTCATGCTTCTAGCTGTGTATTACAGTGTCCAGTTAGAGTTGTAAGCATGCTGTAAAAATATACCCCAAGCCCCACCAGGAGGCAAAAGTAGGACTGTTATTGTCATTGCTGTATACAAATATCATTGTTGGATACAGAGCTAACAGAACACATGTTTCACTCTGCTCCTGTCTCATTCATTACAATATATTCCAGCATGAAGATTTTTTTCTTCTTCAAAGTATTTAGGAGAGAAGCCCTTTGACTATTATGGGCTTTATCTTAGCACCAAAAAGAAAAGAAAGTTCTTTGCCAAACATAAAGAGCCAGTGTGGCGTAGTGGTGAGAGTGTTGGACTGGGACTCAGGAGATCCGGGTTCTAGTCCCCACTCGGCCACGAAACTCACTGGGTTACTTTGGGCCAGTCATTGACTCTCAGCCTAACCTACCTCACAGGGTTGTTGTGAGGATAAAACGGAGAGGGGGATGAGGATTATGTAAGCCACCTTGGGTTCCTTGCAGGAAGAAAGGCGGGGTATAAATATAATAAATCAAAATAAAATAAATAATTAGGTGTGTCTATGATCTAACTAGGAATCCAAATGTTGGATCTATATACTTCTTGTCCCTGTGAGGGTGGATCTTTTTTTAAAAAAAGCCAATCACAGAAGTGACTGAGGATTTACTTTATGACCTGTCTTTCAAGACAGGGTGATCTAAGCAACACTGTGCTTTCCCTTTAGATATTTCGGTATGGAGTGTGTGGGGTGTGTTCAGGGCAAGATAAGGTTAGATTATCAAAGCTGTACTCCTGTTATTTTTGTCTTTGGAAGAACAGGAGGTGGTTTTGACACAAACTGACTGCTAGATCAAAGTTTCAAAAATATGAGCTGTGATGTTTGTTTGTTTTGTAGATTGTTGGAAATGGCATGTTCCAAAATGAGGAATGGACATCATCATATCGGTCAGGGCTGGGCCATGGGCAGCAGTCAGAGGTGACAATAAATTCCGGACAATAGTCCTAGTAAGACGTTCAACTATGTTGGAAGGAAGTCTGTAACCAAGTTCAGCTGATTACTGTTAGTCTTCTGCACAATCAGGAACCCCAGATTGCACAGGGTTCCTGACTGTGCAGAGCACTGTGACCATTTTCAGCCCAGTGCAGTTACAGTTCCTCTGCAGACTTTTCCTGTCAACACAGAGACAGAGAGGATAGGGCTGGTGCATGCATCCCTATCTCCCCTCCTTGCTTACAGTTGTTGAACACCCGAATAGGGCTAATGTCTTAAGGAAATTCCAAGGAGATGTGGCTTACTGGGAGAATGGTGAAGGCTAAATTCATGGCTTCACCACATGCCACATAACAAGGCACCATAAGTTTATAGAAATTGGGAGGGGGGCACAGTAGTGTCATCACCATTCACAACAAGCTGGATGTGTGATGAAACTATCTCATGTTGGTATAGTAGTCATCTTACAGGTGGTTCAGGAGCCAATGTGTATCAGTTGACAGCATCAAGAAATGACCTGCATGTGTGAATGAGAGAAAATAACACAGCTCCTCATACCACCTATCACAATGCTTTGCAATGCAGTCAATTTGCACATTCAGCTGCAAGTCATCCAGTATTAGCAAATGATGAGAAGTCAAAGGATGTACACATGTGCAGGAATTGACTCCTGATGAGAAGTGATTATAACAAACTATTTAACTTTGGTTGCATGGGGTTAACTCATACAAAGTTTGTGTTTGTAGTACATGCTGAGGTTAATCTGTTAGGTACTGCAACCAGGGCCGGTGCAAGGCAGTTTGGTGCCCTAGGCAAGATCAGATATTTGGCGCCCCCCTCTTCCCACTTGAGCCCTCCCTCCCTCCAGCGCTATGCCCATTATGAAATAAAAGTCAATTGGCAAAACCTAAAAAATGTATTATCATGATAAATTATTATCCTCCTCCTTAGCATATTTGATCACTGGGATTCTCTGGTCTGTCTTCCCTCTCTTTCTCCCCCCCTCTTTTTCTTTTCTTACCCCTTCTCTCTCTTTCGTTCTCTCTCTCTCTCTTCTTTTTGTTCCCCTACCCCTTTACCTTCTTTTTTGTGTGTATGTGCAAAATTTATCTCTCCTCCCCCCACACACCCCATCTCCTCTCCTGCAAGCTCCTCTTCCCCCCACCCTCTCCAATTTCTACTTTCGCGTGCATGCAAAATTCTGATCTGTTTTTTGCTTCTGATATTTATTATTAAATAAAAATTTATTATTAATTTTTTTTGCTCCCCCAGACCCCCCTTCCTCCTCCTCCCACACCCCCACTCCTTTTATCATTCTCCCTGGGCCCTAGGGGTGGGGACTCCTCAGCTTGGGGAGAGTTCACTCTGGTTACCCCCTCTCTCTTTCTGCCTCCCTCCCCCCCACCCCCCACCCCCCCACCTCCTCCAGCGCTGCCACCGCCACCACCTCCCTCCCTAAGCGCCCCCCTCTTATCCTCCCCTTATCGCCCCATGTGCTGTACGATTAAGCAGCTTTGCTAAAGAGACCCACTAGCGAAAGAAACAGGAGTGGCATAAGTCACGGGCAAGCGGCTGCGGCAGCAGCAGGAGGACGGCGAAAAAAAGGAGAGAGCCAAAGTAGCCGCAGCGGGGAAAGAAAAGGAGGAGGGGAAGAGAGAAAGAGAGAGAGAGAGAGAGAGAGAGAAGGGGGAAAGAAAGAAAGAAAGAAAGAAGACAGAAAGAGAAAGCAAGCCTGGGGACAACAAAAAAAGAAGAAGAGACCGGCACACGGAGAGAGAAAGAAGCGAAGCAAAGGGGGGAAAACCAGGGAGGCTTCTGATTTGGTGTGGTTTCTGCGCCCCATTTAGCCATGCGCTCTAGGCAGCCGCCTAGTTCGCCTAATGGTAGCCCCGGCCCTGACTGCAACTGAGTAGCAGTTGAGTTAATGGAAGAGGCTGGAAAACCAGCTTAGATGTTACCACACCTGTGTGCTGCTGGCCACCAAAAAGCCCTTTCCACAGTGTTGCTCTATGCAAAAGCAGTAACACTGAAATTTCACCACTTCCAGATGGAGTGAGAAAGGCTGGCTAAAGGATTTTTGATGACTTGCATACAGGAGGGATGGCATCTAAGCTGGACCTCAATTTCTTACACTTGAAGGCATTTGTCTAGATCTTCTGTAAAGCTTTTCTTAAAATTCATTTTGTGCATTGCTGCATTATACAACCACCTGTTTCCACTTTCAGCAATAAATCCTTCATAATTCTTCAATCCATAGCTTCAGTGAGAAAAGTAATTTCTGTTTTGACTTGACATGTACATTTTCAGTATCATGACAAAAAGCCAGGAATTAGTAAGTGACATCAATCAAACAGATACATACATATGGTATTGTTTCACTACCCCCGCTTCTCTCTCTCTCTCTCTCTCTCTCTCTCTCTCTCTCTCTCTCACACACACACACACACACACACACACACACACACACAGAGTCACACAATACAATAGCATTCTTTTCAATTTAGTGGTAATTCTCTTTTTCTGTTTATTGCACTGATTTCTGAAAGCATTGACTATTTTCTGTGTGCTTTGTTTAACCATGTGTCATATGTAAAGACTGATGGGTGATTCAGTAACCTTCAGTGTGTTAGTGGAACTCTGCAGATTCTAATCAAAAACTAACAAAAATTCAGGGAAAATATAAAACACTTTGTAGAGAGGGGGTGTAACTGGAGAAAAACAAAATAGGATATGAAGAGAAACAAAGAGGTTGTTGTTGTTGTTGTTTTGCACTGGGCTTTCCATCTTCTAGTTATTAGGACATGTAACTAGGTCAAAAGAAATCTCAGAGTTAGTCTGCTGCAGCAAAAACAAGAATGAGTCTTTGTGGCACCTTAAAGACTACCGGTAATGAATTTCTTCTGGCATAAGCTTTCATGGACACTGTCCAGTCCACTTCATCAGATCCATGACGTGTTAACCCCAGATTGGCAGATTTATATACACATGCATGGAGGGGGGATGTAAACTGTGTAGTCAAAGGGAATTGAAATGCAAAAAAGTTTGAAGAAGGACAAAGGGTTTTCTTTATCACTCTACATATATTAATCTGCTCACCATTGCAATTATGTCTGTGTTATCACTCAACAAGGTTGTATGTATGACAACTGTTAAGGTAATTATCACTGTATGTACGGCTTCTATTTCAAGTCCCTCTGACCACATGGTTTACATCTCCACCCCCACCCCAGCATGTGCCTATAAATCTGCCACTTTGTGGTTAACACTTCATGCATCATGCATCTGATGAAGTGGACAATGTTGACTAACATTTGTTAGTCTTTAAGGTGCCACAAAACTCTTGGTTGCTTTGGGATCAAAAGAAGGAACTTAAGTTAGTAGTCAGCAACAAAGGTTCGGTGTAGATGGGAAGGATCACTTTTTAAGTGCTTCCTGTTGTACAGATAGAGAGGTGGAGAAGATGCTTCCATCAGCTCTACTCACCTGCCATCTTTGCCAAAGCTATTGATCATCAGTTTCATAGATTTCATAGATTATAGAGTTGGAAGGAGCCTACAAGGCTATTGAGTCCAACCCCCTGCTTAGTGGTAGGGCCGAGCCTTGAGTCGGCTGGAGGCTCGCTCCGGGCTCGGCCCTCCTCGAGCGGCGGCGGCCCGATCTCGCTCTTCAGAGCGGCGCAGAGCGTTCTCCGCGCCACTCGCGCCGCTTGAGCCACCGCCAGAGAAACCCCCCGCGCACGCCCCCTCCTGTCCCCCGCCGCTGCCGCCAGGACCCCCCCGCCGCCTACTTGGTCCTGCGCGCTGCCGCCGCTGAAGCCACTGCTCTGGCGCGCTGGACCCCCCCCCCGCACTCTGTTTTGGTGGGAGGAACCAGGGCAACAGGGCTTAAACAGCCCTGTTGCCCTGGTTTCCCCCACCAAAAACAGAGCGCAGGGGTCCAGCACGACGGAGAAGGGTCCCGGCGCGTCACTTCCGGCGCGGAGGAAGTGATGCGATGGGACGGAAGGTTCTCCGCTCTGCGGAGAGCCCAGGTAAAGCCCGTGCGGGTGGCTGAGAGCCCGTGCGGACATGAGCAGGCCCAGTTCGGGGCTTGCTCCTGTCCGATGGGCTGCTCGGCTACATCCCTATGGTCCTGCTCAATGCAGGAAACTAGAGGAGGGGTCTCCCATCCAAGTAACAACCAGGCTTGACCCTGCTTAGCTTTCCACGCTCAGACAAGCTGAGCCAGCGTAAGCCACAGGCCTGTTTTGGCATTGTACCAGTCAGGAACAGTGCAGGGCTGTTTGGCGCCCTAGGCCAAATTATATTTAGCGCCCCCCCTCTCGTGCCGTGGGGGGGGACTCCGGAGCAAAGCAGCCCTGCTCTGTAACCCCCCCCGCGTGCCACCGCCACCACCACCACCACCACCACCACCACCTACCTTCCCCCCCCCCCCGCTGCTGGCTGCTGGCTGCTGCTGCTGCTGCCGCCGCCGCCTCCTCCTCCTCCTCCTCCTCCTACGCGACGGGCCCCCCGCGCTTTTTTTTTTGCCGGGGAAACCAGGGCAACAGGGCTGTTTAAGCTCTGTTGCCCTGGTTCCTCCCGCCAAAACAACGCCGGCGGGGCTCCGGAAACGACGCGAAGGTAGGTAGGTGGCGGGCGGGCGGGCGCGCGGGCGGGCACGGGCGCGCACGGGCGGGGGGGAGGTGCAGCGGCGGTGGGCAGGGAGGCGCGGCAGAGGCGGCAGGCGGGGCAGGAGCGCGCCGGCGGTGAGGAAGGAGCGCAGCGTTTCTGCGCCCTCTTCATAGTTCATAGAGTTGGAAGGAGCCTACAGGGCTATCGAGTCCAACCCCCTGCTCAATGCAGGAAACTAGAGGAGGGGTCTCCCATCCAAGTAATAACCAGGCCTGACCCTGCTTAGCGCCACGTGCCCTAGGCAGCCGCCTGGGTCTGCCTAGTGGTAGCGCCAGCCCTGGTACCAGTTATGGGGCCCTACCACCCAATGCAGAGTTGTGCCCACTCAGCAGCTCATGTGTTCAGGCATTAAAGATTTCAGTTAGCTCCCTTATATGTATCAGGATTAGTCTATCATCAATCACTTCATAGAGATGTGCAAGCTTTTCCCAAAGTAAAAACTGCCTTGGATTTTATTCTAGCCATTAGGTCTTTCCTACAGCATTTCAGCAAAGCTTCAGGCTCATTTTCATCCTTTACATCTGCTTTATAGTAGCCCTTTTGGCCAATCAGTAAACTTTCCAGAAGTGTTCTTTCTGGGGCTGGCTGTAGCTGAGTGGTAGAGCATTTAAAAGGTCTCAGGCTCAATCCCTGGAATCTATGAGGTAGGACTGAGGGAAAAAATTCTGTCTAAAATCCTGGACAGCCACTGCCAGCCAACATAGACAATACTGAGCTACACAGACCAATGGTTGGACTTGATGGCTCTTAAGAAGCCAACACCCTATTTTCCACACCTTTTCTATGCAAGTTTGCAGTTGTGCCAGTCTGTCTGAGACAGCTATTATGTTATAAAAGGAATAACAGAAAGAAGCTGCCACAAAATTTGTACCTGCATCCTTAAAGAACTTTCTGA
The DNA here is from genome assembly GCA_021292165.1 of Shinisaurus crocodilurus. NCBI lineage: Eukaryota > Metazoa > Chordata > Lepidosauria > Squamata > Shinisauridae > Shinisaurus > Shinisaurus crocodilurus. The sequence goes on along the minus strand of CM037880.1, from coordinate 169,910,276 downwards.
CGTATGCCTAAATTGGAAGACTCTAAACCGAAAGAAACGTTCCAAATGAAACTCCATATAGCAAATAAATCTGGCTGCACTGGTAATGTTATAAAAAGTAGGATGCCTCCCATTCTCCAATTACTTCCCAGTAGCTCTTCTTATGTAACCTTTTAATCTGTTCTTTCCTGTGTATCTGGAATTCTGATTATCTGAATATTTTGGCTATTCGCTAGGGTCTAGGGCCTAGACTCTGCTCCAGGAGGAAGACGGCTGTTACCATCAAGAGGGAGCTATCCCACCTGCTCACCCCACCCCCACACCTCCTGCCTGTAGACCAGTGTTCTCCAACCTTGGGTCCCCAGATGTTTTTGGCCTACAACTCCCAGCATGCCCCAGCCAGCTATGCTGGGGATTGACTGCTAATTCCATCTGCTCTACTCTAGTCTGCCCCTCTGCCTGGGAAACCTTATAAGGAGCTGGGGATTACTCCAGCTCTCCGTTGGCATTTCTGCTGATTGATTTTTGCTGTGGGACATGAGGAGGGTGTGTTCAGGCTTCAGGGTTTTTTTTAAAAGTTTTAAATAGGCATTTTGATATAGTCACTTTCAACTTGAATTTTATTGTATTATTTGAATGTTGTGTATAGTATTTATATCCTTCTGTGAGCTGCTTTCGGGGCTTTTGGGCTGAAAAGCAGCACAGAAATAAACAGTAAGATAACCTAGACCACTTAGAAAAACCTGACTGTATCCCTACATATGCAAAATGTATAAGACGTGCAACTGAGCTGTTCCTGTGCTTTTCTTCATTCTTTTCCAAAGGTAAAATGCAAGCATTTATTTTCTTTTTGGCAGTTGTTATGGGAACAGTTTTCAAATCTAAGCAGCAAGGCCTGTGTGCAATTATGTAAATACTAGCAAAATACAGCATGGTTTCATAGAGGGTTTCATAGATCATAGAGTTGGAAGGAGCCTACAAGGCTATCAGGTCCAACCCCCTGCTCAATGCAGGAAACTAGAGGAGGGGTCTCCCATCCAAGTAATAACCAGGCCTGACCCTGCTTAGCTTTCCACACTCAGACAAGCTGAACCAGCATAAGCCACAGGCCTGTGATGTTCTTCATAAAACTACTTTCATTTATGTAATCTTGGTCTCTCCTTTGCTAGTAGACAGACGTTCAGAGCCTTTGCAGATTTTAGTGCATCCTGTTTTCTAGTCAAAGGTATGGAAAGTAACTCTGGTGGACCTGCCCTTAAGGTTAGTTCACGGTTTCCAGTTGACTCCTGTATGACCTCTCCTGCCACTTTCTTAGGCAGCTGGCTCCAGATATCTTAGGCCATTGAAAGATGCAGCCCTGGGACTTGTTTCCCCAGAAAATCCTTTACTTCTTCATTGACTGACTAGGCACACCAGTTTAGCAGCTTCATTAGCTGAAATTACCTATTTCATTAGCTGGATTTACTCCAGAAATCAGTGGACTCCTAGGAAAATTGCACAATGACACAAAGCAAAATGATGCTTTCAGGCTCTTCATAGCCAAATCAGTTTGGCTGTAACAATATTACATAATGTTTTGCAAGACCAACAAGAAAACATTTCCATTTCATAGCCTTTTTTTTTTTTTTAAATATTTTATTTATTTTTCAAAACAAATTATAACACAGAAAATATATTTAGCAAAATACAAAATTATCACACAAATGTAACATAATCAACATACAATAAATCATAAAGTGCTCCCCCCCACCCTCCAAGGGACCAATTAATATACTTCTATCCTCTTGATCAAATAAAGTCTAAATTCCAAAAATATAACATATCCTGACAAGGCATGTTACCCTTCCCCTTTATTAATACATAGTCTAGTAATTGATTCCATATCTCCATAAAATTATTCTTCTTTAGCAATCCTTTTTTGCATTTGATACTACTAGTTAGTTTATCATTTAGGGCTATGTCCCAAACTTCCTTATACCAGTCTGTTATTAGGAAAACATATTGTACTTTCCAATTTCTCGCTATCATTAGCCTGGCCGCAGTTAACAAGTTTACAATTAACTCCTTCGTATTTTGATCACAAATAAGCTTCTCAGTTATTGATAACAATGCTAATTTTGGACAGACCTCTAAATTAGTACCAATAATTTTCGATATTTCTGTAAAAACTTCTCGCCAAAACACCAATACATTTTTACAACTCCACCACATATGAGCATATGTCCCTTTTTCCTGACATCCTCTCCAACATAATGCAGAACAATTATTATCTATTCTATTTAATCTTACTGGAGTTAAATACCATCTCCAAATTCATAGCCTTTTTATTGCGTCATTTGATCAATTACCGGTAAATACTATCAGAACTGACTATTATTCCTTCAAGGATTCTTTGACCAGCATTTGGCCAGCATTCTCTGCAGGCTTTTGGTGCAGATTAGTTTCCAAGGTAAAGGAGTTTACAATGTTATATTTATATGAATGTAGCTTGACAGTTAATATTATGGGCTGTGAATTAGAGGTGGAACATAAAAGCACTAGCAGATCATGCACATGGCCAAAACCTTAGCTGTTTAGCTGAGAGGGAAACTAGACTTGATACAGTCTAGAAAACACATATAGAAAACAGTGCCCTGAACTGAAGTTGTTATAGGGCCACATAGGTATAGAACCAGTTACATGATATGGAATGATACCTTCCGTAAAAAGCATTAAAAATTATCCTCATTCCACAACTACCAGTATTCACTGCAGTTTTCAATTACACAGATTTTCTACTCCAGGGCTTAGAAGGATCTAAGTGAATTAAACATTTCAACAGCATTAAAAATGTGAGTTGATGAGCTGGAAACATCTGAAATTAGGCTGACTTTGCAATTCGTCACATTTTCTGAGTCAGTAGTAAGTATGCCAAAGTAGTATTGGTGAGAAAGTAGGTGGGATTCTGTCAGATACACACCCATTTTTGGACTTAAGAGAACAGCCTATCATGGACATGTAAAAAAGTGAAAACATACTGGGTACAAATACACACATGGATACAAAAGATTTTAAAAGTGAATATTCAACTGAAACCAGAAATGTTCTTATTGGGTATAATGGATTTACAACTTGAGAAAGACTATGGAACACTATTACAATATATGATGACAGCAGCAAGAATAATCTATGCTCAAAAATGGAAAGAAACAACAATACCAAGACTGGCTGTTGAAAATGTTGGACTTAGCAGAGATGGCAAAATTGACTTGTTTAATTAGAGAAAAAAATCTATCTTCATTCAAGAAAGACTGGAAATCTCTGGTGGACTTCTTGGGGAGGAGGGAAAGTGACTTAATAACTTTGGGTTTTGATTTTTGAATATTGGTAAGGTGATAGAAATTCTTTCTGTGAAAATAGAGGAAACTTAGATTGGATAAGGATTAGTAATGTTTGTTAGACAATGAGGCGGAAGCCAAATATGATTTGTTGTTGTTTTTGAAAATTCAATAAAAAAATTAATAATAATAAAAAAAGACAACAGCCTTTCAGACATTTTACTCTGACCTTCTACACTGGACCACTTCACATGGTTGGGTTGAGAGTGTACACATATATGCATATTGGAAGTAGCTACATTTGTCCCGTTTTATCAAATATATATGTGGCATGGAACTGTGAACTGAACAGTTCAGGTTCAGGTAGTGAAATGGCTTACATAGTTGCTTCAAATGTGATGGTGTATACATCTTCAGGATTAACACTTTCAATGAATCAGTTCTAGTAAGACACTAGAATCTCTTCCCTAGGATATCACTCTCTGATTGTGCCTTTCAACATGCTTCTAACTAATTTGAAAAATTAAATGTGTTTGTGTTAGACCTTCTGAACAATGCCCAACTCACATATATGTTGAATGTGATAGCACTGTGGTCTTGTGTGGACAGGTGTACAATTTCAACAATGCTGACATTTTGCACCAGATCCTGGACACCACTAGACTGCCATAGTCTTCCACTGGACATGCTAATCTTTCATCACAGTGCACAGTAGATAAGTCCCCATAACAGCAGTGCTATATAAAGAGTTCCCAACACTGTTTTCCTGTTTGGTTCGTAATCCACTCGTGTAGTACAGCTAGGGATGTGTGAGGAATCTGATAGAGGGGTGAAAACCCAATGGATTTTCATGATTCGCCCCCTCCTCCCAGATTCCAGTTTGTCAGCCCTGCATTGACACTGACTTGCTGTGGTGCAAGTCGAGCCAGTTCGCAGACTTTCATCTCTAAGAAGGGCCGCAATTTGTGCATTAAAAAAAAAAAACAACTAAGGGAATTTGTGCAAAATCAGGCAATTTTGAAACTGAAATTGGAACTGAAAACCACATAGTTCTAGTGCAATTTGCACAAATCACACTAGAACCATGTGGTTTTCGGTTTCCAATTTTGTACAAATCACCCAATTTTGTGCAAATCACTCTAGAACCACATGGCCTTTGGTTTCTGATTTTGTACAAATGGACCAAGTTTGCACAAGTTTCCTTAGCAGTTCTTTTAAAAAATGAGAAAATTGCAGCCCAATTCAGAGATGGAAGTCTATGAACGACCCCCCCCCCCAACTTGGCCCGCTTCTGATCACTGGATTGGGAGCGGGCAGGAAGTCCATCAAACTCAAACAAGCCAGATTTCCCTGTTTCAGCACATCAGCATGAAGAAATTTGCTACAAAATATGATGTGAATGTACTATCCTCAGGACCGGTGCAAGGCAGTTTGGCACCCTAGGCAAAATTATATTTAGCGCCCCCCCTCTCGTGCCGAGAAACGCCTGCTCGCCCAGCACCACCCCACCCCACCCTGGCCCCGCCACCGGGGTCAGCAGCCCTCCGCGGGCCTGGCGGCGCTGGCGCCTCCGGCACCCGTTTCCAGGCAGCCGCTTTCCCCGCTGCCAAGCCGGCCTAGCCGTACCCACTGTGCGGAGGCTCTGTGCTCCAGTCGCCGCCGCCATGCGTGCTCCTGACCCGGCCTAGCTCGGGAAGAGGTGCCCCCCGCCAAGGAAAGCCGAGCGCGATCCCAGTGATTCCCTAACACGTTGTGTGTGTGTGTGTGTGTGTGTGTGTGTGTGGAGAGTAAGTCCGATTGATTTGAAGGGGTCCTTCTTATAAAGAAAAATATTCAGGATGGCAGCCTGAGGCACACACCTAACTTTACTTGGATCTTGTCTCAAACGCCTTTCTAAAATCTCTCTCAAAACTTTAATATCCCTCCCACCTTGTCCTCCCCCCTCCATCTCTCTCTCTCTCTCTCTCTCTCTCTCTCTCTGACCTGGTGGTGCCTTTGTCACCCATGGCTGGTGGCATCTCCGCGGCTGCCCCACCCGGCCGCCTCGCCGACAGATCCGGGCTCCGCGAGCGGTAGGCGGGCAGCACGTCGCCCAGCAGTCCCGGGGAAGGCGAGAAAGAGTTGGCCGGCAGGAGCGGAGAGTTTCTGCGTGCGCCCGCTTCAGCCACGTGCCCTAGGCAGCCACCTAGTTTGCCTAGCAGTAGCGCCGGCCCTGTCTATCCTTTCATATTTCCTTAGGTTTTGCAGTTAAATGTGCATAATTCCCAGATGCAACATAGCTACAATGCATTAAGCCATTATATGTCACAGAAGAAATGGATGGAAAGCAGACATAGTGAATATGCTACAGAGGCAAGTCTGGAAAGGACATACATATGCTTTCACCACCAAGGTGACAGCTATTCTGGCTTGACCAGGACACACTTACTATGGGGTTGTAATTGCAGCACAGCAGAATAAGGTTGCTCCTCTTCTCTGGGACATGATGCTGCAGTAGCTAAATCCTCAGAAATATTTCTTGAGCTGTTGCTAAACATCACTTTAGGATCAGTTAATGTTGCATTGTTCCAGGGGGGCAGCATTATTATTATTGTTGCTGTTGTTGTTGTTGTTGTATACATTGCAGCAAGAGCACTGAGTACCAGCTGGTATAATCCATAATTAATCTAACTTGGACCAGGTGGGTGGGTGGATTACAGATATACTGGAAGGAACTCTAGCAATAAGCATTTTAGAGCAATGCATGTGGAATTTTATTTTGCTTTATTTGAAAGTGTGCTGCAGAGGAGAGTGTGCAATGGGTTTGATCACAGGAGATCCATTTTCAAATGCCTTCTTTGTCACCTTATGTCGGCCTCCCTAAGGGTGGCCTTGTCCAAATCATTATCTTTCACCCCAATCCACTTCTAACTTCTGTGATGTTAACATGAAACAGAGATCTGTTGCAACCTGGGGATATGATAGTGGGGGCAGGTGGGGGACACACGTCTAAATAAATATATTCTGATTCGAATGTCTCACTAATATGGCCAGAATCCTTGCAGTAAAAGAGACAAGAGAAAATAATTACAAACCACAGCTGCAAGGGCAGCATGACCCATGTGAGCTTGCTTGCTTCTTCAGATTTGTAAGAGCGGAGTATTCCAAGCTGATTAGCTTGGTACTTTGTTTAGGCTTCACAGAGCACTAAGCCTATGCTCTGCACAGATACAGCTGTTTCATACAACACACCGAGTTAGTAAAATCTGTCACAGTGCTAATAGCTTATTTGACAAAGCCCAGCTACCAGCTCACAGAAATCAAGGAGGCTTGCTTTCAATCACGTATTCAAAGAGTTCACTTCTTCTGAAGCTCTATAAGGTGATGGTACTGATAGGAAAGGTGGATGAAATTATAGGAACAGGGCTACGAAGTGTATTTAAAGGCTGGAGAGTGAGAGCCAGATCTTCAGGTGATGTGTAAACAGATACTGATATAGACAGAGATGTAAACAGATGTAAGCAGATACAGATGTAAACAGAGAGCCAGTGTGGCGTAGTGGTGAGAGTGTTAGACTGGGACTCGGGAGATCCGGGTTCAAGTCCCCGCTCAGCCATGAAGCTCACTGGGTGACTTTGGGCCAGTCACTGACTCTCAGCCTAACCTACCTCACAGGGTTGTTGTGGGGATAAAATGGAGAAGAGGAGAGTGATTATGTAAGCCGCCTTGGGTTCCTTGCAGGAAAAAGGTGGGGTATAAATATAATAAATAAATAAATATTGGCCTACTGATCCAGCCAAACATTGTAATAGTATGCCATAGACCTTGATATTTAAACCATTTACACAAGGTTTTCCCAACTGGGTGCTCTCCAGGTGTTTTTGACTTTAATTCCCATTATCCATTATCCATCACCATTATCCATCACCATTGGCCATGCTAGCTTGTGCTGATGGGATAGTCTGAAACATCTGGAGGGCACCAGGTTGGGGAAGGCTGGTTTACACGGGCATCAAGCAATACTAATACCTAACAACACTTTGTATTACATAGTGCTTTCCTAAATTCTCAAAGGGCATTACATAATTACATACACAGTCTCAGAAATCTGTACATCTCCCACATTTTTTTTTAACCATTCTCATTGAATTTGATAGAAAGGAAATCACCTTTGAAAAGAAATTCAATGGTGAAGAACATTTCAGAGAAATTTGCATCGATGGGTTTGGGTTTCTTGTGCTTATATTACTTGTTTTTCATCGTACTATCTTCTCTCCGGCAGCCTGTAGCCTTCTCAGATTCCCACACTTCAGTTAAAGTCCAGGGAATGGCATCATGAGGTAATTCCTCCCATTGGACTTTTTTTTTTTCAGTGCAGGCAGCCTGGAGGAGGCTGCAGAGCAATGGAGAATTGTGTGACAGAAAGAAAAAAGACACACAGCACTGACAGAACACCCCCCCCCAAAAAAAAACCTTACAAAAAAAGAGAAAAAAGTTGTGAACCTTCCCTGTGAGAAATTGTTGAGAATTTTCCTCCCTCTGGAAAAATTCGGTGAAATTGTCGTCCCCCCCCCCCATTTCTCTGCCCAGAAATAGGGTGGAAAATGTCAACAAGAGGCCATTTGCACACAGTTCTAATATATACACCTTTTAAGAAGGCCAGTATTTCTTATCCCTATGATGCAGAGTTGAGGCCGAGAGTGGCTGGCTTAAGGCCAGCCAAATACTTTATGAAGAAAAGCCCCAGCTGCGTCCGGGATGCATCGAGATTGTGTGTGTGTGTGTGTGTGTGTGTGTGTGTGTGACAGCAACAAAGAGCTGGAAGATCACTGACAGTTCCAGCACTGGGCTGGTGCCTTCTCCAGTGTGGTGTACTGGGCGCCCTCAGTGGTGCAGAGAGAGCTGGCCTGAGCGAGCAGAGGAGGAGGAACAGGGAGGGAGGGACAGGCAAAGCTGCTTCCCTCGGCCCTGCAGAGGAAGTGCAGGGAGGGGACAGCGAGAGACGGAAGAGGAGTGGGGAGGGGTCTGAGTGAGTGCCAATGGCGCATTCTCTCTGGGTGCACCATGACTGCCTCCTCCCTCCGGCGGCCTGGACAGAAGGAATGAGCATTGGGCTGGAGGTGAATTCAGCAGTAGTGGTGGGGTGGGCAGGCCACCCAGGGGGGCTGCATTAAAAGCCTGGGGGGGGCAGGCAGGCACATGCAGCTCTTTCATACAGAGATGCGCACCTGCGGTGGCGCTTGCTAGTCTTCTTCCCATCAAACACAAAGGGATCAGCACAAAGGGAGGAGGGAGCACCTGCTATTCCTGCAGTCTCCTGAACTCTGAGGGCAGCTCGAAGCAGGGAAATAAAATAATAGTATTCCCTCTTGGAAGCAGAGTTGCAGGGATATTGGACCTGTGGATCAGGCTAGTCCATGTAAAGAAAAAACACAAGCCAAGTATTCTTTAGCAAAAGGTTTTACTAAGGCTTTTGACTTGATCATGAACAGAGCATATACAGAGAGCAAAACAGAGCATAGCATACAGAGCCAGACAGATAGAGTGAGTGACTGCCAGAATCATCATCATCATTACTTATATACAATATATACAAGACCTTCATATTACAAGCGGTTAGACACACCTGCAAGTAATTGAACACATCACCAGTCTCCACCTATCTATGTGTCCTTGAAAGCACAATAGGAAAAAACGTTAACTGGCATACAGAGGAGTGAAAGATCAGCTACGTCCTTGGACACTTAGCTGCACCTGTCTCCAAGGCTAGCTTTCTGCCTCGAAGGCAAACCTGAATATGAAAATATTCTGACAGTGATGCCTTGTGCAATGGGCAACTGAACGGGAAGGAGGAGGCGGGATCCGCGGGGATATGAAGCCTTTTCTGCATCTGAGTGTGGGACTACGCAAGGGTGCAAGCCCCCTTAAATTGAGCTTAATATAAGATGTATTTTACTCCCTCAATTTAGAATGTTTTGGCTTCAGTTATTTATGTTCTCAGTCTGTCTATACGGTAATGCCTTGGATTGCAAGCATAATTCACTCCGGAACCTTGCTTGTAATCCAAAACACTCTTATATCAAAGCGAGTCTCTGGCGGGCGTGAGCGGGGCCGATTTCGGCCCGCTATGCCCGCTTGAGGCAAGCGGTTACATCCCTATGCTACTTGTCTTGCATGACCTTGCTCGTTTATCAAGTTAAAAAAAATTTAAATTTTTTGCTTGTCTTGCAAAACGCTCTCAGACCAAGTTACTTGCAATCCAAGGTATTACTGTATTTACATGATGACCACTCTGTATACAGTTAAATATAGTAGGTTGTGGGTGTTAAAATTAAGGACTTAGATTTACAGCTAAACTTACATAAGGGCATATTCCTCTAGCCCTAATGTATTACACTGGGCAAGAAGTAGCATATCATGGAGATACAGTCTCTCTATATTTTACTGTAGCCAGGTCTGGTAGGAATACTACATTATTCTTCATCAAAAATAACATGCATTTTAAATGATGCAGATTCATAAAGATATGCAGGACAACTGAGAATAGAGCAGAGAATACTGTGTGTGATCATTATCCATAGTGACAAGCAGTCACAATATGGCCACATTGCTATTCACTTCTTTTCAATTCCCTTTCCTAATTAGTTTTCAAAATTCAGACTCACTATCTCCTTCTCCTTCACCTCCTCTTCCACTTCACCCCTCTCTCCTGCTTGATAAAAAAAAAAAAGATTATGTACTCTAGAGTTCTGTTTTCATGTCTCTGCACTTCAAATGAGACCCCTGCTGTTCTTTATTTTTATTTATTATATTTTTATTTATTTATTATATTTATACCCCACCTTTTTCCTGTAAGGAACCCAAGGCGGCTTACATAATCTTCTTCCTCCTCTCCATTTTATCCTCACAACAACCCTGTGAGGTAGGTTAGTGTGGAGAAAAAGAGCCTCTGAGGGTTCCTACACACACACTCACACGCCTGCGCACACACACACGCACACACCTCCTCATGTGAAAACCAAGTAAGGCCGGTTGGGGGCTGGGAGGAGGCGAAATGTGCATAAAGTATCGGATGGGACATGGCGCCTGAAAGTCCGGTCTACAGCTTTTCAGATGCAAATGTCATGAGTCATGAGTTCCCTTCCCTGCCTGGCCAGGTGAAGTTCATCCTGATTGGCTAAGAAGCAGCAAAGCTACAGAAAGGAGGGGAGGGGGGGAAAGGTATTTTCCCCAACGTGTGGGTTTTGTTCTTTGTCTTTGGGTCATCATATGGTTGCTGTTGGAGCAATGGCGGCAAGCCAAGCAGAGGCCCAAGCCTTTGGGTGGCCTCAGGATCCGACCCCAGGTAGCTCCTGGTGAAATTAGCTGAATGAGGGCTTTGGTAAAGGCAAGCCTTGTGGAGGACTACCCATCTCAGACCTTCGGGTAGGTGAAGTAGTCCCCCCGGGCGGCAAGGCTGTGCTGGATCCAACCCTGAAGAGAACTGACCCCCAGGTAACAGAGTGTGTGCCTGGGAGATATAAAGAATCAGGTTTTGTTATTTTTGCAGCTCTATTACTTTGTACCAAAGTGTCTCTCTCTATTTTGTGCTTCTCTCATTTCCCTATTCTTGTTGTAAAATGCTACCTGAATAAACCTTCTTTTGGTTTTTTACCCCACATGGTGTTTGTGAATTGCTCTGTGGTTCCAGCAACTAAATCCAGGTTACAGTCATAAAGGCAAGTCCCTGAACAGAGATTCAAGTAGGATTGCAGACAGCTGAGGCTGGCAATCTGGTATCTTGAGATCTCTGGGGGTCTTGGGTCCTTTGAGGTAGGAAAGGGTGGGGTTGTGGCGGGTCAGCCAGCCCCCCTTCCTCCACAGTTAGGCTGAGAGTCAGTGACTGGCCCAATGTCACCCAGTGAGTTTCATGCCGAGCGGGGACTAGAACCCGGATCACCTGAGTCGCAGTCCAACATTCTCACCACTATGCTACACTGGCTCTTATGCATTATAAGACTCCCCAGAGTAAAATACTGTTAACTGCACCTCACTTCTCTGAGTGGTGAGAAGCTCCATGGGCAGCAGTTACACCCAAGCTTGGTTTCCTTCAGATGAAGAGATCTGCTGAAGACTTACGGTGTTTTGTAACATATGGGTTCACTGTACAAATATACAAGCAGAGCACAGGTGGAGGTAAACAGCCTAACACTCCAGGAGAAAATCCATCCCCTACATTAGCTTTTCAGAGAGAAGCCCCATTTACATTCCCAGTCCTCTCTCTGAAGGTGTCCTCTGTCTGAAGGCCTGTCCTGCCCAATTCCACTTTAAAGATAAGGAGCCATAAGAACTGTTGGCCATCACCAGTTAGTACCTGAACAGCAGACTCAGCAGGCAGGTGCACAGGTCACCTGGTCAGAGTCTTCCATGCTATGGTGAGATGTACTGTATTTCTATTAAAATTATAATAATTATTTCTAAATTTGCATATGCTTTTTTCTTTCTTTCTTCAAAGCACTGTCGTTTGGGTCTTCTTTTTCTTTGGTGATTCATAAGTGGCTGCCATATTCCCAGATGCTCAAAAAAACTCATTCTAGCTTTCTCTTTTTCTGTCTCTTTCTCTCAACTTGCAGCTCCTCTTTTGTTCCTTTTCACAAGGAGGGTTCGAATGACCCCATCTCACACATTCAAAGAATGCATGAGTTGGGGTGTGTGTGTGAAGGGGCTCTAGGTGCATACTGATGTACACACGAAGAGCGTGGACAGGAAAGGAGACCTTGATTGTGCCGGGATCCCCCCTGATGTGGAGGAATTCTATGGGTGTACATCAGTATGTACATAGAGCTCCTTTGCATGCCAGCCAAACATGCAGATAGTGGGTGGCATGTCTACTGCATGCATCTGTGGGGATTAGGGCTAGCCCCCCATCCCACCTCACACATTCATCTGAGCCTCTCTGTAGATACCCATAGACCCAAATTACATCTTCCTTAGCTGGGAGGGAGAGAAGGATCTCCCCTACCCCATTCAGAACACTCAGGCCACACTCCTATACTCATCTGAGAGTAGGTCCCATTGTACTCAATGGGGCTTAATTCTGAGCTGACATATATAGGTTTGCACTGTGAAAGAAGTTCTAGCTACTTCCCTGCTGTTCCAAGCAACAAGCCAGCAGTCTTCCTAACAAAAGAAAGGGATGGTCAGAGCATGATTTGAAAGAATTAAATTTATTAGTGGTTAACCCCCTAACTACTGTGCCAATTTATTACGTGTTTTTATTCCAAGTCTACTAAAAATTTGTTATAGGTCTGGAGATGTGGCTGCCTTGATCCTGATATGTACTGGCTTCTACAAACTGACAACAGGTTAAGGTAGAATAGAATGCTTTTATTTAAGAAAGTTACAAACACACACCTTTTATCCAGCCTTAATACAGAAATAGAAAAAAGAATGGAATGAGCTCACTATATTCACCAGTGAAGGATCTGTCTTACTTCAAAGACCCTCTTGAGTTGAAGGGAACCCTGGGAAACTTGAATGAAGGTTGAACATAGAACCCAGGGTGTGCCAATCTTGTATACCCTTGTACTATGCCAATTTCTATGCCTATTGCCATAAATGGAAACTAGTATGTTTTAAGCTTGCTGATTAGTTACAATCCGGTGGAATAACCTCCTCAAGGACCCCTCCTTAACATCCTCTTGCTGACGTCTTGTTTATTTCACAGTTTTATAGACATTTCCCAACTTGTTCTATGTGGTTTGGACCTCTCTGGGGCATGAACCTTATTGAGCAAGGTCCCCCCCCCCCCTCAACATGTTCTCTTTTCCCAGGTCAAGCTGCCTGCCAGCAATAAGCCAAGACCAACTCTGGTTTTTTAACTAGGCCTTCTTGGTATGCCTAATATGATTGTGACATTAAAAGAAAACTTTTTGCATTTTAAATTCCCTACACATTAGCCCTCTCCTGTTCAACCCCCAAATGTTAAAAAACAAACCAACAATAAAATCTTCATTTACTTCCATAGGCTTAGTTGTAGGTAGAAAGAAAGAGGAGGGACATGCCTCCAAACTGAACAAATGATCAACATTGTCAATTCTGTTCATTTGGAAAGGGAGGAGCACCTAGACTGACTCCTCCCACTGTTTCTCTCTCCCCTCTCCCCATAGGTGATTGACAGCAATGATACACTGTCAGGTGATGCATCTAGAAATATCATTCAGGACAACCTGAACACAGGTCCCTGACCCAGCGCAGGGACTAAGCTTTCAGCAGGATACCTTGTATTCTGGAGGAACCATACCCTGCAAAGCATTTCTGCTTTAAGAATGCACTGAAAAAACATGCATGATGAAACCCTGATGACTAAACTAAAGGGGCTAACAATACAAACATTAAAATAATTCTATAATGGAAGCAATAAAATATCCATGAAATAGAAGCAAAATTATATATCAAAACCATTTTGATTTGTGTGTGTGTGTGCTGCTAATATATTTATATCAGCAGGACCAAAAAAGCAAAATAGAATCCATCATCAAAAGCAATCCAGAATAGCCACACTTTCCCCAAATGGCAAAATGCTAACAGTAATGAGATCAAGGAGGTCTCTGTGGGGAAGGCATTCTGTAACAATGGTACTGTGACTGAGAAGGCCTTATCTCTTGTTATCAGGATAGGCAAAAATTAGTAGCCTACAAAAATTGACTAGCCTGCTTGCCAAATTGCCAATACACACCAATTTTAATTGAGGTACATTGCTTGCCTGCAAGAAAACAATAAACTTTGTTCCACTTTGCAAAAACACAAGCCTCCCTGAAAGCAATTCTCACTCTTCATAGATTACCATGTGAATGTAACTGTAACCTTATCCATATCCAAAATCTTAGTTTTGCAGAAGAAAATGGCAAGACCTGAAACAAAAAAGAAAAACCTCCTTTACATCATTAATGGAACAATTTTTGTAGGCTGAAGGAAGCGTCTGCAAATATGATAAAGAATGGTATTTGAATCCTTAAGGAATTCTGGAGCATGGAATAGACAAGCAATTCTTCTTTGATACGTTTCTATAGAAATTATCTTAAACGTTTAAGCACATTTTAGAAAATTTTGATGGAAACAGAAGAAAGTGTTATGGTAAAAATGCTATACAGCTGGTCCACTTTCTTCTTTAACAAATGCTAAAATAGTTTGTCATCTGGATCCCACCATTAGCAATATCTCTGCAATGTTATTGCTCTGGTTGGAAAAGAGTGATAACACAATGGATGTACCCTGGAGGTGAGGACTTAATTTTTGGGCCCAGGCCTCCTGTGACCCAACCCTAGAAAATCCTTTTATAATACCGGGGCTCAGTCCCTATATATCATGAATGTATGTGCATGGTGGGGAGAGATTAGAGTGAGTAAAAGATTTCAGGCAGTTTGGGCCGAGTCACCACATATTAGAAAGAAAGCACAACGAACTAGCAATTTTATCACTGAATGTTCCATGCCATATGTAGTTATGTGCATTTGCGACACCTGCAGTGCAAACCTGTGCATGTCTGGTCATAAGTAAGGCCCAATGAGTGCAATGAGATGTCTTTCCAAGTGCACAGGATTGCAATCCTAATGTAAAATTATTCTGTTCTGATTTGATGGCATATTAGTTTAGTTCAACGTGAGAGAGAGACGTTTGCAAAAGGCTCTAAAAGTGAGGCTCTTGTATCTCTTCCACACTAGAGTAATGTTCACTAGAGTATGTAATTCTGAATTAGCAGGTTGGCAAGGGCCATATACTAAACAACAGCCCCAAGATGTATTCCTTTTTGTCCTGGAAGGGGGGGAATCCTATGGCAAAAGCTAGAAAGGCACAACTACCAGGACCGGTGCAAGACAGTTTGGCACCCTAGGCAAGTTCAGGTATTTAGCGCCCCCTCCCACTTGAGCCCCCCCTCCCTCCAGTCCTATGCCCAAGAAAGCCCGCAGCCCATGCGGGGAGGAAGCGCTCAGCGCACCGGCAGAAGGAGTCCCAGCCCGGCTCCTGCCGTGGATCGAGATGTGCGTGCCTCCGCAAGCGGCTGCTCTTCTTGGAGGGCAAGATCCAGGAGCTCGCCGCGCCCACCGCCGTCTTCTTCCGAGCCTCGCTGTTGCCAGCCCGGCCTCCTCCTCCTCCTGCTCAACCCGCGGTAGTTCCGGGGCGGTGGCTCGGCTCTCCCCCCACCCCCCTCACCGCGAAGGGTGCAGAGGAGGAAGAGGAGCGTCCCCGCCCCTGGGGAGGACTAGGAAGTCTGGATCCATCCGCCGCCGGTGCTGGTGTTTGGCGGTGCGCGCCCAGGGAGCTGGAGAGGAGCCACTGCGGGAAGCGGCGGCGGATCCCGCCCGGCTGCCGGTGGGCTGGCCGCGCCCCCTTTAGCCCACGCGCCCTAGGCAGCCGCCTACTCCGCCTAATGGAAGCACCGGCCCTGACAACTACCTTCCATACTTAGATAGTATACCGGACTCTGAACTGAATATTCCCAGCGCCACAAGAAGGTTGAAGCCTTCCCTACCTCACTTCCACACCACCTTTTAAACTGCATTCCTGCTCTTGCTCCTCTGATGTTAAATTTTGTTCTATTGCCAGTTCCCACATCTACGTGCTGTCCTCCCCCATCCAGTGTCCTTGACTCAGCATTGTAAAGAAGCTGAAAAATTGCCCTGAAGAAACAGCCACCAAAGAACGTGACCTTCAGGCTCAGGACACTGCCAGAGTGAAAGGAGATGAAAGCACATGGTGCTCCATCTGATTATCGGCTATATCATTGCAGGCAATGTTTGGGCAATGTTCTACTCTCTTTAGACCTAGCATGGAACACATGGCATTGTGGCACCATGTCAGGCCAGAATTAGTAGAGCAGAAAGCTGGCTTGCGGCCAACTCTCCAGCTCTCCACTGGGTACAGCTGAGAGCAAAGCACACCGTTTGTGTCTGTTTGTGTCCCACTAATGTTCAATTCTTTATAAGCACATTTATTCTCCCACTTGAATGCAAAATTTGGCAATTTTAACCACAGAATACAGGTTAGATTCTGTGACATATTAGTTAATCACATTCATCCATTTGGAGGTCAAGCATGAATGGATAATTTCCTCATTTTTTATTCTCTCAGACAAAACGTTTCCTATAGCATTATTCAGTCCTTGAGCATTATTCTGTATGAGTACACGTGTACAGGTATGTGAAATGCATACCTTATTAAACCTCCTTTGTTTGGAAAGTTTTCAGGTTCCTGAATCAGAAAACCTAGATGCTGAAAACATTTGCTGAAAGGATGCCTGAAGGGATTCAGTTCACATCTACCTTCTTAGTTACAGCTGTCTCAAATAGTTTACTAGTAGGAAAATTTATCTCTGCATGGTACTGCACTCATTATGATCCAATTTTTGTTTCTGTCCACTTCTCTTAAACTGTCAAATGTGAGATCCTTCCAGAGAATTAAGAGCAATTTCTAGATCTAAAAATTGTTCCATGATAATACCTTCAACCCATGCAGTCAGTGGTTCTCTGCGTATGGCTGGTTGTCTCTACCAAGGCTCATTAGAATCTAAATCTTTTTTTCCCTCTTTTTTTTTTTTGCCTTAGGGAAGTAAAGATGAAGTGAACTCATGGCATGTGCAGCTTTTATATAAACAAAGGCTTCCATCTGCTCTTTGACTGTCCATGTCATGCATCGTTTTAAAAAGGCAATTAATAAAATAATATTTCCCCCCAAAAGTACTTCAAGGGTATTTTTCTTAAAATGGACCAGTTTAGCAAATTTATTTTAGCAAAAACGGTTTAGAAGAAGCTATAGTCCTGTTCAGAATTATAGTCACACCCACTGAATGCATGGAGTGGAGAGTGAGATGGCTTTTAGTGACCCTAACCTCTACATCAGCCTTCTCCAACTTCATCTCCTCCAGATGTTTTAGACTTCAGTTACCGTTAACCCCAGCCAGCATGTTTAGCAGGTGCGGGACTGAATCTAGTCTACAAACATACAAGTATACACTAGGTAAGTTCCATACTCAAAACAGAGAATCAGGTTTTCTTTCCAGGAAGATGGAGTTGTGATCCTGTTAGGCTTTCTTCATCCTTATAACTGCAGTTAGCTCTGCTCTCTCCTTCCCCGCTACCCTCTTTCCTGTGGGCCAAACAAAACATTCATGTAATTACGCATAGTTCCCACTGTGCATGATTAGCTGCACGAATGTGACCGAATTAAATAGATAGAAAAAACATCCCAAAATAAAAAACACCCAACCCTGTGTCACAGTGTAGTAGGCGAAACACATCCATTGCCCTTAGACCAATCTGGGCAATGAGCCAAAATTCCTACTCAGCTCCCTAAAAAGCGACCAGAGGATCCTACACTGGTAACAGGGAGGGAGGGAGCCCTGAAAAGAAAGAGGCCAAGGGAGGGGCTGCAAGGCCTAATATTGGCCCTAGCGCTCCACCCTCTATGATTCTCATTGGTAGAATGAGATCACCCCATGGTGGTCTCACTCTTATTCCCCCACCCGCAAATTTCTCCCTACCCACAGCTGTGCTGGGGCATATGTGTGATCGAAGATATGCAATAACAAGATCCAATCCTCCATTATATGTTCCTTCCGCAACAGCACTAACTCTTTTTCCAGACACCCATCACTATCTTCAGCTTATTCTTGTCTTGAGTCAGTATTCCCACTGATGTGTCTCAGTTGTGAGTCTAGGAATTTGGCACACCTCTTGTGCTAAGATTAGGGGGAAAGCCCTGTGTGACACGGGAAGACCACACAAAGAGCTTTTGACATCTGGGGAGAGGGGAGGAAAGGTATAGAAAATTAGAAATTATTTATTTATGCTTCTGACACAGCAACATTCTAAAGGCTGCAGAAATGGACTATTGCCTCAGTATACATTGGGATTGATTTGTACATTACCAAAGCACTGTGGAAGCTGTTTCCTTATGAGTTCTTCCCATGCTGCTCCACTAACATTCTTATGCATGAACTATGCGGACAAAACCAGTGACATTTGATGACATACAAATTGACACTAATTGGGGGACTGAAGATTGTGTAATAGCTCAGCAGCACCAAACTGATAGTATTGCCTTTCTGTGTGCAAGTCTTCTTCTTTTTTAAGAACACTAGAGTGGATACTAGCCTTATCCATATTGATAGAACTTTATTTACAGTTCTGTCCAAAGGTATTTCATCAGAGGAGTTCTCAACCAAAATTTCAAGGGCTTTAATTGCTGCATTTGAGTACCACAGGAAGCTGCTCTCTCAATTACAGATCATTGATTTGTGAAAGTAGCATTCACCACACACAGAGTCCCTTTTTTGCCAAGGAATATATAAAAGTGGTAAAGCTTCTTTTGTGCCAGTGGGAGCTTTAGACATGGTGATTTTCCTAAACTGAGAGGTCAATGTTTCATTTGCCTCTTGGATGCAAGAGTTATTCCCAGATGGACAAAGATCAAATAGAGTTATTTTTTCCTTTGCAATAGCAATGCAGAAGTTAAGCCCCACCACCAACAAAGTGCGTTATAACTCCCAGAGATGAATTTCCTTGATTTTTTCATTATGATCTCTGCAACCAGGGTTCTACTTCTACATTGCCTTGTATTTTATTCATAGGTCAATAGGTTCATAGTCTAGGTGTCATGTAGATCCTTGGGTTGAGTTTACTTGTGGATCAGTCAGATAGTATTTTACTCATGCTGCTTTAGAGAGATATTACATTAAGATAATAGTAGACTACCATAATGTTCCTAAAGACTCTGTTGCAGTGGTAATTGAGTTCTATGAAGTCATCCCTGTTGAGTAAGTCTCTAGCCAATTAAAGCAAATGGAACTTCAGCCAGTGTGGCGTAGTGGTGAGAGTGTTGGACTGGGACTCGGGAGATCCGGGTTCTAGTCCCCGCTCAGCCATAAAACTCACTGGGTGACTTTGGGCCAGTCACTGACTCTCAGCCTAACCTACCTCACAGGGTTGTTGTGAGGATCAAATGGAGAGAAGAAGGAGGATTATGTAAGCCGCCTTGGGTTCCTTGAAGGAAAAAAGGCGGGGTATAAATATAATTAATAAATAATAAATAATTACCAGTAATGTCTGAAGAGACTGCAAAACTGTCATGGGATAAGGAGCAACCCCCCCCCCAAAAAAACACCTGTTTTAATATTAATATTAATAATAGCAATGTACTGCTTTTTTCTAAGTGGTCAAAGTGCTTCACATAAAATTATCTCAGTAATCAACAACAATAATTCTGTAAGAAAGGCCAGCATTATGATTTTGTCAAACAGCCGAACTTGATTGGATACATACGTGACAGATTTGGTCCTTGCTAGCGATTCTATGAGATGGGAATTCTGCATTTAGCTTGATCATGGATCAGCAGGTAACTTATCCCATGCTATTTCCCCAGAACAAAGTGCCACCAAGAATGTAGACTTTTCTGGCATCTGGCATGGGCTCACAGAGAATTTTTAGATCAGGCTCTAAGATCAGGCTTGTCTTTTCATCTTTTACTTCAAAATCTTGATATAAGAGCATTGAACATACAAAACACACTAATTGGTAACAAGCAAAACACATTTTCAAAAGCTTTCTAAGAATTGTTTTAAGAGCAATGCTCTTAAACCAGTAAAATATCTCACCCAAATAATATTTCTGAGCTTAAAGCAAAACAGAGCAGAGAGGTCAATCCAAGACAGGTGTTTTGGTCCCATGGAGTGTCCTGAAGTTCTCATGTTTTGCCTCTCATATTTGTATAATTTTTTTTGTGCTGCTTATGTGATTCAGCTCAATGATGAGTGGTTTTTTTTTTCTTCAAAAATTCCCAGCTATGATTTTACAGAGTAATATATTTACTTCATATTTTCAACTCTGCTGAGACCCATTTTCTTAAGTTCACCAAATAGGATACCACCTGGTTCTTTTCCATAGGTTTACTATTTTAAATTTGAAGTGTGTGTTTTAAGTTCTGTTTACTTCTCACAATATATCATGTCATATTTACTCATTTATTTCATAAGCAGGACCTATCAACAATATTCCATGTGCACAGACACCCTTTCCCCCAACTTTGTTTTTGTTTTGTTTTTTAATTAGAGTTGTAGCTTAGGAGAGTGTGGCAATGTATGAAGGAGATAGAAGACCAATAGTTATTTTCTAGGATGAATATTTGCAAGGTAACCTATTATGCAGGTTGGAGCAAGTGTATTGCAAGATGCAAAGGCTTCTGGGGCAAATATTTGTCACACATAGCACTATGACATCAGAGGGTACAATATATGTTCCCCGGTTATCTGGGATTGTACAGTGTTTGAGCAAGAAAGGAAGGGGCAGACTAATTTGTTTAAAAATTGTACTAAAGCAGCAGCAGAGAGGAAAAAATAGCAGCAATGAAGTGGGGTAAATTAGCACCAAATCCCCCCTCCCCTTGAAATATTCCAACAGGGCTGAGAGAAGTAACTTATTTGCAGAAGTATCATAAATACATGCTAAAAATATGACATGCTTCACAGATGGATTTGAATCAAACATGTTCATAATTATAGCAATCAGAGTAGCCTTCCTCCTTGGGGAAAGATTTATTGAAATGCTGTGATCAGAAGTTTACTTTGAAATCCGGCTAGCACTTCTAGAATTGTGTCAGCTGCAATCAAAGTCATATTACAATCACTTACCTTTCTTTCCTTAGCAACTGCTCAGATAAGTTTATGAACTGAAGGCAAGAACTCCCAGTGGGTAGTGAACACTCACTGTGATTGCTGAGGTCAGAGCTGGTCCAAAACATTTTGCTGCCTGAGCGGTGAAAAATCCAAATAGTGTCCCCCACCTGTGGTGCACTCTTGTCCCTGGTGGTCCATATGTTGCTGTGTAAAAAAGGCTCTATTTGTTGATGACCTTGATCATCTGACAGTTACCTCAATCAAGGCAAGTCATATTTATTTTCCCATAATCAGTCATACAGTACTAATATAGCCTAGTCCTATACAGAGTTAGGCATGTTTAAGGTCACTGAGATCCTGCATAGCATCAGACTGCACTGGAAGCATGACCAAAGGCTTTATCCAAGTGCTAAGAAGTCATGCCACACACACACAGACACAAGAGATCAGCTCCCCCACATTACCCCAAGGGTGGGGAAACTTTTTTCTACAGCATCCCATCCCACACTCCCTCAACTCTGCACATGTTGTCCAGGGCATTTGAAATGAACATTTTTCCAGGTTGATGTACCCCCTACCAGCTCAGTTCTGCATTTGATTTCAGATTTATACAGTTGTTCTAAAGAGCCTTGGATTTTGGACCAACTTACCATTCCAATGTTGCACACAAAATCCCAGGAAAAAAGACATACATTTCCTTTAGTTGAGTCTTTGATTTCAAAATGATGATGTGCACATGCGCGCACACCAGCACAACATTTAATTTTAAAACAAGGCTTGAATTATTTTAAAGCTGCATTTTTTAGACTGATCTCCCTCCTCATTCTGCATTTAATTTCAGTAAGATGTTCAGCCCAGTACTTTGTATGTTTACTCAGAAGTAAGTCCCATTTAGATAAGTGCATCTTTATTTCAGAGTGTGGACATGATTGCAGTCCTAATACATTTTAAATGTAAGATAGATGTTTTCTACTCTTCATCCCCCACTCTCCCAGTTGCCTGTCTCCTCTCTCTGCTCCCTGACCCATCAATTCTCTTTCATTCTGAATGCTGCCACCTTCTGCTCTGTCCTCTCTGCTTTTAACTTTCATAATGCAGCCACCCCCAATCTCTTTCAATTAGCCACTTTCATATCTTCCCCTCTCCACATTTACCCCTCCAATCTCAGTTAAAGATAAGTCTCTTACTCAGGCAAAGGCAACAACGACAGCCACTTAGTATTCTGGGTGCTACTTCTGATTCCATTTATTTTCAAAAATAAAACTGGGTTTTATTGTTAGCTTTCTTGAGTGCCATCTTTTGGGGGCAGAAAGGCAGGCAATACATTAAATAAATAAATTCTCCAAGCCCTCAGTGCTACCTTTTAGCAACACCAGCAGTGCTAGAAAAAGTAGCTAAGCCCGCTATCCTATGCACACTTACCTGGGAGTAAGTCCCACTAAACTCAATAGGTCTTAATTCTGAGTATATATGCATAGGATTGAATAGCATCGCTACAATCCTATGTACACTTACTCAGCAGGAAGCCGCATCAGCAGGAATTCTGATCAAAGGGAAAATTCCATGCAATTAGAAAACAGATTTAATATAAAATGGCCAGTATCATAATGTCCTTATATAAACTTATGGTGCAGCCACATTTGGAATACTGTGTATAATTCTGGTCACCTCATTTGAATTCTGGTCACCTCATTTAATATGGAGGAGCTGGGAAAGTTGCAGTAAAGGGCGACCAAAATGATCAAGCAGTTGGAACTTTTTTTTCACAAGGAATGGATTAAAAGTTTGATGTTTTTTAGTTTATAGAAATAGATGACATAGGAGGGGTGCATGTACAAGATAGAGATTACTACCATCTTGCATAATGTGAAGAAAGTGTGTAAAGAAAACTTTTTCTCCCTCTCCCGCAATACTAGGACTTACCCAATGACATTGATTGGCAGTAGATTCAGGAGAGACAAAAAGAATGCACTTCTTCAAACAACCATAAGGAATGAAGGTGTTTTGCTGCCAGAAGATGGGGTGATGCCCACGGGCTTAAGGATGGCCACTAGCTTTAAAGGGGGATTGAGTAAATTCCTGGAGTGGAGGATAGGGCATTTTATCAATGGGCATTAGCTAGAATAGCTAAGTTGAACCTCCAGGTTCAAAGGCATCTCTTTATCTCTGAAGCTGCAGTCCAGTGCATACATAGCTAGGAGAAAGCCCCCTTGAACACAGCAGGATATACTTCTGCTTAAGCATGCGTAGGATTGTGTTGTACTGTGCATAGCATTTCCTATGGCACAAACAAGGGGGAGGGCTGGTGCCTTTTTCCCTTGCTTGTGGACTTCCTGAAAGCTTGGAAATAGGATGCTGAACCAGAGGAATGTTTGCTTTTATGCAGCAGGGCTGTTGTGTTCTTATGTCAGGGTTCAGTCTTCTAGCTCCTGGCAAGAAGCTACCCATACACTATGAACAACATCTGAGGCCCTCCTCAGAGTGCCTCCTCCAAAGGAGGTTTGGAGGATGGCAACAAGAGAGAGGGCCTTCTTAATGTTGCCCCTCCCCCCAATTGTGGAATGTTCTCCCCTGTGAAGTTCACCTGACACCAACACTGTCATCATTTCGGTGCCAGGTTAAGACTTACCTCTGCTCCCAGGCATTTGACAGCATATTATGGGGCTTTTCAGTGTTTGTTGCTGTTGTTTTAATCAGGTCGTGGTAGTTTTATTGTTAGCTGTTTTTAACTCTTTCAAACGGTTTTAAATTTTGTATGCTAAAGGTTTTGTATTATGTTTTATTATTATGTTGTGAACTGCCCAGAGAGCAGTTGCCTATTTAGCAATATAGAAATATAATTAATTAATTAATTAATTAATTAATTAATTAATTAATTAATCTCTATCTATCTATCTATCTATCTAAAGATGACTGCAAGGCTCAAAGCAATGGCACCTTTCCTGTAAATCCTTGGATGCTAAATCTGTGTCATAATACACATGAGATTCCATCTTGAAAAAGGCATTCCAGCTTCCCTGTGTTGCCATTGCCAGGCATGAGGTTGTACAGATAGTGTACTTGGGGTTATCTTACTTTCTGCAAAATCACTGCCTGAGGCAGCACACTTCACCTTGCCTTATGCTAGGGCAGCCTGTGCCTGAGTTTATATTATGGGCACCTTTAAACACACACACACACACACACACACACACAAATATTAATCCAAAGATCTCTAACATTTGCTAGAGGATCAAAGCATTCTTGTTTAAACTGTCTCCCAGATATTATTTAAATGTTAGAAAGCTTTAGCTCTTTTCAGCAATACATTTTAGCAATTGCTTATTCTTTCTTCTAAACACAGCCCCATTCATTCCAGGAATAAATGCTGCTGCAGCTAAGTTATATTTCACTGTTACTTGATGAAACCCGAGATTGTCTCACTGTTGTATGTAAATCTGAAGCTACTTGTGTGATCCTATACGTTTATATAAATTGGTGGTTTATTGCTATTTCCATTATAGCTATGTTCATTATGACTTCCATATTCTTTTCCTACTCCTTCCTTGCTGATATTCTGCCTTTTCAGCAGAAAAGACATCAAAGATTATTTCAATGCTCATCTCAGAACATTCGATCTGTGTGCACTCAGTCAACCATGCAATGGAGTTTAATGGAACTTTTTATTAAAATAATGTGAGCTTTACTCTTGCCAAATTGACCTCTGTAATAAGTGTTCTAAATTCTCAGAGACTATATATACAGCCTCCTCTTAGAATACAGAGAACCCTACATTAAAGGTTCCTTTTCTTCCTGCAATATATTGCTATTGTGTTGTTGTTGTTGTTGTTGTTTTTAAATAATCATTAGGAATCTGCTAAAATGAATTTATGAGAGCCCAAACATGATGAAACTTGTAGGTAGGCAGAAAAAAGTGGGGGGAGAAAAAAGCAAAGTTTATATGAGGAAGTTTTTAAAACAACAGCCAAGCAAGAATCATGCATTTGAAGACATCCCAAACCTATGCATTTTCAATTGAATTTATGTCTTAGTGAGTATGTGCAGATTGCAGCCAATGCCTGTAAGGATGCAAACCTACATGTATTGATCCCATTTGCTTAGTTTCCGTTTGCAGGCTAACTATGCACAGCATAGCAGCCTGACACACATTAGGAAAAGTCCAGATGCAATCAATATAGCAGTATTTTATCTACCTTCCAGTTTGATTCAACTTTGAATCAGCAAATTGGAATATATTTGTAGATCCAACAGTATAACAAAATACTTTTAGGTAGTTTAATTCAGGTCAACTGAAATCTGTACAGATTGGCATGTTGACTTCATATTCCACTGAGGAAGTTGTACTTAGAGAGCTGGATCCAGATTTAAGCTGGATCAACTGTGCTGAAGTATGGGGGTGAGGGGATCCCCCAAAATCAGTTGGTGGAACCTTCTGTGAGTAGAGCCCTTCCACTCAAGGGAGGCAAAATATGGATCCAATCCAAGTTATGGTATATGTCCCAGCATCAATGCAAGTCCTCATTTTCTTTGGTGCTGGGAACAAAATTTAGGGATGGGTTAGAAATTCATTCCATCCAAATTTTTATTTACTAAATATGTACCTGCTGAACCAATGAGCAAACTGGAACAGAGTTGTGCATGGAAATTCACACTTTCCAGAACAGAGCACTACAGTCCTCCATTAAAAGGAAAAAAAATGCACACAGAAAAATACACACATCAGGTAAAAGTGTGCACAAAAATCCATATGCTATGGAAGAGTGAAAATAATGCACAGAAATGCAATATTGTTGGGGGAAAATAGCTTGTAAAAATGTGTACATTCAGATAAAGTGCACACAGAATGTATAAATTAGGAGAAGTGTGCACAAAAAGGGATATGAATTTTCATGCAGATTTTTAAAAATAAAATCCGTACATTGATGTGCTATTGGTCTGACCCAAACTTAAGGCTGGAAAAATACGTAAGAAACGGAACCAGAATTGATAGGCTCACCCATACCTACCACCTTCTCAGGAACAGAGGCCAGGCATGACATGAATGTGCCAGTGCCAGTGCTCCAGCTCAGCCTCTGCATGACCCAACAAGCACCATATTAACAAGGATATCTCACCAATGTGCTAGAGGGGTACTGGTGTCTGAGGCTCATTATTTCACATGTGGTGGAAGTGTTCAAATGTTACGATATTTTGAAAATCTGTCTTTGATATTGTTTCAGATGTGACACAACTATTTCAACCATTATTAGCAATTTTATCCATTTTCAATGATACTCACATATAGACAATTCTTCTACAACAAACCTATTCAGTTTCTGTTGGCAGCAGCCAGACAAGAAATTGCAAGACACTGGAAAACAACTGCAGGATATACCATAGATGGTTGGTTCCTAAGATAGCTCTAGCAGAAATACTGACACACCAAAGCAGACTGATTAGAGGGCTAACAAGACATGCATGATTTATTGTTAGAAATTTGATTCCCTTTCTATCACATGCAATTTGCGAATGTGGGGTGTCCACTGGCAATCCACTCTTTTTTAGGAATTTTGGCTTATTGCCTTGATTGGATGTATGGGGCAATTTGCATGTTTCACCTATTCTACACTGTGGTGCACTGGATGGGGTTGTTTTTCAATTGACTGTTTTGATTTGGTTAATTTGGTCACATTTGGCAGGTAAGTGCAGGAATATGCAGTGGGGTTAGGGTTGATGAGCATCCGGTGGCACCTTTTAGGGGATTGGCAATTCCTGAGGCTATCTGCTCAGGGCTTCGAGAGGCCCAGTGGATCGCCTTTCAGACTGACTCACCTCACCTTCTCGGAGTTTTGCGGCTCTGGGAGAGGGGTGACAGTGGAAGGCCTCCCAATACCAGGATGGTGTAAAACAGAGGTGGCGATTTCACATGCACCGCCCCTCGGGGGTCAGATGACAAACCCTAAAACACCTACTGGCAAGAACCAGTATAGTAAGGAACCCACATTAGTTTCCCTTCACAGATCTGTTATCTGTTAATAAACATGGCCCAAGTTTGTACCAAACTTTGTGTCTCGACTCATTATGTCCACCCCCCTCCACTCGCAATGTTCTTTTCATTTGCGCTCCCTGAAAATACAAAACTCATGTTTGCCATGGGGAATTCTGGAATTCACATGCTATGTTTCCTTGGCAACAGTTTATTACACAAATAGATGGCATCATGGTCTTGACATCTGAAGACATCAGTTGCACAAAATAATTATTAGAAAAATATATGTTTGATCTACTGTTTTGAAGATGTGGATGATGTATACTGGTGTGTGTGTGTGTGTGTGTGTGTGTGTATATATATATATATATATATATGGTATGTGTGTATATCCAGTGCTTTTTTTTCTGGAGAAAAGGGTACCGGAACTCTTGGATTACATTTCCTCGGGAGTAGATGGCGATTAAATTGTAATGCAATTAATAGAAGAAAAGGTGCTGGAACTCAGTTCCGGTGAGTTCCACCAGAAAAAAAGCCCTGTGTATATCTCTCTCTCTCAAGATAAACCTCATAAACTTGTGAGCAGACAATAACTTCCTAGACGAATTTGACTTTGTTCTCATATATTTGTAGAATACAGTAATTAGTTA
The DNA here is from genome assembly GCA_021292165.1 of Shinisaurus crocodilurus. Lineage (NCBI taxonomy): Eukaryota > Metazoa > Chordata > Lepidosauria > Squamata > Shinisauridae > Shinisaurus > Shinisaurus crocodilurus. Next base: position 169,882,736 of record CM037880.1, on the reverse strand, counting down.
ATTTTACAGCTGTGTTGGTCTGGTCAATAGCTGTTGATGGATTGGGATCTGTGGGGCCCTAGAAAAGGACTACAGACATAGAAGGCAACCAAAGGCCACAGTGTGAAGGCCTAACAACCTACACTTAGCCATACTGACAGCTGGGCATAACAAACTGGATTGTGCCTGCAGCATGGCTCAAAGGTGGCAGGCGGGGACACACACACATGAACTATACATAGAAAGAAGTGGGTTAAAAATGGCCACAACTTTTATTGGTTACACTGCACAGTTTGGCATAGCATGGGACAGGGGTGGGCAACACGTAGCCCACAGGCTGCATGTGCCCCCCCCATGGACTTTTTGTGGCCTGAACAATCACATTGCTGAATTTACTGACGACTTTCATCACTGTGCACTAGTGGCAAAAAGCCACACTTTTCTTTGAAAACAAGGTTTTGCTTTAAAGCAGACTCATGCTCCTGGAAGCCCCTGCATGCCTTGTTTTAAACGAAAATTTAACCTTTTGCTACAGGATTGCTGAAATTCGTCAGCGGGAGGGTGGGGATTTGGCCCTTGGACCCTCAGAAGCTGCCTACCCCTGGCATAGGGCAAAGGTCCAGCCATCGGGCAGTCTGAATGCTGACTGATACCACCACCCAGCCCACGTGCTGGGAGAATGTTAGTGGCGGTGGCAGGAATCTCAGGCCTTTCGTGAACTGTGGGTTGTAACCTGGATGTGTGGCAGATGTTCCACCCCTGAGGTGAGCTGGGCTGAAGCCTTGGGGTGCTACCTCAAAGATCTTTAAAGGGATCCACCATGCCCTCCCCCATTATGGATCCAGCCCAGTATCTGAAGCCCCTGCAATGTTGTTGAGATTGAATGAAGAACAACTGGATGAAATGACAAACTACAAATATCGCTATGAGTAAGGCAAACCCCTTGCATTGCTGAGCTCAGTCATGAATGTCGGTAAAATTCCTTTCCAGCCCTGTCCACCAGCAGCTAACCTTTGCCCATAGCAAGGTAAGGAATGCTAAAAACTAGGGCAGGTGGCAGGGGAAGTCAGCAACAGCAATGCTGAAGCCCCTGGTCAGGGCCATATCTATGGCCTGGTAGCAGACCAATGGGAAAAAGTTTCCTCTCAGGTCCGCTTTGAGGACCCACCCCCAGAAACCACCCAGTTCAGTCGATTGGCTCCCAGAGCATGGCCTGGTCTATGGTTCAGTAGGATAGTGAGCAGGCCCACCACACCGCCATCCACACCAGGAGGAGGATCTGCTCGCTTCCTCCCTCACTCCCCACATGACAGGCACAATGAACTGAAGGACCCCCGGTAAGGGGGGGCCTGGAGTTTGCCACAAAGCTAATCTGAGGAGGAGGAAGTTTCTCGTTGAGCTCTCGTGAACCAGGGTCAAATCAACATCTTTTCAGTGCAGTTAAGTCTATTGTAACCTTTCTGCTGCCCACCATGTCAGTAGGGTAAGCAGGGGGAGACGCAGGCACAGACTGACGTTGTCATGAATAATAATCAATGGGATCCCAATAACTTGGGTTCAGAGATGTGAAATATAACAGAGGCATACTTCTTTGAGGCCATAGTCAGAGCTACAACCTCAGGGTGGGGGGAGGAATCTGAGGAGGCAGCTACCTTACTCATGGCCAAAGCTCCAACATTGGGGAAGGCAGGAAATGGGAGGGGTGGGGGCATGCCAGAGGGAGGGGAGAGGCCATGGATCCACTGAGTCCAATGGCTTTCCAGCCTCCATCCCCTCCCCCAGAAATGGGACACCATCACATGGGCTCAGAGGCCCATCAAGCAGGAAATGGCATTCTGGAGGACAGAGGGGCAAAAATCGCCTCTGTTATTCTTCCCACTTGCATAGGCTTCTATAAACAGGTATGAGCCGGGTCAGTGCTGGGATGGGTCATGGGTGACTGCCTGGGCTGCCCCACATCTGTTCTCCTGCATTGAGCAGGGGGTTGGACTCGATGGCCTTGTAGGCCCCTTCCAACTCTACTATTCTATGATTCCATGAGAGCGTCAATCCTTTAGGATGGTATTCTTAGCTACTTATTACTGGTTCTGTGCAGAACATCTTGAAGGCTTTGCTCGCAGCATCATGGGGCTCCAAGCAGAGAGGCTTTCAGTCAAGCAGGAGCTCATGAATGCTCAGGAGACTACATGACATCACGCAGTCCCCGGGGCATTCCAGGAAGCATCTCTGGGCTAAAAGCCTTTTCAGTTTTAAAAAAAATAATAGAAAGGAGACCTTTTGGCCACCTCTTGCACTTAAAGGTAAATGGAACCCCTTCCCTCTCCCTAATGAGAAATTTATTTGAAATTCTCCTCCTCCTTGCAAATCAGCCCCCCCACACACACACCAATGTCTCTTCTGCAGGGTACTACTCTTTCACACTACTTACTACTAGTGCTGTGCCGAATATTTTGATTCTTCCATTTTCAGAAGGGATGTATGAGAAATTTGTTTCAGTTCATTTTTTAAATCAGGATTTACCCCGTTCACACCTTCTGGACTGAACACGGACTCTGACACATTCTGCTGTTGAAGCCTATACATACATTTCCGAGCTTGCGATGTGTGATTTGCGAACCAAAACAAAACAACATGTGTTTGACAGCATGCGTATGTTTGAAAAATGTGCATGAACAAATGCATACTTTTGAAAAAAATGTGCACCAATATGCTCTAATCAATGGGGAAATAATGCATGCATTTCAAAGATGCACACAATTGAGGCGTACATTTGGAAAAATACACACAAAAATACACACAGATTTTCATGTGAAAAGAAAAAACAAAGCTTGTAATCTGATACAGACTCAAATTGGACTGAGCTTTGAGATGGAATTTGAAGAACTTTGGCAAACTCAAATCTTGCTATTTCTCATAACCCTAATTTTTAGCAATTTGTGGGGAGTGGGGGCAAAATGAAAACCCTGGCAAAAAAGAGCCTGGGGAGGGGGCAGGGGGACCCCTGGGGAGGGGTTCCATTTACCTTTTTAAGAGTAGGAGGTGGCTGAGGGATCTTCTTTCTATTTTTTGTTTTTTTGTTGTTGTTTTTTGTTTTGCTTTCCTTGAAAAATGCCCCCTGCACCTGCAACAGCTCAGGACTCTTTACAGAAAGGTTTCTCCAGCCTGGCAGCTCTTTTTGAATGCCTGTGAGGACATCAACATCACAGGGTCTTGTGGGAGTCCTGGGAGGGATACTGGGACAAAACCCTTTGTGGAAAGAGCTCCTCAGTGCTGCAACAGCGCACATGGTGATTTTAAAACGAAAAAATTAGAAAGAAGACCCCCTCAGTCACCTCTGCACTTAAAAAGTTAAGTGGAAACCCTTCCATCTCTCCCAATGAGAAAATTATTCAAAATTTTGAATTTTGAGAGCCACTGAGAGCCAGTGTGGCGTAGTGGTTAGAGTGTTGGACTGGGACTCGGGAGATCTGGGTTCTAGTCCCTGCTCAGCCATGAAACTCACTGGGTGACTTTGGGCCAGTCACTGACTCTCAGCCTAACCTACCTCACAGGGTTGTTATGGGGATAAAATGGAGAGGAGGAGGAGGATTATGTAAGCCGCCTTGGGTTCCTTGCAGGAAAAAAGGCGGGGTATAACTATAATAAATAAATAAATAAATAAATTCCCCCTCCCTGCAAAAGAGGCAGAAAGAAACAATGCCTATTTTTCAGGGAGAGAAAAACCACAAAAATAGGAAACAGCGTTCGGCACAACACCACTTCGCACATAGGATATCAAAATGCCCCCTCCCCTCCCTAAATTTTCCCAATGGAGGGATGTAAACAGTGGGGTCCCACAGGGATCTGTATTGAGACTAATGCTTTTCACCTTATTCATAAATGATCTGGAATCAGGGGTGAGCAATGAAGTGGCCAAGTTTGCTGATGACACCAAATTATTTCAGGTGGTGAAAACAAAAGAGGATTGTGAGGAGCTCCAAAAGATCTCCCCAAACTGGGAGAATGGGCTTCAAAATGGCAAATGTGGTTCAATGTAAGCAAGTGTAAACTAATGCATGTTGGAGCGAAAAATCCCAACTTCAAGTATAATCTGATGGAATCTGAGCTAGTGGTGACTGACCAAGAAAGAGATCTTCTTCACACAGCGCATAGTTAAACTATGGAATTCACTTCCACAAGATGTACTGATGGCCACTAATTTGGAGGGCTTTAAAAGAGGATTGGACAAATTCATGGAGGAGAAGGCTATCAATGGCTACTAGTCCTGATTGGCTATATGCTTCCTCCAATATCAGAGGCAGTATTCCTATGTACTCCAGTTGCTGGGGAACATGGGCAGGAGGGTGCTGTTGCACTCATGTCCTGCTTGTGGGATCCTGTGGGCAGCTGGTTGGCCACTGTGTGAGCAGAATGGGACTACATGGACCCTTGGTCTGATCCAGCATGGCTCTTCTTATGTTGGGTTGTTCTTTAGCTGTGTTATGGTTCATCCTGCAGAACAAAATGTTATGCTCATCAAAGTGTTTGTTTATCAAAGAGTTTGTTTATAACGGGACTTTAAAAAATCAGACAAAATATGCCTCTGGTGTTTGTGATTAGATAAGCTATTATCTTGATTTGCTTATAGATTTCATGACTTTTAAAAGAGGCATTTTGCTTTTAACCCTTCAAGAATGATGGGACCTTCTTCTATAATGTAACAGTAGTCTGGCGTTGAATAAATTGTTTGTTCATCTACAAATGGCACTAATTTTTTTACATATATTCATAATGATAGTCATATATCCCCTTGGCATTAACAATACATACTGGCACGCATTATGCTGGCGGGCATAATAGCTCTATCCTTAACAGCAAGCGCTTGGTAGCAAAAGCTGGGACAGTAATAATAGCAATCTCTGCATACCCATAATGGCTACTTTCTTCAATGAGTCCCATTAGCTCGGCTGTCAAAAGCTTGACTTATTTTACCCATGAGCCAGTTGATAATGGAATTAGCACTACCACCTTTGCTTCTTATGATAATTCAGAAGCCTCTGATACTTAGGAGTTGAGTACTTGAGAGAGCAATTTTAATAGATGTTGCCGATGTTCAGGAACATGAGGTTGCTGGCGATTATTAGCTAGTTATCTATTTACTTGCTTCTGTATCTGCAAGCTGCGGGCAAATTTAATCAAATAATAGGGCTGCCTTCTGCTTTGGCAATGAACCTTTTAACACTTTTTACAGCTGCTTGTCCTGCCTGGCCTACAAATATAATAAATGATTTTAACTCAAACTGGGTCATCCTTTGACCTTTTATTTCACATGTCGAAAGCATAACGACTCCTTTTGGGGCTGTCTTGTAAAAGGCAATAGCCTGCCTCATAAGTCAGACCTGCTTTACTGCAGAAATATGTCTGGCTTGTTAGTGTCTGACGTGTTCAGAAAGCTTATAGCTCCAGTGCTGCTGAGGTGATGGATTTCTTCATCACAGATGGGTAGATAATAGCAGATCTTCGCCATTATGATAGATTCAAGGCAGTTTCTCTTCTGAAGTCAGAAAAGGCACGAATGTCAATTACAAATAAATATTGAGCTTCCAACATCTCATTCATAGAATGGCCAGAGAAGTAAAGGCTCTCCGTTGCTATCCATCTTAGTGCTATGTAGTCTAATCAGTGCAAAAGAATAAATGTTTGGGCTGATCCTACATGCTTTGCAAAGTGACAAAGCCTTTGAGAATAAAAATGTCTCAGCTTGGAGTTACTGATTCTTTCTTTACTCGTTGGCAGATTTCTTTACATCTTTCTATTGTGGGCTTTGCTCTGGTTTGGGAGTTAAGAAAAGAGAATAGCGAGCCAGCTTTAGGGAAATGATTTTTTAAAAATGTGTTTAAAATTATTTTTAGGCTGCCTTTAATGGTAGAACCCTAAGGATACAAGCAATCTTAGCTACAATGATGGATGTTACCTGGTAAGGGTGGAGGAAAGGGGAGTTTTTAAAGCTGTTTTTAGCCACTTAGTAAAGTGCACCACCTTTCGCAAATGATTTCCCCTGAAAGTAGGAAAGCTCTTGCTGCTGTTGTTATTGGTGTTTTCTAAGCCTGCCTAGACAGGTGCATTGCTGAAATCAATCCACTTCACAGTAGTAAAGAAAGGAAAAGGATAAGGATTGCCCAGTTTCATTGAGCCTGTAATCCACTCCCAAACAGTGCAATACAGAAGGCTGTGGGGTACATATCCCCATATTCTGATGCTGATCTCATGGCAATTGGCCGGAAAGAATGGGTTGTGAAATGCCCAGCTTCAGGGTCCAGTTCAAACAATGGGGATCGTGATTACAGTGTCTCCAGTTAGTGTTTTGCTTTCACAGGCTCCCTCTTCTAGAAACCATAATGTAGCCTTCCCCAACCAGGCTCCCTCCAGATGTGTTGGACTGAAACTCCCATAATCCCTCAGCCACCTAGAGGGTACCAGCTGGAGGGCGGGCTGCCATAATGCATTCTGTGGGTTATAATGGTTCTCCTCCTTCCATTCTTCTTTAGCTGAGAACTAGCCCTGCAGGATGATCAATCTCCGTTAAATTCTAGTCACTTGGGAAGGCTCAACCAGCCATTTTCTTCCCATAGGGAAGGATGAGAACTTGCAGTATTAAGGAGCACAGCACAGATTGGAAAGCTCTTTCCCTTGCAGTGAGTATTGCACTTCTCCTTATACATCATCTTCAGCAAGCAGTTCCACATTTAGCACGGTTCATTTAACTCATTTTCAGAAGCCTCCGCTTTCGTTCTGTAGGTCTGACAGGTCAGTTCAATCTTTCCTATCATTATCCATGCTAGTCCACATCAGACATTTGTATATGTGCCATAGGTCTCTTATGTCTCCATCAGGCAATTTAAAGTCTCTTACCCAGCAGCCCTGTTTTGCACGCACCTTCATCTGAGGTAATCAAGGGCACTGCTTACAATAAAAAGGAGCTCCTGACTGGGATGGTGCTGCTGTCTGCAAGGCAGTGGGTTCAGTCCAGGCCTGGGTGAGACCAGGTGATCAGCCCCGCTTTCCTGGTGGCCCTGAAACGATAAATAAAAGAATCTGCTCCCTAGATGGCAACCACCTTTGTGCAATGACTTTTGGGTGATACTTGGACAGAGCGATGTGCTAATGGTTCTTGGAAAGTGCTTGGTTGGCTCTTGGTATGCCCTACCTAGAGCTTTGTGAATATTCTGGGTAGCATCCAATGTTAGTCCTTAGTAGAGTAGACCCATTGAAATGAATAAGACTTAAGTTAGTCACAGCTAATTTACATCCCATTCATTTCAATGGGTGTACTCTATGTAGGACTAATATTGGATACTACCCTTAGGGCGCAATTCTGTGGCCACTAGACAGAGTCCCAGCTTTGACCTCAGAAACATGCTCAGGGGGTTGGAACTGGGACCCTGACCTTGGAGCACCCTCCTTCTACCCTTGCAGCCAGCGTGGAAAGAACTGTACCAAGTGCAGCTCTGAGGTTGGAAGAGTGACCTCAGAGCCAGAGGTCTGTGGGTGTTCCGGGGGGCAAGGAGGGGAGGGGAGAGGCGCCACTATGATACATAGTATCCCCGTGGCACCTCAGCCTCCTCGCCTCACTCTCACTCACCTTTGCAGGGTGGAGAAGTGCAGCGGTGACCTTCACCTCCACGCTCCTTCCATCCTCGATAGGATGCCAAATTCCAAATTCAGAGGATTATGTGCAGCTACTTTGGATTGCTCTGCCTGTCTTGCTCCTCTGCATTTTTAAGTATTTGTTCTTTACATTTTATGATTTTTTTTTTATTTAGAAGATGTTTATCAGACATATTTAACTGGAAATGTTAACATTTCCCGCTTCCCCCCTTGCTCCCAGCATTTTCGTGCACTGACTCACTGATACACATGGAGAATTTCAGCTGGAGAAGAATTCCAAAGTTCTCAAAGCTCAATTGAGGTCCCCATTTAACAGACATTGAACATTGTTTCTGGACCTGCCTTGGAAGAACTTAGCCTGGTTTCTGTTTGGTCGAGATGGGGCTTTGAGGCATTTGCTGCAAACTCAGGATCCATTCACAGACCCCAGGTGTGGGAGTGAAATGCCGATTTTGGTTTGGCAGTCGGATGTACTTCATCAAAACTCCTAGGAAGCCCCCAGTGTTTATAGATGCACTCCACCAAAGCCAGAAAATACTATGATATACAGGCAGTCCCCAGGTTACGAACGAGTTCCGTTCTTAAGAATGTCTTTAAGTCAAATTTATATGTAAGTCGGAACAGCATAGTGTTCTATACGTTAAAATTGGTATTTATTTATACAAATTGCATAAATTATGCAAATTGTGTAGTATACTATGCTATGTACTCTATGGGAACCCAGAAGTCCGTTCTTAAGTATGGGTTGTCTGTAAGTCAGACGTTCTTAACTCCGGGACTGTCTGGATTATGAATGCTAAATCTATGGCACTAAGGAATCTCATATCTGGATGGCTAGTAACTCCCCCCCCCCTTTTCCCTGTAGGATATCACTTGGCTCACTTCTTCGAATTACCTGGAGCTATTTGCGTCATGAGTACCTTTTCTGCCCTCTGTTTGTTGCATACTATGTTTTCAATTGCATACATCATGATGATGTATCATCATCAGCTGATGAGTTCCTGAAATGGATGACAGCTGCACCCTGACCAACAGTGGCTGCACCAATGCTACTACCATCCACAATACACATATATATGCAGAGGTAATGTGTCCTGTAATGCATCTTTGGGCTAAAGAGGGTTCCAGGTTGAAAACTACTAGCATATGTTGATTACAAAATGGGCTTTTGGATGGAGGGTTGGGCTAGATGTCCTTTGGTCATTTAAAAGCATTACACTGGCTACCAATTAGTTTCCGGACGAAGTATAAAGTGTTGGTTATTACCTTTAAAGCCCTACATGGGTCTGGGTTACCTGCAGGATCGCCTTCTCCCATACAATCCGCCCTGCACACTTAGGTCCTCTGGAAGGAATTTACTCCAGTCATCCAAGACCAGGCTGGCGAGTACTACCTAGAGGACCTTCTCTTCTGCTGCTCCCAGATGGTGGAATAGCCTGCTGGAGGAGACTCATCAAGTGAATAATCTTTTGGCATTTAAAAAGGCCGTAAAGACTGATCTCTTCCAGCAGGCCTACCCAGTGGAACCTTAGGAATTTTAGGATATTTTAAAAAGTTTTTAAAGAATGTTTTAATAATATGTTTTAACCAGTTTATGTATTTTATGTTGTTGTTCCCCACCTCGATCCAAGTGGAGAGGTGGGTAAGAAATTATTATTATTATTATTATTATTATTATTATTATTATTATTATTGCCATCTGTGGCGGAGTGAAAGGCAGAAGCCCAGGGAGGGGCCAACCTGAACATTCCAGAGGCTCTGATTGGTTGGAGCCGAGAGCATAGAACCCCAGGGAGTTGACAGTTAAGGGGAGTTGGTTGTCAGTTGAGGAAGAGAGTGGGTTGGAGTGAGAGAGGGAGTGGAAGGTTAGTAGAGTAGGCAGGGAAAGGTGGTACTGAAGAGAAGAGTTCAGACAGGAAATCTAGTACTAAGTTGTGAGAAAGCAAACATGAAGGTGTTAGTAAAGAACAATTCACAGGAGTCTCCACTTAGGGAGTGAAGGACCTTCTGTCTGAGGAAGAAGGTGAAACTCTGGACTAGTGTGAGGGACAGTTAAGTTCCCTGGTCTGATACTGTAACTTTCAAGTAACCAAGCCAAATTGATGCAAAGAGCACTGTATAACATCTGCCTGCCTTTAACCTGAATCTAAGCAAAGAACAAGTTTGAATGTAACTGTTGAAAATTCCAAGTTATCTGTTCCTGAGTTGAGTATCAGTTTAGAGACTTTGTTAGAACAATAAATCAACCTTTTTATTCAAAGTTCTAATTCTCCAGAGTCTGACTGGTGACAGGAAAGTAAGAAGTGAATTAACGGAGGGGCACCCTACTTCAAGTAATCAAATAAAACAAACTGCTCTTAATAAAGACAAACGTGGGTGAACAGCTACATATAAGACCTAAGACATATAAATGGCTAATGCAACTTAAGAAGACAGTTTAAAGTCTGAACTGACCAATACAAGGGGGCACTTGGTGAGAGCGAAGTACCCATTAAGGGTGTGGGCTTTGGAGTGAGGGGTCTCGTCCGCCACACCATCCAACTCTGTTTCATTGAAAATGGATTGTTTCAGTCATTCAAAAATTCAGAATGAGAGTGTGAAATCCAATCAGAATGAGAAAAGGTGCAGGAAGGAATGCTTCCCACTGTTGCTCTGGTATCCTCTGGATAGGAAGTTAAACTTGCATTGATGTAGAATTGGTACCCACCAGCAGAGAGGAGTGCTGTCACCATTGCAGCCAACCACACAAATAGGCAGCAGCAGAAAAGGTGAGGGGGCGGTTCTGTGAAATCTCCCCCACCCACCCTACCCCACCTCCTCTGCATCAAGCCAAAAAGCTTTGACAAAGAACTGTCAGGTCAGCTGTAGAAAAAAAGCAACCCATAGGCACTGCTCTCCATTGTATGCTCTGCATATGAGAAAGCAAATACAACGGCTTACGCTGGCTCAGCTTGTCTGAGTGTGGAAAGCTAAGCCTGGTTATTACTTGGATGGGAGACCCCTCCTCTAGTTTCCTGCATTGAGCAGGGGGTTGGACTCGATGGCCTTGTAGGCTCCTTCCAACTCTATGATCTATGAATCTATGAACTACAGCTAATAGTGGGAGGAGAAAAAGAAGGCTGCTACTGAAAGAACTAAGCCATTGGGTATGATGAGAAAACCTGCCAGAAATGTTTGGGACTCTTGTTACTGACATATCAGACTGTGACACAAAAGAAATGCTGACAAGGATGGGCATGTGTCAACAAATGTATTCCATGAGTTGGAAAGGTGCAGTTCCTTTTTGTGATTTTAAGCAACTTTAAACAAGAGTGGTGACAACAGAGATGTAAGTCAATGTTTTATAATCTTAATGGCAGCTCCAGTGTGATTTTTCAGCAAACACAGAACTTTTTGAACTTGGAGGAAAGAAAGAAGGTCAGACGTTGAGGTTGCTCCTGAGAATGGTGCATTTGAGAAATGGTTCATTTTGTATTGAAACTACTTCAGATAAGGCTGTCACTATCAATATGCACTTATTTTAATGGGATTATGTGACAATAGTGGAGTGAAATCTCTTACTATCAAGATCTCTAGGTTCAGATCCCTTAAACAATTCACTGCCTAAGATCTAGATTTTCTGACAGGAATCAATTGATTCTCGTAGGAATGTATGAGAACTTCATTTCAGTTTGATTTTGATCAGGATTTACTTAGTTCTCACCTTCCAGACTGAACACAGAGTTGAATGCAATTTGTGGTCAAAGTACAAACCTTGCAATAATGATACATGGACCCCTCCACAAAAGGCATTCAATAGCATGCATACATTTGGAGGTGGGGGAATAGGCACAAAAAGACACACAAATTTTCATGCAAAAAGAAAGAAAAAAATAAGATTGCAATCTGATACAGACATGAGATGGAATGAGCTTGTACACATATCCCTAATATACATAAAGTTAGATGATTTATACAAAAGCCAGATGTAGTTTTGAGAGATTTTCTTCTGTATTCATAATTCTCTGGCTGATTAAGGAAAAGTACGTAGAATGATTCTTTTTTAAAAAAATTCAATAATGCCATTTCTCTCATAACTTAATATTTAATATTTAATATTTTATCATTTATATTCTGTTTTTTCCCAACTGAAGCAGTCTAAAAAAAAAAAATCATATATAGAGATATTTCAAAATCAAAAAGAAGGTGTGTGTGCATGTGTGTGAAGAGGCTGGCACCAAACACAGGTAACCCACCCCCAAAGGTGAAGAAATTGAAACAATTTGAGTTTGAACAAAACTCCATGATCATCCCTCTTCTTGCTAATCTTATATACTGAATATTGCTTTATCTTGCCTGGTAGGTTCATACAACCCCATAGTACAACATGCCCTTGGAAATGACCACTATGTTTTAGTCCACACATTGTGTAAAAGTGCACAATCATTACTATGTGTAAAAGTGCACATAATGAGTCACTATGTGTTGTACCATGCTCAAATAGAAACATTATTTCAAACAGTTGTATATGCCCCCACATGTGCTATACACATGTGACAGTGGCTAGATAGTTTTTCTTCAGGAGAGGGCACGCCAGCCTAAGCTGGTAAAAGGTGACCCTGGCCATTGCCACCAGCTGGACATACAAGACGGAGCAGATTTTTGAAATCAGGGAAGTTAAAGCACAATTTGCAAGTAATTATCTTTATTTCATAGGGTAATTACAAAGGATGTATTCTAACCCATCTTGAGCTTCTGGGATACAGTAGGGTAGGAATAAAGTTAATGTCAAAATAAGCAATGCTAGAAAGAAAGAAAAATAGAAGCTAAACAGAGTGCAAATTTATCATAGATTTGATTTATGCACCAGTCTTACTTTTGGGAAAGCTGCAGCATATAAAGAATGCCTGTAAGCCTCAGACCTCTGAACAATGTGAAATGTTCAAATAGCTTTAGAATCCTTTCATTCCCACAAGCACAGGGAATTAGAAAAGCTTTTTTTTTGCTAATGCATGAGAGTATTTCTTTGCTGCAAAAGCATTCTCTTAAAATTCAGGATCTCTGCCACATTCCTGTAGAAGCATTAAGTTATTTTATCCTAGGTGTTTTGTGGTGTCTAACAGCAGCTGTAATGTTTATACCAAGGGTTTGCAACTTGCAGCTCTCCTGATACTTATGGCCTATGGCTCCTATCAGCTCTAGACAGCATAGTCAGTGGTGAGGAATGGTGGGAGTTGTAGGCTAAAACAACAGTAGGGCCATCAGTTGGTTTACACTTTGTGGGAGAACGGTTTTGGTGAAGTCATACCTACTGGGGAAGGGGAGTGAAGAAACGGCATAAAGGTTTGATGTCACAGATGTAAATGAACATTGTACAACAGGTAATTGACATATGCATGTAAATCTATCTCATTTGTGTTTGGGCCCTAAGTTCCTGTGTGAACAGAACTCTGTGTACAGGATGCTCCCACTGGCAGAAGATGGGAGGTGATTGTTGTTGTTGTTGTTGTTGTTATTTGTTTTTTGCCAATTCCTCTCCACTGGTGGCTGAAAAGGGAAGACAGAACAGGCAAAAATTGCTTCCCCCCTTCTTCCACCACTGGCTTGGAGTCCCTTGTGTGAAAGAGCAACTCAGAATCCATGCCTTAGTAACTTGCAGATAAATGTGTGAACTGCCTCTGCTGATGAGCATGAGGTGTTCCAGGTGATGTCCAGTGATGCATGAGCTCTGTTGCTGACATTTGCTCTGCGATGGCGTGACTTGTGCTGCTATCATAAAGTTATCCTCATGATATCTTCAGTGTGTTAGCATTAAGCCAGAGGCGCAGGAAGCAACCCTCTGAAAACCAAATCAAATTCCCTTTCCGCCCCTCTTCTTCTGGCATCTTCATGCTGATATCATGAGGTGGATCATGAAGGCGACATGGCTCACCAGCAGCAGCTGCAGGCATAATTGGGAATGCAGCAGAGCCTGGACTCCCGTTGTGGATGGATCAGCAGCAGTGATTTGAGCACACCTGAGTCCCTACACAAGTGCAGGGCAATGAGCCCTGAGGCTCACAGTTCTGTCTGCAGTGGGAAGAGATATCAAAGGATTCTCCCCATATGTTTTCTGAGGGTGATTATAAATTAATTAATTCAAAACTGTGTCACTTCTTTCCTAGAGATGATCACATTTAATTACAAAATGCAGTCCTGAGTTTCCAAGGGAGCAATGAACAAAGGTGCAGAGGGAAGAGAGAGTATCATGACACAGAAAAGCCCAGTGTTCATAAATTCGTAAAATGGTGCCTCCCAGACATTTCATACAGCATAAATGGCAGCACTGATTGATGTATCTTTATTATTTCTTTGTTTGTTAAATTAATAGACCACCAAATAACCAGGGAAGGGGCCTTAGCTGAGTGGTAGAGCACATGTTTTGCAGGTGCCAGGTTCAATACCAACATTTCCAAGTAGGGCTAGGAAAGAATCCTGCCTGAAACCCCGCCCCAGAGAGCTGCTGCCAGTCAGTGTTGGCAATACTGGGCTAGATGGACCAATGCTCTGACTTAGTATAAGGCAGCTTCCAAAGTTCCAGAGTTCTCTGGGTTCTGCAGTGGTAAATTAAAAATATAAAATACAAAAACCAGACAGTGATAAAAACAGCACATGATAAGATGATAGCAAGTCGATCAGTTTTGGGGCAGACCAAGCATGCCCCGTATTGTCAAAAAAGAAGTGAACTTGGTGTCTTCACCTCCAACCTCGGCTAAGGTGGGAGAAGCACAGACATAAGCAGCTATGTCATGTACGCAAGGCTGGATTGAGAATTATCAAATTCTAATCAGACCTGCAAATGTGCACATGCCCCAAAGCAGGAAAAGGGGGTGAGATCGGTCAAGGTATGCATGATATACTTAGCCCCTTCTCAAGTTCTGAGGCAGATGCCCAGTGGCCACCTGGCTCCAGCAGCACAGGCATTTAAAGGTCAAGGCTTATCCAGCTGCCAGATGCAGAAGTGCCCACCTGAGGAATAGGGACTCCTCATGAGGAAAGGTAGACGCATAACAGAAGCAAGGCCCTGCTCATGAGTAAGCCTTTCCTCGGGTGGCACTTTCCTGCAGCTGCGCTCAAGGTGTGGTTCTGAAGGCTCAGGCTTAAAACTCTTCAGTTCCTCCAGACACTAGTGCTGGAGCAATATCTGTGTACCAGTTTCCTGACTTTTATTTCCCTGCTATCTCATTAGTGAATAGTAGAATAACTTCAGTAAACACAGGTTCCAGCATCCAGCCTCTCTGCAACTATATATTCAAAGTCAGTACAGCTCCAGGATTTGGCAACACCACCAGTGGGACCACCCACCCTTAACCTGAAAGAGTTTGGTGTGCAAAAAACCAAGAATTCTCTCATATGGTTGCTGGCATTATTAGGCACTCTATGCAAAGTGGGAATAGCAGTGCTATTTTCTGGCCATAACAGTTGGAGCCGTTTTAGTGCAAACATGTAAGCTCCCTGCTTACCACATGATGCACATAGTAAGCTAGAATGCTTAGGATTTAGTCCAAGAGATAAGGAGAAATGCCAGCCCCACCCATCATGCTCCCCTCCCCACCTGTTGGGCTCCTCAGTCAAACCACACAGAGCTAGCCAAAGAGCAGAAGTTGGCTTCATCTCTTCTGCCAAGCATTAGATTGGAACTATGAAGGATTAAGGTGTTCTGTTTCTGCACTGCATATCTGTCCAGGTGAGAATAGTGGGAGTCAAGCAGTACACAGATAATGATCGCAAGGAAGAAAGCAAAATAATAAGACTAGGCACTCTCTGTTCTCTCCTACAGAATGAAAGTACATAAGCTGAGATGTGATGACCTAGACAGTGGGGTCACATTGAAGCAACATCGTAATAGCTCAGAAATGAGATTAAATGCTCATCTCACAATCAACTTCCTGTCAACTGTAGGAGTCTAAAAAGACCCAGAGAAGTGATAGATACATGGAAGGAAAGGAATGGAAAACAGCTGTGCTGCCAAGATTGTTGGGGGAAGTCATCAAACTCCCCTTAGCTTCTGCAACACTAAGTCATCAAAAACTTCAGAGATTTTGCTTAACTCTGTCTCAGGTTTAACACTTTCCTGCCCCACCCCCTGCCGCAGTATGAAGATAATAATACTGCTGTACCACCTTACAGGGATGTTGTAAGGATTGCAAGAAAATCTTGGGTTGGATCCAGACTTGGCACCAATAGGAACTTTTTTCCTAAGCCTTATAGCCACATAGTGGGGATGGGTCAATTGTAAATTCTGATCATGGCTAGGGAGGGAAAGGATAAATATCTCCTTCCCATACACTGTGGTCCCCTGTGCGTGTAATTAATTGAAGAAATACCAAAGATGTTGCTACCTGCTACACATTCCACATTATGTGTAGTTTGGCCCTACAAGGACATACAGCTGGTGCGCCAGCCAGAGCTGGTGGAAATTATTTCATGCTACAGAAGGTACTTCCAAAGATAAAGCCAGATCTAAAAGCACACCCAAGCTGTGAACCTGATCCTGTCTAGAGAAAAGACTGAACACACCAACTAAACATTACTATAAGACAGGGTGGCCATATGAATCGCCCAGAAACAGGAAATGCATCACCAAAAAAGAGGACAGAAGATGACACTGATTTGCATAACATTTGCATATACTAATTTATATGTATAGATGGAAATGTAGAAATAATTATCATAATTTAAGTAGAAACACAGTAGATCTTACCATAGCGCAGAAGACCTGTGTGCCTGCCTGTTCTGCCTGCTGAAGAGGTGCTAAAAGCCAATCAGCAGCAGTCCTTAGGGTTCTTTCTCTTTAAACCAGAATTGGACAGGGGCAGCCCTTCAAATAGCAGACACCTTCAAACAGAGGGCAGTCCTCTGGCAGCCCTTTAGATAGAGGGCTGTCCTCTATAAAAGTGGACACACAGCCACCCTATAGAAAACTGAATGGCAAGAGGGGCGACAACATAATTCAGCAATTATTCAGAAGAAAATCAGATGCTTGATTAATAGCATTCAAAACCTGAATGGAAGATTTGTATTCCAAAGTACATGAGACATATAAATATTAGTTATCTGTAGATCCAATGGGGCTTATTCAGTGCCAGACAGACAAACTCAATGTAAAGTCTTCTTTTGATTTTGAGGAGGCTTTTGACAGGCACTAACTCGTAAATTGGAACCTCCAATATCAGGAACACAAATCTACTTCTGAGAAATTCTTAATAAGCAGCATTCAGTCATTTGATTCATTTATTTCATTTGTATACTGCCCAACAGCAAGAGGTCTCTGGGCGGTTCACAAAAATTATGACACTTAATATAAAAAACTTTAACATACAAAATCTAAAAACAATTTTAATCAGCTAAAAACAGTTACAATGAGATACCAGGACTGGATAAAATAACTGACATTAAAATCCCATCATATGCCATCAAATGTCAGGGAGAAGAGGGCAGCCTTAACCTAGTGCTGGAAAGATGGCAATGTTGGTGCTGGGTGGACCTCAGTGAGAAGATCATGCCACAGTTGGGGGGCCACCACTGTGAAGGCCCTCTCCCTTGTTGCCATCCTGCAAGCCTCCCTTGGAGGAGGACCTCAGATGTTGACCGTAGTATATGAGTAAGTTCATACAGGGAGAGGCGCTCCAGCAGGTATTGCAGTCCCAAGCAATGTAAGGCTTTATAGGTCAAAACCAGAACCTTCAATCAGGCTTGGAAATGTACAAGCAACCAGTGCAAATAGGTCAGAATCGGTGTTATATGCTCAGCCCTCCTGGTCCCTTCCATCAATCTGGCTGCTGCATGTTGCATGAACTGAAACTTCCAAACTCTCTTCAAAAGCAGCTCCATGTACAGCATGTTGCAGTAATCTAACTTGGAGGTTACCCGAGCATAGATTACTGAAACCAGGTTATCCCTGTCCAGATAGGGGCATAGCTATGCCACCAACTGAAGCTGGTAGAGGGCACTGCATGCCATCAAGGCCACCTGAGCCTCAAGTGACGATGATGGCTCCAGGAGAACCCTCAAGCTCTGAACCTGCTCTTTCAGGGGGAGTGCAACCCCATCCAGAACAGGTTGAGCACCCTCCATCCAATCAGAAGAATGACCCACTAACAGCATCTCAGTCTTATCTGCATTGAGCTTCAGTTTATTAACCCTCATCCAGTCCATTGTCATAGTCAGGCACTGATTTAGCACATTCACAGCCTCAGCTGATGAGGATTAAAAGGGGAGATAGAGCTGTGTTTCATAGGCATACTGATGGAAATGCACTTCATGCCCTCCTAGCAAGGCATTCCTAGAAGGGATGCCCTGCTAGGAGGGAATTGGTGGCAGACACCCTGACAATGTTCACTCCTTTTAGGAGGAGCACATGCTGCAACATTTTGTTGCAGATCCCACCTGTATATACTAATAATGAACTTGGTTGGCCATGCACACCTCTTCACATCAGTATCCTCTTCCCAAACTCTCCCAAACAGAATAGTAAGAAGGAGGTAATAATGCCCCCCTCACCCACACTGTGTACTACAAGAAGCCTGAGGAACAGAGGCAAATAGTGGTGACAAAAGATGAGATTCTCAGCCTTAGTGACAAATTGAAGGTTAAATAAATCACCAGGCCTAGATGGTATCCATGCTAGAGTTCTTAAAGAACTCAAATGTTAAATTGCTGATCTTCTAACAAAAATATGTAACATGTCCCTAAGATCAGCCTCTGTACCAGAGGACTGGAGAATGGCCAATGTAATGCCAATTTCCCGGGATCCGGGAAATTACAGGCTGGTTACTTTAAGTTCCGTTCTGGGCAAATTGGTTGAAAGCATGATTAAAAGTAAAAGTAGTAAGCATATTCAAGGACAAGTTCTGCTGCAAAAGAATAAATATGGCTTCCGCAAAGTCCTGTCTCAATAACCCTTTAGAGTTCTTTGAGAGTGACAAATGACAATAAACATGTGGACAGGGGCTTACTTGGACCTCCAAAATGTTTTTGACAAAGTCCCTCACTAAAGATTCCTGAGCAAACATAGCAGTCATGGAATAAGAGAAGAGGTCCCGTTAAATAACAGAAAGCAGAGAGTAGGAATAAATGGTAACTTCTCCCAATGGAGGGATGTAAACAGTGGGGTTCCACAGGTATCTGTACTGGGACCAGTGCTTTTCAACTTGCTAAGAACATAAGAAGAGGCATGATGGATCAGACCAAAGGCCCATCTAGCCCAACATTCTGTTCACACAGTGGCCAACCAGCTGCCCTCTGGAAATCTACAAGCAGGACATGAGTGCAAAAGCACCCTCTCACTTGTATTCCCCAGCAACTGGTGTACATAGGCATGCTGCCTCCGATACTAGAGGTAGCATATAGCTGTCAGGACTAGTGGCCATTGATAGCCTTCTCCTCCATGAATTTGTCCAATCCCCTTTTAAAGCAATCCAAATTGGTGGCCATTACTGCAGCTTGTGGAAGTGAATTCCAGTTTAACTATGTGCTGTGTGAAGAAGTACCTCCTTTTATCTGTCTTGAATCTCCCATCAATCAGCTTCATGGAATGACCCCGGGTTCCAGTATTATGAGAGAAAGAAAATTGTTTCCCTGTCCACTTTCTCCACACCATGCATAATTTTGTATGCCTCTGTCATGTCTCCCCTTACTCACCTACCCATGGGAGCCGGGAAACAGTAGAGAAGAGTTGACCTGGATTGTATCCAAAGAGAAAATGCTGAGTTAAAGCTCTATCACTTGGGCTAAAAAGTTATGTGAGTAATGAACAGGTGTAAGAGTGTATTATTCCAGGTCAAAAGTGTACTTAAAGTTTTCGCTTAATGAGCAAAAAATATTGTGTATGGTATAGACATCAAAAGCTTGATACATAAATGTTTAGACGTATAGACTTAGGTTTAATTGGCAAATTTTGAGTAAATTGTTGTCTTCTCAAAAATATAATTGAAAATTGATCATATCTAGCCTGAAAGTTGAATGTGTAAGCCTTTTTTGTATGTTCTATTTTTTAGGAACGTTTAATAACAATTAGATAATTAAGACTGAGCCTTAATTTATGGGACAGTAGATAATATTAGCTGCGAGATAATTTCTACACACACAAAAAGTATAAATATGTGCTGAATTTAGAATGTGAGAGGTCTGTATACTGAATAGAGTAGAATAAGATCTCTACTTTTTACACTATTAGAACTAGAAGCCTATGAACAAAAAATGTTTTATGTCATTTTATGCAAGTTATATTTTGATGTGTTGCTACAAGTATATTTCTAATAAAAATTAAAAAATGGATCAAAAAGATTTTTTCTTTACTCATTCTTGTCAGTACAAAGCCAAAATTGAATCCACCTCAAACAATTTTTGGTGTATGCTTTGTTTAAAGTGTATTGATCAGCTATGGGTAGGTAACTGGCAGCCAAAGGCTTCCTAAATATTGGAACTATAGTTTGAAAACACTCAGCAAAGGCCAAAATCCATAAGAGAATGATCCTATGGCCCCCCAAACAGTGTCTAGGGAGCCATGGGATACTTTGGATTCCCAGATCTGAGGTTGGAAACAGAACTCTGACCTCAGAGCTGGGGATCCGCACTGCAATCCCCCTCCCGACCTAACAGCTGTCCTGGAAAGAACTGTGCCAGCTGCCTCTCCGAGGTCAGAAGAGCAATCTTGTAGAGGGGGGAAAACGAGCATTTCAGGGGGCAGGGAGGGAAGGAGACCGGGCCTCCAGGATATGGGCTATCCTGGTGGTGCTCCCGCCTCCTTCCTTCCCCATCTGAAAGGCCTCAGCTAGACAGCTGAAATCAGCCAGCTAGCTGAAATGCAGAGCGGGAGGTGCAGGGATGCAGAGATCGCCTCCACCGCTCCTCCTGCTCTGCACTGGATGGTCATAAGTCTCCAAGTGTGTGGGCTTGCAAGCATTGAGGGCTCAATGGATTGGATTGGGTCCTAACAGAGAGAAAGGGAAAACTCATCCCCCCCCCCTCTTTCCATACTAGCTGGCCCACACCAGCAGAGCTTTAGAGGTGGCGGTCCCTCCACCATGGATGCTCTCTTCTGCCATAGGGTTGTTCTGCCATTGCAGAAGTTTGCTGTAAGTATTCAAGAGGGAAATGGTATTTTAAAGCATGTTTACTTGTATTTATATACACATTTTTAAAAAGCCTTTATAGTCTCAGTTTATATCCTAGCCATAAAATTATATGGAACAGGAGCCCAGGGAAAATAATATTTTAAGAGCATCATTTAAATTAAAAATGAGCAGCTGTTTTGAGAAACAACACCTATTATAGTTAGGCCTATGGGTATGATACGTGAAATATAGTTAAGGATCTACTTTTCAGTTTACTGACAATAAGTTATTGTGTCATGAAAAAATACCCCCAAAATGCCACTGTCATAGTTCACAAACCTCAGTTAATCAGTCAGCACTTACCTCATTACTTGTGCTAAATTAATATTAAATTGGAAACAGAGAAGGTAAAGGAAGGCAAACCTTGAAAACTCTCCATAAACATTTGATGACTCACATGGGTTAATTAAGATGACATTTATTGGCTAATTTTTGACAAGGTGAAATCCCAAGTAACTGCAGGGCTTCTAGATCTAGATCAGGACCCTAGGGTGGGGTGGAGGGGGCATTAGCCGTGGGCCCCCCGCACCAACGTATAATATATAATGCCAAATAGTGATCTGTTTGCTTGAATGGATCCCTGTTTGGCAATATAAATTGCAGGGGCAGGTTGAGGGCGGGCAGTCTGAATTGGGACCACAGTGGGGCAGAAAGGGGGGCAAGCTGGGATTTCATTGTTGTGTAGTTCCGGGGGAGGGGGAGCAGGGATTTCATTATGTGGTCCCGGGGGAGCAGGGATCTCATTGTTGTGTAGCCCTGGGGGGGGAGCAGGGATTTCACTGTTGTGTAGTCCCAGGGGGGGAGCAGGGATTTCATTGTTTAGTCCCAGAGGGGGGAGCAGGAAATTCATTGTTGTGTTGTCCAGGGGGGAGAGCTGTGATTTCATTGTTGTGTGGACCCGAGGGAGCTGGGATTTCACTGTTGTGTAGTCCGGGGGGGGGGAAGCAGGGATTTCATTGTTGTGCAGTCCCAGGGGGGAGCAGGGATTTCATTGTGTAGTCCCGGGGGAGCCGGTAGTCCCGGGGGAGCCGGTAGTCCCGGGGGAGCTGGGATTTCATTGTGTAATCCTGAGGGAGCTGAGATTCCCGGGGGAGCTGGGATTCCATTATGTAGTCCCGGGGGACCTTTCCTGTGGAGGGATTCAAAACAGTGGACAGCTACCTTAGGAATTTCGAACAAATAGTGCCTATAGGAAAATGACGACCCGTGCAACGCCAGGTAAAAAAAGCTAGTTAGTAGCATATATTTTGCTTTGGTTCCATCTTCCTCTTCCTGTTGCAGAAATATTTGCACAGTTTGTTTTCCTTTTGTCATCTCTCTTTCTGGCAAAGCCTCTTTTTGGAAAATCCCTCCAGCACTGTTTGCACACACTCTTTTGTGCAAATGTCTCCTAACTATTCTACGATTTCTTCTTCCCAAGGCTTCCCATTTTCTTCAGATGATTGTCTCAACAGCTTGGGGGTGGGGGGAATTAATGTCTTCTCAATGGTATATTGCACTTTGCTTTTGGTTGTGCGCACGTGTGTGTTTTATTCCTCTAGTAAAAACTATGCTTCTTTATCTGCCCTCTGTAGAGATTGTGTGCTATTCTCTAGAGGTATAAGCCCTGGAACTCACTCAAGGCAGATTTAAGTGATTTTTTTTATTATTATTTGTAGTCTCAAACTTCAATAACAGTGTGTTCATTTTGCTGCAGTAACAGAAGCGGTGACTTAATAAATAGTTTTCTACCACAGTTACTGCAGCATTATGAAGTGAATTAAACTTGCTGGGAAGAAATGTCATTATGAAATAGAATTTCAGCACAAAATCAATTTCAGTTCAACCTGATTCTTATAGAAATTGCATTTGAAAATGAACATTGCATTATACAACTACTGGAGTCTCCTGAAGTCCCTAGAGATGCTAGTTTGCAATTGTGCCCACAGTTAAGGGCCTGCAGTGCAGAAGCCCATGCCCTACCCCAAAAGTACACACATTTTTTCTTCTGGAGATCCCCATCTACAGGTAGTAGTTCCATTATCTCATTGAAAGGTTTTCTTCTCTCATGTCTCCAAGTTAGGGAAAGTCTTATACCCAGTAATATTTGCTGCTCCAAACTGAAGTGTAGAACAAACAAAGCTTTAATTATCACTACACAGCTCTTACTATAACTGATTTATAATGGCTGCTGTGCTAGATTTCTTTACTAGTGTTCCTCAGAACTATTTCCCTCCCTCACCTGTTCACAAGACAGTTTGGATCCTACTATCATCACATTCACTATTCTCTATTTTTAGAAAAACAAAATCTGCTCCCCTCCCTGACCTTCAAGACAAAGTATTTTAAATTTGGGGTGGGGTGTATCTTGGAAGGGAAGGGACATTTTTACAAATCATTTGTACTTTTCTAAGCCTCCTACTTAAAAACATGAAATTTAATACAATAACCAATAACATGACTTTAGGGTTGCTGCTGAATTCTATTACAACTAGTGTGAAATTTGCAGTTCAATCAAAATGGAATATTGTTCTGAAATTACAGTCAGCATATTATCGAAATTTGAATTGCTTTAGTTGAATCTTCAAAAAACATTCATGAAGTGTTTTAAGATTTTCAACCAGATGCATTCCATTATCTCATACTGGCCTGGTTCAGAGGTAATACTAAACTATAGTTTAGTATTAAGTTAATGAGCGCAGGTGACCCTTGGGCTGTTGTGCTCCTCTCTCTTCCTCTGACATTGCTGAAAGAAGGAGATTGGGCCATTTCACTTCTGCTTTCTATTAACCACAGTTTAGCATTACATCTGAAACCTAAACTGTGGTTAATCTTTACTATGGTTTATTGAAACACACAAACCAACTTCATAAACCATGGCTTGCTTCATTATACTAACAGTTAAGGCTAACCACAATTTGTTCAGGTTCAGATGTTAAGGATAAACTGTGTTTAGTTAAAAACAGAATCAAAAGCTTCCAATCACCTCCTTGCGGCTGCACTGTAGGAGAATGGAGGAGGAGCTGACAAGCCTGAGACTCATTTATGTAATGCTAAAGTTTAGTATTACATCCAAACACAGACAATATCTTTACAACTGAGATACTTTAACTTTTGCTCTAAACCATTTCCTGTCCTTGCTCTAAACCCATTTCCCTACATTTCCTGGACAAGAATATAGGAAATGGTTTGGAGCAGTACTAAGATCTGTTAAACAGTACTGTGGCCTACTTTAAGTTGTAGATATGGATTCCACTGGGTTTTATGCAAGTTTAAGTCAGAAGTATGCAGTGCTGGGCCATAAATGATGAGGTGCAGCCTTTTTGGAGAGCCCATTTCTGTTGAGAGAGAGCGCGAGAGACTGCTTACAAAATCCTCAAGTTGGCTTGAGGATAGGTAGGGGGCAATGCCCAATTAACTGATGGACCTAATTTAATTGATCCAGAGAAGTTCAACTGATGAATTGGTTTGACTGATCAATGAACATTACAGCCCTAGTTGTAGGGTGCCACTTATGAATTACCAAAAAAGAGGACATTCATCACCCAAAAAAGAGGGGGGAAAGAGAACAGACATTTGCATCAAATGTGCATGTGCTAATTTATATTTATAGATGTAGAATTAGAAATAATTATTAAAATTTAAATAGAAATATAGTACATCTCACCATGGAGTGGAAGACTGTGACCAGGTGACCTGTGTACCTGCCTGTTCAGCCTGCTGTCCAGGTGTTCTCTTGATGGGCAACAGTTCTTATGGCTCTTGATCTTTAAACTGGAATTGGACAGGACAGTCCTTCAAAAAAAGGACGCCTTCAAATAGAGAATGGTCCTTGGGCAGCTCAAATAGTGGGCTGTCCTGTGTAAAAGAAGGGACATTGCCACCCTGAGGCCAGTGATCAAGCAGGCTGCAAGAGCGAAGAGGAGGGACAATTCCAGGGGGCTCTTCTCAGTGGGCCCCTGCTGGGTTGTGGGCCCTTGGCAGGTGCCCGCCCATGCCTACTTTGACACAAGCCCTGATACCAGTGAACTGTATTTCCATTTCTAACCAGTTAGGTGCACCTCTCTAGCCCAGAAAATAACCAGAGAACCAGAGAAATAACCAGGGAACAAAAACAAAACAAAATAAATCTTCATGATGAACCATAGTGTGCAAAAAGTCAGCATTATGTGACAGCACAGAATTAATCAGCATGTCTTATCATTCCAACTAGTTGCAGCCAGCAGATAGCTACAAAGATGATTCATCAGCTGCAGGTCTATAAGATGTTCTTACTTCTCGACTTGTATTGTGTAATACAAAATAAAACTGAGATTTCTATTAGCAAATGGCTTTATTCCTTGGGCTATTTTCTTGCCAAATAGAATTTAGCCTTGCTTTGCATTAAAACAACAGCAGCAACAACATCATTCTGTAGCTTTGAGCTGATATCTCCCTTGTTGCAATGCTGTCAAATAACAAACGCTTCCATATCATGCCCCTAATGTTTTATACAACCTTGTAATTGTCCTAAATCTCCAGAATCAATGTACTCACTTTCAGGTAATGCAGCATGCCACTTCTGTCTTCGATTATAAACTGTACGATAATGGATGTTAACATTCCTGTCGGTAGTTCAGCAGAAGACATAAATATTCTGATGTGCAGCATGTTGACAGCCATCCAAATACGTTGATCTGCTTCTACTTCAATTTATTGACATTTTGGTGGATTACAGGGAGCCTAAATGCCCACATTCTTCAACCACTTCCTTTTTGTTTGTCTTTTTTGTTTCCCAATTACTTTTTGGAAGCTTTTTCGTTAAGAATTTCAGGCATGAAAGCTTTTGCTTTCACCTTAAGGTTGCAGTTCTTCCTTTTCAATCTTTTGTGAAAAATGATTACCATCTTAATTGCATTATTATATGTTCTGTAATAGCCCCAGACTACCAAAGAGAAGTTATTTGATAAAATAGTTGAATGCTACCAGTATAAAAGTAGTTTTCTGCATACTTGAGTTCTTTCCTTGGCATGGCATGTCCTCTGTAATTTTGTGAATGTCACTGTTTTATTCTGCTGCAGATATTCCATCTGTAAAATAATGTGAAAAGAAGAATAATTGAATATTTCAGGGGATGGGGGAATCAATGCCAAGAAACTGGTGTCCCTTTATTTACCAAATATAGATAGTCATTTGCATGGCACTTTTAACATGCAGAATGCTTTATCTATAGCATTTATGTAGGTAGGTCAGCAGTATACACAGGGAATCACAACTGAGTGAAATGACTTGTCAAAGGTCATTGCTGAACCAATGTCCCAGTGGTTCCCAACCTTGGGTTCCCAGATGGCCATCCTGGCTGGGGATGATGGGGATCATAGTCTAACACAGTGATGGCGAACCTATGGCACAGGTGCCACAGCTGACACGCAGGGACCTCTCTGTGGGCACTCGAGCCATTGGTCACCAGATCGCAAAAAGACCGTCCCCTTCTGCAAAACACTAATGATCTTGTTCTTTCTCACAGTGTGGAACAGAATGATTTTATTCTAGAATTCCTGTTACATAATTCTTTTCTACATTGTTATCACATTTAAAAGATTTTGAAGAATGATGCACAGAGCATGGCTTGGAATGGATGTAAAGCCCTAACAGTTGACCTGAGTGCTGCATGTATTGCTCTCAAACTAACGGAGTATGAGCCAAGGTTTGACAAATTATCAGCATGCATGCAATAGCAAAACTCACATTAATTGTGCAAAAGCATGCCCAATGCAAACTTTTACCTAATGCAGTGTTTGCAGTCCAAGACATAAAGTGTTTAAAATGTGTTAAGCATGTTTAGTTTTCTTGTTTATCTTGCTCATCCTAGTACAGGTTGACTTTTACTAATCCGACACCTGTAGAAGCAGGGAAAGGACCCAGGGTAAAGCTTGCCCCATATAATTTCAGTCTGGCATATAATCATATTACAAGTTGAGAATCCCTTTTCTAAAACTAAAACCTCGGTATTCAGGTTTAATTGCAGTGTTGGCACTTTGAAATAAATAAGTTGGTTTTGTGTTGCAGTTTGGGCACTCAGGCTCAAAAGGTTCGCCATCACTGGTCTAACACATCTGGGGGAAATCAGTTTACATCTGTAAATTGTCACACATCTACCATTTAGCATGGATTACTCTAATTAACAACGCAGTCCTATACTAAGAAGTAAGTCCAATTGAGTTCAATGGGGCTTACTGCCAGGTAAGTGAGTATAAGACTGCAGCCTTAATGTGGTTTTCTGTCTCTTTCAGTCCTGATCTAAGACATGCCCAGCAGGGGAAGGGGAGGCAAGGAAGGAGGACGAACAATCTTCTTCAATATAAAGTATTTCCAGTCTGGATCTGGAAATACTTGAGCTTCTGGCTTTGCTGTGGAAATATCTAGGTGTACCTGCCTGAAATATATGTGATTATTTCACACTAACACAGTGTGGCTGCCAGGGATGGGGACTCGGACTCGAGGACTCGACTCGTGAGTCGGACTGAGTCCCCCCTCTGACTCGACTCGGACTCGAGTCCCAATATTTTTAATGGGACTCGAGACTCGACTCGGGACTCGAGACCAAGGACTCGTCAACATCCCTGGGCTGTTGACGAGTCTTCTGGCTGTGACAGAAGGAGCGCGATCACCGGTGAAGAGAGCATGGAAGCGAGGCGCGCCGCTGCTCGGCCACTATGGACAGCTACCAGGAGCGCAGCCCC
Organism: Shinisaurus crocodilurus; assembly: GCA_021292165.1. Taxonomy (NCBI): domain Eukaryota; kingdom Metazoa; phylum Chordata; class Lepidosauria; order Squamata; family Shinisauridae; genus Shinisaurus; species Shinisaurus crocodilurus. The sequence goes on along the minus strand of CM037880.1, from coordinate 169,855,273 downwards.
AACGATGTGTTGAGATTTATTTTGATTGATGTGTTGTTGTGGGGGGTTTGGGTTAGGGTCAGACATTTTGGGTTTGGCTGCCTCTGCCTGCCTGTTTGGGGTTCCCAGCCTCCTCTGCCTGCCTGGTCTCTTCTTGACCTATTCAACAGTTGAATTGTCCAAGACAAAGGCCTCTGCCTGCCTGCTTTGGGGTTCCCTGCCTCCTCTGCCTGCCTGGTTATTTTGGGTTTGTCTGCCTGGTCTGTTCTTGCCAAAATCAGTTGCAGAGTTTTGAAATAAAAAGGCACACTTGTGCCTAGAATTTATTTAAGCCACACATCTGAAGTAGCCTTATTTTGTTGGGGGGGAAACCCCATTGATTTTAATAGGGACTCGTGGAGTCAGTTTTGGGAGTGACTCAGGACTCGTGACTCGTGAGTCACCATTTTGGACCAAGGACTCGGACTCGGACTCGAGACTCGGGTCCAAAGACTCGTGACTCGACTCGTGACTCGAGACCAAGGACTCTTCAACATCCCTGGTGGCTGCAAAGATGTTATTATGCTGGTTTACTGTGATTAGAATTTTTTGTTTGTTTGTTTGCAGTTACTAATTGTTCTGTAGCTATGGAGAATCAAGACCCAGTCAGCTTGATATCAGTTTAAGTTGCACCAAATAACTATTGACACTTGGTGCCAAGACATTGCTTTCCATTCTCATTGAGAAGTTTCTTATGGTGTGTGTGTGTGTGTGTGTGTGTGTGTGGTTTTGGTTTTGGTTTTAAAATGGTGCCCTACAGCTAGTGCTATTTCCATTTGCAAGCCCCAACTTGATAAATGAGAGATTTCGTTGTTGTTGTTAGCAATAGGGAATAGCAACTCTCTGAAAGAACAACTTTAGATCTTCCCCTCATTTCAGCAGGCAGCCTATTTGTGTATGTATTACTTTTCTGCTTACAAGCTCTCATCCTCCGACTCCTGCTGCTAAAACTGTGTAAAACTAACTTTTCTTTCTTCCTCCAAATTTAGAAAACAAAGTGACCTTGATTTATATCAAGTCTAAACTAATTAGGCATGCAATTGAGGGGATGCATGTTTTTCTGTGAATTCGTATGGAATCGTACCTGAATAGGTTTGTTTTTTGGACTTCAAGCATCTATTGTGTATGTCATGGGACAAATGGAATATTAAACCATAACTAGCCAGAATTGTCAGCATTGAGGTTGCATTGTAGAATCACATTCCCAAGATTAGCAGAAGGAATATTAGTTGCTCTACTCTAAATAACATAGTACATGTAACTTATAATCCATTGTTTTCTGAAGTATCATATCCAGCTAAATGGCATAGTGAGCTGGGTAAGAATGTGGATGCAGATGAATAGACAGATAAAATAAACTATCAGTTTGTAGTCAGATTAAAAAACACAAAATTATACTTAGATCAGCCTTCCCCAACCTGGTGTCCTCTAGATGTGTTGGGCAGGGCTACAACTGGGGATGCCAGTTGGCTGGGGATGGTAGGAGTTGTAGTCCAACATAGGCTTGGCTATCTGATTCCTATGAATGGGTCTGTCACTATGGTTACATAAAGTTAGAGATTTCACAATACAGCACAAACCTAAGCATGTTTAGGCAGAAGCGAGTCCTAGCAAGCTTGCTGGAGTATACTCCCTAGCCAGTGTGCTTAGGACTGCAGTCATAATGTTCCTTTAATGATGGTGGATATTTCCTAAATGGGAAATTCACCTGAAAATGTGGGTTTGAGATCAGGGCTCTGCAGGGGGTGCATGGAAGCTTTTGCAGTTTTGAATTACTTACTTAGTAGTTGAGGTGGAGTGTGTTTGTGTATGTGTGTGCGTTAGTTAGGGCACAATATACTGGGGACGCCCGTAACCCTCCAAACTCGGAGGATTACAGGCATCCTGCACAGGGTGGGGAGGAGTGCAGAGGCAAAAGTCGCCTCCATGCTCCTCCTGCTCTGCAAAACCAAGCAGCTAGACAGCTGATTTCAGCCATCTAACTGCGGCGCTTCAGAGCGGGAGGGAAGGGGTCTGTGGCCCTGCCAGGCTATGTTGTATCTTGGCAGCACCAGTCTCTTCCCCTCCTCGCCCCCCAGAACGCCTCCTAAACCCTGTCTCTGAGGTCGCTGTTCTGACCTTGGAAAAATGCAGCCGGAGTGGTGGTTTCCAGTGCTGGCTGCGAGGGGGGGGAGCTCCAAGTGCAGAGACTCCCAGATCTGAGGTCGGAGCTGTTTTCCAAGGTCGGAGCTGGGACTTTAAATAAGCCTATGGCCCTCTAGACACTGTCTAGTGGCCACAGGATTGCTCTGCCCATTAGTTAGTGAGATTCTAGCAGGATAGCAACCCTCCCCAACCCAAATGGTGGCTATACCAGTGAGAGCCAGTGTGGCGTAGTGGTGAGAGTGTTGGACTGGGACTCAGGAGATCCGGGTTCTAGTCCCCGCTCGGCCATGAAACTTTGGGCCAGTCACTGACTCTCAGCCTAACCTACCTCACATGGTTGTTGTGAGGATAAAATGGAGAGGAGGAGGAGGAGGAGGAGGAGGATTAGGTATGCCGCCTTGAGTTCCTTGCAGGAAAAAAGGCGGGGTATAAATATAATAAATAAATAAATAAATAAAATATACAAATTCCTCTCTGGTGATCTCCTGCTTGCTAAAAGCCAGCCCGCTTCGATATATCCAAATAAAGCAAATATTTGGATGACACCATTACTTGCTGCTGGTACTCCCTCATCAATAGGAAGCTAAACTTGACAGCACTCCTCCTGGAACTTCTCATCACTCAGGAAAGTGAGGCGCCGCGCATGCAACACTGATGTTAAGAGTTGGATATTTTTTTCCCCTTGGAGAGAAATTGTGAACCAAGATGGGTTTTCTTTAACGGATGCAGTTCTGATGGCACAGTCAAAATTCCTTGAATAGCCCTGACAGAGTCAGTGAAATCCATTCACCTTAGAAAATTGGCTAAGTTTGGAGAATGGTGGGGTGGGAGAGCTGTCTAAGTCAAAGACATATTTGTTGTAACAGCAAAGAAGAAGGTGGGAGCCTCAAGGCTCCCTTCATGTAAACATTGGTGTGTTGTCTTGTTAATTGATGGCCTGATTGGAGATTGATTCTTTTTTTCCTAGAGGGGAAGAACAAACAATCACTGCACTGGTGATGCCATATGTGATTAGTGAACCATGTCATATACCATCTTTTATCTTCCTAATTCCTGTCAACCTGTCTTTTGCTCAGGCTTGTAAACAGGAGCCATTTAAGCTCTCCCTATGTGGTAGCTGTACCTTTTCAGAAAGACGGTTGTGTGAGTTTGGGTTCTCTGATTGTTAGAAAAGTGAATATACAACACACCTGGAGGGCAGCAGGTTGGGGACGGCTGACCTCAAGTGATGCCTGATGGGAGCCAGGGATTTGACAAAAATTCCTTCAATGCAAGGGTAGGCAATTTGTGGCCCTCCAAATGTTTAGGCCTACAACTCCCATCAGCCAGGAGGATGAAGGCCAAGGGGATTCTGGGGGACAGCAATGGGCCCTTGCTTGGGTGTGAGCCTCGACAGGTGCCCAATGATGCCAACCCCTGATGCCAGCCCTTCTGGTTTGTGTTCACTGTGATTTGCTTCTGTATTTGTAAGTGAAGAAAATATTAGCAAGAATGTAATAAATCTCCAGTGCACTCTCATCCAAAAGAAACTAAACCCTGTAGATTTGCCCCTGGAACTTGTCATCACTCAGGGAAGTGGGGCGCACATAGCAGTATATTATTTTTATTTGGATCACACATGTCGTTAACTGGATGTGGGATGTATTGAAAAAGTTGTGGGGAAATAGTCCTATACAATTAGACCTGTAATTGATAAGAATTACATATTCTTACAATTACATTATAAGAATAATGGATAAGAATGAGATAACTGTCTTTTTATCAGTACCTGCTGCAACTGTGTCACTTTCTTAGCCAGAATCACATTAAGAAGGCAGCCAAATGCCACTTACTTCTTTTGAATCCTTTATAGAAGCAGCTGTTGATTCAAATAAAGGTTTGATATCATCTATTTATAAAATCTTCCAAATGCCATTATTGGATAACAAGCCATCCTATGTGCAGGCATGGGAGACTGATAGGTGAATCTGTGGAAGAAGATGATTGGCAGTGCATCTGGCCTTCTTTTGCATCTTTACCGATCAACATGAATATAAAGAAAATACAATACAATGTTCTCAGTAGGTGGTACATTACTCCTGCAAGGCTCCCCCTTATACATCCAAACTATAATCAATATTGTTGGAAGGGGTGTGGTCAGATTGGTTCATACTTCCATCTTTGGTGGGAATGTTCAACCATGCAGGAGTTTTGGAACATGGTTGCTGATTGCTGTCAGGAATTTATCCATGTTAGACCACTGGTAACCCTAAACCCTTCATCTGTTTGAACCTAATAATCCCTGATTCCTGCATAAATTAAAGACATTCTAAAGCAATTCTATACAGCTGAAAAGTCATGTACAGTATAGCATGTAATTGGAATCTCCAAAGTGGGTTGCTAAAATATGGAAGACTATGACTATGTATAAACTTAGCTAGTGCAGCAAGCAAGGAATCCTAATTTTAAGAAAAATGTTATGGCATGGCACCATGGTTTCCATTTATTTCCTGTATTGAAGCCCTTCAAGCTTTTGATCAAATTCCAACCAAGTACAGTTGCCTATATCTTTTTCTGATTAATACATACACACACGCACTGGCACTCCGTATATATGCTCTGTAAGTTGAATTTTCATTCTTTCATTAAATAGTGAGCTTCTACTTAGGCAGTTTTACTGTAGATGTTCCATAAACATGTTGATGATAGTTTAAGAATTATAATTAGTGAATTTCTTTGTTTATTTAGTGATCTTGTTATATTATTGTGGATGTTCCTTTTGTTCCCTGTATTTTTTAACATTATTTCCAACTAAAACAAAATTTTAGGGGTGGGGGAAGAATGAGATAACAAAATGAATGATGCCAAGCTGTAAATATTTAGGAATTTTCACATGCTTTCATTTATATAGTATGGATTAGATCTAGGATCTGCCTTCCACGAGAGGAATGGATGTTCTGCGAGAGGAATCGCACCTCTTGGGGAAGGTACATCTGCCTGGTTTTTGGGACTTCCCCCCCTTCTCTCTCACGCTGCAGTTCACCCCATTCAGCAGGGTCTCCTGGCTTTGTTTAGCATTTTCAGGGGGCCAAAGGGGGCTGCCATCAAAAGAAGGGGTGGGAAAGTCCACTTCCATCAGTGCAGTTGATCCAGCATTAATCTGTATCCAACCCTATGTGTTGTGTTGCATTTTAACACATTGACTTGTTCAGATGACACGTGACAGCCTATCATAGGTTAATTAACCCTCGAGGGGCTGCGGTGTGTGCCATCCGCCATTATGAATATGCAACCCCCAACTGGGGGATGCTTGTCATGTCGTGCCAACCCAGCCTGGAAGGGTTATTCAAGGGTTAAACAACCCTCGCATAACCCTAGAACAGGCCGTGGGTTACACAAGGATTTTTTAAACCCTTGAATAACCCTCCTTGGCTGGGTTCATACAACACAACAAGCCACGGCAACCCTCGGTCTGGGTTGCATAATGGTGGACAGCACGTGCCGTTACTCCTCGAGGGTTAATCAACCCATGATGGTGTGTTGTGTCATCCAAACTGGCCCATTATGTTCGGGTGGGAGCCAGAAACTCACTTGCAGCTTTCATACTACATTGCTCACACGACTGCACACCTAGGATGAACCCTTTGTTTTTAACATAAATTGGCTGTTGCCATATTAGTGGCATTGACTCTCAGGATATGGACCTACAGGAATCTACCTGAGGATACTTCTATTGACCTCAATGGAATTTAAATGCAAGGAACCATACACAGGATCCCATCCTTGGGCAGCAATCCTAAACACACTCACTAGGAGTAAGCCCCATTGAACAGTCTGGAACTTACTTCTTGGTAAACATGCATAGAGAGTGCCCGATGCAGTGTGAAGAGACTCTACAGTAAATTTAGAATGATTATATCTATTTTGCTTCTTTGATTTGCTGGCATGTTAGTTTAATTAGGGTTAACTGTCATTGCGCCTCTGGGTGGTTTATTATTTCCTATGTGGCTTAGTTTAAATTAATTGTCAGGGTCCATAGCTTTGCTATAGATATTCAATTTGTGGGCAGGTGTTCTTTGGATCTATATAAACAAATGAGAACCTCACTGCATTCACAATCTGAACCATTAATAAGTATAGTTCTGCCGCACGGTTTGCTTTTTAAAGGGCCGTTTCCCCCACACATGTAACCTTTCGAACGAACTCCTCCTACTTCTCCTGCAGTTGCATTTGTGTGTGAGACACGGTCACATGTTCAACATGGTGGATACTGTGCTGTGTTCATTAGCAAGTGCCCCTACCAGCGGTAAATGTGTTCTGCATAAATACCATGATAGTGCTCCCTGATACATGGAAGGGGCTAGTAGATTAGCCCCTGGTCACAACCTTCCACACTATGGTGAGATGCGCTGTATTTCTATTTACATTATAATAATTATTTGTAAATTTGCACCTATGCAAATTTACGTAGTTATAATATGCTATATAAATATGTTTATATTTGCTGTATAAATTAGTATATAGAAATGTTATGCAAACTGCTTTTGTCCTCTTTTTTGGTGATACATTTCTTCTTTTTGGCGATTCATAAGTGGCCATCCTAAATTCCCACCCTTCCTACCTAATGCAGCCCTCTCTGAGCCCCCCTCTCCTGAGGGTTGGGACCTTGGGGGACCTTGGCAATAGAATGTGATGGGTTGTGGTGGAATGCTAGAGGAGGAAGGAATTGCCCAAAATTGGGCAGAACCACCTTCTGCAGTTTCTTCCTCCATATGCCCCATTGTATGCTGTGGCCAAGGGTCATGGAATTATGGCATTGTTGGGGGACTTACAGGGCAACTAGTTCAATCACCTGTTCAGTGCAGGAAAGTCCTTGACCCTCAGGAGATGCTTGGGGGGGGGGGCAGGCCAAAGGAGCTGCAGTAGGGAAGCTGAGATGGAGAATTCCCTTTCATGAGGCTTCCTTCTCATGATAGCATTGGGTGAAACCAAATATTCTTTTTATGTGGCATTTTACTAGTGTGTAGGAATGCACAACAAAGTGGAGTGGGGAGGGGAATCCATTCCTCCCATCTTTTGCTTCCTATTCATAATTTGACCACCATATTTTGGGTAGGGAATACTATGGTTATGGAAAAAAATGTTAAATAAATTCTCAGGGTTTCTTTTTTAAACCCAAGATAAGGACTAAGCTATTGCTTACACTTTTGTTTAGCCTGCAATGTGACTGAAATGTGTCAAGAGTCTATACTTAAATATGAGGTATTTTATCAACCTCTGATTCATTCCACTGTTCTGATTAAAAACCTTCTATCATATACATAAATCAGAGCTGGGTGCCAGTTTAAAGAATTGTTCACTTACGATAACTACTTTCGTGAACAGCACGTAGACATAAACTAGAGGCTACAGGACTTGAAAACATTTTTCAAGAAATTTGAAATGTTCTACCTTCCGCTGTAACATGAGGCAGGGTGAAACAATACGCTGTTAGAGCAGTACACACCACAGCTATAATAACTCCTCTCTAGGAGTGCAGAGCATGGAAACTGAAGTGACAAAAACATTCTGGAGAGTTGCCTTGTGACTGCTCCTGAACTCTCTCTGGTGTGTGTGGGAGGGCTCGATAGACACACAGCTCTGGACAAACGGAGGAGGTACCTATTCTCAATGTCGGAAGCCCCACTGCACCGTAGCTGCGGCGGGGGGCAATTAACATAGTGGTTGATTCCAATCGGGGCGAGGGGCGTGGTGACATGCCTTTAGGCACCCAGGCATGCCTCCTTCCTAAAAGCGGCTGCTGAGGAGAAGGATCTATCGTGGAATCGCTATCTCGCTTGGCTAAGTTTTATTGGGAATTGTGTTTGTCTGTGTGGAAGAAAGAGGCTGCGTGTCTAGAGACCTGGTGCTGCGTGTGTGTGTGTGTTTGGGAGGGAGCGCTATCTCTCCCCCCCCACCTTAGGGTTCTTTTGTTCTTTTAATTAATTTTATATTACCCCTGAGAGTGCTGTGTGTGTGGAAGGGGGTGAGTGTGTGCCCGCTTTCCCCTCCTACCCTGGGGGGGGGGGGCTCGGCCTACGGAGCCTCACCGCTGGCGAGAATTCCTGAGTTTCCCCTCTCGTCCCCAACTCCCCTCCTCAACTTTTAGATTCACTTACTCTGGGGGCAGCCGGGCTTTCCTTCTTCCTTCCCTCCCTGCCATAGCGTTCTTTTCTTCTCAGCTGTCTCTCCCGATCTCCGTCCTCTGGCCTCTGCAAGCTCTCTCCTGTTCCTTGCGTATTAGGCGCCGCGGAGCGTTCTGGGCTTATCAGCCCTTCCCGACCGCTTATCAGCTGTTCCAGGCGCGGCGGGCAGACGCAATACTCGGCGTCTGCTTTAGGGAGCTTGCTGCGCTCAGCTCGCCCCTCTAAAGGGGTCTGAAGGGGTCTCTAAAGGGGTCTGAGGTCCCCAGCCTTCGCTCTGCATCGCAGCCCTCCCTCTAGCTGCTGTGTCTGCATTTTTTACCTGTTTGGACATTGCTTAATTCTTTTCACGTTTGTGTGCCCTTCTGTTTTGTTCGTTGCCTAATTCCCCCCACACACACACACTGGTGAGTGATCAACTCCCCTTCCTAGCAGGGGAGGCTTGTTTTGTTCATTGCCTAATTCTTTTCAAGTTTGGTGTGCCCCTTCCCCCCCCTACATTGGTGAGTAATCAACTCACCTTCCTGGCAGGGGAGGCTTGGTAGTCCCTCGCTTTACAGTGCGGCAGGCCTGGTTATTACTTGGATGGTAGACCCCTGCCAGTCCTTGAACAAGTTATTGGGCGCAGTAGAGTTGTCTGTCCTTATTTTCTTTTGTGCTTGTCTCAACTCAATAGGACTTTTCAATTCGTTTATTGATCTTCTTAGGAGATCATGCCGTCGAAAAAAGGAAGAGGGGGCAAGAAGGGCAAAGGGCCTGCCCCCAGGCCGGCTACAAAGCGCCCCTTACCACCCGCTCCTTCTTCATCTGAGGATGAGGCTCCTGATGTTACGGCCATCTTAGATCGCCTGGCGGCAGCGGAAGAAACATCTGGATTCCCTCCGGTGCAGGGGGCTGTGGGGCGGGCTGCAGATGGGCGCAGGATGCGCACCAGGGGTGTGGCCCGCCGTGATTTTTGGATCTCTGTTGCAGCACGTTTGGATGCCCTTGAGGCGGGGCCGAGTTCTGCAGCACGTGACACCACGGTGGAAGGGCCAATCTCCCATGACAGCCCCTCGCAACCTATTCTTCCTGCGGAGCCTCCGATTGCGGCTACGGTGCAAGGCCATCCCGGTCCTTCGGCGCCCCTGATGCCTCCGCCACCTACTTCACAGAGTGGTGAGTACAATCCGGCTACTCCATGGGGTATGCCGATGCATCACACACAGTGGGGGGGGTACCCATGGGCCTACCTGCCGGGGTCGCTAGCGCCCAATACGGTTGCCCCCATGGGTGCCTTCCCGCTGTTTCCTTACACCACACCGGGAATCGCCATGCCCACTGGTCTGCCGGGGACCCCGCAGGCTCCTTCGCTATTCTCGAGTCCAGTTTCCCAGGGTCTTAGCCCAGTCCCTACTGGGCAATCTGCTGTGCCCGCTGGGCCCCTGCAATTTCCAGATGTTCCACCTGTGTCTGTGGTGACCACTTCGGCACAGGTGACTAGCCCTCCTAATCCCACCTTGGTGTCCACGGCAGTTCAGGCCTGCGCCTCTGTATGGTCCGGCCCGGCGGGGAGGGTGAGTGCCGCCTCCCCGGGCTCTTTGGCTTCCGCTAAAGTGGATAATTACCGTGATGCAGAGCCTATGGCCATGCCACACGCTGCTGCCTCCTTTCCACTAGGATATCACCTAGCTCCGGCTACGAAGGAGAAGATCCTGAAAGGAGAATTTGTCAATTTATTTGCATTATTGAATAGGGAGGTTGATGAGGACAAGGACAAGGCTAAGGACAAGGAAAAGGATAGGCCGAAGCGTAGGAAACCAGCACGCACCTGGGCCAATTGGCTCCCTAGCTATTTGATTTATATGGGGATCATTCAACAGGAGTTCCCAGATCGGGGCATCGTGTTGACAAAGTACCTGGACTTGGTCTACCGTGCCTATTCTAGTTATGAGGGTAATGCCTGGCTTTTCTACGACGAGGCCTTTCGAAAGAAGGCCGCCTTTGATCATGCCCTTCGTTGGGATTTCAGAGATGATGAACTTTGGATGGAGTGCATGATGCCTGCTCGCCCAGTACCAGGTGACAGGTCTGATAGTGGCCATCTAATGCTGCGTGCGCCCCCTTCTCCCGCACCAAGGCTAGGAGCGGGCCGGCCGGTAACCGATGGCATGCTGGAATTTGTCCAAGGGTTTGGAACATGCAATTCGCATGCTGCGCTGAGTGGAGGGAACCATGACAAGTACGCGGATCCCTGGGACGCAGTACACACCAACAGCTATAAATAACTTCCTCTCTAGGGGAGTAAGGAAGAGCCATGGAAAACTGAAGGTGACAAAAGAACATTCTGGAGAGTTGCCCTTGTGACTGACTCCCTGAACTCTCTCTGGTGTGCTGGTGGGAGGGCTCTGATAGACACACAGCTCTGGACAAACGGAGGGAGGCTACCCTATTTTCTTCAATGTCGGGAAATAATCTACTTGTACAATGGAGATTTGTCACAATGCACTTTCCAACATTGCAGAAAAAGGGCAAGCTGTCCCAGATGTCAAAGAGATAACCCCACTTATCACTTTGGCAGAGATGGCCAAACTCACATCATTAATCCGAGAAAGGACAACACCCACGTTTATTATTGAGTGGAAACCTCTAATTGACTTTTTGCAGAGACTGGAAAATAATGATTTGTTTGTTTGTGGATTTATGGAATAATAAGTGAATTTGGGACACTTCCCAAATTTGGCACAATGGGAAGAGATTTCTCATTCTGATTATCGAGTAAGAAAAATTATTGTTACCTATATTTGCTGTACAAGAACATCGGAGGTCTATTTTGTTTTGTTAATTGTTATATGTTTGATATTATGTGTTTGTTTTATATAGAAATAAAATTTAAAACTTTAAAAGAGAGAGAGAGAGAGAGATAACCCCACTGAGTATTTTGAAATGTAAGTCTGAGGAATAGACTTTAAAATGTGGCCAAAAGTACCTCTTTGCCTCCCTGCTGCTTCTATATCATATTCTCAGACAGAACTTGTGAGCAGATGTTTGGCTAGGCTGTGAAGCTCTGGTAGGGTTCTTCTGTGGTAAGAGAACAAATAATGGCAGTTTCTTTTTTTTTTTCTTCTTTTTTTTAAATATTTTATTAAATTTTAAAACAATACAAAGAAAATAACATACACACATAACTAATATTGTGCTCCCATCACCATGGGACCAAACAATCCAATAACTCTATAATTGTTCATTATTCCAAAAATACAACATATCTTGACAGGGTAAACTCCCTTTCCCCCTTTTAAACACATATTCCAAAAATAAACCCCAAATATCCTTAAAATTATTTTTCTTTAATTGACCCCTTTTGCATTTAATATTACAAGTCAACATATCATTCAAAGCCATATCCCATACTTCCTTATACCATTCAGTAATAGTGAAAACTTGCTGGATTTTCCATTTCCTTGCTATCATTAGTCTACCTGCCGTTAACAAATTTATGATTAATTCTTTAACATTTTGAGAACCGATCACCTTTTCCGTTATTGTTAGCAAAGCTAGTTTAGGGCATACCTCTAAATCCACTCCAACAATTTCTGATATTTCCTCAAAAATCATTTTCCAAAAATCCATTACATTTTTACAACTCCACCACATATGAGCATATGTACCCAATTCCTGACATCCTCGCCAACACATTGGAGAACATTTATTATCTATTCTATTTAATCTCACTGGAGTCAAATACCATCTCCAAATTAGCTTATAAAAATTCTCTTTAATTCTTATAGACATATTTTTCAATATTCGCCTATCCCAAATCTTATTCCACTCATCCTTTGATATTTCCTCTTCAAACTCTGTATCCCAAACTATTTTAAGATTTTCTGCTTGCTCTTCTGATTTCTGCAACATTTTATATAACATCTTTGTAAGACCCCTAGCTGATGCATTTCCTTCTACAAGTTCTCTAGACATAACCACCTGCTCAAATGCAGTGAAATCCCTTTCATGCTCATGTCTCCTCTTCCATTTCTTACCCCATTGTACTAATTGAATTAAATTTAACCAAGAAATTCTTCCTGCCCCAACCCTATCAATTATTTGCTGTCTTGTCTCCATTTTTTCCAGCCAATCCATTAAAGTTATCACCTTTTTCTCTCTAAAAATTCGTTCTAAATGTCTAACATTCTCGGGAAAATCTTCCATAACCACCACTGGAGTAAGCGGGGATATACCTGGTAAAAATATTTCCTTATTTCTACCCCAAATTTCTAACATATTTTTTAAAAAGGGATTTTCTAATCTTTTTGTCATAATATGTCCTTGTTTTGTAAATAAGAATTTATCCACCCTATTACCCAATTCAAATGCTTCTATTTCCCACCACATAAAATCTTTTCTAACAATAATATCCATGATATATCTAAGTTGATTAGCTATATAATACCATTTTAAATTAGGGAGACCAAGTCCCCCTATTTTTTGAGCTTTATACCATCTATTCTTAGTAATCCTTGATTTTTTCCCCCCATTACAATAGCTATTTAACATTACTTGCCACTCTTTAATTTCTTTCTCTGATATCTTATATGGTATCATTCTAAATAAAAAATTAAACTTCGGTAAAATCTTCATTTTAATCAAAGCTATCCTACCAAACCACGATAATTCCAATTTTTTATAATCCTCTATTTGATTTTTAACTTCATCTTTTAATTTTTTAAAATTACATTCCCCTATTTTATCCAAATCTTTTAATATATCAATACCTAAATATTTAATTATATTTTTTATCTTTATATCCACTCTCCTTTGTTTAAATCCCCTTTCCTCCAGTTTACTATAATTAAATGTCATTATCTCCGATTTATCCCAATTAACTTTTAACCCTGTTACTTCTCTAAATTCATCTAAATGTTTCTCTATCCAATCCCAATTTTCTATAGGCCATTCTAATGTTAACAAGATATCATCTGCAAAAAGGTTTATCTTACATTTGGTCTCTATTCCTATCCCCAGTAATTTCTTCTCCTGTCTTATCGAATTCGCTAACAATTCCATAACTAACACAAATAATACTGGGGAAAGGGGACAACCCTGTCTAGTTCCCCGGCCTAGGCTAATAGTTTCTGTTATTCCATCGTTTACAATTACCGACGTGACATTATGAGTATATAATTGGTTAGTAATACCTATAAATTTTTCTCCAAACCCCATAGTTTTTATTAACATCTTTAATGCAGGCCATTCCACACAATCAAAGGCTTTAAAAATATCCAATGCAAGAACCCCCGCTTTCAAATTATTTTTCTTTATTAAATAAATTATATTCAGAACCCTTCTTGTTAAATCTGCCATTTGTCTTCCTTGAATGAACCCACATTGATCTATCCCTATATACTTATTTAGAAAACTATTCATTCTTCTAGCTAAAATTGCTGTCAATAGTTTAGCATCTTGATTAATTAATGATATTGGTCTATAAGAACCTGGTTCTGCTAAATCCTTCCTTGGTTTCGGGATTAAAATAGTCAAGGACTGTTTCCATGACGGGGGGATCTCTCCCCCCTGTAAAATATCATTAAACAACCGTTTTAACTTCGGAATTAACATTTTTTAAAAGACTTTATAATATTCCGCCCCCAGACCATCCAGTCCTGGCGCTTTCCCCTGTTTTAATTTATTTATAGCACTTTCTATTTCAATTTCTGTGAATGGTTGCTCCATTTTCTCTCTATCTTCATCCTGGATTTTTATTTTTAAATTTTTCTCGATCTATCTTCTACTCTCAGCTTCCGACCATTTTCCTGCCTTATATAACTCCGTATAATATTCATGAAAAATTTTCAATTTATCCTTTACTAGATTATATTCTTTACCCCTCTTATCTTTAATCATCCCCACTAAGCTTTTTTCTTTTTTTTTTTGTGCTAATCTAGCCAACATTTTAGAATTTTTATTACTATTCTCAAAATACTCCCTTTTTGTGTAAATCAAATTCCTTTGTACCCTGTCCAGTTCTTTATTCTCCAATTCTTTCCTTTTACCCTGTAATTCTGCAAAAATCTTTTTATCCCTCTTCTCTAAATACTTCTTTTCCAAATCCCTAATCTCCCCCTCTAGCTTTTGATAAAAAACTTCTTGTTGTTTCCTCAAATTTATTGCCTCTCTCAATCCTATTCCTCTCATTACACTCTTCATTGTATCCCATATTATCGCTTCAGTACATTCTTCTGTTTGATTAAATTCCCAAATTTCCCTCAATTCCTTCTCTATTTTCTCTGTTAAATGTTTATAACGAAAAATATTACAATTCAATCTCCATCTTTTCGCTTCTCTATAATCCTTATGTATCTTCAAATGCATGTTAACCAAAGCATGATCTGTAACTTTTATCACTTCTATCTCTGTGCCCAGGACCCTTGAAAACAGTGTCCTGGACACAAAAATAAAATCTATCCTAGAATAATTCTTATTTGCTGATGAGTAAAATGTATATCTTTCCTCATTCCCCTTGACCCCTCTCCAAACATCTAGCAACCCTTCCTTACTAATTAACTTATTCAAGATCGTTAGATTATTTCTCTGATCTTCTCTCGTCGGATTGGATTTGTCTTTTCTTCTATCCAATACCATGTTAAAGTCCCCAGCCATAATAACCCTTTGATTTTGAAAATTACCCATTTCTTTAAACACATGTTGATAAAATTCTCCTTGATTTTGATTGGGAGCATAAACATTAACAATAACATATTCTTCCCCTCCCAAGGTCCCATACATTATAATATATCTACCTGTATCATCCTTTTTCACCTTTAAAACATTAAAACCATAATTCTTTGAAATTATAATTGCTACTCCTCGTGATTTAGATGATCCACATGCTATCTCATATATTCTAGACCACCTCAATTTCAATTCATTGACTCCTTTCCTTGCCTGGTGCGTTTCTTGCAAGAATATAATATCTGCCTTATCCTTCTTAAGAAGTGCTTCTATTCGCCTCCTCTTAGTAACTGAACCTAGCCCCTTAACATTTAAAGTTGAAATTCTTAACTTATAATCCATCTATTAACATCATTTTTTCTTTTTTGGTCCCCAAAAGTGAAAATAATACACAATAACATACCCCTTAACCCACCCCCACATTCATCTAAACTATCCCCCCTGCTAAGCCAGGGCAACTTGCCCCACCCTAAACCTACCCACCTATCCCAGGGGGGGGGGAAAGGACCCATCACCAGCCCGAACAGCAGCCCCTCATTCCCTCCCGGATAACTTCTTTATAAAACATTTTCTATTTCTTTTTTCTTCTCGTGTTGAAACGACCTCTTATACAATTCCTCCACTGGCTCCTTCTTCTTCCAGTTGACCCATCAATTCTGGACCCTCCGCATCATCATGAAGCCCCAACTCTCCCAGCAGGCCCATGCCTTGATCACATGATGAGATCTTGTATCTCTTACTGTTCCACACAAAAGTAAGAAAAACTGGGTAACCCCAATTGTATTGTAATCCCTTTCTGATCAAGACTGCTGTACACGGTTTAACACTTCGCCTCCACTTAATTGTTTGCTGACAAAGATCATTGTAGATTTGCAAAGTAGCCCCCTTAAAAGCTACTTGACCTTTTAATCTCTTGCATGAAGACATCCTTCTTGTATAAATTTGCAAATTTCAGTACAACATCTCTGGATGTCATACCACGCCTTAATGCTCCCACTCTATGCACAATCTCAATGTCCATATCATCCCAAAGAATTGTTTCTCCAGAGACAGCTTCATTCATCCATTCCAAAATACTGCCTCTTAACTTATATCCTAGTCTCCCCCATCTCCATGGGGAAGCCTCTGATCCGAATGTTGGAACGACGTTGCCTGTCTTGCATGTTGATCATCTGTATTTCCATCTCATTAAATTTCATTTCATACTTTTCAAAACTTTTTTCATCCTTCACCTGGAGTTTTTCCACCTTATCCACTCTAGCTTGCAGCTCTTTAACTTGAACCCCTAAATGATCTATGGTCTTCCGCATGTGCTTCATATCTTCTTGATGCAGTTTTTGAAATTTCTCAATTGCTTCTATTTGTTTCTGCTGGCCTGCTTCCATAGAGCTTTGAAACTGTAATAAAATTTTCTCCCAATCTGGTGCTGCCCCTTTAAGCTTAGCTGGAGATGTTGACTTTGGCTTGGCACCAGCAGGGAATTTGCCAGCTGAATCCGCCATTTTTCCGCCCTTCCCCCTCGCTGTCTCGGAACTTTCACTACCTCGTAGCTTCTTATCAGGACCCAGTTGCTCAGTTTGATAAGAAAATTCAATATCTTTAGTGTCAAGTATCCTAATTAGCCTTTTCAAACTGTTATCCGAGGGATGCGCCCGATCGCGTTTCCAAAGAGGGGGTAGGGACTTTTTCACCCGTCTGGAGCTCATAAACAATCCAGAGCGAAGCACATCAAAAGAAAGCTATTCTTTTTATTTCTTTATTAGCTCTACATCTGCATACCTTCCAGAAAGTAAACAGCAAAGGAGTTTAAACTCACGATTTGTCTTTCCTGTGTATTTGCAGATGTTTTCAAATC
The DNA here is from genome assembly GCA_021292165.1 of Shinisaurus crocodilurus. NCBI lineage: Eukaryota > Metazoa > Chordata > Lepidosauria > Squamata > Shinisauridae > Shinisaurus > Shinisaurus crocodilurus. Next base: position 169,838,386 of record CM037880.1, on the reverse strand, counting down.
ATTCCGGGAGCTCGGCAGAAAAGCTACTGCTCCATAGCCAGCGAAGGCTCCTCCCCTAATGGCAGTTTCTAGTCACTGGAATGACATTGTATTTTGCTCATTAAAAAGGCAGACAAAACAATAAATTAAAATGATGGCTGCATTTTGGAAGGGACAACAGAAAGGAAAGCACGACAAAGACAGAACTTTCAAATAGGGCTTAATTTTAGAATGAGCTACAAAAGTTAGGAAAGGGTGCTCCCCATCCCCTCACAGGACAGTCCTAGTCCCAACTATAGCTGTGAAGCAAATGGAGGTATCCATGGCAGCCATACCTGGAGTCAGCACCTGGCAAGATGGAGCAAATGCCAGGGTTCATGGGCCCCAGAATGCCCAACACTGATGACACCAGCCTCCTTTAGTTTTTTTTAATTCCATTTTTTTTAAATGGCCTGAAGAGAAGCACTGAACAAGGCAACTGCAGCTCCATTCTTAACTTCCTCAGAATGCCCTAATGTAGAGCCCAGATGCATTCTGAGGAAATCAAGATGGTGGTGACTGCAGCTGCCTCACTGTGTGTTTCTCTCTGGAGCACTGGCTGCACACCATTGCCTGCTGCTCCCCACGGCAATGCCACTCCCAAACCTCCTACCTCTGGTAAGCTCATGTGGGGGCAAGCAAGGCAGCACTGCAATGGTGGTGGAGTGCACCTTGCCCAGGGTCCCCTCAAACTTAGCACCAGCCCCAACAGTTGATGACCAGTGTGGTTTGGTCCAAATAGTGTTGCCAATTCATATCCCCGCAGGCAAAACTTCAAGGCAAATTTTCAGGGTCGTGGTTTAGAAAACTAGCTGAGGGAAATCTGAAGGAAGCAAAGAGTTTTAATGAGACTAGTGAATTTTCTTGGGGATAGGTGGTTTACATACCCCTACCTGAGACCAACATGTTTTTTTTTTAAATAAAGATGGCTAGACATGGTGTGCTGCAGGTGTCATTCAGCTTACTCTAGCATGGGATGTGCCCTCTTGGGAGTCCAGAACGGATACTGTGGGCAATGTTGCATATATCTATATCTATATTCTATCAGCAAGGTATGGTGGTGGTCTATAAACATAGACAAAAGGAATGAAGACTGGCATAAAACACAACTTTAATCTGCACAGTCAGGCAAGAATTTACACAGCAGTTTCCAGCCCTCCTCTACTCAAACAGTGCCATGTGACCCAGTGACAGTATGAATCAGAGGGCACGGTATTCAGTGCTGCATCCCTGTCAACCCCCCACCTGATTTTTTTTTTAAAAAAACCCCAAAAACCTCTGTAAGTTCATGCCACACTGTGCCAGCTTCTTCTGTCCATCTGGCTGCTGCTGCTGCACTGGGGCTACAGGCCAGGAAGGAACTCTTGTCCTAACAGCATCAGCCTGCTAACTGTATGTACGCATGCACCCCACCAGTATTAAGAAAGAAAATGGCTTCCTTCCTGGACGGTTCGCTCCTCTAAAACTGTGGATTATTTTGTTTTGGTCAGTCCAAAACAAAATCTCCCTCATCCACATTTTAATCTCCCAGCTGTACCTTCCTGGATATTCGGTGCAGCACCAACATAGACTTGAGGGGGGTTGGGGGGGTTGCTGTGTTTTACAGGAATTCTGTCTAGGCTTCCTGTCCATTTGAGTGGCAATCCTGAGTGTTTGTAACTTCCTCTGGGTACCCAGGACAGATTAGGGATTCTGCTGGTGTACTACCCACCTCGGTACCCATCACTCTCCCTGCCTGAGTTGATGGAGGTGATCTCAGATCTGGGGGATCTCAACTTCTATGCTGAAGCCATTGGATGTGGGGTGGCTCAGGACTTCACAACTGCCATGACAACCTGAGCTGAGGGGAATGAAGTAAGAGGGAAGATGGCTAGACTGCACATGAAGGAAGACTCAAACCAAGTTTGACAGAACACAGGTTAAAACTCATTATCAAGCCTACTCTGTGGTGGTGAGGGTAGCAAATAAGGAGTTCTTTTCCAGCAGCATTGCATCTTCTCAGTATCATCCAGCAGAGCTTTTCTGAGTGGTTCATGGCCTTCTGCAATCTGGGCCAGGGAGAGAGATGGTGAAACCCTTGGTAGCATGCTGTGATGAGTTTGCATGACACTTTGAAGATAAACTCCCTCACATTCATCATGACTTGGACACCACAGTTAATGCAGTTCCATCTGCATAGGTATCCAGAGCACTGGCTGGTCTAGTTTTATTGGATGAGTTTCGGTTGTTGAGACCTGAGGATGTGGACATAGTGCTTGGCCAACTCTGGTTGACTACTTGTGTGCCTTGCGCTTCATGGCTTATTACATCTAATAGGGAGGGGATGCCTGGCTGGATCCCGTAGGTTGCCACCTCCTCTTTGAGAGGGTAAGTGGTGCCAGCCACTTTAAAGGAAACAGTCATTGGGCCACTCTTGAAAAAGAGTGTGTGGAAATCCTCTCGCAACCCCTTGGCTCCGCCTCTTGTGACCCTTTGGCTCCGCCCCCTGCCCCACCAACCACAATGTCCACTAGCTGCCACTGATGTAACCTTGCGAATGATGACGGAAGCAAAGAGAAGTTTCGATGAGACTAACAGAATGACCCAGGTCGGGTTCCACACAGGTGCAAAAAAAAAATATCCAGCTGATCTAGGCAGCATCTGATAGGCTGCCCCATGATTCTTTCTCTCATCTTAAAAAACAAAACAAAAAATGCCATGCAGCCACAGGAGGTTAAAACTGAAAGCAGAGGCTCCCAGCTGGTGCAAGTGTGCCTGCATTAGAAGCTGCCGAGCTGCTCTTCAGGCCTCAGGATAGGGTGAAATGATGGTGGCAACCCAGTTGCCCCTCCACTAATTTTATCATGTAAAGCAGTGTTCTCCAACCTTGGGTCCCCAGATGTTTTTGGCCTACAACTCCCAGCATACCCCAGCCAGCATAGTAAAGGATTCTGCACTTTGTTCTGAATCAGCAACACCAATCACTAACTGCTGTCTCTTGAGCATGGAGGCAGGCAAGGTCTGCTCCTAGCACCAGGCCAAAGTGACAAGGGACTGACTACACCAGTGCCAGGACTAGAGCCAGGACTTTGAGCTTATGTTCTTCACGGAAAAAGCAGCAAAACATTGGACCAAGCTCTTGGCATAAATCAAATGGAAAAAGCCCAGTGCAGTAACTTCACAAATGCCTCCAGACAGCATTAAGATTTGTGCAATAAAACAAAGACTGTTTGGGAGTGATGAAACAAATTAAAATTCGTCCAATTGCAATGGCAGATGCTCTCGGAAGCAAAGCAACAAATATTCTTAATTGAGGTTCAAATAGCAAATACACCAACTATCTTCTGCAGAGGAATGCAAGAGACAGCTGGAGTGCCTACAGTAACATTTGCTTGATAAAATTGAATTATGTCAGCTTTAAAGACATGCTCCTGTTCTGTTTTTTGTTTTGTTTTTTAATTTCTAGCTACACTTAATAACAATGAAGGTAGATCTCACAGTAAATTATTTAGAATCATAGAAAAGTTTAATGTTTGAATAACCCCAGTTACACATATGTTCTTAGAGCACAATCCTATGGCCCTCCAACCTTGCCTGGGGGCCCATAGGATAAATTGGACTCCCCCCCCCGTGACCTCGAGTCAGAAATCCCTTCTGGGGTCGCAGCGGGGAGCCTGCCTGTGGCACACCCTCCCCCCACCTCGCAGCTGGTGCGGTTTCTTCTTTGCCAGCTGGGAATTGAAGCCAGAAGATCATCTTCGGTTCCCCTGTGTGTGTGTGTGTGTGCGGGGGGGGGGGGTTCCTGGGGGCGGGGGGGAGGAGCAAGGCACCGCCATTGTCCACCTTAATCCAGGCAGTGCTTCAGACTTTCCTCCTCACGAGGAGAGGTAAAACGTTTAGATGGTCGAAATTGGCCATTTAATGATTTTGAGGGCAAGGGGATCATGGTGGCAATCCTATCTGTCATACTTCTACCACCTTCGTTTGGTTCAGTGGGTTACAGGCATCCACATAGGATATAGGGCTGTTAAAGTAGTATGCTAAGCATGTTTACTCAGAACTTACTCTTTAGTAACTGTCCTTTGGATTGCAGCCTTAGATTCAGGAAATCATGTTGTGCAATGCATTTCCTCCCTAAAGCTACTGAAAATAGCTTCATATCATTGTAACAGAATTAAGGAATAGAAAGCAGAACGAGGAATATAGGAATGAGTTATTCACCCCATTTTTGTTAATGTAATGGGATTAATTAAAAATTAATTTAAAAATTAATTATTATTTTTACAGACTGCTGTTGCACACAAGTAATATGTGCATTGATTAAATCACAGCATGCACACACAAATAAGATTCCATCATGATTTCCATCAGTTTCTTTTGGTGTAGTCTGCAATGTGCATAAGTTTCATAGATTTCATAGATCATAGAGTTGGAAGGAGCCTACAAGGCTATCGAGTCCAACCTCCTGCTCAATGCAGGAAACTAGAGGAGGGGTCTCCCATCCAAGTAATAACCAGGCTTGACCCTGCTTAGCTTTCCACACTCAGACAAGCTGAGCCAGCGTAAGCCACAGGCCTGCATCAGAAACTAGCAGAAAAAGAAAAAGAAAAAAGGATGCAAATTGGAAACTGTTGCAAACTGCACACGCACCATTCAGAAATCAAAAAGAAAACAGGAAAAGGGGGAAACATTGCAAATGCATTGATGTCACTTTGCAAATAAGAGCAGGTAATTCAGAACTACAAAATCTGGGGACATAATCATAGGAAGTGGTCAGACCATTGGTCCATAAAGCTATAGCCTTTCCCGACTTGGTGCCCTCCAGATGTTTCGAACTTCAACTCCCATCAGCCCCAGCCATCATGTCCAATGGGTCAGGGATACTGGGAGTTGTAATCCAAAGCATCTGGAGGGCACCAGATTGGGGAAGGCTGATCTAGCAGCTCAGGATTATCTACGCTGATTGACAGCTGTTTTCCAGGATTTCAGACAGGAGTCTTTCCCAGCCCTACCTGGAGATGCCAGAGATTGAGTCTACAACGCATCGCATGTGCTCTGCCACTGAGCTGCAGCCCTTGTTGGGCTGTTTCCATACGTTGCTTTCCTTCAAGGCATAATATGGCCCTGACTTCTCAAAGAAGCCTATACAAAGTCTACTCAGGGGTTCAGTGCTGCTTGCTCCCAGGTAAGTGAGTATAGGATTGTAGTCTAAATTGTAGAGTTTGGCTCCTCAAGTTGTGTTGCGTGTATGCTTATGCTGGCTCAGCTTGTCTGAGTGTGGAAAGCTAAGCAGGGTCAAGCCTGGTTATTACTTAGATGGGAGACCCCTCCTCTGGTTTCCTGCATCGAGCAGGGGGTTGGACTCGATAGCCTTGTAGGCTCCTTCCAACTCTATGATCTATGAAATCTATGAAATCTATTATTGTTTGATTGTTTAGAGTTATCCTGCTACATTTATTATTACAACAGCACATTATTATCTTATATTTAATATATAGCAAGGATGCCTAGGCTATCTGTCTCTTTTATGATAGTGTCCATCTTTGCAGCTCTCGTATGGAAAGGAAATATGGAAATATCTCACCTGCTTGTCATGATAGATTTAAGAAGGTGGCTGTCACCCGCAGATAGTGGTAGAAGAATAATGCAGTAATGTAATAATCGTCTCATAGAGAAACAAAGGGATATGCAGGAAATTAAAATATAAATTAAGATCCAAGACTCTCTGACTTGGAGCCTCATTGATATCATTTTCTTATCTAATATTAACATTTTGTTGATTTGTCCAAATCTTAGCAGATCTTAATCATGTCTGAGTTCTAGTTTTTGCCCCTAGATAACTTAGACTGCTGTGGTAGAGCTCATGAAAAGTGTGCTCAGCGACTAAGATTAAGTTTTCATCATAAAAACTTGAGAGCCTGAAATAAGGCAGGTATCTCGGACTATCTTTGTCGAACTATTTCTATTTTGATAGAATTAGTTGTCTAAGACCCGCCCTGTTAATGATAATGCTTGTCATGTTCATTGGAGAGGGAAGTTTTCTCCAAGGGCAAAAATAGTTTATCCTCTTTGCTGTGCTATAAATGCACAAAAATTAATTGAGCACAGTCAGTGTACAGCTCCTAGGTGTTTCAGAAGGTATGGTGGTACTCACTACCAGAAGAGGCTTCAAAAATAGTCTTGACATCTCTTTGGATCACGAAGTGGGAATTCGACAGAAAAAAACTTCTCCAGTTCAATCCTATACATGTCTACTCAGAAGTAAGCTCCAGAGAGTGGGACTTAGTTCCAGGAAAATGGGTCTAGGACTGCAGCAGCCTTATTCAGGTAAACTGAGTTTGAAGAGTCTATGTTCAAGAACAGCTTTCCCCAACTTGGTGCCCTCCGGATGCATTCCTGTCTATTGGTCATGCTGGCTGCTGCTAATGGGAGATGAAATCCAAAACATCTGGAAGGTGCCAGGTTTGAGAAGGCTGTTCAAGAATAAAGCTAATCATTACTTAGAGCCACCTTCTAAAGCTGGTTATGAAATGCTATGCTTTCTTTAAGACTTCTACAGAGGTAGAAGAAGAAAGATGATCAGCTCTTTCTGTTCATTGTTTTTAGCAACCCCTTTCCTCCCACCCATACTGGATTTACTCTTACGATAAACCTATAGACTTCCCTCATTGATAGTATTTGAGACTGCAGCTTTAGTATTTTGGAGCAATGACACGTTGCGATAAGTGACACCACAGAGTACACTTTTAGCTCTGAATGTATGTTCTACTGCCGACAGTATGTCTAAGAGGGGTTTTTAAACCTGGACAGATTGTAAATGTGTACCGGCTGAAAATGATTTATGATTGTAGCTGTGGGAGAAGTTACCTTCATAAAATTGCAAATTGGACCTGTGGCATAGATTCTTCTAAAAATAATCACAGCGCACCATATATTGTAGCTATGGCTGTAGTGTTTTCAATGTCATCTGATAACATAGTAACCAGGCTCCAAAGAACTGTGAAACTAGTTCTCCACAAGCCCAAGGGACCTTTAGACTTGTTTTTCTCAAGCAGCATCCCAACCACAATCATGACACATGGCAAACCATTTTTGACATAGCAACAAGGACAGTTGTTCACAGAAAAAAGTCAACATTTCACTGGAGTAGTGCAAACCTCTTCTCTGAGCCTAAGCAGTTCTTTGGATCCTAGACCATGTTCATAATAATAGGGCAGTCCCATATTTAAAAATTGCCCTGTGCTAGATACCATATAATAGTTATGCATGCAAATTCTGATCTGTGAAAATGTGTGCACATCTTCATTCTGACACTCAAATATTTTTAAATTGCAAACATTTTTTCAACACTGGGAAAACGCAGCCCTAATTACTGCCAAGATTTTTCTTTTTTTCCCCCCCATGCTTTCTTGGGGGGGGGGGAAGAATTTTGCACAGGAAGTGGAGTGGAGGATGAGACCAGGATGGGGTGACTTGCACCCTCCAATCACAGGACCTGGGTAAATTGTTTGCCCATCAATTATCGGCACATGGGGTGGGGCCCTGAGGCAATACTTATGCACAGTGGACCCCACCTGCTGCCTCTTTCTTTGCAGCCCCCTCCCTCCACTCCTGATAAAACAGTGCAGGCTCCTCTGGTCGCCTTTTCCGGGGCTGAGTAGGAATTTTGGCTCATTGCCTTAATTGGCTCAGGGCAGTGTGCGTGTTTCACCTACTCTACACTGTGGACTCGGTAGTGGGTTTTTTGTTTTGGGTTACCTTTCTTAATTCGGTCGCATTTGGCGTTAGGTAAGGTGGTAAGTGCGGAGAATATGCAGTGGGGGTTAGGGTTTCGGTGTGCATCCCATGGCACCTTTGAAGGTGATTGGCGAGAACCCGAGGCTCCCCGATGTTGATGTCTTGTGGCTCCATATGAGGGAGATAGAGCCGCCTTTGGGGTCTACCCTTCTCACCCACATCAGTTGTCCTGCGGCGCCGTGACACTGGGTAGATCCCCCAGCACCAAGTGTGTGGAATTTGAGGGTGGCGAGTCATGGCGCCACCCTCAGGTTTGGGATGTTTTTCCCCTGATATGCTCCACTGGCCTTTGGGCCAGTTTTAGTTAATCCCGCACTTCTCCCTTCGCAGATCTTTGAATTTAATCAATGTGGCCCTGATTTGAAACCATAATTACTGTCTCATCTCTTCATTTCCCCTCTTACCCGCGCAATAACTTGAACATTTGTTTTGTGATCACAAACTGAAGAAGCTAGAAACATTTCTGATGAAACAAAATGCATTGATTTCTAGTGAAAGAAAGACCATCATTGTAATGAGCAGGTGAGAGATAAAGAGTCAAGTATATTGCAGAAACTACTTGGGGAGGGGAGCAAAACATCTCTCTCTTTCTGTTCTGTGCCTGAAGACCTATGCTTCTCCCAGGTGGCCCATATCTTTGGAGGATGAAGGGGGGGTTAGGGCAGGATCCAGTGCTGTCACAGTGCTAGCACTAATGATGTTGCACTAGCATAATCCAACAGTAGAGCAACATCATTAGTGCTTCCTAGGCAAAGGGGAAAAGCAGTGATTTGACCCTGAATTTCAGCTGTGCAGTTTACTGCCAAATTTTGGCAGCAAATCACCACTTTTCCTAGCAAGTGCTAATGACATTTTGCTGGGTTTGGTTTACACTAGTGCAATGTCATTAGTGCTAGCACTGTGGCAACATTGGGTATTACCTTTACTAATTTTGAGGCAGTTTTGCAACTGCTACGATGGTTTCCCAATCTTCACTTTCCCTCATGGCTGCCCAACAGGACATATGATTCCTGGTCCAGTGCTCTCTTTGCATTCAGACAAACATACAGGTCCCTTGTGTTTGAGTGGGCATGCATGAATGAACTATCTTTGTTGAATGAATGGAAATGTATACATCCTGGCAAGAGAGCTCCATTTATCCTTTGAACCTCTCATGCCAGGAACAGACTGGGTGATATGGCAAGTATCTTTTTCTAAACACCTGCCAGAAAATGTCATACATACATACGTGTGTGTGTGTGTGTGTGTGTATTTGATCCTGTGTGCAACAGCATTTATTTTCTCTTTTCCCTTCCTTATAGTATGCACGCAGGCTTTCAGTTTTAGATGCCAACCATTTTCATGGTAATTGGTAACATGTTCCAAAACCTTCTATGAGTTAATTCAGTCACTGCTGTAGGGTGGCTGGAAACTACTGAAGACTCTCTAATCTCTTTCTGAAAACAAATTTATGAATTGGATCAAGCTCCTGTTTGTTTATGAGGCTGAAATATATTACTCCCATTTAGGTATGGTAGACTGAGAAATATCGTACATGTCCAGCTAGGTCAGTCATACTACATTATGCCTGCCTTAACCGTTGTAGCAGTAATGTCACAATTCATCATGTCACTACAGTAATTACGCTATTATATACAGTAGCTCAGAGCTTGTATGGTTTGATTTAGCTGCTCGCTGTGGAGTTTAGTTGCTCGCTGCTCGCTCACCTCTTCTGGCTTTAAATTGAACCAGGGGGTTCCTTCAGACAAAATGATCTAGGCATGAATTTACCTTCTTTTGCAAAATTTATATGCACAGCTTAGAAATTATGTTGTAATAAATGGAATGTTTTCTGAACCCTTTATTTTGGAAAGAGGGTTGTGCATGTGGTTTTCGGTAAACCCCCAAACAAATAGAACATGTGTCAATGGTGCCATCTTCTTAATGCCTGCCAGTTTCCCCAAAGTTGTCACTTAGCAGCATATAGTGTTACCTTGAGAAAGGCCGGCCGGGAGCCCAGTTGCTGAAAGGTACACAGGTATAAATCCACCAAATCATATCAATTGCTCCACAGCTCTATTGGAAATGTTGGTTTCTAGCTTTCTTAGGCTGCAATTCTATGCATAGTTACCAGCGTGCACATCCCACGCTATGTCCCATGGGACTTACTTCCAAGTAAGTGTGCACAGGACTGAGCTGCACAGATGTGTGTTTTAATAGTCTCTCATGTGTTCAATTTAAAAACATTGGGAATAATTAGCCTCATCACAGAATTTTTATCCTATGCCTTTTTTCTATTATTTAATTATGATCTATTGTAAAAGTTTATTTTTAAATTTCAATTATTGGCTTTGTTCTAACTGTATTTCTATTCTTTTGCTTAAATGATATATTTTTAAAAATTGGGAGTAAATAGTAAAAAAAAATAAATAGAAAAAAGACCTTCACATTGTAAGGACAGCCATCTGTCAGGGATGCTTTGACTTGGGTTCCTGCATTGAGCAGGGGTTTGGACTCGATGGCCTTATAGGCCCCTTCCAACTCTACTATTCTATGATTCTATAAACCACCAAGGTCTGCATGGGGTATGTAAGATGGGATGGGTGATTCTGTCAAGCTCAATTTCACTTTTCATTTTTAACCCTCGCATGTGCAGGCTGAATGCCTGCATAGGGCTACTGAGGCTGGGCACAGGGGTAGCAGGGCCTTCACCCTCCAATGATTCTAATAGTGTGATCCACAAGGCAGCCAGGATTATCTACATGTATTTTAGCCAGTTCCATGCCATTGTACTCGATGGATTTGAACCAGTTTAGAGACTGGTGGATCAGCACAGCCAAAATGATTATCTGCAGCTCTGTTCCCAGTGAAGCCGCTGTGCCCTGTTGTAAAATATATGGACCATAAGGCCAGTGGAGGCTGGGGTGGCCTCTGGGTTGTAGTCTGAACTTTAAGGAGCTACCCATGGTGCTGACCCTATTTTGGGGGATGGGGTTCAGCACCATGGATAGCTCCATTAGAGTTTAGACTAAAGCCCAGAATGGAATGGATACACCGCCCCACTGACATTGGAGCCACCAGCCTCCACTGCCTAAGGGTTGTCCTAAGGGCTACAGCAGGGGCAACATGATGCCCGTGTGGGCACCAATGCACACCTGGCACCTTTCTTGCTGCCCACCAAGGTGCCTTACCCTTCCCACTTTAAAAAAAACCCAAAAAAAACAAATTAACGCATGTTCTTTCTTACCAGCAGCTGGGATTGCTGTGAAATGGGTACTGAAAACAGTGCGTTCAAAGGAGGGTTGTTGTTGTTTTTCACTGTGTTGGGTCTCAGACCCAACTCTGCCTTGCACCCAGTCTTTTGAGCAGGTTACTTGTCCTTTGCCACATCTCCCAGAGGAGCCATTCTGTGGTGGTGCCCAGGACAGTTTCTCAAATTGCCAAATGTGCTCATGGCCAAAAAGGTTGTCTACCCATGGGCTACAAGGATGATCCAAGTACTTTCTGAGATAGGTTCTGGAATAAATCAAGAACTCTGCATATATAACAACAAAACTTTCCATCTCCTTAAACTGCTCAGCTACGAATCTGTGCAAACATTTTCTCTCTTTTAATTCATCTTACCATACTAACTGGTAATGAAAAATTAGAGAGTGAAGGCTCTTGCCACCCACTTACACAGATAAATTTTTAATTACTTTTCTTGTTGGTGGATTGGCCGCAGGGGACAGATAAAATTAAAATGATTATAAAATAACTTTTTCCAATATATTTCAAGCCTCTGTTTTTTAACTGGCTCCTTTTTGGTTGAAAGAAATATCACTGAACTGGGTGGTAACTTCAACTGATGTCTTTTGTACTCCTTTTTAAATGACAATCAAGATAAGAATTGTTTGGACAACGAAACCTTGTTATACTTCCAGCTTCATTTCAGATAATAAGTACCAGAACACAGCAAAACCTGGCTACTTGAACCATTCAACCATTTTCACTGGCCCAAGCATAGCATTTTGCTATTTCAGAAGTGAAGAATAGATGATAGGAATAGATGATCCTAAGAAGACATTTTTGTTTCAAAGCCAGCTGTCATATTTTGCTGTGTGTGGATGGAAAGGGCAGATAGAGTTCCTGGTATAGGGTCATCATGGTTTCTGGCTAGCCATGAAGGTGGCACAAACATACTTTCTATAATCTTGTTACCATTAAAATGGAGGCCGAGATTGTTCCAAGAAGTGGGGCTTTTAAAAAAATGCCTCTGTAATATTTTGCTATGAATATGAGACAGTGAATATTCTAGGTAACAGTTTCTACACTCTTCTACACAAGTGCCCTCTAATAACATTTTCCTACCTCTGACATAGAAAATGGTATATGTCACAGGTAGTAGAACCCAAAAAGTGGGCCTTTTGAAAGCTATTTATTTATCTAATTTGTACCCTGCCTTTCTCTACCAAGAAAAAGGCACTCAAGGTGGCTTCCAACTATAGATAAATAAAAGTGTGATTTAAAAAGTATTGAAACAAATACATTAAAAAGCACAATTAAATAAAAAAAGGACAACAATAACAGAATAAAAACAGCACATCCAAACTGTGAGTCTGAGTCTTCAGGAAAAGTGTAACCCCATCCAACAGAAGTTAAGTCCCTGTTCCCTGATCTGCCTTTAGACTAACCAGGAACACCTCTGTCTTGTCTGGATTAAGCTTCAATTTGTTCACCCTCATCCAGTCCATCACCAACATCAAATACCAATTTAGAACAAGAACTAATCCTTAGATTTAGATGGAAAGGAAAAAACCTGACTAATTTTCTCAGTATTGGGGCCAATATACTTATGGAGACTTGATTTAGTACTATGAGGGAATAGTTGGTGGGTTGTGCAAAAGAAAAAAATGGGGTGCAAGATGGTGTCAACTCTCAGAGCCATTGTGCAAACAGGGGAACATTCTATCAATCTACCCACTAGTCGGTTATTGTACTTGAGCCTTGAGAAAAGTGATACAAGCTGTTACCCCCCCATTGGGAGCACACTAATCACCCAACAGGAGAGATGAACAATCATTCTTTCATCTGGGGACTAGCATGGAAAGAAGATATGCCACACACACCCTCCTTCTGCTTCTGTATTGCAAATGAAGAGCCTTATCAATGCAGCACGGGCATGATTTCATCTGGGCAGAGAAGCCCAAAAGTAAAGACAAAAAAGACATTGACTTAGTGTTGCTGAAACATTGAAATCAATGGGACTTAAGTTAGCTGGATCCAACCCAATGTGCTTAAGATAGCAACCTGTAGCAAATGCAATATATTATAAAGCAGCCTTCTTGGACCTGGCACCTTCCAGATGTTTTAGACTCCAACTCCCAGCAACCCAAACCAGCATGGCCAATGGTCATGGATGATGGAGAGTTGTACTCTAAAACATCTTGCAAGCACCGGACTGGGGAAGGCTGCTCCAGAGGTAAAAGCTCATTTTTCATGAATGAAAATTCAGATGAGACCAAGCAGAGAAAAAGAAACAAAGGGAGCAAATGTGTGCATGAAAAACCACACACACACACACACACACACACACACACACATCTCAAGTCAGTTACATTTTGAAACAGTGCAGAATACAGTAGCTTCTTAATAAGCATTAAAAGGTCAGTAGGAATTATCAATAAGTAGGAGTTCGTATTTGGATAGCAAACAAGCAACTTCATTTTCTAGAATTATATCATACATCTTTCAGATTTTCTGTAAAATACACAGTCCTTACCTCTTCCTTGCTTTATAAACAATAACTAATGCTGATTGAAAAGGTTATAGTAACAGTATACAGTATGTTGAGATTTGCAGTGTAGCCCAAGTCTATTGGAGTCAATGAGCTGAAGCACGCCTACTTATGCAAAGAACCGCAGCCCTGGAGTTCACTGGGGGGACACGACAGACAAAACTTAGAATAATTAGCCCACTATGTCAGATCCTAAGTTCCCATCAGTGGAAGTACACTCCCAGGATGTTTCCACAGGCAGAAAGGGGATGAGTTGGTTTTTGCCTATTCTCCCTTCCCCCACAGCCCTGAGCCATCCAAAAATCTTCTCTAGAGAGTTACTGGCCATCCAGATAGCATATGAGGTGGCAATGGGGACTGCAACCAGAAGGGGGAATTTGCAAAAATTGCCCCCTTCTGCCAGCAAGAGTCCCCTCTGGATCTCAGTCCCTTCACAGAAGGGCAAATCAGGATCCAAGCCAATGTGTGGCCAATAGAAGTTTCACATAAAACCTAGTGGCAGAGCAGGCAAAAGTTGACACATTTGTCAACATTTAGTATGGCTGACTTGGTATAACAATATTGATTTGAGACCAAATTTAGGTCCTTATTAATCAAATTACAGGATTCAGTTTCTCCAAGGATTTTGAATCTCTCTCTCTCTCTCTCTCTCTCTCTCTCTCTCAGTTATATTGAGAATAATCAGATCCCAAGTTCAGCTAGGGCCTTGACAGCTGTACTGGTGTCAAACCTGAATTGGTCCAAAAGTGGTTTCAACGGACCTTACCCAGTCCAAAACATTGATCCTATAGAGTAAGAGTCCTTCTTATGGCAGAGAAAATAACCAACCAAATGTTTCAGTCCAGATTTTTGTGTCTCTTTCATTTTTAAAACTCAAATAACCAAGTTTAGTTACTGCTTTGCACAAGAAGCATAAAGCAAAGTAGACATTGATGCAATTAACTTGAACCGGGAATATTTCACAATTTTTGTTTTGTCTTGAGAGTTGCTGCATAGTTTTCATGTGCCTGTTTTATTTTGCGAAAAATGCTAATTTTAATTGCCCAAGTCTGACATTCATGATACCCATTCTTCTACCAGATTGATTAGCTACTGTTGAGAAAAATTGTTGAGAAAAATCGTTTTCTCAAGAAGCTTTCATTTAGGTTCCCTAAAGCTACACCCTTTTCAGCTCCTCATTTGCATGGTAATAAGTTGTGAAGCAGCAGCAGCAGCAGCAGCAGCAGAAAGGCATGTTATATAGTTTCCCCTTCTTTGTGCTGAAGCACACTTGCAAAAGACTAATTGAATAAACTCATTATATTGGCTCTTAGTTAGGGCTTCTTCGGGGGAATTCTCTACATTTCTCATATTGCAATAGTCAATGACATACCTGGGGGCAACATGTTCCCAAACAAAGCCACAAAGCATTCCCTCAGATTGTGTTTTCTTTTCTTGAGCTGACCTGAAGTGTAGTCGTCATCTATAGAGAAGCACAAAAACAGCGAAGGCTGCAGTTGATAATGATAATATGTAAAAAAAAGTGCCACAGAGCAGACAACTGCACAGAAAGAAAATATATTATCGAAAATTATCACGGTAGCCCCTGTAATGATTAACAGGTAACAAAATCAAAGCAAGGCCAACGATAAAGACAAGAAGGACAAACAATGTTGGAAAGTAATAACAGTAGATAAAACTACTATAAGCAGACTGTTATACAGGAATCCGGATTGTAAAGCCTGTTTCGTCATATGTGACTTCATCAGAACAAGTCTTCTTAAGGTCCCTGCTTACGAGCAATTACTGAAGAGGTACAAAATAACATGGTTTCCATCTATAAAACTTATAGTTTGGACTGCAACGGGTGCAGTTACCTGTTAATCATTACATTCAGATTGTTTTTCACTTCCCCCCTCTCATTTTGCCTTTGCTTATACTTTGTTTACTGTAGTTTTACTTATTGTTACTGACCTGCCTACTTTTTTTGTGTTATATTTTTCATCAATTGTTGATTGGCTGTGTTTGTTTATATTATATATTTTGGCACATGCTTGCAGCATTCTGGTGTCTTCATTATTAGTTGTTACTACTACGTACCATATCTCAGGTTGATTATCACAACATGTTTTTTCACTGTTAGTTATTTATATATATATTTGTTTATTCCTTGTCAGGGTCAGTCGACACATATCTCTTTCTGAGGGGCTACCATGATCATTTTCGATAATATATTTTCTTTCTGTGCAGTTGTGTGCTCCGTGGCACTTTTGTTTACATAATGTCATCTATAGAGAACCAAGGGCCACTGGGAGGCCAAACCCCCTGCCTCACAGGAAGAATTTCATGGCAAGGGGCAGTCAACCTGGCTCCATCACTCCGACTTCTCCATCCGTCAGAGAAGGAGCAGCTGCAGGGAACTTGCTTCACCCCTCCCTGCCAGAAGGAAAAAACACAGCACCGACTGACCGTTCCCTGCATACTGCAGCCTCTGGCCAGGCCTTATCCATTGCCCAGAGAATGAAGGGCCACTGGGAGGCTGCACCCGCTAGGGTTGTGTGAGAATTTTTGGTGAGCCGTTCAACAAGCACGAACTCGCCTTGTTCAGCTCATGCGAGTCTGTTCGCGATCGTTCTCCTTTTAGCTATGTTCACCCCCTGCCTCCCAGGAAGAACATCATGGCAAGGGGGAGGTCAACCTAGCCCATACATCAGCCAGAGAAAGAGCAGCTGCAGGGAGCTTGTTTTGCCCTTCCCTGCCAGAAAGAATACCTGTGCGAACTTTGAAGCTAGGAGAACTGGTGCTTGAATTTAGCTTTTTTCCCCTCCTCTCTCCAAATCCCTTTTCCTTTTGTGTCATATCTTTTCAGATTGTAAGCCTGACGGCAGGGATTGTCTTATTAATCTTTGCTCAGCTTGTCTGAGTGTGGAAAGCTAAGCAGGGTCAGGCCTGGTTATTACTTGGATGGGAGACCCCTCCTCTAGTTTCCTGCATTGAGCAGGGGGTTGGACTCGATAGCCTTGTAGGCTCCTTCCAACTCTATGATCTATGAAATCTATGAGATCTATGAAAGCTGCTCCAGGAGGCTTTTTTTGGTAAAGTAAAAATGATGCAAATAAATAAATAAATCTTACCAGTGAGGAATGTAAAATAATACAGAGGCAATTTTGCTACTGTGATTTCTCCAAATGTGACTGCCTTGTGGATGTTCAGCCTTAGGCCAGGGTGACTGTTTGACATGAACTACAACGTTAAAGGCCTCTTGATTTATAAGATGTCTCTCACTATGCTCAAAATATGTAAGCAAGAGGTTGACATGACTACTTGTTCTCCCATGAAGAAATGATTTGGGTTGATCACAGTCAGGGTGACAATGTCTGGCCCAGGCAGGCCAGGTCCATTATTCCTAATACTATGATAATTTTAAGAAAACACATGGGCTTCTGTGGTTGAATGAAGCTGTCTTTATCATCAGAAGAGGATTCAGCACATAAGGGCTCCCCAGGAACCACAAACAACAAGGAAAAAGTTGTTTTACTCAATTTGAACATTTATGCAACAACAAAAAGATATTACGTAGTTTCCAGAGCAAGTTAAAAGGAAGAGCAGTTATTTTCATCAGACTCACCAGAAATCTCTGTTAGGGATGGGAAAGCAGCCTGGTGCTCACCTGCAGCCCCTAAATAGGGGTTTTGAGCATTCAGATGCCATATTTCAAGCATTGCTGCCTGCTCCTCTGTCTGGCCCCCCTTCCCCAAGAAAAAAACTTCAACTTAGGGAGTGTGGAAAGGGTAGCAAGCAGGAGTTAGAAGAGGCACAGTTAGCCACACCTCTTTGGGGAAAGTGGCCTGTCATTGGCCATCAGTGATGCTCGCCCTTTCATTTCCCACCAAAGCATCTGTGCCTCACATTCACATATTACAGGTTTGCTGAACTTGACTTCATCCACAGATTAGAAATAGACCGGACTTTTCTTTTCAGTGGCCCTTCACAATCTAGGAGCCAAATCACCATGCCATGTTGGCACCTTACAAATGTGGATGCAGTAGACAGGCAAACACAGAATATGGGATATGTTGGGCTGCTGGATTGCATTGAAAGACTGCAAACTACAATCTCCAGAGTGGTGCTAGAATACTCCTATGTGCTTCAATACCTATTGATAGTGAGAGTTATTACTGAGAATATTATGCTGAGTTTATTTATTTTTAAAACTGACTCCCTATACTGCACACATGTTGACTGATTCTCATTGATTGCAAGATGAAGGATCAAAGGCTTGGAAGTGGAAGGGGGGAAGGAGAGGCTGGTAGGTGTCAGGGATACAGAAACCCAGAAAGATAATATAATTCCTAAATGAATTGCCCTGTCCCAGAAAAGAGAAAGAAAATAAACTTCTGGGAGAGCAAACCCCACTTTTCCAGAACAAGCTGCATCTCTCAAGTCAGGTTTGTTGCTTAGCTACATATTCCCTTAAGACTATTGTGGGTATAGTCGAGATGGAACAAACTTTTTTGAAAAAAGAGATCACCAAGAAACATTTATTTCCAGATAGGGAGTTAACAGTAAATGGAGAGAAACAGCTAAAAAGAGTTATTACTGATGGGCATTTTGAGAACAAATGTCTGCACTCTGTACTGTTTTTAGTATGAAAACTACCTTAATGGGTTCATTCAGAAAGCTTGCATTTTGTATTATGCTATAAGCCTTTGCATTATGTGGTGAATAAAATAAACATTTCCAGAGAGTAACACAAGATCTGCCTCTTTTCTGAAATATAAAATAAGGTTTAAACTGGTGAAGGGAAGAAGTAGTCCCTGCACAAGACATTTCCTTGATGATTCAATGTGATGCCTTTCCCTGCTTCTCCGATCCAAGGGAGTTCACTTTCTAGCTCAGGGGTGCAGAACCCCTTTCAGCCCAAGGGCCAAATTCAGAGGAGCTTTTGTGGGGCCACTTTCTAGTGGTGAGGCAGGAGGGAAAAGGGGCAGGGCCAAAATACCAAAAATACCAGCTACTCTAGCTTAAAGCTCTTCTTGCCAGTAACTAAGCCTTAGGAGAGACATTTCAGCCTTTTAGAATGAGGGAAAGTGCAGAAAAGCTGTAAAACCCCAATCAGTGGTTGGAGGAAAGGGGTTGGGCCCAGGGCAAGCAGACATGGGAAAACCCGGAAGTCACTTCCCCAGCTCGGCTCGAGAGAACCCAAGTCGAGCCGGGGAAAAGATAGGGCAAGAGGAGCTCGGGGGCTGAGCCTGGCGAGTTCGTCGGACTTCCACCCCCCAATCGAGCTCCGTGCACATCCCTAGGTGGTGTATCCACTCTGGGTTTCAGTCTGAACTTTAAAGGAGCTATCCATATTGCTGAACCCTATCCCCCACCCACAAAATAGGTTCAGAACCATGGATAGCTCCATAAAAGTTCAGACCACAACCTGTAGTGGAAACACTGCCCACTGACATTGGAGCCACCAGCCTCCACTGGTTCTTGGGCATCTGCTTGGGGGCCTAGCATCACCCCAGATGCCTGCTTGGGCTTCCCTTTTAGTGGTGCTCTAATCCCACAGACACCAGGCAGCTGGCCTTGCAGCCACTTTTTAAATTTCCCACAATGTCCTAGAGAAATGCTGCCTTGCGGGCATTGTAAAAAATTTAAATGGTGGCTCCACAGGAGTGCTGCTGCCCACCACTGCCCCTGCCAACCAGCTAAGCCTGCCATACCAAAGAAGGCCTTGATATAGGAGGATACCCAGCAGAGGGCACTTTGCAGAAGGCCCCCCTCAAACCTGGAGCCAGCCCTGAGTGAAGAAGGCAAGGAAGGGGGCAGCTCTTACTGTATCTGATCGATTCCAGGGAGCTCTCCACCAACCTTCTCCCTTCCTGTATTTGTATTAAGTTGCTTCTGTCCACACATTTCCTACCTATGTGCACATTCCTCATTTTAATTCTTTGCACAGAGAATAGCTCTCTGTGGAAATAGTAGCCAGCAACCAAACTGCATACTGGAAGGTTTATTGGATAACTTCAGAACTGCCCTCTGAATCAGAACAAAAGTCCCTTGAGTCCAGCATCCTTTTTCCGACAATAAACCAAGCAGGCCATGAAGGCAGTGTGTGTGTCCTCAGCATCTGGTATGCGGAGGTAACCTGCTTCTGTACATGGAGGTTCCAGTTAGAGATGCTGGTGAATAGCCACTGATAGACATACTGTCCCTGAATTTGTCTAATTCTTTTAAGGCCATCTAAGCCACTGGTTATCATCACCTCTTATGGTAGAAAATTCTATAAGGGTGCAATCCTATGCATGTTTAGACAGAAAAAAAGTCCCACAACTGCCAGCATCCCCCAGCCAGCAGTGCACATTATCTTAGGAAAACTGCTTGCAAAAAAATGTGTATATTAGGCAAATATGCAAACAAAAGTGCACATACTAGGAGAATTGTGCCCCAAAATTCTGGTGAATTTTGCACACACACACACACACATATCAAAGTTCAGGGATGAATCAAACTTAAGACTGGAAAAATGAGAAAATGAGGGAAACCATAATCAAGAGATTTGTCCATCCCTATTTGTGATAAGGCCAGGAATAACCCTCCAGCTTGGATCTCCATACTGGCCAGCAATTCCTACTAGTAAGTCACTTCACTGGCCACCACTGCAGCTTGCAATTTTGGATCCTGCCATGACAACCAACCCCTTCAGAGAATGCTACTGGCGTTTTATGAGGCATTTCATCAGACAGGAAAATCTCATCTAAAAACTCAGGAATGTCCTTTCTTACAAGAGCTAGGATTTCTCAGTGTTTAATATTGATTCTAAACTCTAACCCAGTTTATCTTTCTCACCTTGGCTAGCAACACATTGCTACTCATTATTTTCACTTGAAATAAAGCCAGTCCAGGACAGATGCTTGGCATTGACTCTGTGCTCTGCTGTCCATGGAAATCACAAATTCTATTAAACTGAGAACAGGCCACAAGTGAGATTAGATATCATCTATTCACTTGGCTTCCTCCGTTATTTATAACTCTGCAGAGAATGAGCTACTGTACTTGCTTGCTGACAGTAGGACTCTTATTTAAATGGAGGACCCTGAAATGGCATGAAAGCTTACTCATCATGTCTTTTTTAAGTGCAGCTACTATTGATAGGATCTTTTCTCATACACTTTTATTTCTTCCCTCTGCCATAAGCATTTCTGATTTTCAATGCTTTGCTTGTTTTGTCTACTTTTTTTTCTATTTTGAAACATAACCATTCCATGGTTAGAACTTAATGGTAAGGATTTTTTTTATTTTTTTTACTGTTTCATGTATTCCCTAATAGTCTGTATGCCCTTCACAAGTGAGAAATATTCATCCCCCCTTCATTTCTAACCCTGATGGATTCAATGGGCCACTCATTTTCAGATGTATGCATTTAGCAATCTAGCTGGACACCCCCATTAATTAACATTTTAAATATCACCAGCTATGATTTTTTCAATTGTACATTTCTCCCAATTTCCTCATGTGGCTTGTGCCAACAATAAATCATCCCACACAGCTGTAAGTTTTTGATATATGAGGCTGAACGTACAATGTAGAAAAAAAATGTTTTGAAGGCCCAAGAGTCTTGGTTTTTAAATGACAAATGTTTTGATCACTTTGGTTAAATATATGATATTGTATGTATCATGAATACTGAGCATTCTAAGGCTGACCTGAGCCTTAAGGAAGGAAGGTCTTCCCCCCCCTTTTTTTGGTAAACATTGTTGGCAGCATCAAAAAGCAGCCCCTCCCCCCAGCAGTTTTTCAGTCTTTGCTCAAAAGGGTTTGCATATCCAGGAAATATTGTTTATTGGCACATAGCCAAATCTTTATGTGTTAGCACAATCATCCCATTCATGACATGGTCCCTGGTTAGCTGGGATGACCCATGTGAGTATTTTCAGGAAGAAGGATCCAGTCATTAGAAGAAAAAATGGCTCCAAAGCAGCAGTTGATAGCAGGATCGATGGCAATCAAAAGGAACAGGGGTGGGGAGTGAAAATTTCACACAAGAGAGTTAGTTTTGAGGAAATATTTCTGCCTATCCCAGTGTTGCTTTTGACTAGTGATGCCAACAAAACTTGGAATTAGGTGGCTTATAAGTCGAATCTGCTATGTTTGTAATGCTTGCATGTGTACCAAGCTTGGCTGGCTACCCAACGGACTTTGTTATTCAAATCAGATTGGTTATGAGCACCTAAACTTCCTGGAATGCCCGTATGATGTGCCCTGGCCTGGTTACATGGCCATTCCAGGAAAATGCCTGCTGGGCTGAAATGTTATCTCTAAAGACAGCTACCCTGCTACAAGCATAAAAGGAGCTTTTACTACTTTAGATAACCTCATTTTGTGCTTGCTGTAGCACGGTTGTCTTCAGAGATAGTGGCTGGGTTCAGCCACACTCAAGGACTGAGTATGGGTTGAGTGTGAGTTGTCGTAGAACTGTGGGTTGTTGTTGAAACATGGGCTATCGTGTTGCCTTGTTAGCTGCACTAACAAAGCATGGTTTGTTAACCATCAACAACTGACAGTTCACAACCCAACAACAAACCATGGGTTCTCTTCATGGGTTGTTTGTGATTAACAAACCATGCTTTGTTAATGCAGTTAGGTTCAGACACATGATAATCCATATTTCAACAACCCACAGTTCAACGACAACCCACACTCAACCCATACTCAAGCCTTGAGTGTGGATTATCGTGTTTCTGAAACCAGTCAGTGTTTCAGTCTGGCAGGTACTTCCTGGAGTGGTCATGTGACCATGCTAAAGCATGACAAATGGGGGTCACATGGGCATTGCAGGATGTGCTGCCAGACTGAAATGCTACCTCTGAATATAACAGTGCTTGCTAGGAGCATGTGAACATGGCGTTTCAAGGGAGAGGAGGTTGGGAGGGGGAGCGAAGCAGGCTGCAGTGACTGGCTGGTGGGTAAGGTGTGCTTCTGTAAGAGTTTGTATATACAAAACACAGAATAATGGAGAATTTTCATCCAAGAATAGACAGAGAAATTCAGAAGCTGGCAAGCAAATTACAATTTCTGTTGGGGTAAGTTTGCCCATCACTACGTTTGACTTAGAAAATCGAAATGGGAGAACATTTGGTGAAGCCCTAATCTATTCCTCTTATACTATTCTTTCCAATAATTTTAGGCCTAAACCTTTTCCACAAGTTACCACATTTTTTGAACATAATGTAAGCCTCTCAAAATGTTATAGAAGTTGGCTTGGCAGAGGAGGAGTAGGTCTTTGAGCCAAGTACTAAGAAGACCTGTCCTTGCTTAGTTTCCAAGATGTTAGAGGATTCTGTAAATTCTGCATCTAGTATAATGATAATGTCAGTGATGATTTACAGTGCATTCCTATGCATATCTACTGGGAAGAAAGTCTGATTGAGTTCAAAGGGACTTACTTCCAGGCAAATGTGTTTAGGATTGCAGCCTGAAAACAGAGCTCACATCATGTCGCACGATGTTGGAGGGGTATAAGAAGGCATTAAATAGAAATATTCACACACACCCCAGCAATCTGGGCACAATAGAGCAGAGGTCTTATATACACGCAGCAGCTATCTCATATGTGCAAAACCATGCTGGATTCTATATCTCAATGTATATTGGGGGTGAGGAGAGGCTTTTGAATCAGTCCACAGTGCCATTGTGGCCTCCATAGTCACTTATGGACCCATCGCTAGTCTACACAATTTTTTAGAATTCCCTCCTTTTATAATTTTATTTTTGTAATTTTATCCTGGAAGACAATCTTACTCAGTCACGAGTGATCACCTACTACTACTGTGAACCAGTATATAGCAGTAGATGGATTTCTATCTATTTCTGCTGTCAGCTGCAAATAGCTACCATCTTTGATCCAGAAATTCACGCCCCTACCACGTTATTGCTTATGGTGCTCATTGCATGCAGTACTTTTTTTTTTTTTGAGGGGTGCCCATCTATCTCTAGAATGAGCCTATTAAAGTGCCTTCAATTGCAGACTAGATTTTGTAGCATCTATGGCTTTCTTCTACCAGGGTACAAGGTGCTGATGCCACAGGGTCTTGGGGGATAGAATAAAAGGGACACTTGTGATGACACGGTCCCTTACACTTTAGGACCACGCGTACAAACCCTTCTCAGGTGAAGCATCAGCACTTAAAAACCTGAGTGGAGGGTCAAATGAAACCTTTCCCCTACTAATGAGGGAAAAGATTAATGCTGGTTATTAAGGATCTAGCTTAAATTTATGATGCTGAGCAGGGCCGGTGCTACCATTAGGCCAACTAGGCTGCTGCCTAGGGCGCCAGCCTGAAGGGGGCGCCAGAAACTCCAACTCCCTCCCGAAAACACTTAACATATATCTACCGAAGAAAAGCTTTTTTTTGAAAAAAAAGTCTTTCTGGGCTGTTTGAACTGCCCGTCGCTAGCTGCTCTCCTCTTCCTCTCCCCCCTGCGCGCTCTGCCTTCCCTTCCAAAGGGATACACAAACCGACTCTCCCAAAGATTTCTTTTGTGATCACTTGAACTGAGGAGCAGCGGCAGCAGCAGCAGGAAGAGACGGAGCGGGAGAAGAAATAAGAGGGGAGGGTGGAGGGGAGTTTACATGACATCTCTCTGTGCCGGTTTTAGCAGATCCCCACTGCAATTTTTTCTTTCTTTTTCCTTTTCACTGTTCAGTTTTACAGGGAGGCGCAGCAAAACAGGAGAGGGAGAGAGGTTGAGAGGGAGAGCTGCAAAGAGGCGTATAGAGGAGGGCGGGCTGCACGCTTACTTCGAGCTCCTCCTGCTGTCAGCGCCTCAGCCAATCAAAAGGCTCCAGAGTTGGGAGACGCTGGAGGAAGCGGCAGCGGAGGAGGAGGAGGAGACAGGCTGGGGGCTGGGCAAAGGAGGCAACACGTGCACACGCGCGCACACACACGCTTGTCTAGACGAGGCTCCAGTTTCCTCAGGGGCTCTCGGAGCTGGGCTTTCCTTCGTTCCTGCGCTCTAAAGACTTCCAGTATAAAAGTGTTTTCTCCACACTCGTTTCAAGCCAGTCTTCCCCCCCACACCCCATTTTCAAAATCCCGCCAAAAGACACATACTTATATTAAAGTGATTCCTTTCATGGACAATTCACTCCCACAGCCACTGATAATGCCTACTGTTTGGGAAATCCCCCCCCTTCTAGTCCCCTTTGGTACCTTCATATGAAAGTGAAAATCTGTATAATGGATCTTCGCTTCATCCAACGGGATAACTGAGGATATCTTGATAGATTTCGAGAAATGTAGCAAATTGGTACTACATCAACATGTATTTTATGTATGTTTGTCAATGTTTATGATAGTAAATTTTTTAGGTTTTGCCAATTGACTTTTAATGGGCATAGGGCTGGAGGGAGGGAGGGCTCAAGTGGGAAAGGGGGGGCGCTAAATATCTGATCTTGCCTAGGGCACCAAACGGCCTTGCACCGGCCCTGATGCTGAGGGTACAAAGGTGTGTGTGTAGATTTAAAAGTAAAGCAGGTAATAACACCAAGCTGACACATAGGATTTGGGTAGCAAACAAAATAAAAATAAGTTTATTTTAATTCTCAAAATCTTAGTTCCAGAAAATAACTTAAAACCTGCCTACCCCAAACACTTTATAATTAACCCAAGTCCCAAACTCCCCACACACTACAAACACTCTCCCATATCACACTAACTCCAACCACCTAAAACTCTCTAACCCAACTCCACACTCCCATAACACTCAACTCACTAACCCTGACATCACTCAAACACTCCTTATATACTCGTCCCCCCACCCTTTCTAAGACATCACAAACCACACCCACTCAGTTCAACATTCTAGACACACTAAACATACTAATGCAGACAAACACCAGGGAACTGAATTGTGGGGTTACGCCACAACAGTCTCTCAACTATCCCTCTTAATGGAAGATAATTTGCAATTAGCTCTCAAGTGTAACATGTGTGGGGGTACAGAGGGACTGTTGGAAGGCATAACTGTGCGTGTGTTCCATTGTGGCCACCCACAACAACACACTGAGGTTTGAGCCAATAAATGTAGGGCAATTCCAATGTAATTATAAAACACCAGGGACTGAGGCCTGAAGAATACCACTCAGCCTATAATAAAATCCACGGGAGGTAACAATCCTCGTTCAAAACTAATTTAAGGCAGTAGTGAAGGTGCACTCCCTTTTTGGTGGTTTGTTAGAACTAACTGCTAAATTTCACTCACCAAGGTTCTCAAGCATGAAATTCACACACAATTAATACATCCCTCTCTACTGTGTACTAAAAAAATATATTAAAAAATTCAATGCACTCTAGCAAAATTTCACTTCCTTGAAGCTTTGGACTTGCCGAATATCAGTGGTATTAGCTTGCAATTGCCCTATGTGGCAAGACTACAAATTTGCCTTCAGCTTTCAGACCAGCCTGATTACAAATTTCCCCCATGCTTTTCCAAGAACCAGCGACAGTACTTCTCCTAAGGGAAAAACAGAATGGCATACAGATGTGGCACTTGGAAATCTTTGCCTCTAGTTAATGCTAATGAAAGTAAGTACTCTTGCTGTTATACTAAAGCTACTCAAGTCCTAACTATATGTTACATACAAATACAGTAATACCTTGGTTTGAGAGTAACTTGGTTTGAGAGTGTTTTGCAAGACAAGCAAATTTTTAAATATTTATTTAAATTTTTTTACTTGATATACAAGCGACGTCTTGCAATACAAGTACTGTAGTACGGCTTAAATTAAAAATCTCTGTACAAATTTTTTTGGGGGGATTTCGTTTTGATATAAGAGTGTTTTGGATTACAAGCATGTTTCCGGAACGAATTATGCTCTCAATCCAAGGCATGACTGTATGCGTAACTTAAGCAGCCTGGCCCTGCCGTACCTCCTCCTGACTGTTTGTTTGCTTTATTTGTCCAATTTTTAGACCACCAAATAACCAAAGTTCTCTGGGCGGTGTACTGCCATTTGGACCCCTGCAGCCCTGCTTGACTCTGTTTTTTGGACTGCGTTTGTATCTGACTACTTACCTGTGTTTGGACCTTGACCATGCCTCAGGCTGGTCTCCTGGAACTCTCCCTCTTGCCTGGTAATAATGTGCTCTTGATCTTTTGCCTGTTTATTGACATGCCATTGGATTTACCCCACAATTGCTTAACAATGAGGCTAATCCAGCCACAGCAGGACACCATTTGTATTTTTGGAGGGGTAGGACTTGAATTTTGAAGCAGCATCCAGGCTCCTCCTTCAACTGTCACCAAGAAGCACAAAAGGAAAGAGCACAGGCAGATAAGAAGCAGGACCATTCCATCAGCTCTGCTGAAAGGCCAGTGCTATTGGGTGCCTCCTCTCTCTGTGCTATTTATTTATTTATTTATTTATTTATTTATTATATTTATTAATCGCCCATCTGGCCGGTCACCCGGCCACCCTGGGCGATGTACAATTAAAATACAGTAGAACACAATATAATTATTAAAACAATATAAAAAATCCTTATTAAAAACCTAACCCACCCCATATTCCCGCCTGAACAGCCATGTTTTTAATGCACGGCGGAAGCTCATCACGGAGGTTGGTTTCAGCTGGTTATCATAAGAAGTACTATTTAACTTTAAGAATTTGTGCTTGCATTGTTTTCGTCCTCATCCCCCCCCCTCACCTTTTTCTTTTTGTGTTGTGTCTCTCTGATTGTATGTTTTCAAGCAGGGGCTATCTTGTTTTTATGGGCAATAATGTAAGCCTCTCTGGGAGCTTATTGGCTGAAGAGCAGAGTAAACATGCTTTAAAGAAATAAAATGTTACTCATTATGGGATTCTGAGTCAACCAAGTCCAGGTAGGATAATAAGATGCTTGATCCATAAACCAATGAAGCAGAAGTTCTAGCAATTTTGGTGATTAAGTGCATTACCTTCTATGGACTTAAATCAATATACCGTAACCATGTCAAAGGAATGTGTTAAAAAAACAGAATCCATTATAAACCCAAGCACATATCTATGTACAGCAGTCGTTTATATTCTATGCAATAATATATTGCAGAAAGAAGGGTTTCATCTCCTGGGAAGTGTGGGATGGAGTCTAAGTGAGAAGAAGGAAGTATTCCAAGATTTCTATGTCTCCTAAGAATAGGAGATAAAAACATAATTCATTGAGTTATTTTAAATAGGAAACATATTGTTATGAAGATGAGATACAACATGAGCTTTGGTGGTTACAATGTTCTGCTTGGTAATGGCTCTAAAAATTACAGCCCAGGCCTGTGGCAGAGCACTAATTATCTGAAGTATTATGTAGCCCTTTTGGACTTTGCCACCTTGTGAAAGAAAAGAAAGCTCCTTACATTTTCCCAGTCTGCTTTAATGATCAGTGAATTCACCTGAACAGACGTTGTAATCTGCTCATCAGGCTACAAATTCCTCCATCCAATCTCAGACAAACATCTCCATTATTTTGAGACCTCATTGTGAATATATGAATTGTTGCATATTCATGTCAACAAAGTACATCTTTGGAACAGTAGTATGTCATGCTATGCATTATGATGTCATGCATCACTATTATTATTTATTTTATTTCTATACCACCCCATAGCCGAAGCTCTCTGGGCAGTTCACAAGCTCTCGGGGTGGTTATGTTATGTCCCCCTCTCTGATTGGCTGTTTTCACATGCCCTACTGTTTACCTTACAGTTTGGTATGGAGCCGGAGTCACTGGCTGTGGCACAAGTGGCTGTGGTGCAAAGAGCATGAGTATGAGCTGTGGAAGAGATGCCTCCATCTGCTGAAGATCTCCTCCTCGCCTATGAGCACCCTGGGCTGCATCCTCTCCTCCTGACCTCTTCCTCCTTGGATTCCCTTTCCCATATTCCCTCACAGTGCCACCCACCAGCACCCAGGTCTAACATAAACTTTTACTTACAGAACAAGAAAAAAGACTGTGTCTGATTCCAGAGAGAAATGGCCTTGGTTGACTGACTAGCTGGATACAGAACGAAAACAACCACCAGTGAAAAAGAAGAAACATTGAATGAGGAGTGGCTGTTTCTTCAAGTGTAATTGGTTTGTTGAAGGATTTCACATCCAGACTTTTACACTGATTGGTTTGGAAAACAGTAACTAAAGGGTAAAGGGAGTGACATCATTCCACAAGCATCAGCATTGCAAACTAGATGTTTACATTTCCTTCAGAAAGTAAAGGGTTAAACCAACCAACATCAGAACATGTGCAGAAATGGTGGAGTTTAGATGCTGTAGTTATGCAGACCACATAGGCACTCGTAATCAATCTTGATATGCTAATGAAAATACTAAAGTTTCTTAGCCACCCAAGTTCAGTACACATATGAGCATTACGAACATAATAGATTCTACCAACAAACCAACTAATTTTGAGTTCTCACAGCATCCCTACTTCTAATTATTTCCTACATGCCTTTTCTCTGTAGTTCCACCTTTTCAGTGAAATATATTAGACAAGTGGTGTATGCATGTCTGGTTGGGTGATCTAGCAGAGATTAGCAAAGATAAGAGTTTAATCATAGCTGTTATATGGGTTGTGGTGGTCACTATACTGCCTGCTAGAGGAGCATAGAAATTTTCATGCTGCTGCTGCCTATACATAGAGCTAAGATTCTCAAATACCAGCACAATGAGCTGATACCCCAGTTTCTCTGAAGGAGCAGAATTTGTGTTTATAATGGCTTCTGTGGACTGGCTTATATGAAACTTTCAGGAGTATGGTTGGTGCCTCTGTGAATACTCCCACAGCTCTTCAGTACCACATATATCTTCTGTGCCTGAAGTGGGACTGCATGTTTCCATAACGTGATAGTGATTTTCCCCCATGTGGAAAGCACCACCATGATGTGATAAGAGCTTGACAGCCAAAATATCACAGTGTATCCAATTTCAAGGTCATCTGGATATGCCCTTTCAGAGCCATTGCAAGGTACAGGTTTTACTATTCCTTTGTGTCACTTTATTGAACCAGTGGTGGGTAGGAGGAAGGGAATTGTGATCCAGCCAATGTTCAATGGCCCAATAATCTGGGGGTGGGCAGGAATGGGGGAGGAGTAGAAGTGAGTGACTGGAGACTGAAGTTAAAAGATTCAAATTAAATTAAAAGCCTCTTCTGCCGGTCAAATGCATGAGCTCTGTTTTCTCAGGTTCCTTTGAAGTGTAGTCATTTTGGTTCTGCTTTTATATTCAAATAACTATTTTGAAATCTGGTCCCAAAAGTAATTTGTGTTTAGCCTGGTATAGATTGCCTTTTGTCAGCGATTTTTATCAAAGCATAACCGGTGCATTGAGCATTAACTTCTCTATTCTAACAGTATTTTTGCCAAATCCCTCTTTGCTGCAGCCAAGTTTGATTAACTTCAATAGCCAATTTCTGCCTCTTCCTATACAGTATGTTGCATTCTCTCTTAAGATCAAATGTGGGGCTGAATATGTCCCTGCCTCCATTTCTGCTTTTGGGGTCGTTCAAGAACTTAAGTGCTTTGCTACACAAGGCATATATTGTGCACTCGTCATTCCTTACAGTTGTTTACAGGTTCTTTAGGAGATTTCGTGACCCTCCAGTTTGGCTTCTGCATTTTAAAAGCAGTTTCCCAGGTTTTATTTTAAAATGCAGGAATTGAGTATTTCTGAAAGCAAAAGAAAATGTATTTTCCTACTTGTGTATTTGCATTATTCTACTATGGCACAGTACCACCTAGAGGTTATGTAAATGGAAAAGCAGGAAAGGAAAAGCTCTTTGTGTAGAACTCAGCTCTCAATTATGCAATGAGAAAGAAAGTCCTAAAATAGCTTGTGGTCTTTGAAATGTGAAGTGTGGTCTGGGAAATCAGTGTGGTTAGATGGGGCTCAGCAAATATACAAAAGATGTGTACGGTACTTCAAATTATAAATATTCCACCAGCTAGAAACTGTTATACATTTGCTCCATCAGGTCTGGTCTACATAAAGACTAGAGCAGGGAAAAAGTGGAGATGACCTGGAAAAGTCTGTTCTGGAGCAGATGTGTTCAAGAAAAAAAAAAATTTTTTACTCCATTTCTCTTTTATTAAAAATTTCATTACCCATTATTGAACAGACCCAGTTTCAGATGGGTTGGAATAGCCCTTTGTTTGATACAGTGAAGTCTTCAAGAAAATGCACACAGCAGTCAGAGTTGGACACACAGTGCCTGCCCCACCTGAGTGAAGCCATGCTCACGCAGGCACCTCTAAGCATGGCTCCTGCTGCCATGGTATACCCTTTATAGCTTCCTGAGAGCCAGTTCTTCCCACTCCATCCTCTGAGGAGGGGGCTGCCCCACAGCAGGAGTGATGGGGCAACCATATAACTCTGTCCCTCAGACTAGCCCCCACTGGCTTCAAACTGTTTTTACTGCAAATCTATGGGCTGGTTAGCCTTCTACTGACTGAAGATGGTACTGCAGGTTTCAAGACAGAGACACATTTAAATTACCGTAATTAAAATAATTAGGGCACAATCCCTTGCATGTTTAGACAGAAGAAAGTCCTACAACTCCCAGCATTCCCCAGCCAGCATATGTTAGAGAGCCAGGATCTCTGAAGCTGTTCTGTAACAAGGCATAATTTTATACAAACCTATCATGTCCCTTCTGACTTACCTTTTTCTATGCTAAAAAGGCTCAAATGTTGTAACCTTTCCATTATACAACTAAATGAATGAAATAAAGGGGGCTAACTCATTTAATTTCCCATTCATTTCTAAAATGAAGGCACATCCCCTCCTCTGCAATTAGTAAGAAGGCCTGCTTAGCTCCTCTGGCAGGATTTTGTCCCCTGAAGGGAAGGGAAGGTCCCACCTGCAGCAGATGGTTAGGCCCCAGACCTGCTAAAAGCAACACAGGGAAGAAACAAAAGACAAGCAGATATAAAAGGTGAACTAACAAAAGTACTCAAGGCTCTGATGAAATAATCTAATTTTATGTTGTTCTAAAAGTCAGTCTTGGGTTATAGCAGCCAATCTTTCCTCTGTAGCTTGAGAAAGATTTACTAGTCTCTGTCAAGTCATGACACAGGACTAACATTAGTGGAGACACAGTAAAAGAAGTACGGTACCTTCACATTTCCACAACGATGGGTACTCTAGAAAGCTATGATTCAAATGCTGTTATTCTCGGACTAAAGAAAAAGCAATGAACTCCTCAAACTGTTACTAAATCAGAAGAGCAGAAACCCCTTTAAAGGTTTTGTTGTTGTTGTTTAAGGCCAGTCACAACATATCGCCTAAACTTTTTTTTTAAATGTTACTTTTAAAATATTGCCATTCAACTCCAATATCTTGCCTATTTGATGGAATGGAGTGCCTAAAAATTAGTTTGCATCTCAAAAGTTCCTTCATGTGCTAAGCTGGTCTTTGTTATTGTTAGAAAAATGGACATGGTGCATATACAAAGTGCAGACATGTGTATTAAACAGGCCCAGGTACATAGCATCCCCATATGTAAAGCCTTAGTTTAAATGAACGATTCTACTGCTTCACACACACACCCTTGCCAGATGCCTGCCAAGTTCTGCCACAGCTGGAAATAAGCCCAGACTGTGTTCCTTTCAAAAGATAGTTTTTACCTATCTTGTTCTTTTCTGCCAAGAAAGCAAGCAACCTTGGAAAACAATGGTCCTTTCAAGTAAGCTGGGAGGCAAATTCCTTTCACAGGCTGTTTTCAGGCAGCAGACAGAGTGGATTTTAAAAGAAATCCATTCTAAGAATAAGAACCCAGTAAACACAAGACTTCTGATACTGGGAATGGTAAGCCAAAGACACTTGGGGGACCAAATGTAAAGGACACTGTCCTAAAAACCTTAAGCTCAGTGACAAAGCACCTGCCTTGCATGCAAAGGGTCCCAGCTTCACTAAAGCTGAAAGAGACTCCTAGTCTGAAACCCTAAAGATCAGTATGACCTGGCATGATAGAAGTCTGAGTTAAAGCTGCATAAGAGGCCCAATCCTATGCATGTTTGAACAGACAAAAGTCCTGCAGGTCCCAGCATTCCCTGGCCAGCAAGAGTGACATTAGGGAGCAGTCCACAAGGGCTGGGACCCTAAAAATCTCTGGGATCACCCTGCTGTCCATAGGCACTTGTTAAGGTAAAAGTCCAGAGGTCCTGATGAACTCTGTTGCACCCTGTTGGATGACCTAGATTTCTGCGCACATACCATCTTCCGCTGCACCTGGCTTTGCTTATCTGCTTTGTTATTCCAGACAGGGAACCTTGAAGGGCCTGCTTGATTGTATTGTATTTCTTTGTTCTGGAATGCTTAATAATCTATTTTCACATTAAGTTGCGAGCTGGTCCTATTTCCTACTGCCAACTCCAAAAAAATACAAGTGAGAGAAGAGTCCCTTTGGTTGATAAAGAGGTACCAAAAGTAACAGGCCTGATATCTCGGGTGACCTAAGAGGTCATGAGAAACCTCATCTTAGCCAAGAAGAAGATAGCCAGGTGGCCTCCTATCTAACTAGAGATTAAGGCTTGCTATGTCTAGAGAAATGTATTTGATTGGTTATTGTCATATTCGGGGAAATGTATCTGATTGGTTGGCATGGTTTAGCGAATGCATTTGATTTGCTGAGAGTGAATCCACCATGACTAAAAAAGTATAAGAATGCTTGCATGCCCCACCTTCCTTGTTCAGCTCTGATTTGGGCACGCACCCCTGCTGGACCTCTGTACAGAAATAAACTCTGAAAAACCTCACTACTGGGTGTGTGCTGCTTCCCTCTCCTTAAACATTGGGTTCCCTAAGGAGAGGACTCAGAGCATATTGTGCAACATTATGGAGTCTAATTAGCTGAAAGAAACCAACCGTAACTCTGGATATATAAACCCAGGAGCATGTTATCATTAAGAGAAATAATTCAGATGGCTTGATCAGTAGCAGAAGCATTTGCCCAATTCATATTACACAAGCAGAAGAGCCTTCTGATTCATTAGCACTTGCATACTTACGTACAGGTGGGCAGAGTCTCTCCTATATGCACCAGAATTTCTGTTATATCTATCTAGCGTCTATATTCTGTGAGGTGGAAGGGAGTCTGGGAGAGAAACTATACAGCGATATAAGACAGATGGGATAAATAAAAACATAATTATTGACATTGTTGTTCTCTATGCAGGCTGATATGTATTCTAGTAGTAATATGAATAATTTACTATTCTGTTTGAATTTCCTATGAACAAAGGCTGCACACAGGCTTCCAAGCAGATGCTTCATTCAGCTGCAGCAGCATCACTGCCTCTGCAGCACAGGACCAAACTTAACTCCGTGTTTGTGACACGAAATAATTGGCAGAAGTGGTTTTATGTCAATACATGTTGTTCTTCTCTTCATGTTTTCCTTCCATTTTAGTCGGCTTCTAAAGAACGCCTACCCTTTCTAAGTAGCATGACACAATCGTGTTTATCCAGGTTCTTAGCAGGGATGTTGCAGGAATTTGCCCAAGCCTAGCTCGGATGTGAACTTTGGGGGTTTGGAATGCCTGCCACTAAACCCCTGAACCTCCTTTCCCTGCTCCTTTCCCCACTTGGAGAGGAAGCCTTGCATACCCCCCCCCAGTCTTGCTATCCTCTTGCCCATGCATGCCATCCCAGCCCCCTCTGCCCCCCCCATAATGCTCTCCCTTCTTTTCCCTTCCCTCATCTTGGCAAGGGTGCAGGAGCAGTGGTGACAACAGAGGAGAGGAAAAGAAGACTTTCCTCCTCCTCCCTCCACCTCTCCCTCTCCTTTGTTGTCCCTTCTAAGTGAAAGGAAACAGTGTACTATAACAGGGGTGGGCAGACTTCAGGCTTTCAGGATCTACTTTATTCTTTACTTGAATCCCAAGATCCACCACCCAGAGCCAGGCGCAAAAGACACACACTTGTGCTCAGAGGGAGGCACCCTGTGCCTTCATTCCATTTCGAGCCAAGGGATTTGTTTGGCAAGGCGCAGAACTGAACCGAGCTCACAGTCATTTCACACACACACACACACACACACACACAATCCTGGTTTCCGCTGCTGCTGTTAAACAATCGTGAGTCACAAACCCTTGCTCGATCACTGCAAATCGCCCAGAGATCTACCAGTAGATCCTGATCTACCTTCTGTTCACCCCTGTACTATCGGAGGGGTAGTTCTTTCAAGAGCCCTTTAAAGAACAGCGCCTCTGATCACACTAGCACACCCCCCCATCACAATATTAAACAGGTAGCCCACACTAATAGCATGACATATCGCAGTGCATTATGGGAGGTACAGTTCCAAGGATATGCCGAAATAATGAGACAAGGCACAGAGGTGTGGGGTAACTACAGCCACAATTTTTATTAATAAATAACAAGCCAAGATCTGCAAAAATCAACAGGTGGGTGAGTTAAATTGCGGAGCCACTGGTGACTTGCATGAAGAGGATGAGGTTAACCCAGTCCTTCAGCTGGGGGTAGTCTGAGCCCTAGCCCTTTCAAGCAGATACACCACTGCAGGTGTTGAGAGAGGCCTTCCTGACTCGCTCTCCTGCAAAGCCCACAGCTCCAGGTAGATGAGCAGGTTGGCCCCAAAGGAAATCCATATCTCACCCACACGTCCCACACAGCACTGAGGGGCGGGTCTTGGGAATCCCGAACCACTTTTAAAGATGCCTCTGGGTGTCACCAAAATCCCTACCTATCCAGCCATGTTCCCATACCTTACCACCTAAATTGTCACCAGTCTCATTCCCGGTTAATAATGCCCCTCCAACCCTAGTTGCCTGTTAATTAGTCCCCCACCCCATGTTATAGTGTACAGGAAGTGGGGGGAAAACAAGTCTAGGCCAGTCTGCTTGGAGGTTAAAAAAAATCAAACATCCCATTCGTCCCTTATGCAACCAGCTAGACTTATACTGTACGATATGGGAGGGTGGGAAGGCAGTGCGAGTCTGCGAGAAGCAATGAGTCTGGTTGGGGATGGGGTGGGCTTATATAGCTCCGCAATCCAATCCCTGCCCCACACCAGCATCAGTGCAGTGGGTGGGTGCGCACAACCAATGTGCCCCACCCCATATCTGCGGCCCTTGGAAAGTCACTCCCCACCCACATCCTTTGTGGTGGGTGAGGAAACATGGCTTTGGGGGGGGGTCCTTGCCATTTCAAGG